>OX335674.1:3288333-4721666 GCA_946894065.1 Acleris literana | reverse complement strand
CTCGACCTATAATAGCGGTCCCATATCTAGAAGGGGTACGAATTATAATCCCGAAAGTTCATAATATCTACACTTAAAATATCGACGATTAACACATCGAAAATAATAATAATAATAATAATAATCTCTTTATTTCAGAATACCAGGACTCCATAGTTTTGTTAGTTACATTCTTACAGCTATGTTATTTACACACATTATACTACATTAAATTTAAATAATTACATACATACATACATAAACTCACGCCTTTATTCCCAGTTTGGGGTAGGCAGAGCTACAGAATTGCCAACAACTCTAAAAGCTTGTTGATAATTCTGTAACCACATTTTGCATAATCAGGCTAAGATGTTTACCAGTGTATTAGTGACAGGTTGCAAGCCCATCGCCTAACAGTACTACAAGCCTTTATTCCCTTAGTCGACTCTTACGACATCCACGGGAAGGCATGGAGTGGTACTATTCTAAGCCGGCAACCACACAGCTCTAAAATAATTTATATAAAATAATACAAAATAATAATAATATCTAGATCAAGTGCTACCCCTTTAATCTGCTCAGTCCAGTATACAGAAGTTTGAAATATCTATTTTCAAATGAGAGAATGTGTAAAAGAAGTTTAACTTGTTTAACTTGTAAAAAAAAACCTTTTCTAAAATAAAACAATTCTCCTGATCTTTAATAGCTCTAAATCGAACTCCATTTCCTTTGGAAAACTAGAACGTGGCACTTAATATTACTCTCTTGACAAACATAACGATGGCAACATTAAATGGCATTTCCTCATTCCAAAATGCATAAATCATGGCAGCTGACAACAAATCGCGGCCCAGTCTTTGACTACTAATAGGCACCGTTTAGATTTACAGCGCGAGCGTCAACGCGGCCCAGTTATAGCTTTATTGCTCGATCGGTTAACATCCTTTACGGATTTTGATTATTCATCGTTAATTAAGTTTACTCTTAAAATAAACACACCCTGTACTAATCATTAACTCCCAATTACACTCACCGGCAAAATAATACTCGCCCACCGGCTTTTGTTCAAACAATTGTTTACAAATAGAACTTCTTAACAGTACTTTTTGGTAATTCTACGAGAGTAATTTAAAAAATGCTTAACCAAACTTGATGTCAATTGTAGTGTTTTAGCTAATTAACATATGTCCAAAATGGGCAAAAAATATGTTTTGCAAAAGGCCGTAGTTATTTCCCAAAGGAACCCAAAAGATCCATAAATTAACTGTTCGTAGTAAATTACTATGTTTTCTTTGACCTTTTTTCGTTTTTTTTTGGAAATTTTGGATCTAGGTAATGTAATTAGTAAAAAAACACTACAAGCTAAATCGAAATTCATTCAGTATTTTTAGGAGTTACTCTGTGATTTAACATAAGTTATACTTTTTAACAATTGTATGAACAAATGACGGGTGGAGATTATGATTAGTTCAGGGTGTATAAACACTTATTTTGAGAGTAAACTTAATTAACGGTAGAAACGCTTGGTTTAATTATTGGCGTAGGTATTTTAAATCATTGCCAGTCTGATATAATTATTGACTTATTGTGGTATTAGGTGTAGTCAATGTCATTCCTAGATGATCATGATCATTGTGTACCTTGTGGCTTACAATGGTTTAATATTTTTTGACAATTCAAATCAGGCGCTACAACGATACGGTTCAAAAATACTGTCTTATGGAGTTAATTGAACCACCATCATATGTACTTAATTAAATGTAAGAAGAGAACGAAAGATTTTAACAAATTTCATCTCTCACTTAACTAATTGTAGAAAATTTGAATTACAGATATTTGTATATAAATGCGTGCGGAAACTAAATAAATATTCAATAGGGTCAAATAAATATTCAATACATTTGCGAAGAAAGATAAGCGCTCTAAGAATTATTCCCAAAAATTCACGACGGTTCAAAACGAAAAATAAATGAATAGATAAATTAAATATTTATTTATCAGTTTAAAACTGGTCATCCAAAGTACCCCCTACAAAGTCCTAATATTTAAACAGTTTACCTTTATAATACTTAAGCGACCATCCGACGAAAGTTTCCTTGAGGTAATAATAATTATGTAAAAGTCTACGGTTACGACCACCGAAGACCGCGGGGCGCGATATACAGGTACTTAAAAATGTTAAATGGCCGCTAAGCACTGTGTTTTAAAGAACTACGGCTAGTTGCGACCGAAATAATTACACGCCACTACAAATTGCATGCATTTTTGCACGACCGACCTACTAATTTTTTGCAATAAATTTGTGATGGGATAATCATTCAGGGCTGTTACTTACTGTAATCAATATTTATAAATATTTATTTGTCAATTTAATTCAGAACAGGGTTACCTTTATTCCAAATTAAATAAAAAATAGCTTACATAAGTGTAGATTGAATTAAAGAAATTGATAAAGGAGTAAAAGTAACTTATTGTATATTTTTATTACCTCCTAGTTGACCGAGCAGTGCCCGACATGTCTCTAATTATCGATCTAATGTTTTTTTAAATCTTGTTTGTGTTAAGTCTTATGAGTTGAGTTTGAGTTTGTATTCTTCTAATGCTATTAGTGAGTTTAGTAGTTTTTTTGTAGTGTTTTTCCAAACCAAACTAACAGAGAACGATTGTTTTTAAATTAATTATGATTAAAACAAACAAAATATATTACAGTTACTTTGTTGCAATCCTTAAAAACAGCTCATAAAAATTTATCACCCTCTAAAGGTCCGGTGGAAGTAATCTCGGGTTAGATAAAAAACCTCCAGTCTCTGTGAACGAGAGCGTTATTTACTTGAAAACCAATTATTTCTAACGTCTGAGAAACGCCCCTTGAAACTGCAACAAACTAACATTTTTAATATTTATTACCGTACTAAAAATTTAAGAGCAAGCTAAATCACGATAAAACTCGTGTTGTAGTGTCTTTATAAATTGAAGAGATGTATGTACTTTAGAAGAAGAAGTGTCGATCGTTGATGATTATAATAATATTAGATCTCCACAACACACAACAATACCTTGTTTTATGATTGAAAAAATGACCTTCTGCTGGAGTTTCTTGTGGCGCTTCTTCTCCGCAATGATAGTCTTGTTCTTAGCGCTAGTAGACTCCATATTACCGACGTAGAAAAGAACCCTCATGTGGCAGAATTAATGAATAAACATTTTGAATTTTGTAATTAAGTACTAGATTTTATATTGTCACAGACAGCAAACAGACGGCCTACCTTATGGAAAATGGTTACCGCTGCTGATGGACATTGGCAACACCAAGGACGCTACTTTTGTGCTGTCTTTTATTTATTATTTTTTCTTGAACAAGAACGCCATATTGTGTCGCTGTCAAAATGTGGAAAAATAACAATGCTTTTGTTTTATATTCATTCATTTTGGCAACCCTTAGCCCTATGTCTGTCATGATGATGATGATTTGTATTCCACATCTAAAGCTCATCAAAAAACAAAGGATAGCCGCAAGGATCACTCCCCGGCACGGCACTGACATTTCGATCATCGATAACAACGTCTATAAATCAAGCATCGATTAAAAACATCGCACATTCATCACGTGCGATCTATAATCGATCGTGCCGGTCATTAGTACATTGTAGTTAATTGTTAAGCTATTTGCTATGAAAAGAAAAAAGGTAATGCATATGGACTTTTAAATCATTTATGATGCCTTTTCATTTCGATAGTGCTTTAGAAGAAGAATAGAGATTTTTAGCAAAAATAGAGGTGGACAGGCCATAAGATGACAATAAGGGTAAACGGAGGGGAGCAATAAGAGAATGGTACCCAAAGGATGGCAAAAGAAGGGTTAGGCAACACTCAACAAACAGGTAGATGGAAAGAAGAAATAAAGACTACAGCGGGGACAAACTGGAGACGAGTTGCCCAAGAAAGGCAAGCATGAAAATCGTTGTAGGATGCCTATGCCAAGAGGCACTCGGAGTTGAGACACATTTTGTAAAACACTGACTTAAAATAAACTTGTATAGGTACTGTGCTATCCCAACTTTGGAATACAGGGCTATTTATTCATATTATAGAAGAAGATTGTAGAAAAAAGACATTCCAGCTCTTGTGTCAGTCATTACGTAATGTAATGTCAGCCGAAACTTATTCACTTGACTGCTGGATATAGGTCATCCTTAGAGATCTTCACCATGATCGGTTCACACCTGACTCCAGTTGATTCCTGCGACCCTTAACAAATCGTTGGTAAGCGTCGAGGGAGAATTGTTACCATGAAGTATTGGGAAGCGGAAAAAAGAAACAAAATGTGGGCATAAATATCGTTCGTGACATCGCTTAGAGGATATACAAGTACATACATAGGCTATGGAATAACTTAGTATGTCATTATAGTTGACAAGTTATTGAGCGGACGAGGGCAAAAAAGTATACCTACTTTCATTATTCAAATCAATGGATATTACAGTTTTCCTTAAAAATACTGTAATGAAGCAGCCCCATGGCCGTAGAAAACTGTTAGGAAATAATGTAAATATTTACCAAAGGCCCTTTGTGAATTCGTACCGAAAATTACTGGCTTCAAAGAGAATGCCAACGAACAATTTTCTTTTGATACAATTCCACGATTAAGCAGTTAAAAATGTTTATTCAATCCAATTAACTTGAATGAGTGTGAAGCTGCCTAAAAACGTTAACGAAATACCTATCTAAAACTGTGTTTTGCTTTGTGTTTTTACTAGAAACAAATGACTGCTTGTGCAATTTTTCCACGGTTATCCCTCGGCTTGCGAAGGCGATTTCGAACTAGATCAATTTAGTGATAAGATCGGTCCCACAGTTATTAACAATCTCTGGTAGAAAACAGTTACCGAGCGGGATCGGTGATTGACGAGAACTGGAAAATGGCCGCTGGAAGTCAAGTAAAAGCTTAATTTAGAACAACTTCCATCAATCTCTATTTACTCGGCCATTTCAAAACATGTAAACGTAGAGGTAAACGTTAGATATGTACGAGTATGTTCGTCTACATAATGTAAAGTTAAATTAAGAAAATCTATTTTCTGCACATGTGTAGTATTTATTTTATTTTTGATTTATTCCAATTTCACATGAGCATTTTAACTTTTTCGTCTAGGTTTACACAAAAAGTCAACATTAAGAGTATCTCCCGTAAATTAGCAAAATAAACTAGTCCGCTAATCTCAATAAAGTGGTCAATATTTTATCACCAGCCATGAATAAACAAGCAGCCATAAAGTAAGATGAAAAAATTAAAGCCAGAGACAAATTACGGCGCTTACGAGTTTTACGACAGCGAAAAGCCGGAAGCCTCACTAACACGTCAACCGAATATCGCTTGCGCAAACCGACGTAAGTGTCCACTTTTCACGTGTCATTTCCTTACACTGATAACTTAATTAAAGCGACACGACACGGCTCATTAAAAACTGTATTTGTTTACCACTTAATAAGGGATCAACAGTTATATTGATTTTGAAAGGTACTGCTGAGTAATTGTAACCTCAGTCATCTCAGAATTTATTCGCTGAGCGCTTCCGCGGCTTTTTGTTGGAGAGTATTGTTAATTAGCCGAAGGTCGGAGCGAGACAGAGCGGAGGCCGCGCTAAGCCGGCCCGTATAAGGCGCTGCGGCAGACGGTGGGCGGCGGCGACACGCTGGCTGTTGCGACATAGACGCATATTGGACTAGGACTGGCTAGGCTTAGAACATTTTCGAAACAATCTGAATACGGCAAACCATATGAGTACGGTCAACTTTAAATGTTGAGCCACTTAAGAACCAGGAGTACCAGAACCGGCATAAGTAATATTATGGTCGCCAGGTCGCGGTGGATAAAGCACCCGCACTCTCGCACTTGCTTACTGGTCAGAGAGGGACAGATGTTTTATCTGCGTTTATCCACATCTATACAGACGACCATAATAGAAACCATATTAATAATAATAAGAGACCATATTAGATTATGAAGGTCGCAGAAAGCCCATAATGACAACATTAATAAAGGGTTTTCTAATGACTCAATAATTAAAGTGATAGTGTCCCGGTACCTGGGAGTTATATTTGAATGTAGAACGACTGAAACGTCTGAAATTGTTTTTGTTTTTTATGAGAGAGTATAGGATAATAAAATGTTTTGTCATTATGATCGCTTTCTATTTACAATTGCTCAGATAGTAAAACGTCGTCAACACACCCTCTAACTGTTAGTCTTTTCAGTAAAAAAATAGTAAACTTGGCCAAAACGCTATTATTTGAAACAGAACGTTTGCTAAATAAGAAAACGGAAAGTGCACCATGAAATGTCATCATTGCAGCTCTTTCGTCAGAAATAAAATATATAAAATAGGATAGAATGTTCAACTTTTGAGTTCGTATTGTATGTATCTCTTTGTACTCGTACTAGTCCATCAGTCATATCATTAATATCATTATGTTCTACAAAACGTATTATTAAAATTAAGAAATAACACAGACATTGACACAATATCTAATCATCAACTGAGTCAAAATGTACGTATATTGCACAAATCAAAATAAGAACAATAGATTGCACAAAGTACTCCGCGGTGTAACGGCCACAGCGAGACACGTGCGCGGCGGGAAACAATCTTACCGGCCAGGTTTATGCCTCATAATATTTAATACGTCCACCGTGAAATGACACCTCAAATGTCATGCTTCACCTTTCAGCGTATCAGGAAACGTGATATTTTAAAAGTACTAGCTTACAACTAAATCGCTTTGGCCTACCATTTGCATACGTTTGCGTGTCTGTAATTGTGGTTTATTGGTGGTGGGATCTTGAGCAGGGTTCCTTCGGATCGCTACCATACTATTCTATAATCTGCCAAGCGGTGTTCGCATTGTTGTATTCCAGTATGGGGGTAGGACAACCGGTAAAATAGCAAAGAGCCATTCCATCTGAGTTCTCAGGGTATTTGCAGCCTTAGGATTGTAGTCTTGAGATTGCAAATGTCTATGGGTAGACCCCAGTAATCAGTAACCATCAGGTGGCCTGTGAACACGTTCACCTCATTTATGAAAAAAAAACTAAATAGATGATAGTCTCAACGGACGTATTACATCTGACTCAAACACGTGACGCAGTGTGTGATGTCGTACTGTCTCGTACTGAATCATTGATGTTGGGTTTACCACTACACGTAAAAACCGCAACGTTGAAGTGTTTCCTATACAATGACGTCAGGTGCAACAGTGCACTAACTTCAAGGTTCCTACGATTAGAGTCGGAGACAAAATGAGTCACGTTCTAAAAGTATTGAGATTTGTTTGTTTATATTTTTGTTGATACGAAACGCAATTTGTTTTTAATAGCATTATAATAGCCAGTTATGTCATTCTATTCAATGTAGTTCACACCTGTATGTTGTTGAAGTTCTAATTTGTTTTTAATGAGTTATCATTTAGTTTTTGTTCAATACTTGAAATAATATTTACGGGACGGGAAATATCGTGTAGCTTACAAGCAACTGTAGGTACTGTTCAGTACCCAAGAAGCTTGCAAGTTAACTGCATATTTTTGTGACAGCTACTAGATATACTTTCAATAATAAGGAATCCAGCTAGATTGCCTGATAGCATTCCTCTGGGCCTATCACCGGTTGTCCAATTAAGTAAGTGAATGTGCCGCGGGCATTAGCGAGACGCAGACGTTTCCTGGTGTTAAATCAATCCACTAATGACTCGATTTCGCTACAACCTATAATGGATTAGATCCCATGTGGTTTGCGGGACATTGCCCTGAAGTTGCGGCTCTCTGTTAAGTTACATTGTGATGTGCGAACTCTGGCGGTGGAATGTTGAATTCAAAATCGCTAAGTCGGGCCAAAGGGCCAGGTTCATTGGTTCCCTTGCGTAATAGACCCTTAAAGGAGTACGTAGCATTGAATGAGCCAACTTTCGTGTAACATAAGACCTTTTAGTCAGTCGTCGCGTCATTACCCCTTCGACATCAATCAACCGTTCCTATTACATGCGGTTGCAAGGCCGTGAATCTTGCAACATCTCATTACCGGTCGTAAATGAAAACCGCGCAACGTTTGTGTAAAAACCAATAATCAACGGGGAACTTTCGATTTCCACCAATCCCGTGTCGACATCGGCGTGCTCTCTCCACAGCGATTAGCTGTGATTTGCCGGTCTGTCATTATTTTGATTATAGAAACTGATCGTATGTGACGTTCGCCGCCGGCGTGCGCTAAACACTACTGACTTGCCCTAATTCGTGTGGCGTGAGGATAATGACCAAGCGAGAGAATTTCTAGAGATAAAAATAAATGCATGGGTATTAGGAAAATGACTTAACATTGGATGCAAATATTACCTATTACCTGAATGGCGTGAGTCTAAGCAGTGCCCTCCGCTGAACTCACACGCATATATCGGGAAGACTAAAGGAGACACAGTTTGTTAACAAGGCCGGATAGTTGGTTCGATCCCCACTTATAAAAATCTTAGAGCTGCCATGGATGGCCTGCTTAGAGCAGTCAGGAACGACTGCTCCGAGGTCGCTATTGGGCGATCTGCAATTTTAATGCTCTAGGCTCGTATTGAAACCGCAAATTGACCAATAGCGACCACGGAGCTGTCGGTCCTGACTGCACGGAGCACTCCGTCTATGGCAGCCCTTATCATTAAATATTTTGAATATGTTGTTCGATTTTATTATTGCTATGTTGACATATTTAAGATCCAGTTTCGAGTAACCAAGTTGTTAGTTGTTATTATGTTGGATAATTTCAAAATGAATACAATACAGTCGTGTCCACGACAATTGTACCCAGAATTTCTAACTTTTGATTTCCTCAAGTCTTGTTTTAAAGAGAACGTAGGTAATATTTAATGCGCTAAGGCCTGTAAGGTCCAGCACAGTTGACAAGATTTATCAGGTAGCAAATCAATGTAGATATCGGTCTCTGACGCAGATTAAGTTAGTTATTAGTGGGACAGCGGTCACTTTATTAACCACCGGTATCTGATAATGTCAATTACCACAAGTACAAGATTTCAATATAACTTTATCACAAACGTCTGTAGTCCAAATAAGTGTTGAGAAAACTATCGTATAATATATTCATATAGTGATTAGGATAGGGCTGAGAGACACTTATATCTGATGTTATTAGAGTTATTCTATATATTTTTACCAACGAGCAAAAATAATGCTGGTTACATTGTTCTTCAACTCTCTACAAATGGACCTGTTACTTTTGTTCACTAGTGTATCACAGAAAAAATTAACCTACCCTATAGTTTACCCCTTATTTATAAACTCACAATAAATTGATAAAGTATGCTTCAGAGGATTGTGAAGCGATGGTTAAATCGCGTAGCTGTCCAAAAAAAAAATCCATACTTTAGCTCCGGGCGATAACGTTTCTCACCCCCTAAATCAAGTCCGATTTCGGTAAACGATTTTAAAAATTGAACTTTTCGCATTTTTGTAAAAAAATACCAGAATTATGTTCCTAGAAAGGAAAACGTACAGACCAAGTTTTTCAACAATGTTTTTAGTTGTTATTGTAACTTGCTAAAGTTTTGTCCGAAACGATTAAGGCCCGAGCTTTATAACGCCTTATAAAACAGTGTATGTTCAGCCTAATCTCATTAAGAGATAATCAGCCCATGTCGCGACGGCCAGTAATGAGACGCAGTCACACAAAACTGTCATTACCGGCCTTGGAGCGAAAACGAAAGTCTATCCGCTACGTCAACGTACGAGAAAATGGGAAAAAATGCTATGCGTTTCCATTTTTACGGGTGAATAAACTGTGGAACTCCTCACAACTAATGAATCTGTTACATAATGAGACATACATATGACACGAGACAATAGGAATGTTGGCAGACAGGCCAAATCAGCTACTTTTCAGGCACCTATGTATTGTCATATAGATAAGTTGTATGCAAATTTTAATGACATATTGGGCCTCTATTTAACATTGTGTAAGTCTGCCATCTTGCCCCAATATCTTAAGTATATTGTTGGCGTTACAGAAAATGTATACTTTCGAACGAAATGGAAGTTACGATAACGTCAAAAATATACATAGATGCAAAATGGGCTTCAATAAAGTAAAATTACAGGCGCTGATTATTTATTAATGCAAGATACTCGTAGCTCTGATATGTTAAAAAACTTAAATACTACAAATATAAGTTCATGGGTCGATCTTTGAGAGTTAAACCATTGAGAACTTCGTTCGCAATCGACCGCGAAACGGTGAAAAGTGCTGATCTTGAGTTGTCTTTCATATCGATTTATTTTCTACTTTCGACCGCTCGATTTTCAAAAATCGATGCACAAACTTAATATTTTTGTGTTCTAAGGGGACTTTTATAGTCGTAGAATTTAAGCCCTAAAAACGACGCACTTTTCCCGACAAGCTCCCAAGGCAAATGCGTAACGAGTCCGGACTCGAACCCGGGGTATTTTGGAAGTTTACGATCGTTGGATATTGATTCCGAGTGCTGTTACGCACGAACTCACTTTCGTCTCGGCGAGGCTAGTGATGTGCCATTAACATTAAACCGGTATTGCCGATTGATTTTATTTTTACAGATAAATTTAACGCCAAGTTAAAATTGGACACCTTTTGTAACTGGTAAGTTTTAACCAGAATTTACCAAATCTATCTGTAGTGGCTGTTGATAACGCGTTGTTATCTCCTATTAAGACGAAGAAAAGCATTTCGCGTCATCAATCGGCATTCGTGTTGAAATGTGGCCGACACTCCCGGTTAATACATTTTTAACATTGACATTGAAATACATTCGAAAATGGATTACAATACGCACGTTACACAACATTCTAAAACCGAAAGTTACAATAACAATACTGTTATCTCTGTCTATCGATCTAGTATCGTCTCAAGAGTGATCGAGATAGTTGAATTAGAAGTGTATTTTGAAACCTGGCCGTGTTACAACAGCACTTCGAATCGTAAACGCGTCACTCGTCAGCCGATTTAGACGTAAACCGAAACCTTCGGCTATTTACCATCACGCTAATATTATTTATGTGTGTCAACTTGTTCTATTTATGAAATCGGCACGCTGTATGGGCGAGCGCACACAGTCAAGGAACGTGCAGTAAAGGTGTCTTTGAAGTTTACGTCTGAGATTCGACAGGGTTCCAACGTCATTGTACAGAGTCGTAAATAGTTGTGGTGACTATTTTTAAAAGTACGTAATGTTCACTGAATTGTACTAACTAATTTCAGTATCGAAAAGTACACGTTATTTTTTACAAAGAAGGCTGACGCAGTTTTATGTAATGCTATACAGGGTGCCTCTGACCTTGGGGCTTTAAATGCAACGATCGATTCTACTCGCTAAACAAAACTACTTTTATTCTGCAACATTAAAAAATAACTTAAGTTTAGATAACTAATTGATGTTAAAGTCTAATTTTAAAATCAGTGTACTCGTATTAAGTTATGGGGGCGACATTTCCTTAATTGGTACGAGGGCTAAAGGAAAATGCAAATTGGATTGCGTTCATTAAAAATTAGGTACATTTAACTTGAATGAAAAAAATAAAATTTAAATTGGACATATTTTTAACAACTTACAGAAACAAAGAAGTTCAGTTTCAGGAGTAGAAAAGATCCTTGCATTTAAAGCCCCGAGGACAGAGGCACCCTGTATAGTAATTTCATAATACCGTAGTTACAGCACTGTGCTTTCCCATTTTCAGCGATATTTGTATTTTATTAGAATAAGCAATTAAAACCAAAACCAAATACAAATTGATTGGTTGGGAATCGATAATTTATATTTGCACCAAAAAATTAAACAGCAGTAACCCAAACCATACTTATTGAAAACCGAACGGAGCTCAACTCAATCAAGTCCTATGTTACTGCGGATTACTGTCCTGCGGCCTACAAATTGATTGGTTGGAAATCGATAATTTATATTTGCACCAAAAAATTCAACAGCAGTAAACCAAACAATACTTATTGAAAACCAAACGGAGCTCAACTCAATCAAGTCCTACGTTACTGCGGATTACTGTCCTGCGGCCTACAAATTGATTGGTTGGAAATCGATAATTTATATTTGCACCAAAAAATTAAACAGCAGTAAACCAAACAATACTTATTGAAAACCGAACGGAGCTCAACTCAATCAAGTCCTACGTTACTGCGGATTACTGTCCTACGGCCTACAAATTGATTGGTTGGAAATCGATACTTTATATTTGCACAAAAAAATTAAACAGCAGTAAACCAAACAATACTTATTGAAAACCGAACGGAGCTCAACTCAATCAAGTCCTACGTTACTGCGGATTACTGTCCTGCGGCCTACAAATTGATTGGTTGGAAATCGATAATTTATATTTGCACCAAAAAATTAAACAGCAGTAAACCAAACAATACTTATTGAAAACCGAACGGAGCTCAACTCAATCAAGTCCTACGTTACTGCAGATTACTGTCCTGCGGCCTGCGCATGATTCATAGCCGGGAAATGGGTGCATTTCTAAATCTTAATGAAGCGAGAAGTTGAAACATCGCCGGCCGTTTATCACGGCGGGACACTATCTGCGAATTCATCATATCTGTGAACTGCCGTTACTACTTAAATGATGCTAGTAATTTATACGCCCGACTAGCTACTAATTTATGTTATGCGCAAGGACGCTTGCGCATATTTTATTGTCTGCGCTAATTGCGAACCAGGAAGAAAGCGTAATAAGATACTTAAGTTCTGCGTATATTCATGTCTTTCTTGAAGACGGCAGGACGAGTCCTTGTTGCAAATCTTGGGTGAGGCCCATGGCCAACAGTGGACGTCTGTCAGCTGAAATAATGATGATAAATATATTTTTGCGTTTGACCGTACCAATTAAAACACATAATTAAGACACCGGAATTCCGGATTAGCCTAGTTTTTCCACGTCTTAATTTTAGTTGTTAGAAGTTTGACCGTAATATAGTTATTTCAACGTCCAAATTCCACTCATCTCAGACCTGTCACTCGCTACATATTTCTTGTCTGAAAGAACTGTCCCAACACTGACAGCAGCAAATAGGTCGCCTCGTCCTTCGGCTAACTCCGTCAGACTTCGGGCAGTAGAAAGTGTCGGCAATGATCGTAAATCACTGTGATTGACAGTGACGAAACTATGCCCGCCCTATAGTCTAGGCCAGACGTGTTACCTAATTTTAAGTACATTCAATTACAGTGATATAACTAGTTTATAACCGACTTCAAAAAAGGAGGAGGTTCTCAATTTTTCGGGATGTTTTTAGTTATAAATGACTTGATGGGCTGGCAAGTGATACCTGATTACTGCACCGATTGACGCGGGTTCGAATCCTACAGGATTAAATGATGTTTAATCGATGTTATTTACATAAAATGTGGATTATAGTGTTATATTCCAGTACAAGGCATTCTAGCTTAGGATTATAAAAATGAGTGATGTCAAAGTTCGGATGTATAGCTAATGGTTGTGCAGATCGCTACCACAATCGTACACACACACAAACTAAACTGCCTGAGAGCGTCGGTGGCCTAGTGGCTTAGGCGGTCGACTCGTGATCGAAAGGTACCGAGTTCGAACCCCCGCGGTCACCATGTACCAATGAGTTTTTCTAACTTAAGTGCATTACCTGATGCTCTTAAGGTGAGGGAAAAACATCGTGGAAACCTGCACATTCGAAGGGCTGAGTGAGTAAGAGGGTAATTGCACAAAAGATCCTAAAGGGTCGAAGTGTATCCGAAAGAGTCCGTCTGTAAGATAAGATAAGATAAGAACAACTGCCGCCAAAGAACAGTATTCACACACTATTGTATTCCAGTATGTGGGTAAGACAGCCATTGATATGACTGGCATAGCAGGACACTCCCATGGCCATGGACATTTAAACGCCTGTGTTTTGCGTGTTTTCCTGAATGCTTTAAGACGTCAATGGAAAGTCAAAGGATACTTTCACTTCACCTCATCCACTCTAAAACTCTGCGTTATACGTTACATTTCTCCCGCAACTCTAGTTACCTGAAACCAAAACAAGAACACCGTAAGTACACGCTAATTGGACAAAGTGTAGAAGGGCGTAACTGCTCCAAAGGGCAAGCTCGTTGCCCTCTCTAATGGCTAATTGCTTGCGCCATATTACGGCCACGCTCAAACCCTTTTACTATGTTACGAAAAATGGCGGATAATAGTAATTATGATGATTGGCCTCGACGGCAAATTGTATGTTAAGTGCGCTGATTAGTAGTGATTGTGTTTGGAACTGATTGAGCGAATGAACGTATTTGGTAATAGCAATACATTTCTTGTCTACTTGCTACTCATTACTCACTCGTTAGTAACTGTCTACTTACCTACTTAGTTTAATTTTAAGTGACCCTACACACTGCAATGAAAGTATTCTGCATTCTGCAGTCCGTTTAAGCATCTTATATTTCAATCAATTTTCAAACTTATGGCAGAGATGTAAGACGCTGTACCAGATCGCAGAGCGCAGAACGCATTCAGTGTGACCCCTAAAGGCTAATAATGATTCCGAAAACGTTTTTGAAGTAACTATATTTACATCTTTGTCATTATTAATATGTATTATAACTGCATAACAAAAGCACAGGGAAATTTAGTTCAAGAGTAGGTTAGTGTGTTAATTGACCAAAAAATAATAAAAAGTGTACATCAGCAACCAAAGTAAATACTCGCATTAATTATGAATTTTACTAAAATTTTACTTTATATCATGTTAATATACAGATGTAGTGACTATACTTACGACATCGATTTTGGTCGAAAGAGTTCGAAATTACCTTGCCTTCGCAGTACCCGTGGAAAAGCTAATTGATAAAGTAAGAGGAATACGAACTTATCCGACAAAATATGATAGCGTAGATATGTTTATGCACTACATCTGTAAATATTGGATAAAGGTAAATTTTTTCAGTTCATCATCATCATCACATCAGCCGAAGGATGTCCACTACTAGACATAAGGCTTCCCCAAGGATCTTCAAGAAAGTCGGTTTTTTATTTTTGCATATACAAACATTATGCAAATGCGTACCAAAATAACCTCAGACAGTCATTAAAAACGCCTATTAAACCAAATTGCATACACACATACACACTTAGGCACATTACACGAAAACTCACTTAGTCGTTTAGTGTAAACTGACTTTTACACTCAGAGTAAGAAAACTACAGCAAAAATTAAAGCCCAGTCGTCATACGTGCTTGCACGAAAACTGGGCATATTTTTAGATTTCTCTTAATTACGTCGAAGTATTTGGGTCAGTAGAATTATTTCAGCGTGGATGTCAGGTTCGCGTCACTCAAACCTGGAGCTCCTGAACTATTTCAGTGATTCATTCAGTTTTTGACTCATTGAAAAGTACTTGAAGTTTTGGTGAAATTTGACGGGTGTCATCAATTTACATTTCGCGTCGAGACAGTTTTTTAATATGTTACTTTTAGATTGCTTGATTAAGATAAATTATTGAACATACTAGTTAAACCAGTGACTGCGTCTGCATACAATTCTTTCAGGGTTGCTTACGCTGTCACCATTGTAACAAAAATGGCGGTGAACCGCGGCTCGTTGCTTTATTTTAATGTACCTACTTGAAGAATAAAAACATACTTAATTTGGATAGTTCAAATATTTTTTACCATGCCTTTTTTTTCTTGCCCGTGTGGTTCCCGGTTTAGAATAGTGCTACTCCATGTCTTCCCGTGGATGTCGTAAGAGGCGACTAAGGGAATAAAGGCCTGTAGTACTGTTACACTAGTAAACATCTTAGCCTAATTGTGCAAAATGCTGTTACAGAATTATCAACAAATTTTTAGAGTTCTTGGTAATTCTGTAACTCTGCCTAGCTTACCCCACTCTGGGAATGAAGGCATGAGTTTATGTATGAATGTAACTATACTGATAATATATCAAAAGGGTTTTATCGAGAAGAATAGAATTCCAGTAATGGCGGCCGAGTTAAAAACAATTCGATAACATATCAAATTCAATATGGTTTGACGAGGCAGAACAGAGCCACAGTTGAACCTGACGTAACCTCCAAAATAAGTCTAGATGTTATTACACATTCACACACCCACGCTCATTCATACAGGACAGCCGCCGCATCCACACCACTGCTTAATGAACTAATGTACATTAATGTCAAATAGCCCATTCGCGGGTGGAATGCGGAATGACTCCCGGCAATTGATATTATCCACTTAGCACTGGAGCTTCTGTTGATGTGCTCGGGCTGTGGTCCAAGTTGTAGCTAACACCTATGTTTCACAAATAAATTATTTGAATTTGAATTTATGAATTTGAAGAACTTTGCAAATTAGTTTAAAGAATAAAAAGTAAGTAGGTATGTAGATATTAATAATTTTTAACGTTTTCTTAATTTAACTAGACTGTATTTTTTGGATTTTAATTTACCTTAAAAAGATAAGATAAAAGATAAAAGAAATTTATTCAGTAAGTAGGCCGCACGGGCACTTTTACACGTCAAGACGCGCTTCCCAAGAGAAGACCACTGCTGAGAAGAAACGCCGCAAGAAACTCAGCAGTCAGTCATTTTTTAAACATATTTCTTGTTACAATGGTACTACTTAGTCTAGCATTAGATAAAGCTATAAATATTAAATTAAATATAGTATCAAATAACATGCGTAGTTCAGCAGGAAAACATGCCAAGAATCTTACGGGAGAGATAGAGAGAAAAAAAAACACATACTTATGTGTATATAAGATGGTGCGAGACGACCACGTAAAAGTTTCGATATGTTTTCCTGCATCAACGGTGTCCCCTAGACAAGATAAAGATTTTGCATTTGAATAAATTATTATTGACTAAGTTTCGGGTTTAGGCCATGCATTTTTGTCTGTTAGATAGTCCTCGATCCTATAATACGCTTTAGACATTAACGACCTTTTCAAGTAATTTTTAAGTGCTGGAAAGGGTAACTTTAAAACTTCGTCAGGTAATTTATTATAGAAATGAATGCATTGACCAACAAATGATTTATATACTTTACGGACGCGGAATTTTCGGATAGCGATTTTATTTTTATTTCTGGTATTTAAATTATGTATATCAGAATTTTTGATGAAAGAATCTAAATTTCTAATAACGTAAATAATATTCTCATAAATAAATTGAGACGCTACAGTCAAGATATTAATTTCTTTAAAAAGTTATCTTAATGAGTCACGGGAATTTAAATTGTAAATAGAACGAATGGCTCTTTTTTGTAACACAAATATAGTTTGTATGTCAGCTGCCTTACCCCAAACCAGAATACCGTACGACATGACACTATGGAAATAACTATAATAGACTAAGCGAGCTGTCTCAACATTGGTTAGTTGTCTAATTTTCCTAACGGCGTAAGCTGCCGAACTTAGTTTACCTGCCAGTACAGCTATATGGGGACTCCATTGCAAATATTTATCTAATGTTATGCCTAAGAAAATTGCCTTATCTACCATTTGCAAACACTCGTCATTTAGAAAAATACTAGAATGTACCGGTTTAACATTAGGCAAAGCGAACCTAACACATTTCGTTTTCTTAGCATTTAGTAGCAAATTGTTGCTAGTAAACCAATTAAGTACTTTAACTAGTGTGGTGTTAATCCTACTGTAGTCTACGGATTTTCTATCTACCTTGAAAATTAGTGAAGTATCATCAGCAAAAAGCACAATATCACAAAGTTTATCTACTGTTGGTCGCAAGTCATTTATGTAAACCAAAAATAAAAAAGGACCTAAAATAGAGCCTTGAGGCACACCTATTTTCACTGTAGCTCCAAAGATTGCGTTTTGTTTACAACAACTGTTTGAGTTCTATCACTTAGATAAGAAGACAAAAGGCTTAAAGCTTTATTGGACAATCCATAATGTTCTAATTTTAAAATAAGGGTCGTATGATCCTTATCAAAAGCTTTACAAAGATCACAAAATATTCCTACTGCATCGCAAGATTTCTCCCAACTGTTATATATATGTTTAATGAGTACAGATGCCGCATCAATTGTTGATCGACCTCTGGTAAAGCCAAACTGGTTATTGTTAAGTAGTTTATTTCTGTTAAAGTGACCTAACATATCCTTCAGCATTACTTTCTCAAAAACTTTACTTAAAACTAGAAGTTCGTTATATCACTCATCTCGCCCGATTTAAAAAGAGGTATTACTTTACTATATTTCATGAGATATGGAAAGACCCCCTCTGATATGCAATTATTGTAGAATAATGCTAGATGGGGTGCAATTACATCTATGATATGAAAGAGTACCTTAACTGATGTGCCCCACAAATCTTCAGTCTTTTTTAAACTAAGTGATTTAAATATCTTGACTATTGAATCTGAATTTACAGGGCTGAAATCAAAGTTTATATTACATTTACTGACATTAGTGCTAAGTAATGATTGAGCTTCAACCGCGGATGATTTAAGACATTTCGTAGTATTAATGGCTATGTTAGAAAAATAATCTTCGAATGCTAAGGCAACGTCTTTATTTGACGTGATTTGTTGGTCACCTGTGTTCAGAGTGACTTGATTATCACGAGTTTTTGATTTTCCCGTTTCTCTATTTATAATATTCCATACAGTTTTTACCTTGTTGTCAGATGATTTAAGTTTGAGACTAAGAAAATTTGCCTTGGCAGTTAAACAAACTTGCAAAACAAATTTAGGAAGTCAGCATTCTTATCTCTTAGATATTTTATTTAAATTTCTATACGTTAAGTTTTTATTTATGACCTTGTCGTTATGTATTATTATTATGATGATGGTATAAAGAATAAAAAAAATCCTTAATTATTATTACGTTACGTCTAAATGCATTGTAATTCGTCGTGTGGAATTATTGTTTTGAATATAAATAAATAATAAAATTAGTTGCCACTAGTTGCTTTATTCTTTGACTTGCGCCCTATTGCAGCACTGCGTCTGCGCAGCGCAGTATGTCGCAACCCAATACAGCGCCATCTAACAGCTTAATAGAACAGTAACGATTCTACAGGCGTGAGAGAGCGTATCAAGGATGTTTATCGATTTATTTCTACACAGATAATGGTCACAAGAGTAGTTTAATAAATAAAAGATGAAGGGGCTGATAAGACGAACGTATGCTAACAAACGAATGTATTTAACAACTGAAATGACTGAAATATTATTAGCACTTTTGATTTATTAATAAAATCAACGCCGTACATAAAAATAGCTTTATAGGACCACTATTGTACAATTTAATACAGCGGTAATACGTTATAAGCATTATCTATGGCGGATTATCACGTTGAGCGCCAAGCCCGCTGATTTACACACAAAATGGACTCCAAATAGAGTCCACATTAAACGTGTTGATCGCCTGAAATCGACGAGTTGCGTAAACCAATCGGGAGAAAGTGACGCACGGGCATTATCCCGTGGACAGAGAGCGACACCTGTGTTCCTATTTCGAAATTAACTTTTGAAAATAGAACCTATCGACTTACGAACAGCGTTCCGTTTAACGTGCGATGCGCGGGCGATGGTAGCTCGTAATTTAAAGCTTAGAAAGCAAAACTCCTACCCTTCGTTCGATCGTAAATATCAGCGTCTAGCCATTATCCGTCTTTAGTCCAGATTGTGACGGGACACTAATTCGCATTGTTGTTCGGAGTGAAATATTGCTGAAAGAAGCTGTGATTTATGTCAGAAGGCTTTCGCAATAAGTTTTGTAACTTTGGGAAACGGTTATGGGAGACCAGCTGATAGGTATTAGAACTTTTAAAACCCATATCGTTATAGTTTGTTTCGTACCTTTCATAGCTTATCTTTCTTAGGGCTGATTTATCGATCTCTAGGTAACAGTATGAGAGATACATTTTAGCTATATCATTTTCTTTTTTATGACAGAGAAAAGGAGAGTGATAACCTAAACTGAGAGGTATTTTTATCTTAGGTTTGGATAAATCGGGCCTTAGAACAAAGCTGAAACAATAATAGAGATTTAAAAGCCGATCATCTGACGTCAGATCGTCTGTTCACAGGTCGCCTGTGTGTATTTCAGAAGCCTAATAGTAACGGTGAGTAATATTGACCGACAAATAAAACACTTGAGACCGTTTGAAGTCGGTAATCAGAAGGATTTGCTCAATGAAAGACATGATTAAGACAGCATTTACTCAAGAAAAAAACATGTTCTGCCCACTGTTTTCATAAGAGGTGTTTCACGCATTTTTGTGGGTTCGTTAAAATTGGATGACCACAAACTAGGTCATTTTGATAGTATTAAATATAGATAGTTAGTTACCGAGATTAGTGATTCTTTGGGAAAACCGTTTCTGTCTCGGTGACTTCATTGCTTCGTACACCAGCCAACTTGATACAATTGCCGAAACCGATTAATAAGTTGATGACCTCTCACTGATTGCGGGAAGTTTACTACAACTAAGATACATAAAATAAAATAACATTCATGCCTAGAAAGAAGGAGTTGGAGATAAGGTCTCTTAGAACTACGATTTGGCCCAACCAGCCCCATGACTTGGTGACTTTGATTGCAATGAAACAGTTCAGTAAGTAAAGCATCTCTATTGATTCTTCTTAATATTTCGTTGGCATCCCGTAGCCCAAGTTTATTTCCAGGTGCCATCTTTTGTTTTATACAAAGCATCGCATTTCGCACATCTACGGTAAAAACGCACAACGTGTTCAGAACACTGGGTAAAAGACAGTAAAACGCGTGAATACGTTAAGTTTAGGCGTTCTGAAATTAGGAATTCATAAATAATGCACAAGTAATAAAAAAAGAACACTATAAAAAAGGAAGAGACCAATTATTAATCCGGTGAGGTAATCGAATTGTCTAAACATCTAAACGTACGGCATAAGCGTACTTAACAGACCTTAGACTCTAGACAAGATGCATTCGGCGTTCGTTATCGTTATTAAAATGTAGTTGACGTAAGCTGTCAGACGGTCGCATCGCGCGTCTACGTCAATGCCATACATTTTGTTACTTTTCGAAAATCGTTTACATTAGCGTTAAGAAACTTATCTAGCTCCCTTGTCAGGATATTAATAAAAAAAACATTTATTTCTTTTTTTTCTTACACGAACCACGAATAACTTATTCATCTAACGTATATCGTCCAGCGGAGGCGTGAGAGTAATCTGGAAGTGTCGCATTACGCATGCGCACAGATTCCTCGGGATCGGCGTAACGACGCGTAATAAAATACGGCCCGGCCGTAAACACTCTTGCGCAAGTAACTTGAACTTTTGGAGATGGTCAATGTCGTCGAAACCGTAACGACTGCGGGCGTCGACATGCGTTAACATATTCGCTGCCACACACGAAGGAATTGTACATATTTTGTGTACGCTAGGAGTGTCACTGGCATCGAACGTAAAGTGCTATGGTAAAGGGTATTTTGTGATTAAATCAGAGAGCCTATGTCAAGATAAGAAAAGCTATCGTTCATGAAGCAAGAGTCACATATTGAATGGGACGGGTACCTGAGGGCCCTGAGGCCTCGTACATTTCCTTATACAATATGTACAGATTGAAAGTAAGATCGAGAATTTTCAGTGAATATTATATTGATATTATTATATTTTAATTACTGACCTAATCTCTACGGCAGGCGAATAATGGCAATATCTGGTAAATGTCGCACTAGATCATATTCCAACCTAACCGCGAGCTTCTCCAATTCACCATGCTTGGTTTTAAAAAGGCGGTCAAGGCTCAAAAAAAGGGAAATAAAAATAATATTTACAGTGTGTTACTGCAACCATATTTCTGGGGTCCTAGTGAAAAAGGGTATAAGTCGTCTGAAGATCAAGTGAAAAAGGGTTTAAGTCTAGTATACTTCATGAATAAGTCTACCCTTCTTTATTACGAGTTAAGTCGACTTGTACCCTTTTTCACTAGGACCCCAGATTTATAAGTTTTATATACGTACTACTCCTTTATTTCCGTCAAACACGTGGAACCAGTCACTATCAAGGCTAGTAACGCAACAGGACTTCTATTTTTTTTTTTAATACTTGCCGTCTTAACCGAAAGTCAAGCTATATACTACCAAAAGCCAGATAAACTTCAATGGCATAATCCACCTGACTAACAGAACATTGCGTGAGTTCAACGTCCTCGCTCAAGTGCTCATGCTGAAACAATTGCCTGTGACAGCTCGATTCGTCACTGTTTTTGTGAAGCGACAGTATTATTTGCTGCGTCGATATAATCGCACTGGGCTTGCTGTTGTGACTGCTGTCACAGCTGGCTGGTTAGCCTATAGCGCTATATTGGGTCGGTCGCAGCTGTTGAAAAGCATCATATCACGCCTACGGTAGGTACTATCTGCTATTTGTCTATTGGTTAAATTATCTATTGTTGATCGGTTTTAGGATCGTAAATCTTAAAGCGAAGTGTTTTTGTTTTCAAATTAGCTGTTCATAGTACTTTTACAGACTTTAAATTAAGGTTCTCCTCGTGTGGTTTCCGAGTTAGAATAGTGCCACTCCATGTCTTCCCGTGGATGTCGTAAGATACGACTAAGGGAATGAAGGCTTGTAGTACTGTTAAGCGATGGGCTTGCAACCTGTCACTAATACGCTGGTAAACATCTTAGCCTAATTGTGCAAATTGTGGTTATAGAATTATCAACAAGTTTTTAGAGATGTTTGTAATTCTGTAGCTCTGCCTACCCCACTCTGGGAACGAAGGCGTGAGATTATGTATGTATTTATGTATGTATGTATGTAAATTAAGGTTTTAATCTACAATGCTTTCTGTGCTCGTTATATTTAGGCATTTTTTGAACTTTTGAGAAAGATGGGCAAGTGTTTTTTCAAATTAAATTACATAACATTCATAATTTTTGACTGATTGACTTTTTAAATTATTTATAAAATAAGAGATATTTTATTTCAATAGGTACCTACATAACATAACTTACATTATTCTGACTCTTCGTAAGAACAACGTCTATCGTCAACTAGTAATTTGCACCCATTTAAACTTATTTACGTTTTTAAATCACCTAGAGTTTGTTCAAGTGTGGGAGAGCCGTCAATCAGCTGTTTGCTGTTCAAGGTCATTCGGATGTTTTTCTTTTTGGCTGGAGTCCAAGGCAAATGTCTACTGGACGCTGATTCATGGTACGGTCTGGAAATGTAACAGTTGTCGTTCGTACTGAGGGCAAATAATGCGTAATGTACTCATAGATTATCAAATATAAAAAAGATTAAGAAGACGACCTGAGCTAACTGTGGCGAAAGAAATACATATTACAGCTTGGCAAAACATTTCATGGTGGCTACTATTTCTTAAAGTAGATAGAACTTCATCTGGCCATGTTTCCCAAAGATTGATCTTACATCTTTTACCTACATTTGAAATACCGCATGAAAGAGAGGCAACGAAGATATTTGACAAATAACACTTAAGTGAAGTGCCACCATTATATTGTAGGTCATCTGTCATCACGTTCACCTTTTCTTTGCCTAACTATAAGTCAAGTGTTTTAGGGCTTATTAATCAAATGTGCAACTTGAAACTTTATTCTCTAAGTGGGTGGTTGCCGTCACTCGAATGGGATTTAAAAAAGGCTTTTACGTTTGAATTTTTCTGAGCAGCGGAAAGTTTTAGACTGAGATTGATCTTTTTTAAGAGACCCGTCCCAAGACATCACAGTATTCACAGTAAACTTCAAGTCGTCGTCGTAGAAAACTATCAATACTGACGCATCTTGAGACGGGGATTTCACTCAACGTCAGTTTGTTAATACAGCCTTTAGAAACGCTATGTATTGCACAACAATACTTAAATCATCATCGTATGAGCATTAGCTCAAGCGATACTAGAATCAAATACTTTTTCTGGGCAACAAAAAATAAAAACCGGCCAAGTGCGAGTCAGACACGCGCACGAAGGGTCCCGTACCATTATTAATAAAAAAACACGTTTGTTGTATGGGAGCCCCCTTTAAATATTTATTTTATTCTGTTTTTAGTATGATTGCTATAACGGCAATAGAAATACATCATCTGTGAAAATTTCAGCTGTCTATATGTAGATGTTATAGCTATCACGGTTCATGAGATACAGCCTGGTGACAGACAGACAAACAGACAGACGGACAGTGGAGTCTTAGTAATAGGGTCCCTTTTTTACCTTTTGGGTACGGAACCCTAAAAATCACACATGTTCTGAGAAATACCACTAAAAAAATTAATACCCCGCTCATTTTGTATGAAAATGATCGAGATGGCACTGAATTACGGCATCCGACAACACAGTAATGCACGTATCGGAGGTTAACTAACCCCGAGACCATCTGGCGGCGCGAAAGCCCACCACTTTGTCACTTTAAAACGACGTATAAACGTAAGACCTTAATAGATACTTACGCCGTTTCTCTTTAGTGTGGTTAGTTGTTGAATATGTATGCTGATCCAACACAACCGTTGGAGATAGACTAAAAAGGACAAGTATTTTAATGTCTACATTACGCTGGTCGTCTTGGGCAGGTCAAGTGTAGGGATGTGACTGTTAGGGTCGTTAGACATCCGATATAATATTATATTTATTTGCAATACAAGCTCTTGCCCGCGACTTCTTTCGTCCCAGTCGTTTATCGCTATTCTTGCGGGTACTGTGTAATCTTTCGGCGCCCTCTCGCTAATTTTCTTCTTCGTTTTTCAATTTTGGCGTCAAAGAAGGACTAATTCACAAATACACACTTTCGCATTTGCAGAGGTTATGGCTCGAATCTTGAGATTAGAGTTTTAAGTTTTAATCAAATTCGGTTTGTGTAATAGTGTCGTTAATTATTTTTTACCCTCAAATCTACTTTAGAAATTCAATTTAGTCATTATATAGCGCTCCTCAACGTGTTGACGTTACATTACTAATAGATACATTAGCTAAGTCAAATAAACTAAAGTTCCACGTCAAAACAGGAAGTGGTTGGTGATATTTTTGCGACTTGGAATATTATTCTATTTTGCGATAATAAATACCTCTTCATTCTTGATACAAAAAAAACTAGGATATCGATCTATTGTGGATGGAAACAGAGTCCCATCTCTAACCTGCGTATAAGGGCCGGTATTCACGCGGCGGTAAATTACGCGCCAATACGGAATACTCGTTACAAGTGAACTTGACACAGAACAGTACTTAATGCGTTTGTATGCGCATGCTTCATATGTGTAGTGGGTTTGTGTTCAACATTTTAAGATGACATTTGTATATTAGGAGTGTTAAGACTAGTAACGTCATATTTCGTCGACGCGCTGGCGTAGTTGGTAGTGACCCTGCCTACGAAGCTAACAGTCCTGGGTTCAAATCCCGGTAAGGGCAGATATGTGTATGAAAAGCGCGAATATTTGTTCCTGAGTCATGAATTTTTCTATGTATTTAAGTAGGAATATATTTCTCTATGTAAGTATTTATATCGTTGTCTAGTACCCATAGTACAAGCCTAGAGCTTAGTTTGGGACTAGGTCAATTGGTGTGACATAGTCCGTTGATAAAAAAAATGACGAGGCCTTTTAAAAAAGCTAACTGGCAACGACTTTTCTTTTGTTTTTGTAATAGTTAAAAAAAAATCGTAAAAATTATAAATGTAGTTTATAACTACTAGAGACCTATCCTCGATTTGCTTTGGTTTAACAAAAAAAAAGGCCTACACCTATTAGTGAGGGAACCACAAACAAACCCACACAAATCTACCTCTTTATAATATTAGTATAGTTGTGCAATGTATTTGAATGTGTGTAATGCAATATTTCGTTATGATGCGACTTGTAATTGTATATTTACACAATTATTATAAAAATATGTCAGTTTGAAATTATTCGATAAGAACATCGATCACGACCAAATATTGCATTTCACATATTAACATAAATATACAAAAGATGCACAAAGTTCACATTTGGCGATTTTATTTGATTTCACATTAATAATCGCAAAAATCAAAAGCATGCAATGTTGCCAGCACCTGCTTTTAATTTTACACCAGGGATCAAAACTTTAAAACAATTGTTTGAATGAAGCTCTATCTTATCTCTTTTCCGTTACTAAGCAATATTTTTTATTGTATGTTTACAAGAAATATCTACTATGATTATGATTGTGTTTATTATAACTATTTAAGTTTAAGTTTCTGTTAAATATATCTTAATAAGTTATCAATCTAATTAATTTGTAAATAGTTTAATCTTAAACTTGATAAGATATACTATACTATACTATTAGATTTAGAAGAGTACAACTAGTGTCAAACATTGGTATGACTAACAGCCATTCATTGATATCTTAACAATAATATTGGCTGCCTATTATGCTAATACGGCTGCGTGGGCGCATGGGTCTGATTGAATTAGCAAACACTACGGTACTCTTACGCAAGGGGGCACTGAACTCCGAACTTGAACTGGCAGATTTTTAGGGTTCCTTAATAGATTAATAAATTAAAGGTTGTTTGCGTAGTGTGCTAGAAGTGTTTGTGGTAAATTTACTACGAGTTGACGCATGGCGTGGGATTATAACGCATCCTTGGGTGTAGGTCAATTTGTGTCAGATTGTGCTCTGATATGTGTTTATTTATTAGTGAACCGCCCTCGTTTCGCTTCGGTTTATAGTTTTCTATAACACACGTACAGTAAGAGAAAATGATTTCTTGACCAAAGTGGACTATGTCAAAGTGACGTAATCAATGAAAACGTAAGAGACTTGTTATGATTTTATTTACAGTGTCACTTTGACATAGTCCAAAGCGGTCTAGGAATCATTTTGCTTGACTGTTCATAACCCAGAATTTATATTCTTACTTGTCTTATATTTTAAACAAAATAAAGCAATCGCAGACAATAAATTGGCCAAGTGAAGTCCAAAATGTTTACTCACTTTACTTTATTTACGATAAAAGTGCTGTTTTAGCCAAAAAAGGTTCATTTTGAGGTTAGAAAGTTGTTTACTATATAAGACAAGTAAGAATGAACAGACTTTACAAACGTTCCGTGAAAAATTAATAAGTAGGGTAGAAAATGTACGCAGTTTAGATACCTTCTAATATTATGAATGCGAAACTGTGGTAAAAGGTAGAAAATGTTTAGGTACCTTCTAATATTATGAATGCGAAACTGTGTACGAGTATGTTTGTTTCTTCTTCACTGTTTGCCTCAATCGTGGTTGTGAAGTTTTGTATTATATAGTTTGTTGATTTGTCCCGTAAAATCAAACAGTTTCCAACAACTTCTACAGTGACGGACTCGCAAGCAAAAGCTAGTTTTGAAATATTAGGTTTGAAACGCGATGCTTTCATTATTATTAAGCCTAATAAATATTAAAAAGAAAACTGTAGGTCCTCTTTCTTTGTCGTCTCTCTCACACTTGGCAATTTATCAAAGCTTAATTTCGCCCTCATGTTTAATAATATGTTAGAGAAAATGATGGATTGCTAATGCGATAAAAAAAATGTTTCGCTGTTTTTGTCGGTATACTTCAGTAATGATACCAGTCTCTAGATGTTTTGATGACCTCATCTAATTAGTATGGGTATCTATAATAATAATCATGTGCTCGTAACATGACTTCATTGATCTTACGAGTATTTTACTCAGAGAAATATACAAAATCATTTTTATAGATTATTTGTAACCTTATCATATAAATCTTACTAATATTATAAATGCGAAAGTGTGTGTTAGTTTGTTACTACTCCTTCACGCTGCAACATCTAAATAGATTTAGATAATTTTGAAATAAAATAGAGCCTATATCCTGGATTAACACCTAGGCCACTTTTCATCACAGAAAGTTCAAAAGTTCCAGAGGGAATGACGATAGTCAAAATCTACGCGGAGGAAGTCGCGGGCAGAAGCTAGTTTAAAATAATCTGTTTAGTGAGACGATTCTAGAAAAGACGCGTGTAACAAGCATTTACAAAGAAAAACAGCTGTTTCTTAGGAAGGATCCATAGTATGGAAGATAAACCATACTAGTTTAAATCATAGAGCATCAACATTCGAAAAAATCGTTCATAACAAAATGAACAGAGGGCGGAATTTTCATGGCAAAAATCAAACGTGAATAGAGTTGGAACGTTGAATTATATCGACTATCGATAAGGTATAAAAATATAACTCAAATATATATTTAAGCAAAAAAAAATACGATAAACTGTAAGAAAAAAACATTTGCAAGTAAAATAAATTAATTTCTTTATCCATTTGTTTATTGATTTCGTTTTGGATTAACTATTTTTCACATACGCGAATTAGTTGCAAAAATACTAGTGGCAGAAATGCCAGTTAACTGCATGCGATTTACTTTTAATGGCCATGCAACTCGCTATTGAAAGAGGTCAAATGGTCAACTCGCTAATCAAAGAGCTTAATGTTAAAAGTCAGTAATATAGAAGATTAAACTTAACGATAGTTGGAAAAGTCGATAAAATTGAACATTTCAACTCTATTGACGATTGATTGTTGCCGTGTAAATTCCGCCCTCAGGTTATGAATTTCAAATGGAGTCAAGTCTTCCGTGTGTAGTTGTTTAATAGAGTTGTCCACGCTCTATTGCTGTTTGACATCGATAGTTTCCGAAAAAAATGTCTACCATATTGTTTTACGTTGTACCATTTCGTAACGCGTTTAGCCTAGTTGGTAGTGACCCTGCCTACGAAGCTAGCGGTCCCGGGGTCGATTCCCGGTACGGGCAAATATTTGTGTGATGAGCGCGAGTATTTGTTCCTGAGTCTGGGATGTTTTCTATCTATTTAAGTATGTATTTCTCCATATAAGTATGTTTAACTTCAATTAGTACCCATAGAGCAAGCCCAGTGCTGAATTTGGGAATAGGTCAATTTGTGTAAGATTGGACAATATTCTTATTTATTTATTTTATTACCATAATTCGAAGTTTAAATAAAAAACGTCTGAAAAATTTAATTCTAGATTGTTTTAGTCGGCATTACTGCATTTAGATGTAGTTCTAATCGTATCAAATCAACTGCTTCGCATTAGGGACTTATTTACATTCGTATAAATTAGCCGGAGTCTGTTAACTGGACACATTTACAGCCAATTACATAAGCGCTCTTAACGGAGACATAAGACGAATGGATCGAGATGGCCCCTGATAACGTCAATTAACCCAACCATATACGACGATCAATCTTGGTCGGTTTATCACACATAGATGTCCGGAGGAGTGTTACATAAAATACAAGTATTTTATGGATATTCATGTAATAAGTTTTCTCTTGTTAACATTTGAATCAGTTAAGAAAGCGCTTAACGTCGATTTAGAAAATAAATATAAATAACATAAATCAGTAACTGAATGCTCATAATGTTGTCATTATAATTACAGCAAGAAAATAACATGACAACTGGGAGCCGTAATACAATTATTATCCCATTTAAAACTTCATTACTACTATAAATGTTCCGCAGCGTAAAAAACGACTCTACTAGTAAGGTAAACACTTCAAGAATTGTCACGTGTAAGTCATGATTTGTGTTATCACCAACAAGAATTATATTACTGACTGTCAATCCAGCAGTCTATTTTCGCCTTTAAACTGAGCAAGTATAGCTGAGTTTGCTGTAAATGACAGGGCGAATAGAGGTGTTAGTAAAGTGCACTTGGTTGCCTATTACAGCCAACGGTGGCCGGCAATAGGCAACTTACTTCGCTGATTGATGGATGGATGAGGCGAGACCAGGTGCGCGTGTGGAGTAGATTTCTAAAGAAACTGTTTAACTTTTCTCAACATGTGAGGCAATGAGGTTCTTATACGGTATATTGAGGATTCGATTGAATTTAGTAAAATAATTGGAGTCTACTCGTCCTGGCATAGTAGAAATAATTCATTTTGTTTGTCGTTCGGACAGAATCATTGTTGGTTGAGATGGATAAGATTTAAGACCCCTAACAAGTACTACTTAGTTTACTATACCTACAAACTCAAACTTTTGCGTTATTTTTATATGTCAAACTGACACTGACAAACTGATTATAACAGTAAAAATAACTTGTCCGTATGTGTACCTACCGCAGGATAATATCAGAACCAAAACGGATATTTTGTATCTTTAACGTTGCCACGATGTTCATTGCACCTCAACAACGAAGGCTCTTAATAAGAAACTTAAATAGGTACCTAATTGAAATCTATCCAGCCGTACCATACGGCTGAATAAAGAATATCACAAAAGCGCGAACAAGAAAAAAACACGCTGTTGCAGTCAGGTAGGTAATAAAAACCAGATTGCACAGAACTTGGTTGCTACAATAGAAAATCTTCCCCAGACAAAGCCTCACAAAAATAACAAAAACAAAGACTTTCATAACTTTTCACAAAAGGGAAAGACATGAAACGTTTCAAGCAAGACGTTATGCGTCTGTGAATACAAAATGACAAACAGTCTAAGTCTACTGAAAGTCTAGCCAAGTGTGCATTAAAGTGACGTCATTTATAAATGAGACTGATTTAATGTATGGACTAAGTCATAGGGGAAATTAAACGTATCGTATTTCAAACTGCAGTGAAGCGAGTGGATATAAAGAAAGCTAATCTATGTTGTCAAACGGTGGCAACAAATGTCATGTTTTTGATTAAAAGTGACGGGCTTCAGCGGGCGCATCGGATTACAGTGTTTAAAGTATGAAGCTTACGATTGATTAAATATTATTTTTTACGTAGATTAGAATGTTATTTTTACTATGTTAAAAGAATTAATGTAAATTTACAATTTCGATTTGGCATTACAGTTAAAATTAAAGAAAGACCTCGGCATATTAGGATATTAGCATATGCGGCTGTGTCGTATTAGGAGAAAAGAGGCAAATAACTCTAGTATTCAGAACTGAGTTCATTAGGTAAATAATGGATTATGATGCTTTAGGATGAAATAAAGTGAGACTATGACTGACCCACCAAAAATATCCAGGGATACAAAATATCGTATCTTGCGCTTGATACTGGTAATGCACAATACGCGAACTTATTTTCGCATCGGTCTCAAGAAAACAGAAAATATTACTTGTTACTCTTCCTCATGAATGACTCTGACACGTCAAATTAATCTGTGGCTGAATCGCTTTTCTCTTATTACTTGTAAAAGTGGTTGGAAAGTAGGTCGGATAGGAGCGTCAGATGTCGTGCCTTCAGCCCTACATGGCCACAGTTTCCGATCCTCGGCGGCACTCGCCTGGTGTTTTTATGTGATATACGACCAGTAAAATAATACTTAGTTTCACATAACGAGGTCTGATGCAGTTATTACGTACTAGAAAGTCTCCAAAAGCGTTAGCTATCTAACCAGGAAAATTGTTCGCGATAATTTACAGGTTATAAATTTAATGTCATTAAATAAACGGTTTAGTGATGTATATTTAGTTATGGCGATGAGCGTGGACCGGAATCGATAAACATCGTGCCATCTCGTAATACGGCGTGTCGTGCCGTGGCAGCTCCGACGCAGATACCGATCGTAAACATAATCGACCGTAAATCACTTATTCAACTTTGTTTACACGTTATTCATTAAATGCTTTATGGAGTACTAAACAGCTGTTTTACTGCAGTGAATTTGCCTTAAACGTTAGACGTATAGACTCGAGTTTTATGTATTCTAATTCTATTTAAGGACAATAATCTCACGAGATTAGCAAATCTCGGCGTGTGTCGTAATTACGCAAACGTAACCGTTTAGAGGAAATTGACTACCGGTAATAAATTCAATAAAACTATAAATTCAAGCTACTTCGCCGTTACTCGTTTTGCTTATTTAGTAAACACTAATTGGCGCTGAATATAACCTCTACAACTACTAGCATTCGATAAATTTGTATAGAGGTAGGACCTAGAATGTTAACATATACATTTCGAAATAACCTGGCGGCAGATCAAAGATAGCGGTTGTGGCAATTAGTCAGTTATTGAGGGAGCCCAGCGGTGCAAATAGCGACGCACAAATTGCGCGGGGAAAAAATAACTTCATCAACGCAATTACATGCGCTCACGCGTAAATTGTGTCTAGACAGAATTAACAAGGTATCGATTAGTGCGGGCGGTTATCGATAATTTGTGAACAGGGGGTGACAGCAACACTGATCTTGGCAAAATTACAATTGTCTACATCACAATATTTTGCTCTTAAAAAAGTTAAAGTTACGTCGTTTAAACTAAAAGTTAATTATATAAAGGCTTTAGATGTATATTAGTAAGTTCCTATTAGGCGAATATATTCCCTGTAAATATTTATAATTGTAAAAGATGTAGGCAACAAACTTGAATAAAAAACACATTTTCATCTATTAAATTCTGTCTTCGCTTATAAAATCACGTTTCAAAGCAAAACAATTGATAGCTTAAACTCGTGCTCGGAAATTGATTCCTCCCTATCGCAGCCGTCATGCCTCCACTTCCGTTTCGATTATAATTTCATCAAGAAATTCTCAAGAGATGAGCTTCTGGCTACCTAAGAATCAATGCGGCAACGTCTCACTTATGAAGAAATCGAACTATAGCGTGATGGCACTTGTTGAGCGGCATCTGGTCATAGTTCTCGACTCCCTTATGTACTCTTAGAAGTTACCCATGTCTAAAATTGCGCTTGATATATTTTTATTACAGTAAACTTCTATCACATTAGTAAAGTGTAACATTTTGTAACATTGTGTATTCCTATATTCACCCGATGTGGAATCGCGCATGTTTTCCATTACGTCAACGTCTGCGCGGGAGCAGTAGCCCACGAAATAACAGAATATTCTACAATAACAACGTTAACAACTGTTTCTACTTATTTAAATTGGTTTTAATTGTAACAACAATTGAGCTACATTATATTACATTATGATTATAAAAGTACTTATAAATAATCTAGTAAGTATTTGAGTATTGTAAGTTATCAATTTCATGAATTTTGTGTTTAACCCAAATACTTATTTAAAGCGGTTGGACTTATTTTATACCTAGATGATATTATTATATAGTATGAGATTTTAGCTTATCTATCTAACCATTTACCGTACATTACAGAAATGGAGTAGGGATCCCAATTACAATCAACCTCTTTATCAGTAAGTAATATTATTACGATATAAATGATGGGGTATGAGTTCTTAAGCCATTACGCAATCGCTATAAGTTAGCAAAATCTTACCGCAACAAAAAAAGTGTTGTGTCACTCCTCCCAAAAAATCCTCGTAGCCCAACTTACAAACAACTTTTTATTGCCTCGAAGTACTCCCAAATAGATTGATACAAAACTCAATGAGGCTTTGGGTATCTATCGTAAAAACCATTGTACTCCAGGTTCACTGACTTCTCGTACTACCATGATTCATAGCGGGCTTACAATCTTCATTTATCTCCATTTGGTGAGCAGAATAGCCACATAGGAACACCATAAAAAACCTAATCAATTTTAATGATGTATTCGGTATCGCCCTTAGGTTTTTGCGAGGTGTTTTTTATTGCAAGCTTTCAAGGTTGGTTCCGTGATTTCGGACACATGGTCACGTTTGTTTTGAGACTTTAATCACGATTTGTTTTAGAATACTTAATAGATATGAGTATGTAGGGTTCCTCCCATAAACTATAAGTAGGTACGTTGAAAATTCTTCCGCGTACAAATTCCTGTTAGGAATCTTTACACTTGATTACTTTCCTATCAAAGACTATTAAAATACTAATGACAAAGGATTAAAAGACGAGTATGTACATAGTTGAAACGAAACAATGTCTTTGAATTTACAATTAATTATAATCAGCTAACACGACAAGCGGATACTATCATTAAACACCGTGACATCACGCGTCAAATTGTCTGATTCGAACAATGCGCAGATTGATCGAATGAGCTTTCAAATGTCCGCCATTTTGATACAGACAACCACACGAGCAAAAAACTGATCGGTTATTTCACACCTATCAATCTTACTAGTGCTATCAATAAATGTTATAAGCTCTGCGACAAAAAACAATGTACCTACTCGTACGGTGCGAATTATCAGCAAGCAATACATATTTTGTTAAATTCCAAAACCGCAATTACATTCCAAATTCCATGAACTATACCGAATTTCCACAGATAATTACTTTTATAACACTCATTGAAAACTAGCCCTTGTTGTTATTGCATCAGATAACACAATTGTACGGGCGAGAGGTAATTATGGAGCAATTTCGTGTATTGTGTTAGGGCCGACGACAATGGAGAGTATGTGGTAATGCCCGCGGTCGGATCATTTTGTGGCGGCAGGGGTGTTGCAACGAATCACTTTCTTTTATTTCACGCCGCTGTGGCGGTGATGAATGAAGGGTCCGAGGTTATCGACGAGATGTTAACAGAATAGGGACAAAAATCACAGAAAGAACATGCTGTTCATCCATGAGTCACGAAAATGTTGCTACTAAAGGAACTCATTCAAGAATTTATATCTCGTTTGAGACTAATCGACTGCACCGGTGCAGCGGTGATAACCTTTCAAGTGATTTAGCGAACTCAATTTAAATCTTGCTACGCCTGCCAATATTCTATCATTAAACAGATAGCGAGTGCTTACCATATCCTGAGTGAGAACAATTCTCATTTGATTGGATTCGTAGAATGTACAATTACGGGTATAATAAGCATCCGACGGTACTGACGGGTTTGTCGACTCGGGAACTATAAAAAGGAAAGTGGCACGAAGAAACATATCCCCAGTAGGGATTATAAGCACTAAATTATACAATTAATGGTGCTTCTACAAGTTTTGTGTCAATAAGTGGGTGACAAACAAGCAGGTTTTCTATACGGTTTGCAATGTTATCATTGTCAACTCTCTTCATTGACGTTTCCTGCTCAGAATATTCTCTAGAAATAGAGATCTTGTATTGGATCGGGTTTACGATTCAGTGATATACCTCTACAAAAAGCATTTCTCGAACTTGATAGAAGCGAAATAATTTTAAAAATATCTGGGAAGAGTTCGTTGCCCCGCCACGTGGCGGGCGCGTAAACAAACGGTTTACATGGTATAAATTAATAACATTTCGAGCAGGAAACCCTTGAGATGTTAAATATAGGGCTTTGCGCAGACGCCGCGGCGCGACCGCCGAGCAGAGGCGCATACGCAAATGTATTTCCATGAATTCTTGGACATTTTAAATAAATTTGTTTGGTAATAGTCGCTGTTCTGTGACATTTTTCACTAGCTGACCTGATGATTAACTCCTAGGTAACCAAATCTCTCTACAGCTTAAGTTTCGTCGCCATATAAATAATCCACTTGTGTCTTCGATTCACTGTTATTTTATGAACATTATAAACTTATTTATCTTTTTCTGGTTCTTATCATATTTTCTTGACTATCTCTTAGATGATCGCCATTCGCTCACCATAACCTCGGCGTCCAATTAACATTTACCTGCAAACAAAAGTCAAATATTAGTTCACGTGTAATCGATAACAAATCTAATGAATACGATTAATAATGGAATGGGCCGAATGTTTCATAGGGGTTCCCTCTATTTCGCCGAAACTTTTTACGCCGCATGTATAGTTACGCCGAATTTTGTTTTCGCATTATTTTTCTCCAGCTTAAAAGGAAAATATTTTTTTAAATGTTTTGTGTACTCCTGGTAGAATAGAGTAGGTTAGGTTAGGTTTATTTTATAACTTTTCAAAAAAGTCAAAAGTATCAGTAGAATAACAATTATGCGAAATTAGTATTCTGCGAAATCATACATTCGGACAATTTATGATTATGCGTAAACAAGGGGAACCGTATAACTGTAATATTGTAATAAGATTAATCAGCTTACATAACGCAACAAACGTTGCTACAAACGCACGTTTGGGTTTATTAAAAGCAATATTAATTTTGCATAAAGGATTCAAGAATTCCAAAGTCCAAAGTTCAAGTTTTAGTTTTAAACTCAAAGTTGTAAATAATTTAAGCAAAGATTATCAATTCTTCTGATTTATCTTCCACCAAAGTTCAGCCACTGGCTTTCAACTATTAGGCCGTGCAGCACTATTACTGCCAATGATTCACTAACCACTAGTCTACCATTTATATACAACCATTGCTCCTAAATTACTTTGCATAAAATTGTCCTACCTAATTAGCTACACAGCATCAGATTTGCATATTTGCAACTTTGCAGCAAACCAGAGACAGGTAGGACTTCCTGAAGCCGTCGTGGGAAAGGGTCAGTGTCAGAGCGCCGGAGGGCCGGCGCCGGCGCAGCGGAAGCGCGGGACGTGCCACGCATTACTGCTTTATGGTCCATATCCTTAGTCTATTCCCGATTACGTTGATTCGTATGAGTGTTGTTGCCAATTAAAATCTTCGAATCCTTTATCTTAATTATAAAGATAGCTGCGTTATCTGTGCCTATAACTTTGTATATTATTGCTATTGATTTAGCTTCCCCTACTTCAGTAGAAACTATTGATTTATGTCCACCGCTATTAAGTTTTTCTATCACACAGTGTCGCTTTATCTGTAGCATTATACTGTCCGGCTAAAGATTTACAACAGTATGGAAGAGCTTATTTTCAATCAGTTGCACGGCGATAAAGTATCAACTACCAACACCGCTGATTTACATACACTCTATTAAAGATTTGCAATCTTCATAAGTCTTCTGTGTATTTGCGTAAGTTATATTTTCCCCTATCATAAGCTCTTTTATTTACATTCGGATAGATTTTACATCTATAGTTACTTTTTTAGTCTTTATATCCGTAATATTAAGAGTTGGTTTAGCGTTGCTTGGGTGTAGTGCAGAGTTTGTGGCTTTAGGCATGGACGTGCATATCTTTTGATCTCCAAGTGCAGTGTACGAAGTGAATTCATTAGTAGCTGGTACATTGAATGTGTGTAAATAGAACGGAAGCTCTATACTTAAGTCGGTGTGATAGCCTGCGATGTTAATAATAGTAAGGTGATTTGTTTTCTTTACCGTTGCTCGAGATTTGCCTTAGTTTGAAATTCCACGATTTAGTATTAGGGTAAGGCGCTTTGGTAAAATGTTTAGGTTAATTGTGCTGGATGGAAATGCTTATTGTTTACAGCTGCTATAGGTTCGATTTCCTCTTAGACGCTAATAAAAGGATATTGATGTTTTGCATGTATAGTTCTACTTAGTTGAATCAATTTGATTAATGTAAACACTGACGCAATGTAAATGAATGCAACAGAATGCACGTTACGAATAACAATAGGTAGGTATTTACTTAATCACGAATACCAGAAATATTGAATAATATGCAAGAACGTACTAACTGATGCATATCAAGTACATAACGTAACATCTGTACAAAAACTTCGCTGGAGCCAGACCTTTTAAATCTGAAATAAGGTTTTGGCGCATTGCATTTGATCCTCAAAGCTGACGGCAAAACGACTAGATCGACGGCTGTCGCTCTCGGTCTGCTCCCTTCTCATTAAAAATGCAACTGCGAAAAAATGCATCAGCATTTTTAAAAATAGAATCGCGTACGCCAGCCGCCGCGAGGGCCCTCGACGCCTTTGTGAGCGGTTTATCTTCGGCGGAGAACTCTTGGGCGTTCAGCCTTTAGGGTGTCGGATAGTGAGCTTCGGGTGAACGACCTGAGTTATCGTAGATGAAGTACGAGTGTCACATTTGATGATGCAGTAAGGCTTTATGATTAGAAATTGTGCTTTTTCCAAGAGTTTCAATCTCTAAAGTATGAATGAGGAAATGAAAGACAGTTTCAAAATGTATGTCATATCCGTAATCGTTACTGAAACTCTAATAGAAGAAGCCCACCTTATCTTTGACGTTTTTCACATTGATTTGATCAAAATCAAAACCCCTTAATTTTACTCCATGGAACAGAACAGCACAATGTAACACTTAAGTAGCTTCGAGTTTACTTTATATCTCCCCTGACTGAAGTGTCAGCGTAGACAGTAAGTTAAGAGGTCTTTCACATAATGCTTTTAAAACGTGTCATTCGAAACCAATAACTATAACACTTCCAGATAAAGAAGGAAACGGTTCCCCAATAAGTTTAGTAAACAAACGAACTATAAATGTGTAGTCGTTAACCCTCGAAATGAGATTAGACCATTTGCGTCACGGGAGAAGTGGGAAAGGTCATCTAACACCCTGCTACGTTAAAACGACGAGAGTGGTAACTAGCTTTGGAACGTTTGAGTTTATTCTGTGTTTGGTTGGATTAGGTTCATTTGTGGAATTTTAATCTACATTTGAATGATAAATACTCTCACATTTTTTACCATGGAAAGTAGAACTTATTTACTGTATGCCGTAACATAACATTGTTCCAACATTCAGTAAAAATATTCCTACAATTCCAACAGTTTCTTCAAGATGCCTATCATACGAAGTGAATAATGAACCCGTGTACAATGCGCGTACAATTCTTGTTCTAAACCGGATCGTTTTGAGTTACGTCCTAATAATAAATTCAAGTAATAGCACGGGCTAAATAAAGGTCGTTTCTCACGTCAGTAGCACAGCAGGTGAGATACTTACAAAGAAAGAAGGAATAATAGCAAAGGGCGTCGCTGTTGGGAGCCAGTTAGCTGGTGAATTTATTGTTGCCACGGAAACTTACAGAAATATATCCGGCGCCTAGATTTAATTAATAAATGCAACTTTAATTAAAACTGTAATTAAATCAAGGGTTTTTAGTTACCAGTCGTTAAACGTCAACAGAGTTTGTGGCCTTTGACGAGGTAAAAACATTGTTTTCGTCACACTTGACTTTCATAACTAACTGCCGCAAAACCATAGAGCTCAGGCCGTGAAGATGACCGTAATGAGACTGCCAATAAAAACAAAACAATTTAAAATTTTGTAATTTTAACACTTCTGGTAACTTCAATAGTAAATGAGCGAGACAGTGCCATTCCTAAAATAGATTTGTGCATGTTGAACATAGGTATTATGCATAACGACATTCTCATTAAAATGGGTAAGTTCTTATGTTTCAACATTACAATCAAATATTTAGGGTAAAAAATAATCTGTTTACGATATACGTACTCTAAACAATTGTCAGCATCACCCAGGAATATAATCTCTCTTGATAATTGTACATTTCCCTCTGTTCAAATGGCAACACTGTTCACAGTATTTCACAAGGGCTATTTCACATAACAGCTTAGGGCCCTTTGACATCACAGAATGCGCCCTAGTAACAGCGATCTTAAATATGACGGTACTTGAAGCCCATTCACTCGAGTGCACCTACTGTGCGATGCAATATCGCCTTTGTTGTGTCTAGTACGTTTTCTTCATTATGTTGGTACTTAAAAGGTGTGGTAGAAGCTAGCCGATGTTCGAAATTTGAATTTATTTTTAGAAAACGTACGCTTCGTAAACTTGAATAGTTCTTGTGCGTATCTGTTTTCCGTTACACATAGAGCACCGATCAACGCGCCCATAACAAACAAAATGGCCGCCAATGGACATTTACCGGGAACAGAAACGGTTTTAAAAGACCACCAGGCCTAGCAGGAAAAGGTTTATATTTAATTGGGCTATCCAAACGGATATAAAAAAATGCCCTTACATAGCTGGGATAGTTATCGGTAGAGCAATAACTTAGTAGTTACCTACTGCAAGCGTTTACTCAGTTACCTACAGAACATTTTTTGTCCAAGTGCCCAATTAAAGTAATATATTTACTTTAGCTAATACAACTTGAAAGATGCATTTGCCTAAATCTCCTACAAGAAAAATATTTAAGTGCAGGAAATGTTTTTTCACGGTAATATCACGACTCGTTGAAGCGTCAAGCTCAGGTGGAATGTTTATGTTGTTTTCCTTTTACCACATTTTGAATTTTAAAATGTGTCCCGGAAGAAATACAAGATTACTTACAGCAGTGGATACAGGTATGCGTAGATTTTACTGATTGAATTTTTTATTTATTTATTTTGACCACGGCAACCTTTTAGGAACTGGCCCCTGATATATGGATTCCCAGGCCGAATTTGATCGTAAATACCCTTACGTACCAACTCAATCCAAGCAAGTGAAGAAGTTAATTGTTAATATGTATTTATAGAGGCATAGTTCACACTCACTGTGACTCATTGCTTGCAAGCGACCTAATGAGATTTCGTTGACTACCAAAAGAGACCTTACGTTCTTGAGATAAAGTTTAACAGTTCTTCGACCCAAGAGAATTATTTTATAAGGCAATAAATAATAATGGATCGTCTTCGGCCTTGGCGGAGTTAGTCAGCGTCTGGTGACCGTATATTATTGTGAATTAATGCCGCGCCGGACACATCTCTACATTGCAATGTACGGCAATTTGCTAATAAAATTGGTAGCAGTGACAAAAAACAATTATAATTTATGGTACTGGAATTCTTGAAAATATGAAGGCGAGCGATAAAAAAAGTTATTTATGTGTGCGATGTACGGAAAAGAAAAAAAGGTATGGACATGGACTGGACGGTGGATCAGTCGTGTCCTACTATTATTACAAATGCGGAAGTTTGTGTGTGTGATACTTTGTCCCTTTTTCAAGCTGCAACGGCTGGACGGGTTTGGAATGGCGATAGCTGGATTAACACACAAGCTACTTTTCATCCCGAAAAATTAAAAAGTTCCCGAGGGAATAACGATTATCGAATCTGCGCGGACGAAGTCGCAGGCAGAAGTTAGTTTATTTATATAATGTTTTTAAACTATATGAAGAAATTCTGATATTCTTCCCTGTTTTAGACGTGTTCACAAGTTTTAGAACAGGCCCAATAGTTTACATTTTACAACGATCGAGTTGTTAAAACTGTCTATCATAAGCAACAAGTAGTGGGATCGGTAGACAATTAGGATGTCTAAAAAATTGGAGCATTGTTTTTTGCTTCCAGACATTTTTGCTACACTAGAAACTTAGTCTACAGACGTAACACAATCAACACGCGATTGGACGAAAAAGTAAGCAACAGGTAGGTGCGCATCAGTGCGTTACTTTAATGCATTTTATTTGTTTGTGCTTCTTTGTGTAATGCACAATGCACAGGGCGAATGATGTCAACAAAAATGCAATAGCTGGCGTCTGCGGAACGCAAATATTCGTCTGATTTGTACGTCGTGGCTGAAACCGTAATGTCCTATGTTGCATGTCAAATTATACTCCACAAACTAAAGTAACAACCCATAATTACTTATTTGTAACATTACAATCGAGTTAAATAATAATTAATAGGTAGGTACTTAAAATCTACATACTACCACTTTACCTATGCGTAAGAGCACCCTTTGAGGCCTACTTTATACAATATTAAAAACAAACTATATCTTTATATACTGTAGCAATACATAAATAACGCATTATTAAAAAAACATCCTGTACTCGCGCCGTGGACGTTCGGCGCATACGCAAGCAACGTGACCGATTTTTTCCCGTCCGTCTGCGACTTGTACGGCGTTACCTTCGATTTATTAATTTCTCGACCAACCGTTATTGACGCAACTCATTGTACGTATTGACAAAGTGATTAAGCTTTTTTTTGTTGATTCGATTCGTCGAAAATCATCGGACGACAAGTTGTTTTCGCATTTCAGCGCCCGTGATAGAGTTTTGTATGGATTTTTGACGCGTCGGTCGTGTTTCACTTATTTGGTGATGGCGTCGAGTGCCAACTATGCGATATCGAGTCCAATCTGTATGGACATCAGAGAGCCTGGCAGTAAATGCATATTAATTATAATTAATTGTATTCCGCGAGCAAAAGCCTAGGGGTTCATTGCCATCGCTTGAAGATCTTCATTGAAGGGTGGGTATATTAGACACTTATTTTATAGGTACTTGTAAGTATCTAAATACTAAGGCAAATAAGTTCGCATGTACCTATGCTAAACACGCATGGTCTCTCGACAATACTCTCGCTTGAGGCCTTCTATGACTTTTGGTTTAGACCAATGTAGAATGGAATCTTTTAAGGACACAAAGTTGACTCAATCAGACTAATTAAGAAAACAAGTACCTACTTAGTACCTACTTATGTGCGCACAAATATGCAGATGGAATGGAATATAGATGTCACAGCATGTCACGCCACTTGCATTAGCAAACGGAATAATTATGTTCTCGTTGCTATACGTATACTGTATAGGTTGTGCTCTCCACTTCTCTTTACAGGGCCCGTATTATGGTCGCCTTTATCGCGGTGGATAAAGCATACGTCACTCTCGCACTTGCATACTGGTCAGAAAGTGTAAGATGTTTTGTCCACGTTTATCTACATCGATAAACACGACCATAATAGGCCCGCAGAAGTCGATTTTCTGGAGAAGTACTGCCAAATTGATCAGGGTAAAAACTACCTATTCACATATCTCAAATCATTAGCGGCCTGCACACGTAGAGTTCGGACCGCGGGAAACGCCACGCGCCATTCCAATCTTCGCTCCGAACCGTACGCGTAAATGCAACTGTAATAGTAAAATAGTAAAAAACCTACGGTTCGGACTGGCGCGTGGAAAGGCGCGTGGCGTTTCCCGCGGTCCAAACTGTGCCGTGTGAAGGCCGCTGTTATCGTCTTGACGTGAAGGGTTTCACATAATAAAATTCATCTTATCTATGCTCTTAATTGTATTCCTTTAAATCATAAAAAATCTATTTGCGTATTCTTCTACGAACCTTAGTCTTACACCAGCCTCGCTCCATCGCTTAAAATTAATATCGCTAACGTCTCTTTAACTGCCGCGACATTGGCCTTTATTGTCTGAGACCTATTTCTATAAACTCACAATAATATAAAATCACAAACATATTTCTGATTAAAAATACAAAACAGTAACGAGTATCCAAATAGGTATGTTTGAACTATGGTTTTTTGGGAGTTACACTAAAACACACCTAAACTTTCTTTGTTCCATTTCTTATTGACGAAAGGTGCGCGCACGCAGGTGCCCGTGTCGTAACTGTCGGAAGCGCGTAATTTGCAGGCGCCACAAATAATTACAAACTAAATGGCTTCATCGACTTTAACCACTGTAATTACTTATTGTAACACCGTTAATTAATTTAATCAGGTCCACAGCCACTTAAGACTTAAGATAACAAACTCAAAGTCAAACTGATAACATTAAAAACACACGGCAACACAAGAGACAAACTAGTAAAATAAAACAGTTCAAGAGCATGTTGGACCATGCTCAGTGAAGGGTTCTGACGCCGTTACTAGGTAAAACAAAAAAAAAAACTCGAAAAACAATAATTAGGTATGAACGAATTTTCTATTAATACCTCACTATGTAAAAAATATATTTATCTTAGCTTTACGTGTGTGGAAGGTACCGTATATTTTTAATTACATTTTTTTTACAAGCGTATTTTAAATGTATAACTATGCCAAATTACAGCATTGTAGACCGCGGACAGACGGACATGGCGAAACTATATGTTCATAAATTGACTTCATACCCTATAAAAGCAAAATTAGAGTAAATTTAAAAACGTTGCTCTGACTATCATAGTGGTATACATAAAACACATCAGTAATTGATAAAAGTTTTATTTAAGGGCAGTTTTTTCCTTAGCTCATCCAAGCTTGATAACATTATTTTAAACTTAAGCCTCCAAACAGTTTAAACCGTACAACTACATAGGTAAATGGCAGATCGCTCAGATGCTGAACAGATATGATATATGACAAACTGCCCGCCCAAGAAGGAACCAGGAGGACCGTGCCAAAATTAATTCCTGAACGTAATATGATTTCCGAACAGGTGATTAATTCTATTTTGCTTTTCCGTGCTGTAACGGTTAGGGCAGATATTATGAATGAGTTATTTACGATACAAAAGTGGTTTAATAATCCATCTCAATAGGAAGTTTCATAACAGCGCAATTTCACAGTAGACCGCTCCTGAATGTTTAATATCAAAATCGCAGTGAAAGCGAGTTCAGCGCTGAGCGAAGTGCATTTAAATTGTTTTAATTAACTAGATTACGAGTAATCTGTTATTTATTGTTTACTAGCGACTCGCCCTCGCTTCGCTTCGGTTTATGTGAGTTTTCAGTAACACACGTACATAATCCAGATTTATTATACATGAGTAGTGATTTAACCGATTCGTTGCATCTTCCATTTTCGAAAACTTTTGGCTGTTGCGGCGAACAATTATTTCATGACACGCCAGGCGTGCCAATCGCCATAGGCATCGTCCTAAAAGAACGCGATTGCGCGATCATCGCATCATTTGTATGTAAACAGTCATAGAAGTCGCGCGGACTTGCGATGATCGCGCAATCGCGTTCTATTGGGACGATGCCATAGAATATGATGACACGCCTAGGGTGTCATCCGCCATACATTAAAAACTAATTAAATTAATAATTTAAAAAAATATTGATGAATAGGACTGAATTGGGAAAGAGAACAAGAGGGGAGTTTGTTTGGGGGTTAGATGGTGATATTTTGAGAAATTAAACATACTCGTACTTTTAAAGATAATAATTTAACTAAATTAACAGACTATAGAGATGATTTTTTGGAAAGGCTACCTAACGTAGTGAACCAATGTCAGAATTTCTTTAGACAGTTAATTTAACACCGCATGTTTACGTTTAGCACAGACAGCACCAACACTAGTAATACATAAACTCGGATACCCTTTAAAGATAAACCAGTAATAATAATTTTCACATCGTAAGGATATAGATCCGAAAAAAGAATACGAGTCAGAACTCGATTCAGCGAGCCACAATATGGCTATCAAGGTGGGACCACTTTAATGCTGGACTAAAATGGTGCGGCCGTTTCAATAAAAACTTATTCAGATGCCCCAGTTGTCTAGCATGAAACAATGCTTTTATTTAGCCTTAACACTCGCTTCATCGTAACAAAGATTCCATTTAAGCGAGCTATTTCTAAACAAACATAAATAAGACTCTATCAAGTTATTAATATGACTTAAAATAGATCAGCGGAGGCGTAATGAAAATTAATGTGGAGTTGTAAGCGAAACTGGAATAACAAAACGAAAATAAGACGAAGTTCTAAATAATGAATTTGAACTTTAACTCTTCAGGGTAAGACTTTTAATGATGCAGACAAGTATGAAATGTAATTCAATGTGCAATATGATCAGTCGGCCGCATCAGCTGCGCTTGGTTTCGTCTTGACAATTATGCACGCGACGAAGACGAGACCGGTATAGATAAATTATTTACGAGAAGGTGTTAGACATGGATGAAGGTGACAAAAGCAAAAGCTGCAAACTGTAACTTTGTGGCAGCTTGTAACTGTAAAGTTGAAGAGTATAAATAAACTGAGTGAGCTGTTGAATTTTGCTAAAGCCAAGACTTTGTTGATAAAGAGGATGTGGGTGTTATTCAAGAAATTTCCTGCTGGTTTTGCAGTGATATTAAAATTACTCGACGTATGATGACGTCTATAGTTGATACGAGCGAACATTTAAATGATAATACATAAACAGTGGATTAGCAAAGTAATACAAATACTATGCTAACTAGAGCAAAACTGTTTACATGAATAAAACAACTGTAAGTAGATAACAATATGAAAATTATGACATACACTTAACTTGCCACTTGTTCAGTAAAAACTATAAAATGATTTTCAACCTGGAAGTTGTTTACAACCAGAATTTTCTAGAACCACAAAAAGTTCAGAGCAAAAAGTATAGCAAATTATAATTACAAAACAATTTCCTGGTTTTGATGAAAGTTCATACATGTATGTATCAGCGTTGTCAATTTATTACCTGATTGATCAATCACAGCTATTGCCGGTTGATTATTTCAAAAATTACAAGCATCGATGATTATTTACGACAGGTTACATTCAACATTTCGATTTGGAAAGCCTAATACTTCATAATCCTTCTGGTATTACCTGTTTCAACAGACGTTTGGTTTTGTGATTCTAGAAAGAGAAACAAGTATGTAATTTGTTTTAATTAAAGGTGATGTAATCGATGAGTAATAGCGCAGCAGGATCAAAAAACATAAGTTTCATTATTTCCATTTAAATGTGGTAACTAAACCGTTACTCCCATTTCTAATCATCACTTCTTGAATCACGTCATCCTTTCAAGGTTATTTCTTTATTTAGGCAATGATGAAATTTCTTTTACATCCGATTGCATCTTTCGTCACGATATGGTTTGTATCCAATGATTCACCGGTTACGTCACGAGGCACGTGGTCAGAGGAGAACCAAACAATATGCTAACATGCTTCGCGTTCGGTTTCGATGCAGTAGGTATCATAATATGACAAATGTGGTGGTTAATAGGTTGGAAAAAGTTTAATTTACTTATGAATCAAAGTAATGTTACAATATAAAATAGCATTTTTCATGTCAACATAAACGAACTTGCTTTAAGATCATCAACAAAATAAAATAATAACAGATATAAATAAAACTCAAGAAGTACAAATATACATTCATAATTAACTAACAATAAATGGTTACATACAATACGATATTTATACGTAAAACTCTTCTTCAAATTAGAAGATAACAATGAAATATAATGAAATATAATAACGTTGGGGGTTTTGAATTCGTGGAAGTGAAATATAAAATAAAACCTAAAACTGTTAAGGAACATAAAGTTATTAAACTAGGTATTGTTACAAATGACGCACGCTATGTTGGTTGACCCCGATATATATCACCAAATTAGTCAGAAAGAGAACAATAAGTACGTATATGCGTTGTAATTAGCTACTTGTCAAACAGAGCTGAACCAAACATATGCGGATGTTGGAAATTGACCGGCCGTTCCGATGGTAATTTTGTTAGGTAAAACATTATCGTGTCGTAAAAGCCAGTTCAGAATCAGTTAAAAGTAAAGAGGTGAAAAGTTAAGGCTTTTAAATAATTCCATGTGTTTAAACTATTTACTAAACGTCTTTAAGGTGTACAAATACGAGTAGGCACATAACGCAACTTTCACCGACCTGACAGGATTTACGGTTTTGACGGTATCGTTTGACACTTGCTCCTTCAAAGGTCTACTTCGACTGCTTTAACACAAATTTACTTGCGTTTTCAGTTCAGTGGCATAGTTGAGTTGGCGGTAATACAAACAGTACATAGAAGAGCAATGAACGGAAGGCGGAGTCGTACTTTGTTTATGCTCAACATTGAACGGGAGAGTTAAATGTTTTAAACTGTAACTGTGTTTTGTCATTCGAAACCGAAATGTAAATGCTATGTAAATACGCTTTCCTTAATAGTATGCGTCCCATAATTGTTTTTATAAATTACTATTCAGCATAATTTGTGGGCTAACGGGGTCGAAAGGTGCCTTTAAAATAAGAATATAAATAAGCCGAAATATTAAAAGTACACGCATTATACCACGGTGTCCCACAAGGCAACGATATTGGCCCGATATTGTATAACTGAGGAATGCAAGAAGGCAGAGGCATTCGACAAGTAAATATTATCATAACCAAAATTATTCCGTAATTTAAATACGTAATACGAAAGTAGGAAGCCCCCTTATTTAGTCGTTACGTAACATTAGAAAAAGGTAAAGATTCACTATTGTCATAATTGCTATTGAAGATACTTAAAGTGATGGTATAGCCCGTTTATAAATGGTACCTGTGTGTGTTTTACTTAAATACATTATCGTTTCCATCTCGTTAGGGCTAGAAGCGCCCCGTCACGCTCGCAGGGTACTCCCAGTCCAACGACTCCTCGTAACACCGGTTGCACAATGCGAAGCGTCTGGAACTTTAATTGGCCGCTGACTTGCCGATAGGAAGTCTTCGTTGCATTGAAACTTAATTATTTTGACGCTGTCAGTGTCAGTCGGAGTCTAACTGGCATCGATAATGAGATTGGATGCTGGGTCCCACGACTGCGTATTGTTAATTCGAACAATTATCTCGTCGAAGAGTTGGGAAATTTTTGTTCTTGTTGCTTTTTAAGGGCGCGCGGGAGGAAATTAATTTAAAATATGTGGCAATGTTAGTTATGACTTAGTCTCTTTCATATCATAAGAACGATGAAGCAAACGCAATAGTGTTAAGGCATAATATGAATAAAGAACTATAGAAATGGAAATGTCGCAAGGTTCAACGACTCGAAGCCATTCATCATAATCGCATAAACGCTATCCAATTCAACCGCAGGCCTATTCAATAGGATCACAGATCGACGACCTTTAGGGAAATGGTAAAAAAGTACAGAAAAGCCAGCCGAATAGCCCCATTAATCATAAGAAGCTCATTCACAACGCCTATTCAGAATTGCATCAAACAGTTTTGCTGTAGATAGTCGCTGTCATCGTAAATCATGGGCTTTGTTTACAAAGTATTGAAAAACATTTGTAAAGCCTACTTTATTCTTTAAAAAGTGTTAAAAAAATCAAAATGCTTCTTAGTCATCGTGATGGTATGAAATAACAAGTAAAACCAACTAACGAATTGATAGTTTAATAATTTTCAAGGAAAAAAATCGCCTTTGTAAATATTGTATTTTAATTCTGTGTTTTTAACATTACGAATAATGACTCGCAGAACTTGTAAGGTAGGTCACGTTCCTCTATTGGTATGTTACTTACTCATTAAGTTTTGAAACTGTTTAATAAATAAAGAAAAATTGTCTCTACTTAACCAAGTTACGTGTACTAACTATACTATAAGAATACCAAAGAAAACCAATTCGTTATTTTATTCCGTCTTGCTAAGTGTGTAAAACAAGAATGCCATTATCCTGACTCACGGACTGATAGTTTTCGTGGTGAATACGAATGGTCGAAAATAAAACGAGGCGAGACCTTACGTGAGTCATAAGAGCGACTTAGCGTGACATTATAAATATTGAAGGTTTTAATCCTTTACTTTGACTGTGCCAAGAATTTTAAAGGCATACAACCGTACAACCGTACAACGAAAAGAAACGAAATTCTAAAGTTCGACATTGCCGCTTTTAATATAACGTTGATAGGTCAGCGCAAATATAAATTAACTACTTAGTCTATTCTTGTAGTGCTTAAAGTATTAATTATTGTATGCTGTGAGCTAAATAATATATTTCGTATACATGGTAATCTAAGAAATTCCGGAAGTTTCTCCCTAAAATGTCCACAAGTCAGCATGAGTAATGCAATTCCCTTGAGTTAAACTTTTGCAACTACTATAAGGATACTGATAGTGTACCATTGAATTCTGTACCCCGATAACCTCTGTCTCTGCATCCAGCCTTTTAAAATTCCGTAATCCTTTTGCAACACCGATGTTAAAAGTTCGACGACCCCGTTACGCGAAATCGTATTGTGCAAATTATTGAATCACAAACCTGCATTGTTGAAAACTTCTGTGCTGTGAACTACTTTTTGCAACGTACCTGTAACAAAAAACGTGCAAATAAGTAAACGAGTTCTAATTGTTTGAAAACTGATAATAAATAATAATCACGTAGTAAATTGATTAGGAACAATACATATTATTTTATGATAAAACTGTATTTTACAGATTGGAAAACTGTTACCAGATTGGAATGCAAAAGGAAGATCAAAATGTCTGGAAGGAAATGCGAATCTAAACTTAGGCATGATTCAAATCTAGGCAAGTCTAATATTGATTCATCGCTTGTGAATGAATGGACATGATATAATCAATATATGTACGTACATTGTCTGTGGCTAACAAAATGAACATAAATAGGTGATTTATATATTTTCAAATGTACTTTGTATATGTAATCATTTGTCTGTTGTTTTTATTATACTTAAGTACGGCCTACTGCTAGCTAAATACAGGAACAAGTCTCATATGTCGTGACATGCATGAATGAAATAATTTCAAGAATGGAAAAATTAAAAAAAGGATTCCTCTACAGAAAACTTTAAACTAAGCTTAAGAAAACAACGGCACAAAACTATTCATTATTAGTATTACTTTACACTCAATGGTATTCTGTCCGTAGACTCATGAGGTAATGTTTATAACGATACTCGTTGTTTAAGCGCGCACTTAAGACGATTAGAGTCAATTTGCAATGCGTAAACTCTTGGAGACTTCCTAGGCAGTGAGGCGTGCTCTGTGTAAATTCACAAATGCGAGGTTAAGAGTAAAATTCTGTTTGCCGAGTTGCAACGAGGCAACGTTAAAGATTGTGAATGAAACGAATTGAGGTGTGATAAATGACAGATTTCTTATTAGATGTCAATATAATGGTAAAAAAGGATACTGAAAAACAGTAGGCAATAACAAATTAAGTGCCTAGATAAGCAGTTATTTAGACTAAAAATCAACACCGGGAAAAAAAGGTAAAAAATGTATACCATCTACGGACCTCTGAATATTTTGACTTTCTAAATAAAAATCCAGTGATCCAATGAATACTCGTGATTTGATATTCGAAGTCCGAAAAAAATAAAAATGTTTGACCAACTTTTCTTAAGCTTCTTTTGTAATTCAAAATAGTATTGCAACATTAAGTAACCCAATCCTCTAAAACCACACAATCCTAATGCATAACCATTAACAATTTATGGCCAACAGAGAGAACTATTTTCGCGCAAGGGTTCACACGTGACCAGAATTTCCTTGTGTGACGCAACCGCTATAAATAGACCGAATACCGAGACATCACGAAGGATAACAATGCCTATCGCTGGCGTAACGGAGGATTTAGAATAGTTGTTTATCTAGAGATAAAATCTGCATCAATCATATTATTACATATAATCGAGGGCACTAGCAGGTACTGTGACGTTTTGTGATCTTCGATTACAATACTCAAGTGTAGGTGTTATATCAGTGTTAAACTCGTAACATCTTCAAAACAACTTAACAAACTCGAAGCTCCGATAGTTCCGAAGGGTTTTATTAGAGGTTAAGTAAAGATTACACTTTGAATTGCACTTGTTTGAAGTATCGACAAGATTGTGGTTATCAATATGATAAAGGCGATAGCTGGTCTTCAAATTTCATTCTGATGATGCCAAAATAATAAAAAGATAATTTAGCGAGAGATTGTAAGTTGAAAGCAGAGCTGACTGCCAACCTCCAGTAGTGGAGAGGAATTTGAATAAATAAGAAGAAAGCACAGCGGAAGCGGAGAAAGAGCTGGCTTCCTTTTTTCCCAATAAATGATGACAATATTGAAAATCCAGAAAAAAACTGACGTTAAAGTAAGGTATTGTTCCCACCATTATAATATCACTTAAGTAATTATGATGACTTGTTGACTAACCAAATAAAGAGCTCGAGTAGCCGTAGAAGGAGAGCGTATGCAAACTGCAAGTCACTCTTTGTACGCATAAGAATTATTTAATGGACATGTTTTGAACTGTGTATATCTGGGCGTCTAACACAATTAAGTTGCCCGCGACTTCTTCGACCAAAGACACGCATGGACGAACGAGAAAATATAAGTTGTGCAAGCCGTACTGTGTCCGTCCTGTTATTAGTCACAGGTATTGTACAGTCAAGGAATTTAATTTGTGACCCACCTTAGGTCCAAAGTCAATCTGACTTTCTACAGCAATAAGGTTGAGTTTCCTATCAATTACAAATGAATTGGCATCTCTATTGACAATGACATCTTCAAGCAGATTTTCTTTGAGATGGGTAGCAAATTAACTTCCGTGACCGTACATTAATTACATATACATACTTAATCGTATCTAAAATGATTTTTAAAATCACGAAAATTATAATGTTATATTGAGGATTATTAATAATATTCTGATTATTGCAATTATGACTGGTGAATCATTTCAATTAACACTTCTCATTTTATTCGGCTAATTTTATAATATTAAGAATGACAATATAATGTGTAAAATAAGAATTGATCGCAATGTAGGTAATCTCATTAGCTGCTAATTTATTTATTTATTTATTTATTTATTTATTTATTTGGGAAACAAACAGCAATATATAACACATTAAGAAACAATCAAATTTAAAAAGTACATCAGCCAAAACAGTTTCCACTTATAATATAAATTACATTTCTGTTGCTCAGAAGATATACATATTACCTTGAAAAAACAAAAATAACTAAATAACTAACAATTTCATTATGCTAAAGATGCTTGCAAAATATAATTACTACCTATAGACAGATGATCTAGTTGATAGATTACTAGAGAACACTTTAATTTGACAAAAAATACAAAATACATTTTTATTTAGAAGAATGATTGATTACTGATTATTAACTGATGACTATTGATTATTGATTATTGATTAATTATTGTAGAGACAAATTGATTCATTTTCATATGAAATATATCAGAGTGGGTAAATAATTGGTTATGCTTTTTACAAGTCCTAATAAGTAAATCCTATTGTTTGTGGTCGTTTCATCAATCCAAGAGGGACTGAGCATGTACCGTTCTTGATATCAGTATAAAAGCCGTGCAACTTATCCGTCACCCATCATGGTTTACAAATTGCAATGTTTTGGGTTGTTCCATTTGTTCCATTTCTGGGTGATTGTTCTGCATTGTAACCGCCTTCATTATTGCCTTCGCATATTATACTTTATAAGTTTTACGTCCTTTTAAATGGAATGGATACTACCGCCGGGTCCGTTGATTTTGACATCAAAAGTTGTTGGTAGTTATCATTATTTACGTCAATATATTGAAGACAACAATGACGGCGGTTGAAACGGCTGAATATTCCTCCCCAAATATCTGTATAATTTGTTCCATGGCTTTAGTTCCGTCCAATGCAATACCGCACATTACAAAATGATCGAGTTCCGATGACTCTTCGTTTCATAAAACTGCGGTTACGCAAACTTCGCCTAAACAACTTTCTTCGGACCAGTTTTACAAACAATGCTCTACAAATTCCATACAAACAATCTGTTTGAGATTGTCTATGTCCACTCGGACTCACTTGGTAGTCCACAATCAAATGATTGATACGTCTCAGTTCATTATGTAATACGAAACTAGAACACTTGTATCTGTCATGTTCAATATTTTACGGATTTATTTACCCAATACTTCACCTTCATTGAAAATCGTATCGATATTAATCTTTGATTCATTAAATTATGAATTTTACACGGTCGATAAAAGGTTCAGGATACAAATTAACCTTTAGCGTTACTATATATTACGATATCCGTGCAAAGCTTAAATCAGATGATGCACTTCGTGGTACTGTCATAGGCTAAAGACGGGGATTTTATCACGTAACGTTTAGTACAGAACATTAAGGTAGATGTCAGCTATGAAACTTTTGTAAGTCGGAAATTTCAGAAAATAACAGCATCAAATTAAATTTACGCAGTTGGTTTTATAACGCTTTGTTTTGTCTTCCTTTCTCTGGATGCAAGGAGCATATTGACTTAAAAACCGACCGTTAAAAATAACACATACATGCCATGCTGTGAGCTATGGCAGCGTACGCGCAGTAGCCGGTCGTGAGTCACGCTGCGGTGGACGAACACGTTAATTATTACATTCGCATGCGGTGTGGGGTGATCGCTCGAAAGCACTCACACGCCGCTTCGGTACTTCGATGTGGAGACACAAATATGAAGCTATTGTGATATTTTAGGCCTTTTTACTGCGCTGCAAGCTCTTACGTGTTTTTTTTTACTTAAGTAGTTGTATTTTTATACTACATGATAAAACTGACAAATGAATCTGCTTAAAATTATGTAAGAACTTCTTAACACTGTTGACATTACAGCAATGACTGTAAGTCAGTGACGTAACAAAATTAATGAATGAAGCTGTGCACAATATTATCTACCTCAGCAACCGGAGTAATGTGCTCCGTCTGTTTATTAATGTGCTGTGATAAACCACGTGGTGGAGCCAAAGGTTATTTTGATAACAAGAGTTACGTTAATGTTGGCATGGACGTAATATTAATATATTTGACCGGGTGTAGGAGATGTAATGGTTCGGAGTTGCTGGTTTGATATATACAGATTATTATGTTACTTCATTGCATTTCAAAACATGTAGATGTGTTGACGTTCACATTGATTGTTATCACTGTTCTGGGGGCCGATTTTTGACTTACGAGCGCTCGAAAGTTTCACTCGGAAGTGAGCAAAATATTTGAAACCGTTTTTTGAAGTACGAGCGGTAGAATTGAAAACGATTGGTGTGGACCACTCGTCTTTAAATTTTCTATCGCTCGTTATTTCAAAAATACGGTTTCACAGGTTTTGCTCATTTCAGAGTGAAACTTTCGAGAGCTCGAAAGTCAAAAATCAGCCCCCTGTAGCGTCAATTTCGACGTCACAGAATCACCCATGGCAACATTATGCTACAATTGTATTTTATTCCTTTTCTTCATTGTTTAATTTTGTTTTCTGTGTTGCCATTCTTTGTTTTATGTTCAACTTATTTTGTTTTTTTTTTCTTATGATCGCCGATTAAATGTTTCTATTTCTATTTATATTTCTGTTAATCAAATATTCGAATGACTAAATTACGTATGAGGAAAAAATCTGGAATTAATGGTTACCGCTGCCATCCAAAATTACTTGATTATTATTAATCTATTTATTGACATGATCAGGTAAAGTAATCTTACTAATTATGTAAGCGACAGTTCACGGGCGCAGTCAAAAGGATTATAAATAAACTTTTTATGGTCAGCAAGTTTAAATCCGTCAACAAGTAAAACTTAACAGTGACCTATATTTGTCAAATTTTGCATAAAATTTTAGCTAATCTTTTCGATCAAGGTGTAAAATTGTCATTAAATTAATTAGTCGATCCAAAGTCATGAACATCTAGCCAAAAAACCAAGTATGGACTATGGTGTTTTTACGTACGTTCTGAATGTAATAAACACAATAAAATGACGAACACTTGGACATTCACTGTCACGTCCAAGATATGTCACAAAGTGCACGATGCCGCAAATACGTGGACAAGGTCGATAAGGTGCGGGGCTATATTTAATTTGAACTGGTGTCTGTGTACACCGTACATAAGATTCTAATGTTTCTAACTTTGCTGTATGTGCTTAAAATATGATAGTTTTAGTTTTGATTTGTGCATCACGTGTGCACCAGCCTAAACCGCGCAGTACTGCGCTCGGGCAGCGTCTGCGCACGTTTTTGGGTCAAGGCAGCCCAGGATCGCTTAGATCATTACAAATTGCAGCGCTCTGCGCGTCCCCGATCAGACAAAGGTTAGCCTAATGCCATGACGTGTTGCAACAAATACTCTGAGGGGCAAGTTCATGATTTACCAATTTATTGTGTTTTGTATTAACGTGCATTGAAATTGTTAAAGCGTCCAAGTTCCAGACCAAATAAGTATTTTCTTGGATCTAGTACGGTGCTATTTACTTTATCATATAACACGTCTTAGCGACCATGCGTCTGTTCCAAGTGTACCAATTAAGACATGCTCAAGAGTATCTGGTATTCCGCTCACGTCTAAATGTTTTCTAGGCCATTGCACGATTAATGTTTTAACAGCAGCCTTTACAAAGGTCTCAAGACAATTCAGATCATAAACTGCACAACATAGTTTCTCAAATCTGCATCAAAGCCCTAAAATTACTGCGCCGCCGGCGTTCGCGCATTTTAATGCAAAAATTTGGGTAAATTGCTCGTTTTGCAACGGCCTACGAAACCGTAATGCAGTTGCGGGGCAATCAGTCGCAGAGATTGCTGGATAATGGCGGCTAAGTCGTGGGAAAAATAATTGAAAAACGACGGGGAATGGACAGTCGTGGCCGTGGTGACCGTGCCGAGATAAATGGGAAACATTGATCCTTTATTGTAGATGTTAATAATGTTAATATTGATTGAGCGAAGGGAAAAAATCTTTGTAAACATCAATTGATTACGACGAGATGTTTAACAAATTGAGCAGTGTTGATCAGTGACATCTTAAAACATCAAGCAGTATGGCTTATTAACCTTTTATTACGATAACACACTTTTAAGGTTCAATTTAGTACCTCACAAGCTTAATAGTGTAACTACAAATTTAAGACATCACATAAGTCACTACGCATCTTTGAATCGGTGTGGTAACGTAGCTGCTATATAATTTGTCTTTCGTTGTTTCAATAATGACATAAGTCAAATTCACATAGCCTTATTCAAATCAGTGCTTGGTTTTCTGACCTCCATGTGGTGTCCGTAGTAAACCCAAATTAAAATTATATTGCGTAGGTACTAACTATTAATACCTGGTAGTGACGAACGTGGAAAATGATACGTTTACCAGAAATAATTCGTAGGTAAACGCCATTAATTAAAATTAGCTGTTTACTGTCGGGGCTTTTGGATTCGATTCAATGCTAGCGGTTGCAGTCCAAATATTTACGCAGCGGCATTTGAGGATGTTTGCAAACAGTGTTCAGTTTCATTCCTCAACTATTAGGAACAACCAGCGAGCAGTTGCAAAATGTATAATATCAACGGACTTAATTTGATAATAAGCTGTTAATTATTAAATTGACTCGACTATTTCAAATTGAATCCAAAACAGATACGACTAATACATACGTTTATAAATAGTTATCAAGTTGTTTTGTTCCAAACGTTGATAGCTTTGTTATACAAAACCATCTATGTAAGCATTCGATATTAGGTTCGGTATTCAAAGTTGTAACATTGGCGGCACTTCGCTTGATATGCGTCTCTTTTGTTTAAAGTCACATACGTTTGCTTTTATGCCAGTTAAATTAGTATTTATTTAGCAGGTAGCTTTCGCCCGCGACTCCGTTCGCATAGAAGTCATTTATCGCTACAGTGCCCTCGGGAACTGTCAAATTTTCCGGAATAAAAACTATCCTATGTCCTATTCCAGGACCTAACCAATATGTGTCATCTCGATACGCTAAGTGGTTAAAGCTTAAAAGACGGACAAACATACACACTTTCACATTTATAATATTATGGAATGGAATGGATATGGATTGATATGGATATGGATGATGGATATGTATGGATGGATGGATCGATGGATGGATGGATATGGATATGGATGGATGGATGGATACTGCCATAAAACACCATGTAGATTACCGTCTTCTTCGAACGTTAATGAGCCTTGAGCATCACTCGGCTTAGCCCGACATGGTGGAAGTTATAAAGGTCCTCGCCATGCCAATAGCATTCTATTCTAATTTTAATTAATTGCTTTCACTCCTGTTAAGTTCGATTTATTTATAGACCTTTATTAGATAAATAAGTCAATGGATATCACACGCGAGGACAATTGTTCAGTGATCTGTATTTTCTCTTGTTGACTGAACCGAAGCACATGGCGTTAGCTCCACGCGCTTCGCGCGCGAAAAAGGCCATAATAAAATGAGGGCACAAGTCTTAGGGCTGATTTTTCAATCTCCAGATAATACGATCTGTCAGGTAAACTGTAGCTCTGTATTTTTCTTTGTCATAAGAAAGATAAGGACAGAGCTACAATTTACCTGACAGATCGTGTTATCTGGAGATTGAAAAATCAGCCCTAATACATCCAAATTTTACTCGACACATAATTTTACTATCTATGCCTGGAATAGCTTATGTTTTTTTTTAAACAAAACTTGCGTGTCTCATTGTCATAAACAAAAAGGCGGTAAGGAGTGATGTTTTTTTCACGTGAAGTTTCTGTTTGTATGCAATTCAAAAAATGAGTTCAAACCATTGGTTCAAACGATGAAGATTTTACTCTAACACAAATTTTTTCTTGCGGTTTTTGAGAAAAGCACTATATCGCACTGCTAGAGCAAAACAGTATCAACTCAAAATCCTTGTTAGTTTTTTTTCAACTTCATAGAAATTGTTTTAAAGTTTATTTTGAAATACAATTGTATTTTGAGTTACTACTGTTTTGATCTAGCAGTGCGATATTTGCCTCGGCAGGAACAGCAATTGCGGGTTTCGTATTTTTTAACGGACTCGCAATTGCCTACTTCCATGCCTAGGCAACAATGTACTATAGTTGTAACGCTTCAAAGTAGTTTCACCCTTGCAATCCCTGTTATTTTTAAAGGCATGGGAAGACGACAACAGGTGGAGCATGTGCCGTCACGGAGGCTGAGCACCGGCACGAGGGCTGTGGAGCAATGTGGCGGTGGCGAGGGGTGGGCGGCGAGCTGTGTCGGAGGGACGGCATGCCAAGGTATGCTAAATGGAATGGCGTATAGTTAGGTATTAAGGAGGGAATTTTCACTTTGATGTTCATGATTACAATAAAAGGGTGGTTAAAATTTTCGGTGGGAATAACTTTAAATCGGGTTCAAATGATAAAAAAGCCCCTAAAAGAATATGCCATTGCAAGAAATATAAATCTTACTGTCTTTTGCTACGGCGTTTTATTAGGCCTGGGGAGTCACCATGACATACTAAAGTAGTTCAGTTTAGGTTGAGGAAAGGGACGGAGCTATATCAGTTAGACAGCTCTGTCCCTTTCCCCCAAGCGTTTCCAAGTCAGTTTAAAATGCATGCAAAACTATTTGCTTGGGCACTTCCAATAGTACCTAGTAATGTCATGAAACACAATAATTTAGTACAGTGTCAACAGAAGGCTTCCCTTTGCCTTTTTATAAAATTGTCTCACGCATTTTTTACAACTTTATTTCCAAAGAAATCTTATTTAGTTACTTTTTAAAGCAGCAGAAGTGAACGGAAGCAACCCCAGAGAGTTGCCCCTAAAAAGTTACCCCACGTCATCGCATGTGTCGCGATCAGCCGATTAGGGATGACAGTCGCTAGCTGTGGCGAATGAGAATATTGAAGTATTAATGTCGAATATAATAAGCGAAAAAAAAACCAAAAGCTATTTGTCATGTAACTGAACAAGCATGTCTCTCATGATGATTAAAATAGTTACATACATACACACAGAGATGGGCATTATTCGAATAATTATTTATTCGAATAATCATTCGAATAAAAAATAATTCGTAATATTTTTAGTCGCGAATAATTTACTCGTCGAATAATTTATTAGCAAATGATTTATTCGCGAATAATTTATCCGCGAATGAATCATTCGACTACTTTTCAAATAACGAATAATTTATTAATTTATTAGAGAACAATGGAGCAGGTACAAAAGTAGTACACAATAATTATTCGTGGCAATTCATTCAACTTATAAATTATCCGCGAATAAATTATTCGCAAATGAATTATTCCACGAATAATTTATTCGAATAAGAATAATCATTCGAGAATTTCATTCGTTATTCGCGAATAATTTGGTTATTCTTATTCGTTATTCGTCATTCGAATAAATATTGCCCATCTCTGCATACACATACATAAACTCACACCTCCATTCCCAGATTGAGGTAGGCAGAGCTACAGAATTACCAACAACTATAAAAACTTGTTGATAATTCTGTAACCACATTTTGCACAATTAGGCTAAGATAAGTAAAATATTGTTTATTGATATAGACTTTATTACGGACATTTTTAAGCGGACGTGATTTGGTATATTCTTTGGAACATTGATCAGAAAAACCTAAACAAATCATGTTAAATAGGTAATGCAGTATTAGTTACGTAGGATAACTCTATTGGACAGGTAAAAGCTAGAAAAAAACAATTAATACAATAGAAATCAGTTCATAACCATCATATCAGCCGAAAGACGTCCAACACAAACCAAAATCATTCAACTGAAGCACATAATCGCGAAAAAATCGAATTATCTAGTCAGTAGCTACCAAAAATTATTTAGCTTTGCTTTGTTTACCTTTTTTACGGACCAAAAATTACGTAATTTATCAAATAGAAAAGCAATTATTTACACGAACATTTATTTATAAACAAACGAAAGGTAGGATTAACAATTCAATACAAGCTAGCGCTATATTCGGCTTGGCCTCGACCAGCCAAACGGTACATTATACAATGCACTTGCGTTTCAATCGATTAGGGGAAGCAATCGAATGTAATAATAGTTGATTGGATGCATTGAAAAGAAGCTGCCTCTTTGTAATTATGAAAAATCAGGAAAATAAGCCAGAAATTTCATTTTGCGACATTACCAGGGGAACATTTTTAGGGACTTTATAACTAGCCTTGGACCCTAGACAAGACGCCTAACGCTAACGCAAGCGATATTCGAAAACTAATAAAATGTATGGCATTGACATAAGCGCATGACACGACCATCGAACGTCAATCCTATAATACAGGGTGACAGGATATTCGATACAATCCTTTTAAGGAGGCATAGTAGAGCTCATTTGAATCAAATTAGGTCATGGAGTACCCTGACCGAAAATTATTAGTATTATTATTATTAGATATTCATAATTTTAATCGGAATTTTGGCGATTTTCCCTTATATCCATGTCCCGAAAAATTCTTAACGTCAAGTTTTATTTCAGAAGTTTTTTAGTGGTATTTTACATTATTAGAATAATTACAAATCAGTGAAGTTTTTAAACTCATTTGCCCGTTTTTTTATAATCAAGTTTTTAAGTAATCACATAAAGTTTGTTTCTCCATACTAAGTAAAAAGGAACACGGGAACACCTAGTTTTTAAAAAACTTCACTGATTTGTAATGATTCTAATAATTTAAAATACCACTAAAAAACTTCTGAAATAAAACATGATAATTATTTAAAATCGTGACATGTACATAAGGGAAAATAACCAAAATTCAGATTAAAATTATGAATATCTCAGAAACTAATAATTTTCGCTCAGGATACTCCATAACCTAATTTGATCCACATGAGCTCTACTATGCCTCCTTAAAAGAATTGTATCGAATATCCTGTCACCCTGTATATATATTTTAGATAACGATAGAATTTGCCGAATACATCTTGTCTAAGGCCACTTAGGTCAGGTATCCTGTTAAACATTTTGTTCTGTTTTGGGGGTCATTCATACTTCAAGGTGCTTGACATGCTTGCGTTATGTGAGACCGTGTGTCATAAACACTAAAAAATTATGTCGTGGTTATACTTCGCTTTACATTAATGCTTTATAAATCTATCCCCAGGGAGTGAACAACTAATCAGTTAAAAACGAAACGAAAAAGTGCCTCATAGCTTCGCTTCCATGATTCTTTTGAACTTTGCTTAGAACATATTTATCGAGAGAAGCGTCAGCCAAAATGTATTAAACTATCTGTACCGTATTTCTACCAAAACATTGAGTATACCCGTGAGAATTCAAATAAAAAAACTACTAGACACAGGGCGCTCTTCAGGGGAGCATTTTTGATCTCCGCCCTCGCGAACAATGCACAATACGCATGCGCAGCGCGACTCCAGCACATAATAAATCGCCATCAGAATGACGTAAGTCACAATAACACACAACCTTATAAACCCTTTTAAAAAGCGCTGACAAATATTATATTCCATTTTTTATTTCAACAAAAGCGCTGCACAAAACAATTGACCTACGAATCGCCCCTACGCTTTTTTGTCCTTTTCCACTGCAACGTGTGTGATGGAGATAGAATAATTGTCTGTTGTACAACGATTGAATAAGGGCTGCGCTCTTTGGTCGACAACAAAAGAGGTGACGAAATTAATCAACGTCGGGCAAAGTGCTTCATTTATGGATTTCGCGTTTATTTCTGGCGCTGGTAATGGCCTAATAATAACGCTACTAGCGGCTGTACATGAGTTCGTTATTAGTTTGTTTAAAATACTACGCTAAAGTAGTTTTGCACTAATGTTGCCACAATATGGGTAGTTCTGTTTGCCGATATTTCAAAAAGTTTACTGGTATAGGGTGGGGAATTAAATTATATTTAATATTTACCTGTCCGTTACTGTAATTTATATTTCAGTACTTATCCTAACTTTGTATACTTTTCCCTTGGTAATAGCCGGAGTATTGGACAGTATGGTTACAAGAAGTCTTAACTTCGAGTCGATACGTACTGAAATATTAGCTTTTTCTCATCACTATTATATTTCTTATAGCTACATCTGGTACCAAATACTTTTATCTTTCAAACTATAGTTTGTATAAATAAAGACTGTACTTTAAATTCTCAGTTATAAAAATAGGGTGATTTTATTTTACACTTTTTTATATACTCGTAAATTATCTGGCGTAGCGTGTGTAGTCAACAATACACAAATCACAAGAAATAGTGCAGCGTATAAAACACCTAGTTGACAACACACATTTTGTTTTTAACAGTGTCTCATGTACGGGTTAACGTTAATCAACCGATTTTTTCTCACGCAACGACATCACAGGCGATTTAACAATGGATCTGGAAAATCACATTTTCCGTGGCCTGTAATAAACACATCAGTCTGCGGATTGTGCATGAACGCAGACTCGCGCGTGGCCGGCACGCGTTGTCGGCCCTCCCGGCCCTCATTTATAGGGGACCCTCCTGTGTACTCTCCTGCGGCTCAGAGCCCTATGTAAGCACATAGTGTACGCGATGTAAAAGAGGTATTACAAAATGCAGAATGTGTGCTCTTCGGGAGTTTAAAGCTGACGCAACACTGAGCCACGACACGATCTGTCAGGGATTCAAACAAAACTGATAGGTACGGTACAGCCATGACTTGATTATGCACAACTGGTTTTTTGGTAGGATAAAATGTTCAAGACGGTTTTTTATGAATGTTTTTAGACTCGTTACGCTGCGGCGGGCGCTGTGGTTTGGCGAAGATTCGTGTTGACATCTCTTACTTTAACATAAAGAAAAATACTTTAACCCGAATATCCGTCGACACCGCAGGTGTGGCCGCAGCTATAATAAAAAAATCAATAAAAAAAACAGCGGACACAATTACAAGTAAACGTAGGGAGCTCGAATGTTTTATGTATTCTTTGTCTATTCCTACTAAATACCGATATCCATTGATTTATGTTTATCCTACACTGACAGACCCAAAAGGCCGGATTTATAAAATCATATTACTAGCCCATAAAGGGGACGAAGCGGACGTACCACGTTATAAATTTTCTGTGCCATTGTATAATAATAGGCAATAAATTGACACCCTGTATAGCTAGGCTAGGCAACCCTTTATTTAAAATCAAATTTCTCACTTTAATAGCTCTATGTTACTTTCCCTTCTATTTTCACTGCGTAAAAAAGAGACGCCGCAGCGCTATTCCGATATTGGTATAAAAGGACATGGGGTAATATTTTGCAAGGCAGGGGAGTGAAATATTTGATTTTAAATGAGCATAATAATCGAAACAAAACTGTGACATAAAGGGGAAACTACACCTTACTTTTACACTTTATCGATTCCCCACGTCACATTTACATGGCTGGTTGTCGATGGTTTTAACGATGTTATAACCATTTGGTTTCTATATATATGGCTAGGTTTTGCTTTAATAAAACAGAAAATAAAACGGAAAACACATTTTGAACGGAGAACCATGCAATGGCTATAGAATTAAGCACAAGAATCCTTCTGATTATGATTTAATAATACTGCACGTATAAAGAATGTACCTATGTGTGTGAGATTAAATTGTGTAAATGTGAGACCAATAAAACCCCACTTTAATCAATGCATCCGCATCCCGTTCGAATTTGGTCGCATTGTCACTTGATTCCATGGACTGCTCTAGGCTACTAGTTGTTTTTATACAGCAATAATTCTAAAGATCGTACCGATTTAATGTAAAAAAAAAAGCAAATGATGTCACATGTTATGTTATCATAGGTTGGCTTCCTTCAATATTTTATATTTTCTTAAATAAATATCTATGCAATAGAACACTTTCGTATCTTATCTTGCAAATTTGTACGGCTGTTCAAATCTCACCTTAAAGCGAGGAGTTTCAAAGTCATCGATCACTTTAGACGTTGACTCAACGAAAGTTTGGGATATTTTCCATGTGACATAAAGGTATGTGAAACGCAAGCACCATAGTCATGCCCATTTATTATTTAATATGATATTGCCTGAACGCTCCAGTAAATGTTAGATGGTGACGATACCACAAGTTTTCTAGCTACGTGTTCCGGGTCGATTCCCCGCTGAGCACATTGTGGCAGCCTCGATACGATAATCGGTCCACATTGTGCGCGGGCGCAGCGGAAGCGTGATCCGCATGCAATTAAACCGCATCCTGCGCTAACTGTAACTAAGGTACTAGAGCAGTGTCGGTGCGATGCTATCGCCAAAAACATCAGTCTGTATAGAAATCGGAACAACAGTGTTTGAAATCATTTCAGAAGCTTTATAGACCTTAAATATCTATCGCGTGACGTTAAGTCTGGATTAGTAAATCGATCGGTCTTTCCATCGATTCGATCGTTCCATGAACAGGGTAAGATGAGAAAGGTCAAAAAGGGTAAAAACGTTGGAGAGAGCATAATAGGTAGGTACTACACTGGATTGTTCATGTCCACTGGAATATATCATAGTCAATTGCATCTGATACTTACATTTCTATAATGCAATGATTCGTCCCTTTTGTTATTAAAGACGATGTGAAATTGACGTTATTAGTTGTAGTATATTTAACGGAACAACAAAAAACATAACAAAATTGTCATAAGCTAGAACATTTTTGGTTTGTACTTCTCTCTAACTCGCTCTCATTTTATTATGCTAAAGTCATCGACTTTTGTAGAGCGCTGCCTAAAATAAATCCTTGTCTATTTTCTACTATCTTAACAATTGATAGATAGCAACTAGTTATTATCACGATAAAAACTAAATCATGTTTAAATGCACAGATTTACAGATTAAAACAAAGTGACATATCAATTTGGTCAGGTCAGTTTACGCTCCAGTTATCTCGAGGTTAGATCAACAAGGTACTATAGAAAGTTATCAAATACAGTCTCATAAACAGACAATGACTCACTCAAGCAAGTGCCAACTCGTATTGAACTACTGAGACACTTTCAGTGAGTATGCGTCCTTAGTTGGGCGTGCACTTTGAAAACATTAGTGTTCTCTGTCGCCCTCTAGAAAATACTTTACACGTGAAAGAGACAAGAATAACAATCGAGTGTTTTGTGTTTCAGAACTGCTTTCAGGGCCAGTGCAATCAGGTTCAATATGAAGCCACTCACCTACATGGTGATGAGATAATATTGCATTATCTACTCGTTGCTTCAATTGTTTCATATTTAGAACGGCGTAAAGATGAGCGTTGGCGGCTAGATTGTCGTTGAGATCGTTAAGGGTTGGTTAATAATATAATAACGTGGTTATAAAAGACATGATTGCGTCTATCTAATCATTTGGATTTTTACCTACAATTTAAGCTAGGTTCATCATAATCATCAATATCATCATACAGAAAAAAAACAAAAAACATTTATTAATTTTACAGTTTCACCTACAATGAGGCACAAGGCGCGTCGTAAATTAAAACAAATGTCAATTATGGGCGCGTAACGTGTTAAGTGTATACCTGTGAAGTGCGTCAAAAATACAAAAGCGGAGCAAAACACGCGGCACGCAAAGATAATAATGATTGAGAGGTTTTGGAAACAAACCAGTAGCATACAATGGTGTACAGTCAACAGCATAAATAAGTGATCATTTTATGTATCTTGTCGCTTTCAATCGTTTCACAATTTTGTATGACATTTCAAACACGACGTTAAAGTGACAAGGTACATAAATGATCACTTATTTATGATGTTGACCTGTACGTACGTTTAAATGTAGCTATAGATATTTTTGTAACTTCTAGTTTATGTGGTCTACCCGCCCGAACTATGAACCGCTTAAGCGAATAAGCAGAAGCGAGTCAATACGGCAGAGCACCTCTGTTTCAGTTTGTATCTGTTTTGCTTTCATATCGATAGCATATAGCTTTATAGCTCTTATTCACTTGACAGGCCAGGTGACATAAGGTCAACTATATTATTACGATATAGAAGATGAGTTGATTAAAATTGAATTTAACCCGTACCCGTAATAAATAAAAATGAGGAATGAAAATATTTTGCTTTTCAATAACCACTTTCAACGCTCACCCTGTACCAAATACCAAGCCTTTTTCACTGCTAAAACATTTGCAATATTTCTATAATTAAACTCGGTGGCTCAGAGCAATCCCTGTAATTTGGCCTAATGTCTCTAGGCTTAAATAATTACAATGCGGTTAAAACGGAACGTTTTTTGCGCTATGAAAGGTTGTCGACCGTTTCTCAGAACGGACGGGTAACCGGCGGAGATCCGTTGATCAATAATTACGATATTCTTTGTAGTGCTTTGAGGCAGTAGCCTTAGACAGCGAGGCCGACTTTCCGGAAGACAATTTATACTAAATTATGATTTGAAAAGTTAAAGGATTGAAGCACGGCAGAAAAAAAGCGAGAGATATTTCTTGACTTGCAATAAAAAGATGGTGGACATTACACGGGAGGGTTTTGAGCGCGATTACATAAGCAACCGAATCATTAATAAAAAAGTTGGGATTAGGCTAGTTGGTACCTAGTGACCCAGCCGGTGAAGGTCGTAGTCGAATGCGCAAGCAGAACCTGCGTCTCTCGCCAACAACATCGTGGTGCTGGTGGGAGAATCGCTGGGTTTTTATTGGGTATTCCTTCCGCTCTTGGTTGGTGAGTCCTGCATAACCACCTTAGCTCCCCTCGGACCCAGATGGTATGCGTAAATACTTTTCCCAAGCGTTTAAAAAGTTGGTAGTGAGCCTATGAAGCTAGCGTGGCTTCAATGCCTGGCCAACAACAGCATGGCAAATTTGTTTCACTGTGCCCAAGGAGTATCAATTCAAGCAGCAAGCTCTTTGTAACCAGAAACCTCAATGCAAATATCCAAGCGAGTTAAAAATAAAATAGGTGCTGAAATAGCATAGTCGTGTGAGTTAGTATCAAAAGACTTGATGAACTAAGCGGCCATTCAGACATACTCTGTATTCATCCCATTCATCACTTTGAAGAACTTTGATATTCACATGTGCGAAGTAGGCCGCCAGTCTTCACAAACTCTACATGCCCGATTCTGTTTGCACAAGGCTTATTAACAAGAAACTTAGTCTATATTGCGCTGGTAAGTTGGAAGTTGGCATCTTAATAAAACAAGTTTAATTAAATGAAACTTTAGTAATGTGACTGACTTTGCCGTGTCTCGGGATGCCCATGCAACAAATGTTAATTTCAAACGAGACAGTCCCAGACGGTATCAAGTTTAAGAGCTTTGTTTGCAGATAGATAAGGTTTAATAGTTGGAGTTACGTTTCATTGAGTACATAAAGGATAATCTTAGTGAATGTACTGCGTATTGAATAAATATAAAGGAATGAACTGTCAAGGATGTAGAGGCTACATTTAGTTACATTGACGCAATAGAAATAACATTAACAGGTGGACTTATAGAAACATCTTGCCAGCAAAATGAAGCCGTAATCTCAAAGGAATAAAACACGTTATTCTTGAACAAGTGTGAAGGGAAGTCGTATTTGAAGTGATCCAGGCTCAAGAATTCTTAGTAATATTGTACATGAATGAAGGCAAGGCCGCGGGCGGTCGCTAGCTCAATAAATCAACATCAGTACGAAGTGGGCAAGTAATTTGTTTATTCAAATGCTCCCGTATCATTGGAGCCCGCATGTCATCGGTCGACATTCAGCGCGAATTGGATAATTTGGGTCTGATGAAACTCTTGGTTGATGGGCTTACAATGAAGGGCACGGACGCTATAGATTGACAAGTGCGTCTGTTCAACTAGGCTTGAGTTTACTAGCGTTCTCTGAGAAGATCTACCAATGGTTATCTATATCCGTGTTCTATCACCTTATGGCCCTTAGGGCTAAGAAGAGCATTCGATTTCGCTCTTTCTTGGGCAGTTTGTTCTAACTGGAGGCCTTAACCATCTTTCTCTTGTTTCATTGTTCCATAATAGTTTAAAATTGTAGTGTTTATGATTTTACCTCACTTTGTTTAAAAATCCATGATTGCTACTAACTTCGTATTAAATCAGATAACGTAGCCGATATTGGTGTTCAAATTAATGGAAAACAAAGAACCCCTGCCCAACATACAACACCTTGACCACGACCTACATGTCAACTCATGTCAAACAACTGATTGATTGATAATACTTTTGAGTTTGACAGCCAGAGACAGGTCGGGTCAAAAATCGCGGTTTGGAGGTGCCGTAGGCTAACGTTTGACCTCACGTTAAAAACATTAGAATAGTAAAAGTAAATACAGGGTTTGTAAAATTTCGAGGCTAAACCAGACAAGTAAGAAGAGTCATATTAAAGAAAAATATGTAAAGAAAATAAATTTACGTTATGTAACTGTTATAACTTAAGGGTAATTTCTAAATCATAAACTTTTATATAATATCGGCGTAAAACTAATTTACGATCAATAAAATCGAACTATCATAAATTAATTTCGCTGTGAACTCATTAGCATTCTAACGAAACTGGTAATGAGCTAATAAAATTTCGAACGTAAAAAGTGATACGCGTCAAGACATGTGATCCGTCGCTGTGGTTACCGTAGCCAAGGACAGGGTTCCGAAATAGCCCGTCATCGTGGAGTTTACATTGTATTCTAATACGACCGTGTCGGAGTAAACATTGTAGTCGATAACGGTCCACCCCCCGCCGAGCCGGTGCTAATTGCCGCGACAGTGTCGTGTCGTCGTCGTGACGGCACGACGGCTCGCCGACACGATATAAATGGGTCGGCGGTTTATGTGATCATTACACGGCCCCAGCTATTCGAACAGCCGAACACGGCCGACGCGCAGATTCGTGGTATTCGAGTTCAAAAGTCAGAAGTTAACTAAGGAAACGTGTTGATTTATCCTCCTCGACACTAGTTCTGATGTATTTACACAGCTAAGGCGTACCAAAGCGGGTTTCACTCAGTAAATATAGACTTGAATTTAGTTTTCGGGTTCCATATGCGCATATAGCGGGCTCTTTCAAAAAATATACAATGAATGCTTGAAAACAGAATTATACGTGTTACTGTTACATTTGCCGCGAATTTATTGTTGACATTGACTTTACAGTGAACACGGTTTTGTTCCACAATCCACAACATCTATTGTAAGTCCGTGAGAAAAATAACTTTTCTTGAAACTTTGGCAACCTCTCTTTTCGCAAGAATTATTGAATCATGAATGGTTTTCAATAGAACAGTTCGACGAGGAAAATGATGAAAACATGATCCAAATGCAATAATTTTATTGTCATCAGTCTAAAAAGAGCTCAAAATATTGCGTGGTGTTAAATATTATAATTTGCTGTCTCAGGTCAAAAAACAGCTTACGTTTTAGCAACAGAATGCGGAAGGCGGAATAAACATGTCTGCACATTGGCCATTAAGACGACGAAAACGTGGTATTTATCGTTTACTAGCGCAGTGTAAAATTGTCCACACATGACCTGAAAGAAAATACGGTGGAAAATGTTCTATGCTAAGGCGCGTAGGTTCTAACTGATGAGCATGATGCTGCACCCGAGGATACCCTGATATGGTGCTAGCGCTAGTGGGTTAATTAATGAATAATGGATGCACCGCAATATTTCACGAGTTTCTCCAGACGCTGCCGTCCTGGCTGTGGGTGTGCGATGAGCAATCGAGGAAGCGATGATTTGTGATTTAGATGTATGTGGCTTACGAGCCATAAACATGTCAGCAGAAAGGGACGACGATAATAAACGTCCCGTCCAATAACTCCCGCCAAAGCGACTTCGCAACTAAACACCAGCTCTTACTACGCAAGAGCATTGAGAATGCCACTAATGCGGTCTCGAAGTTCAGCCGGCCCCGTAAAAAGGTATTTTCTCTCTTTTCTCGCTACTAATCTGTTCGCGGAAAAATCTTTATGTGTTTTTAATTAATTGCTTAGCACGAACAACATTGCAGAAGTGCACGAAAACGTTCTCTATCCAGGAACGAATACAGGTCATTCGAGAAGTTTAATCGGCCGAGTTGCAGTGTCAGGTAGATTAATTTGCTACCTTAGGAGCTACTGTGCGCCGTAATTTATTAGGGTTATTCGTAGTCTAGTAAGGCGGTGCAGGTTGCGACACCTTTCGCCGTGCGTGCACTAATATGGGGAGGGCCAGCTGTCGTTTTTTCAACGACGCCATAAAAGAGCTCGTGCGGCCCGCTGAACCGGCCAGGTTTTTGTGTAGCATTGTAAGATCGCTACTTCGCGATATAAGATCTCGCTGCCGTATCAAAAACGATGGCAAAAAACGAAAGTAGCATTAGAAGGTAATGGCGAATGTAAACTTCAACTTGCACTTTCTAGTTACTAAGAACATTGACAAGCTTTGCGACGTTGAGTGGCTGAAGCGAAAGAAAGTCAAGTATTTGTAAACTTGCTCAAAAGGGTGATGGGTCTTGTTTACAGTGTTGCGGCGTGTGAGCTACGAGCCTCAGGAATGGTGAGAACGATAGCGAGAGACAATAAGTTGCGCAAACATTTTGTGTGTTCGCGACAAGCTGCTAATCGGCCGCTCTAATGCATTCTCGCGCACGGCTGATGATCTCTGAGATAGCACCTTATTGATTTACTCAAATCACCGTTGCTTATTTGTAGGTTACTCGTATCTGTTTTCGGAAGTAAAGTGCCTCGTGTAAGGGTACCCTAGAAGCCCTTCACATTTATTCTCCTTGTATGTAATCTTGAAACCAGGGTAGAGTTTCTCAGAAGCGGTTTAGAAGCGTTTAACACACATTCCCGGTTTAAGGGGCCGCTATGGCTTGTTATTACCGAGAACCTGGATTATGATTAACTTTACCGTTAAAACACGCCACGCTAAGTGACTGGGGCATAAATGTCACGACATTTAAATATCTAGACCGCGAGACAAAGTCATTAGCGACACAGATACAGATATATTTTCAAGCTTTTCAAAAGTCCATTATAATTTGAGCTATCATTAGGAACACTGCAAACCTGATTGCACTGCAAATCATACGACAAATCAATTTATTTATAGTTATAAATCCATTCTATTAAAATACCGCTATAAATTGAATAAAACGGTCATTAAATTCCCTTACCTAAGACGTCACAGCAATAAAACGTAGACAAGGCATAAGCGTGTAATTTGCATGTTTCTTCCCCAACCAGGATGATAAATAAAAATCGATTTTAAAGTAAACTCGTGTGCTGCACCTTTTACGGCAATCGATCCTTTTAGGACATTTGTTCATCAGTCAGCATTCCGAATGAAACCTGCCAATTACGCGGAATGGAGATACTGAGACGTTTTTTTCATACCATCCAGACCGTTATGCGACTTCGACAATCGTTAAGAACCAGTTCCTTCCATATAAGAACTGCCTTGTTCCGATTTTCTAGCACCATCGCACTTGTCCACTTTTTCGCCGGCCCTACGCCCGCCTGCGTGACATATCGGTGTCAATGCAACACTAAAATGTTAAGTGCATTTTATTCCGAAGAGCACCAGACTGTCTGTTTAACTTGTGCGAATTGTCGTCGGCTCCGTCACTTTTACCGATAACCGACCTCTTAACCAATATTTACAGTCATTAAATCTTTAGCCAAAACAAATGAGACCCCAATAGTTTTTGTGCTGTCGCAAATGAATTAATTGCGAATAATTATTCAACGCTAACCAAATGAGGTAAAGCTAGGAGATTGATTTGCCGAAACTAAAACTGACCCAAGGCTGTTCACGGATTAAGCTAAATTGCGCCCCGATATAGGATCAGAAAGCGAAAACAAATCGGTATCTAATTAGTGCGATTAGTCGGCGATCCGACGAGCGGCGTGCCCGTTGCCATGGATTTCTCGCTTCACTTTTTTGGCGGCATGACATGAATGATTAAGCTGGCAGGCAGCATTTCGGAGGAGCGAGCATTGTTCGACAGCTGGTGGCCTCATGACACCAATAAATATCCTTGTCCAAAATGTGCACTTCGTATTCCTAAAGCCTCTTCTATTGTGTCGATACTCGATATTGATTTAGCAAGACAACGACCGAATAGAATTACACATTCTACGCCGGGACCAAACAAAAGATTCGACCCATCGGAACCCGTCGGAGATTACTTTTGTTTAGTCGCTGCGAGTAATTAACCGCTTTCAAAATACGAGCTGAGGTTACGAAAACTGAACGAGGGCCGATATAACACACTAGTGTAACGTAAACGGACCGTAGGAACTAATAATAAACGTAACAATGAGTTGCCGAGCGTTTGATGCGAGCTGCGGGCGGACCCGCGTCATAGCAGCGGCCGTCACTCGTAAAACTAATTTCAGTTTCCAGTAATAAGAGAGCCGGCCAACTGCAGCGCGAATCGGGGAATACAATCACTACACAGCGGTGAACAGAATCGAACGAATCAGACTCAACCCGAGCCAATGCTGCAACAAGCGGCAAGATGAAGGATCGTAAAATCGGGAAAATATTGGTTCTCAACACTGGCACTGCGTGAGGCGTGATAAATCTAGTTCACGAGCGTCCCACAGTCGCATCGAGCTCCATTGCTGCTGCAAACGACTTCACTTCTGTAAATACTCCACACGTCTGTCTCGAGCTCAATTGTAGGTAAAAGTGGATCAAACCTTGGCATCCGTGTACTGGCAGAAGGCCAGCCGCCTCCGATTGAATGAGTGACGATTCGCAAAGACGAAAAAAAACAGGGGTAGACAGTCACGTTCGATCTATTTCTGGGAGGTCGAATTATGTGAAGCGATCCCTGAGTCAGCGGCGCCTCGTGGCACTTGACTATCGCTGGGCTAGAGGAAAAGGAAATGCGCACGCGTCTGCTAGATAAGGATGGCACTCGGAGTATTTCAGTATTGGGCTTGTAAGCAAATGGGCGGTAATAGGAACGTTTGTTTTGGACTAAGGAGCTCCTGTTCGAGAGTGTGTCAAACGTGACCGGGGAGTAAAGGCCCCTTGTGGGAGTCACGTACGAGGCGCGCAGTCTGACGGAGTCGCCGATAAGAATTAATCGGCAGGAGTCAGGAGTTATCGGCTCTCATCAGAGAGACAGTTATCTCTTCATTCGCGAGGAGATTCCCGAGTGAGTAATTGCAATAAAAGATTAAGAAGAATTATAACTATTTTTTTTAATAATGTACGGATGTTTTTTACAAGTCAATACAGAAACAAACCTTGTTTAATCATATTGAATGATGATATAAAACATCATACGATACTGACAGAACAATAAAAGTCTTATTAACGGATTAACTAGCTGATACAAGCGTTAACAGAACTAAACAACAGCGAGCAAAGATAAGCGTGTAGTTTGTAATTGTGCCCTTGAAAAGTACGAGATAACGAGCTCACAGATAATAACAGACTCCGTTTATATTGACCTTGTGTCAGTCAGTACAAAAATGATTTATATACTAAACACTGGAAAAAAATCTACAGCGCGTATGTTGCACAATGTGGTAATTACGAACGGAGCTATCAGCCGGCGAATGATCTTAATTTTTGACACTTGAATTCATTTTAAATATATGTTCTCATTGTTGGATCGTTTTAAAGATAAACAGAATAATTCAAGAATATAAGCATGATTTATATGGTGTTAACAATGAAAAAAAGAAATAAGTAGGTCTGCATAAAAATAAAGACGTGGAGACGCAAGAAATGGTCAAATAGCGTGTAGACGCAGACGCAGTGCAGCGATAACGTTTCTAGTTCGGTAATGGATTCGTTCTTGCTGCGTGTTTTATAACGACTGAGCTATTTCAATGATCATTGTGTGTGTAATGTACAATAAAGAGATTTAACTGTTATGAATGATAAAGTAACTTTGAGTGTCGAACAATTATACAATCGTTGAGACAATAGACGCGTCTCAATGAACAGCGCAGTTATTGTCTGAGTAACAAAACAGTTAACCGTTTCACGATCTATCTGGGTTGCGAATAATTGTCGCACATCCATCCATTTGGAACTAGGCTAAGAACTTGACGCAATTAGGTGCTCAAGTAAATGGTCCTTTGAGCCGAATAAAACAATATCGATGTTACTGAAAATTTTATGACGATGATTTAACGCTGGCATGCAAGCAATATTACGGATTCAGGTTGGATAGATAGACAAGCTTTCTGTGTTATTTTTTTTATTTTAAATGATGACTAGAATTTTCTGCATAAACACTGATAAAGCAGTGAAACCGCAATCGTAAACAGGAATTGGATGTATTATAAAATATCAAAATACGACTGGCGGAACGGCTCCGATAAGCGGCATAAGTGGAGATAAGCCCGAACACATTACAGTTTTATAGCTGTTTCCTGCAAATTTACATTTGCTCCGGCGAATGTCTGAATTTCGCTCACCTTAGCAGCGGGGATGTTGGCGTTCATCCAACTGTGGATTCGAACGCCTTGGCTGTCGCCGAAATGCGTGCACCTACGAGGACTTCAAATCACCAGAGTCCACGGATAAACAGAACAGCACACAAAAACTAAGCACGTTACAATCACAATTTCAAACCCGCAAACATCAGGTCACGCTTGAATATACACAAATACAGATCCAACAATGGTCTTTCACATCACGTCAAATATTTGCGCAGTCACAGGTGTACGCGGTGGAATCGGAGCATTCGTCGCGGCAACACGTGCGTTGTCGACGGCAAGCCGCGGACTACAGAACGCGGCAACGCGCTTCGCGGCCAACTCACGACCGCTGCACGCACTCGGCTCGGCGAGACTGACGGCCGGCCCGCACCGAGCGCCGCATCTTCGCAACCCCAACCCAACCCCGCTGTTTCCTTCCAAAGACATTTTTTTAACCACAACAAAAACTCAACTACTGTAGTGTCTGTTGTTGTAACTCGTAAGGACAACTCCGCGTTTGAGCCGTGGAATTCGACCGCTTTTTCCATCCTCCGAGTAATTATATTCACGCCTTTTACGATGCGTATATTGTAATTCTTCTCATGAGAAGGTTCGAGCTAGTAAGTTTTTAGTCTAAGCCGATAAATGAAAACAAGTTTAAGCGCGGCTTATTGATTTAGATGTCACCCAGTAGCATGAAAGTAAAAGCGCATTAGCCAACCCAACTCCGTCGGTCATCGGCCTTAATAGTGTTAATTTTGATACGGGGCTTGCAAAGAGTGATCGGAGAACTGATCATTGCACATTTGTAAATCATAACATAATGGTGCGATAGCTGGTTTGTCCAAGTGTATAAGTGTGTCACATCCTGAAACAGCTAATGGTCGGTTGATGGCGGAGCCGCTAGGTGCTAGGATCACGTCGGAGCAACGGTATCACGTCTGCGGCGATATGCATGCCCCGTCGAGTTATTTGAATAATCGCAGTACGTGGACGAGGTTTCCAGAACAACCCAAGGAGGTTGATAAGTATAAGGTTTCTAAACAAATCAGGCTACGTCTCTATTCATAAAGACGCCTTACCTTTTAAGCTAGGCGCTTGTCGTCTTTCTATTTTATATGTGAGCAATTTTCTTATCTCGGCGATTCTTCGATTATCTGGTAGGTACGCCAAAGGAAATCTTAATTATACTGTTGGCGAAGAATCCAAGCGAGAATGCATCGTCTGACTGCAAAGGCGATTGAAAAGATAATGTCTTCCATAGACGAGAGATGCATGAAAGCTGATACAATTAAATAGGAATCCAGAGGACCCGGTCACATCGGCGCGCTTATTAATCAATGGTTACACGGATAAATATAATAGATATGTAGTTTTGCGGGGTCTTATGAATGGTGTGGTGTGTTTGTATTTATCCGGTTGTTTGCGGTGAGGTCGTTTGATGAGCGTCCGAGAGCATTCAGAGTATTCCGCCTCGTTACAGTTTCCGACGTTCCGCGTGGACCAATTATTTCTTTATTACGCAGAGCTAGAAGGTGCGTGCTGGCTTCGACTTTCGACGGATAGCCGTTTAAAATTTTATTACTTTATTAGCCGTATGACGGAACATCGCGCGACGCCGCGCGATTAGATAAGATTGTTTTATTTTCATAAGAATAAAAATGTTTATGACGCTTGCTGTATTCAAATGTCAAAGGGTCACGTTTTGAAAATAATTGATCGTAAATTTTATAGCTTAGGCTTTGCTTTAATGAATTATAAAATATTTATAAAGCGTATTTTCTTAAATGATCGAGGCGAAGTCCGCTTGTATATTGCCGTCATTTACCATAAAGTTACTTTAACATGCGACGGCGTCGTGTAAGGTAAACGGTACTTGCAAAAACCCTTTAAAAACCTCATGATTTTTGCCGTTTTCGATCGTTCGAGGCGACTTTCTCCCATTGTTTTATCGAGGGTGTCGACCGGCGATTTATCGGGCACGCATCGTTTGACAACGGAGACACGACGCGGGAGTCGAACCCCGCTAACAAAGGCATAAACAAGTTTCACCCGACCCTACCGGATTAATGAATCCTTTGAATAGGAAAGAATAAAGTTGCGAATAAGAAGAGCTCCGCCCGCGCGAGTTCGAGCGGCGCGATTTGTATTCAAGCGGTAACATTAAGCGTATAAATAGACCAGAGGGACATGAGTTTATTGTTAAAGAAAAGAAGCATTGACAAAAAAAAACATTAACCTCTGAAACGCAACGAGGCCTGTCCAAGACATGTCCTATTCTTACGCAAATACTAGCCTTTATCTTGTGTATTCGTCAGTGGGTAAGGGTACAGAACCCGTACGTCTACTTTGTAAACCTAAGTCTTTGGTAATTTTTCTGATTTTTCAAAAACTTAAGTATCCAAAATCGCTTTCCTGAAGAATAATTTGAACAAAACCAATGGTGTTGATAGCATAGACGCGATTTCCGTCTGAATGCACCAATTTTGATCTTCTTGAATCTTGGTAATAATATTTAGTGTTTTTTTTTATCCTGGAAAGTGTATGAATCAATTAATAAAAGCATTACTTCCAATCTAAGAATGACCAGTGTCTTGCTTTTTTTACTCCCTTAAATAGATAAAAATAGTTACCAGCGAAAGGTGAAAGCAGTCTTTCTCCCACTTTTTTGATGTAATTGCTTTTCTTTCAGGTTTACCATCAGGAGCTCAAAAGTGTACATGTACATGCCTATGTCGTTTTTGCCTGTCCTGTTTAATTTAGGAACCTTATATACTTTTCTTATAACCTTATACTAATTTCGAAGCTGCATTCTAATGCTACCTATTTCCTATTCAAACAAGTTAGGAAAGGAAACTGAAGTAGCATATCACGTAGAGTAGTGATAATGTCGCCAATTAATACCGGTGCGCAAGAGCATATCTGCGCCGGAGTAGCCAGCGGTAGCATTTCTCTGCTAATTGATTCTGCATACTAACGAACGCCCCGGGTTTACGCGGAACTGAGGATTAGGTTACATCCGCGACCTTTGCGACTTGTAAATAAAGGCATAATTGACAGTTCGGTGAACCTGCACGATTGTTGGCCGTTTATTTACAGGTTTTTTTTATTGCAGTCCGTGTGGGTGCGAAACCTTTGGTGTTGATATTTATTGTGTCTGGTCCTTTGTGTGGAGTGAAGGATATTGGAGATCAACATTTCGAACGATTATTCAATTTGCATCGATTTATCGATTTATTTCTTTTATACTGTATACTGTACGCTACATTTCCTACTAAATATATACGCATATTCCGTATGATATTACCTTATAATTTGATCGAAATATGAACCTAATATTTATATGTCATTAAAGTTGAATCATCTTTAGTGTATACAGGAATAAAGAATAAGGAGTTATTTTTTGGATAAATGGGGAAGTAGGTAAGAGTCGTCGTTTTTTTTAGTTTTAGTTGGTTGTTAAATTATTAATTTACATCATGCCGTTCTACAATAAGTTCATTCCCAAATAATAAAATAATCAAACCATACGACACTAATTTTTAATTAATTTCTAGGACTCCCTCAGTCTTCGTCGGGCTGTATTTTGAAACGTTTAGCGTGTAGAAAGAAGAAGCGTGTATGTTTTCCAATTAGCTCGTATCCACGGACACGCGCCCTAACGTGCCTCACGACCTGTGTCGCAACGTGCCCATATTTGTGCTAATTATTTCACGAAGACTTATGGTGCTTAACACTCTACGCGGAAGGTATCCGAGTGGTTGTTTTTCAAGATTTTATTTTACAACTTTCTCGACGTAAATTAAATGTATATCTATGTCAAATTATAGCTTTGTAGCACCAAGAGAAGATTCAGGAGAGAGCTAGACAGCGGATAGACAGACATGACGAAACTACAAGCGTTCCTTGTTTGACTTCGGAGCCTTAGAAAGGTCTTCGTCTTGATTTTTATTAGTGCTATCTTTTTTGTGTTGGTCTTGAACTTTATTAGTTTATTGTTAAATTAAGAAGGAAACACTTAAATATGACTTTTTGTATCGATGAGTAATTTAATTAATTTTAGGCTCTACAATAAATTTCTTATTTACCCAAGCTCATGTTTCAGGACCTGGGACAATCAGGGGACAATGTCACACCAATTGACCTAGTCCCAAACTAAGCTCTAGGCTTGTACTATGGTTACTAGACAACGATATAAATACTTATATAGAGAAATATATACTAAAATACATAGAAAACATCCATGACTCGGGAAAAAATATTGGGAAATGTATAATTTCTTTTGGGAAATAAAGTTCTTTAACCATAAATATTCGCGCTTATCACACAAATATCTGCCCTTACCGGGATTTGAACCCAGGACCGCTAGCTTCGTAGGCAGGGTCACTACCAATTAGGCCAGCGCGTCTTCAAATGATGATAACGTGAAATGATGTGAACGATTGATACCTTTTTGTGTAATTAAAAATTGTGGTAAACCATATTCCTTTTGACATGTTATCGTATTTTCAACGTTATGATATTAATAGAGTTAAAAAAAAAACAATACAGTAACAAGCCAAAAGCAATATGAATTTATCGAGTAGATAGAGCCCCTTGATACAAAATGGTTTACGGTTTTTCAGCTTTGAAGGGGGTTATTATGGCATAGTTCAGCAGTTCAGTTTATGTAGAGAGAAAAGGACAGAGCTATATAACTGATCTATCTCTGTCCTTTACGCTCGCCGTAAAATGAACTGCATAGCCATTTCATAATAACCCCCCAGGTTGTTCTTCTAGTAAGTTCCCAGATTGTTTGAAGATAAAACTTAAAACAAGAATATTCTCCGAAACACAGCGCATGATTGTCCTACGTATAACGTCCTAAAAAAAAGTCAATTAATTTAAATGATTGAGACATTTACTCTATTAAAGCGAGAATTGTCCACCATTGAGTTTCTTCCGGCGCTTCTTCTCAGCTGTGGTCTCCTCTTGGGAAGCACTGGTAAATTTTAATGTGTAAAAGTGCTCGTGCGGCGTGCTTACAGAATAATCATCTTTATTTATCTTCATCTTTTCTTTACCAGATAGTTTAAATATGACAACGATACGGTCTTAAGCCGAAGCTAGCCGCCTCTGCGCCCGCGCCGGTTACCCCCACTCCCCACCACGTCCACGGCTATTAATTCTGAACGCGTCAGCCTGAATCACTGTAAGGACGATATAAATTGTGAACCGAAATAAAATCACATACGGGTTTATACGCCAGAGAAATTGGCTAAAAATAATGTTTACTTGGGTCTTACCTCGGATCGGGTTTCTCTCAGTTTTGAATAAAAATTGAGTTAGTGTTAACCGTACTTTAAAATGAGAACAAACAAAACACTGAAATTGTTTAATTAGTTTATCGCTTTGCCCGTGGTAATTGTGTAATTTTTTAGGGTAAAAAAGTGGCCAGTCACCCCTTTTCGACCATTTCTTAGAAAAATCTTCGTGTCGTTCCCTTGCTTCATAGCTGCGTGAAAAGGACAAACCAACAAACATACTTTCGCATTTATAATATAGGAGGGATTTATCATTACGTATCATTACGAGATAGCACTACGTACCTAACCGAGGAAAACGCTTCATTAGTCGCGATTGTCGCGAAATATACTTTGAACTAAAATGTAGGCTGTACGGTGTAATTGTCACTATTTATTTATATATTTTTGGAGCAACTATTATTTTGATATGAGGTTATTTTAAATATAGCAGATAAAGCCACATATGACTTATTCGTTTAAGAATGTCTGACTGAATGAATATCAAATAAAAATGTAAAAACGCGGTTTTTGATTTTAAATATAAAGTAAAATAAAGTTACTAGCGACCCGCCCTTGATTCGCCTCGGTTTTTGTGAGTTATCTGTTACCCCCGTACGTAATCCAAAATTGATTATAGGTTCATAAAAACCTTTCTCTTGAATCACTCTATTCATTGATGAAAACCGCTTTAAAATCCGTTTAGTAGTTTGAAAGATCGAAGCCTAGGTACATACAGAGGTACAGACGACGGCGGGAAGCGACTTTGTTTTATACCTACTATGTAAAGATTCGACGTATTAAAACGTACCATAGCTTACAACTACAAAGAAAACATCGAGGTTACAAATAAGACGTTCATTTGTTTACATCCGTCAGCTTGTGAATTATATTGGATAGCAATCGCTTTGACGGCCGCGGACGTGCGCAAGAGTGTTTGGCGAACGCGTGAACAGCCGATAAGTGGGAATCATAACATACTTGAGTTCGCACAAGTTCAACATTCAGTGCCCAAGATCACCTTTGTGTGATTTTACTACGTATCGTGTGAGCCATGGGCTTTGAATGCGTTAGTACTTTCTGTGTCGGGTTCTCTAATTTCCATAAAAAAGTAGACACGAGTGTTTTGTAACATAATAATGTGTTTTTTCCTTCTTGTAAACTTGTCTGATCGCATTTTTGTTAAGTGGTTTGGCCTTGATGATCATAGCGAATGATTTTACGCAGCGTATCTCGTAACTAGGTATTTGTCCTATTACTGATTGAAATTCTATTTATAGACGCAAGTGACTATCTTGGATGCATAATTTCTTCAATTTATAGTCAACCAGCACTATGAATACAGTGTACCTACATATATTAAGGGTATATATGGGCGTCTAGTCCATAGAAACGTATTCTTGTGTTTCTCTGGATAATATCATTAGAACATTTTTGTTACCATACGCTAACATCTACACTGTTCACTGTTTATTAGTGGACGAGAAGCCTAAAAACCACAAAAAGTGCCTAGTTTCAATGCCAATTTTAACATCTACCAAACCACTTTAATAATAATAATAAGTAGGTAACCCAAAAAGAAAGACATAGCCAAAGCGCTCCTTATGTTACTGTACAATGAATTTTTAAAATTGGTCCATATTTGATATGGGCAATGGGGGAATCCGCGATCCTGATTTTTACTACTTAATTTTACATGTGTATACTGCTGTTGTCTCTCTCGTGCTTTATTTAATGGCCGCGAAATACTCTTAGTACGAGTATAAAAGCAGTAGTTTATTAAAATACCTATCTCCGAGACAGCATTTCCTCTTAATATGCGGAACCAAACTGGTAATCACTTACAAATTGTCAAGAGGCGGGTCCAGAATCATTTGCATACCTGTAAACAAAAACATGAATATTAGATCACAAATCGAAGATATTTATTTTATGAATTAATTACTAGTAGCCCTGCGGCGACTGGCAGCAAAGCATACTCCAAAGGTCTCAAAACAAACATTAGGTAACCAAGAAAGTAAGCCAATAGGCAATATTTTACTTTGTTTACAAGCCGCCAAAATATTCCATTAAATCGACATTGTTGTTGCATAACAACTTAATTATTAACAAAATGGAGCGATACAAAGTTTCTAATCAATTCAAAAAATGATTTATACTGATAATCTGATGATAATTTATTTGTAATTAAACGCGTGGTCGGTGGGTCGAGCATTACCGTTGATTACGCTGATGAGCAATTTATTCCGTTATGTCACATCTTGGGTAACTTTGAACTAACTTGATAAAAGGCTCCATACAAATGGTAAAGTTTGGTTAAATTTTGAGTATGTATATGGATGTCTCTACGAGTAGGGGAAGCCCAAAGAAACGATGGATGGACTGCGTGAAAGAGATATGGCTAGAAAGGGAGTGACTAGTGTGACTACCGAGATGGCGACTAATAGAGAAGTAGGGAAGAAAAATACATGTTGCGCCGATCCCAAATAAATAATGAATAAGTTGATGATTTCTACGTAGACGGAGTCGTGGGCAACAGCTAGTTCGTAATAAAATCAACATGTGTCTGTAGCAATGAACTATTTTGAATAAGGTAATAGATTAATGATATTAATGCCTTATGAAATCATCATCATCATGATCATTCTCGTGCCATAAGGGCAGGACCTTATTCAAAATAGTTCATTGCTACAGACACATGTTGATTTTATTACGAACTAGCGGCTGCCCACGACTCCGTCTGCGTAGAAATCATTTATAGCGGGTAAAAAAGTATTTAAGCTAGCTCCATACCCAATTTCATCGAAAACTGTTCAGCGTTTCGCTGTGAATGCATACATTAGTATGGATAAGTAAATTAAAATTTATTTATTATGCGGACGCCGGTCATCCATAAAACACGTATTTTATTTATTTATGAAGTGCTCGAATAAATGGCATTGGCAAAATTACCAAAATTGGCACATTAAAACTGACTGGATATTCTTCCAAATAAAATGAATGTGTTTCGTGAGACCCATTCGGAATAAGGACAAGGAGATGGTGATCAACAGCGATGCCCCACAACCGATATCATCTCCACTAACTGAACAATCCGCCCGACTTGTAAACGACAACATGTACACATTAACATATGTGTTGGACGTGGGAAGGACACGTCTGAGACGCGTCCATGTTGTAATGTAAATATATGAATGGCGAATTGGATCGCAGAGCTACCGATCGTATGCATTGGCATTGGGGGAGATGAAAGTCACTTGAATTTGTTTGATTGTATTTGTTTTAAAGTACTAGATATATGGTAGGGCCTTTATTTCATATCGTATTACTCAATCTTACTTAGATATCGTAGTCATATTGTTGACGTTATGACAGCTCTAATTCGCTTCACATTACGAGTTGTCGCAAAATTGACAACGTAGTTACTATTTCAAAGCAAGCTAGGCTAAACCAAAGTAAAAAATAGGCCCTGATTCTCTGGTCTAACAATACATTTAATTCAATTTCAATTTAACTAAGTATATTCCCTTCTTTCTTGATTAGGACATGGTCAAAGAACAAACTAAAGAGAGAAAGTGCTTAAACTCGCTCAAACCTAATTCTACAATATCATGATAAACGTTGAATGCGACAGGATAAATGCAATGCAACATGCTAATTAACACTAATGACATAAGGTTCTTCACGGGGAATCCTAGTGCGAAATCAAAAGGATGTACAAGCCAACCTGATTTACAAATCCAAAATAGTTACGTTATTAGTATTGCAATTGTTATCTATTTAAGGCCAAAAACTTACAGTAGTAAATTGAATTAAAATATGATCGATTAATTTCCTTTTTATTACCATGTTATTTTAAACATTTAACGGAACGAAAAACGATGTATATAATCAACAATCTTTTATGTAATTTAAGAAATAAGTAGCTTATTGTATTTTACAGTCAAAAGTCATAAGCACATTTAATTATCACGATGACTTTGATTGACGAGTCATGGTGTCATTGACGGAATATGGAACCCACCGTCCGAATTGATCAACGTCTGCAGCAGCGGTAACCCATACTTACAGTTAAGTAGCCATAAATATCCGTAATTTCAGCAGTCGCACGAAATTAGCCAAGTCCCTCGTTAATGGAGTCGTAATGATTTTTTTATTGTATATTATTTATCATTTTCGAGGCTGTACTTGGAGTTCCATCATGATGAAGGAAGTGTATTCGTTAAAACATATTACATTAACAAGACCGATTTACACGTTTTTACGGGACGTATCAAAATCATTATTTAAACAGTTTACGAGTACCAAAGGAATAAAACTAAATAAAGGTGCCTTTTTAGTACTCAAGCGGAGTGAAGCGAAAAATAATAGAAACGACTTTACTGAAGACTCTACAATCTGATTAGTCTCTGCTCCTCTCCGCATAGGCTAAAGTAGAAACGCACCCAACGCATTTCAAGAACAGGCTTATTTTATTTCTTTATTGAACACAAAGTTTGCACAGTAGGGATCCCTGTCGGATATTTGACGCGTACACGGACCCAAGAACTGTTTGGAATATAGGTAAATATGGTAAATAGACAGTGACCATGCCTTCCAGGAACCATTGTTCGACTGCAGCAGGGCTGAAACAGATGTAAATGGGCGTGAACCGACCGAGACACGCACTACTTTGCTGTTCATGAATAAATGATTTAAAACCACTTGTGTTTTTTACCTGTTTTGATTTACGTCGATCGATGTGTCCTCAGTCTGGGTTTATTTAAATCAGACCTGTCGAAACGATGTCAAGTTTAGCTTTACGAATTCTTCGTTTCAAGGAAGGTGCAATGGTCGCAGGCCGAAAAGCAAACTAAAGTGGCCAGTCCTTTTGTGGTGGCGGATTCAGAGCAAAAAATTACTCGCGAGCTATGAAGTACTTTAACTTGTTACGGATAAAGATCAAAATAGAACAGCAAGGTACTTATTTAGAATACGGTCCTCATCTTTTTTCACAAACAATAAGTTATGCACATGCTTGGAATAGCAACGGGCCTACATTTCTCAACGCGCATTCCTTCGCAACAAATATTCGCAAACTAAGATTCCTCACTGCTATTAAATGGTAATAAGCTCTCATTTACAATAAATTCAACTCCTTTGTATGTGCACAGATCTTTTACAATAACAATATAATAACTTAACTACGCAACTCGTTTCGCGTACTTTAATGGGCAAGGAATTCATTCTCAATTATTGGGAAGTTCGTCCAAAACTGCCTCAGTTAATTAATCAGAATATCAGAATACACCGATGGGTTTTTTTATTGGATACTTTACCCATATAGAAGCTTTGTTTAAGACAAGTCCAGCCGGCTGGTCAATAAAACCGTTTTATGACTATTAAAATCCGATGTGAGAGTTCACAGTGATGGCGGCCGCCAGTAAAATATGTTTATAGGGAACAAAATGCATTTTAATTGGCGAGTAGCGACAATTGGCTTTCGTGAAATGGGAGTTGCGATATCCGAGTACAGATAGAGCGCACGGCCAGGGGTCGCGTGATATGCCAGCGCCGCATCGCGCCGCCATCGCACAACTCTTGTTGTTTTTAATTGATTACGATAAACGACTCGCCCACTCGCACGTAACTCGTGAACCACCTGCAGCCGTGATTCGTAAACACCTCGCGTCACATTACCTCGAGATAAGCGTAATTCGACTCGGCATCAATCAGCCTTAAGTAGCTCGTTACAAATTGCCCCAATGAGCTATCATCTCGTTCCATAAATCACACAGGTTTTCGACAATTTCCCTTAATTGGTCTCGTTGCCCAATCGCGTGGCAGTTTTATCTGGCGATGGCGTGTGTGGCCGCGGCCGCCCTTTGCCCAAATCAGCGGGGTGATCTCGGCGACACTGACCGGACACGAGCGGTAATTAGCGGCGCGGACCACACAGCTCCGACGCCGCACGAGGCACGAGCGCGGTACTTTACTTTCTTCCTGCTGCGTGGCCCTCTGGGCCGAGTGAATCACGACCGATGCAAATGTAGCCTAACACGTTGACAACGATATAAAGCAGCGGCCGGGTGTAACTAAGACGATAACATGACAGGAACAGTGCTGTTAAGGAATTTTATTCCGTTACGTACAAGGCGAGCGCCACCGACCGCGAGAGGTTTCGCGGCGCTAGCGTCCGGCCATTAATCACGAGAAGACGCGCGCTGACGCAACAATGCCTCGGATTAGAATAAATTGCATAATTGGCTCGAATTATCGGAGAAAGTGAGGAATCGTCGCACGACCAATGTGTAATACCGGGCTAATGATAGTCGAAGGCTCCTGCGCCGTAGAAAGCATGCGTAATTTATTATTTATGAAGCCGAAACCATTGTTGGTGTATTGAGTGATTTACAATGAGGGCCGCATCGCGGCAGTTAATTACGAGCTTTCTTAGCCGTGTCGGCACTATTCTAACGACAAATTAAGCCCAATCGAATAGTCATAAGGTTCATAATTGTTTTATGATTCAATCAATAGGTACCTGAGATTAAAGCGTGAGTAATTTCCGCGAGACATCGAGATGCTTTCGTTAATTTCTAATAATGAATCCTTGTCAGTGATTAATCGCTGAGTTGTTTATTGGTTCCGTGTGGTTTTTCCTCCGTTAATAATGCAAATTTATAGCACAGTTATTTTCTAGATTGAGGAGGGATTGTTGTGAGCGAAATGTAAATTTAACGTTTGTCCGGTGGTCGCTTTGAAAGTTGTCATGTGGGTACGTGCTTAATGTTGGATTTAATTGCGTGTCGCGTAAGTTCTCTGCAATCAGATCGTATCAACAATGTTATCGATTGATTTCTACATACGTTTTGTAAAAAAAAAAAACATACGAATGAAATCACTAGAAATATGAATTCTCGCAACTGTTTCATAACAAGTTGCTATTAAGTTCTTGCGAGCACACTAGCGAAACCACAAATAATATTGGTTTCCATCTTTTTGCTGAGCCGTTTGCCTTGCCGCATCAGACCTCGTTCCATTTGCCTCAGGAAATGCGACTTTCAGATTCAGATTTGACCAGCATTTTCATTAATTAATTTCTGAAGCATTCGCGACAACGCTCTTCATAATGCTCGTAAGTTTTGAATTTTAGATATTTTGCTCTACTGGTTTACCCGTTTAACAAAAATTAAAAACGGCGAATGCTTGGTGTTGAGGCCGCGTATTATGCGTCAAATCCTGCTAAACTCCAAACAATGAAAAAGGACAGAGTTACAGCAGTCCTAATATCTTTCTTTGTCTTAGCGTTCTCTGGTCAAGAAAATAAAAAAAACGCAGCGATGTTTATGTTTTAACGGTTTGGAAAATTAACATGGACTATATGGAAAATATAAAGTAGGTATGAGTATTGAATTTATATCTAGATCTAGGTATGTATGAAGTCATTGCACTTGTTTCAAGATCATCTAGTGCGCTTGCGTGGGAATCCAGCATTGTTCGATATGACTTTATGTGTAAAATAGACGCTGACTCATGAACTAAATAAAATAATGACGTGACGCCATAGTTTATTAAGATACGAGGCCGCGATAAAGGAACGGAGATCTTAAAAAAATACATTATAATTATTTTGTTTTGAAACTGACTGGTGAATCAATTGCAAAATAATAAGCATTGTTTGAACGTTGCGTGTTTAAAGGGCAATTCGTATTCACAAGGGCTAGTTTGTATTGACCTTATATTGTAAGACAGCTAACCTAACTGAAGGGTCTCTATAAATTGGTTTTTTAAGTAACCGAGAAAGAAAAAGTCCGTGTCAAATATGACGTACAGCAGGTATCATTATCACAATTTAAAAATTACATGCCTCATTTCCTAGATTAGGTACAATAGATAATTAACGTTTGAAGGTTCGTGTTACATTTGACCTGATTTTTTAATAAATCGTTTAGGCTAGTGAAACCGCTAGCAAACATATTGGGATATTACCAGTTCTTTGATTATTTGATTTTAGTTTTGGATCCCGAGGTGAGTCCGTTCCCATATTAAAATGACAAAAAATAAATAATAGAATATCAAGGGATACTTTCACATAAATTGACCTAGCTCCAAACTAAGCTCTAGGCTTGTACTATGGGCACTGGATAGCGATATAAATACTTATGTAGAGAGATAAATGCTTAAATATAAAGAAAACCTCTAAGACCCTGAAGCAAATACTCGTGTTTATCACACAAATATTTGCCCATACCGGGAATCGAACCAAGGACCGCTAGCTTCGTAGGCAGGGTTACTACCGTCTAGGCTAACGCGTCGTCAAATAGATATACCTACTTAAGCTTACTTAAAACTTCAATTTGACACAATTTTGGGTTTTACGGTAAATGTTAAATTGTATTTCTAAGTAACCTTACAAGTATCTATTCACCGGAATCTTTTAAAGCCTTCAACAGCCAGAATTCAAAGACAAAAGCTAGTTTTATATAAAATCTGTAGTTATTTGAATATCCTGCTTGTTGTGATGGGTTTCATAAGCCATAGACAAAAATAATTATTTTTTTATTCTAAAAATCGCTTACGATTTGCACGGTGTGAACCAATAACCATAAATCGTGTTACACAACTGGATTCGTATATATTAATGTTATCAATTGAGTAGCAATTAAAATCACGGCGGCGTAAACAAAATTAATGTTCGACTTTCGAGGCACTACAAGCGACGCGGGAGGGCGCAACACAACACACCGTGCCGGTAGGACAGCGCTAAAATTAGTAAATACCACCACACACCGTACTAGAACTCCTAGTGCACTAAAACACAGATTAAAGCTGGAAAACGGGCCCGCTCGCCCGTATTTTTCGCAGTAAATCATAAGATTTGAAAGGCGATTGCGTGCTAAAAGTTTCTGCCACGGTTATTGCTGTGCGAAAATATTAACTTGTCTGTGTATAGGAATTCGGTAGAGATTTATAGTAATAAAGAAATTTGAGTTGACCTAGAAAAGATTCCGGCGGGCTGGGGGCGACGTTAATACGCTTAGACAAGTTAACTTATTTTCTACAAAGCTTTTCAATTCCTTAACGGCTTAATAATAAGCGAGTCTAAGTTGTTCAGTTACATCATTATTCACATTTTTGTGCGTGTATTTGTTATGGTAACCCATCATTTTATCGAATTCCACTTCATCGATTGTATCATTTCAACGAACGCTATTTTCTGCTAAAACCATGAAGTTTTCACGATATCTTAAACATTAATTACGTAGGTTAGGTTCGGTTAAACTGGTGACGACCAAAAATAATTAACTCATGCGGCGAGAAATACCGTTCGATGAAATGAAAATTCTGCTTTATGATAAGTTTGTTCAAAGGTGTTTCAATAAAATAATGGGCATGGGTTTAGTCCAGTTTAGTTTATTTATTCATCAATGTAATATTACAATATAAATTGGATTGCATATATAAATACAAAATAATAATATAATAATACAAAAATAACACTCAAATAATCAAAGTCAACATTAATAAACATATAAATGGATAGTTTCCGATGTCAATATATATGCCGCAGGGTTTCGTCAATCGTGGCGAGCTCGATCAAAACGGTACTAGTCTGGTAGCTCTAGACTCGACCTTAAAAGTGCTTTTTCACCGGCAAGGCGAGACGAGGCGAGACGAGAATTGAAATCTGTATTAAAAAAATGCGATAAATTCCCTATTTGCGCATCTTCGGTGGAAATTGTTGATTTAATACAAATAACAATTCTTGTCTAGTTTTTCCCCGCCTCGCCAGCGGAAAAAGCACTAAGGCCGCAAATCCGGAACGGCGTTGTTTTGAGCGTGGAAACTCAACGTATCTAGCGAATACTCTATCGTGTACGCTGCACCCGATAATGCACGCTGGAACGCTCTGCTGTACGTGACAGTGAGAGACTTTTTAGAGACAATTAACTCGTTACTTTATTAAACTTGTGTTTGAAAAAGTTCTCGAGTCTGAATGCGGCCGTAAGTGCCTACGAGCGCGCGGGCTAACTTTAATTTGCAACTTAATACTTTGTCACCGAATTGAAAAAGTAGGTTATTTATGGGAATTACGCCCAAGATTATCACAAGAGTTTCGGTATCAGGCTATCTTGATTACTGGCTGCGTGCAGCGTTCTTCACTACATGTCTGACCCTAATATTTAATGAATTTGCGTCCGTCTAGTGTGTTATAATTCTACACTTGTTGGCACCGAAATTAGGGTGTTCACAGGCATATCAGGAATACTACAAAGGTTATGTAAAACTGGGTTAATTAAGTAGGTCTGCTATAGGTACCGTCTCTGCGGAAGACCAGCGTTAGTTTTACTACCAGCAACATGCTGAGCTGGGAGCATTTCACGTCGTCAGGTAGATTAGCCACATTCATTTTGTCTCTTTTGTTTAGTTGGTTGTTTTGTCCCTTTGTTAGATGTCGGAAGATTAAAAAGTCTTTTGTAAATATAAGGCAAACAAAAGTAAATTCATCGTATATACAATATCTCTTCCTTGAGCATCTGAGAAAAAGGAATGCAAAAGCCAGCCGTACCAGTGCGTGTAAAAACTTCATTGACAACCTGTAATTGTACAACTAAAGAGGAGTTTATTAAACTCAACGAATAGTTAAAAATCATGACCAATGGATAAATCTTAACTAAATGACCCGTATTATTTTCGAATTTTAATTTTAAGTTCAGTTAATACTGATCATAAATGCCCTCAGGGTTAAGAAATGGCTGTCGGACAACAAAGAAGGCATAAAGCACCGAATAGTAAAAATACCAAAGAATATTTAAGCAATAAAAGTTAAGGAAGAGCTCAATTTATTTTTTCCTGTTGCCGCAACGTGTGCGCCGCAAATTGCTCTCTGAGCTTAATTGAATAATCCATTAAAGGCATAAATGCGCTATTGATTCCGTGCAATCGGGGCTGATTTAAGACGGCACTTCTGAGTAAGGTGAGGATTGAAATTGAGTATATCTTGAATAAATAACGAAAAAATACTTTCTTTATTATGTAAGTACAACAGAGTCTTTTTAGTTATTTTATGAATACATCTCACATCTAAATATACATATACAGTATCGTGACTGACTGACTGACTGACAAAGTCAACGCACAGCCTAAACCGCTGGACCTAGGAACTTGAAATTTGGAGGGAGTATTCCTTGGGTACCCCATAGATTGGCGTGGTATGGGATGTAATGAGGAGGGACGAAGGTCACATAACTAGAAGAGTAATGAAAATGAATGTTGATGGATATAGGGGTAGAGGAAGACCAAAAAATGTGTGGATGGAGTATGCGAAGAATGATATGGCTATGATAGGTGTGAATACTGAGTTAACAGCAGATAGAGGAGAGTGGAAGAAGAAGAAATGTTGTGCCGACCCCATTTAGGGTGGGATAAGGGCAGGAGGATGATGATTCCTTGGGTACCCTACCCTAGGGGTGCACTAAGAAAGGATTTTCCTAAAATCGACCCCCAACAGGAAGAAATAGGGAGTAGCGGGAAACTAATTCTACGCGTACGAAGTCGCGGGCGTCCTCTAGTCTTGTATACTAATAAAAATCTTCCGTGAGACTGACTAACAGACAATGCGAAGCCTAAACCGCTGGACCTAGGGACTTGATATTTGCAGAGAATTTCGTTAGGTGCCCTAGGAGTGCACTAAGAACGGATTTCTAGAAAATCGAACTCCAACAGAAAGAAATAGTGAGAGACGCGGGCTTTCCTCTAGTTCAGTCTACAAAGAAGTATCGAAGAAGTAAAAATATTTCAGACTGCTACTAGAACGTTGAATTCACTTGATTATACAAAACAAAAACCGTATAAAAAACAATGATATCATCACAGTTTTGCCGATAACGAATTATGACGTCGCATCAATAAAAAACGAAGCAAGTCGTAACATAACACAAATAAAGGCAAATTTACTATGTTGTTTGTGTCTAGACCACAAGCAAGAACCTTTTCTTGTACCAGCGGTTAAAGTTTGGTCTAGACTGCAGACGGACTTAATGGATTAGAGCAATGAAAATCACGGCGTGTTCGTTTCGTTGTTTACAAAGATATAATTTCGTCTTGTTATACAGAGATGAAAAAAAACATACATACTTACACTCACGCCTTAATTCCCTTAGTGGGGTAGGCAGAGCTACAGAATTACCAACATCTCTAAAAACTTGTTGTTAATTCTGTAACCACATTTTGAACAAACCGGCGAAGATGTTTACCAATAAAAAAACATGATTTGATTAGCCTATACTAGTTCTGTGTTTTTTTTTTGATGTTCAATAAAGAGTATTTTTTTTGTCTTTTATTGTACTAGTCCACTGCTGGACATAGGCTACTCCTATTGTACTCATCCAGCTCTTTCCAGCCAACTTGCAAAGATTGTCGCTTCACCTAGTTTTAGGGCGTCCAATAACTCCAATGGTTATAGTTCTGCGTCTGCGGCTGATAAGGCCGGCCCATTTCCACTTCAGCTGGATAATTCCATGAGCTACGTTAATGACTTTGGTTGACCGTTAGTCACCTCGCTGCGGATTCGTTCATTCGTATATCAAGGGACAATCTCACACAAATCGTCCTAGTCACAAACTAAGGTAATGGCATTTACAATGGGCACTAGATAAATATACTTATTGAGATATATATTTACTTATTTCTATATAAAATATCCAAGACTGGAACACATGGATAGTACTCGTGGCTCATATTAATCGTTGAATAGTGTAAATAAATAAATAGGTCTTTGCCTCTGGAGAATTTATTTATTTATTTTGCTGCTAACATTAAATCAAGTAAATAAGAAAAAAACATCAATGGGGTTTTTAAAGTATATATGTTTTTTGTTCGATTTGTATAAACTTGTTGTAACTGTAAATGCCAAATCCTTTGCGCATTCATTTACCAATAGTTTTAATGTGGTAGGTAAATTTAATATGTTATTTTTACCCGGTCTGAAAATGAGGGTTGACATATTATCGTCTCCCGTGTGGTTGCCGGGTTAGAAAAGTGCCATTCCATATCTTCCCGTGGATGTCGTAAGAGGTGACTAAGGGAATAAGGGCTCGTAGTAGGTACTGTTCGGCGATAGGGCTTGCAACCTGTCACTAATACACTGGTAAACATCTTAGCCTAATTGTGCAAAATGTGATTAGAGAATTATCACCAGGTTTATAGAGTTATTGGTAATTCCGTAGCTCCGCCTATCCCAGTCTGTGAATGAAGGCGTGAGTTTATAAATGTATGTGTGTAATATCGTTTTATTTTTAACTCGATCGCCATTACTTTCAAGTAAATCAGAGCTTTCGTAACATGGACAATAGGTACAACATGTTCAAAGCAATTAGGTTTAGCCCGAGTAGAATAGAGCCCCTGAGGGCCCTGCAAAGATGCACTACGCTAACTAACGTTTCTATTCGATTCGTTTTTAAACCAATCGCGTCACTGGGAGATGACGTGATACGAAAAGTCACGTGGTCTACCAGTGACGCGATTGGTTTAAAAACGAATCGAATAGAAACGTTAGTTAGCGTAGTGCATCTTTGCAGGGCCCTCTGGTTTTAAAAAGTTGCTCATTGTTATTTACGAATTGAAAGTTCGTATTGATTGAAATTGTTCAAAATACGAGTTAAGACACTTCGTGCAATAACTGTGATCCAATTTCAGCACTAAGGTCGAGTTTGGGGTTATACCAAAATTAAACACGGCACGCCGACCGGCCCACACGGCTCTTGCGACACGTTTCGTGCCTACCGGGTTCGATACCCAGCGGAGACAATACGTCTGCGCTTTGTTTTGCATTCCCAAGTTAATGCTATAAGTACTAATAGTATGTTTCTACGATATGATAATCATTGCATAATTATTGCTATCATTATTAGCCTATTTCTGGATAACAAATAAATCTCTTATAGTTCTACAGAACTTCCAATAAATGAGGTAATAAATAATAAGTAACTCCAGCAAAATTTATATTTCATGAGACACGTTCACACGGTAGGTAACCATTGCGATAACTTAAGATTTCGATTCGCGTATAGAACAAATGATGCTCAACGCAAATGAAATTTAAGGTAGTTACCTAAAAGTTCGCGTAGCATCATTTATGCTTTATGCGAATTGAATTTAAGATAGGTATCGATTGCTTCTGTGATGGATGGAGATCTTCACCGAGAGAATTTGAGTGTAATGAAAGTTTTTTAACGAATGTTGAAGATGGCGAGATCAGCTTGACGCTTTGAGAAGGGATTAGCAGGAGGCTGCCCAAGACAGGAATGCATGGAAGGACGAGAGGAAGGCCTTTGCCGAACAGTGGGACCTTTAGGGTTTAGTTTAGGCTAGGCTAGGCTATTTAATTTAACGCGATGAAACAAGTTTTTAAACAGTTCCCGTTGATAGAATGGGCTTTTTGGAATACAGAAACCCCATGACAATGCAATATTATCGCATCTAGGAACTGATTTGATGATGGAGTCGAAAATTGGGAACATGATACAACTAAGGCTACGTCCTACGTGGGCGATTCAAAGCGAACAGAATTGCGAAGCGATCCGATGCGGTGACACGCGATTTCAATGCGAAGCGGTGCGACGCGGCCGCCTTGTCCTACGTGCGCGCGGATCGCCCCGCCGCAGGACTACCTCTGCCGCCGACAACCGACGCGCGACGCCGCGTCGGTTCTCGCGAAAAATATCAAACTGTTTGATCACGTTCGCTTCATTTGGCGCCGCGCCGCATGCACCCCGCGTCTTTATTGGTCACCTAGGACACTTCAATAGCTGTCGACTGTTTGTTTCTTTCGCGCCGCGTCGAACCGCATCGCATTCGCGTGGAATTCGCTCACCTAGGACGCCGCTTTAGACTCGTTACTTTGACTTGATAAGTAGATGATGACTTTTCAAAAACCAACTTTTCAAATCTCTTCCTAAACATGAGACGGAAACTTTTCGAGTCACGTCACGCAAAACAGAAGCATTTTTTCGTTTATAAACGCTCGCGAACGGCATTTCTAAAGACTCAGTCATCTCGCTCATCAAAAATCGATATGATTGTTTGGTCGATTTAACGAAAGACATTTCTCCCCGTGCGCCGGCGCCGATGCGCATTATAAACGTTATTCGATTAGCTCAGTTTACTTCACAGCTATCAAAATATGACTCAACAAGACTAATGTACTGTACCGCGGTTTTTTCAATTCGACCGCATCATAGAAAGCTTAACTTTATTCCAAGGCTAGAAGGTTCAAATTGTTACCGGTGCGCACGCGCAAGTTAATGCGATTACACGGTATCGATTAAAGATCACCCACACAATCTGTCATACAATATCCGAGGTTCGGTAAAGCATGCCAAGCCGAGACGGCGCGCGCGCTTATGTAACTAGCAAAATGGGCAATATGATTATGCTAAATGGTAATGGGTAAGTTGGTAATTGGGATAGAACGTTAGTTGTATGATTAAACTGAGACGCAACGTTTTTTATTGTATTATCGTGGGTAATTTAAAATCGCGCTCTATCATATTTAATTTTTGCAGTCCATTACTTTAAAGCGTAGCACACACAGCGAAGATACGATAGGATTTTATTTCAATATACTCGTAAAATATCAATGAACCATTCATATACGGGGATGATAATGTTATTTCTTTTGTTTGTAAAATAAATTGTTTACATACATACTATCAAGTGAAAGAGTTTCATATATACCTACTCGTATTAACGTCTCTTACCCGTGTATTATATACATAAATACTTATATTTTAATCACGCCTGTTTCCCAGAGGGGTAGGCAGAGACCACTTCTTTCCACCTGTTAAGATCCTGACAGTATATATATGTGTATTTAGATGTTTATAAATATATTTACATAAGGATCGTAAGATAAAACATTATCGAGTCATCGCTGTGTGTAATGCGCTTACGCACGCTTACGCCCGTACTGTAGGTAACGTTTGATAATAAGCGTATTTTTGAACAAGCCTTGCTTCGTTTTGATAATGTGTAATTTCTAAAACCTTTCTGCGATATCGACTGGATTGTTTCGCCACAAGATAATGTAGGAATTAATGTTTGTATTGCATAACCTACCAATAAAATTGTACAATGGGCCGATGTTAAATTGGAGTAGTTTAAATATGCTCATGGTATCTTATCTTAATAGTTATTAGTGATTTTTTAATCAAACTTTAACACTTAAAAATGCTTCAAAATCCAAATAGAATGCTAATGAGGTCTGTTTATTTTACCAAAAAAAGTTTAGCAAACGTTTTATTTAGTTAAGTTTAGTATACATTTTAAACAAGATTTTATTTTATAACCATTACATAGGCTTAACGTTGGTTAAGAGTAGAACTGACCGCAGAAAAGGGCCATTCTACTTTTCAGTGTACATTTTTGTTATCGTCCGATAAAAAGTATACCAAATTATGAATCCGCGAATAAATAAATAACATGAACTTAGAATGTTTAAGTTTAACGGTTTTAAAAAAAAAACTCTTAAATTACTCAATTATCGTTGAAGAATCTTGGTAACTCAGTGGTAAATTGCACTTTTTCCATAAAAAAGGCGGGGACATCAATGTCCACTGCGTTACTCACTTTATAGTTATTACAAATAACTTTTTATGAATTAGGATAATTCTAAATATTAGCTTATTTACGTCACTTTTCGAGTTTCAAGTTAGAAAACGCAGCACTTTACCGTTTTTTGAAATAAAAATAGTTTAGTGAGAACGTCGCTTAAACTTATGTACAACGAAAAGTAGAATGCCCCAAAAACTAAGAAATCCTGTGGTGGACAACTTTTCGTGAAATGATAATGAGTGTACAAATTGTTATGTACAATAATACAGTTTGCCAATTATAATTTTGGTGAAACATGAACCTTATCAACATACCGGTTGGTTTTAGTTACATAACAGCACTGGCTAGTCTCACTTGGCCAAAATTGGTTCCGTGCCAAATACCGGACGTTGGTTAACCAGTGGTCGCGCAGGACACAGTGTGTGCGTAGTTCATCCTTCGCATGCACAGTTCGGACCGGTCGCAGTTCGAGAGTGAAAGCCACGCGCCAAATCAAATTAGTTGGGAAAATCTACATAAAGCCGCTACGGCGCGAAATTAATGCAAGACGGGTGATTTCACCGCGAAAGTGTGAACGCTATCATCTCATATTTAACGCCGCATGAGCGTTTTGATATTATTCTCGTATCATAACAAGACAAATCAGGTTTTTATTCAACTTAAAGCGACGATTTCTCCCAAACTCGATCAGTTAAAAACGTATTTTTGACTTTTATTGCAAGATTAAAACGGCAATGTCATCGACTTCTCGTGACGTTTTTATTAATGATTAAAAAACACTTTCTTAGGATTGCTTTAGTTTTCATCATCAAGGTTATAAAATTGTTTATCAATTAATTGGGTCTTTGTAAAACATATATTTTCTACTTTCTACTCATATTTCAAAACTGTACACGCCTTAAATAAAGGATACTTAAATAAGATAAAAATTAACAACAAACAACAATTGCACCTTGTTGAACATAATAAGTAAAAGAAACAGAGATAATCCCATATTTCTTTTCACTGAATCAGTAATGCCACCCAAAGCGTATAATTTTGGTCCGACATCTACATACAAAATCATTGTTTCCTTCACTTGCACCCAATCGTAGATCACCGATAAATTATTGCGCTTCCAAAATGGCTGCCCGATTAAGACGTCTTTGTGTCGCGGAACTCGAAAACAATAAAGATCGAGATAAATATCTCGATTAAAATAATCGAGCTGGCCTTTAGCTCGATCCGTCATTCGGATATATCTATATTCAGGCTGAAAAAAATGACGTGCGTCAAACTCCTTAAAAGGCGGTGGACGGTCGGCGCTGACAGAAAAATTGCTAGCTGCCAGTACTGCGTCCATTGTTCCTCAACAAGATGTATCGAGGATGATTTCACTTTTCTTTTGAATGGTCATCGGATTTATTACGGTCAGGCATTGTTATTATATCATATCATTATGTGAGTCTATGTATTATTGACTATCAACTGGGGCCCTAGATAAGATGCATAACGCTAACGTAAACGATTATCGAAAACTGTCAACATGTGTACATTTTCGATAACGATAACGTTTGCCGCATGCACCTGTCGAGCGCCACTGAAAGGTGCACTTATATTACAAAAGGTTCATCAGTAGATATTACTGTACACGTAAGTGCAGAATTGGCTTTCCGGATTGGAAAATGTTTATTTTTCGTTAAAAATAAATTAGGTATTTCAAAACATACAAATCTATTAATGCAATAAGTTTCTATAGCTAGTTATTATAGTCAGTTCATGAGCAGCTGAACCTCACGTCGCCTCAGAAACTACTAGCGGTAGATGCCACTTTTGTTTTCTTAAAATGTACACTACCACACTGGGCAGAGGACATCTTAAAAAGGAAAAGACAGAAAACTTATGACTATAAGTAACAAAACATACTTAGGTATAAGCGCAAAAAGGGCCACCAGTAATGTCTCTAATGCTGTACTTTTAACTGTAACAGACTCTGGTCTTAGTATCTGTCTACAGGTAAATATAGGGCAAACGAAATCTGACCTAAATGTCCTCAACAACAACCATTATCATGAAAATACTACCAACAATTGGCGTGATTCAGCCTGGCATTGTGCCTTTGTTTACAATAGATCAGGACGATTTCTCGTCGGTTTTCTCCCGACTGGTCTTGTCAACTTTATATCTGAAATGTTTGTCGGTAAGCCCACAGGTGGGCGGCGGTTTTAATTGAACCGTGCTCGCCCACAGGTATCGCCGATCCGTCGCCGAGCTCTGACTCAGCTGAGACCCGATTGTGTCGTCAAAGTTAAAATTAACCTCGAGCTGTGTCTGGTCCTTAATTTTGAAGTTGTTAGAAGATCATGTGCTGAATCTTTCGTCCGTTTGGAACTGACTGAATTCTGGGTTTAAAGTGGTTAAACCAGAGGTCCCCAAACGTTTTTGGCTCGTAGACCACTTGGCAATTTTTTTGGTTTTGGGTGGACCCCATGCTTAACTAATATTTACGTTATCATGTTAAAACTAAGCAATAAATCTTCGGGATTTTCGCACGGATAACGTTGGAGTTCTAGTCCGCTGAAAATTTATAGGTAACATTTAAAATTTAGCGCGGCAAGATATTTTTTACAAAACAAAAACTTACACGCAGAGAAAATTCAAACATAATTTATATAGATACTTAGATACGTGTATACTTAGATACGTGTATATTTATATATTTATAAGAAAGTATTACGTAAGTACAGTAGTACCACAAATATAAGTTACAACGATGTACCTGCGCAGTAAGCATTTTTTTGAAAGGCGCGAAAACGTTTAACCCAATTAGAAGGCAAGATGTTTGCGCGGGTAACATCTGCGACGGCTATTGGTCAAATGTTTGGCAGCCATTGCGTATATTTACCGGCACGTCAGTTGTCATTCGAGTTTAGACGTTATTGCATATTATACCTTACGCGTAACACAACAAGGTCAGTATTGAATGGATGTTTGTGTTCGTTTATCTTCGGCATTAGTCGGACTTGTCTGCGTGAACGAAGAATGCCGACGTAACTTATATTTGTGGTATTACTGTAATTAGGTGCCTACTATCTGTGTATGAATATGGATTATTCCTTTAATGGAATACCAAAATTAAAGTCACGACCTGTTTAAATGGGACCCACTATCGTGGACTCCCATTTTCCTCTCATGGACCCCCATTTATTTTTTCCGCTCACATGAATCCCTTGCAGGTCGTCGTCGACCCCTGGGGGTCGATATATACCACTTTGGGATCACTGGTTTAAACGAATTCTGTGAGCGACCACACTATGATATAGTTTAGGGCAGGATATTAAGTTATAAAATGACTTGGTACACGTACTATGTTTAAGAGTGGTCACGTGTTCAGTTATCATCTGACCTCCTCAATCTATAAACGATTTGTTAAAATTTGCGTTACAATAATTGTCGTGGCTGAGAGATGATAGTATTATGCAAACCTCCGCCAATTATTGTAATTTATACATAATAAATAATTAATAATATTTGCTGTAACTTACTGTCACTTTGATCAAGTACTCACACAAGCCACAATAAAGTATTTACGACTGCAATAGAAAGTAAGTGCGAAAGTTATTATGCGATAAGGAACTACCGCATACGTAGTAAAGATAGGGAAAACGCTGTACAGTAACTTACCTATATTTCAAAAGACCGTAATGGACTCTAATCGGCTGTAAAATTTTCATTGCAAATGTTTTCTAACGTTATTACAACATAAATATAAAATTACGAACGTAGAAGCTACATAAAATCACTTTAACAAATTGAGAATTATAATCAAGGATTTTAAGTTTATCTAAATGCATTCCATATCAGTATAATACAACCTAGTAGAACGAGACGTAACTTCGAAAGACATATTTATAAGCTTTTAAACACAAGTATACGCAGGATATTTATAATAACCATGAAACAAACAATACCCCCCATATAATGGGGACTCCTTCTTTTAGAAATCTTCTTCTTCTTCTTCTTCTTTTATCAACCTAAAACCACCCACTGCTGAGAGAAGCTCTCCTTCAAAGCGCGCCATTTCCCTCTGTCCTGACCCACTGTCATCCACCTCGTCCCTGCGGTCCTGTCGTGATGTCGTCCGCCTAACGTAGAAATTAAACTTAATTCAGCATCATTCATCTTTTTTTTAAAAGCGCGTCCTAATCGGCCAATCCGTTTAGGAGCTACGATGCCACAGCTTTGTACAGTCGAGTTTATATATATTTACAGGTTTGTAACTTGTCACTTTAATCGCTCTGACAATTCATATGGCATTTTAAACATGACATTAAATAGTCAAGGTATTAAAGTGTACACATATTTATGAACTCGACTGTTCTTCAAAATGGAACATGACTCAAAATTACGTTTTGGGTTTGCATTGTCTCTTGCTGGCTCTTATGCGTTCAAGTTTCTTTTCTTGAATACCTACCTTGAATTCTTTCTGAAAATAACTTTTAGGAATTGGTGCACGCAAGAAAAGAAATGAAAAGTTAGGGTACGATCAGGACACACGGACTCAGCGTCTTCATTCTCAGAGTGGGGTAAGCAGAGGTACAGAATTACCAACTCTAAAAAATTGTTGATAATTCTGTAACTACAACTATTATTCAAAATATTTCTAGACTCGGCGTAGACTCTACGCTTTCTTCTTTCTAGACTTCTTACGAATCAGGGTTACTACAGTGAGTGATCAACATGCACGCAAGCTCTTCAGGCCGTTATATTTTCAGTCATTCACATCATAGCTATTAGGTATATATCTATTTTTTCAGCTACAACGCCATCTTACCGGATGAGTAGTCGAGGATGAAATTCGCAGGTTCAATAACAATCTATTTTCCCTTACCTTATGTACTACAAAATATTTATAAATATATGCGCATGCTCATATCCGGGTGGAAATCGTCCTGAAACTGCAGCCGACTAGAGTGGCCATGGCTCGATATTCGAGCTCGAATTCATAATTACATATTGTATGCAAAGCGGACGACTGATTTATCGACTCGAATTAAATCTGGGTGCCCCATATACTTAACGCAAATGATATCTTTCCTCGTCGAAATAAAAATGGAAATAAAAAATTTACTGCTTAATAAATTATGTTGAAAATGTTGTCGAAAAATAACACGATGTTTAAGAACCATGAACCTAACATAACTCCGCAAGTTTATAAAGGACTACGACATCATAGCCCATCTTTGGTCTAACCTATTCATCGGTTTTGATCGTTAATGATGACCCACAGTGTAATAGGCCCTTAACTCAAAGAGCCATCAATAACGTTCCTTTCTACGTAATGTGGATTCCCACGTTTCCCGCAGCACTTGCACTTTTGCCTCGAAAGCTGTAATCAATGGACACACGTGTCGATCTGCCCGACGATGAATATCGCTATCGTGATCGCTAAGTACTTTCTACTATCCATTAAGGTTGTTCTAATATACAGGTAATCTGTTTAATTTATTAATATTGCAATGTGCACTTAAAGCTGTCGTGTGCAATGCTCGAGTGAAACGGGACGTTGGTAGGGTTGTTTGTGTGTGTCAATATTAGATGAACTGCGAAGTTTGAGTGTGTGACTGAGGCTTATGTAATTTTGTTAGTTACAGATAAGAAAATGTAAAACATAAAAACGATTTGTAAAAATAAAAACAGAGCAAATTTAACGGCGAAATTGCCAATTTCGATTAATAAAAGTAACACAGTCTAATGCTGCGGCAGATAAGATGTAAAATGATGACCTATTTACCGATTCAATTTTCCTAAGAAGTATTTGATGAATCCTCCGCGGGTATAACGTTACCCTCAACTAGATACTTATTTAAACATTAGTAGTATTTACATAATACGCGTAAAATATGAATAGGGTGACGGTACCAATGATTGACACTTTTAGCTGAGCACCAGTAATAGACTCTTCACTCTTAATTCAAATATCATACGGTCCTAAATTGATTTTTGCAAAACAAATGAATAACCCTTATCTTCTGTAAAATAAGAATCAAGTGTCCGTCATTGTTCCTTGTCCATTACTGGTTCCGTCACCCTACAGTTTGGTCGTTCTAAGATGGCCGTTTTGACAGCTGTACACTCAGTACAAAATACAACAAAATATGTGTTTGAGGTTATATTTTATACTGCGTTGACAGCTCTCAAAGACCTTAGACCAAACTATAGTCTGTGTCAAGTGAAATTGGAGAAGATGTAAACAATTTAGTTCTCTTTGACACATAACCTCAAATATTCATCAAGCGTGTTTATTATTTAAAATAAGATCAAATTAGTTATTTAATCTTAAACCTAATATGAAAGTAATGATCAAGTGTTTAAATCATTGCAAAGACCTCTCTTGATCTTTACAAGTACGTGGTCATCGAGTAATCATGGTAAATTGATTCGTTTGGTTTTGTTAACATCTTTGTCAATTTCAATTGACACGGACTTTATCTGCCCTACTAAGCATAATGGCGATATCTCAGATAAAACATCTGTAGAAATTGCAACCTAGTTACAAACAGAAGAGAGTTGAATCTGCTTTGGCTATTGAATTTAGTTATTGCATTTTTGCTTAGGAGGGCAGTTATGGACACAAACATTGTTACTTTAACCTCATTCTAGTGTGATTTCCTTAATCGTAAAAGTGAAGCGGAATGCGTTACACTTACCGAAACAGTTACCCAAAACATATTAATGTTTACAATAATTATACTAGCTTATTTAATACAATAATAAAAAAACGGGCTAAGTATGAGTAGGGCCCGCGCACGAAGGGTTCCGTGCCATTTTTGTATGAGGCCGCCTTGAAGTTTTCATTTTATATTATTATTTGTTGTTACAGCGATAATAATTTATTAGTTATTACTCAATATTTGAAAACTCAAAGTGACTACTTATTACGATTCAAGAGAAACAGCGATTGTTAAGGTCTAGCAAAAACGCCGAAAGTTTCTTGTATCGGGGCCCGGGTCAGTCAATTTTTTTACCCACACTTTAATTTTACCGGATTTCAACAAACATGTTTGTTTTTAAATATTTTTTTTAGCAAGACTTTATTTACATCCAACTAAGTACAGAATTCAACATTAATACAATTAAAAATTAAAAATAATATCACTGCTTACTTTCGTTTTTAATGATGTAGTCATTTTACTAGTTTATCAATCTATCTTTTTCAAATACCTACCCATATCTTAATTTCTAAAATGTGTGAAAATTGGGTAATTACGTGTCTACTGAGTTACTGTCCGCGAATTTGTGTGATAAATAGTGAACCGTCAACTGAGTTACCACATTTTTATTACATACATTTTTAAACAATACATTATAATTTGATTTATGAAAGGAGTTAATGATATTACTACAATTTAAAAATAATTTCATTTAAAATAAGTCCCCAGATTTTATTTTATTTATTAAAATCTGAACGGTGGGCAACAGACAGAAATGTGTGGGTAAAAAGTTGATTGAACCGCCCACTTTATTTTTAAATTGAATTGGACTTTTATTTTTTGCTGTTATAGCAGCTATTGCCATACACACTCTGAAAATTTCAAGTGTAAGTACTACTGTTCCTATTACAGTTCATGCGATGGAATAGAAGACGCCCACTGACAGACACCGAAGGCTTAGTGACAGGGTCCCGTTGGAACCTTTTGAGTACGGAACCCTAAAAAGCAGTACGAGTATTGTTAAGGCACTCCAGCGATTAAGATTTTAAAACGAAGCAAGGGCTGTTCACTTTTATGGTATCGTTAAAAGTCACCACATTAAAAATCTCAGCTTTTACCGTTGGAATATGCTTTGTTTATTCTTAGCTTCACAGGACTATGACTTAATTTAAAACCAGTTTTTAGTTTGTTTATCCGATCACATTTTTACAGCTAACTGCTTTAGGCTGGCGTTTGCCAATATGTCTAATCAGGACATTTTTTTTTAATCATTTGCTTTGGGGATACTTGTAACCCCTCGCATGATTAGGCCCATATCCGTGCTCAAGTCTTCCCTTCTGGCGAGGTAGGTCACTTTCTTGGGATGTCAATTTAGAAGAACGACATGTTCGTTTTAAGTCCATTTCGATAGACGACATATTCTGACTTAGTCAACTTCTTAATAGGTCCAGTAAGAGGGTCGTCATTTTCTGACTTAGTCATCTTCTCAGTAGATCTATTTCGAGGGACGTCGCTTTCGGAGTTAGTCATCTTCTGAGCAGGTCTGTTCCGAGGGACGTCAATTTCTGAGTTAGTCATCTTCTGAGTAGGTCTGTTACGAGGGACGTCGCTTTCTGAGTTAGTCATCTTCTCAATAGGTCTATTTCGAGGGATGTCATATTCTGGGTTAGTCATCTTCTGAGTTGGTCTGTTTCGAGGGACGTCATTTTCTGACTTAGTCATCTTCTCAGTTGGTCTATTTCGAGGGACGTCATTTTCTGACTTAGTCATCCTCTTATGTGTCATATGTCATATCGGTAGACCCAGCTTCAGCTTGCTTAAGTGATAGTCGGACGCGCGCATGAAGGGTTCCGTACCATTATTTATAAAAAATCACGTTTGCTGTATGAGAGCCATAAAGCCCCCTTAAATATTTATTTTATTTTAATTTAAATATTAATTTTTAAAGCAATTATACAATTTAATATTCTGTAACTATTTCAAGCGTACCTGTTGCCGTTATTAATTTGGAGCAAAAAACATTAAGTCAGAGTACTAATATGTCAAAGTCTTAGAATACCAGGTAGTAAAACGCCATCATCTTTTAGAGCCGTTACGCACGGTCGACTAGTCGCCGGCGACTCAGTCGACATAGAGCCGTTACGTACTGTCGACTAGTCGACTGGCGACTCAGTCTACATAGTGCGCAATAGTCGCGGCGTCTGGACAGTCGCCTGTGCTTCGCCACTTACACAACGAAAGGCTGGTCGCTCTGGCGACCGGCGATTAACTGCGTAAACACCTATTTAAACTATAGAAAGTCACAGTTGCCGTCGACCGAGTCGCCGGCGACCAGTCGACAGTGCGTAAAGGCTCATATTGCGTACTGGTCGCGGTGTCTGGCCACTCGTTAGTGCGTTGCCACTTACACAGCGACTGGCTGGCCGCTCTGGCGACCGGCGACTAATTGCGTAAACAACTATTTAAACTGTAGAACGTCACAGTCGCCGTCGGCTGAGTCGCCGGCGACCAGTCGCCAGTGCGTAACGGCTCTTAAAGTCAAAGTCTTGAAATGTTAAGCTCCTAGATCATAGAATGTGAGAGTAGTACCTACTCGTAATATGTAAAGTCACAGAATGACCTGCCTCCTATTTCACCATCCTGACAATGACAGGTGACCGGTGATACTCGATATACATTGCCCAGTTAATACGTTTTTACATCACTGGGATTAATATAAGCTGCGCCATGCACAGTGAAATGTCACCTGTCACCTGTCATTGTCAGGATTGTGAAATAGGGGCTAGGTGGCCTAGACAATATGCAAACACCGCTAACGTTTTTCTGTCAAATATATCTTATAGTTTCAGAACACATTCTTGTTCTGAAACAGCCAAGGCGTTTTTTTGGTAAAACGCTCATTTCGATTTGGACGTTTAATTCAACACCTAAGATAGATTGAAATAGGAGCTACTCTAAATTAAATAAAAATAATAGCCATGTATTGGATGAAATGAAAGAAAAAATCGGTAATTTGACTATCATTGCCAAAACGAAACGGAGATAAAAAACTTATTAGCTGAGAATTATACGTTACTAGCGACTCGCCCTCGCTTCGCTTCGGTTAAAATAAGTTAAAATAATCCAAGTTCATCTGGAATAATATACTTTTCAAATTATAGATAGGTGCATTATGCATAGAGGTTTTATTTCATGACGATTTTAGAAAGACGTCCAATTTTGTGAAATTGAGTTTTTGATGCCGTTAGATTTTAAATTCCATTTAAATCATGACTGCCAGCTTTCACAGAATTTCTCTATATACAATGTCTACAGCGGACTTCTCATTGCACAATACAAACAAATTTTGCCTGGAAGTGACGCGCGAAAGGGCTACATACCGCTATGGGAAAAACACTCAACGCTCAGGCCAGTAGCATGGCTGCGTCAATATCGCGCGTCAAATGCGGATAAAGCATCCGTCGTCACTCTCGTACTTATTTACGTGTCAGAAGGTGACGGATGCCTTATCCACACTTTGTCACGCGATAAACGCAGCTATATTCGGCCCACAGGTCTAAGCCCGCAACTTTGAATGTTTGACCTTGTGACTTGTAAATTGTCATCGCAGTCGTTTGAACTGGAAAGTATGGAATCCGGGGACTTAAAACGACTTTTCCAGCCGCATATCCGGTCAGTATTGTGCACTCTATTATGAACGTTTTTAAAGATGTTATTTGGGTGGATTAAGGTTCCGTTGTGAAAAAGGACATCCTTCTTTCAAAACCAATTTATGCGGGACGATCCAGAAGGTTGTAAGGAATTGAGAAATTCCGTTGGGAAATGGATAGCCTCTTCCAGGTGGAGCACAATGTCTACAGAGTAGTATGTTTGTGTCGGTGCATTGATTTTCTATACCTATTTGACTATTAGTTGGTGATAAAATAGCTCTCTCCTTAGTACAGTCTTAGAATTAATATTATTAATTTCGGAATAAACATTGTCGACTAATTATTTTACTAAATCGCAAAGGTTCTCAGTTTGAAGATTAATGCTCCTATTATCTTGGGGCTTCTGTTCATTTACTATTTTGAGCAACGACTCTGCAAAGAGCCGTTTTCATACGTGCAGACAACGAAACTCATATTTGTTTTGAGTTCTAATCTATGTTGCGCGTAATTTTGAATCTGCCATATATTCTAAAGTATTTATTTAAATAATATATTGTACGGGACAATATTAATCTACATTAAATGCCCAAGGTAACCAACGTATTTATGGGTGAATTTCAACAAGCGTCAAATTATCGTAGGGTTTACAATTAAACGTTTAAGTGACGTCATTAGTCATTATAAAAACAGTGTTAAAATGGCCCTTTATTATACCAAGTGTTTTTTAAGATATAACGATTTGACTAATTATGTACCACCAAAATTGTTATTATCCACCAAAATTACTTTTCTTAGAAAAACTCACGATCAATAATAACATATCGGGCTAATTAAAATATAATCGTTAGGGAATCTTCCTTGTTATTTTTGAAAATCCAAAACGTAAGTTTCTAATATAATAAATAATGATTATTTGTTGTTTAAATAATTTTGGTGGAGACCAGAAATTTTGATAATTTTGGTGTTTCGCAAAAGCCACCAAAATTGTACCACCAAAATTATAAAATATAACTTTTTTTTAAAATTAAAAACAAATGTTTTAGTTTAACAAAAACTTAACTCGTTACAGTTAAAAAGACACCATAAACCTACTTGAAAAAACTATCACACAACAAAACTTTTTGCGAAATAATGACTTATCTAAGTTATCACGATTAATAAAGTGTATTTCATACCACCAAAATTAGATACTTATGTGCTTAGCGGGAAGACGCAGAAAGATGGTACAAATCTTTCACCGTCTATTGCTGAAGTGAAACTGAACGAACATCTGACGCTATATTTGTTTGTTTAATCACGTTTCGTTCGATCATAAAATCAATTTCAATATTCACCACCAAAATTAACTATTTCGCTTGGACAGTTTTATTTACACTGCTCCCAGTTTCCTTTTACTTGCAAATGCAATAATTGATACATTTTAAAATACCTCAACTAATAAGGAATACAGATAACTAAAATATAAGTCTAGTTGAGGCTTAATAAGTTTGTACCACGACATATCAGTATATGCGGGAAGTACAGGACACGACACCAAAATTGATTTTGGATTGAAAATATTTTTTTACGATAAATATAATAAGTTAATAATAATTTTATCTTTGGCTCAATATGGTACTTTGAGTAAGATTATTTATAAAATAAGTAGTTTTCCAATACATGTACTTTACACCCCAATTATCACGTCCGCCGCTCAAAAAATGTGGTTGAGATAATTACCCTTATCTGGATAAGGTTAAATACTGAATCGGACAGAATAGCTTCGGTAATAACCTAATATTTTAAAATAAAAATGGTTACTGTGAGTCAATCTTAGGAGATAGACATATGGCATCGAGGACGTTTCTCTAGTTTTTTTAGAGAACTACGATTCTTCAGTACATTATTTTGACACATCTCTTAAGGTTTAGCCAGCGTAAGCTATGTAAGGGCCCGAAAAACGATTTTTGACGGCGTGGTAGGAAAACATTGAGTTTTCTCAACTATATTAAAACTTAATTAGAATGAAATGTACATATAAACCATCAAGAATAAATTCCCTAAATGACAGTGAAAACCGTATCATAATCCGTTGCGTGGTTTAGAAGGAGTTAGCGGAGGAACAGGCAGACATCGCGAAGTGACTTTAATTTATAGTATTTAGAGAAGAGATTAGAGAAGAGATGCATCGTTTCGTTTAAATTATTAGATACTTAAGTAGTAGATTTCTCATCATCACATACACTCTTGAAAGTGAAAGAAAGAAGTGGTCTCTACCTACCCATCTGTGAAACAGGCGTGATTTAATGTACCTATGTAGGTATGTCATACACTCTTTGATGCTCTTCTGACTCATTTACACAATATACAGGAACCATTACCCAAATTTTACGTGTCTATCTATTCTCTGTTGTAGATAAAACCAATTAAAGACACTTAGAGAGCTGTTTCAGGCTGTTTCTTAATTTACTTTTGAATGGTATGTCCGATTTGGATAATTCAAAAAGTAATTTATAGGTACTGATATAGCCTTGAAAACGAAATGATTTATTTGGATACGGATTAATACCAAGGTACGAATAATGGGGCCTAGATAGAACCGGCGTTACTATTGCATATTTTAACATGAAAAAGTAGTTATTGTGACATAACTGTAATAGTTAGACATATGGTATTCTGAACTTTTTTTTAGAAATTGATGTCTTCTATAAAACTGTAGTACATCACATTGCTCTATTGTCAATAGTTTCCGCAGCGTACCCGATATAAGGATTTTTTTTGGTATAATTTTCACACCTTGGGTTACATTATCGAAACTTTCATACGGGTCCCTAACTTTTTTGAAAATATAATATACCTATGTTCATCAGGGATAGTGTAGAATTCTAATGGTGAAAGAATTTTCCAAATCGGTCTAGTAGTTTCGGAGCCTATTCAATTCAAACAAACAAACAAAAAATCTAATCCTTCCTCTTTATAATACCTCTAAGTGTAGAAGTGTGGACAACATAAAAATATATTTTAATCAAAACCAAAACTCAATCGAACTACCTACCCATTTCCCTAATTTAACAATTTGAAAAGCTTAATATAAATATAAGTACCTACGTAAGTAACAGGAGAGCTCCGGTGTTTGATACTATGTGATGCTGCAGGCTGTAGGTACTAAAGGGCGAAGCGTGGCTATACGTGGCTATAGGGCCGGCGGCCAAGCGTTTCGATAATACAGATTTAGGTTGCGAGTAATTTTGAATCTGCCATATCTTCTAAAGCATTTATTTTAATAATATACTGTAAAGGACAATTTTAATCTACATTAAATTCCCAAGGTAACTAATGTATTTGTATGGCTATGAATAAATACTGAATTGGAGAAAATAGCTTCGCAAATAACCTAATATTTTTTAATAAAATTTTAAAGATAAAAATGGTTACTGTGATTCATCCTTAGGAGATAGACATATGCCATCGCGGATTTTTCTTTAGGTTTTTTGAAGAACTAAAATTGTTCAGTACATTATTTTGATATATCTCTTAAGGTTTAGCCAGCGTTTGCAATGTAAGCGCAAAAAAATGTGTTTATTTACGACATCACATTAGAAACCTCTAAAATTATCAGTGTTTCTATACTATATTATGCATGTATTATACATATAAACCTTCCTCTTGAATCACTCTATCTATTAAAAAACCCGAATCAAAATCCGTTGCGTACTTTTGAAGATCTAAGCATACATAAGTACAGACAGACAGCAGCAAGCGACTTTGTTTTAAATTATGTAGTGAAGAGAAGAAAAAAGATTGCAGAGTAACAGATGAAAATTAAAAAAATCCTGACGTATAGCTAATCATTTATATTTTATTGGAAATATTAAATGGAGTGTTCAAAAGTACCAGTTTTTGAGAAATAACATAAAAGAAATATTGAAAAACTGTATTAAAATTTAGGACCTTATTGCATAGAATTGTTTATAACAAAATGAGTATCATCAGCTCAGAAGATGACTAAGTCAGAAAATAACGTCCCTCGAAATAGACCAACTCAGAAGATGACAAACCCAGAATATGACGTCCCTCGAAACAGACCAACTCAAAAGATGACTAATCCAGAATATGACGTCCCTCGAAATAGACCAACTGAGAAGATGACTAAATCAGAAAATGACGTCCCTCGAAACAGACCAACTCAGAAGATGACTAACCCAGAATATGACGTCCCTCGAAATAGACCTACTGAGAAGATGACTAACTGCGAAAGCGACGTCCCTCGTAACAGACCTACTCAGAAGATGACTAACTCCGAAAGCGACGTCCCTCGTAACAGACCTACTCAGAAAATGACTAACTCAGAAATTGACGTCCCTCGTAACAGACCTGCTCAGAAGATGACTAACTCCGAAAGCGACGTCCCTCGAAATATACCTACTGAGAAGATGACTAAGTCAGAAAATGACGACCCTCGAAACAGACCAACTCAGAAGATGACTAACCCAGAATATGACATCCCTCGAAATAGACCTACTGAGAAGATGACTAACTCCGAAAGCGACGTCCCTCGTAACAGACCTACTCAGAAGATGACTAACTCAGAAATTGACGTCCCTCGTAACAGACCTGCTCAGAAGATGACTAACTCCGAAAGCGACGTCCCTCGAAATAGACCTACTGAGAAGATGACTAAGTCAGAAAATGACGACCCTCTTACTGGACCTATTAAGAAGTTGACTAAGTCAGAATATGTCGTCTATCGAAATGGACTTAAAACGAACATGTCGTTCTTCTAAATTGACATCCCAAGAAAGTGACCTACCTCGCCAGAAGGAAGTCTTCGACGTCTTTTTTGGCTGTTTTTTTTTCCCACGTCCAGTCAACCCGTAATCGGGCCGGTGCAGCAGCTGATCAGCCCCAAGCACTTAAGCGCAAATATTCGTCATTATTAAATAATTACGAATTTGTGGCGCTTGCAGTGGAAACCATGGGACCTTGGTCAGCTGATATAAAAAGCTTTATTAAGGCCCTGTCCTCTCGGCTCATAGAATCCTCCGGAGATCTTAGAGCTGGTGCTTACCTCTCCCAAAGAATTGGGCTAGCTATCCAGAGAGGTAATGCAGCCAGTCTCATGGGGACCATGCCGCGAGCGGACCTGCTAGAGGGGGTTTTCTTTTTATAGTGGTAATTATTATTTATATCTTTAATATTTAAGTAGCTTAGTTTTATTTTAATTTAAATACGTTTCGTTTTAATTTTTAATTGTATTAATGTTGAATTCTGTACTTAGTTGGATGTAAATAAAGTAAAAACAATTAAAAATAAATAAATAATAGTAATCAAAAAAGTTAATAGAAACTTAGATCTATATCTAAAATTACATTTAGAAATCTCAAATTCGACTCTCAACACGAAGTTATCTTATTAAACAATGTTGACAACTAATCTTGAGCTAATTTCACAAATGTCCGCCGCCTATACATGAAAGAACCCAATCCATTAATGAAAGAAAAATATAGTTTCCTACTAACAAATTTACAGCTCAATTTGAGGGGCAAATTACTAAAATTAGAATTGAAAATAAGGAAGCGTGAAGTGCGTAATACGTGAAACGGCGGTCGTATCGTAAATCGGGGGACATCAAAGCGTGCGCGGGCGCAGCTCTGACGACCTGCGGTGTTATTCCTTTACGCTTCAACTAAATGTGAGTTAGCTTGATCGAACCGACTAAACTTGACCCCTTTACCCCCTGTTCCACCATCCTGACAATGACAGGTGACAAGTGATATTTCAGTGTACATGGTGCAGCGGATAAATCCTAGTGATGTGAAAACTTGTTACATCTACGATGTATTACGAATTTTCATGTTTTGCATGCTTTCACTGATGGTTAAATGTGTAGGATTATGTTTTAAATTTAAGACCATTTGTATCACGTTTATTGCAAATATAGAATCTGAATTTGAATCTGATAAAGGTGACAGAGTATTACCTAGACAAACTACCCGCGTATACCCTTTGAGATAGCAATACAGAAAACCCGACCAAATTATATGTCACATTTAGCAGTCAAAGCTTCCGTCATTGAGTGCCTACATTATTAAGGCAGTTTACTATAAGAAATTATTATCGGTGAAAGGTTATGTTTTCATGGTTTCGAGCACTGTGGCTTTTGCAGCCTTAGATATAACAATTCAGATCACAGATGTCTACGAAACCTACGAATACACAGATAAACACAACAACACACAATAAAATAGTTAAAAGCAACAATTCACGCTATTGTTCGGCACCAGTTCTGGTGACAAACCAAATTGACAAAACAAAAAAATTCAATAGAAAGTATAAGATGCCGTCTTCATTATTTGTATATCTTTCCGTATAAACGCTTCTCTTTTACTCATTATCTACGGAATAAAATGAGTTGTTAACGAGAATCACTTATCCAGGTCTGTGAAGCTGGTCGGCCGGACTCACTATTGCTATTCACACCAACAGAATAACAGCGTGGGCGTATGTGTGACGCGAGTGACGTAACGCGTGTTTATAAACAACTCCGGCGCAGATTACATTACGTGTAATGTACCAATACTTTCGATATGCAAATGATAACAAAACTATTAAACGTTAAGTGTCAAAGCACTTAGCACTTAGATAACATAGTTGCTAAAACGGTACGGCACCGGTAAAATCGCTTTGCCTTTGCGTTTGTATAAGTGTGTGTGAGCTTTGAGAAATATATGACAATCCTGACTTACATAAACCTTAAACGTGTGTGCGAAACGGTTGGCACCCAATCCTTTTCTTCATCATAATGAATATATTGACGACGTGTCTAACCTATTTGGTAGTGACTGTGCCTACCAAGCTAGCGATCCCGGGTTCGATTCCCGCTATCGGCATATATTTGTGTGATGGGTGCGAGGTCTTGGATGTTTTTTACGTATTTATATATTATTTTTCTCTTTATAAGTATGTTTATCGTTGTCTAGTACAGTCGAGGTCATAAATATGTGTAAATATGTGAACTCGAATGTACCTATACAGTACAAGCCTAGAGCTTAGTTTGGGAGTACCTATGTCAATTTGTGCGAGATAATGCGCCTTTTTTTTAAATCAAACTATCTGCATATCAAATTTCACTTAATTTGGTGCAGCGGTTTAGCTCAGAAAGCGTAACAAACCAACAGACAGAGTTGCTTTCGCAATTATTTTATTAACTTCTATAAAGTATTATCTATAGTCTTGTCCTTGTACCCCAGATACTGATGTGCCAAAGGAAACTTTCCAAAATTGCGGAATATTTCATGTAGGAAAATTTCAGAAACTTCTCACAATTTTGTATGTGGATGGAAACTTCCGTTTCTTAAATTTAAATATTTCTAGTGAAAGTTTCCGGAAATTTCGTAGAACTTTTCCAACTTTTTGGAAACTTTCCGCAACTTGCACATCAGTAATCCCAGAGCACACTTACTACCAGGTGGCCTGTGGGATCATTCGACTCTAAAAACGCATTGGACATTAAACTTGTCATTTACTAAGCACTTATTCTTGTTACGACCAACGTCATAACCGCAATCAGTACCATACCCCCCGATTCCCACCAAGAATAAGCTCAAAACCGAGTCCGCGGCACTCAACATGTCAAGGAACAGCTGAACATTAAATAAACAGATAAAAGCCAGTCCAGTACCGCACTGATGGCTACACGCGATTATCTGGGCCCATCTAGATTCAAACCTAAATGTCACTGCGCAGACTGTGAAAGCAAAGTAAAATGGCGGCGGCAATTTCTCTTGTCATTCCGCAAATGAGTTTTGTGCATCATTTAGAAATCCAATCCTGTATTGAATTAATGCAGCGGCTGCTGGTACATGTGAGAGAAATCTTAAGTTTAACGATACGACGACTAAACGGCGGGCAGCGCGATGGATGCAGTGGTAATGCTGAACACATCAATGTATACAAAATATAATAGAATTGGTATATTTTCCTGCTTTTAAAAGTATTCGTCAGCAATAGGTATAAAATTAACTTTAGCCCGTTAAAAACGGCTTTAGATACTTACATGCAAAAAGTGTATTTGGAATGGCACTAAAAATGTATAATAAGTATACATTACTTAAAAATAGCAACAGTAAAAGCTAATATAAGTCCTGAAGTTTCAGGCCTACTCTGCAAGCTAAATACAACGTTGACGAACGAGGTTCGCTTAAAAGTTGTCATTTTGAAAACGTGTCAATATTTTTAATAGCATCATCTGGTATTCTACATTGAAGACCTTCTTTTATAATAATAGAGTTACTAATAAATCATTTTACATATATGGGATTGTAAAACTTACATTTTGTTTAATTTAGAACACCTTTATAAAAGAGGTTTGCATTATAAGACCGAACCAATCTAGATTTCGTAACTGTAACTCAGAGCATTATCTAATTTGGACCGAAACCTGTTTATTAATTATCAGCTGTCAACCTTAATATTAATATTTATGGTTTATTGGCCGATTCTATAATAGTCGTGAGAAATACTGGTGGCCTGACTGTTCAAAGCAAAATCAATCTTCATAGGAAGTCTCTCAGACAGAATCCGTTGGTTATATTATAGGAGACATGAGAAACAAATATAACCTGAATAACATCCTGTTTGATGAGATGTATTTTAAAATAATTATAAAAATAATAACTGTAGTCATAACATAAATAAACTGTTTTCAAACGATTTTTTTCAGAAATTTCAGCGTATTTGCTTACTTTTTGTTGTCATTTGGAAGTTACCTGTAACAGAAGAAAACGAAATCAATTAGGTAATTAATAAAATCAAATATTTCTAATATATTATAATAACTGTTGTATCTATAAATCTATATTTGCACTAAAAAAAACTGTCCATTCTATTCGAAAAATAGGCTGTGACAAATGGACAACATACACACAAACGGGCCTATTATCGTATTTATCGATGTGGATATATGTGGATAAAACATCTGTCACTTTCTGAGCAGTAAGTAAGTGCGAGAGTGACGAATGCTTTATCCACCGCGATAAAGACGAGCATAATACGAGACAAAGACAACATACACACAATTCGTCTCTTATTATCGAATGTTCAAACTCTAAAAGCATATCTAAGAGTGACAGTGAATCGCGTCAATTAACCGTAAAATACATATTTATATTCTAAAACCATGTATAAATCTATCACTGTGTGGTCTCAATTAACACATAAAGTCATAAATAAAGCCGCACTAATGCGTGATTTCTAATTTAGTCACATATGTAAGTTATATTCGCACCTTTCTCGCACTTCACAATATTAACAAAATGATTGCTTCATAAACAGCGAACGCGGGTTTATTCCGTAGCCCTAATGTCGATGAGAAAGTCACGAGTTGCGATTTACTTTGATTTAAAATTTCATAAATAATATTGTTACTCGGAAATAAATAAATAAAGTGGAAGAGATTCGATGAACGTTGTGCTTTATATAACTTAAGACATTGTTGGCATTTTATATCACATCGTGTATGTTTACATAGGTACAAGATATTTAGTTAGTTATAACATTAAACCAGTATTAATCTGCCTTTTTCTACGAACAGATATGCCATTATTCACGTAAGTAACTACGTAAATGAATTTTATTTCCAACGCGATAAAGGCAGTTCCATATCAACATCGCACCTCACTTACACCTCTTGTGAAATTAGTATTATGGCTTTTTACTTTAATTCCGTGCTAAAACTTGAGCTTTCTCGATAAGTTACTAATAAGCTTAACACCACGAATAAGCCGGTGTTGCGCAACAAAAACTGTAAACATCGTTTACAGGTCTTTAGAGTGCGGTGTAACCCGGAAACGTAGGTTATTTATAGTGGGACCGGCGCAGGCGCCGCCGAACCGTAACCTTTCGCCGACGTCTAGATATTAATGCTTGCACATTACTTTGTCTAGTCAAAATTCATACCTACTTAACAGAGAATTTAGTTCCAACTTTGTTATTTAACAAAAGTAATAAAGTTTTTTTATGACTGAAATACGGGTCAAGGTGGTACCTACAGGGCCTATATTCTACGATATAAAACAATGTGGTATCGCATTGTCAACGTGTTGATAGCTCTTATTTACTTGACAGTAATGGCCGCCGAGTTAGAAATACTGATGTGCAAGTTGCGGAAAGTTTCCAAAAAGTCGGAAAAGTTCTAAGAAATTTCCTGAAACTTTCACTTAAAATATAGGAAATATAAATTTAAGAAACGGAAAGTTTCAATCCCCATACAAAATTGTGAGAAGTTTCCGAAATTTTCCTACATGAAATGTTCCGCAATTTTGGAAAGTATCCTTTGGCACATCAGTAGTTACAACCGATACGATATCACGTCAAAAGCTATACCCCTTATAAACGTGGAATAACCTTGTATTAGCTAAACCACGTTTTGTTCTTATCTGTCAAATTCAAATGTCACAGTGACAGATAAGGACAAAACATGGTTTAGCTACTCCATGGTTATTCCACGTTTATAAGTAAGGGGGATATTGTTTAACGTCGTAGATAGAGGCCCTGATTGGCATTAAATAGTTGCACATAAGCGCTCTGACAGAGAGTGGCCTCATACTTACAAGATGCTTAACGCTAGTCGCTAATCGCTAACGTAAATGATTTTCGAAAACAATATAATTTATGGAATCGACATAAGCGTGTAAGCCTTCGACGCGACCACCCAGCTTAAGTGAATCCTATACATTTTCGGTATAACGATAAACGATAACGTTCTCGCAATGTATCTTGTCTAGCGCCAAGCAGAGACAAAAGAAGTGTTCTTTTTCATATAAACATTTCATTTACACATCGCATAACAGAATTTAAAATTTTGAAATATGTTCTCACCTACGTTACAAATTATTTGGATATAGTTCAATTCGGTGAAATGAAACATGTCGTGAATCGTTTCTTTATGCTCAAAGGAATCCCTGGCGAGACGACCTCGGTTTGTTTGCGAGGGATTTACCGGAGGGCGTCTATGGAAAAGGAAAAGGGAAATTGAGAGGCTTCCCATCCGGCTTGTATGTATAAATACATAGGTAAAGAATACTTTACGGCACTAGACATTTAATAAAGTAGTACTGCTAATGTTGAAAGAAAGCCTTAAATGATTTAAATATAACGCTTAATAGCGACCCGCCCTCGTTCGCTTTGGTTTATCTGAGTTTTTTGTAACGCCCGTACATAATCCAGAATTTATTGTACATAATAAGCTTAATCTTGAATCACTCTATCTATTAATGGCATTTAAATCCATTGCTTTGTTTGAAAGATCTAGGCGTACATACAAACAGACGGCGAGAAGCGACTTTTGTTTTATACTATGTAAAGATAATGTAACAAATGTTAGCTACTGCACTTACAAATCAAAGCTTTACTATTTCAAAATACTGCGACTACTTTAACTTTAAAATTACCCAAGAAAAATAAATCACACAGAAATCCCCACTTCCTAGTTTAAGTAGCCCTAATCGCGTCGGCCAATGGGCGGTTGTAAATCAAACTTCGAACGCATGCGCTTGAGTCTTTTAGCTAAGCCATATTTATGTGACCAGTATTCCGCATGCATCGCTAAAGGATCTTAGGTAACTTAATCGTATTATATCATAGATATTAATGCTGTTTGAATGAGACATCCCTGTTTAAAAGGAAGTTGCACAAATGCAAGTAGTATTTTAGTACACTACACACTTACATTAGCACTTTCTTGATTTCTTCGTACATTTGAGATTTAATACTGCGGTATTGCCGGAAGTAGTCTATACTCGGAAATATAATTTAAGACCAAAATTCTAACCTCAACCGGCGCACATTCACTGTGATTACTGCATTTTGGTTTCAGTGTAGGTATTTTTATCAATAAAACTTACCCTAATATTACTGGTTACACGAGTTCTCATTCATATTTTTATGAAATAATGTTAAAATAACGAAATAATCAAGATGGGAACTGTCACATTTTGGTCTTTCTTAGATTTTCGAGTATAACTAGAATAGGAATTCAAGAAGATGATTTACGAAATTCTCGCTGTAATCAATCATTTTATCGAATTCCACTTCATTGATTGTATCGTTTCATCGATCGCTTTTTTCTGCTGAAACCATGATGTTTTCAGAATTAAACATTATGCATAGGTTAGGTTAGGTTAGGGTAGACGTGTGACTGTTTTTGAATTTTGGCGTTGCACCAGAAATAGTTCCAAGGTATTGCCCAAGTACATATAATGCGAAAAGGGATAGTCCTTTATACAAATAAATGCAATACTGGACAATACTGGGGCACTCCAGTTTAACCACTTTCATAAAGAGGCGTGCCTCGTTGAAACTGAATGCAATTTGCAGAAATACATTACAAATTAGCTTGTTTACATTATGGTTGCCATATCAGGGTAACTATTAAGTAAGATACCGTAAACAGTAGTTAGAAAAGCTAAATTGAAATGAATGTTGCGTGTTGGTATTTAACACAATTTTGATAGTTTATATTGCTTTTCCAGATGTGCGATAACTCTAATTCTGGATTAGAAAATTATGAAATTCATGAGAGTTTAATTGATATCATATACTGCATAGACCGTGGTACGGAAGGGGTCCGCATTATTCTTAAAAAGGGCTTTAAAAATCTATGCAATGTCTACCACACAATAAATGTATTATTTTATACATAGGTTAGCTCTGCCTACCCCACTCTGGGAATGAAGTCGTGAAGGTATGTACCTATGTATGTAACTATGTAGGTTACATCTAATTCCTGTAATTTTTAACTGATGCTCAGTTTTGGTTTGCAACTTTGCCCGCGTATAAATTTATTAAACCGTGTACCAACATTGTAATATGTCTCTATCAAAAAAAAATTCTGGTCTGTATTGCCTGATTGGGTCTTAAATATACAAACAAACTCAAATGTTTAATATCAGTGGGATCACCTAGTTCAAATTAAAGAAAAATCAATAAATTGCGGACACACAGCTATACCAACCTACTCGTAGGTGTAATTTGTATCACATGAGATAACAGTAGTGCAACACACGTTGACGACAGGAAATCAACGCGCTGCCTCATCCGCTTACTCGGCGTGGTGTTTCCTAGTGCCTAGTAGTTTTAAAAGTAGATTTACCTACCTTAATTGCTTCGGTAGCTACTTTACTAGCTTAAATCCATATTATTATAACGACGTCCTGTGTGTACATGGACGATTTGTTTTTTAATGTAAACTATGGTCATTTGAAAATCATTTTAAGGAATAGTTATTGAAGGACTATCCTATAAATAAAATTAGAGAACATTTCTGTCTGAGTTCTTAAAGACCATTTTTAAATATTTCTTTCACCTATTCTTGTGTCTAGTCAAAATAATATTCTGATGATATCACTGCCACATCAATTTAATTGATCGACGATTAATAGAGCTTTGGCAACACACGAGTTGACATCGGTAAATTAAAAGAAATCACCGAGTTCTCGTACTCAGTGTCAAAACACAATACGGCGATGACATTTACCGATTCAAGCGAGTTGTTTACCGTTGTTCGAGCTGCTGAGATTTGTAGTGAACACGGAGATTTAAAGGGTAATTGTTAAAGCTTAAGTTATTAAGTATTCACATGTCTTGATAAAAAGTATAAAGGTGATTGAATTGGCTCATAAATTACCTAGTATGTTGAAATCTGACAGCAGACAAATTTACTTGAATGCTACTTTTTTTTATCAGTTATTTGCTACTCGTATAATATAATGTATCAAGTTATTGTTGAATCAACGTTTGTTTGTAAAGCATCTTTTTTACTTTTCAGCTCATTATAGCCACCAAATTTAGCATGTAGCTATTCTAATACTATTTCTCATCCGACAATTCGACTAGGTTGGTCTACATCATCGGTTACGTAGTATGTTTACAGAGTATAGAAAAACGAATATTAGCAACTTCAAATAGAATACCACCTTTCAAAGTTGTAAATATAGTAAGGCAATGAGCAATGACTTCCTTAGCAGTAGCAACGCAATACTTAGTAATCTCTACTTTACCACTTGCCTGTATAACGGTTGTACAAGCGCAAATAATACAACAAGTTCATAGACCAACGTCAAGGAAATCAATATACAACTCGGCCAGGATTGAGATATCGGCTGCACGCACGTAAACGGTGATTAAAGTAATGGTCAGCTTTCCCCGAGATTGTATGCAAAATTGCAAACTGAGTCATTTAAATAAACAGAACATAAATTCCCTTCTGACTCTCAGAATCATGCCCAAATACGCTTCCAACGCCAAAAGAGATTTCATGATACGCGTATAAAACGTTCAGAGCCAGGTTTTCAGATCTCCATAGCAAATGGACCCAGTTTTGAGTTCATGTTGCTGAAAGGGTTAATAAAATCAAACATAAAGAAATAACCGATCGTACTGATAAGATTGCATCTGTACTTTACAATGGTGGGTTTACGTAATTTAAATTCAGAACCTGAACTCTTTAGTAACCGTTAAAAGCTGCTTATACAACCTACATTAAAAACATTAATTATTTACTTTAAAAAATTGAGAAATGAAATTGATTTCCGTATAAAAAATAATGCTGTAATGAGTCTACGTGGATCACGTAATATAATTAATTAATGTTTAAACACTTCAACCTACGCTTCGTTTTTCAAATGAAATATTTGATTGTTGAATGGGATTTCTCTTTCGAAATTATTAAAACACTTGGGTTCTTATATATGCCACATCCACCGTAAGTCATTCAATTAGTATGATACAAATCTATTTGGTATGAAGGTAGCTTAGACCTCGTTGAAAGTTCAAAAGATATTTTTCGTTCCGGATAACTTCGTAGCTGGCAGAAATAACATGAAGCGGACTTTGAATAGAGCAAGCTGGCGTTCATTGATAGAGGCCTATGTCCAGCACAGGGGTGTGATTCTCTCAACAACGACGAACAGACGGACGAACGAATGATTGTCCAAGCGGCGAGTTTAAGTAGTCCCTTCAGAGTGAACAAAAGACATTTTAGCGCGCGTATTCAATTTGGCAGCATGGCTTCTCGAACGTATAAGGCTGCCTAATTGATAATTCACGCGCTAAAATGTGTTTTGTTCGGTCGGACGGGACTACTTTAACTCGCCGCTTCGATTCGCTCGTCCGTCCGACCGCCCGCCGTTTTTTGAGAGAATAACACACCTGGACTAATAAAGGCCGGTGATGATGTTTTTTTTTAGTAAAGGAGATGATGAAAACGGAAGCCTAAGCCACCTGATAGGTGGGATAAGTGACCCATAGACATTTGCATTCTCAAGATTACAATCTCAATGCATTCCTATCCAAATGCGTTGCCGACTTTAAGGAATAATATGGAATCCCGCTTTGCTACACTCTTTCATCTAAGATGAGTCCTGTGCCAGCTCATATAAACACGTATTACACTTAATATTCTTTAACTTTACATAAATACTAAATTGGTACACACCTAGCGACGCGATTCATAGGGACTTAAATAATTACTCGCCTATTTTTAAGTATCTCGCATGTGAGCATAGTAAGTGATTGAAATTACGAAATAAGGCTGTCACATGACTCGTCTTAGATGAAACCGAGTGTAGTAATTTCATCGGCTGTCTTATCTTAACACAGGAACACAGCTATGCAAAAACTGCTGCATGGCGGTAGTTTAGGGGATAAGATGGTTGTAGTGATCCTCGGACCTTGCACAAGATCCTACCACCACGAAAATTAATGTTTTTTTTTATGTGAAAAAGGAGGCAGACGAGCAAGCGAGGCACCTGATGGTAAGTGATCGGGTACCCTTCATCTGGCATAACTTTTTTTGGCATAATCATCATTTGGCATTCTCATCATTTGGCATAATCATCATTTGGCATAATCATTTTTTAGCATACAATCTTTTTTTCTGAAACCAGGATTATTTAAAATATCATTGCATAGAACCCATTAGGTTAGGTTAGGTTTATTTTATAACAATCCTGAAAAGTATACGGTTTCAGAAAAAAATACTGTATGCTAAAAGATGATTATACCAAATAATGATTATGCCAAATGATGAGTATGCCAAATGCTGATTATGCCAAAAAAAAGTTATGCCAGATGAATGTAAACCGAAGTGATCATCGCGATATTGTTTCGGAAATACAGACGCCGAAAGCTGATTCCACATAGATAAGGTGCGTCGCAAGAAGGCCCTCGAAAAACCAACCTGGTTGTCCAACTATTTAGATGGTGTTGATGAAATGAGAGTTTGGTACTAGTTGTACGATGGTGGGATCCAGTGTAATGTCAAACCATAATCGAGTTACATGGACGAAGCCGCGGATTAAAGTACAGTTAAAAAGTTGTGTCAAATACAAGATTAATTTATTGCAGCTTTGAGAACCGTTTAGCTTATTGTCGTTATCAATTTCAAATTAATCACTGATTCGCTGACCGAGTGCCGGTCATAAGTCATGAGGAAAGCGATAGTTGTTTGTGCCCGTTCAGTAGCCACTGGTTTGTGCCTTGTGCACCTCCAATATATATCATAGATTATAACACACACATTAAATCACGCCTGTTTCCCAGAGGGGTAGGCAGATACCACTGCTTTCCGCCTACTACGATCCTGAAAAATCTCTTTCGCTTCTTCCACGTTCATACATCGAGTCATGCATGCACGTCGGTTTCGGGTACTTAAGGTCCGGCCCTTTTCCAGTATTTCTTCGATTTCATTCGAAAAAGTACGCCTAGGGCGGCCCCTTCCGACCCTCCCACTCACTTTTGCTCTGTATATCTCTTTCGTCAATCTTCTTTCATCCATCCTTTCTAAATGACCGAACCATTGAAGCATGCCCTTTTCAATCTTAGTCACTACATCTTCTTAGGTTATAAAACAAATGATAAATGATTTGTTTATTGATGCGATCGTTGGGAGCTGAGCCGTGGAAGTCTCGGGGTTGGTTTTATAATGATTAATTTTGACCTGAGTTGTTAATTAAAATGAAAATAATATTAAAATTTCGGGCATTGATTTTATAGACACGAGTATTTTAATTTCAAACAAAACTAGTTATGTAAAATTATTTAAAAAAAGACAAGTATAGTTAAAACTCTAATATTAGCTAAAGTATGCTTTGTCACTTTCTGTTAGATGTAAATGTCACAATAATAGATAAGAACAAAGCATATTTTAGCTATTGTACATTTATGAATAAGAGGGTTAGCATTTACGGAAAAGACATACATAAATGGAATGTCGAGATAATATTTCGTTATATGCTAAAACATAAAGATCCGTTTCAAATTGTTGAACACCCAAGCCAAAAAATATTTTAAGTTTCTTTAAAGTAAGTATTTTTGTGAATTTTAGGTTACAATCATAAAAAGAGTAACCGCAGAGAATTCTGAATTTATAATTAAATGTTAGTCGCAAGCGGATCAAACCGAACGGTGTCGTGACAAAGGCACCAAAAAGGATGTAAGTTCTTGGGATTCCTTCCACTCTCGCTTTCTCGAGGAATCTGAGGTCGCTCCTTATTGCTTAATGTCTAATAATAGACCTTTGCCGATAGAACGGTTTGTTTACGGTTAATATCTGTAAAATTGTTTAAATTTAGAAGTATTCGTTTTAAATTTAGAACTTCACTTGAATCGATTGGTGATATAAAATGAAAAAAAGTTACCTAGTATGCTTTGGAGACAAACCTCATGATTTTTATCAAAACTCCCTTGGAAAAGTTCCTGTTCAATAAGGTAGGGTGACGGAACCAGTAATGGATAAGGACCAATGATGAACACTTGGTTCTTATTTATAGAATAAGGGTTATTCCATTGTTTTGAAACAATCCATTAAGAATTGTATGAAATTTGAATTAAGAGTGAAATGTCCATTACTGGCGCCTGTCAGCTAAAAATGTCCATCATTGTTGCCGTCACCCTAGGTTAGCTTAAATACCCGCTTGCTCGGTCGCTTGTTAGATAAGATGAGTTTTTAAGAACAGAACACCTCAGAAACCTTTACATCTGGTGTTAAGGGTGCTCTGCTTCTGCATGGTTTTAAGAGGTTCTATACAGAGAGGCATAATCGGGTGTCCCTCAAAATCCCTAACAACGTTTGTCCTAACACATCGTTTGTCCGAATTTTCATTTGCCCTAAACTGGTTGTCAGATGAGTCAGGCAACTTTTTAAGTTTTCCAATTATATCTGCGGTTCAGTTAGGTTACGGTTGTATTATAACAACACTAAAAAGTTTTAAAATTTAAGAGGAAATGGCTTTAGGATAAACGAAAATTCGGACAAATTATGCATTAGGACAAATGACGTTTAGGGCTTCCATAGGAGAACCGGCATAATCATTGTTTGTCCTAATGGTCGAAAGCGGTTTTTACAATTGAAACAGTTTTTTTAATTATTATAAAAAACTAAACTAACCTAAGTACCTACCTAATCTATACAATAGATGTTTATAACAACCATTAATTTTAGCCTAAAAGGAAGTAAGGCGAAAATATTTTCGACAATTATATTTAATATTGTAATATTTATAATTGTGTGTTGTAATTGTCAGGCGATGGGCTTGCAACCTGTCACTAATCTACACTGGTAAACATCCTTAGCTTGTTTGTGCAAAATGTGGTTACAGAATTAACAACAAGTTTTTAGAGTTGTTATAGTAAGAGAGAAAAGGAAGGCGTGAGTGTATGTATATTTTTGTGCAATAAAGAGTTTACATACATAAAAATGTTCTAAGATTATGATGACGTACTTCACATTATTTTCATTTATCATCAACAAAAAGCACTTAAGAATGAGATTCTTTTTATCTCCCTGTTTGATTCCAACGATTCTTCGAACGTAACAATGCAGATGTGGGCCGATTCTATGAACGCGCTGTTTAGTATTAGAAGTACAGATTTTTTTAGAACGACGTATTTGTTTACGTAGTGTAGGAGGAATTTGAAGAATACAAGCTTTTGTATTTCCTCTTTGGAATTTAATGTTTATTCCTTCATAATAGTATAAGGTTGACAGATTCTTCCTGTGAAGATCGATTCTGCTGTATTATTCAGAACATGTAGGTATTTTATCGATTGCAACATTTGACAAAGTTTTGTCGTCATATTGAATAACTTTATGTGGGTTAAATTTAAAACCCCCGAAAAAAAACAGGGGCGCTATAATTTTAACTTATGATATATATCTGTGTGTCTCTCTGTGGTGTTGTAGCTCCCAAACAAATTTACCGTTTTAGAAAGTTCCTTTTTTAGAAAGTTGGTTTAAGCGGGATTGTTCTTAGCAAAGTTCTATGAAAATTAGTAAACCGTTTAAGAGACATTCATCAGCTCTGAAAAAAGGGTCGCGTTGTTCTGTCGTATTCTTCATCGGAAATGCAATGTTTAGGTATTGAAATGAAAACTTAAAAACGTGTTATAAGGCAAGTGCGTCACAACTACTAAATATTTAAACGTCAAAAAGAAAATGACCACGTAAATCTATCTATCTATCTATATAAAAAGCAAACCTGACTGACTGACTTAGATATCAACGCACAGCCGAAACTACTGTACCTAGAAACTTGAAATTTGGTACAGGGGTTCCTTTCATGACGTAAGTGAGCACTAAGAAAGGATTTTCCGAAAATCGACCCCCAACGGGAAGAAATGGGGGGAATAGCGGGAAACTAATTCTACGCGTACGAAGTCGCGGGCGTCCTCTAGTAAGTCATATAAAGTTCTCTATTCAAGTAGTGTAGCAATTTTCTACTTTAGCCGATTTATCTGTAAATTGTCTGCAATTTGTACGTAGCCCTAAAACAACATATAAGGAGTGTAAGAAGACAATCAGCCTCCAACGAACACGCTCTCCGTATATTGTAATCATACCTTACCCTGCTCTTCTTGCGCAATATGGTAGCCCACAATACTTGAAATAGACACTTAAACGTGTCGTAAATGGCATTTTGTAATAGGATATTAACTAAAGCATGGGTTAGTTATGGCTTGCTATAAATATATTGTCAAAACCGCCGTCTGTCCGACTCAGTGCTTTTTTAAGAGCATTGCGTATACTTACTATTTATCATTGTCAGGGATCCGTAATGTAGGAGATATAAAGAGGAAGGCTTTTAGTAATTTAGTGTGTTTGTGTGCTTTAAGTTAAGAGATTGTGAAAGACAAAACACGAGTTCAGTTTGCTAGTCTAAGTAGATCTACGGTGTAAAATAAAATGAAAACAAGTAAAAATATATTATGATCAACAAAAAAATACTCCACAATTTTAAAAAAACGCAGATTTAAATAATATTTACTCGTACAATTATTAACATTTATGTACCTATGAGTATATGAATTTTTAGAAAGACTAACCTTAGAGAAAGTACGCCTTTTCAAACTATTTTATGGATTAAAGTGAAATCGATATGTCCTGACGAAGGTCCTAACATTTGGCAATTTATTTCAGTATACGTGTCACAGTACCCCAATTGATAATGCTCCTTGTGATCATGACGATGCAATAGTAAAAAAGCTAGAAATTTGCGAAGAATGTAAATATCTTAACTGAGGCTTCAAATTGTCCTATGCCAGGACAAATCCCGACGAATCTACAAGACCCTACCAACTACCCCAATAAATCCAATACACAAGAAACCGAACATCGACTCACACGGAAACCGAACATAAGTACATAAATAATAAAATCACTTTAAACGTCATCTTATTTCATCTTCGAGCGTGTGTTTTAACTGATGGTAATATTATGCGCACTCAATTTCGGCTGGGTGGTCGGCTGGAGGCCACAGGCAAGACTACATTACATTCATATTAGGCAAGTCTGGATTTAACTGTCGCTCAGGAAGCGGCTGTTGTTTCATGTAAGCCAAAAGCCGAAACGGTGGACGTTCTGTTGTGTACTTACTTAATGAGATCCCGAATGTTAAAAGAGTTTACCTATGGCGAGTTTTTGCAAAGCATCTTCAGTGTTTGCTGGCGCAGAGCCTAATTCCTAACGTGATGCAAAAGCGATACAGTATCGATGTAAATGCGATACAGCCGCGGAGCAAAAGATCTAAATGCGCCACTTTTTGTGATTCATAAGAGCGACTGCATCTATCTATACAATCGCGTGGTTGAATCAATATAAACGCTTATTAATCGCCAGAGTAGCGTTCGCAAAACGCGCGCTTGCATCGCTGCGAAAAGTCATTGTATGTAACCGGCCAAGAGTCGCCAATGAGCACGAGTCACGTATCATATCATCAAACTTTTGAAATGGAGTGCGAAATTTCCAGATGAACCTATGAATACCTTAGCATTAGCTTGTTTTAGAACCCCAGACACTTACAGGTAGGTTCTATTTACAGGTATTCTCTTTAACCACTCACTGTTGAACTCGATGCACCAATAATTAACCGGCAAGTTTTAGTCAGAGCGTAAAATCAACATTAAAGAGCGTGACAGAGATCGGAATAGGTAGTGCCTATTTACCTAAACTTCGCGGGAGGACGTAACTAAGAGTGGTTACAACCACCAAAAATAATTACTTCTTATTATCGAATGCGGGATTTCCCGGGATTTACTGTATTACTCTAAAGGCTTAATACATTTAACTTTACTTATAAATTTTGCTATCTTGCATATTATTTATTTATTTATCTTGAAATTACAATCAGACATAAAACAATATAATATAGATCAAATTGAATCAAAGGGAGCCTGAAATTTGATCTTTTTTTGTTGATTTAAATAGAATTATAATATCGTATAGAATGTTTTCAACAAAAACAGATGTAGCCGACACTTTAGCCGTGTACTTACTACCTACAGTTTGCGAACCAGATTTATAAGTAAAGTTAAATGTATTAAGCCTTTAGATTAATACAGTCAATCCCAGGAAATCCCGCATTCAATAATAAGAAATAAATATTTTTGGTGGTTGTAACCACTCTTAGTTACGTCCTTCCGCGAAGTTTAGGTAAATAGGCACTACCTATTCCGAGATCTGAATCAGCTTACCCTCTTTACCCGTCGAGTAGTCGCGCTTGTAGGACTTCGCTCACTGTTTACAAATGTTGTTGAGCAGCCAAGTAACATATGAAAATTTGGTCAACCATTTTAGCGAACGCTCAAGTGAATAAGCTTTCATAAACCCTCACGTAAATACCTTATTATTCATAATCTCAAGTAGTCTTAAGGTAAATTGGCTTAGGTTGTTGTTCTGCAAGAATGCTCGTGTTCGACCAAATAGTCGTGTAAGCGTTTACTTGCAATGAAGCAATCGTTTAAATACTTACATGAAAATACACAAGATTATTTAGTGAGTACTTAGTTACCGTTATACTTGTTTTTTTATTAGTTAATTTCAAATTTCTGTCAGTATCTAGATTAATCAGTGGGTTCCTTCATATTTTCTTTAAGTACGTACATATTTAGTGTTTGGCAAAATGACGTTCCGACTGTTCATCACAAAACATGATCGTATTTCTTAAGCTAAGGGTTATCCCGACTTACTGTAAGCCAATCAAAATGCCCTTTCATAATAAACTTTTATTTTATTTATTGGAGCTTTGTACATTTATTCTAAGAAAGAAATTAAAACATCTGTAGATGCAGAAGTCTTCCAAGTTTATAGGTACCTTAACTTATTGCAATCAGCAAAAGGATCTCGGAGTTGAATTAGCGAAGTGCGTGAGAGCGACTTTCGCTGCCCTTACGGAGGTCTCGCATCGTGGCGGACCCTTTTTGGTTGAAGCGCAGATGGAAACCCAGTTGGCATGACTTTAAGAAGACATTTATAATAACCTATATAAAACTGTTATTTTATAAAGTGATATAAAGAAATATGCTACGTACTATTAAGCGAATAAAGACACGTTTTTCACTATTTTTACACGACTGCCCCAAAAAAGTAGTGTAAAGTTTTCAGGGTTCATGTTTGTATGTATTTATGTGAGTTTCTTTATTCCACTATAACTTCTAAATCCCTTGAATGATTTAGACGTGTGCAGTATCGTTAGAATGCTTACGTCATCCCGGGTGACATAAGATACCTAAACTGTTAAAATTGAAATAACAACAGTGGCAAAATGACAATTATTAATATATTTACGTATATCGACGACGGTATAAATAATGCAGTCTGGTTTTTAAAGCTTGCTTTTCATATAGTTATTTCGATTGCAAAGCTTTTTAACTACCAACACATCAGAAGCGTGTTGAGTCTTTTGTTTTTAATCATATTTGTCTCATACTGATATCATCAAATTTTTGTATCGTTTGATGGTTTTATCGTTGGGCCAATCAAGCGTTAGGACAAAAATTTACTCGTGAGCACTTCTACGTCAGTGCTTATATAAAAATATATAAATTTACCAGTTTCTAAACAAACCAAGAATTTCCCTCTATAAAGAAAAGTGTTGTTATTAGAAGCCGTAGTATTAGTACTTATTAGGTCACTTTCTCCGTCGCCGTTAAATTTAACGCGGTATTACTGTAATGCAAGCTTTTACATGGCGTTTGCATTGAATTCATCATAAAGTTTGATTGCGCTCGCTTTCACTGCCCTTATGAGGCTCGGACATGATGTCACTGGCTCTATTAGGGCTGACGATTTGCTCTGCCAACCTCACCTTAGATATAACATTTCTCACGGTGGAAAGATTCTAATCAATGCTTTGTTTTGTGATTTTATTGTGAATGCAATAAGGGCAGCCTCGTTTCCTCGTTGCCCAAAGAGGGTGAGATTTCGTGTTACGAAAACGAAATGTTGACGCATAATTTTATTACAATACAGAGTGTTAAAACCTCATAGGGTAGAAGTACCGTTTTTGGCCATTTAAGGTTGAAATGAGCATCAAAAATACTGTAAAATTAATAATAATATTCATAATTAGTTAGGCCTGAAGATTAATTTAAAGATAAAATATAAAATATGTTTGTAATTTCATAATGCTTTAGATATTCGTTAAAATAGAGAGTGCCCAAAAACGGTGTAAAGATAGCCAAAACCGTCACTATCCTGCCAAAAGCTTTTGACTTTTAGTCGGGTAAAAGGGTCATTATTTGGACGTTTGTTCCGAATCACTTAAGTGGTCACACTGGTCACATTTTTGTAGAAGTGTCTGCAGATTTCGATTTGGTTTCTAGTTAGGTAGGTATCTAAGTTTACCGGATATCTAACAAACACCCAAAAACGGCATCAAAATATACGCCTAATTCTTTAAAAGTATGTCCACAAAAGTGAGGCGGTGGAAACGCTCTAATAATACCCAAAAACCTAAGGTTATTAATTATTGGGAATAAATATTTCTGCTTGAATAATAGATTCAAGTAGAGTATCTTGAAATTATACGATTATTAAAGGCTTTTTTTGCTTACAGATGGGAGAAAATTAACACCGCGGGTGGCCTGAACAACTATAGGCCTTCTTTAGTTTGTTGCTCAGTAATACCAGTTTACCAAGTATAAAGAACACTGACTAGCCGCCGTACTCATTAAGAGTCATTCTACTCATATCTTTTTCAAACTTGGTTATGAAAAATTATCACTAAGGAACGACTTAATTGTTATTATGATTAACTGACAAGCATTGCAATGGCATTTTAAATATTATCTTTAATTATAGTAATCCTATTGTTAGTTAAGCCATGTGTTATTAGTGTAATTGTTCATTTGCCCGTAGCTCATAGCGTAATTTTTTAAATAGTCCATCCCGTATAGCAGTCTCCTTTATTTATTAGCCGACAACATACCATTTTTAGGGTTCCGTACCCAAGGTACTAAGCCTCCGCTGTCTTTCTGTCTGTCTGTCAGTCAGCTGGCTGTATCTCATGAACCGTAATAGCTAAGAAATTTTCACAGAGCATGTAAATGTAGTCGCTGTAACAACAAATACTAAAAATAAATTAAAGTGAAAAATTCAAGGGAGGACCCAATACAAGAAACGCGTTTTTTCGACGTTTATTGCTAGACCTTAACCATCGCTGTATTTCTCGGATCATAATTTAAAAAAAAAGACGTAAAATGAAATTTTCAAATATTGAGTAATACTAGCTGCAACAAATAAGTATAACAACAAATAATAAAAATAAAATAAAATAAAAATGAAAGCGAGCCCTCAACAATGGTACGGAACCCTTCGTGTCTGACTCGCACTTGGCCAGTTTTCTTACACTTATGTTGACTAAGCATCTATTGCAATTTTAATACAAACCTTATAAGCGCCGGCGCCAATAGGTTATGGGCACAAAAAGTTGTTCGGCTCAAATGGTATGCAAAAAGTCGATCGGGCTCCTGCGGAGAACAATGTAATAGACACCGCGTCCGCGCAACAATGGCAGGTCGGATTTACACTTCGCAATCTTATTTTTAAAGGTCATCGGTACAGGTGGAGAAGTTCATCTCGAAATTGTATTTGGGTGGCTCCCACAGACTAAGTAGTCCACCTGCAGTCCGAAGACTGTCACACTCAAAAAAATGTGAGCCAATCGAGAGAGGTTTTCTCTTAGTTGATATAAAATGAATACAATATTTATGATATTAGTTATATCAAACAAAACTAATAGTAAAAGCAGCATGTTCTTTAGCGATTCAACTAACATCTTCGTTGATGCGTCTACCGTCTTGTTAGGCTCGAATGGAATCAAGACGTCTATGCACAACAATCACAAACTTGTTAGAAGCGACCCATTTTTATTTTCAGTGTAGGATGCCTGCCCTCAAAAAAATGAGAACCAACCAAGAGAGATTTTATCTTAGTTGAGAAAAAATAAATACAATAGTTATGATATTAGTTATATCAACCGAAGCTGATTGTAACAACAGCAAGTTCATTATTGATTCAACTAACATCTTACTTGATGTTTCGACCGTCTTGTTAGGCTCGTATGGAATCAAGACGCTTATGCACATAAATCTCAATTTTGTTAGAAGCAACCAATGATATAATATAGTAAAAAAACAAAAAACCGCCTTCAAAAACGCAAAAAATAACTTCTTTAAAATTGTAGGCACCTAATAGGTTAGTCTATCTGATGTCGGCTTTTTGTTGAAAATGTTGTGGTCGCCTCATCAGTTGGACTAACCTATTAGGTGCCTACAATTTTAAAGAAGTTATTTTTTGCGTTATTGAAGGCGGTTTTTTGTTTTTTAAAACATTTATTTTATTTTATACTTTTTAGTGATCATTATACGCTGTTACGTAGTCCCACTTCTTAGTTGATATGAAACTAAGTTATTTCAAGAACGCCGCAAGCAACACCGCGGGAAAGTCATAGTCATATTTCAATAACCTCCTTTTTTGAAGTCGGTTAACAAGTAAATATTCTTCGTTGTAGTCGCTCAACTATCTTAATCGAGATATCTTATCGCCACCCTTGAAATCGGTACCGTTAAGGAGTTCCGGTGGCCATCTGTGGTCTTCATCATCAGTTCCACTTCACCAAATGATATTTTATGAATGCAAATGCTGGACTTGTTACTAAAAATACTAAAATCGCTATATGTTTGCCTACAATATTTGAGGAGTTCCCTCAATTCCTCACGGATCCTCTCATCAGATTCAGATTTGGTGACAATGGGACCACCGCGAAAGTATACTCTAACAAACCAAAAACAAAAATTTTGAAATCGGTCGACAATTGACGGATTAATCGGTGAACATACATAAAAAAACACAGTGGAACGTACAACCTCCTCCTTTTTTGAAGTCGGTTAAAAAGAGGTAGATATGTTATACGCACTTCGATAGTGGCACCCTAAAACCAAGCCAATTGGTACACCTTTACTTAGTCTTGCGCCGTCAACGGAACCGTGAACTAGTCTGCAGAGCAACATACACTCGTTTTGTTTCGCTCCCGGAAATTAGCATACCCTCCTGCTTTCACTTGTCATTTATGAATTAGTGTGTAATTGCAATATTTACTGATTATGTGTGCGTAAGCCGGGCCGTTTTTACACGCGGAATACCGTATAGGTAACATATCTACCTCTTTTTATATTATATCATTGGAAGCAACCATATTTTTCTCACTGTATCATTCTAAAATGTGTGAAAGTGGTTGAAACCTTTAGAGATACAGATAGGCGTGTTCTAATGCGGTTAACTCACAGGCTAATATTGGCCATCGAACTGTTAGTTTTCGGTGCCCTTTTGTACTACCTGCACGTGGCCCGAATGGGCCACAATTGTAAATCTATTGTCAATTTCAACATTATCTTTGCCATATTGATTATTATCGTCGGAAACACGCTGCAGTACATAAGTTCTCGTATATTTAGGCACGAGTTTCAGTACGGGGTCTTTTATCCTACAACGTTGTCTCGTCAGATAAGCCATATATTGAAAGCACAAGTTAAATGGGTGACGTTTCTCTGAGAAATTTCGTATGTTGGCGAGTGTCAAAAACTAACAACATGTACATAGGATTGACTGACTGGAGATCTATCGTCAATTTTGTCAGTTTTCGAACATCGCTAACGTTATCGATATATGCATCTTGTATAGGCCCCTGAAGGCAATTTAAACTAAAGTCATAACATGGACGTCGAATATAATTTGCTTTAAACAACTCAAGGCGATCCTAACTATATATAATTGCCTATAATATACTACTAAAATAGCTTATATGACCTTAAAGGAGGCTATTATCTACCGTTAAACCATGTCTATTGTAATGGTTAACATTTGATGGAAGAATTTAAACTCTGGTAGGGTTCCGTGCATCTCTTCACAGTAAACACTTCACTAACCCAAATTTTATCAGGATAGCATAATATCCGTTAAAATTTATCACGCGCATGGTAATGAGATGACTACTAGGTCCTATATACGTCTTTAATTTAACCTATTAGTCTTGCGACGAATACGAGGGCTGCCTTTTAAGTTCTGTCGTTTGCAAAACTCCCGTGATTATTAAAAAAAAAACTAGTATCATCTTAAAATATTTGAATTTAGAATTCAAAAACAAAAGAATGTCTCGAGATCGGCCGATTCGTTTTAGTACAGCCTCGGTTCAAAGTTGACAAGTCGGTTGTGAAAATGGAAATTTCGAAGGAAAATTTACGTGCGATAATATTTTACAACTTTAAAAGGGGTTTAACGCGTCTTCAGTGCTTTGAAGAGCTGACTACGGTTTTTAAAAATGAAGCACCATGCATCCGGACTGTGGAACGTTGGTATTTGGAATTTCAACGTGGTTGCTCTAGTCTTAGTGATAGGCATCGTGAAGGCCGACCAAAAACAGCTGTAACCCAGGAAAACATTGATGCTGTACGGCAACTGATCGTCGAAGATCGCCATGCGACATACCGCGAGATAGAAGCTTCATTAAGCATTTCAGGGACCAGTGTTCAAAATATATTGCATGATCACTTAGGTGTAAAAAAATTGATCTCACGCTGGATACCACATTTACTTAGTGAAGACCAAAAAACGGCTCGCGTTAGATGGTGCCGCAAAACTCTGCGGCAATTCAACCGAGGAGACTCTAAACACGTTTATGACATTATCAGTGGTGACGAATCTTGGATATATGCCTACGATCCGGATTCTAAACAGCAGTCGACTGTTTGGGTGTTTCAAGATGAGCCAAAACCGACCAAAGTAATACGCTCACGGAGCACTTCGAAAAAAATGGTCGCCACGTTTGTAGCGAAAAGTGGCCACGTTGCGACCATCGTGCTCGAAGATCGTAAAACAGTTAATGCTGACTGGTATACCACTGTTTGTTTACCAGAAGTTATCGGCGAGTTCCGAAAAAATAACCCAAGACGTCGTATAGTACTGCACCACGATAATGCTAGCTCGCACACCGCCCGGCAGACAATTGCGTTTTTAAAAGAACAAAACGTCGAAAATTTGGATCACCCGCCGTACAGTCCAGACTTAAGCCCTAATGACTTCTTCACTTTTCCAAAAATCAAGCAACGACTTCGTGGTCAACGGTACCGGACGCCTGAAGAAGCGGTTGAGGCATACAAAACGGCCATTTTGGAGACCCCGACTTCGGAATGGAATAAGTGTTTCGAAAACTGGTTCGATCGAATGAAAAAGTGTATTACATATCACGGTGATTAGTTTGAAAAACAATAAATACCATTTAACACTTAAATTGTCTTTAGTTTTTTCAAACGACAGAACTTAAAAGGCACCCCTCGTATGTCATAATACACTGGTCTTAGCAACGTCGGTAAGACTAAATTATACGACGTTATATTACAGTCTTAGCTTAAATGTTTGTACGACAGCGCAATAGTCATACTAACGTTATAGTCCATTAAACGATTTGAACTGACCAAATAAGGTGTTTGAAAAACCTTTAATATGACATTTATATAATGTAGCATTGTATAGACATTTTTACAGTGACGTTTATAAAACGATCACTATCTTATTTTGTAGGTCGTATAACTGGGGTCATTTTCGCGTTTAGTAAACGTTATTATAACGTTAGTGTGACTTAGCTATTACGATCAAGGTATTAAGATAACGTTTACTAAACTTTTGAATGACGTTAAATTGTTAGTTGGGTTCTTTTCTATCTCTTATTCAGCCTGATGGAACCCAATGCTGACTATAACCCTCTTTTATTGTACTCCATTTTTTATGGTATGTTGAGTCTTTCTCGATATTCGACTCCACTTCATACAAATAAACGTGGTTAAAAGCTATTAACTGACATATAAAGTCGCGATCACGTAATCTTAAAAAATCTGAAAATAAACCCGGTACGATTAAGTTCGAAGTCATCGATATGTCAAGAGATTTAATAAAGTAGGTACCCACTGAACCCATTGCGTGTTTTTTTTGTTTCATAATGATATGCACGATTTATTAAACACTTATTGACTGCTACACGGAAGTCCAATAAAGTGCTCTAGATGCTAAAGATATCGTAATTAAGTTGATAGACGTTTTGACTGCGCATGCAATTTAATTATAGTTCATTAAACTTTTAATCGTGGGTTTGATTGACTTGTCCTTAAATATTTTCTGCAATTTAAAAGGTATAAATTAGAACGGTGCTTTTTATTTGTATATATTTACAATTATTAGGAATAAAATACCTACTTAGTAATGATTTAATCCCTTATGTAAGACCTGAAAATAAGTCAGCAGTACTTTAGTTAAAGGACCTATGTTTTGGTTTTTTTTTTTGAGTACCTATGTCGCCGAGATTAAAGACTTTATTTATCGAATCAAAATCCTCGCGAAAAATTCAACCGGACCTGTCCTAAATTAAAATATTTTTCAGTCGGCCACTGCGGCCTTCCATTGCATCGTCTCGTCTAGCACAGATAAAAAATGGCGCGCACATTAAAACCGGTTGTTCGATATTCGAAATTGGAGCGAATCGAAATTCCAGCACGCTTTTGTTTATGGTCATTGTCCAACCGTATGTACGGCGAACAACGAAAACCTTTTTTTTCTCATTACGCATACAACAATGGGCACAGTAAAGCGTACAACGCGCTGTAAGCGCTGTTTTATAACGATACTGCCCTTTAAATACATTGATTTCGCCGCGCGTACTTTGTTTTTATTGTGATATAAAAAAGAGAAAAACATGAATGTGCTCGATCTAATAATTTATTGCAAGTAAAAGTTGTATTGGGCAATTCCCTCATCGAAAAAGTCAATGCATGAAAAAAATACGTTTTGTTATGTAAATTGGTTCCCTTTTTTGTATCATATCATTGCAATAACATTTGAAACGCTCTACTTATTTACTATACTCGTCATGTAAGATAGCTAGGCATTGTTAAAAAATTCCATGAAAAAAGTACTTAATAGGCTTTCTCCAAACGTCAATTTTACGTCTGACTTATGAAAAGTAAGAACACATTGAAGGCAGAAATAATAATTACACCATACTTTAATATTTCTGTAAATTAAAACAACTAATAATGTTAACACGGATTTAAACTCCATACTCGGCTATAGGAGAATCTAGATAGCTCTCGTCGCTGACATGCGGTACTATACCTACAATAATGTATTTATTTATGTTTAGAAAAAACAATATTTATTATTTACAAAAAATATTTCTAAGTGAACCTTTTCCCAAAAAAATCGATTTACCTATCCATTTATCCCATCACTATTTTATTAAGTATCTATTTTATCTATTATCATATACCATAAGCAAGCCCGCCGAGCGAGGCCTTGTTAAAAAATAGCCAAGATCGCAATAAAACTTTCCAGCCAGTCTTTATTTTTGCCTAGAACCAGTTCGCATTTAAATTCTTGGTGCACTTTCGTTTCAACCATTTCAATTGTCGTTTTGCTCCGTATCTTAGATACAAGCTTTATTTAAAGGAAAGGTGATTTCGAAGAATCCTTGTTGGGAAGATAGGACTATGATAAATTGTGTAGGGCATGCATGGAAGGAGAGTAGTTTATTTACGTGCAATACATGCGTTATAAATCACTAGTTGTATCTTTAAAATGTGTTACGTTATAAAATATGTGGTCGTCTCTATAGAAATGGAAATTTATATACATTTTAAACAATCTATTTCCATTTATTGAATAAAGCACACCTATAGTCTGTGTCCATTGAAATTGGCAAAGATGTAAACAAATTTGTACATATGTTGACACATAACCTTAAATATTCATTGAGCGTGTTTTTAAATAAAAGTAACGTATAATTATTAGTTTTTCATCTAAAACCTAATATAAAAGTAATGATAAAATCGATAAATCTAATAAAAGTAAGTAATAATCGAGTAATAATTGTAAATTGGTTCGTTTGGCTTTGTTTACATCTTTGCCAATTTCGATTGACACAGACTATAAAAGAAACGTTTAACAAAATTTAGAAGAAAGGTTGACGAAATAAAAGATTTCGTCCAGCAGTGGTACGGTTTTGACATTATGGGCGGCACTCCGAGTTAGTTAATGACGACGATGAAGTCATTCCTTAATAATTTTCATATACAAGTTTGAAAAAGGAACTAGTTATTTGTCACTATAAAATGTCTCTTAGTACGAGACGGTATAAGTATCAATCAAAACACACCCATTACTTGACACTGGTATTTCTCGAACGACTAACTCGGTGCTACTCTTTACTCTTGTCAGATAGTCAGTCGTTTCTTCGAAAAAAGAAAACAATACAAAGTTGTATTGGAACTTGAGAGATTGATTATTTGAGCTTAATCATCATGTTAATCACACTAATATTACTAATGCGAAAGTTTGTGTGTATAAGTTAGTATATTCATTCCTCCTTCACGATAAAATAATCGGATTTAGCTGTGATTTGTAATGGAGATAGCTTATACCCTGGATTAATTGATCTCGAAAAAAACACTTCGTCCGCGTGGAATCAAGTATTTGCCATCCCACGACAGCGTAGTCTGACAAAAACTAACCTTATTATACGAGTAAAAGGAAAAGGTATTGATAAAAGGTAACATTCACGAGCACACACCCCTACATTGGCTCTAGGGGGCTATTCATCTCGCCTCTCGACAAATACTCGAGCGATCCGCGACTGAGGATAAATCACGAGATATCGCCGGTCGTGACAAACGGCACAAACGGCTGAGTCGATGAAGTGAGAAGCCGATGATGGTCTTTTGAAACTGAGTTTTGAAATCGGACAAGATGAAGAAACTTTTGATAGAAACGTATAAAATGGGAAATTTAAACGAACAATGTAAGTAATTTATGCAATATAATTTTGTTTTGCATTGATAATTGACTAGGTAATTAGTTATGGTGATATTTATGAATATTCAAAAGAATTAATTTTGAAATAGAGAGTAATCAAAACATGTTTGAACATAACAAAGATTTCTACGGAAAATAGACTATTGTAATAGAAGACAAAAGTGAAACCAACCTTGAGACAGACGTGATAATTGAATTTCAAGATGGATGCAGTATTTGTGTGTACTTGAACCTCTATCCTACAGGGTAAGAACCGTATTGCCTTCGACTTCCTATCGCATTGTCAACGTTTTGATAGCTCTTATTGTCTTAATAATAAGGGCGGCCGAGTAAAAAAAAAATACTATAACACATCAAAAGCAATAAGGTAGGGTAAGGTACCGTGTACAATCTCAGCTCTGTTACAGCTAACGATGAGGAAAATGAAAAAAAAAACAGCGTTTGTTAAAGATCGAACGTCAATTGCGATTGTTATTTGTCTGTTTGCTTACCTATACTAAAGAATACCATATCCTAAGCTTCGCAAGTTTGCATCGAGGACAATGCGCTTATTGTTTTGCGCCTCCGACCGGCGCGTGCGCCTAATGCGACAGATATTAATACGACGCCCCCAGCCGGCTTCCTCGTCCACTGGCACAAATTTTACTGTCCGCAGTACTAAGCGTTTCATGTTCTGGTGACTGGGTATTTGCAGTGGTATGTATGTGTACATTACTCATGAGACATTTATGGAGAACAGTACATTACAAACATTGGTGTCTTCGATCTAGACACAAAAAGCAGGACGATTATAGTCTCCTTAAACGTTGTGTGTTAGCTCGTGCCCCTTTTAACAAAGGTACTTGTGGTTTCAGTTTTGGATATCAAGCAGTCTCTTGGGTTAACAGTTTTGTTTTTTAACCCATTATAGACTGAATTGTTTCATTATTTAAATTTATTTTGAATTTTAATGTATAGAACAATAAGGCACAATTCTGAACACGACCCCCGGTACCAAACGGGACCTTCACTTATAATTGTCCTCAATTTATTATACCCTAAAAACCTTATTCTTACTTCTCTTGCTATTATGAATGTGAACGCAGGTTACGTCCACACGTGAGCGCGAATTAACAAAAACATTATGGTAATTGTTACTTAAAGTTCTTAGATTTCGCTAACTCCCTAGGTTATATTATTCCTCCTACTGTTTGGATAATATATCGAGCAACCACCATGATAAACGAGGGTTCAAAAGTATATACTTTAAACAGTTTAATGGGAAATAATTTGGTAATAAACTTTTCCGTAATCAGATTGTTTTCTAAATATGTAGTTATAAAACAGTCGCGACCCGTTTTCTAGGGTCAAGCACGCACGTCCAATACTTATCATCACGCGACCAAGCTGAAGCAAGTAATTGCACAAAAAACGAAATTTAATAAGCTTAGACAACAATCTGTTAGAAAATAGAATCACGTAATAAATTACTTGAGTACAAAAACTCGGGCGTCTTACGAAATGTTTTTTACGCGCCAAGCAGAATCGAGGATTCAATTTATAAATCGTGTGTTTCAAGTAAATATGTCTAGCTTCTATAATTTGGAAAAGAAAAGGGAAACTTAACTATTGTATTACTATTTGATTGGTAATAAATAATAACTCCATGGAGTAAGAAAATATACGGCAGGAATAAATAAAGACCCAGAATGAAGCCCTGTGCAATACCATGCTCTGGGCTATCAGATGGCTCAGCATAGTCAGCATCCGATACCGGGCTCAAGACCTCGCACCGAGGCTGAACGAAATTCGAAAGTACGCCAAAACAATATGGCGATAGCATCGCTATATTTAATTAACGACAGCCATACGACGTAACGTGACAAACATGGCCTCTTAAAAGTTTATGTTTAAAAAATGTATTAAGTTTTTATTTATTGAGGCTAGCAAAATGTCACAGGTGAGTTATATGAAAAAGACGATCATTAAAAGTAATCAAATCTCTAAAAACATGGTTCTATTAAAGTTTTCATTTAGCAGAATCATTCAATAATACATATATTATGTTCATAATGCATACCTGATGTTAGGACGCAACTGAAGTCAAATTTGGTTGAGTAAGAAACCTGACTGTAAAGTAAAGTGTAATATGCCGTTGGTCGATGTTTGTCAATAAGGGTTGATTTAGCCATGTCTTGGCGTATGTTCCTAAAGTAGTCCAGGTCAGGTGAAGTGGGGCAGTCTGACGTCATTCGAAAAATGATAGCGATCGCAAAAAATGTCACGAAGAAAACAAGAACCAGTATCAGATTCACAATTAACCTGATGCAAGAATCGAATAACTAACTTAAAATGGGTTTAAAAAATTCATAAAGTTTATAGAGAAAAGTATGAGAGATGCATATATGCAGTATAGTAAACAATAGTTTCTCAACATTTCGTAAGAACAAAAGGGCCACATAGATTAGCGCTTTTAGTTAAATTGACAGGACATACTTTATGTTGAAAGTAAAGGTTAAGTTAGTATTTATCTCCACACCATTTTAACAGTGTTATGCAATTGTTGGTGCAGGAGGGTCTAAACTCTCACTTGTCTCAACAGTAGTTACGACCACAATTCACAGTCCCGAGCCATAACCGCGTCCTTTACACAACTAAATGGCTAACATTTAAATTGGCACCGAACAATGGCTAGCACCTGTTCGCTCGTATCGCTGTATCTCGGGGTATCTCGGGATATCTCGGCGATCGAGCCGATTGTCTCGGTTCGCGGACGCAGGGCGTAGCGTGGACACTCGGTAGATTATTGTTCGTGTTGCACGTAAATACCGCCATTTCACTGGCCAAAGAGCAGAACTATCTATTATCTAGATGTTACGGTGCCGAGCAGTTTTCTAATTGTCTTAGATGACTGATTTGTATTGAAGGGACTAGTATTCTTCGCAGGATTTTGTTTAAATTTCACAACGGACATGTTTTCCATAGGGTAGGTAACGTATATATGTAGACAATATGTGTGTAGATGGTCTTAATCTATACTCGTATACCTGTTGTAATACGTGAAGCATGGTACATTATAGCAAGTCGCGCACGCTATGACGCTATCAATGTTCTTTGAGTTTGTTAAATATAATTCTAACCTATATATAGAAAATCTGAATTCTAAATCACAAATGCCAAAAACAAATAAAAAGCCCCGTCTGTTTCTTCCATCGTATCTCATTTTACAGCATGTGAAGCAAAAGACAACAAGAAAGGTAAAAATCTTGCGCCGCGACTTACGAGTGGGCGTGGGCGGCCAATAAATAAGGAAGAAATGAGCTGCCGATAAATAAGGTCTTATCGGCCATGCGTGTTTCCTAGTATGACAAACGTGTGTTCCTGGCGCGAAGCGTTCCAGCGTCCTCGCAGGTTCCTTTGTCTTCAGGTTGGCATTATATATCGACGATACTGTCACTTGAGTATGTAAGAACCTTGCATCAAAAGCGGTGACGGCAAAAATAATCTAAAATGAAGTGACCATATTATATAACTGTAACTGTCATTATCTTGCAGTAATGTGTACAAGTACATTAAGTTCAAGTATTTAAATACAATGTCACCAAGTTGTTAGCATCTTAAGTGCCCATAAACGTAAGTAAGAAATCCTTCTCTCGAAAGTTTGCCGTAAAGTTTACAGTAAATTATGATCATTGAATTAAAACACAGCCATGCTTACAAAAAGCTAGCCTAAATTATTAACCTGTCTATTTTTGATGTATAGCATCTATTTGACAACATCGCTAATGAGAGAAAGGACATATTTTATGTAAGCAATCCAGTTGGAAGCTGTAAGGCGATAAAGCATCGAATAAAATAGATGTTTCTCCAAAATGGAATGTAAATTAATGGGCAAACTAATAGCCGGAAGAGGCGTGTACTGTCAATGTATTAATCAATTAATTAAGAGCTTATAGTACCATCGGGTCACGAATGGAAAGACAAGTGATTTCTTGCCGAGTTTTAGTTAAAGCAAGTTTTTAATTACTTAGTTCTGCTTTGTCAATACTACTTCATCAGTAGTTACTTACATGGAAGGTTCAATTAATTCGTATTGTTTAAATTAAGTACGGCGCCATAAAGCTCAACAGCATTCGCAACTATACACACACACACACATACACATTTAGTTCTTATGCATCATCGTCATCGCAAACTTGATCATCTCTCCTTCTATCATTAGTCGTGTCTCCCATATCCATTTCTTTCTGTTTGCTATCACAATTCATTTTGGACTCGTAGCAGTAATTTTACTTAATCATGGTACGGGATCGCGTTGACTCATACAATTGGCGATTTCGAGAACACGTCGGTTTTTATCGAGAGCCGGTATCGAGTAATATCGAGTATCGACAGGAAATGCAGCGACATGTAAGAGGATTAGTATGTCAGATTTATGTAATCGATTTTGGTGTCTGTCTTTTATGGGCAGAAAAGTGAAAATAATACACTATCAAGGTTATGATAACTATTAGCCAAGTAAAAACACATTTTTCGCTTAATTTCAACCGTTAACCTCGTCTCGATACTATCACAAGTGATTTTGTTTATTATTTTCCTTCACTAACTCTTTGTCCTCGAGTGACCAGTACCGATTCCTCGAATATTCCACACCCAAGCAATCGATAATCGTAAGTTGACCGATAAACAGTTCAAAACACGATCGACGAAGATAAGAAAGTCGTATTATCTAAACGGATAGCTCCGATGTCCGACAGGGTACAGTCAACAAGTTATTGTCGAGCCACTAGCTTGTAATCTTAAAACGGCTGTGTTATCATAACCAAGAGACAGCAAGACTCTAAATCCTAAATAGAGATAGCTAAGTGTATAACACGACCAATTAAAGAGACTTAGTATTCACCCGGTTTGACTGTACTTCAGCAAAAAAGTGACATTAAAGACTGAGCGAACAAAAGGAGTGAAAGCGTATTATGGACTACTCGCTCCAGGCGCGGGACAGTCAGCATGCAAATTAATACGTGACGTGGATGAAAATAAAATCAGAAATAACGCTTTTGAATGTTAACGAGATGCCGCTTAAGTATGAATGTTGACGTTTAACTGTATCAGGCAAAGGCTTTTTTACTGTAACGTAATGAAAATACGAAGTCTTGGATTATATACTCGTAAAAAACTTCGTTGTCTTTTGTACATTTGACATGAGCGTGAATTGATTTAACATGAGGGTATTTAGAGAGGGTTTATTTGCGGTGTCTGTATTGGCTCATATAATTATTTTTACTCATAACGTATTGTAAGTCATAATCATCGCAACTCATAACGTATTTTTTTCAGCAACTGTTTCTTTTTCAGGATTTTTATAAATCAAACATAACCTAACCTAGTCTTATCTACGGGTGTCCCTCACAATCCCTAACAACGTTTGTCCTAACACATCGTTTGTCCGAATTTTCATTTGCCCTAAACTGGTTTTCAGATGAGTCAGGCAACTTTTTAAGTTTTCCATTATATCTGCCGTTCGGTTAGGTTAGGGTTGTATTATAACAATGCTAAAAAGTTGTATAATTTAAGCGGAATTGACGTTTCGATAAATGAAAATTCGGACAAACGATGCATTAGGACAAATGACGATTAGGGCTTCCATAGGAGAACCCTTATCTACACATTGAATATTTCAGAACTTCTGAAAAGTTTACGGTTCCAGCGGTATAAAAATTACATTTTCGGAGTTCCAATAATCGGAGTTGCAATTTTATATGAACTTTGGCGCTCCCTTATTTGCGACTACGTCTGCTTTTTCCCCAAAAAATAATTACATCACCGTTACTGTTTGCTATGTCGACCGTACCAAACCATGGTGATAGTTCGTCCGAGACTGAAGATTGACCTCGGCTCAAATCTTAACCCGTCAGACAACAAACAACAAGCTATCTTGGAATAACAATTATTATATCACCCCGAGACATATCAGTGTGACTTGATGGTAAACTTTAGTTTCTTGCTCCCATATCAAACATAAATAAAAGATACCAACTGCTATCTGCCATTGATCGACGTTAAACTTGTTATCTAACTTTACATTGGTTGTAAAACAATTACATATTTCCTCATCGGTTTGTTCTAATCATTGGTGTTTCCTTTTATATTGTTAAATGGAATGCAATAAACAATCGACAACTTGATTCGATTGGCCCGTGTTAAGAGATAGTTTTTAATAATCCTAAGTGTTAGGTTTTATTGATTGGTGATTATTGAGACAAAAATACGGTGAACCAATATTACTTAACAATTTAATAAATGAAAGGAGAAACTGTCTTACCGCAAAATGTTAACCATGCCTAAGATATTGTGGTAGACAATCGTTTTCTAACGAGTAAACATCTGGCTAACACGTGTCTATGGGTTGGCTAAGCTTTTGTGGTTACATTGCCTGCATTTAGAGAGTTTAGTCAGAAGGGCAACTATGACTTTTACAAGTTACCTCAACATAAATAAATCTAATCTAATAAATAATTCTATGTTATCTTAAAATTATTCTCAGCAGATAAAGAAAAAATCAGACACAAAAGTTTCATATCCGTGAAAGCTTCTGTCAGTATGAACCTAGACATTTAGATTTCTTACGAAGTTCTGTACATTTTTTTCTGATTGCTGTTTATTGCAACATAATAGTATAAGTTCTCGAAAAAGCTCGTTATAATAATCTTGCTAAATCACGCTTTCACGTGGTTCCGTCAATTTCTGCGCCTTATTACGTTTTTATTGCCATTTTTATCGCCTAACGAGTGTCTAGACTATAAAGATATTTTGCTGTGTTACGTAAAAATACATCAATGAGTGTCAAGAGCTTTTATTTTACGTATTCCTAACTAGATACAGATAGTCTTAACATGGATATATCTATACTTTGTAACAAAGTTTTCTGTATATTAAAAAAAACTGCGATATTAATTGCGTTTAGGTTTTTTATAGATATTGCATGTTTTTATGAATTTCCCTGTTTTAGATGACGGTTATAATTGTACCTTTAAAAGCCTTTGAAACCAGTTCTATAACTTTTTTTTTTCATCCTCACCCTTACCCTTCTTGGTATTTAAAAGGCACTACTCGTATTGTATCATCCTGTAATATTATATTATTCAACATTATCGAACAGCACTTCAAATTTGACAACACCTGACAACAAGTTTGTATATGATAATATTAAGACATTGAATAAGAAACTAAGCAAAGATATTAAATAACACCAGTGAATACTAGGTCGTTCAATAATTTAGAATCCCGGCTCGGCCTAACCGCTTACAAACCAAACAGTTTATTTGCAACACAAACCCAATAAACTCATAGTTTTAGCTCGAACAGAATCCCGACAGTCATTGGACACGGATGTTCGGATCGCGGATATATCCCGGCCGTTGTAATAGCCGTAGAAATAGCAATAATCGTAGCAATAGGCGCATTACACGGGCATCAGTGTGGGCGAGCCGAGCGGCAATAAATACAGGGCTAACGGACTGAATGGCCGAAGATCTGGTGAGTTATTTTTTTTAACCACTCGCTCCTTAATTGAGTGAGCTTGAGTTGAAACGCGTTGCTATACGTATATTAGGCGGTTAGGCACGTACTACTTTGCGACAAAACCTGAAGGAAATGTCAAAATATACGAAACTAGCGAGTCTATCGACCGTCCTCGCTTCGCTTCGACTTATGTGAGGTACATAAACCAGAAATTATTATGCTTAAAAACTTTTTGTGATAAAATATCTAACTGATGGTGAAAACAACATCAAAATCCGTTGCGTGGTTTAGGAGCTAGCGGATATACAGACAGCTAGAAAGAAAGACAGACACAGAAAGCAACTTGATTATGTACTATGTAAATAAAAGATAAAGAAGATATGGGCGAGTTGTGAATTGCGAGAATCAACGTTCTGTGGCCTGTTTTATAAAACTACAAATTAGGTACAATTTACAGGTTACAAGTTTCCATTAGACACAACCTCGACCAATGACGACCAGCTATTTGAGCAGTGTTGCCAGTTTAGACCTGTAAAATTGTTACTTGTAGCTTTACAAAACGTGCCCCTGAACTAGAGATGGGCGGCGGGTAAAGCCCAGGTATTTACCCGGTAAATACCCATATACCCGGTATTTACCCGTATCTACCCAAATCGTCGGGTAGATATTTTTGTTACTGATGGTGTTAATATTGTTTCAGAACTGGAATAAAAGTGAGTAAAAGTAAAAGTAATTAACAAAACAAACTATTAATGTTACCTTAGGGAAACTTTCACTTGAAAAATCACCACGGCAAAATATTGTCGGGTCATGACAAAACAACTTAATGTGATACCGATGATGCGAAGCGAGAGATAGTGCAATAGAATTTAGTGTTCATTAACTGTTTATTGCGTATATCTCATTAAAGAAGCAAATAGTGTTACAAACTTAATGCGTTTGAATGTTTCACAATATTTAAAGAATCACATAATACATAATTTCACGCCTTCGTTCCCAGAGTGGGGTAGGCAGAGCTACAGAATTACAAACATCTCTAAAAACTTGTTGATAATTCTATAACCACAATTTGCACAATTAGGCTAAGATGTTTACCCGCGTATTAGTGACAGGTTGCAAGCCCATCGCCTAACAGTACTACAAGCCTTTATTCCCTTAGTCGTCTCTTACGACATCCACGGGAAGACATGGAGTGGCACTATTCTAACTCGGCAACCACACGAGGCAAAGGCAAGATATACGTATGTACGTATGTAAACACTTTATTGTACTAAATAAAAACAAAAACAATACAATTCATTATAAAAAAGATGTACAAAGGCGAACTACAGATACAAGAATAAATACCCGCGTATCTACCCGTGGGTAGGTAGATATCGGGTATTTACCGGGTAAATACCCATTTTGGGGTAAATACCCGGGTGGATGCCCATCTCTACCGAAAGTGTGAATGCCCCGGCCCGGCTTAAGTTGTATGCCTGTAGCACTGAGGAGTTCCATCTTTGTCATTAGGGTGAGTAATGCATTTGCAACCTTGTGATTGCAATTATTCACAATGCTCTGAGGTACCACCAGGCGCGCTGTAGGCTGACTTGTCTTCCTCATGAAAAAAAAAAAAACATAATTTAAAGTTAAACAAATAGGGAATAGTTTACCGCTTCATTTACAGAGAGAGGCAGCGGCTGCGTCCGCGCTACGTTTCTGCATGACGTTTGAGCTTGACGTATTGCGTATTAGACACTAGAAAATCCCTTTGGAATTTGGTTTTGATTAGGGATATGCCTATGAAATAATTTCGATAACATTGTTTTCAGTAGGTACGATGTAAATTTTATCTTCCATTTAACATTTAACTAACTCTACGCGATTGTTTAAAACTTCTGAAGTTTGATAGGACATGTTTGTTTTTGTTATTGAAAACATTCTGCGAGATAAAGTTTTTAATTTCTTGCAAACAAAATATAAAAAAGTTTAAATTTATATTTTATATACTCGTAGTACCTAAAATGTAAACATTATTACAAACATCCCATCAAATGGAAAAACTATAAAACCAGACACCGTTTGTACGGAGGGGCAAGACTCGATAAAATCATGTCGATAATCGGCGCCATTTGTCCGTAATCGCTGGCGATTGTCCCATTTTGTCCCACTTTAGTATGTTAATAGCATTAATGTATAAAACTGGTCACGAGCCATCGTCAGTTTATCGTCACAAGTTTGTAACTAGTTTTTGATCGTTTGTAGATACTTACTCAATAAGTATCGTGTTATATCAGAAAATGTGTTAAGTTTAACTCCTAAGTATTTAATGGACAATATTGCCCGTTTTATGATGTCTATTTTGAAGTTTATTGTGCTATTATGTTACTTGATAGTTATTGTTTCTCTTAGGTTACTTTAGTATTGAGAATCTTACGTTATTTTCATCATTATCACCAATCACCACCATTAAATTTCTCAATTTATTTTACAACAAAGCACGAAGTACAAATTAAAGTCTAATTTTATTAGGCACAGTTAGGCAACTCAGTAACTAGATCTGTGTCAATATCTTTTCACTATAATCGATAGACTCGATCGATATTATTCGACACACTTGATTCGCTCCGATATAATCTATCGAGTTGACCGTATAATCGACCGTGACTACAATAACTAAAGCACATTATAGTCAACTAATGACTTAATCGAGTCCAGCGACTTAGAAAGCGCTATTGAAACTTTTATGCAATGTAAAGCAGTCACAATTTGTTCATTACATAAGAGTTTTATCCGACGTATTTGACATTTATGATTTAATTGTAGCTATCAAGCATGTCGCGGAGCTAATAATTTGCAAATAATTAAGACAGTTGAATTATTTACCACTTTATTACTGCTTTCGAAACTTTAATCAAAAATTTACAACGCAGTGTTGTCTAACAGTAAAGCAACATTTATTATTACGAAATTTTATCAATCATAAAGACGGATGCGGCGCTAATAAAATATTATAATCCTCTTTATCCTTAACACACCGTTTTTTTCAATTAACATCAGGAAATAAAACACATTTTAAATTAGGAATCTTGCAACCAACCACTTCCACTAAACAGCTAACCAATCAATGCAATTCCAACGGCCAATCAGCAAAAACTGGTAAAGAAATCACCAATCCAAACACGTTACGCAAACAGCCTTAAATGTAACGAGCAATGTTGATTCATCTATAAGTAGAGGGTATAATTCATAGGCAATTTGCAACTTCCTCGTGCAGATGAGGCTTTCTAGTGTGGGCGCGAACAACTGCTCGTAATTAATGCAGTTGCACACAAGCGCACGCGCATCGGCGCGGATCGGAGAAACTAGACGGAATCGGCGATACAAATAAATATGAAAACGCGGGGAGTGAGAAATATGGATATGGCAATGCTGGTAGCTCTAATAATAGTCTAAGAGCCCACGACACTAAACCTAGTTCGATAAAACTACAAGATGATATATATAATTAGTCACGTTATTAATGAGGGAACACGAAATGGCGATGCTGCAAGGCAAAAAACCTGGCTCCACTGTTTGGAAAATGCAGCAGTGGTTTTTGTTACATAGAAATCGGTGATCGTTCAGATGAGCTTTGGTTTTTTGAGGAGATCGATCATAGTGTATCCTTATCATAATTTGTATTTCTTTTTTCATACAAATTAATTCGCCACGCGATGTATCTGAAATAGCCCAATTTACCTGTAATTAACCTGAGACTTAAATCTTCGTTTACATTATACATTGCTGCTCGATGGGACCTTTAAAAAATAATTGCGCTCTATGTATTAGAGTTATTAACGAAATTCCACATTTACATGACTTGTAGAGCTATAAACCTACGTCTAGTTTAAATGATTGCTCGTATTCTATTTACACACTGCATACTTAACCACTTTATTGTACTAAACAATTACATTACACAAATATTAAATATACAGAAATAAAAGTTGTACAAAGGCGAACTTATCCCTTTAAGAGATCACTTCCAGTTAACCTATGTCCAATAGAGCAAACATGATATGATTATATGATTGTTTGCCCTAATTTAATTGTTTGGAACTTCTCCACTTTATGTTCAGCATTCAAACTTCTAAAGCACATTCATCTTCACTCTCAAATCATCTTCTGCAGAAACAGCTGTCTCGTAAGCCAGCGTCAAGCCTGTTCTTGTGTGAATAAAAAATATCACCTATTATCAGCGGCAATATCCTCCAACCGTGCAGAAGAGTTTTATCACTATTCCCCCGGGATCGTTTTATTAAGTTATTAATTATTTAAATAAATATCTGGCCGAAGTTAGTAAACACGGGATGTTTAAAAAAAATAGGAATTAATATTCAAGTATAAAACTTTAAAAGTGGTCAAGTACGAGTCGAAATCGCGCACTGAGGGTTCCGATTGTTCCGAAACGCACAGTAGGTAACAGGGAATATGCATGGTTTTTAAATCGCATTACTCAACAAAATATGAAAATACCGTATAGGAGATCTCTCTAAGTGAAATTAAAATTAAAATCGCTCAAGAAATACGGATGATACAAGCATTTTAAACTGCTAATTAGACAGAGAGATCCGAAGTGAACCGGCGACGTCATTGTGCAGTTCGGCCATATAAACTCCACGTAAAATTCTGTTTTGCTAGAAAGAGATAGAAATAAATCTTTGTTGGCTTATATCTTGGTCATTTTTATAGCTAATCAAAAAATGTTTTTTCACTTCTCATGCTACAAAAGTCCGTCTTTATGTCGTGCGTAGGCGACATAAAGTCGCTTTTTATGCTCTAGTGCATAAAGTAAAATGTTCGTCGTAGACCAAGGCAATCGGTCCAACAGCCACACCAAAAATATTTTTATAATATAACTGAGCGGTACCTATGTATCGACCTAAGTCAGATGTCACGTACATAATGAATAAAAAGAAGAAAAAAAGTTAATTGGCGGGAACCATACTTATTTTGTCATTGTCAATATTTGTGTTACAATAATTTACATGTTGCTGTTTCATTTCCTCGCAATCGAAGTGAAAATTAGAGTGTACCACTCGTCCATAAAACCCATTTAACACTCGACCTTAGATCCATCCTCAAATTCAAATTCAAATTCATTTATTCCTTTGCTATAATGTAGTATTACAATGTAGTGATGGTGAATATTAGATCGTCCAATACATTCTGCTTCACTTAGCATGCAAAGATTAAGTAAAATTAATATTAAATTAAACAATTGGTACAGTTGTAGGTAATTAAATTATACATCTTTGTGGTTAAAATATTCCTTAAGTTCGCTCGCAAGCTCGCTTGGATGGATAAACATCTCGCGTAAAATGGTGCGTTTTATGCACTTGTTGTACAATCTACTATTTCTCACCTTTTTGTAACATGAATCAGCTTTTATTGAAGCTGTAAAAAAAAACATGCGTATTCCCTATTATTATAATTAGGGCTTGTAACCGTAAGAGCGAGCTCAACTCACACTTTACCAGTATCTTAGTAAACAAAAGCGTTAAATTTTGTATGATGACCAAAGACGCTTGTTTTACCGTTTTTAGTTATGATACAGTCAAAATTAAAATACGTAGGGGACCCCCTTTATTCATATATTTTTTTTAGAAAATCTGCCGTAATGACATGTATTCTGAAAAAACAACAACCATCGGCTACGGTTCATAAAATACCTACAGCTTTTTAAAGTTACGACAGACGGACGGGTAAGCGTAGGCTTCGTAATAGTCTCGTTTTGGGTACAGAACCCTAACCCCCTTACTAATAAACGTCGAGTAACGGTGGTATAGCTATACAATGTTTTGTCCTTATCTGTCATTGTGACATTTGAATTTGACAGATAAGGACAAAACATTGTATAGCACCGTTACTAAACGTTTATTAGTAAGGGGCAGAGATGGGCAAAATTTATTCGAATGACGAATAACCAAATTATTCGCGAATAACGAATGAAATTCTCGAATGATTATTCTTATTCGAATAAATTATTCGCGAATAACGAATGAAATTCTCGAATGATTATTCTTATAATTTATTCGTGAATAATTTATTCGTTGAATGAATTGCCACGAATAATTATTATGTACTACTTATTATACCTGCTCCATTTTTCTCTAATAAATTAATAAATTATTCCTTATTCGAAAAGTAGTCGAATGATTCATTTGTGGATAAACTATTCGCGAATAAATCATTCACAAATAAATTATTCGACGAATAAATTATTCGCGAATAAAAATATAACGAATTATTTTTTATTCGAATAATGCCCATCTCTGGTAAGAGGATAAGAATCAAGACATCCAAGCAACTTTATTACTCCAGCTTCATAGAATCAAACTTGTAAATCGCCTAGAATTACGTTCTCCGTTTAACACCTGTTTTTATCTACAGGGTGTAAAAACTAAATTGATTTAACGACGCAGATTGACGAAGAAATATCCATCACGCGCCGAGCCACGCGTGTTCCATCGTGCTCTTGTTAATTGCCCGTGTTTAATCGGAAACTGTTTAATGTTCATGGGTTCCTGGTTGTTTGAGTACGACGTGACGTTGAGTGTTGGTGGGTTTTGAGAAAAACCCGGACAAGTGATAGTCGTTCTCGCGCACCGAGGGTTCTGTACCGCCGCACAGTACCTAGGTATTATATTCCGATTTGAATTCGGTTTCGAATCGACTCAGTGCGAGCCTATCTCACACTTAGCCAATTTTTTTTCAGGGCAAACCTCTAATACTACAGATACTATAATTATACCAACGGTACCTAAAACGGTACAACGGTACGGCGGCGTTTTTTGAATGGTACCGCCTTTATTATTTTATTTTCCTGTTTTTTTAGTTAATCCGTTGCAACAACCCACCTCCACCACCAAGTCCAAGTCCAGATCTTTTTGATACTTATATTGTTTATTGCAAAGTACTTCTATATCGCATTCGAATATGACTGTATGTGTTCTAAATAATTTAATAAAAACACACATGTTCTGAAAAAAAAACTCTCTATCTATCACGATTCAAAATATACAGCTCTTTAAAGTTAAGGACGGACGGACAGCGTAAGCATATGAATGTCCTGTTGGGCTACCCTCCGGGTACGGAACCCTAAAATCGAACTCATAGAAATGCAATTTCCAGATTTATTCAAAGGTCAACTTGTAGAGAGTGCCTTTAGGCATTAATTTCATCTTTTTTTGTGCAATAATTCTAAATATAGAATATCGACCCCCAACGGGAAGAAATAGAGAGAGTAGCCGAGCGGGAAACTAAATCCACGCGTATAAAGTCGCGGGGGTCCTCTAGTATTTAATAAACAGAATTAAAAAAAGTTTATATATCCAAGAAGCCACTGATTTTCAGATAGTGTCCTGTATTGTTGACAGTAAGCTCTTTTTTATTTGCGTGAGTCTTGTAGCCTCTAATTAAGGTACCGTACCTATCTACGAATCACATAAATATTATATTTCATACCTCGGTTGTGACATGAATACTGGGATTTATGTAATTTCCCCGATTTCTTTACCATCTGGAACTAATCTTCCAGCCGCGTAGCGTGCCGGTGCACGCAATCACAAAAATCACTTTAACGAATTATCTTGCTTCTACAACCGTCTAAAAGAAAAAAGGGAATGTAAGGGTATGAAGTCTATATTGTTATACTATATCCTTTTTGTTTTTTGGGCGGTCGCGTATTATGGCTACCAGTCGCCGCCACTAAACTCAACCACTAGTGGTTCAGCTACGCCACTAGACGCAGCCACTAACTGCGGTCACACTGGTGGCCGAGTGTGCGGGCTATGCGGCGGCTGTGCGCACGAGGCGAGCGACAAAACGGCGCTACTTGTAGCGAGCGCGGATGACTCCCTCAGCTTGTGGCTCGGACGGACGCTGTCATTCAAACGCTCGGTATGCGTCGATGCTGTATAGAAAACGCGTCCGCAACTTGTGGCGGCCACAAGTCTCACCACAAGTATGTGGTCGCCACTAGGGCCTCAATGTGCGGTCGCCCTTAGTGAGCAGTACATAACTTACCTTCATTAAAGCCTCTTTTAGTACCATTGATTGGTAATCGAACAATTAAACCTTCAACTTTCCCCACTAAGCGTTTATAGACCTGGACGGGTCTCATTTCGAACCAGTCATGTAGATATTGACTGGAGACCTTTGATATCTATTAAAAACTTTACATACGTATCTTTTATATAACTGTGAAAATTAAAGCAAAATCATAGACAACATGCTATTTCATGAAATGCTAACGACATTATATAGTTAACTAACAGAAAAAAAATCCGAGTTAAACTTAGATAGTAGGTACTCAACAAAAAAAAATATGTTGAAGCTGGCATTGTATTAAGCGTGACTTAACGTCTACATAATAATTAAAGTTTCCAGAAAGCTTTCCTCCCCAACTTCCCAGAATTACTTTTCCTTGTCCAACTATCAAAACATTTCGAGAAACGGATCGAATCAGGCAGCGGCAGGAGATACCTCTTCGGTTTCTACTTACTTGGAAGTCATTTGTTTTGAATTAAGACAATAGCGTAGGGTTTTATGCCTAGAATCAGACAAAATGTTGACATACGCGGGAATACCCAATGGGAAGAATTGTTTAATTCAAACAAGGAATGTTAAAACCATTTTCCCTCTTAAGAAACAGCTACAGGTTGTTGCGATTTTCGTTTTATAAGACGTTTATAAGCAAAAAGTTTAAAATTGCCAAAGTCCCGAATCTGCTATAAACAGATGTTTATTACTAGTGACGTTTAACGCTTCTCGAGCCAACACTTCCTAAAAGTTTGACGCATTTGCGTAACCTCGAATGATTACAATGTATTCATTCCATAAGTATTTCCCTTCGATTCCTGAACAACCGTTTCTTAGCACGATCATTAATTAGCAGAAATGTTAGGATCGAGGTGGTGAAAGCATTGTTTCGACTTGACCCAGGCTTGAGACGATACAATGGCTGTGGGAAGACGTAGGTGGCGTGGGTAGGTATGCATAATTATCGAAACCAATATACAAAGAACTTCTCCAACCTGCACCCTTCAAGAAAACAAAGATGCAGGAGAACCAGTCCGGTGCGAGCTTAGAGGTCGTCTTATAATGGTAGCAATTTAGTAAAGGAACAAAACACCGTTAATTTGTCCCGATCGAAATCACCGCGTTATCCGTGAAATCGATTCGTATTAGTCTTATAAAATTTGTGGAATAAGCAACGGCGTGAAATATTTCTTTTTCCTTGGTTTCTAAATTGAATAGTCATTTGGGGCAGGTCAAATTAATGGCGTGCCAGAACAGCCTATTAGGTTCACTATTCAATACAAACAGTTATCGATTGATGTAATTATTTCTGTAGTTAACCAACCGTTTAGAAATCAGTAACAAGCGAAGAGAACCTAGATAGAAAACATTATGTTCGTTATAGTCTTAAAATCGATATTATCTTTGTCAGTTGCTCGACCATATAAAATTGTTGTGATCTTATTTTGATAAATGCGATTGGCTTGTAGAGCCGACAAGAAATTGATAAGTATCTTTCAATTATAGTTTTGATTGACCTAATATTTATTGCTGCATATTATTATAATATGTACAATACATACATACATAATTCCGAAGTGTCATAATTTCGAATTGATCAAAATCCCAATGCACAATTCCGAATGCAATGTTTTGATAGAAGACTTTATTTTTTGATATCGCTTAGGTATAAATGAAACCTAACCTAACCTACGTATAGCAAATCATGCATTTAGTCTAAAATAGCTCTAGCATAACATAGCTTCCGGAAAAATAAAAATTCGGACCAATTAATGCTCGGAAAGAACGCAGATTTTTAGGTATTATTTACTTTGTATTATTTTGTTTTCGGAAAATGTTTTCTTCATACATCGCGGCATCGACGACCAACTAGCATTTGTCGTTCTGGGCTCATTAGTAGCTGACCAACTTCAACTTCTTTTTTCTTATAAGTAAGCCAAGCGTAAGTGTAATAGTGACATCTGTTACGATATCGATAAGCAGACGGATTACTCGTTGTATAATCGCGCGATGCCCCGTCTAGATAAGATGGAGTCTCGTCGTGGGCGTCCCTCACGGAAACGCCCGAACGGAACCAAAGCGAAACGTGGACGTGCGAATTGGGAACACACCGTGACTTATTATTTTAAGGTAAAACAGCCTGTAGATGTAAAAGTAAACTTACTAGATATTACGTGGATGCTGTCATTTGCGATCTTAATTGGGTACGTTACCTGAAACAGATGAAAAGAATAAATTAACTGGATGAATTTTATGGTACAATTTAAAACATAAAAATAACTTGACAGGTTACCGAACTACTTTTGACACAACATGCTCGATTATGCTAATTAACTGTCAGTTTACATTTGATTTAGTACCTTAATAAACTCGATTAAAGTCAGTCTGAAGACCCCATAGTTAACTTAAATTGGCATTGGCTCGAAGACGTTCGTCACGTCACGGTGCTGCCCTGAGTCTGAGCGTGGCACGAGGTCGTGGGACCGCCACATTGTCACAAGGACAAGTTCAAGGACAACCAACAAGGCTGCTGTCAAGGGTTATCGATTTCTTTCGAACCATTAAATGACAGAAACTATGAATAATTTGCAAGGAAATTTTAGATTTGCTTGAATCGATATCAAACGATGAACGTGGCGCGGGGTGTGGGAACGACACGTGGTCACAAGGTCAAGTTTATGGAAGAGCTGAAGGTCACTGTCAAGTTTTTTCTTGCATTATCGAGATTATAAATTATAAGGTAGTTTTTAATTTGCTTGCATTAAATTAATCAAAGTCGATGTGACTGATTAAGGGATCATTGATTTCACATTCAGAGATATTTATTCAAAAACGCATAATAAACCTATTTTAATTTATGCATTTATTATGCTTTGTCAAAAAATGTGTATGTAAAAAATAAAGTCAAAACATATTTAAAGCATAATGTATCTACTTTTATTTATCTACTAGCTAGAGGGTCCTATTTTCTTTCTATATCAAACTTATTACGAAGTATTTAGCCTAGTTGGTAGTGACTAGTCCTGAGTTCGATTCCCGGCAAGGGCAAATATTTGTGTGACGAGCGCGACTTTTTTTTTTCCTTGTATATAATTTATTCCTGATGTCTTAGATGTTTTCTATATATTTAAGTACCTTTGTACCTGTTTATCCATATAAGTAGTTTATCGTTGTCTACTACCCATAGTACAAGCCTAGAGCTGAGTTTGGGACTAGGTCAATTGTCCCCTGATTCATTACTATTTAAAAAGTGTTCATAGACGATATTTTTTTCCAAAATGCTCAACTTCTGGAATAATGAAATAATTAGGAAGTTAAAAGTAAAATAAGGTACTAAACTAACCAGTTATTACGTCCCCTAGACGACCTTCATCCCTGTTGTTAAAAAATAAATTACAGAGCTAATTAAGCACACAGGCCAGTGTGACCTTGAAGTTCGGAGGGCAACGGTCAGGGCTGCGGTAAAAGTAGGGTTTGGCCGGAATAGGCTCGGTTTGGAAATAGGCCGAGTACAAGTGCTGGTGTAGAGCTATTTATGGTGACAACAACACAAAGCGGAATCTCTACTAATTAATAACGTTTTCAACCCTTGGTTTGGCGAGATTTTTTCGAATAGGTCTTGTACTTAAGTGCGAAATACCTAACTGTGGTAGTTAGTGAGGAATGGAATACTTTGAGTACGTATAACAAAATAAAATTAATATCAGGGGACAATCTCAAATGAATTGACCTAGTCCCAAACTAAGTACTAGACAACGACAAACATACTTATATAGAGAAATACATACTTAAATATATAGAAAATATTCTGGACTCAGGAAAAAATACTCCCGCTCATCACACAAATATCTTCTCATAACGGGATTTGAACAGACAGGGTCTCTACCAACTAGACTAACGTGTCGTCGTATTTATGCACTCTTTATTGCACATAAAACCAATTACAATTAAGTACTTACACAAACTTAAGTAAGATGAATGTTATATTAATTTTAATGCAACTAACCAGATTTTGTATTCATTTTGATCTGTCTTCCGTTATGTATAATGTGTTATGCTTGTCGAACTTTTCTGCGACAAAAAAAGCATTTAATCATACTTTTTTATTCTGTAGCCACTACATGTCCTTTGTTATTTATTGGACAATATCAATAAGCCCTATTTATTCGAATCGTTATTGATATTCGATTGTAAAACATGAATGGAACAAAAACTCGACTCGTAAATACAGCCGACCCTGGAGAACGGATTTATTAATATTACAACGTTCGTTAAGTACGTTTTAAGTTAATATTGTATTAAAATTGTAATGTTCACTCGATGGCTTCCGACAGTTTCGATCGCAAGCATTTGTAGTAATTAATTGTTACTAGTAATTGATATGGCGAGCGTTTAAGGAGTGTTTTATTAACTTGTGTCGTTCTTTAAACTCTGACGTCAGGCGATGTTCAATGTGAGAATGTCGGTTTAACGTATGTACCTATACTACTTTTGCTTGTGTGTACCTTCCTACTTTAACGTATGTTTTTAAATTGGCAATGATCTGTATCTACAGAGAACTGACAGTATTAATATTTGTTTCAAAGGTTACTTTTAGAATTTTGTACATCTTAGGAAAGTAATTAAATATCTCTTGCTCTACTATATAAGTTTGACGGTTGCTAGGCATATCGGAACGTGTGCTACTTGCTATAGAAGGTCTGGTGGCAAGTACTTAATTTTATTTTTAATTTTTCTTTTTCTTTTTAATTTAACTAATCTGTGTAAGCCAACCACGCGATGATTGCTTAGATTTAAGAAAGTGTAACAAGCTTGTTTGTGTTCAATAATAGTACATTGTGCATCAAGGGTAGTATGAAGGGAATTACTAACGAGAGTGTAAGAAGCCCGACGCCGAAGGCGGAGGGCTTTTAATGACTCGAGTTAGTAATCCCCTTACTGCCTGTGATACACACAATGGTTTTCATCACCATTTGCGAGGAAAAAAAACAAAGAGAAAATTAAATAATACATTTCTTTCGATTTGGCGGGTAACATATTGCCATGTATTACTTCAGCTGCATCTCTTAGTTCCGGTGGTGTATTGGTGATATTTAATCTTGTGTCCGAATCCTGGGATGAAGAAGCCATTTTCTTTTTTGTTTTGTACCTAACTATTTTAAAATAAAACACTTTAACTCTGCAAAATATAAAGAAATAACTTTTGACGAACGGGAACGTAAATGGAAACGATATTTTTTTTGTGACCTCTACCACAGATAATAACTGCGTTTAGTTTCGACCTGGATTCGAGCCAGATTTAGCCAATTTGAAAGAAATGTATAATTACTAAAATTAATGATAAATGTTGATATAGACTTGAAATAGGTATAAAAATAATGAAGTTTAATGAAGCGTATTTAAGCGTAGGTTTTGTGTAATTTAAGTTAGTCTATAGCTAATTTTTAAAGATGAAATTAGAAACCGATTTAATTTTTGGCTGAAAATTAAACCTCCTTAGTCAGAAATGATGTACGAAAGAGTTGCAAATTTTAAAAAGAAAGTCATTACTCTCTAGGGATGACAAACTCGCCATAATTCCCGCGGGAACAATTTAGGCCATTGTCCTTCTGTATACAGGCATGGAATAACACCATTTACGAGCAAGTGTGATGAAAAGTATTTTATTATTATTATTATTATTAAAAATCAGTTTGATTGTCAACGTCCTCTAGACTTAAAAAAACACAAAACGGGGTAATAACGGATTTTCATACGATATTTCTACGCTGATAGTTAAATCAGGTTAGTGATGGTATCCATTTTAATATAAGTACCCAGATTTTTGAGAAGGGGTAATTTATTTAAGTACTTTTACTACTAAGAAAGTGTGGGCTAGCGTGGCCACCAAGTGTTGCCGCAAAATTGGCGACGTAGACGGGAGACACCTAGACAGAGAGATGGCGGGATGACTTGGACGCATTCCTTAGCAACTGGTCGGAAGATGCACCAAATAGGAACTGAGGTCAAGGGGAGAGGCCTTTGCCTAGCAGTGGGGAAACTAAAAAAACGCTAGTAAAAAAAATGTAAGTAATATTAAATAGCATAGCATACCTACCCATATAGCAATTTTTGGTCGCAGACTTTTCAGAGCATTTACAATCACAATAGTTTCGTAACAGCTTCGGCACATTGCGACTGTGTAAGGGTTTGGTTTCTAAGTGTAGTAACAGTTGATATACAAAGCTATGCGGCCACTAAATCACTAGTAACTATGTGTAGCCCCTGCGTCCACACATAATGGAAACATTTGTGTCACACATTTTTATACACTTTGTGTTTAGTTTGTGACTAGTGTACAAACTAGGAAATAATGTGTAGAGTAACCGTGTGGTAACTCTGTAACCACGTTATAAACAATAAACGCGAAGTGTAGTAATGTTACGTCAATGTTTAGGAAATTTGTAACGGTAAATTACAACAGAAAGGCTCTCTGTAAATAAAAAAGTGGTATCCTGCCTTTTGGCCGAAAAACGCTTGGTCGAATGTATCGTTTCCCAACTGTTTCATTTGCCAACCCACTTTTATTTCTGTAACTGTAAATATTTCAGGATTTATTTTTGTACCTTCGTGTAAACCCTATTAGTTAGGTTAGTTTTTTAAAAATCCTGAAATACTACCATTTTGTAAATTCAGTAACTTTTTTACTACTTTAAGTTTCACGTCAGAACATGTCGGCACAATCTAGTAACTGTGTGACCATTTGTGACTGCAATTTTTGTCCGTAATAACCAGAGGTTGGAATAGGTAGTGCTTATTAACCTAAACTTGACTCACGTTCATTCATGCGTGAGTGAGATGGGGATACGTTATTGAATGAAGATGCAACAAGTTTAGGTTAATAAGCACTACCTATTCCGACCTCTGGTAATAACAACGTATTTATATCATAATTAATAAGTTTTATGGTTTATTCTTGCTTATATATTTATTGTTATTGCTAAAATATATTATTCTGTCAATGCAATCTTCAGAGATCTTTAAATGTGTACACTTATTCAATAACGCAATAATACGCAGTACAGTCATGTGTTTCGCTAAATTGGCTAAATTATGATTGTATGTTGGCGCGTTGATGAATTTCAACCAATATGATCAAATGACACGATTAAATTATTTTCCCATTGAGATTTGAACACAACCATTATTGAATTAACACTAAAACCAAATATTTAGGTTGTCAAACTTTTTTTGTAATGGCGTCTCTTCTTGTTTTTTTTTTTAAATCACTATGAAAACGACACCAGACTCTCCAACGAATTCCATTGAACGAATGATTTCTGACGAACTGTTTTCAAACTGGGAACATTTTTACCACACAGCGACGGAACACGGAACGGTGAAACCAAAAGTTACTGTGTCGACTCTTCCCCAATTTTAGACGCGGTGACGTAACAAATTCGAAGCAGCTACCAAACGTGTGACTACAATCAGTCAGTGTCTACACATAAGTTTCGACAATTTTCGTCACGGCTACCAAAATTGGCTACTTGAATCAAACAAAAGAAAACGAGCTCGAATTCCTGTTATGAAAATCAAAATCAAAGTTCCTATTAATCGAACAACAAATGATAGACGTATTCAATATAGGTATTATGGGAAAACAGGGATGATGTAATGTAATTATTGACCTAATTTAACAAGTAATAAGTGGTAACCTTTACTCGTAAGCTGCAACAATGTTGCTAGTTCCAACAACCGTTTTTACGCATCGCACCTTGTAAGCCCGTCGATAAATTGCAGACGTTCTTGAACTGTTCCGAGATGAATTATGTCAGGCCAGTGGTACAGTCAGCAGCGAATTCAATAACTTAATTATTCGTATGTGCAAATACACTATAAATGTGTATATTTACTCGGCAATAAGTACAGGTATGTCACGTCACGTAGCTGTATCAATAAGAGGGGTGCAAAGAATTTAGTAAGTTGTTTTAAATGTTTTTTCACGCTGACTGTACAGTGTTTATGTCAATGCCGTGCTCGCATTTAAATAATAATTGCCGTCAATATTTCTTAAATAAATAAAGCTTGCATGCGGAAATCGTAAAAATGTGTGTTTTTATGACCTATTAACGAACTTCTTGTGCTCTTGGCCCTTGAAATTGAAATGGAAATTCAATGTACTAAAAACTGGATCCCCTTCCCATTTCTTTTTTATATTTGAAACTCGAAATTCGTAGCCAACGGAACCCTAAACCCAAAATAAAGACAAGAATGCAAAAAAATGAAGAATGCATTCACGAAATTACGAATTGAGAAACAATGGGCGATGCAAATGCGACCGCTGCGCTGGCGCGTTTTATTTATTGCGAGCAGCGGGTTGTTCCGGACGCCGGCGCGTGGACATATGTATGCAGTTATTGTTAATACAGCCTGTATATACTTACGAGACAATGTGAAAGAGTTTTTGCCCAAAAACAAAACGGGTGTTTTAATGGTGACGAGAATATTTCGAGCTTTATTTACAACTGCCATCGGACGTGCCACACTAAAATGTTACTACTTTTGAGTTCGACTGTACAGTCAACCAATTTGATTCCTAGGCCACAATGGACTATGTTAAAGCATACTCGTAAGAATAAATAATAACTACACGTAGAAGCGAATCTCCTTTGGCCATGCCCCAAATGCCGCGCTTTAAATACCTACTTCCCCCTTCACCCCGCTACGCCCCTCTGTCTTCCGCGCCCAAAGTTAGGGCTGTCAATTGCGAAATATTTTAATCGGTTTATGGATGTGGTATACAAGTTTAGTCACGAAATGATATTAATGTTTTACTTTAACGTGGGAACATTGTTGCAAAATGAGTTTTTTACATTTACGTTAAATTAGGTAATAATACTTATTGATGATATTAAGATTATCTCATAAAACTCCTTCATTCAATCAATTATTTCTAATTAGTTTGCCGTAAATTGTCGTTCACTTTTTAAAACACTATCTTAGTTCAACCATAAACACTAAAACCAACACAAATACGAAAACCAATTCAAGACACAATATCAATATCTTGGTTAATATATATTACGTGTGTGACTCCCTTGACTGACTAGACACCTCAGTGTCGCCAGGCGGTAGGTATCTAACGCGTCGAGCGCGCGTCGGGAGCCGGGAGTTTCGCTTCTACGTGTAGTTGTTATTTATTCTTATGGTTAAAGTGACAGTTGTAAACCAAAATTAAGAAACTTCTTATGATTTGGTTGACAACGTCACGTGGTCATAGTCCGTAGTAGCCTAGGAATCAAATTGGTTGACCGTACCTATAAATACTGTATTGATGTAGGTAAAGACTTTTCGCCACTAAGCTTCCAGTTGAGCACGTTTGTCTTATTTATGAACTGAATTCTTAATTTGAATCTCGCAAGGCTGTCCGTAAAATCCGACCTACCTAAAGAGTGGTCCGAAAAAAAAGTAGCAGCACATAATATAGTTTTTTTTTCATTATGTGGTAATTTTTAAGCAGTGTATTTGTTATAGTAATCTGTAGATACTATTCAATAAAATAAAAAATAACAATCGTAAAAATGAACGCGCGATTTCAAGTTTTCGCCTTTTATATTACATCTCACCTAAAACTTTTTGAACAGCGTCTTCTGAAGAATTTATGAGGTGTTCGTCATAAACATAGGTTTTCCTTTAAGTTTGATGGGCTACTTAATACCTTATTAAATTGTCTTTTGATTAATAGCTACCTTTTTTGATTTGACTTCACTTTGAGGTGGTTACCTATCACAACTTCGAAAAATGTTTGACCGAATTTTGGTTCGATAAATATTATTCGACAATTATGGTTTGGGTTTTTTTACGTTTGCCCGAAAGACCACTTCGAATATTTTCATTTAGTCATTTCTTGTTTAGGTTTTTTACCGATTTGACAAATTATCTATTCCGTAATACTGATTTCGGCGTACAAACAGTTTTCCAATGTAATGGTTTGTCAATTTATCTATTTCCCATTTCTTATTTTATCTTAGTATCATTTGCCCAATTTAACGGCTCGGTTTATTAATAGTTTACCTATTTTTAAATCGACTATGCTAACCTGTCCGATTCGGTTCCACCCTGATTCGTCTTGATCGTTGCATTTTCTGGATAAATTACAAGCAAGATTTTTTGGGCAGAAAAAAAAATAACCTCGAAGACCAAGGCGGGAGCAAAGCTCCCGCCTTGGCCTTCTAACCTAACCTATCCGTATCGGTTCTGCCCTAATTCGCCTTGCTCGGTGCATTTTCTGGATAGTAACAAATTACAAGCAATATTTTCTTACCGAAATGAATATTTGACGTAACGTAGCGAAAACTATATGTAGCATTGATGTAGTGAAAAATGGGTTAAGAAACAAAATACGAAACGATCCCTAGGCTAATTGTAGCAATGGTGTAATGAAAAATAGGCTTTGAAATAAAATACGTAACAATACATAGGGCAAGTGACTACAAGGAGAAAAGTTGCTCGGACTAAAGATATGTTTCCTTAATGTCAAACGGTGAAATAAAAAAATTACGAATCGTGCCATCGGAGAAACGTTAAAAAACGAAACGTTTTCGGTCAAATGAAATTCGGTCAAAAGCTTTTCGAGGTTGCGATAGGTTACCCTTTGAGGTAGTTACATGGAATTTCAACATTGGTGTAAGTATTTACCATTTTTATAGAAATTTGTCTACCATAGAAAAACCTCTGTCACTGGTTAGATTGGGGAGACTTCCTTACTACCCAAAGTAAAATCCAGTTTATTGATATAACTTAGCTTGACTTGAGCTGTGTGGTTGCCGGCTTAGAATAGTGCCACTCCATGCCTTCCCGTGGATGTCGTAAGAGTCGACTAAGGGAATAAAGGCTTGTAGTACTGTTAGGCGATGGGCTTGCAACCTGTCGCTAATACACTGGTAAACATCTTAGCCTGATTATGCCAAATGTGGTTACAGAATTATCAACAAGCTTTTAGAGTTGTTGGAAATTCTGTAGCTCTGCCTACCCCAAACTGGGAATAAAGGCGTAAGTTTATGTATGTATGATATAACTTATCCGTAAGATGATATTCCTAAAAGCATGAAACAAGTTATGAAAATGGAAATTTTGTGGCATGGTAGAAAACGGCAAGCGAAGATATTCAAATTGTGTTGTTCAAAAAGTTATAAAGTACCTGCAATAAATATTGAGAAAACGTAATGAATCTCATACATTTCAATATGATTGTATTTTTATTTCATAGCATGAGATCTACAGATTACAAAAAAAAAACTGCTTGATAATTTAGCAATAAATAAATAAAAATATACCAGATAATACATTGCTACTTTTTTACTGAACCACTCCTTAATTAATATCAAACTGTTCGTAGAGCACGTGTACACAATAATGGTCCTTCTAACCGAGTAACAAAACTATTATTAGAAATAACTGTCATTGTGAACAAAATTAAAATTAAAATTACGTCATAACTGCACTCAAAACCTTTCACTGCACTCTTATATGCACCGAGCAATAATTCAGGCTATTAGTCGAATTTCGTGCTGTCTGGCGAGTGAAAGCGGCTACTGGGCTTTGCTGCCCCCGGCGGGGCAGAAGCTATGCGCGGGCGGCGATAACGGTATTTTTTTTAAACTTGGAACGTTGATAATATTGAATTCAGTATTCATAGTTACTGGCTGTTTTTTAAAAAGTGGAAATGAAGTAGTGAAGCGCATCTTTATGAGTTGAAAACAATACAGTATCTTTTGGAGTTTTTATACGTTGTTTGAGTACTTATTAAATAACGATGGATGGAGTTTAGTGGTGGTAGGACCTAGGTGGTAGTGCAGGGTCCGTCCGGATCGCTACCACCATCTTATCCATTAAACCACCGCCAAGCAGCAGTGTTCGCATTGTTGTGTTCCGGTGTGGGGATAAGACAACCGGTGAAATTACTAGCATAGAGGCATTCCATGTTAGTCCTCAGGGTTGGCAACGCATTTGAAGTCTTAGGATTGCAGTTTTGAGATTGTAGTCTTGAGATTTCAAATGTCTATGGGTCTCACATCCCACTTACCATCAGGTGGCCTGAGTGCTCGCGTGGGCGTGCCTTCTCCTTGCCATAAAAAAAAACTATATTTATATAATTCATACTTTTCACGTGGTATGTTATCTTTTCTGTAATTTGAGTGAGCAACAAAGTTTTTAAAGAGAATAGTACCTATCGTAAGTTTTTTTTTAAATGTCGGTATCTACTTGGGAGCTTCTCAAGTGAATTCCGACATAGAAAAAAATCTTACTATAGTAAGACCGTCGGGTTAGACACGTGCGTCAGGTTTACCAAAGTTGGAGTAAAAGGTTTTAAAATTAACGAGGCCGACATCAGTTCAAATGAATATGGCAGATCATAATGGTCACCTGACTTTCATACTTGTTTGGGCCTAAAAAAGTTTAAATAAAACCTAATTAAGTATACCAAATTCATTGTAACTTAAAACCAAGCTTCAGAGAATGAGTGTGCTCGTAGCTAAGCCGCGGCTTCGCTCACGCATCCCTTGAATAAAGTTATTTTTGTAGAAGAGGCTAAAACATTTTATGCTTCTATTCGGCTTATCGAATTATCGTTAAGTATGATTGATTTTTCATTTACTTGCCACATACAACAGTATTTACAACAGTATTCATTTTAAAACGAATTATGGGACCATTCCCGGTGGCAGTGGCCTTGGGGACATTAGTACATATTAAAGAAATATTTAGAACAAGTTAATTTATTTTAGTATTTAGTTTTAGTTATGTTTTTTATAATTTTTCTGTTTTTTGGTTGTGTCATTAAATAATATCATAGGTTAAAAAAAAGCTTAAATATTATTACTTATAAATGTTATTACTTCTCTTCTGCCGCTTACATAAACTCAATTTGATGACCAGTCATCCAGTCTTTCCCTCTAGGCAATTTGTATGGTCGTCTCCCGCGTAAATTAGTGACTCTAACAGCTCTTAACTTGAGCGGCGCCCGCGCGTGCTACGCTATGACTGGCGATCCTTATCGCCTATTTATAGCCGCATTAACTTGTAAAAAGCCTATAATTTCGCTTCTCAATCGCCTGGTGAAAAATGTCCTTAGGGAAGCACGCACCGGCACCTATCAGGCTATCTCGCTCGTTCGTCTATCGATAAGGTGCGATAGCATCCATTTGGCTATAAGCGGTTCCAGTGGGGTGATTACTTTTTATGAGATAAGAGAACAGTGGTTAAGTGATCGCCGGATTGGAGGGAAAATTTCACACTCGAAAGCCATTTTAATACGCAATACGCCATTTATGTAATGACTGTTCTAACAGAAAATTAGGTTTTAGGAGGCTTGTATTACGACGGAAACGTACCACAAGCTTATTATTAATCTGAGGAAATTACAAAGACGCATAAGTCGTGGTAAATAGCCAGGTAGATTAAAGATTCGGACACAAAGTGACTGAAGGGAGCAGAAACCTAATTCTCTACTAGACATACTTCAGACTAAGCAGATAATTTTCATGGTCGCATCCAATGACTATGAAGCAATCGTTTTATTGCAAGTTGTATTTTCATCGTAGGTAACTTCTAAACTATTTAAAATGCTCTTCACCGGCAAAAAATAAGAGGATTTCAACATTTAAATTCAGTTTGATTTACTTACCCTTTTTAAACGGCATTATCTATCTGTAAATCAATCTTTTTTCGGAGTTAAGTATTACAGGAGCTGATAGAGTCTGTATATTTCGCGGAATTCTAGATAAGCTCTGGTAGCCTTCAACAGTGAGAAACGATATGAATCAAGCGATGAAAGCCCGTGGGAGTCCGCAGACTTCCTGGGCCGCCCACACTTTAACTGAGAAATCTCAGAATGTCGAAAAAGGACAATAGTTTCAGAATGCCACTTATCATTTGCAGCTTAAAGAAGTTCCTATTAAGGTTTAACAAAAAATGGGAATAAAACACTATTTAAAATTGCATTACTTTTCTGTAGTAGCGACGGCATTTGATAAAGCGGAATCTAACAATCACCGTAGCAATTAAATATTTCGTCCCTTACTTAACGTTTCGCAAACATACTGGAAACAAAATATACAGTTACTTAACAATATAAATTATAATGATGTAATGATAACCATGGCTTGTAAATATAAAACGTTAAGTAAGCATAATTATCGCTGATAAACTGGTTGAAATCAAATATCTCTTAACACTGAGCACTATTGAGTAATACAATAATAAAATCAAATAAACTGACAGTGATGATTTTGGCACTAGCATATTGAATATTATATGCTCAGAATTACATCATTGTGACCAAGTTCATCTGTCAGACGGTCTATCGTGTAATTGGTTTAACATTTAGATGTGGGACATGGTGATATGTCTGCTACTTCACTGGGTTGATGTCCAATGTCAGATTTGATGGGCAGTCAGCACGTTATGTGCCCATTTTATCTCAAGAATTTATTCGCAACTGTATTGAGAGGTAATAAGCGAGCATTAAGGCAATTTTTCGTATTTTGATCATAATTACTGTGTAAACTAGTAAGGGGGTATTGTTCCAGAATATTTCTGAAAAAATAAATAAAGAAAAGGTCTATCGAAAAACAGCATGATGAAATTGAAAAAACGAATGCAGAAACAACTTTATAATGAACGCTTTTTTTTCTGTACCTGACAATACAAAAGTCTTGATACTGCACTCTTATCTTTTCTTATCTTATCTTATTGGCGGGGTCCTTACGGATACACTTCGACCCTATGGGATCTTTTGCGTAGTTACCCTTTCTTTTTTAGCACTTAATCCAATGCAGCCTCTACCCCTTCCAGAAAGCGGATAGTGGAGTGCAATGGCAGTGCCTTGAAATCGCTTGGTTCTGGGTAGCCACAACCGAGGATTTTCATTCTTACTCCGGCGAGGGCATCACATTCACAAAATAAGTGTTTCATTGTTTCCACCTCTTCGCCGCACATTCTACAATCTGTGTTGTCATAAAGGCCCATCTTTTCTAGGAGATGTTTAACCCCGAAGTGCCCGGTAAAAACTCCTATAATATATCGGAGTCTTCTGCTGAGTTTCCAAAGTTTATTGGTCCAGCTCTGGTCAACTCCATCTATGAAGAGGTTCGCATGCCCTAAGCCTTCCGTAGTTGATATTACGAGTACACTCACGAGCAAGGGATCTCGCTTGCCAGTGATGTTCGCCTTGCGAAAGAAATACAGAGGTTCCAGAGGATCTATTCTACTCCAGTATTAAGAAGCCGCCATTACTGTCAAGTAAATAAGAGCAATCATAACGTTGACAATAGGATAACATGTCAAAAGCAAGGGATTTTTATAATAGCCGTCCGATTAGTTAGGGAACACTTCTAAAAGAAGAACATAATAGTAACACCTCTTTCCTATGACTCACCTTTCCCACAGTTGCTATCAGAATATTCGCGAAATTTCTCCTGAATATAATAGTTAATTTCTTCCCTGACACTGAAGGCGGTCAGTAACGCTATTCATTATCAATTAGTATCGCTTGCGATCCCGCCGCGTGAGTGACGTATTTCCGCTCTCGAGTACGCTCTTGAGCTGTGGCTTAAGCTATGAGCGGGGGAGATTGAGACTCGTTTTTAAATAAGCACTAGCTACAGTCAACAGCATACATAAGTGATCATTTATGTACCTTGTCACTTTAACGTCGTGTTTGAAATGTCATACAAAATTATGAAACGATTGAAAGCGATAAGGTACCTAGATGATCACTTATTTATGCTGTTGACTGTACTTGTTTTACATGAATTCTTCGTTAGAAAAGGCTCAGGTGCGCAAACGTAAGCTGTGTTTGTAATTTCCAAGTTATTAGCAAGTAACAGAAGTTGATCTAATGGAACATTTGTGCTAATTAACGATTCTCCAACTGTTACTATACTATCAATTCTAATTCTAATCTTAATTCATGGCTTTCACACCTGTTTTCGACAATGACGAGTTATTTATAGATATTATCATGATCATTATTTATCACTTGCCGTTGCCCTCCTCGTGTGGTTGCCGAGTTAGAATAGTGCCACTCCATGTCTTCCCGTGGATGTCGTAAGAGACGACTAAGGGAATAAAGGCTTGTAGTACTGTTAGGCGATGGGCTTGCAACCTGTCACTAATACGCTGGTAAATATCTTAGCCTAATTGTGCAAATTGTGGTTATAGAATTATTAAAAGTTTTTAGAGATGTTTGTAATTCTGTAGCTCTGCCTACCCCACTCTGGGAACGAAGGCGTGAGATTATGTATGTATTATTTATCACCATGGACTGGGGTTAGTTCCACGTGGTTCTATCAAGACCATTTATTATCAAAGGAAGTTCAAAAGAATCTTTACTGAACATTTTTTTTTAGTAAAGGTTGTTTCCATCTTAAAAATATCATAGGTATATAGTAATTGCTATCGTCATTATCATTATCATACCGTCTACCTTGTCGTATCTAACAATAGTTGAGGTAGGCATAACGTGTTTCAAAAGTTAAAAAAAAACCGCAAGTCATTACACGACTAAGGGCTTGTTGAATTCTGTAAATACATTACTATAATATATTTAAGGCTTGTTGTTTGACCAGTAATTTAACTAATTGTAAAAAAATCGTAACTAATGGTCAATTATTCAATTCTTTTTTCGAATCATAACAATTAGATGAGTTAACTACTGATCAAACAACGGGCCCTAAAACCGTAAGAAATTCCTTGTTATAATTTATTTATGGTGTAACTTTATTTTTTCTACAAAATATTCAAATACCTACTGAAACTTTAGCTAAAAGTTCATGCTTTACGCCATCCGGTCTTGCGTGTAATTGTATTTATTTTGTCGCTTTTACGCTTTGCTGCGATGAATTGCTTGAATTTATAATTGCCTTAATGGATTTAAAATGCCTTTTCATTTCGCCTCCGTAATTATAAAGGTGCGGACGCCATCTCGGGCCACTCACGACTTTTATTTGCAAACTGAATTGAATTCATGTTTTCTTTATACGCTAAATGAAGGTTAGCCTTTTGAAAAACAAGAAGTGTTTAATAATCAGGCCCTAAAAAATAATGGATTATTAGTAGGCGAAGGATCACCTCTGAGGGCCCTGCAAAGATGCACTAGCTAACTAACGTTTCTATTCGATTCGTTTTTAAACGTAGCGTAGTGCATCTTTGCAGGGCCCTCTGGCATTGGCCCTATTGCTGACGATCTATTGTTCGTAGGTCGGCTCGGTATGTCACGAGTCTCTTATTCATAAACCGAATAAGTTGTAGAAGTAAGCGTAAAAGTTGAACATTTTACAAAAAAGGTTGACACAAAACCAAATCTTGTATTAGAAATCCATTTAAACAATTTGCCCATATAGCTGTATACGAATAAGTGGTTTTTTCTTATCATAATATGTAGTAATGATTGTTCTAAGGCTCATTAAGCACAGTATAATTAAACATTTTGTTAATAATAACTACTAAATAATTACTTGGCTTTTGATCTAGAACCGTTGGGGGGGAAATGCCGTAGTCGCCACGCTTGGCAGGCGGGTTGGCGACCGCAGTTATACCATGTAGTCCGCAGAGGACGCTGCTGCCCATCCTCCGGTTTATCCCTTAGTCGCCTCGTACGACACCCACGGGAAGAGATGGGGTGGTGCTATTCTCGACCGGCACCGGCACCAACACGGCTTGTAAAGATCGCGGAAACGCGTTGGATGCGAAAAGCACAAGACCGGTCTGAGTGGAGAGCCTTGGGGGAGGCCTATGTCCAGCAGTGGACGTCTTTCGGCTGACATGATGAACTACTTAATAATAAATACTAGTAAACCTAGCCCAAAAGTAAACTTCAGTTTTGTGCTATAAGCACAATATAAGGTACTTAAGTTATACAATGTTCTTTATAATACACAAGTGCAGTCACTTCATCAGAGAAAACAATTTCCAATAATCCGTGTACCTGAATGAGCAAACACATTGCATACATGATATCTGATCGATCGCAGCCTCTCGATCTGTCGCTGATCGAATGCAACTTCCAGTGACGCAACCCAACAATAGCTCCATTACTGCGCATGCACAGATCTCGTTCGGTGCATGGCACAATACCCCAGTTCAGTTGCGCAATATGTTTATGTTACTAATTGACAGCCAGCTCGCTGTTTCTTTATAAAAGTTAAAAAGCACTTAAGCTTTGAGCCGCGTTAAGTGAGACTCGTTAATGAAGTAGCCTTCAGTAAAATCAAAATGATATATTGGTATGAGAATAAACCATAAAGTTTCGTTTTCTGTAAGTAGGCATAGCAAGTATTACAAAAACTAAACTTATAAAACTCGACTACCTACCACTGCAGTAGAAGGACTGAGGAAGTTCTAATATAGCCTTTGACACTCCTTAGGTAAATATCAAAAAAGAAACATGGATACATACATACAAAACAAACATTAACCTCCTTTTAGGGTAGTCGGATAAAAAGAAATGAAAATGAATCGCCGAAATGTATATACGCGCATGATTTCCGAACGACTGCACTAAATTGGATGATTATTGTTGTGGTCGTTATTGTCAGACAATACTGTTTGTAGTTTGTATGAAAGAAAAAAAAACCACCGGAAACGTTGGAAATTTGCAGAGGGGGCGAAGTCGCTGGTGCGACAACATATATGTACATTGTATTTAAATACATAAAAGAAAAGAGGGGGTGTTCTTTTTATAGTGGTGATTATTATTTATATCTTTATTATTTGAGTAGCTTAGTTACATTTTTATTTAAATACGTTCAGTTCTAATTTTTAATTATTTTAATGTTGAATTCTGTAAATATTATGTTCACATAAAAGAACACAAAAACGAATCTACAAATAACATACAAACAATACCTAGAAACCACAACACTGCGCAAAAACGTATTGGTCAAGATCTCTGTGTCAACCACACATGTTCGCAGATCACCTACAAATAAATCCTGGGCCTCTATTCCACATTGATGTTGTCCATCTTGTTTTAATGTCGTAATCATATTGTTGACGTCATAACGATGTGATAGTGTGATAACAATGTCGAAGTAAGATGGTCAATCCCAAAGTAGAATAAAGGCCCTAGCATTTTGGAGGTTTTGTAAACCCTCATTTGTAAACTTTGTTGCGAAATAAACAGCGAAAGTAATCAGTTACATTAATTGGACAGCCACCAAACTAGTTCGGTATCGAGGCGTCATCTTGAGTGACGCCCTATCTCCGTGTCTCTTTGTTCCCCTTGTCAAGCTTTTCGCTTTATTAGGCTATTCGGAGTTTTTGCAATAGACCTGGTTTACGTTAGATACTTAGGTTTCAAATAAACGTAAGTCTGAGCAAGGCTTACAGAGCAAAATAGTAAATAAAAAAATATAAGGGGTGATTAATGTTGTCTTATGGTCACACTAGGAGACAGTTATTGACAAAGAAGTCGTTCCTTAGTGAAGATTTTTCATACACACGTTTGAAAACGGAACAAATGAATTGTCTCAAACATGTCTGAATACGGAGGTTAACTGACATTTATGGGTCCGAAAAGCCAGAAGAGGTAGGTACAGATGATTCACAGAAGGATATTTATTTAATTTATAACTCAGAAATTACTATAAAGATACATTAAATATGGTCATGATCACAGTTAAGGTTGCGTATCCACCAGAGCTGTGCGAGGTAGTACTGCACGAGGATAAAATCCACCAATTGGAGAACTGCACTAAGCGAGGCTAGAAACTTAAGTAATCCTATTGGTAGATATTTACTCTGCGCACCGCTCCGCTCTGCCTCGCACGACTCTGGTGGATATGCAGCCTAATACAACAACCCATATTTCAAAAGTCAACCATATCTCATAAGCGCATGAACACGTAACATTACTCGCAGCCTTACACCATAAAATCATCAATATACGCTTCCAATTCTCGTGTACCATAAATATAGCAACTCCAACAGACATGCAAATAATGGGTGCCGAACATCACGGAGTCGAGGCTGGGTCACGGAGCGCACTAAATTGGAAACAGTGCCGGTGCGGGACGATTTGTCCGCGTCACATTCGGGTAGTGACCGGAGTGACCCGTCGATCGATGGTGAAGGCTGCTCCAGAGAGTTAACGTCTGTTTTCCGCCCTTTTGCTAAATAGAACGGAAAATTGCCGTCATGTTGTATACCAAGGACATAATATCATGAATACTTAGACCTGAAGTTAAAATAAATGATGAGACTGTTCTCTTTTATTTGTAACTTGAACTTTTTTCAGCTGAAGCTACACTCATAACAGCTCCTAAAAATTCGGACGTAATTATAGGTACCATAGTTTTAAATACACGTTCAGTTTAGTATTTAGTAACAGCATTGTTTATGTAATCATCTGAATCGTTTTCCTAGTAATGAGATAGTAGACAACTCCGACCGACATCTAGATGGAAACCCTTTGAAATCCCAGTTTCGTTTGTCCATTTTTAACCATATATACCAGGACATGACAGTTTAACTTCAGTGGCTGTATTAGGTTAATTTAGCGATAGCGATGTGATCGATGGCTTCACGCGGTGCGCCCGCGCCGCCCTCTGTCAGAGGTTAAACGCCCACTTTGTGCACGATCCCTTCGTATTGATTTAACAACCGACCACGATTGCGCCAAACGAGATATCTCGATCTTGAACGCTGTTTACGTTGCTTGATATATTGTGTTCGTGTTGGACGGATAAGAAAAAAGTTTTGCTTTCTCTTAAATTGTCCAAGCTAAATGTAGGGAAAACTGACACGCAAATACTTTAGATTTACAATACACAAAGATGAAAATGGAGCATTGTGCTCACTCTTCACTACTTATTTTGCATCATACCCATAAATCTTAGAAAATCAATGTTCGCGTTGCAAATACAAGGAGAAAATGTAGACAAAGCAGAACGCCCTGAGCAACTCTGGATTCGCGGTCACCGTCGGCATATTTACTCGCGCGTGGGCGCAACTCGTAATTTTCTTTATGACTGCATTATCTAATGACGGACACGGCGCATAAAACACTATCTTTCAACGTATGATAAGGAGGAAATTGCGCTTGAATAAGTCCTAAACGCATTACGTCACTTCCCTGGCAAGTGGGCGAGTCAAGTTAATGATCACTGTTATTAATGTCTACAGTCCAACTCGCACGCTAATATATTAAAGGTAATCATCCACCTAATACAAATGTCGGAGCGTCTGTCTTTCTGTCTGATTTAGAAAGTTTCCGAGGCTGCAATTCCGCGAGAGCACTTTGCCTAATTTAGTGGAATCGGATTACCGGGTTTAGTGCAATTTGAAAATGGGATGGCAAATTTGATTAATAGACGTTTCAAAGTTAATGCAAATGTTTAGAGTACTTGACTTAATTCATATACATAATGCATCGACAAATAATGTATCGGCAGAAAAGCCACGTAAACAACTAAGATGATTTTCAAATAAAACAGTGTACTTAGTCAAAAGATAGCATGCAACAAGTAGTCTATACGCTATATCGCTACCACCATCTTATCCATCAACCACCGCCACGCAGTAGTGTTCGCACTGCTGAGTTCCGGTGTGGGGATAAGACAACCGGTGAAATTACTAGCATAGAGGCGTTCCGTCTTAGTCCTCAGGGTTTGCAACACATTCGAAGTCTTAGCATTTCGTAACAGTCGTACGGAAACATTAAAATTAAAAAAAAAATCAAAAAATTCAGTAAACAGGCCACATGAGGGCTATTTTACACGTCGGTAATATAGAGTGAGTGAATCTACAAGCGCTTCGGACAAGACCATCATTGCGGAGAAGAAGCGCCGCAAGAAACTCTTAAGTCCATGTCGTAGTGTTTTATTCGGTGTTCTTCGACTGTCCTATCTATCGCTTGTCAAATCTTTACTGCTCGGGCATTCCGATGAAAGTTGGAAACAAGAAGTCGAGAATGCATTAAAGCCATTTCAAAGGACCATTTGTTTGGCAACTAAAAAGTCTTTGGAATTCTAAGGTTCTTATTCCACCGTTGGTCGTTCTATTGTTTCTCTGTTACTTGAGCCCTGTATGGCGAGGTGGGCCAGATAAAACAGAACCATAAATAACCATATTATGTCGACACAGCCGCTACCGATTTTACGTGTGTACGGATGCAGATATTTATTACCCCGATCGATATTCCGATTTGCATTGTCGAATTGAAATTTGCTATTGTAACTGATATATGCAATCGGTGCAGCCCGTGCGGTGTTAAATCATTATTATTTATGGTGCATTGATAAGTCTGACCTCCGTTTGGAACTAGTTTTGGAGGCAAAGACAACGGTTTAATTTATCTGTGAAATCAAAGTGTTACTACAACCACAGACGCTATGAAGCTGATTGAAAACCACAAATGTCCAAACAAACAGAAACAAGAAACCAAACTCAATGTATTCATGTCTAAAATTTTGCGAAATAGCTATTAGTTTTTAATATACTGCTCCATTATTGGTTAATAGCGCATATAAACATATCATGAGTAGGTTTAATGGTACACAAAGTTAAGACATTGGACTGAAAAGCACGACTCATACATTTAAAGTCTTTAACATGTTCCTTAAGTTGAATAATTCCTAGTACCAATCCAATATTAAATTATTCAATATCGATTGGAAATCATATGTAAATTGCAAATAAACAGTCTGGACTAGATTTTATATTTCCCTACAAGATTTCTAACGGCTCCATTGGTGGCTTTATTTGTTAAGAGACCACCCCAGTGCTGCATTATCTTGTTTCCTGATGCAAATGATTGCAAATGGGTGCTTTCGTCAGTGTGATGGTGAGCTGGTAGTATGAACTCAGATAGTGGGCAGCCACGCCAGCCAATGAAAAGGTAGCCAGCAAGAGAACGGGAAGTCAGGTTCGCGAGATATTTGATAGCTTAAGTGTTTAACTATGTATGCTAATTTATGGTATTATGGGGGCCTAATTGTTGATTGTATTGCTAGTTTTGAAAGGCTAAAGGCTTGTGATGTAGCTTTAAGATAAATCTAATGTGACTGCCAGCCTTAAATTTTGTAAGCAACAACCTTTTTATCAGTTCCTGGATTTATTTTAATATTCTTGTTTTCAATTTCTAAAGAATAACAGTAGCAGCGTTTCTTTTTTGTTATTTTGGTTCATCGTGAATCGTACCGTTCCAGCGTTCCATAAATAACAAAATATCCTTTAATTCAATTTGCGCGGCTTGTCAACGTGGCTTATCTACGGACGAAATTACGAGTGAAATTCCGGCAAGCTCACTGTATCACGTGAAGCGATCTTCACTTGTTTTGAGGCCGACATTTCATTTGTGGCACATGAGATCTCTACCCGGAATTGGTGTGGTGATGAATGCGAAGGAGGTGAAAAGGGCGTGTCAGGGAGGAAGTCAACAATTTGACGATGATACTGCCAATTGTGAGAGTTAAAATATAAAACGCGTGTATCAACATATGGTTAATACAGCACATGAAGGTCGATAGGCTAAATGATGCGACTATCATTCTTCAGAATGCATTGTCACTATAATTGAAAATTGATACTGCTGGGTGGACCTTTGAAATCGTATACATTCCACTTTTCGGTTAATAATGTGGCAGCTATACATTCAGCCTAGCATCATGCCTGAAGTATAAGGCAATAAAAATTGTCTTTTTTTAAACATTAAGAACAGTGTTAATCCAAAAACTCTAACCACTTTTGATCGTTATGCTGGCTACGGTCGTATTCAGACAACACACAAGATAAAGCCGTTCTGCACGGTCTGTCTTATCAGCGCCTTTTCAAGTGTTTCCTCAGTCCTGACCCTATCGCCGCTCCTTTCCATTGCCCTTGATGCCAATCTTCGCTAAGTGAATGTACAGTGAAACTTATGAAAGTTGGAAATTGTATGAAATTATGTATATTGCAACACGTAATCGACTTTCAAATGGTTATTATTACGGATAGCGTATTTGAATAAAATAGCGCTTTGGTACAAATGCCAGATCATAGCGCTATCACGGGTCAAATATCTTTACGTTTCTTCTGACTAATCTCTAAAGTCGTTGTAAGTTTCGAAACACAATTCTCCCGAATTAGAATAATTTATTGTTAATGATGAAACAAATAGCTCTTTACAAACTTATAATAACAGTGCCACTGTAACGATAGGAATGATTTCAGTGAAGACAAAAGAAACAAAATGAATATTGACCAACTTAGGTCATCACCATAAATTACTATCTATATTAAATATCAGATCTGATAAGGCATCTGCTTCCTTATCTTTCATTGCCACCTCATTAAAACTGTTGTATGTTTATCTGTTTTCAAAAGCAATGGATACACGCGAGGCACGCGGTGGTGGGCGTCCATTGTGTTCTCGGACAGAAGGCTAAAGTTGTTTTCCTACTGGGTATACAATACGATACAAATAGGCTTTATACTACGAGTAAACTAGTGGATGACATAACTGGGTACATTTCTTCCTGTTTGGGGGATTCATTTCGAAAAAATATAGGAGGTTAATAAAGGAGTAAACAATTTCAAAATTTTGGCGTGGTTTGATGTGGTGGTGACTTATATCTAAATGTGGTGTCATCAAAGATTTCGATTTAGGGAGTCAAAAACGATATTAAATGTTCAAATGACAACGACAAAAGTCAAAAATAATTTTACAAACATACATATTTATAGAACACGCAAATACTATAACGTTTTCTTGCAGACGGGTAATAATGTTGGTAACAGTTAATGCAATTCATGAGTGTCAAAATTGATGCATTATTTAGTTATATAATTTGCATGATTTAAATTAAATCAAGTCATCTACAATCGTCAATCTTAGAAACAAATGAGCCACCTGGACCTATTTGGGACACTTTCAAACTCAGTTACTTCACTGCCCAACTCCCTAAATTGAATATGTAATGGACCCCAAATCCAGTTTCTGTTACTGAACGTTAAGTGTAGTCTAGATCTAGACGCATGCGCAATAGTTATTCTTTAGCAAATGTGTGGCGAAATGTTCCGGTTGCCAAATTGATTTAAGATCGATCTGTATCTGTCGCAGTTTAAAAAGGATATGTCCAATTAGTACGAAGTTTCTAAAGAGGTCTAATTGGACCAATAGAAGAAGAAAAAGTAGAAGTTCATGAGAGAAAAATCTTATTACAAAATGAATATCGTACTTTTGTATGTTATACATCAATTATGTTATGTTATGTTATGGAGAATTTAGTCCAATATTGGTTATATTTAGAACTTAGTAATTCAATTTTACATTGATTTGGTAAATCTTATAACAATAAACAGAATTTCAGTTTTGATAAAAAAACGTTTATTTTGTCCAAAAATATTTCATATATTGTTACGGATCTTTAAAATTTAATCGTATCTTTGTAACTAACACGTTTAGATAATCTTGTTTTGACATTTTGGAGACGGTCGAATCTTAAAATTGGCTTCTAACTTTAAATAGCCTAGACTGATTCGCTGTCTCAGATTAATCGACTACGATATCGACGTCGAGATTGTGTACAATCAGCCCACAGGCGACTGGCACAATTTACCGTATAATATCGGTAATGTGCGCCGTGGCCGACGTCTCGTAATGAAGAAATCTATTAACCTGTCCGCTCCCCGGGCGGTGGGCTGGGACGTGGATGATACAGAAGGCTCACCGTTTATTCGCGATAAAAAAAAATAGTTAAATTAAACTAGAAAGCAAGTTGAGTAATTTTGAGAGCAAAAAAATATTTAAGATAACTGGCATCATCTTATGTCGAGAAAAAAAACAAGCACCGTGAGTGAATTATTAACTAAATGACAATTAGTCAAAAAAATTAAAATCAGACACCGCGGAATTCCAAAAAGAGGTATGATTTTTATGGCCTACGAAAGGCAAAGGAGCACACAGGCCACTTGCAAGTGAACTGTGAAGCCCATAGACATTTTAAATCCTAAGATTGCAACTTATGATGACTGCGAATGCGCTGCCAACCCTGAGCACATGCGGAGCATGAGATTCCTCTTTTTTAACTATAAAGTACTGCCCATAGAAATAACTACTTGGTGCTCATTTGTTTCTTGCATAGTAGTTGAATGGCGTAGTACTCAATAGCAAAAAAAACAGAATACTATACTTATAATCATTTCTCCGGTTGTTCGTACCGGAACACGACAAACCAACAACTGTGTTTTGCGGCATATTTAAGGGTAAGATGTTTGATAGTAACGACCAGAGGGACCCACCACGAACGCCGTTAAGACTTGGCGATTAGTTAACCAAGTGAACTCTCTGTTTCAATACAAAGCTGTGACCAAAGTGAATAGCGGCAGGACTAGGTCGATTGATAACGCTAACAACACGAGCGTAGACAATGTTGCCCGGGTCCGATGGGATGAGAAATCTGTAAGTGGATGCCAATTAGTTGTCAGCCAAGTGGAAGCAGACCCCAGAGAGGGTTTGAGTTACGTGATAATCAGCACGAAAAAGTTATAGCGGTGTGGATGAGTATAGATGAAGAATTACCAAAAATAGACTTGAAAAGTTTCCTAGTTTTAAAAGCCAAATCATATTTCCACTGAAGTTCTATAACATTAGAATTAGATTCCATATAAATGAAAACACAAATAGTTCTTCGATGCAAACAACATTTCCCAGACACGACTTATATTACTATAAACGTTTGATTTGTTTCGAAGCAAATCGGATTTAAGCCACAATGTTTATGCTGCTGTTTTGATCTGTTGCTGAAGAACCGGAGAAAGTGCGCAATATTTCACTGCATAGATCCATTTATTAAATGGTCTCAGGTCAGCAGAGAGAGCTGGCATCCGTTCCAGTGGTTAATCCAATAAATCTTACCCTGGCCAGCAGGGACTAAACTTACAGCCCACCTTCGTTAGTCAAAACATTTATGCACAACCAATTTAGTAGCTATATTTCATAAGTCATATTAAAAGCTAATCACTCATTATTATATTAATCGTTTGACTTTATTTAAGGAATAGAGAAACCTGATGGTAAGTGGGATCTGTGATCCATAGACATTTGCATTCTCACCTCTACAATCTTAGAACTTAAATCCTGATACTGCAAATGCATCGTCAACCCCGAGGACTAAGATGGAACATTTCTATGCTAGTAATTTATCCGGTTGTCTTATCCCCACACCGAAACACAATAATGCGATCACTACTGTTTGGTGGTAGGTTCAAGGATACGATGGTGGTAGTATCCGGACAGACCCTGCACAAGGTCCTAACACCACTAAACTTACTGACCACTGACTTTAAGAGTTATTCTCTAATTGTATTCAGTGGCAAATTGGATAATGATAGTGTATGGCTCTATCTTTCGACCTAATTCCTTTATGTAAAATCAGAATCGTATAGTTGATACGAAACATTGAAGTGACATGACACCATTTTTAGCGTGTTCATTTGACAATATCGTAAAAAAATAGGAACATTAAGAAATTGTGAAACCATTGTGTTTCTTAGGTATGATTAGCGAACTAAGTAACTCTAGAATTGATTTTGATGAATCGGTTATCGAACTACTTTAGTCAATAAGAGTAGCTTCTTTACTATCAATATTAAGAATGTTTAGTCAGGCAAAAATATTTACATACTTACTAAACTCACGCCTTCATTCCCAGAGGGTTGGCAGAGGTACAGAATTACCAACTCTAAAAATTTGTTGGTAATTTTGTAACCACATTTTGCACAATTAGGCTAAGATGTACGAGTACATACATACATAAACTCACGCCTTTATTCCCAGAGTGGGGTAGGCAGAGCTAAAGAATTACCAAACTACTCTAAAAACTTGTTGATAATCCTGCACACATTTTGCACAATTAGGCTAAGATGTTTACCAGTGTATTTGTGACAGGTTGCAAGCCCATCGCCTAACAGTACTACAAGCCTTTATTCCCTTAGTCGCCTATTACTTTATCCGTTTAACGATTGTTATGTAGCGGAAAAGTTCTAGTAAATAAATAAAAAACAACAATGCCTTTTCATGACGCACGACCAATAACCAAAATCCGAGATGATACCATACTTGATTTTATTAATATCGGTGTTGTGTAAACACTACTATTATGTGCGCGATAAACATAACAAAGATAACAATCTGTACCGAAGAAAAATCGATATTATTATTGATTATAACCAGATATCATCATCGTAATGACTCAGCGACCTTACGGCGTAAGGTGACCAAGCGATGCGATTTTTGGGTAGCAGATGCAGAGGTAAGTAAGTTAACATATGTAAGTAATCAAAAGTAATTACAAGATACAAAACTAAGGCTAATTATTAATGATAATCTTCTATTAATTAAAAGGTTTAATTGACTTGCATCTTCCTGTGTGGAATTAGCTATTGGGATCCTTAATGGTGAAGAGGAGCAGAGTCTTATTGTTAAAGACGCTACAGAAAATCCATCGAACCTAGAACAGATGCAAAACAGCAAACTTGGTTGACACTACACTCAGCCTCAAGGAATCGACAAAGAAGAAAAGAATGATACTCTTAAACAAGAGAATAAGAAAATAAAATATGAGACAAAATAACAAGCCCGGATGTTAAATTCCGTTGTCTGAGACACAGAAGATAGCAAAGGGAGTAAGCGAAAAAGAAAATAAATCTAGAGAAACCATAAGGAAATTGTCTCAATTTCCCAAATGGTAAGAGGTAAGTTTATTTGTTCCTATATAAAAAACGTGGCCACACCAACCGTCCGTAAAAGATAATTGCAAATAATTTCGAGTCACACATTATTGTATGGGTATCGGTGTAGGTATCGCTGCGGAAGCCAATTACGGTTCAGGAAGGCATTACCCCGCGATGTAACTCGGTCATGAGTTAATTGTAATGAGGTTCCAACTTTTGGTCATTTCGCGTGAAGCTTACAAGTTTCTTCAAGTTAATTGGTAAAGACGTCACCGAAAATGGCGATATGTTTGGTTAATTAAAAGTTTTTATTACAACGTGTATAAGAAAATTGAATCGTTTAAATATATTGCTTATTTTAAAAGTGGCAATTCGCATATTAGCACAATATAAAAACAAATCACGTACTCGTACCTATAGATTAAGTAAAAATAACTATTTTTATTTTTAAATGGAATAGGCATGTGTACAATGGACTGACGGTATCTGATAATGATGATGATCAGACTTAGAACAAGAAGAGCAATTTGAAACTGTCTATCACCAATCAGAAATTGCAGGCACGTTACTTTAAGGAGAAAAAGAAACCGTACAGTGTAAAACAATATGTTATGACAATCAAAAAATTGATAATGTGCTGTTCGAAAAGCGAAGAGCCCTTGATATCACTGTATTCTTATAAGCGTGTTCCAAATATACAGAACAGTAACTAACTAACCTTACGTCCCTACGTCGCAACATCACGAGAAAAATGCTAACAAATAACTATCCAAACGTGAAACTACTAATTTTTTTTAGATCTTTAATGGAATTTAACTTTCAAACATACACAGCTTTAAAAAGCTTACCTATATACTTCAAACTGTTAAATAGCTTAATAAGAAGCAAATTTTAAACACCAAAATGAACACATAAAAACTCTTCACAGAAGCTGGTTTTTAAATTGTACTAGTTTTTACGGCAATGCCTCAAACACGAGTCGAATCAGCGAGTGATTAGCATAATCGAATTACACATTAACCACTGAGCCTGTCCACTGGCTCGGAAGTACGCTTAGCTTGTCGGTATCAATTTACTTTTCGGCGTGTGGTTTGAGTAGAACTTTTAAAAGATTTAAGGTAAGTGTTGCTAAGGGAATCCGTTTTGGGTCACCAATATAGGAGTCTTGACACACTGACAGATAAAGCCGTATTTTGGATCACCAAAGTCTATTCATAATATAAAAATCTTCCGTGACAATGCTCAGCACAAACTACTAAGCGTATAAACGTAAAATTTTAAATATACCTACTGATCCTTTAATCATGTGGAAATCGCTGAAAGGAATATTAAATAGCAACCGCTGACCGCTAACTGGATACCAAAAGTTGTAAAAGATGAACTTTAGTCCTGTGATGTCGTCTTGTTACATTTGGTTTTTAACAACTTACGTGTTACATTTGCAATTATGCATTTTTCAAAGATTGACATTTTCTTCCGGTTGACTTTTGAACGGACAATCAAACTTGACGAGATTGAATAAGAACTACTTATCTAAGGATGCGTTACCATCGCGCATATACAGACACATGCCCGTTTGTCTACATAAAATTAATAATGAATATAAAACCATCTCAAATCTTGTGACTTAAGCCTAGTAATGCAACCCAACAACAGAAAAGAAACTGCCAGCGTAGCGAAGCCGACCAAATTCCCTGCTACCTTATTATTGGCTAACATCTAAATCCGAAGGCAATAACCACCAGCAATCAAGTCAAAATTAACCTTCGACGCTATGTTATTCTGTAATTGAGTTGTCGATGCTACGTGTAATGTAACTACTTCCGGATTATAATTTACTGTATGTACCTTGCCTATAAAGCGTACGTTGTTCTAACTTAACAACATAAAACTTGGTATAGGAATAACGTCCTCGTTAAAGAGAAAGTATGTTTATGTACTCGTAATAGTTGTTTCAAAAGATAATTTGACATTAATTAGGTACTTAGATACTTGCAACCGTACCTTTTAGACCAAATTCTCTTTGCCAGTCACCTTCGCTCACACCTCCGGAATTAGCTGGTTTCACCATAGACGGATACGTCTTGAAGGACATCATCATCATCATCATCATCGTCGTCGTCGTCGTCGTCGTCGTCGTCGTCGTCGTCGTCGTCGTCGTCGTCATCGTCATCATCATCGTCATCATCATCGTCATCATCATCATAATCATCTCATAGGTCCTGCTTGAGAAATTTTCCAAAATGCGTATACTTACTACATCGACCATTTGAATTGCTCAGATTTTTACTCAGCGCAATGAGAGTACCTATGCGAAGTTTCAAAGTGGCTTTGTCTCATAAAGTAAGTATTATAAAGAGCTTATTTATAGCCCGGTGCCACGAAACTGCATTTATTAATGCTGTTTAACAGACACGAGATTAGCATTTTTGAAGTCAGGCACAATGCAAGCGACAGACTGACATTATAAACAAGAATCAAGGAAGCGTCTGTCAAAATATGTTATATAGTAGCCACTGCATGTTCTTTTCGGTCGCTTTACATTGTTTTGAGACTTCGTCGAATTGAAACGTAAACTTTTGTATCATTGGTTGGACTTTCATGTAAAATCGACCCATTATGGAGTCGATGGCACTAAAATATCTAAAACCATCTGATCACCATAGTACAGCTGCTTAATGCACAAGTTTAGCTCATTATTATTGTGTCAATGCACGAGTATAAAGTTGTTATACCAATTTACGTTTCGTTTCAGACCTGGCTGTTATGTAGGCACAAGATTGTTGAGCTATCAACGGTCATAGTTAGCATTGAACCCTTATTATTATATTAATCTACTTGTATTTTTTATCGTTGGTGATAATTTAAGACTAATTTATGGTTTCCCTAAAACATTTTATAAGCTCGTGTGGTTGCCGAGTTAGAATAGTGCCACTCCATGTCTTCCCGTGGATGTCGTAAGAGACGACTAAGGGAATAAAGGCTTGTAGTGCTGTTAGGCGATGGGCTTGCAACCTGTCACTAATACGCTGGTAAACATCTTAGCCTAATTGTGCAAATTGTGGTTATAGAATTATCAACAAGTTTTTAGAGATGTTTGTCATTCTGTAGCTCTGCCTACCCCACTCTGGGAACGAAGGCGTGAGATTATGTATGTATGTATTTAATAAGCTTTTTTTCATTTAAACATGGATCTGGCAAAAAACTCGTGCTGCTGCTCCTGTATTAGCTAAGATACTCAGTTTTAAAGATAAAAAGTGTTGTGTTGTGACGAAACCTATAGATACTATTACAAACACGAACGCCATACATTTTTTATGACGAGTATATTTCTTATAACACAACGTTGTGAAATTAATGAGTTAAAACCTCTACGACTTAGCTAGAGATTTAAAAAATATATAACCATGCAGCTTAAGGAATCAAGTGTTTTTACGACTCCTCGAAAGAAACCGAGGAAAATCTTCATCGTAAAAGTTTCTAAGCTTTCCAACGTCCAACTGCTTATAAATACCCACATGTGTAATTATATGTTTAAATACATATTTATATCGGATGACGTGTATGTGTGCGTGAACGCGGTCGTCACATCACAATCCGATGTGACTTGACGCAACCGGGCAGACTAGTGCGAAGGATCGTGCCACAGGGAAGGATATATAATATATATTTACGGTATTATTGAAGATATAATTAAATTAAGAGGTGGGCTGAATGGATAATAGACGGAAAGAGATGTGCAGACATGAATAAATAATTAGTATTTTAAGGTGAAATAAATACAACCAGTGAAATTACTAGTATAGAAGCATACCAATTCATTCCATCGTAGTCCTCAGGGTTGGCAACACATTTGCGGTCTTAGGATTACACACTTAAGATCGTAGTCTTGAGAATTCAAAAGTCCCTCAGGCGCCTGTGTGCTCGTTCAAAATTAATAGTTTTGCTTCCTTTTACACATTTTTTGTAATCTTTTATGGATGTTTGTTGTTGAGAAACTTATGTATCTATCTTCTTTAAAATAACAAATAATCTTAGTTTGTTAGCCTTATCTTTTTTTTTTCGAAAGAAGGCGAAAGAATGCGATTTTAAAGTTCTCATAATATTAGGTCCGTATTCGCATTTCCGCAACATTTAAAATACCAACCGCTACTTGACATAACTTACATACATACATACCTTCACGCCTGTAATCCCAGAGAGTGGTAGGAAGAGCTACAGAATTACCAACAGATTTCAAACTTGTTTATAATTCAGTAACCACATTTTGCACATAACTTTATTTCAGTTAATGGTCAAAATGTACTTTGACAAAACATAATAGTTGTATGACGCCCCACACATACGATCGTAAGTCGTTCCGCGTTTCACGTTCATCGTTGCGTGTTTCATTCGCCTCGCTCCCTCTGTTCCACAGCCCCGCACGTCTAATCCAATTATGCAACGGAATCGCACAGAACCAATAATTCGATTCGATCTGACGTCCGATTTCTAATTCGATTGTAATGGCGTCGTATTATCGATTGTGAATAACAGTGAGCGAGTTGAATGGGTATCGTAACCTGCTACCATAATTAGTTATGTAATGTGAGTTAATTATGATTTGAGTGCGAATTGATTCATGGGTTATGTGATAGGAGACTGATCGGATTTTTATCAGGTATTAAAATGGTTGGAGCTTAGTCGGAGTTCTAGGTGCTCGGCTATAACTCTGGGGTCCTAGTGAAAAAGGGTACAAGTCAACTTAACTCGTAATAAAAAAGGGTATATACATGAATGGAGTATACTAGACTTAAACCCTTTTTCACTTGATCTTCGAAAGACTTTCTTTTTCACTAGGACCCCAAAACTATCGTAATATTTTCGTTATTTATTGTTGTCTTTAGGATGGATGAAAGAAGATTGACGAAAGAGATATACAGAGCAAAAGTGAGTGGGAGGGTCGGAAGGGGCCGCCCTAGGCGTACTTTTTCGAATCAAATCGAAGAAATACTGGAAAAGGGCCGGATCTTAAGTACCCGAAACCGACGTGCATGCATGACTCGATGTATGAATGTGGAAGAAGCGAAAGAGATTTGTCAGGATCGTAGCAGATGGAAAGAAGTGGTCTTTGCCTACCCCTGTGGGAAACAGGCGTGATTTAATGTATGTATGTATGTATGTATTGTTGTCTGACACCTCAGCATTTTGCTGAGCCAGTATGCGTTTCACCGCCGTGAGCACACAGAATGCGTGCTATCCCTGTTACCTTCACTGTTTTTTAAATAATTTTGTATATGTGTCTTATGGTTGGTGAATAAATGTATTTATTCCTCTTCTTTTTCTTCTATTGTTGTTGGAAGACTCTTTATGATTAAAAAATAACTTCTGGCTTTAAGTTTTTAGACTTTTGGTACTTGATTCGATCCAATGAAGACAAGTATACTAACATTATAAAGAGGTAAAATTTTGTGTTAGTTTGTATTCTATCGAGTTGAGATAATAAGCGGTCAACGCTATATGTCATCAGCTTACGTCAATCCTATACATTTTGTCGATTTCGAAAATCGCTAGTCGATTTCGAAAATTGCTAACTTAGCCTTGAATCTTGACTAGGCTCCAGGGTCTATTAATAAAATCGATAAAAAGGCAGTTTAATTTACCTTCTTGTTCTGCCTTATAGGTACCATATCCTAATTAAAAATGCCACCGTTAAACCGGCTGGTCGATTCGAACCATCTGGTAGCTTATTAGTATTCCCCATTGTCGTGCAATGGACATGGACATCTTTAGCGTCGGTCTACTTCGCCTATAGACAAAACGTCCTTCCATAAATCTACAAAGACATAGCAACGTCATAATACTCATAATCTATCGTATGCCCTTAGATAGTCCCACTTAAGTTCATAAAAAGATTATAAATGTAAGTTCCTATTATGACGGGCTACCTTATTGGTCGGTGTGAACTGGCTGGGTTTACGTTTTTATACATTAAAGTCTACTCTTAATAAGATTTTTCAATACAGGCAGAGTCACATTATTATGGCAAGCAGCTACTGCTACAAAAAAAGTCGGGGTCCATATTTTATAATGTTTTTTTTTTCAAATAAGTAACAAGAGTTTAAGGAGCCTATCTCATCCATTTTGTATTTCACATAATCTTCGCAAAATTGAACGCGTTGATGGATTTTGTACAAAAAACACAAGGTCAAACAAGTGACACAAAATACAAAACCATCAATATACATAAAATATGTAAAACCTAAATGTGTTTTAGGAAACAAATATGTTTTACATCCTGGCATTGTAAAAAAGGCAGTACCTATTCCATTAAAGCATGAAAGGCGTATTTAAACTACTTAGCCGTTTGACGTTTATGAATAAAGCCGTAATTCATAATAGACTATCTGATCAGTTCATAACGTACGTGTTCCCGTCGGCGATGATGGACGCACGCGCAGATCGCACTAACCTTTCACTATCGACCGCCCTTCCGGGGTGCGGGGCAAGCCACGTGATACCAGCGTTCACCACTAGATGGGGACACTTTAGGCAATCAATGATTTTTTATTACCTATTAAAGTTGACATTTTGGCAACGAATGTAGTAAGTTTTTTCTTGGACAGACAGCTTTAAATAAAAATCAGGAACAGAAAATCAAAGTCACGAAATAAAAAATATTTAGGTATCCTTGGATCCCATGCCTATACTTTAAACGCAATTTTTTTTTTAGTACTCGTATCTATAGTATCGGGTGTCGAATAATGAACATATGAATAAAAAATACCTACTGACTACATTTAGACTTTTAGACACTCTAAGTATCAATTTCATCAAACGATATTAACCACTTAACAGACGATTAGAGCGTTAACAGCTGTAAAATGTATGAACTAACAGTCGTTTAGCATTGATTAAATTTAACATCGTTTGGTGAAATTGGTACTAAAGTGTACATTTTGTAATCATGGCCTTACTGTCGTCGTTATGCTTTAATTGAAAATCTGTGTAGTCTTTATTTTATGTTTAACTTTTCACCTTCGACCTTAATTCGAATTATTCGATGTACCTAATACATAAAACTAAAGAAAGAAAACATGATGGTAACTGTGATCTGAAACCTACACACACATTTACATTCTCAGGACTACGATCACAAGACTACAAACGCGTTGCTAACCCCCAGAACTAAGGCGAAATGCGTCTATTCTAGTAATTTCACCCGAAGACAACAATAATAGTCTGCCGTTGGGACCAATTGGCAAAAAACGGTCAATAGAACTTAAAATTGATTCCTATCAGGTTCCAAAAAATATTCACAACGAAATTGTTGAAGACGCACCCATTAACACCAACCTTAACCAGCACCAACATAAACAATTCCCAAACGCGACAACTTCACACGCGTCGCGCTTCGTCCTAAACCAACCAATAGAAATTCCTGAACCCCGTTGACAAATGCATGCACAAATCACCGCACGCGTCATTAACCCACTGATTTATCACCGGCCAATCGTCTTCTAAGCAAATTTCTCATTGGATGTTTTCAATTGCATTACGGTTGCTTTCTCTCATGGGAAATGCAAGAGAATTGTGTAATTTTAACTATGTATGTATTAAAGTCGTGTAAGTCATTTTACAGGGTAAAGGTACGCGTACAGTACGATATTGTTCTTATTGGTGCCTGATTATTGTTTCTGATTTTGTTAAATCTTTTTTTTGTTTTTATATATTTCCTACACAATGAATAGCAAATTTTGACGTTGATGTAGTTAACTAGTTACTATTAACGTCGGAATTTCAAGTTTAAGCGCAACTTCTGAATAATCCACACATATTATAATATCATAGGCAATGCCAAAAATAACCTATGTATGCGTAGTTTGCATATCTCTGCTATGATCTAAATAATTGAGCTTAATTAAACAGAGATAATTGATATTTATAAACAATCTGAGACAGGGTCAAATCGTTTAAATTTCCTATTATGGAATTTTATTTACGAGTTTACAATCATGATATTTTGGGTTTAGGTTAACTGAGATGAAAAATCTATCTGAAAAAAATCAATACTTTACTTACCTAACTTACTCGTAGCTAAATACAGATGTAACTACAAGATATAGTGCATAAACATACAATGTTGTATTTTGACGGGATATGTTTTTATTCGTCTCGCTTTCTCAATAGACTTATCGATGGGTACTAACTCTAACTGAGAAAGCAAGATAAAAACGAACTTTTCCGACCAAATACGAAGCCATAATAATATGTTTATTAAATCTGTAAACATAAGTCAACTGTAATAAAATTTTAACGCTAATATTATTCAATCGAGTTCTCAACAAAAAAGCGTCTTTTACATCTGATAGCTGATTAATAAACGTTTTAATAGAAACCTCTGTCTTCAACGGCTTTCTGTATAAGAAAAGTTGACGCGTACATTGTAATGAACAATGTACTGTCGAGGAGAAATTCTCCGGCGCTGCTATAAAAGTGTTTAGTGCTAATCGCGGGTCGAGGGATCAAAGTTGAGTGCGCTGGAGTGCGCCGATATTAGCATAATCGTCCCGTATGCGCCGGATTCATTACCAGTCGCTTTCCATTACCAAGGACGATACGTCAAAATGATTACTAGTTTTTAAATGATCACTAGGTTTGTGGTGTACGTCAGAACCACTAAGTTAAAAATAAGGTAAGTGGCGTAATGTCGATGAGTTCTGGGATCTAATTTCCTCTCACGAAATCGATTTTACGTAATTTGGTAACCATTTCAAAATCCGCTATTATCAAACTTAGCTAAGAACGACCCTTACTAAACTATTTCTTTTATTTAAAAAACCGCATCCGAATCGGTCCATCCGTCTATAAACTACACAACATCCCTCTTTTTACCCGAATGCATCAGAAGGAGGGTTATGTTTTTTGATTTAGATTTAGATTTAGATTTATTTATTTCATAGTATAAGTTACAGTTATATTGCACACATGTCAATTATACAGAATTCATATTATGATCGTCAAATACCTAAGTTAAACAAAAAATAATTTAGCAAAAACCAATGTCGAAAATTAGTGGATTATAACACACAAATAACAATAAAATAAGTCACAGAGTTAAATGTACAAATGGTAATAGAAAAAACTATCTCAAAAGTATAGGTAAATTAATAGGTTAATTATAAAGTCAAAATTCAACGTTAATAAATTCACTTATAGAGTAGGTACGCATTATCCAACAAAAGGTTTTTTAATCGACGCTTGAATGTTTCGTCACTGGACTCATTTTTTAAGTCAGCAGGTAAGTGCTCGTAGAATTTAGGGCCGATAATACGCGGGTTTTTCCTGGCTAGCGCCGTGCGGCTCGGAGCCGGCCGCACGTGTGAGTGTGTATGTATGTATGTCTATTTCTGTGGCACGCTCTGCAGCCTAAACGGCTTAATGGATTTTAACATAATATGAGGTGTCGTTAAATTCGTCTTGATTCTGGGAGTGACATAGGCTAACATTTTAATCAAAGTACCTAGTGAGAAGGGTTTTTTACATAATATACATTATACAGACGACAATATCAAAAATGCAGGCCCGTTTTAAAGCTTGCTTTCTATTAGACTAATTGCATCTGCTGTTACAAACTATTAAATTCGACACCAAGATTAAATTTTAATTGCTAATTTTTACAAGCAAGGGATTAAAAATTAAAAATATTATTAAAAAATAAAATGTTGTATGTGGCAATGCGCCCGCGCACGTCCGTCAGCCGTCGATCGGCGCACGCGACGCGCGTGGGTGGCGATTGTACGTTACATTGGAAAGTGCGCGTAAACGCCACTAATTCATGCGCGATTACTGAAGGGCTTATATGGGAGACTTAACTGCCCATACGAAACTCGAAGTTAGGAAGTTTAGAAAGTGCGTAAGGGTCTATTTTGACGGTCGTCTAAGAGAAAGACACTACTTAAGAGGATTGTGAAGCTCAAAAAAATCCATACAAAATGCGATACGTTTCTGTCCTCTAAAATCTGGTTAGAATTTTTTTCGATTTTTGTATATGTTGTAGATATTATGAAAAACTAGGTAAGTACGTTTTCAAAAAAAAACGGGAACGTACAAAACCTATTTTCTCAATCAAATACAATATAATATATCTTTATTTACATCCAACGAAGTACAGAATTCAACATTAATACAATTAAAAATTAAAACTAAACGTATTAATATAATTATTCAAAACTCGTGGGAATCGGACTTGATTTACCTAAGGGGTAAAAACGTTATCGTCCGGAGCAAAATTTCTATAGATTTTTTTGACAGCTTCGCGATTTGAGTATCTTTTCACAATCCTCTTAAACTACGGGACTCGTTGAAATTTAAATTCGTATTTTCTTCTCTTTCTATCGGCTTAATGACTATTAATGAGTGAGAGAAACCTAGTGCCCTAAATTTGATCTTAGCGGTCTGAAAGTACAGATGTAGTGAGCAATTTTACCTAATGGTCCCAACGGAAGACCAATGCCTTTAATGCCAGGGCACAGAGTTGAAACTATTTTGTGACTTCATGCTTTTGTACGTAAGTATTTCATTTTTTCTTGATGTTGTTTTTCACTAAAAAATATTATAAGTACATTATTTCCTTTGTAATCATAGAAATACGTTCTTATTTATCTTGCTTTTTTAATCAGGGGGCCTAATATGGCCGCGTTTATCGCGCGAAAAAGTGTGGATAAGGCATCTGTCACCTTCTGACACATAAATAAGTACGAGAGTGACGGATGCTTTATCCACATTTGACACGCGATATAGACGCAGCCATACTAGGCCGGCAGTTCCTCGAAAAATCGAGATAACTTATCGGCCAAACACGATATCGTTTGATTATTCACTATATTGGATTCAGATCCACAAAATGTCAAAAAGAAACTAAGAAATTAAAGATACATAGCTATTAATTGGTTTTATCTACACTCATATCATAAACCCTATATGATGCGTTCGGAAACCGCAAATTATGACCAGCATAATAACCAAGTCTGTTGTTATAGCAAATTTTTTATCTGCGGCAGTAATCTTATGGATTCTTAAGAACATCAATTTCGATGTTCTTATAACATTCAAATTTCGAACATCTCTGAAAAGCAAAGAAATTTGATTTGACCTCTATTCTAATATCAGTCGAGATGACGTTTAGTTCTAAATGAATTGTCAATTTGCATAGAAATTTGACAAATGTCGCACGTAAGTAAGATATCGAACGATATGATAGTTGGAGCCGACTCTACTTTATCTCTGAATTTAAAAAAAAACTATGACAGCTGCCAGAAAACTATTAAAACTTTTCATTACCGCCATTACCGGTTAAAATTTAATATGCGGCTCCTGAATGCATCATGGAGGCTTATGATATGTGGGTAGATAAAGTAGTGTATGCAACTGTACATAGCTGACGCTCGTTTCATAAAACCACACTCGTATTTTAAGGACTCTCATTATGTATCAGTTGCATAAACTACTATTACGAGTACAGCAACGAAATTCGGCAGCACGAAGATCGTCTCTAAAGAAAATAATTAGACAAATATTTGTTGAATCCCAATAAGACATTAAATAGGAGCAGGATATTGAATTTCGGTATCTTTGTTTGTCAAGGCTTCATAAGCAAATAACGTCATTGGTCGAGGAATGTCAAATATTTCTCGGAGTTAACAAAAAATATTGATATACTCGTAGGTATCTACAGTTTTTTACTACGAGGCTTCAAAATAAACTAGTTATTATCTCTAGGCATTATCTCTAGACGAGTTTTTAACTCTAACTCATTAAAACATTCATTTAAATTTACCTCGAAGTAACAAATGTAAGCATAGACGAAACTAAAAGTTACTAACATCAACTACAATTTCTACCTCTTTATAGTCTTTATACAGGGCGACTTCTCATTGGTAATACAAAACACTTGAATGTGGCTCAGTTAATGACGAATAGTGTATTACACTAACTCAGTTAAATTAGGCTTCTTTAATTATCGTAATTTTTCTAATAACACTGATAATTAAAGTCCTAAAGTGTGATTAACCTACATTTAATACCTAATTGTCATACCTGTCACTCGATTTTAGTAGCCTAATTTACAGTGTGTGGCAGGGTAACCGCATCAATCCAAAAAAAATCGATAAATTAAAAATTAGAAAAAATATACTTTTAATTAAATTAGCAGCATGAGGCTTAGGAGAGGCTCATATTACCAATTGGAAGCCAAACATGGGGACCTTAATGAGATGAGCACATTATTTTCTCAAAGGCCGGCAACACACCTGCCATTCCTCTCCTGGTGTCCATGGGTGGCGGTGATCACTTCACACCAAGTCACACGCTAGATCCTTACCTTGTATAAAAAAAGACAGCTAATGTCTACTGTCTACGTTTACAGAGTTCAGTAACTCTACTTAACTGAAAACCGATCCGGTTTATTGCCTTTGCGTTTATTTTTAAAGTCCGCCAGTAGTTTGTAATCCCGGATCCTGTTACTGAAATATTGGGTTTCCTGGACGCTGTACTGTTTGACAAGCTAATAAAGCCGGAGACGACTCAGTGCCCACCTCATTGATTCTTACTTATAATGAACCTTACGTAGTTCTATATGGCACTAAATGCGGTAAAGTTCTTTTTATTAAACTTTTAAAACTAGTCATTTTAAACTAGAAGGTTCCAATTTCCAGTAACTGTTGCCACCAAGTTTGTAATTAAGCGTACCTACTTTATTTAGATTTCGCGTTTTAAGTATTTGTTATACATCATTGAATTGCAGTTTTTGACACATTTCAAAAATCAATTGCCTTATCTCCACATACATCATAATGATTCTCCCATCCTGAATATAGCCCTATGCCTATTTAAAGATTCACAACGAATATTCATCGTAACAAATTACTTTGACTGTATAGTGAGGTAACTCAATAAATATACAAAACTAATTAGACGCACACACGTGTCAGTGCTTGCATGAGATTGAATGTCACTTGCGATCATCATCTATTAGTCCATGCACACCCACATTTATGTAAATGTCGCGTACAATTTACCTATATAAGTACTTTCATTTTCGGAGAGTAAGTAACGTTCAGATTACAAATAGAATGAACATATAATTTCTAACTATGCCCACTATACCAACGCTTTAATAAAGCAAGGACTTTCTTTAGACCAGTGTAAGCAGAACCTTAGACTTATGGTAATACTGAGCTATTGAAATTTTAAATCGGCCTGTTGAACTGTACTGACGACAGACGCCTTTTCTGTGTAGCCTCGTGTATAGGTATCATAAAAAGGCAATGCCTCGTGGCGGTTCATAAATATAGCTCGTTTTTATCAGAGAACACCGAAATATATTTATGATTATTATTTTTAATGGGTAAACTAGTGTATACTTTAAAGAGCACAACTGATGTGTATGAAACTAGTTTTACTACGATATTCTGCGTTTTTAGATTATTTCTGTCCTTTAAGGAACAGTCAAATTTTCTCGAAGAAACAGAAACGAGTAGTCATGGGTCCGTTTTCGTCCTTCGTCTGTAATACTAACAAACAAATACAACAAACCTAACCTCACTTTCGAATTGAAGATATCTTGAATTCTTAGCCTCGATTCGATTTGATATTACCATAAACCTATATTCCTTAATAGAACTCATCACATGCGCACGACTCAGATGCCATCGCCCGAAACGATGTCAAGGGTATTGCGAAAGTCTAACAATGGCAACCTCGGAGCCCTTTTACCTTTAGCACAATGCATAGTAAAGGCGCGCGCAGGTGATAATAATGAATCGGTCAATGCGCGCGCGCAGTAAATCAGAAGCGCCCGCGGCCGCCACGCCCCCTCCCCGCCGTTTCAGCGAAAGCGACAACCCTACAGAGGGCGATACTAATGTGTGAGGTGGCCAGGGTTTAGAGGAAGACAGGCTGAATTCCATTTTTAGGGATTCGTACACCTAATTTAAAAAATGCGGCGTCTACCGCGCCAGATTTCGAAAATAATGCCTTTTCCCACATTGTATAGGGAAATGTAGAGGAAATTACGGAAATGTTGAATTAGGTATTTACCTCAAATGTATAAAGAATTAAAATATAACGAGTAAACCTACGATATTCATACGTTCGCAAAGTTATGAACCGTGAACACCTACCTACATAGTTCAAGACTGCACTGGACGACATAAGGTTCTCCTGCCGAAAAGGAGTCTGAACTTTGTAGTTCAATTATGTATGTTTGGATGGTAGACATCCTCATGGCTTGGCATGAGTACGCTTCGTTGATCTTTTGATCCTCGAATTTACGCATTTACATCTATAATGTGCCTGTTTACTCTGGATCAAAACTTTTTCTCCTTCATTTTGCGACATAATTAATGGCCTTCTCAAAGTCTACTACACTAAATAACATAATTTGCAATAAGGAAACTCTATGGAACAAAATTATTCAAAGATAATGTCTTATTCAAGATGAGAAAAACAAATTCGTGGCGTGGTTCGTGTTATAAATTAGAGGAGTAATATGTAATCTTATTAGTCAGGTCGTTATATCCGTTAGCGCCAGATCTTAAGATTTTGTGTCTAATTCGATCTCCTGTGTCAAATAAAAGTCGGTGACGGATAAGCATCATTTTATTTTGGTTAGATTTTCTTGGAGCAAATCTCTAAAATGATTATTGTTGCTATGACAAAAATCATTTTTCTATAACTTATTTGTCCTTCTGTATGTCTGTGTGTCTGTGAAGACCTTTTCTTGAGAATGTGTGGTTTCAAGTTACAATTTTGTATCAAATACTTAGGACTTCGTTTCCTTGAAGCTTAAGAAATCAAGCTTCTAAGACAACGCAAACAAAAATACCATTTATGCCACATTTTGACAATCGTAAATAATTCAAACCCTAAGGCATATTTACCTACTATTTATTGATCTAAGATGCAAACTGGGTTAAACTAGGTTGTAAATGAATAATAATAAATGTTTGAATTACGACGAACTGCACTGCTTATGCACTTTAAAATAACGTGTAAATTTACATTTATTAATTAATAGTCAATCATTCAATAAATCTAGAATCACAGCACAAATAAAGAAATATCGTTAATTTACATTAGTATTTAGTCATTTTTAAAAACAGGAGTGCAGTCCTATACTGCCCAGAATTGGTGGCCGCCTCAGCGATAGTGCTAGCCGTCAGCCGTAGAATCCGACCGACGAATTATTGCAAAGGGAATTGCAAAGATCTCGATGCGCTTTCCACCGCGAGCTTATTGGGCGCGGTAATAAGCTATTTTTCAATTGCACTGCGATTTGATGCCTTTCTCGGATTGCTTTCGCGGTTGAGAAATTGAGTCTGGCTTCCTTGTTCGCGAGTTTTAGTTTGCAACTACTTGGGACTTAAGTTGGTGTTGTTAATACAATGGTAGATAGTAGTTACAGCATGTAATTGACGACGACAATTGAAATGTATTTATATTTATTCATGAAAGATTTGTTATGAAGGCTGTAAATAAAATATATAAGTATGTCTACGTTTACTTATTTTGTAATGTTGATTCGGGTGTGTTTTTGAGATGATCAACCAACCAAAGCAATATATATTCGAAATATTGTGGTGTTAATCACATAACGTAGTATTGGCAATTTTTGCAAAAGTAACTCTCTAGTGATAAATTTAAATAAAACATCAGGATTTATTGTCTTTTTTTTCATTCTTTCTAAATCGCTGCATTATGCAAGATAGGATCCGGAATTACGCGCTTTCCCTTTTAAAACAGTGATGGTATAAACAAACATGTTTTTTTAAAGGTAGTTCATGGGTTACATAAACATTTAAAAGGTTAATACACCCACTAATAACCAATAATAACCGATAGTCGGACAGTCTGGCCCATTGTATGCAAGGCGTAGGTGTACCTCAGCTTATTAATATAGCCCATTTGAATCCATTACATTGACATCGACTCGATTTAAATGCTGACAAACTGATATTTCAGGACCGCGGTAAGAGTAATGGTAAGTGGCCACTTAAGGGAATCCAGTTATGAGTCTGCAGTCGGTACCAAATTAATACTCGATATATGGATTTGTAGTTTGTAGTAATATTTTAATACAGTTCCGACTTTCGCGTTGAATGGTACAATCCAAACAACACATATTTGGATTAAGGTGCAGATTGAAAAATGGTGAATCTTTCTTCGTCATCAACAATTTACCTTTTCTTCGATTTACAAATCTTGCATTGACTTCTTACACAGGCTTCTTTTTTCACTGGTCACTATATACATGGACAGGGCTCGCGAACGAAGGGAGCCCCAAGTTTCTGCCAGATCACCGACAGATAACAGATTAAAAAAATAGTCCTCTTTAACAGTCTTAGGCCCATTATCTAAAGTGCCCAGGACGTCTAATAGGTTAAAACGGTTCCCCTTGTTTAAGCATAATCGCCATTGTCCGAATGTATGATTTCGTAGAATAATTCGCATAATAGTTATTCTACTGATACCTTTGGCTATTTTGAAAAATTATGTAATAAACCTAACCTTAGATTTATTTTATAATACCATTCAGTTTATTTTATAATATTTATTCATTATTTTATTTTTTATAATATTCTACCAGGATTACACAAAAGATCTTCAGAAATATTTTTCGTTTAAGCTGGAGAAAAAATATGCGAAAACAAATTCGGCGTAACTATACATTTGGCGTAAAAAGTTGCGGCGTAATAGAGGGAACTCGTTAAAGAAGTCCCTGTTGACTACCAGTTCCTGAATCTACAACTTCTGTGGATTGTTATGTAGTGATATTATTACTAACAAGCATCCACGTAACTTATAACAACCTTAATTACAAGTTACATGGGCATTATAATTGGCGTGTGCGCACGGTAGCGAGTAATTTAATTGGCAAAGATTCCCCTGATTCCACAATATAATTATGTACTCAGAACACAAGTCGTACCCTGGTACTATGTAGACTAAGAATTTCACAGCTATGCAGTGCAAGGGACGAACGACATTGCTTTGGGAAAAGTTAGGCTTTCTCTTTGCGATGTTAAATATTTTTAGCACGTAGTTTTGTAATCACTTCATAGTTGTGTGTAGTTAAGTTTACAATGTGTGTTAAGTAGAAAAGTAGACAATTTACCCGAGAGTAAGTTATTCTATTCTAAAGTAAGTCATTGTAGTAAAGAAAGCCGTTACCTTCTGGTAGTTGTTTCTACTTTAGTTATGGAAGTAAACATTGGTCAGTCTTTAAAGTTTTTCAAATTATTGGTATTTTACACATTTATGTGTTAAAGTTGAACAGTTACCTTTACACATATAATTAAACTATCTTAATACAGCCCTATATTAAATACAGGTACCTAAGGTAAAAACCCAAAACATTGCCCAATTGTCCTCATCAACGATCTTGAAAGTTAAAATACAAATCTACTTCCAATTATTCACATTTAACTCGGCCTTAGTGACTTGACACAAAACCTCCGTTAAGTCCGGCCGGCCTGTAAATTGCATCGATTCACAAACAAACAATCGTAGTACAATAAAATGACGAGGAACGGCCTCTCGGCGCAGCTGATTGCTTGTCCGATGCAGAACTGTACGGTCTGACAAGAAAACGGTATATTAAAACATATTAATATGACGTGATAAAACTGTTAGGCTCCGGAAACCGCTTAGATTAAATTCTAGTTGAGAGGAGTTGGTCTATAAACATTTTAAAAAAGGAATTTGTCCTGAAATATAAGATTTTCAACAGACATATTGATGACGAAGCAACTGGGCTTGTAGTCGATATTGATCATTAAATTTTAGAACACCAAACCTCTTGTATCCGAAAGGTGAAAAATACCAAGTTCAATACGATATACATAATTTCAGCACGGCTCGGTACCTATGCATACATACGGTTAAGCGTTACATACTCATATCGCTATACTTTAATTTTCTTTTCTCGAAAAGAAGCCAAGATGCACTACGCTAACTAACGTTTCTATTCGATTCGTTTTTAAACCAATCGCGTCACTAGAAGATGACGTGATACGAAAAGTCACGTGGTCTACCAGTGACGCGATTGGTTTAGAAACGAATCGAATAGAAACGTTAGTTAGCGTAGTGCATCTTGTCTGAGCCCTCTGGACATAATACTTTTTGGCTTTTCAATATTCTAAGCAGTTGAGTTGAGTTTTTAAAATTTCGAAACGTTATTTCTGTTATCTGCATCTATAGTAGCGCGTGACTGTACTCATCACGCAGTGGGTCAACTCATTAGTCCAAGCCCTTATGTGGGTCAAACAGAGACAATACAAAAAAAAACGACGCAAGATTGACGAGAGATGCCAATTAAAATGGTGAAATTGAAAATTTTAATTAACTTGACGAGATTAAAACATGTGTGCGGTGATTGCTTTAAGTAGGGAAATGCGGAACTTATCACGTGTGACGGACTGGTTGGGAAATGGAGATACTATTAATTTTTGAGCAACCGATTTTTGATTAGAAAACAAAGCTGTTTTGAAATCAGCGAAGCAAAAGGTACAGTGCAATATGTAGGTCTTAAAGTCTTGAATGAACACTGAAAAAAATAATTGGTCGTTTCTAACAAGATTGTGATTATTGTGTATAGGCGTCTTGATTCCATATGAGCCTAACAAGACGTTTGATACACAAACTCCGATGAAAGTTGAATCACTAAAGAACTTGCTGCTGTATACTATAAGCTTTGGTTGATATAACTAATATCATAACTATTGTATTCATTTTATGTCAACTAAGAGAAAATCTCTCTTGGTTGGCTCACATTTTTTGAATGAAGTCGGTTAGACTAACCATAAGAGTATGAGAGCAAGTGAACGAGAAGTACAGTCGACTTCAAAAAAAATTATGCGCTTTTGGACCTTATTACAATGCAGTACCCGAAAGAGCTATTGCACTGTACCGTCACCAGTAATAAGTTATCCAACTTTGGGCTCAAAAAATCCTGACACATCTCTATTACTAGAGGCATAAGAGCGTTAAGAGCGTGTCATATATTTTTAAAGGCGATGTTTAATAATATATTATTGCTGGTGACTGTACAGTATCTACAGCATATCTTAAGACAAGGTTTGAGATCCTTTTTATTTGAAACTTATCTTCCAAAATACCGAATTCTTAATATTGAGTAAAAAAATAAACATACCATGTTATTAATATTGTTTTGGGATTTTTATAATATATTGAAAATCTTTTAAGTATTTTAAATTCTGGGAATTTAGGATGAGCGTATAAAACAAAATAGACTAATTGAAAAGTTGATAAAAACATATTTTTATATTGCCTAATTGAATGCTTAGCTTTAAATGTAAGGCTGGTAGAAGAGACTTAATGTAGAACAGGACCTAGCTCTTCAGGCCTTGACTTTCGGAATAAAACCGATACGAGCCGATGAGTCAGTCAGGTAACCCGATCCACCCGGACGCTGCGTGGTGCAACCACGGTTACAGATAAAAAGCTAGCAAGACCACAATGTCAAAGTACTAAAAAGAGTCTACACACGTCCCAACATAAAAATGCAGCATTGTTATGTCAGACATGTCATCTCCTTACCAGAGCGTGTATTAGACATTAGATGGATGACAAACCTGAAGCGAGACGTCAAATCAAATATGTGGCTTTTGACGCGACGATATGTCCGTTCAAGATTTTTTGCAAATCGCACAAATTCTTCATCGTTTCCTTCTTCCATTGCTCCTTTTTCAAACTGGTGTTACTGGCTCTTAAATTGGTTCCTCGAAGTTGGCAAAACAAAACATCATTATACCCGGAACTGGATCAAACGAACCGGGTCGTTCCCTCACTTACGGTTTTAGGCCAAGGCCCGACTCCGCCCTGTCTGGCCGTGTCATTAGTGTGGAGAGCCCTTATCTGGGTCAATCAGATTTGGAGTATAATCTTTATAGCCGTAATTTGATGATGATTTTGCGTGAAAGGCTGAAAGGCAATTTCGTGCTGATTGCACTGTATTTGAGAAACGAAGAGTTGCAGTTGAAATAGTCCGAAACTTGTCATGGTTGGGAAGTATGTTTAAACAAAGATAACCATTATAATCAACTTACACTCGAAAAATTACTTGCAGAATGAAACGGACCGTAAATAATATTTAAAGCTCATTTATATGTAAGAAAGTGTACAATGATTCAAACAAAGAAGATTTGCGATCATGTCGAAGAATAATGATTTACAAGACACGTTTTTCGCGTGGCGCCACAAGAACAATAATGTTATTGTGTGAGCATGAGTCACATCACATCTATCGCTTTCGTATCGATCTCAAACACGCTGTATCATCGCCGCAAGATAATCATTAGCATATGCGGTTTGTTGTTTGAGAAGAATAGAGAGCCGCCCACTCGTTATGTCGTAGCCAAAACAATCGAAAGTCTGACAAAGGCTTGATAAACATTTTGGCATCGACACGAAGAAAGGGTTGATTTAAGTCACGCTATCAGGGTCACAGCTGTGTGCCAAGACTTAGCGAAGTTCCACCAATAACAAGAGGACAGACGTATGCTAATCCATGAGGTGTGTGGAACACGGACACTAAAACGCACTGGGAAAATAAACAAGCGATAGCATTGTTAAAAGGCAAAAAAGCAAGTCAATGGTCAAAAAGTACGTTTAAGGCTCGAACATCAAAATGCATTCAAAGTCGCCGTAGAAGGCAATGCTGGTTTTGCTTCATTTTTGCGCTCTCTCGGTGCATTAACTTCCCCCGTATATCTGATGTCCGTTACGAATTAAACCGGCTACCGTATTACCCGACGCTGGAACCATTAAACTGGCAAAATGCGGTTTAAGCAATAAAAAATATACGAGAAAAGTTATACACTCGCTTTAAAAAGTTCTCCATCGTTAGCATCCTCAACTTTACACAAACTGGTACGTTAGGCGGACAGGATTCATAACTGAACAATGCACATACTTTTTATATCGAGCTGGAAATAACTGCGTTAGTTTCCTGAATGTTTTCTTATGAGCCGGCCAGCTACTATACCTATACATACAGACCTGCATATTGTTTCTATGTTACAGTAAGTACTATATAATATGTTACAGTTGCACTGTGTGTGTGTGTATTTTTAATCAAGTCATGAATTTTGCAACGGAAGAATAGTCTTATACTTTGGAGAAAAGCCTTTCACCTACCTGTATATCTCTCCTCGGCTGCGGTAGCCTCATAACTGGCTGAGGCATCGGAGCCGGCATCCTTGGCTGAGGGGGGGCGACGTGCCTATGAACAAGCGGGGGCGGGAGTTGGGCAGGCCTCGGGCCCTGGATGACCGTTACAGTCGGGACCAGGGGCGGGTGCCTCCGCTCCGACCACTCGACCAAAGCCAGGTGTTCGGAGGGTCGGATGAGGCGAGGGGGTGCTGGGAGCGCCACGGTGGTGTCCGGGGGGAGGGTGCGCGGGCGCGGGTCGGGCGGCCGCGCCGGCTGCCGCGGCGGGGGCGCCGGCGCGCGCCGCCCCCTGGCCTCCGACTCGTCCGACATTGGTGCGCGCCAATCTGTTAACAAACAAATTTACTATTTAAATATTTTCTCATTGTCGGCTGATGCTGGGGACCTCAAACTTGCATAGATCGATTTTTTGATAAATTATCACCCATGATCAGCAAGAACGACCTTGGCGAATAAAACACGAAGCCCCTTCGCAGGCGGCGGCGTCGCCCCGCTCCGTATTTTATCCTCATTAGCATAACACTCGTATGCTGACAGTAGGTATATGAGAGCGGTAAAAATCTGTGACCTAGCACATTAACCACGTCTAGGTACCGCATACATCCGCCTCCTGGCCATTACGCTGAAGTATCTAAGTGATGCAAGTAACGCTACCTACATTTAACTTCTACAAATCCTACTAATACCTACCTACTAGCTAACACTTTCGGTGGGTCCAACTAACCGCAACCTGTGTGAATTCAATCGTTGATGGTTATTACCTGCCATCGAGGACGTACGTGACTAATATCAATAAAAATAGGTGATTTGACAGCTGGGCGATCTAAAAATAATAAATGTACCTAAGTACTATAGGCAGTTAAAAACTCCGTCTATTCCCCTAAGCGCTTTATAAACAAGGGAATACTTCAACTTCAACTCGAGTAGGGAGTGATTGATAAGTATTTGTTTGAGGCTACGAAATAACGATGTATCATGCAATCCCCTGTACGGGGTGACATTTATATTGCTTTTATTGCCACGGTATAAAGAGAAAGTTCGAGGACGATACTAACTCCGACCCTTTACCAATAAAAATGAGCGCAATCAGATCCTCTTTTGGTAAGTAAACAAAGATTTAATATGTGACTATAAAACTACCAATTTATATTTCGAAAACCGTTTAAAATATTGAAATAACAATGAAATAAGTTTTGTGCGACGGCCCATTAATAGTTTTATTATTTTTTGATAAGGATTCTTACTCATAACGTAAATTAACAAAAGCGCCATCTACTAGCTGCACGCGGAACTTAGTGAGCAGCACCGTATCGGAGAGTTTCCCGCGGTGCACATTCGCCGGGCGACACTGCGTCTGCGCTCTAAGTTGAAATTGAAATTCGAACGTAACTTCCATACTCGCCCGTACGTTCGGGTTTGAAATGCGACCGTTATGATAAGTTAAGTTTGTACAATACTATTATCGGGTTGCTTATTTAACTAACATGTTAAATTTTAAATGTGTTATTCCTATTTAAATAGAAATTTTATGAATATGTGAAGAGACTTAACGAATACTAACTTGGTAACAAACCCCGTGCAAAACTAAGACATTAGGGAAATGTAAACTTTACATATAGCAACGCCGGCCTCGCCGAGCAATTTCTTCAAGCATCGTGAATAAAACATGAACATCTTGTTAAAGCAAGCTCTCTAGTTTGTTTACGAACGCGCCATTTTTATAACTCATACTGCATTACTTTATTTGCATAAGGGAGGCCATTAGATTTTCATCGAAAGAAAAATGTAATGTAGGTAAAACTTACTGCAGACGGAAATTAAGAAGTTAAAATATTAAAGTGTCCAAAAAACTTTTCTAGCTACAAAGCGGGTCCTTCTCAAAGCAATAAACTGACCGTTTAAAGAGTCTAACCAACAAATCCAATATTCGGCACTATATGGGAATGCTTTAATTTCCTCTGACGACTCTATCCCCTTCAACCAAGTCCACAAACATCCTAAAACAACCGGACAACCCTTCAGCTATCTCTTACTATCCAACAAGTTCGATAAGGACGATCGTGTTATTCGGGTAGCTGTGAATGAAAGGGCCCAGACAGGTTAAACCACTGCCGGTGGAGAATTAATTACGTGCTAATTAAGAACCTCCTGCGGTAGAAACTAGTTTTCCGTTTGTATGGCAATGGATATTTTGTGGGGAAGCATTCACACTCTTACGGCGTTAGTTTGGACATCAAATGACAGGGTTCCCTCTATGTGGCATAAAATTTATTGTCCGAAACTGTTTTAGCATAACAGACTTGGCATAATCGGTTTTCGCCGAATGGTAGTGTAGCTGAAACCTTATTTAGCATAATTTGTAACATCCCGAAAATGAATTAGTCCGAAACTGTTTACGCCGAATGTATAGTTACTAGGGCATGCAGTACCGGGCCCGGTTCCGAAACTTCCATTTCCCGGTTCTAAGCAGGGACGGTCCCGGGATTCCCGGTTCTCCCGGTTCTGTATTTTTTACCTCAAATCACCGCAATCATGGACATTTGAGATAAAAAACGATTGAAAAACATTAGGAAACTTTAAATATAATAAATATGCAATAAAATCATGCACGTTTTCTTCAACAAAAACATATCTTGATTAAGTAAAATATTTACTAGAAAGTTATTTGTTCTTCCTTTTATGAATCCAGAGATTTATTATTGCAAATATGCCACAAAATATGATGGATGTTGATGCGATGTTGCCGCTTGTGCCGGCTTCGTCACAAATTCTGCGTAATCAAAGTATGCGAATGTAGATTCTGCGACACCAGATTATGCGTAAAGCCTAATATGGCTATATAGATTATGCCACAAATAATTATTACTTACAAAATTATGTCACAACAGGGTGAACTCAAATGACAAGGCCCAACAAACTCACAACTCAGGACAGTCAGGACTTACGTTTTAATAAATTATCAAGGTTAAGACACTATTGATACTAACTAGTTATATAGGAATAGGAATTGATCTGCAATATCCGCAAATGAACTGTGCCTGTTGCAACTGATTCAAATTGGGGCCTGCAACACAGGGAATCCTAGCGCAGGGCCCAAAACCATTGTTTTGCCTTAAGTTAAGTTTTTCTGAATAAACATTTTCATTTTCATATTACATAAACCTTTGTCAGCACTTAATGAACTTAGCAAACACAAAAGATAACTGCATTAAGCAAACCGATCCAGCAAATAAACTTAAATATTTACCTCCGATGTAAATAAACCTTGCAGAGTTCACTCACAGCCCACACTTGAATAGAACAAAGACTGTATTTACCGATCTTGCCCGCGAACACAATGTAACAGGCAATTTTATTAGTCCACAACCGAGGCTACACGCGAGAGTTAAAAACAATTATAAAGAGACTAAAGGTTCGAAGAAGGTGCAATATGCGCCATCGCTATGACAACACTGTGGACGTTTTTCGCTCCAAAACGAACGCATGCGCGATGTAAACAATCTTATTAATACAGTTCGAACAAATAAAGTTGAACTTTACTCCACTGTAAAAACGATTGTTGTTGCTATCGTAGATAACATAGTCACTTAGGGTCGCGTGCTTTGCCCCACGCAATTCGATTCTGATAGTAGCCTCCGGTAGCAATTTTCCTTTATTATAAATATAGATGTATATAGAGTGGCTGTAGGGGGAAATGTTATACATTTCCTTTGTGCTGATTTTGTCAGTCTTGGCACGTTGGAGTTACTTACACGTCACGTAAAACGAGGATAGATGAAGCAAACTTTTAAATAAAGCGTTTCAGACAACGCTAAGCTGATGACTGCTTCACTTGATAAAGGGTAGATCAAAGATTCCAAGTTTTTCGTTGCATTTTAATAAGAAGATAAAAAAATGTGTGAGGGGGCAGCATTTCAGAAGGGTAGCCCCATTGGATGGGACAAGGACAGTCGAAAATGAAATTTTAGATCAAAACAAAATTAAAGTTTTTTTTTATATTCAAAAGCCAATTTTAAGTAACAATGGAGTAACAACGTAAAAAGTGTTAAGTTGTTAATGAAACAGTTGCAGCGACCAGAAAAAAACATAGCTCGTAAATTTTGAATACAATAACGCATTCTCACAACAATAAAATACGGCTGTTTTTTTGGGACTAATAAGATGGTATTAAGATAACTTTTTTCTCAAAACTTCCTCTCAGAGAATTAATATAGCATTTTCTTTCAACATTTTTTGCGTATCAAGCTTTACCAGACGTTCTTTAGGTGTCATAACCTTTTTAACATCCTGTGTTTGTGGCTGGCAATATACATTTCTTTGCGTCGTTATACAAAAACATTAATCATTTATGAAATAAAGGCTTATAAAAACTGTTACGATGTCGGGAATTATTGCAAACACTGACGGTAAAATAATAAAAAAGTGCAATCCACCGACGCCCATAAAAATGCTACTATAAATATGTGCGGTGGATCGTTATCTTTAGACTCACTGACTAAATCATGTAGTTTTCCTGTTAAACAAATAATACACAAAAAATGAGCATCAAACTAGATGCAACATGAATCATGTTCTAACCATCGAACGTCTATAGTGATGCCCCTACAACAACTGTCATTACAACCTAAACCGACATGGATTTAGTATTCATCGCACAGGTAATTAGTAACGATCGTATCGGGTAGGAACAGCGACCACCCTAGAGACACACGTGGGGTGCATAACATATCGACGAAGGGTTGATGTACTGCTGAATATTATTGAGGATATGCTTTGAACAAAGAGTATGCTTTGTTAAGGTTGACATCAAACAAGATTAATTAATAACTAAAATGCAATACATGGTTTATTTATTGCTGAGATATTTTTACCTCTTTGGTATTCATGTGATCATGATATTGGTGAAAATTGCAAGTTTCTAATACACAATACAATAATGATATGTGGAGTTAACTTTTCCGAGATCGTTTACTGTTTTTAGCTTTCACTTGACTACAACAATGAGTGATTTTTTACGAAATCGATCTCTCTGTGCTTAGTGTGCATTATACTATTACAATAAAAACTAATTACATGACACCTTTGTTAGTAAGTCCCGCGATGAAACTAAATGAGAGATCAAAGGATTACTTCAAGCTGTATGGGTACGAAATTCGAATACGTATGTCTGAAAATTTAATAAATCTTTAGACACTATTTTGTCTGTCGGAAGGCGAGTTTCGTTCTTAAAAACACCAAACGGTTCTGAAGTTGTCCCTAGGCTAATGGTGTTCGAACGAGTCTCCAAAATAGAAAGGACCCAAAATATTGGAAACGAACTTCCACCTAAGGATTTTTTTACAAAGTAACTTAATACAATCAAGTGAAATCGATGGTCCCGCGGATAAATAAATACTTCCGTGTCGGCGTGACAAAGTAAAGAGTCGCCGCGTCGCTGTCGTCGGGGATATTAACAGCTCCATCCTCGACAGATGTCGCGATACAGCCTTTCGTAATGCCGGGTTAAGCGGTTACTGTGTTTATAGTATTGTCTTCTTTTGTTTCTACCCTGGGAGCTCAATAGGGTTAAAAGACATCAATTCAAAGTTTACGCAGGATGAAATCTAGCGAATATTATAAATGCAAAAGTTTGGATGTTTGTTACTTAATCACGTCAGAAGGGCTGGACGGATCTGTATGGCATTTGGCACAAAGATAGATTATAGACTAGAAAAGCACACAGGCTACTTTCATCCAAGAAATTTGGATAGTTTCCGAGGGAATAGCGATATAAACGATTTCCTCGAGAACGGAGTTGCTCGCAAAAGCTAGTATTATATCGTTTAAAAAAGCTGTCAGTTTTTAGACAGGGAAAGTTAGAGCGCTAAAAAAGTTACACATGTATTCCTTTAAATTGCTGGAACTTGGCGTATTGGTGTATTTACGACATGAGACGGTAAAACTATATCTGTATGCATGTGTGTAGGAGAGCAAGTAATCATATACATACAAAAAAAAAACCATTGAAATAAGTACTTGATTGCGAAATTGTCTCCAGGTTTCAACTCTACTTAACCAGTATTTGTGGTGGCTGTAAAAATGGCCCTAGTTTAAAACAAACAACCATTATTTAAAAAAAAACACCATTCAGTCTTAATTCTAATAAAATGAAGTGATGGTCGTTTTGATGCCAGAGATGCAATAAAACAAATGATATGAGGTCACTTGCTCGATATAAAAGCAGATTCCCCATAAATTTTATTTAGAACAGCAATATTCTGATCAATATAAACTAAACTAATGCACAATAAAGGCCGAGTTCACTGCATAGAACTTTGGACGCATAAATTGAGGAGACGATGGCGTAAAATATCGAAAGCCGTAAAACCCAGAGCCAAGTTTAATTGGATAATTTTCACAAAGCGCGGTTTTCTACTTCCTTGCCGCGAATGGATGCAATACTTTATACATCGCCTGTTTTATGATAGTAAGGAGATCTTTTTTTGGTTTTAAAATACGCCCTTCTTGATTCTTTGTATTCATTATCAGCGAAAACGTATTGTTATTCAAAAGAAATTGTTTACTACCTATCTCATGGCTTGATTGATGAGAAAGTTAACTGGTACATAGAAAGTATATAAATCATAAATATTATCAATCTAATCAGGAATGAGGTTGTTGTCAGTAGATGCGACGAAATAAAATCAAGCGTTTTAAGAGTTAAGAGAACTGTTTTATGTCTTTATTTGAGTTTTGTACCCGGTAATCTTGACAAATATGGAAACGTAAACTTTGTATGCATTGAGCCTTAAGCGACCAAACGTGGAGAGAATGATAGGCTGATAAGGGCACATCCACGCCTCGCGTGAAAATTGTCGCTGCGATACAATCGCGCCGCCCGGCTTCGCCCGATACGATCCGGAAACCAACTACCTAACCTTAATACTCAGCTTTCTCCAGGAGATAAAACTTTATGTCCCCTCTGACATACGTAAGGAGAACTTCTGCAAGATTATGATTAAGAGAAATTCGAGTGACGCATGCTGAATCTAAAATTCGTTCCCGGCTAGCGAAATGCATAATGCAGTAAAAGTTGGGGCGTAAACCTGCTTTTAAAAGCATATTTCTCTTCAGATGTCTTTCAAGTGAATATCCAGCCTATTATGTTAAATTATCCGACAGTGACAAACAGTTATGATCATGGAAACACCTACGGTTTCGGAATTATTCATTGACTTGGTCTATACTACCATCTCTTCTGTTAAGACAGTAGAAATGTTTTGTATAAATCAAGAGGCGAACGGTTGTAAAGATGACAAAATATCAATTTATTTGCCGATTTTATCTCGCTTTGTTCAAACAAAGCGTAAGGCAATGTTTGTCAAATTGGATTTGATAGAGTGCCTTGTGCCTACGCCCGACACGAGAATCCCAATGTGTGCTTCAGAGGTTGTTACGGTTACAAATCTTTCCAAGTTACGCACTTTGATTCCAGCTCTTTAGAATCATGAGCTTTCACGAAAAATAAATTAACGAGAATCACAGTGAAAAATACAGCGTGTTTTGATATTATGCATAGCATTTTAACGTACTTGCAGCGATGAAACAAAATATGTTTCGCTTTCTCAAGGATCATCAAATCAAAAGTCAGAGCCAACTCAACACCTCAACTCTCCAACAGCATTACTAAAACATGAGCACCGTACTCTCAGAAGTGCTAGGGCAAATCCCATGACGATTCATCTGGCTGCTAGATGCTCGCGATTGCTGAGGCGAAGAATCGGAGCCTTTCTCTCAGTAACAAATGAGTCGGGATGCGCGTGATTTACTTATTCAAATCCGATCGGGTTGATGCCGGTCACGTCTCCATGGCACGTAATTGAAGCACGAAGTCGAGGTGTTGCTGATCTGTGATCTCTAGCTTTACACTAGTTATTAACTTGTGAATGAGCCACGGATTTGGACTGTGAAAGCGTAGTGCATTTGCATATTTGTTGTTCGTAGAACTGGTTCATGCATGACACTAGAATGATCGCACTTTTACGGAACATGAATAGGTCTGCAGAGGATAATATTACTACTAACATCATAAATTACTAGCATCATAAAATAAGTTAAAATTACCCCACTTAGTTTGTTTGCTTGGTAAGCTAGGTGAAATATGTGATATAGTTTACATGAAATCGTAGTCTCTATTTTTTTATGTTATAACCAATGTTTTTAATACAAAATTCTGTGCTTGAAATAGCATAGTTCTTAATTTTAGTTTCCTACTTATAGAAAACATTTTGTTCATGTCCGTGGACCTTCTTACCAACCACCTGCACAAGTGAATGTTAAAGGTATCATAATTCTACGAATTATCAAACACGGATGTGAGCAAACGAAGAGCTAGTATTTTCCCCCTAATGCTGTATGAGTACCTATGACATCATAGCCTTTGAAGTTCACAGGTGAAATTTCCAATAACACATTTCCCTCTTGTTTAATATAACGCAATTTGCATAGCAATTGATTATTTCGAAACTCGTCCCGTACCCCGTAATATTGTCAGTTGCAGAGAATTCCTAACACCCGAGGCTCACGTACTGATGAGCGTTGCGTTGTGATGATTGCTTAAAGTTCAGTCACGAACGCGGATAATTTGCAAGTTTTGACATTTGATTGTACGATCCCAATGTAGATTGCGCCGTGTTGGAGTTGTGCAGCCTTCCGCCTGCGGTGTCAGCGCACCTGAAGACAAGGCCTGCTGATTGGCGGATTTCTACATGATCAGTAGGTTACGGTGTAGAGAATTGGATATCGACATAACTAGTATAGTAACCAACAATTTTGTAAGAGTGGTTTCCAAACTCCTAAGGATTATATTCTGTTTTCTACGTCAAAAATAAAAATATGGTTTTACTTATATTTATTTCAGGCATTGTAAGCACATTTTTAAGAAGATTTAGTTATTATATTTGTTTTTTCTATGCTAAATTTTCGGTGTAATCAAAAAACCTTGGTAGCTTTAGTCAACTTGTCAGTAGCCTTTACATTAGTAAAGACACCTCTATCATTACAAAACTCAATCTAAATTTTGAAACCCTCATATCCACGAATAACAACAGTTTTTTTTCCTGGTAGCCTCATGTGTAGCTTGCATGCGTCAAATTGCAATGTCCTGTAATTATGGGCTAACAGGACTCCTTTGTCCCTTCATCCCTAGCGCAAATACAACATTATGTGATCAGAACATTTCAAAGGGCCCGACCCTAGCTTCATTAGCATCAAAGCGAAAGGGTTGTTCTTTTAAAGTCTGATAAATTGCTGTAGTTTAATTTGTAATTCAACGAGCGGAGACCTGGGCACAAACAAAATGTCATCATTAATGATGTACAGTCAAGGAATTTAATTTGTGACCCACCTTAGTTTCAAAGTCAATCTGACATTCTACAGCAATAAGGTTGAGTTTCCTATCAATTACAAATGACTTGGCATCTCTAATGACAATGACATATTCAAGCAGATATTCTTTGAATTGGGTAGCAAATTAACGTCCGTGACCGTACTATAAATAATTTATGTTGTAGTTTGAAGTAGATTCTTTGCAGTTTATTTAATAGCATTGATGATTAAGTGGTGCCATAGGTTAGTTACTATTTCAAGATACCTATTGAGGATGTTACCGCAATTTGTTAGATTTTACTTCGCTAAAAGTGAGAAGGGAAACGTAAGAAAAGCGAAACCAAACCACAAAGTACCACAAAACTCAAACATTGTATATATAATGAAACCTCTAACCATAGTTATCGATTAAGTATGCAATTTTATAGCACACCTGCGCTATAATTCTAAATCTGAACCCGGTTAATAGACTAAGTGCACACAATTTCCCACTTTACTGTTAGACTGTTACCCATAGACTCTTTCTAGGCACTAATCTTAAGAGCTTTCGACCCCACTATCTAGTGTTAAAGCCGTAATTGCCGTTCGTAAGTTATCGGGGCACTTTCGGCGTTGGTCGGGCGCTTTCGGCGGCGATCGGGCACTTTCGGCGGTGGGCGGCGCGGGCGCACCGTTATCGTAATAACCAGCTGACTCGCGAAACAATTATCCCGCTCATGTTGTGCCAACGGGATTATCTGCGGCGTGAGATTATCAGGTTAACTGCCCAGAACTCGATATCGATTGTCCAACCTCTAAGGATATCAGGAACTCGGTACTCAATTGTTTAGGGCAATAACTGGTTTGTAATACGTACAAAAATAAGAGTAGGTATTGTGGTCTGAGGTGTAGAAATGAGAAATTTATAACATTAGCCTAAGCTGTTGATGTCTTGTCAATACAAAAATACAAGGGTTAGGCAGTCTCAATGAGGAATTCTAGATAATTTTAAAATGATAGTCAATATAATAATAATAATGATGATACTCAAGGTGGTTATGATGGTGGTGGTGATAATGATGATGTTAATGATGATCATCATCATCATCATTATCAGCCGCAAGACGTCCACTGCTGGACAAAGGCCTTCCCCAAGGTTTTCCACAACGATCGGTCCTCTGCTGCTGTCATCCAGCAGTTTCCCGCGACCTTTATCAGATCGTCAGTCCACCTTGTGGAAGGTCTGCCAACACTTCGTCTCCCGGTTCGCGGTCGCCACTCTAGAACCTTTCCGCTCCAACGGCCATCAGTTCTACGAGCAATGTGCCCCGCCCACTGCCACTTAAGGTTTGCAATCCGGTGAGCTATATCGGTTACTTTAGTTCTCCTGCGAATCTCCTCATTCCTTATTCGATCTCGCAAGGAGACACCCAGCATAGCTCTTTCCATCGCCCTTTGAGTGACCTTGAGCCTTCTTATGAGGCCCATTGTGAGCGTCCATGTCTCGAAATGATGATAATGATAATGAATTTATAAAACTAAACCCGTCAAACAATCATCTTTAATTAATCACTTAAGTGAGAGCACGTGCTGTTTCGTTGAGTAGTATAGTTACTCATTAAGCGCAATAGACACCTGTCAATAGCATTCACTCCATATCTGTCTGATGACAAGTATGACAACGTGTTCTCGTAATGAATTAGCGTACTACTTTGTACTTACTAAGTGCTGATTCGAATGGAATGCCAACGGATCGTTTGAGTTTCCTGCCATTAAGTGACCTATATGGAAGAAAGAGGTGACATCCGCTTCTGATAGAAGTAAAGACTGTTGTGCGTTTTAAACTCATGCTAATCCACTTACTGTCACCTAATTTCTGGACGGCACTATACAACATTAAAACATGGTTATGGACTGTATGAAACGCTGGACATTTTTTGTCCCTAATATACAGAGCTCGGAATAGGTAGTGCCTATTTACCTAAACTTCGCGGTAGGACGTAACTAAGAGTGGTTACAACCACCAAAAATATTTATTTCTTATTATTGAATGCGGGATTTCCCGGGATTGTCTGTATTACTCTAAAGGCTTAATACATTTAACTTTACTTATAAATCTTGCTATATTGCATATTATTTATTTATTTATCTTGAAATAACAATCAGTCATAAAACAATATAATATAGATCAAATTGAATGAAAGGGTGCCGGAAATTTGTTTTTTTTTAGTTGATTTGAATAGAATTATACCTACTTACTACCTACAGTAACCCTGATTTATAAGTAAAGTTAAATGTATTAAGCCTTTAGAGTAATCCCATATTCAATAATAAGAAATATTTATTTTTAGTGGTTGTAACCACTCTTAGTTACGTCCTCCCGCGAAGTTTAGGTAAATAGGCACTACCTATTCCGAGCTCTGGTTATAAATCTAAAACGGGACTTAATCGCGTAAAAACAATATATACCTCGACGTTTCGATTGAGTTGCAACTGTCGTGGTCACGCAGAGATGGGCATTATTCGAATAATTATTTATTCGAATAATCATTCGAATAATAAATAATTCGTAATATTTTTATTCGCGAATAATTTATTCGTCGAATAATTTATTTGCGAATGATTTATTCGCGAATAGTAGTTTATCCACGAATTAATCATTCGGCTACTTTTCAAATAATGAATAATTTACTAATTTATTAGAGAAAAATGCAGCACACAAAACATGCAGCATGAATAAATTATTCGCGAATAAATTATTCGATGAATAATTAATTCGAATCAGAATAATCATTCGAGAATTTCATTCGTTATTCGCGAATAACTTGGTTATTCGCGAATAACTTGTTTATTCTTATTCGTTATTCGTCATTCGAATAAATTTTGCCCATCTCTGGGTCACGAGCAGACTGAAGAGGGCTGGTGCTTGCACTTAGTATTGCTTTTGTTTTATCGGAATACCGGAACACAACACTCACAGAATAGATATTATTAAAAAAATATTACCAAAAATTATTCTTGAAACGATCGTCACGATGGTGATGAGTTGTCTTCATCCATCGATTGACTTCACCGATTCTTAGAACATTGTTCTTAATAGAACAATAAAGGCAGAGCCAGCGCCGGGGTGGTTCGAATCGATTGTTATCTGAATTCGATTCGTGTAACCGTCGATCAGGGGCTGGTATAACTAACAACCGACAGTTCATAGGCATAACCGCATTAAGCGAACGCTACAGACAGCAGAAGTATCTTGCTAAATTTAAATTATTTAAAATAAAATGTAGTATAATTTTAAAATACACTCTTTTAAAAGTTATTTAAATATGCATCGTTAAAACGTATTTAAACACTTTATTGTACAAACAAAAAAGATAACGATTATAAAAATAGAAAAACGGGCGCACTTATCCCTTTAAGGGTTCTCTTCTAGTTAACATTTAACTTAACAAGGAACTTAGGAAGAGATCCCATTTAGGGATAAATAAATTCACCATTGTGCCTTAGTTAAATTTTTGTGCAATAAAGAGTTAACATAAATACATACATAGGTACTTAAACCATGCAAGGGTATACCCCAAGGGTAAGGGGATTGCTATAGCAATCTTAAATATAATTTAAATTTAAAAAAAATAAACATTTCTTCTTAGACACTATCTTAACATTGAATTACATATAACAAAACACAACACCAGTTCTGCCTACAGAACATAATTCTGTCAGGATGGAAAGTTTATTTACTAAGTCGGAAGTCTTAAACTACTGCTGTAGATGCAATTTTATGATTTTTTAATAATAACTTTCTTCCTTTATATACGCTCTGCAGCATCTTAAACGCAGCACTGACTTACAGACGGCGCTGAGTGCGTACTACGCTTACGCTTACTCGAGAATGTCATATGGTCTCATATTGTGGGGTCATAGCTGCGATACTGACAAAAATTTTATTCTACAAAAGAAATGCATTAGATTACTAGCAAATATAGATCAAATGCAAACTTGCCGGCCACATTTTATAAAATTAAAATTACTCACCTTAACTTCAATGTATATATTTGAATCTAGTAAGTTTATAAGAAAACACATGGATCTTTATACGCCAATAACAGATATAAGAAGAAATGATAGATATTTAAATAAATTAAAATTACCCTTTTCTAGACTGAAAATAGTAACATCTAGCCCTCATCATAATATGATTAAAATATATAATCACCTACCCAATAACATTAAAAACCTAGATAGACCAAATATATTTGCACAACAATTAAAAATATTCTTAATTAACAAATGCTTTTATAACCTAAACGACTTTTTTAATGGGACCCACCAATAATGACATAGTTACTTAGATGACCCTAGATTAAGAATACGTAGAATATTATTTAAAGATTATTGTAAGAAGTGGCTTCATAATTTGTATTCATTTGTGCCAAGACAGTGTGCAATATTAAATATGTATAATTTAAATATAAAATATAATTTAGAATAATGATAATTAAACGGGTAGTAGCCCTCTCATGTTGCTGTGCCCTCGCAGGGCGTCACATGTATACCTGTAGTTATAGTTCCACCTGTTGTAACGTAATGTGACACGCAATAAATTATTTGAATTTGAATTTGAAGTCGGCATTGATTTAAACAAATAGATAGGGTTGTGCAATCAAAAATTTCAGAAATATGTTTGGCCAAGCAACAAAAGCGCCATCTCTCAGATTTCTGACCAACTACGTCGCACTAAATAGTACAGCCTATCGGATTTCAAAACAACATATAATTGAGGAGACGAATGACGAAGTGACGTCATGGAGTCACAGTTAAAGATTTTATCTACACTCATAATCATAAATCCTCTATTATGCATTCAAAACCCGTAGGCAATGACCAGCATTACCTGTGGTAGTAGGTGACAGCGATGACAGGTGTTAATTTTGGAAGATGTTCCAAATACAATATTCGATAACGTAATTTCAAAATTACGTTACAGTGTCATCGCTGTCACCTACTACCACAGGTAAGGTAACGCTGGTCATTTGCCTTTCGGCTTCTGAACCCATCTTAGAGTACTTATCTTATAACATATGTGTAGATAAAGTATTGTACGAGACTCTGCGTAATTAGCATTACTCAATCGTGACGTAAACTACTATAACACCATTTTGATGTCTAGATTATTGTCCTAGAGGCAAGTCCATACGAAGTCCGTGTCGCCGGATGCTAAATTCCAACTGGGGTAACCGAATAGGGGTGTGAACTGGGTATAAAACTAATAAATCTAATTAGTCCGTCAGTAAGATTATCAAAAAATATTGAACACGTATATTTTTCTTTATCAAATCAATCAAAATTGACAAATATAACGCGCATCAAAGTTCGGGAGTGGGGGCTCGTGACGTTACGACGTGGTATAAAATGTGCCACAAATGTGCATGTGTGTGACGTCAGTCACGAGCATGCGAAACTTTTTTGTTTGATTGAAAAAAGAAAAAATACGTATTCAATATTTTTTGATAGTGTAAATGACAGACTAATTAGATTTTTTTAGGACACTAGCCTATTTTGCAGTACAGTTTTATAGGATTTCCATCTGATAGAACGTGTTGGAAAAATCATAAAAGCATTTTCAAATATAGTTGCGTCTCTCTTCACTCGCTATAATTACAACTGCGAGTGAACGGTGAGTAGTACGCTATCTGCAATCCTAATCTGATGGCAATGACGGCCCGCCGTAATGAAGCCGTAAGAGGGACCGCCCAGTTAATGAGCGCATCATTAGGCGCGGGCGCATCTGATTGTGGATGACTTTCAACCCGGGAAAGGTAAGGATATTGCCAGGATAGCTCGAGACTGCAGCAATAGGATAGCTTTATATTGGAAGAGATCTTTGCAAGGTACGCAGTGAAAAGTTACTTTAGATAGATAGTAATTGAAGAGCTCTATTATAAATGTCCTAATTATGTTGTTACTACGGCGACGGCGTCTATTGATTCAATACATATATAGGTAATAGGGCGTTTTCCGAAAAAAGTGTACCTACATGAACTTTTTTTACCAGTTTTTTTTTTTTTGTTTTTCTTACTCAGAAACAGAATCGTTGATACGGTCACGGAAGTTAATTTGCTACCCATTTCAAAGAAAATCTGCTTGAAGATGTCATTGTCAATAGAGATGCCAAGTCATTTGTAATTGATAGGAAACTCAACCTTATTGCTGTAGAATGTCAGATTGACTTTGGACCTTAGGTGGGTCACAAGTCACAAATTAAATTCCTTGACTGTATTACCGATCCTCATACAAGAAAAAAAGTGTCCCAAACTTTCCTATGTAAGTTTCTTCAGATTTTTTGCCTTTTTACTAGCTTTTACTCTTACTAATTTGCAAAAAAAATCGGCCCTGTATACATAATATAATAAACTAGCTTTTGCCCGCGACTTCGTCCGCGTGGAACTTGTTTGACGTCCTCCCTGGCAAGAATGATCTTTCAAATACATGTAATATTGAGCTAGAAATTTACCGGGACACCAACTTTAACCATGAACTAACGGGAGGGCACTCCGGATACCTCCAAATAGTTCAGAGGGCTCAGACAAGATGCACTACGCTAACTAACGTTTCTATTCGATTCGTTTTTAAACCAATCGCGTCACTGGTAGACCACGTGACTTTTCGTATCACGTCATCTTCCAGTGACGCGATTGGTTTAAAAACGAAACGAATAGAAACGTTAGTTAGCGTAGTGTATCTTGTCTGAGCCCTCAGGAACTCTAAGAGTAGGACGTGACTTGCTCTGTGTCTATGACATTGTCTTCCAAGAGATACTCCACAGCATCGCCTTCTACGTGAAACATATTTTTTTATTTATCCGCCCGACAATTTCGTTTGTCGGTGCTAATATTATGCCCTCTCGCACAAACATTCTCTATTCTTTATATTGTTTTTTAGATCGGGGTACAGGTTATTTTTTAGATCATCTGTGTTTTGTACAATATAACAGAATTCGCGGTTTAATGTATCGTTAAATCATTACTATCTCTCGCCATACGATCTTCGCCATTTTTTAGTAGAGCTCCCGCATATATTGCCCCGACTGTATATCATTGTGTTCTCGTAATTCCTGGCATATTTGTAGTGAGGAATTTTTTATTTTTTATATTTATACTCATATCGTAGATGCCGAAATGCATTTATTCTATCCGCTGGTGTGCCCCTAGTTATCACCGGTAGATGAGAATCTGTCTAAATTCGCCGTCTCAAAGCACCATCCGTCCCATGATAGTTTGGTTGCTCTTAAAATATCCATCATAGTTCAATATTACTTACATTATATTATGAGTCTTAATACAAATTTTAATGTATCTATCATTATAAATGGCCGAACTCCTAAACATAAATGACCGAATTCTCATACAAACTACCATTACCCCTAGGTGATTTTCGAGATAGGTAATAAGTATAAATTTAATCTAAATAATTCGGTTCCGCGGTTAATCCGTGAAAGCGTAACAAACAGACAGACGACACACAGGATTACTTTCACATTTATAATTTAGTATGGATTTTCAGCAATATTATAATTATGTAGGTACCTATCGATGTATAGATTTTTTACTCATTGAGTATTGTTTGAACTGACATTTTAGAATTAAATAATCGACCAATTTCCGCCAAGAAATAAAATGACTGTCCGTATTTTTTTTAAGTGATCATAATAACCGCCCTAATATTTAATAATATTTAATAAAAAGTTAAAATCTGGATATGTCAAAACTGTCAACGTCAATTTGACACCGCTCCTTTTGATATAGACTAATAAAACTGAAAGTACAAAGCCTGTCCCATTGTCACACTGGGTGGCAAAAGCCATAGAAGAAATAAATTAATCAATTTCACAATGCATGCATTACCCGTGACAACTTTTAAAAAAAATATCATTGCCGCCAGCTTGAATTCTAAATTTGACATCATTTTCATAATCTGCGCCCCCAAAATGTAAGAAAATGATAACATAGACGATTTTTTCAATAAACATCATGGCGGCCATTTTGAATTCCAAATTTAATATCATTTTCGAAATCTACGTCAACGCAACCTAAGAAAATGACACCTATGATGACTTTTTCAAAAAACAACAAACGTTGTCGTTATTCCCTCGGGAACTTTTAAATTTTCCGGGATAGGATTTTTCTATGTGTTAATCCAGGGTATAAGCTATCTTCATTCTAAATTTCTTCCAAATCCATCCAGCGCCATCGCAGCGTGAAGGAGGAACAAACTAAAATTCCCTTTTACCCCCCTTAGGGGTAGTTTTTTCTAAATCGCTGAAAGAAGTATTTTTTATTAATAAACAGTAGCCTAAATACCAATTTAAATTTAAAAATAACTAATCTCTTTATACAAATTTCTACCCCCTATTTTAACCCTTTAGTCTTAATACTAATTATAATGTAGGTATCTATCATTATAAATGGTGGAACTCCCAAACATCATCCGTGGCCGCTGGAAAAAAAAGGCAATATTCTTTAAACAAATTTACCCAATGCCCTTTAATCTAATTCGGTTGCGCGGTTAATCCGTGAAAGCGTAACAAACAGACAGACGACAGATATAATTGAATTGCCATTTTGAATTTCTACCTATACTTTCACATCATTTTCGAAATCTGCGTCCTCAAAATCTAAGAAAATGACAATTATGTCCACTTTTTAAAAAAGATTATGGCCTCCATCTTGAATTCTAACTTTGCCATAATTTTCATAATCTGCGTCCACAAAATGTAAGAAAATGATACCAATGACGACTTTTTCAATAAACATCATGACGGCCATTTTGAATTCCAAATTTGATATCATTTTCGAAATCTGCGTCAACGCAACCTAAGAAAATGACGCCCATGATGACTTTTTCAAAAAACACCAAACATTGTCGTTATTCCCTCGGGTACTTTTAAATTTTCCGGGATGGGATTTTTCTATGTGTTAATCCAGGGTGCTACCTTCATTTTAAATTTCATCCTAATCCATCTAGCCGTTGCAGCGTTAAGAAGTAACTAACTAAAACCCCCTTTTTCCCCCTTAGGGGTAGTTTTTTCTAAATCGCTGAAAGCAGTATATTTTATTTATAAACAGTAGCCTAAATATCAAATTCCTAATGTAGCCATTTCGATATCTCCCATACAAATTTCTACTCCCCATTTATCGCCTTAGGAGGGGAGTTTTACCGAAATCACTGAAATATTTTTTAATGTTAAACAGTATTAAACAGTAGCTTAAACACCAATTACCACGTTTCCAACTAAAAAAATTAACATAAATGACCAAATTGTCATACAAACTACCATCCCAAATCTCACCCCCTTAGGAGTGATTTTCGAGATACAAATTTAATCTAATTCAGTTCCGCGGTTTATCCTTGAATGCATAACAAACAGACAGACGACAGACATAATTACTTTCACGTTTATAATATTAGTATGGATTTTCTTTCTACATCAATATTATGTATACCTATCGATGTATAGTTTTTTAACCCCTTGAGTATTGTTTGAAATGACATTTTAGAATTAAATAACCGACCAATTCGCCGAAAAATTAAATGCCTGTCCGTAATTATTTTCAAGTGATCATAATAACCGCCCTAATATTAAATAACAGCCGTAGAATTAATACGCCGTGAATAGTGAATAGTATTGAAAATAACGGAAAAAATGTTAATATCTGGATATGTCAACTCTGACAACTTCAATCTGACACCGCTCCTTTTGATATAGACTAACAAAACTGAATGTAGGTACAAAGCCTGTCTCGTGTTGTCACACTGGATGGCAAAAGCCATAGGAGAAATAAATTATAAAATTGCGCAATTTTGTCAAATAATTACTAATCTTATTCTATATTCGTAATTATTTGCGTCCCCAAAAACTAAGAAAATGTTACCCGTGACAACTTTTTCAAAAAACATCATTGCCGCCAGCTTGAATTCTAAATTTGACATCATTTTCATAATCTGCGTCCCCAAAATGTAAGAAAATTATACCAATGACGACTTTTTCAATAAACATCATGGCGGCCATTTTGAATCCCAAATTTGATATCATTTTCGAAATTTGCGTCAACGCAACCTAAGAAAACGACACCCATGATGACTTTTTTAAAAAACACCAATGATATTGTCGTTATTCCCTCGGGAACCTTTAAATTTTCCGGGATGGCATTTTCCTATGTGTTAATCCAGGGTATAAGCTATCTCCATTCTAAATTTCATCCAAATCCATCCAGCGCCATTGCAGCGTGAAGGAGGAACAAACTAAAACTCCCTTTTACCCCCCTTAGGGGTAGTTTTTTCTAAATCGCTGAAAGAAGTATTTTTTATTAATAAACAGTAGCCTAAATACCAATTTAAATTTAAAAATAACTAATCTCTTTATACAAATTTCTACCCCCTATTTTAACCCTTTAGGGGATGAATTTCCAAAAATCCTTTCTTAGTGTACCCTTAGGGTACCCAAGGAATATTCCCTTCAAATTTCAAGTCCCTAGGTCCAGCGGTTTAGGCTGTGCGTTGATCAATCAGTCAGTCAGTTTTACCCCTTTCCATCCCTTCGGGGATGAAATTATCAAAAACGCTGAAACACGTATAAATTAATTTTCAATTTTCAACCTAAACACAAAATTTGAATAGTCTAACTTAAACAAAAATTGACGGACTTTCATACAAATTTTCATCCCCTTAGGGGTGTAATTTCCAAAAATCCTTCCTTAGTGGATCTTTACACTATATAAGGTATCTATGTGCAAAATGTCAAGTCTCTAGGTCCTAAGGTTTGGGCTGTGCGTTGATACGAGGGGCGGCTGATAAGTAATCTCCTTGATCAGAAATATATACAAAAATAATGCTGGCTGGTATGGATTTATATTCGTTTGTTATTCTATTTTCAAAATGTATTACATTCATTTGTTTATTGCATCACGTTTATTTGTCTCCTACAATTGTTTCAAACATGTCGGTAGAAAAAGTGAAAATGGATAAAATCGAGCAGCGTGCGGTGATTAAGTTTTTGACTAAAGAAGGGAATACGCCTTCGGAGATCAGACAGCGTATGTTACGTGTGTTTGGCAGTTTGTGTTCTTCCGAATTTGTTATAAAGTTTTGGTCAAAGCAGTTTAAGTTAGGTCGTGAGAGTCTGGAAGATGATCCTCGTAGCGGAAGACCAGTTTCGGCCGTCACCGATGAAAATGTAGCCAGGGTGAAAAAAATTATATTAGAGGACCGACGAGTGAAGCAGTGGGAGATAGCTAGAGATGTGGGCGTCAGTAAAGAGCGAGTCAATGAAATAATTCATGAGCATTTGAACATGTCCAAGGTTAGTGCACGTTGGGTCCCCAGAATGTTGACTGCATTTGACATGGAGAGGCGTGTCAAATGTTGCGAAGAGTTTTTGGAGATGAGTCGAGGGAAAGAGGAAGAAATAATTTCTAGAATTGTAACATGTGATGAGACTTGGATTCGACAATGGGACCCGGAAAGTAAGCAAGAGTCGTTACAGTGGAAATTTAAGGATGAGAAGCCGCCTCGGAAATTCAAGGTCTGTCCATCGGCAGGTAAACTTATGGCTACAATCTTTTGGGACACAGAAGGGATTTTGCTCATAGATTATTTACCGAAGAAAACTACAATGAATGCTGATTATTACTCAAACTTACTATACCAACTAAGAGAGACAATAAAAGAAAAACGGCGAGGTAAACTAAACAAAGGTATTCTGATTTTGCACGATAACGCACCAGTGCATACCGCCCGCACAACGAAGCTAGCAATTAAAGACAATGGCTTCGAAACCATTGACCACCCCCCTTATAGTCCAGATTTAGCCCCCTGTGACTATTTTCTGTTTAGACTTCTCAAGAAAGACCTCAGGGGACGAAGGTTTATGACCGATGACGAAATGAAGGCTGCGGTTACTGACTTTTTTGACGACAAACCGAAAGATTTTTTTTTTAATGGTTTAAATTCAATATTTGAAAATTTTAATAAGTGCATTTTACTAGCAGGGGACTATATAGAAAAATAAAAAAAAATTAGCCACGACAGTCTTTTGTTTCATTGTTAGGTAGATTACTTTTCAGCCGCCCCTCGTATATCAACAATCCGCGTTACCCCTTTTCATCCCTTTGGGGTTGAAATTATGATAAACGCTGAGACACGTATAAGTTATAATTCAATTGCCAACCTAAACGCAAAATTTGAAGCGTCTAACTTCAAAACTGACGGACTTTCATACAAATGTTTTTCCCCTATTTTACCCCCTTAGGGTCGGAATTTCCAAAAATCCTTCCTTAGTGGATCTCTACACTATATAAGGTATCTATGTGCAAAATTTCAAGTCTCTAGGTCCAGCGGTCTGGGCTGTGCGTTGATATATCAACAATCAGCTTAGCATTTTATATAATAGATTATAATAAATACCGCCGCATATTATAATAAATTCTGGTTTATTTAGGGGTGTTCCAGAAAACTCACATAAACCGAAGCAAAGCGAGGGCGGGTTGCTAGTACATAACAAAACCGCAGTACAGTGCAGCAGTACCTATGTAATCAAGTCGTTCATACATTGCATGTAAAGATTGATCTACTTAAACTGACGTGCGAGTAATTATTTTTAATCAGTAACGCCAGCGCCATCTATTAACCGAAACTTGTATTAGCTGCGCAAATATAACTTAATTAACTTCGTCTTAATGGGTTGCAGTTGCAGTGAAGGAGCAAATTAAAATTTTCTCTTCGCACGAGATCTATTAAAATTCAATGTGCAAGGCAGCTAAATTAAGTACCAAGCAAGTAGGTAAGCTTGCAGTTCGCTTAAAGCAATTTAATAGTGCTACTACTTAAATGTGGCGTGTCGGTATGTCTAATACAATTTCTACATAGAAATACATTCAATACTCAATCTGAGGGCTCAGACAAGATGCATTACGCTAACTAACGTTTCTATTCGATTCGTTTTTAAACCAATCGCGTCACTGGTAGACCACGTGACTTTTCGTATCACGTCATCTTCCAGTGACGCGATTGGTTTAAAAACGAATCGAATAGAAACGTTAGCTAGCGTAGTGCATCTTGTCTGAGCCCTCTGACGAGACTCACTAAAACGTTTCAAATAATACCTAGGTACATACATAGCTCTCTCTCTCACATCTTTATGGACAACCCAGACTTTTGCGTGTCAGTTCATTGTATTAGAACAGAGAAGTATATAACTTTCATATCCTAACAGAGACCTGCGTCCCTCTCAGCCGGTCGTTCCAAACCGTTCCGGTCGATAGTCTAGGGCCGCCTTAAGCCTTTACTAGTCGACAACGCTCCTTGGGTAAAGGTCACAGTAGTTATATTCTTTTAACGAGTCCTACTACATCTTAGACAATAATTTACCTACCTACTCAAACATTCAACAAGACAATACCCCCGGGTTCACTCAAACGATAACAATGCGACACCCACGCGCCTCCTAGCAACCCCCGCGTATTCGAGCCGGCTAACTCCCGGACTAAGATAATGACTATTTGCATCTCATGCATGCTGCCGGCTTAGTCCAAATCCACCTAGGATTGGGCAGAATTATGGGCTGTACCAAAATAGTCTTGTTTTTTCTAATTTCATATTGCAAGTGTGATGAAATATTATTGTGGTGTGTGTACAAAATTAACGTGTGTGGACGTTATAATATAATATCATTGGCATAGTATAGGTAATAGTAGTTTATGCAACTGATACATAATGAGAGGCCTTAAAATACGAGTGTGGTTTTATTAAACGAGGGTCAGCGAGTTTCATAATAGGATCACACGAGTGTTTTAAGGCCTAATTATGTACAGTTGCATACACTACTTTATCTACCCACATATCATAAGCCTCCATGATGCATTCAGGAGCCGCATATTAAATTTTAACCGGTTATGGCGGTAATGAAAGTTTGAATAGTTTTCTGGCAGCTGTCATAGTTTTTTTTAAATTCAGATACAAACTAGAGTCGGCTCCAACTATGATAATAATATCGTTCGATATCTTACTTACATGCGACATTAATTGTCAAATTTGTATGCAAATTGACAATTCATTTCGATCTAAACGTCATCTCGACTGCTATTAGAATAGAGGTCAAATCAAATTTCTTTGTTTTTCAGAGATGTTCGAAATTTGAATGTCATAAGAACATCGAAATTGATGTTCTTAAGAATCCATAAGATTACTGCCGCAGATAAAAAATTTGCTCTAACAACAGAGTTGATTATTATGCTGGTCATAATTTGCGGTTTCTGAACGCATCATAGAGGGTTTATGATATGAGTGTAGATAAAAAACTTAAGTAAAGCTCCTCTTGCATCTGTATAAACCGTTCGATATTCTATATTTGAAATTTGACGTAAATTCCATATAAGTTTTGTACACAACTACATGCAAGAGGTGCTTTACTTAAGTTTTTTACCTATACCGATATAGTAAATAATTAAATGATATCTTACTTTGTCGGATAATTACGTATTTATCTTGATTAATTGCTAAGCTTATCGATGGTACTGAAAGTAACTGAGAAAACGAGATATACCTATACGAACTTATCCGGTCAGCCCGATTTACATTGGTCTAGGACAGTGGACAGTGGATAGTGACAGTGGATAGTGACAGTAGCGTAAACCGATCGGAAAGTAGCGAGTCAAGTTGCCTTGGCAGTGGATCCAATAATAGACTCTATTTATTCACTCCACTGTCCTTTGGACTGAACTGTCCTTGACCAATGTAAATAAGGCTGTAAAGTACGATAGAATCGTTGGATTATTTACTATATCTGTAAGTCTCATAACATTCCTTTCTTTGATGCCCGTCAATTAGACCTCCTCTTTTTACTCGGTTGCGCAAACTTAATGGGAAATTATTGATGCATGCCTATGTATGTAAGCAAAAATAAAATATTCGGCTTATCATTTTAGATTGTCGAAAAATCGAAAGCTGAAAATAAATCGCATGCAAAGGACCCTCGCAACCAACCCCGAACTTTAAAACTTACGATATTACTGTTTTAGGTATATTCCATTTCCGAATGAAAATTCAAGTGTTTGATTCTCAAAATTTGTGATGTATCGCATCCCATCCCATCCCATTTTAATACATGAGGTAAGAGTATCTTTCTAATTATGGCACAAGGAAAACTTATTAATTCTTGCTGAATATGTGTGCATAATTTGTTAACTTAACTAGGTAGGTACTTACTCTAAAGATATGAATTCTTTCTTTGTAAAGTTTTTAAAAAACATCAACGTTATTATTATTATTGTGGACGCCATAATCCGTAAGTATAACCTCGTAAGGCCCACCATACTGCAAACAGGAAGTTTTTTGTGAGTGGTACTTTGAATCTACCTTCAAGGAAATAAAGTTCAATTACATTTGTTCGATAATGCCATTTTCAGTTTATGAACATAGGAAAATAAGCTTTATTCCTACTGCAACACAGTTCAAATTAAATTGTCATTATTATGTACATCCTATTGTACATTGGGCCTTACGAGGATAAAAGTTTCTAGCAAAGCTGTTACCAATAGACGATGTCTTGGATTATCATGTCCCAAGAGTGCGATGCCAAAACAATAAATAAGAGAATTTTGCATATTATCAGACTATAAGTTCTTTCCTGATCCCTTATTAGCATTTCTTACGACAGATAATCAAGAATTTATGTCTCCGCTCAGCCTTATCTTTCCGTGGCAGCAATATATTTCAGAAAGCAGGGTGACTCATTCGGAACTGACGACATTAAATGCACTTGTACCGAATATGAACTTCATCGCTGCGTATGCGCTGGAAGGGCCTTTTTTACCGATAATGGGTTTAATATATGTAGGTATCTTATAAACACGTTTGAAAACAAACACTGATAGTCACATACATATTGTATATGGTGTTAAATAAGATGCATGTTGTTGCAATAAATTTAAACATATTTATCTACATCCATATCATAACTTCCCTACAATATGTTCAGAAGCGATAAGCAAATCGCCTATATTAAGAAACCTGTATCTGTGGTTGCATATTAATGTTTACTTTAAAGTATAGAGCATCGTAATGTTTACATTAAAGTGTCGGTTCCTAAACATTAAAGTATCGGTAATACTGTACCACTAACTTGAAAATGCAAGCTATATCTGTACATTATAAATAAAGTTTTTTTTTAAGCTTTGGTACTACAAACAAGTTAACAGTAACACTAACTTAATAAAAATACAGGCCATATCTGAACATATTATAGAAAACTTATGATATGCATGTAGATAAAGTTATGTATGTGGCTATACATAATTAGGCATTAAAACATTCGCGTGATCTTATTATGAAACTCACCTTCGGCTCGTTTCATAAAACCACACTCGTGCTTTAATGCCTCTTATAATGCACCAGCCACATAAACTACTATTAGAATACTAATAGTGAAATAGTACATTCAAGAGGATACAAATAAAACTGTTAAAAAAAGGATGTTGTGGCGCTAAATATAATCAGAATACTAGTAGAATAATTGTACATCCATAATATTCTTTAACTGTATGTGATGTTTCTGAATAAATATTAATAAATAAAACTGACACATGTCACTTCCACGTATTTTACTGCCGTTATCGATTCCCCCGATATCAAGGGTGCATCCATGCCATCCTCGGGGGTGCCACCCTTCAGGGGTTCGGGTCCTCAGCACAACTTAGCCCTCGCAGATAAACGTGCATTCACCGAGTTAATTAACATGGGGTTGTAATTAATTATTTCGTCGGCGTTCTGTTTGTGTCTTAAGTCTTATAATTACGACTCTATCAAGCTTCATATAGATTTTAATTGCTAGTGAGAACAGTCGTAAATTTAGACATATATCTGGACTTTCCGACGTGCTATAAGCGTATTTAATATGTATAAATGATGCATTTTTTTGTACGGTTGTAGTTATAAGTTGTTGTTGAGAGGTTAAAAAAAAGCAAAAACGATGTTGACTTAAAACTAACCAATATGAAACCATATTATAACCATAGTATTTCCTTAGGTAACTAAGTAATCTAAGCATGAGATTCTGACGTATCCTTATGTAGCTTTTTTTAAACTTCTAATGTATTATCTTACAAATTAGTGAGTTATACCTATAAGTTATAAGTACTTAATTCTATGATGTACTAGCATAGAGCCATCTTGGTCGTCAGGGTAGGCAATGCATTTGGAGTCTAAGGATTGCAGTTTTGAGATTGTAGTCTCGAGAATTTAATCTCAGACTCCACTTGTATCAGGTGGGATGTGTGCTCGTGTGCCTTCTAAAATATACTAATCCCTCTATAGTTATCATGAGTATGGTTAGAGTAAGGAATTGTTAAAACCTTTTATGACTTTTAATTAGGGGTAAGCCGTGCGTGTCTGATTGAAAATCATTTTAATATCAATAAAAACCTTGCTTTATTAGGAACCTTTATGAGGGGATATCAACGCCAACTGGCCAGTAACTTTATGTGTTGCCATAGAGAGGCTTTTGACGTAGAGACCTCGTCGTGTTGTTCTCCTAGTCATTATTTTTAGTTTAATGTATTTGACATGTTATATTTTTAATGTTTACATTTATTTGTAAGTTTTTAATTTTTGAATTTGTAATGTTTTTACATGTGATAGTTCTAATAATTTATATTTGTTGCTTTATTACCTTGTAATGTAACTTACTTTTAAGTATTATTGTATTTTATGTTTGAAAAAATGACCTTCTGCTGGAGTTTCTTGCGGCGCTTCTTCTCCGCAATGATGGTCTTGTCCGAAGCGCTAGTAGATTCACTGTATATTACCGACGTGTAAAAGAGCCCGTATGTGGCCAATTTACTGAATAAATATTTTGATTTTGAATTTGATTTTTTGCCACAAAAAAATGAATGAGTAATTCAAGGAGTAATACTTTAATAAATTAAAAACATGGTTGGCAAAAATATAGTTGATACTTCTTTTGTATTAATTTCATTAAAATTCAGTCAAAGGCTTACTAAACTTACATTGTCTTAGGTAAACGATGGACCCGATTCTACAGTGGCCTCTAAACTTCATAATTTTATTTAGTTGTCGCTAAAACACTTTGCTATTCTACGAGCAGCTGTCATAATCAAATGACAGCGCTAATTTGAATCTGACTCTTCTTATTTTAGGCGGTCCATTAAATATTGTATTGACATTCTGGAATAGCACTTGTTAAATCTGCCGAAACTATGTCTAAAAATTAGACAATTTAATGTTAGGCTATTTAAGCGATGTGCACGTAGAATCGGGTCCGATATTAAGCTAAGTTTTTTTTATATTGACTGAACTTGTGTTGTTCAATTTAATCATTATGTGCTACCTTTGAGGGGAGAAGTGGCAAAAAAGCCAAGTTTTTATAAGAGCTACTTGCATTTTTAAGGTCATTTTCGAACGAATCTTACATAAGTAATCTTAGATTTTAAGGAATACGACGACTTGGGGGCCTTCAAAAAACAACCCTACTCTTCTCAAAGGCCGGCTGCGCCTGCGATTCCTCTGGTGTTGCGGGGGTTTATGGGTCGCGATGATCACTTACCATCAGGGGCACGTTTTATAAAGCTACAAATTACAATTTACAGGTTACAAGTTTCCATTTGACAGAACCTCGACCAATGACGACCGGCCATTTGAGCAGTGTTGCCAGTTTAGACCTATAAAATTGTAACTTGTAGCTTTATAAAACGTGCCCCAGGCTCGTGCACGTCCGCCTCCTTTTCACATTAAAAAAAAAACTGTTTTCCCGTTACGTACAAACATTTTGTTAGTCGACCGAAAATAATGGACACCGTCTGCTTAAACTTTTGACATCGTTTATTTCTGTTATTATTATAACCAGAGGTCGGAATAGGTAGTGCTTATTAACCTAAACTTGATGCATCTTCATTCAGTAATGTATTCCCACCTCACTCGCGCATGAATGAACATGCGTCAAGTTTAGGTTAATAAGCACTACCTATTCCGACCTCTGATTATAACCAACTGCTGCCGTCCAACGGCAAAACGCTGCAAGTCAAAAACCCTAGTTTCGAGAAAAACGCGTTTAAATGTTTTCAAGTATCACGCTTGAAATCACCTATTTTTTTGCACTCAGTTGCTGCGTGTTCAATTGATGGTGATGCAGAGTAGACAAAACGCTGCAAGTGGTTCCTTGTTCCGATAAAGTGGTCATTTAGTATTTACAGCGTTCTGTGGTGATCAGAGGGCATTGACGGTTTTGGTATAAAACATCACAATTGCAGTCATGATGTTTTGGCTAGTCTTATGCAGAGTTACCGTGTTTTGACAGTTTTCTACCGCCTAAGCTAGAACATATTTTTAAAAGTTCGTAGTTATGATATAAACACTCATGAGGAATCGTTTGATGCAAGTTAACAAAAAACGCTGTAACTCGAGTTACAGCGTTCTGCCGTTGGACGGCAGAACTATCTTATGTTATGACTTATGGGTATAAGCACGTATTTGGCCTTCTAGCGTCTTCACCAAGACGCCACTTCTCTTTACGTATTATAACCATACCATTATCATATTGCTAACGTTAAAGTTGCTCTTATTAGTTTGACTGTAGCTTGACAGTAAAGCTGGCAGTATCATAAACAATACGATAACGATATGCTTTTAAACAAAGTGGAATAGAGGCCTAGTGCCCCCAAGGGGAAATAACGCGCGCGCACGCTTGTTCCCCTTTTCTAAACAGTGTTTTATGAAAGTGATACCAAAAAAAAGGAATAAAAGACAACTACATCTAGAAAAAATAAGTGTTTTTTTGTATTTGTAGGCGAGCACTTGAGTACCTAGGTACTTTAAACTTCAACATCTGTTTCTTTGAAAGATACAACAAGAATAAAATCGAAATACAAAAATGCACCATTGAAAATAATATTTTTTTCTTTGTCGTTCACGATTCTTTGTGGTAAAGGGCAAAGTGAAGTGGAGTCGATGTCTTGAAATGCGGTCGAAATGCCGCGCTCGGATAATAACACCTACATTACATTTCTACATTTACATTTCTTATTACACAACAACCCAATAAAATAATTTATCTTTTAAACAAACCATTTTGTAATAAAAATATTTTTTTTTACAAAATACTTTTATAGATTTTATTAGGTTCAATTCCGCAATTCTTAAAAAAAACGAATGACAGCTTGTTATAGTCATTATTTATTTACAATCTTTGACATTCACTTTTGTAAAACCAATTTCTACGTAATTCCTAACCTCAACCCGCAGGCAGCGGTCCAAATCGGGTGTTGAATGCTCGTTGCCAATCACGAGCATCGCTATTTCCGAAGCTTTAGATAAATTAAATAGATACAGCCGCAGACGCAACTGGCAATTTGGCCCAATTAGGACCGAGCGGAGAAAGCACAGATACGATCCTTTCTGCGGCTGTACGCCATTTTACGACGGGCAACACTTTGATCTATCATAGAGCAACATTAGAAGTTAGTATAAAAATGATTGGACAAAATCATGTCGATATAAAGTTTTCAAGACATAGGTAAGGAAAAAGTTTTGAAATTGATCTTTGATATTAATTTGATCCTGGAACTATTATACATATAAGAAGAGATCGTTTAATCTTAAGGTGAGCACGAAAGACGTATTCTTAATAGTTCTTTAACCTGCTCTACCCTAACCCTATTATCCATAAACGAGCATTAGCTAAAGCATCGCCCTGCATTCCCTGTGCACCTCAACCTCAATTCCACACGTAAATTTAAATATTTAAATAATGTTAAGTCAACGACTGACGTGGGCCGCGACCGCCCCGTGTCCAACTAAATCGCAAACAATGAAAGGAAAAAAATAAACAAGCTCATTTTTACGGTTTACTTGAGCGACATGTAAGTGCAATTTACTGCAAGCGCGCGGACTTTCGGCTTGGTGCAAGTTACAAGCTGTAGCGAAAGCTTTCTTTCTCTAATCTCTCTCCTACTAGGGTGATGGAACCAGTAATGGACAAGGCACCAATAATGGACACTTGATTCTAATTTTACAGAAGATAAGGGTTATTCATTTGTTTTGCAACAATCAATTAGGTCATATGAAATTTGAATTAAGATTGAAGTGTCCATTACTGGTGCTTGTCAGTTAAAAGTGTCCATCATTGGTGCCGTCACCCTAACATTACCTATAAATACAATCATTTTTTTTTAATCTATCGTTGTAGAAATCCTATCCGTTCACCTACCACAACGCAGCTGTGTTCCAGTGTGGGGATAAGACAACTAGTATTGTAATGTGAATTGTAATTTAATGTGCTGTTGATATCCTTAATTAATAAATAAATAAATAAATATAAGTACGTGATTATAATTTCAATTTCAAAACATTTTTAAAAGGTGTTTTATAAATGCAACGACACAATATATTATACGAGTTCTGCAAGCTGTTATTTATTTTGGCCTAAGTGTAAGAAGCTCTCCGCTCATAACATGAGCCGCATGCGCCGATATAAAGCTATCCCAAACAGGTCGCAGTATGCAATAAACTAAATTGAGGAAACTGTAATAAGTGTAATAACTCAGTTAATATTCCGCGACAGCGGTCAAAACGGTAATTACAAACTTTTACAGTCGGCTGTAAACGAATAACAAGTTTGGAACTACGTTATGATCCCTTTCCCTTAATATCATTTACGGCGGGTTTTAATATCTCTATAATATCTCCTGTTTAGACCTATTGAAGATATAATGGCATATATATTTTTAATTTCCCCGTGTGGTTGCCAGGTTAGAATAGTACCACTCCATGTCTTCCCGTGGATGCCGTAAGAGGCGACTAAGGGAATAAAGGCTTGCAGTACCTACTGTCAGGCCACGGGCCTGCAACATTTTAGCCTAATTATGCAAAATGTGGTTACAGAAATATCAACAAGTTTTTAGAGTTGTTGGTATTTCTGTAGCTCTGCCTACCCCACACTGGGAATGAAGGTGTGAGTTTATGTATGTATGTATGAATCACATCGGAGAAATACTGGAAAAGGGCCGAATCTTAAGTACCCGAAACCGACGTGCTTATGACTAGCAATGTACAAGTTGCAGAATAATCTCAGAAGTTAAGAAATCTTCTCAAGAAATCACTGAGAATATTAACGGAAACATTTGAGAGTATTGAGAATGTTCTCTTTCTTTACAAAATTTAAGAATATTCTTAGAAATTTCCAAGAATTTTAAACTTTCACAATTTGAGAAGTTACTTTTCGGTACAATGCTACTTATGACTCGATTTATGAATGTGGAAGAAGCGAAAGAGATTTGTCAGGATCGTAGCAGGTGGAAAGAAGTGGTCTCTGCCTACCCCTCTGGGGAAACGGGCGTGATTTAGTGTATGTATCTTTAATTTTCCGTCTCAACGATAATGACGGCAAACTATAAATCTTTAACTCTGTCTTGCAGGTGGAAGGGTTTTGTGCTGGGTCCATCAGAATCGCTACCACCGTCATTCCTCCTAACCTACCGCCAATCAGCACTGACACATGTGAGCGGATGACTCGAAATTATTAGATTGATCCATTAGGACAATAGTGACCTAAGTCAGAGATTTTAAATTAGGTCCCTAAAATAATAAATTTATGACTTAAAGTTTGATAGCTGAAATTTTGGATTAGGTCACTATTTTTCTGAAGGTGCGATATGTCAGTTCCTAAACATTGGGAACACATTTGCCAATCTTCAGGAAACAAAATTCCGTGGACCTCAGGCAGAGTGCACTTACAATAAAGGGTCTTCATGCCAAAAGAAAACCGGTCAAGTGTGAGTCGGACTCGCTCACCGAGGATTCCGTACCGCCGCACGTTCGTATTCGTTTTTTTTCTTCCGGGTTTTTACTTAATTATTTATGCTATTGACACATATTTAAAAAAATCAACCCGCTGTCTTTTACGGTTCAAAAGATACAGCTTTTTAAAGTTATGACGGACGGGTGAACAGTGTAGCCATATTAATCAATGATATTTTGTATTAAGATACGTTATGCTCATACTAAACGCATTCAAAACCCGTGACCAATTACTGACAGTGACAAACACGGCAATCCATAGCGAACGCTATTGTTAGAAAGAGATAAATGGATAAAAAGTAAGGCAATTTGCCTTCCTCTTTGCGGAACGTTTTTGCGCGCAGATGACGTATCTTTATATAAAATATCATTGATATTAATAGCCCTTTGGGTACGGAGCCCTTAAAACCAGACAAAATGCCTGCACATATAGACTAGAAAATACAAAAGACGTGTAGTAATTTCTCAAGTCATCTATTTATGAGCGTCGTCCCGCTAAACTTAAAAATGTACCATCCGACGAAGCATTTAAACATCAGCTGAGAAACCTTTTATTGGATAATCCATTATACTCCGTCGACGAATATATGCAACTTAAATTGTAAAATTGTTATTGTTTATTTGACCTTTATTACTTTTTGTATATTTGACGTCGGACACTGACCATGTATTACTTGTTTATAAATGTTGTCTTTGATTATTTGAGTTTTATTTTTGTATTATTTTGTATTAATGTTGACGATATCAATGTAATTTCGTATTTTTTGACATGGAATACAATTTATATTGTAACATTACATTGATGAATAAATAAACTAAACTAAACTACTAAATAGATGACTAAAAGCCTTCTTGAACAAAGAGCTCCAATACTTATAATTCCCCACTCACGCGCATCTGGGCTGACATCATTGCGCAAAAAATCCCACCACGTGTTTAATACGGTTTCATAATTGCTTTGCGATGTCTAAATTACATGTTTTTGCGACGACCGCTCAAAAATGTGCTACTCCGTTTATGTTTGAGTTTTTATGGAGTTTTTTTTACTTTGACGTTATACATTTTGGTTTCATGGTTGGCATCACTAGTTTTATTTGTAAAAAATAATAAACTACTCTCAGATACACACGATAATAGTTAAGGCGGTCAATTTGTTTTTGATTTTCAGAAAAAGTTAACCTATATGTCAAGTATAATAAAAAACAAATTTTTTTTTAGGCTACTATATGGAACTACGTCACAGTGACAAATACTTAATGCTTCTTAGGATTTTTCCCTTTATAATAGTTGCATTGTGGTCCAGAAATGCATTTGTTTAACTGTTCTAGTCAAATGAATAGCAAGCTTTGATAACCCGACGGCTTTTGTACGATACATAATAGGTATATTGCATATGGATTGGGATGTACAATGCATTAGGATTGAGAATTAGGAATGTGAAATGTAGTTAACAGTTTGCACGCGTTTCTTCAACACGTAACGTATCTAAAATTTTCTTTTAAACTCAACTTTTTTGATATTCAGTATACGTTAAAATATCGCAAGATTGTCATCACTGATTTAGTAAAAAAATAACGTGTGGACGTCTATACTCGGAAATCTAATTCAAGACCAAAATCCTAACCTCAACGGGCGCTCATTCGCTTTGATTACTTTTGGTTTAAGTGAAGGTATTTTTATCAATAAAACTTACCCTAATATTACTGGTTACACGAGTTCTCGTTAATATTTTTATGAAATAATGTTAAAATAACTAAATAATCAATCAGATTTTGGTTTTGAATTAGATTTTCGAGTATACGTTGTTGCGCCTGTGATCATTTGTGCATATGCATACACATGCAAACGCAAGGTTTAAGTGATTCAGCAATACTGTAATGGCGTCAAACTCGCGGGTCGACGACCTCTAACAAACGAAAAGCTGCGCACACAAGTGCTAATTTATCGAAGCCTGAAGGCGCTAACATTCCAGAGAGTATAGTTGAATGCACTTAGTTGGTTTTGAGAGTTCAGTCGGCATTTTTATAAATGGAAGCAACTTTTAAGAGACAACTTATCCCTATTTCCGAAACCCAAAATTAAAAAGTTAGTTTATTGTAAATAATAATTATCAGAACATAACAGTTACAAGATATTTTAACGCAGTATCCGCGTTACTCCGAAGTACCTACTTAATTCAGAAAATTGGGTATTACTATTTCTTACGGTGTCCCCTTGTTTTACAGACAGAAAAATTACAGAATTTTGTTTCACAGAAAATGTTTCATATACTATTTGGTCCTTGTATTTTTGCTTCGAATATTATTATTTTTTAAACTATTCACTTGAAAGAAACACATTCCACAGAAAATCAATTCAATGAATTTTATAATTTTATTTTTTCATTACACAAACTTATCAAACAAAATATTTGTTTTTTAGCGAATAGCGACCAAGACCTCTCTGGGCAGAACCGACTTGAATAGGTTAGGTTAGAAGGCTATGGCGGGAGCGAAGCGAAGCAAGCTCCCGCCTTAGTCTTCGAGGTTATTTTTTTTATATTTTAAATAAATAATATTAGAACAAAGAATATTTAATTTGCTATTCTATGATATGAAAAAAGAAACATTGATTTTTATTTGAAATAAAAAACGATGATTTAAATGTCTTCAAAGTAATTATTCTACATATTGATTATTCTATGAAATGATAATACGAGAAAAAATTTATATGAAATGAAATTCTAAACAAATTCAGTCTGTAAAATAACGTACAACCCTATTTCTTACATACATAGTGAAATCAGTAGACGGCGCTACCTCAAAACTCAATAAAAAAGATAAAAGATGTTTATTCAGTAAAACCCATAGGTAGGTACCTAATAGGTTCTGATTTACGTTCTCAAAAGATTTTTGATTTAGCTGTGAGCGATACAAAATGCAAATATTACTGGAACTTAACAGCCATTTCCGATACTATGAAATGAATGTCATAACGATGTAAAAACGTCGCACCCTATTATTTCAGGTTTGTTTGTTCCGGCGCTGAGTAAAAACACTCTAAGGAGCATTATGTTCTCGGTAATGTTAAACAGGCCACTATGGATGTTTTGCTCTTACTTACGATGTAAGAGTAAGGCAGTGACAGTTAGACATAGACAAGATGCATTCGGCTAACGTTAATGTTATCGATAATGTATGGGATTGACGTAAGCTGCCGGACCGATGTTGCGAGCGCTCGGAGGGTTTTCGAAAATAGTTTACGTTAACGTTTTGAGTTAGCAGCTTTAGTGCAATTAGAAACTGTTCAAACTTCAACTAGACGCACAAACGCGCACATTGATTGATGTACAATCAAGGACTTTAAATGTTAAGCCACTATGGCACCCTGTCGCATAACGTTAATCATTCATTTAAGCGTAGTTTCTGTCATGTGGTTTGACGCTCATTATGACAGGGTTCCATAGTGGCATAACAATTAAAGTCCTTGACTGTATGTTTTGTGTCATTAAAACGTATTAAAACCATTTCATAAACTGTAAGGCCAAATCGGACCTCCAAAGTTAACCGGGGCAAAAACCAACAGTACAGACACCTTCGAATAACTTTTTGCAAGATAAACATTAATTATCGTCACAATGGCAGTGGTACAGTCGGCTAACAAAAGCCAAGGTAATCGTTACCAAAAGCGATTTGCATAAAAACTTAATGGCGAGTGCTGGCAATAACAAGTGATGTTTTTGTGTTTTCGTCATCGGTTGTATTTGGAACGATTGACACGTGGTAGGTTAGTGAACGGAAACGCGTGAGTTTACATTGACGTTGTGAAAAAAAGCAAAAAAATAACTAGCAAGAGCATGTCTGACCATGCTCAGTGTAAGGTTCCGAAGCCACAAAAACTATCTCAAAAAACCATAAGTATGAAGTAATTCTCTATTTAAAGTTATTTGGTGCTGTCTTAGGTAACTTTAATCACTTGTATCTCAGGAACCAATCAAGTCTAATTAGTCATCATAGTTTTCCTTAAAAATTCGTTATATGTGCTTTCAGGATATTTTACAGATTTTTAGTATTTGTAGTTTTGGCTGTCGGGGGGGGGGGGGACACACTTAAGCCTAAAAAAAAATTAGCGGTTTAAAGATTAATGTTTTCAAAAACCCGCAATATTTTTGAAAGAACTATCCAACGACACCCCACACTATGGGGTAGAAGAGAAAAAAAAATACATCCTCACGTTGCGTGTAGGGGAGGAATACAAAAAAATAATTTTTTTCAAGATTTTATTTACCACTTTGTTGGCGTGACTAATATGTATATTCATGCCAAATTACAGCTTTATAGTACCTACTAAGGGTCTCTGAGCTAGGCTGCGGACGGACGGACGGACGGACATGGCGAAACTATAAGGGTTCCTAGTTTGACTACGGAACCCAAAAAAACGTTATGGATACTCTCATAACAAATAAAAACGCGTAAAAACCACATCCAAATTAGTTCAACCCGTTTAAGAGCTACGGTGCCACTGATAGACATACAGACATACACACATACATAGCGGTCAAACTTATAACACCCCTGTTTTTGCGATGGGGGTTAAAAACAGTTTCATTCATCTTTGACATGCCTGTCTATTCGCAAACCACTGTCTCCAAACCACTCGTATGGTCAACGAATGTAACTGCTACTATAGAACTCTGTCGCTGTAAACCAATGATTAGTTGCGAAGTATTTTTTTTTCTTGTGAGATAGCGCTGTCATTGTGACAGGGTTCTATTTTAAATTATTAAAGTTGTTGACTGTACAAAGGCGCTTGTAGCAATCATAACCTGAGTAAAAAAATCATAGAGTACCTACCGGCAGATTTTGATGAAGTTTTCCTTATTGCGCGGGTTAATTATAGATAATTGATGAGTTTCCTCTAATTGTTGTAATTTTTATTTTCATCCGATTTTCTGATTATTTTTTAAATCGTTGTTTTTCATCAACGATGACGAATTAAGCATAGTTGGTAGTGACTCTGCTTACGAAGTTAGGGTCCCAAGTTCGATTCCCGGTATGAGCAAATATTTGTGCGATTGGCGCGAGTATTTGTTCCTGAATCTTGCATTATATCTATCTATTTAAGTAGGTATTTCTCTATCTAAAGATGTTTATCGTTGCCTAGTACCCATAATACAAGCCTAGAGCTTAGTTTGGGACTAGAGGTCAATTTGTGCGAGATTCTCCCGTGATATTTATTTATTTACAGGCTCCTAAGGTTCAATTTTTATTTAAAAATCCAATGAACCCACAATATCTCTTCGAAATCGGAAACCAAATCGGAAAACGAAATGCCTTTGAGACATTTGTTGAGTGAACCGAGACATCTGATCTCCGGCCACGCAAGCAACATAGCCATGTTTTCTAACAAAAATATACGAGCTCTGGGCAGAATTTAATGCCGCTGCGTCCATGTCAGTCTTTTCCCACGAGTCTCATATTCTTCATAATATTTAGCCTCGCTGAACACAAACTGTACTAAGTGCACAAACCACCACCGTATCTTGATCTCTATTTGAAGAACTATCTGAAGTTGGAGATCAAGATATGGTGGTATTTTGTGCGGTTACGGCAGTTTTAGTGACTTCAATATCTAGCGGGCATAAACAACGCTATCCTAACGCGTGGACATCTTACGAGCCATTGTACTCACACGTTAGCATCTGCATATTTACTTAGTGCACTTAATGTACCTTATGAGAGGCGGTTGATTTATTTTATGCATTTTATTATAAAATGGCTATGTTGTGTCGCCATGGATTTATATTATACTATTTGGAGCTCGACCAAGCAAAGAGGTTAAGATTTTTTAATAGAAAACTTAAATGCTTGCGCGCAATTTTTTTTAGTAAGAAAATTAAAACTAATTGTAAAATTCGACAGAAAAGAATTTTCACTATGATATGAGAAAACTATCTATGATCACAGGCATCGAATCTGTTAAATAAACAATAACTCCTCAGAAACATAACTCACAGAATCGGCAAAATATCGAAACGGCCTTCACCAGTGAAATGACCTCGACTTATGTAAACCACTAAAATAACGTGTAACAAAGATAATTTAAAACACTAATGAACGAGCCGTTTCCGCTGACTAACGATCTATTAATACGATACAGATCATCAATCAATGCGTGGAACGAAACGCAGACGAATTGTAGTTCGCGTGAGCGTCGACAAAACGTCACTTTGACAGGTGGGTTAATATCAACCACGCCGCGTTTGTTGTCTATGCTCTTTAACTTTTACATCTTGTGGTATAACAATTAACGAAAAATCTAAAACAATTCATATAGTTTACCTAACGACGCCCGCGACCGCTTATAATTTTCTTCCCGCTACTTTACTTTCTTCCCGTTGGAGGTCGATTTTTTTTAGGGTATGCAAGGAATATTCCCTCGAAATTTCAAGTTACTAGGTTCAGCGGTTTAGGCTCTGGGTGGTCTGCGTTAGTGACTCAGACAGTCAGTCAGGGAAGAGATTTTTATGTAGGTATAGATTTTTTTACATGATTAGTATTCTATACCTACCTATTTGTGAGAACTAGTTCATTTTCCAACTAATGTTTGCATATTTTTCCACGTAACATGTAAGCGTTTGATACAAAATAAATAACAGAGAACTTTCTTGTTCAATACTCCCGTTAAACTTTGTTTGAAAATGTAGGTGACTATAATAATATCTGAATATATTATGGGATAGAATGCAAGTCATCAATCACACGTGAAACGAAACGCGATGCATTAGTCTAGTTTAAAACAAATTAGGGCGAGACAAAGCGAAGGGCTTGCAAGGTCAGGTAAGGGCGCTACACACGAAACGTACGCTGCGTTTTCGAACTACGATTTTGATAAGTATTTTGTTTTAAAGTGAATAGCGTTTTTTACCAGGCATATTTAAATTTAGACTGAGCAATTGTATACTGGACTTTTTTGCGACCACCTTTATTCATTATGAGTCCTCTATTTTACAGTTCATGCTATAATGAGTATGTGAGCACGTCATGAGCTATTTACGTCGACTTAAATGCTTACAAGTATGCTTAAGGGAGGTGCCGACCGTGCTCATTTGCCTTCTCTATGCCATAGCGATAATTAAGCCAGATATATCTATCTATATAATATACATACGTGCTCTTATGGTTTGAATACAGCGGTATTATCAACATGGTAAGCAATGTGCAATATTGCAGGATCTATGCAATTGGCTACATCGCAACAATTTGTGTTCATTATAACATACTGAAGAATAGATATGAATTAGCACTTGTACCTGAACTTTCATAATGTTGTGCAGACATTACATGATTGAATAGTATGTATAATGTGGGAAAGTATGATTACTGCAATGTCTATAAAATGGAAAATGAAACGTGTTTCTGCAATTCATTGTGATTGGGTTCTATAACTAAGGATAAGGGTTAACTAAGGATTTAATTAATCTCCTAGTATGTAACCCTAACCCAAAATTATGTAAAAAACTACTAAAAAAACACTATACTGAAAATATCTACGCACATGCCTAAACAGAGGTCGGAATAGGTAGTGCTTATTAACCTAAACTTGACGCATGTTCATTCATGCGTGAGTGAGGTGGGAATACATTACTGAATGAAGATGCATCAAGTTTAGGTTAATAAGCACTACCTATTCCGACCTCTGCTAATGAAAGTCTCCATAAATGTATTTTTATTCTTATTGTTTAATTTACGGACCGCTTCGCGCGATCTCGCCTGCTATTGTATAAACCTTAAGAGGTTTCTAATAGTGGCTTGAATTGTCAAAAACTGTATTATTTTTTTATTATAATTAAATAAATTAAAAAAAAAGCAGTTCAACAATTAAAGTCTATGATTAACTACTTATTTCATTTTACCATAGATCCATATTGAAATGAAAAAAGTAAAGCTATTAAAAGTAACTAAACCCGAATTAAATTAATTTAACGTTTCATCAAATCCAATAACAACCTCTTCTTGTCTCAGTTTGACCTTACAATTGACGGGTAGAGAATGCCTAAAGACATCAAGCCTGTCATTTAATTTTGTACTTACTTTATTAATAAAGTTAAAATAAATAAATAAACCGCAGCGGTTATAAATCCGTCTGTAACGGCCCTTAATCTGCGCGACCTTGTTTCTCCACGCATGCGCCGGAGTCCGTCACGATGCGTACGAGTTGATTTAGCATTCGCTTTGCGATAACAACGTATTAAGGCGTAAATATAGGCTATTTCAACACTACGATGTACATCGAGTCGACCATATTTGAAGAGCCGACCAATCAAAGTACAGTGTACCAATAAAGTAATCTGCCACGTTAAGGTTGGATTTCTTTTGCACGTTATAAATCTGAACAGTCGATAATAGCTCTCTCAGTTCGTCTTCGACCCTAGCGATATTTTTATTTGATAGATACTCGTAGTTTTTTCAAATGTTTTCACATTTGATTCAAGATTATTATTTTAGCCTTTCTTGGCGACTTCCACATGCAGAATGAGGATTCAGATACAAGTAAAATAAATCCCATTTTTTAAATTTAAGATACCTAGAAAAGCAAATAGTGTCGACATTAGAATTTCTTTTGTTTATTTTTCCAACTTGTATAATTGCCTGGCTTGTTATTCAACATTTTTATCAATTTAATTTAGTTTAAGTATACCTATTCTCGTTATAGGTTTCGAATGAACACGTCAAATACGGTGTATCCCTTAAAGGAATATTCGCTTACTACCGCATCCACAATTTCTTCAATTGAGTAAGGGCGGCATTATTTATTACCTGAAACAAAGAAAAACAAATGATTAGAATATAAGAAATAATTCCAAAAACCCAAAGAAAAGCAAATCAATCGGGTAACATGTTTGTCACAGAAAACATTTAATTTAAACATTACTGTTAAAATACATTGTGGTACGGTTAAATATTGGTCATAAAATATTACGCTTAAGCAACGACGTTCTAAATGTGAGCAAACGCTATTAACATTAGAACCAATAGTTATAACTTTACGATTGCTAGGTTCATAAAAGGGATAGCCAATCTTCGTTCTATCTCTCTATAATCTATAGTTGGTATATTAAACCTACTGGGTCTCTATTCTTGGCGTTAAGAGCCATTATCGTCTTTGACCTGTTATGGAATTGTTTTTAATTCGGTTGCCATTATTGTCAAGTAAATAAGAGCTATCAAATCATTGAAAATACGATAAGAGGTCAATAACGATATGGTTTTTACTGCCTAGAATCGGCCCAGCTCGAAGTAACTACCTATCGGTGCCAGAGCTGGCGAGCTAGAGGGTTACTTCATAGGTAGACTGAAAAGTAGTGTGTCACTCGATAGCATCAATTTTGTCTTGGGCGGTGTCGCTTTAAATCCAACGCCAAAACTACATTTTGCTCCCTAAAACTAAGTACTATATCCAGCTCCAAGAAGACAAAACCTTCGCAACCACCTTATAACTACAACAATTGTTATAGCAATTGCGATCGTTTCTGGAGCATTCCATCACGCGTTGCCCCGAGCGGCCGCTCGACAGCAAAATCATGCAAACAAAAAGCCAAAAATGCCCACTGAATTACTATGGTATTATTATCTTGGCAACAAAGGTGAGATTGCTCGATCGGACTAGCATAATATGACCCCTGTTTTAGTTAAAATCGTATAGACATTTGTGTCTGCGATTTTGGATCGACTTAACCACCTCGTCTTTTCTAGAAAGGAGAATAACACTAAAGCTGACAAATAAATTGAGAAATGGAACGATCGAATAATGAATAGTTGAGGATTTGAAATTCGAATAGATTTGGTTAGTTCGGAGTAGGTATTCGAAACGGACCGTTTTACGAAGTTTAAACCGATCGACCGTTTTTTTAAATTCAATTCTTTTGATTTTATGCGAGTAATGTTGTTGTATGTTGGGATATCCTTTGATCATAGGACTTTAGACTGGGAAACAATGGTGAATTTAAATATAGGTATAGTTTCACCTATATTTTAGTACTCCATGTCGATCACTATGGAACAAGCATCTTAATTAAAATACGGCGGCATAATATTTGTTTAAAAGTTTGAATAACAATAGTCGAGTTACGTCAGCGTTTTTTCCGAAACTATGTTTTTGTTGTATTTTGATGATGGCATATTTAATGAGGCGCTGATGGATCATTGTAACATAATTACGCATTCATTTCGTATTCTAATGTAGTAAATGGTGAGGAAAAAGGCAGAAGGTTATAGCAGTTTTAAGTGCATGTCATTTTTTTTAATAGGCTGAACGGTTACGTTGTGCTACTGTTTTCGGAGTTTGGCGTTATTTGAATATCATTTTAGTTATCATTTCATTTTACGTCTTAATATTTAAATATAATAGCGAAAACAAAACCATTTATTAGTACACTTTCGTAAATTCGTGTAGTTTCGCGACCACCAAGTTATTGGTAACATTTGGTATAAAATATTTGAGCCCTTGTTGAAATATACTTAGCAAAGATTTATGTACCAGTCTTACTTATTGGCTATTGTTAATGTCAGAAATTAATATAAACGGGGGCCATTGTCTTAAATAACGAAGTGAAATATAATTTATCACTTTCAACTTCTAAGTAGCACATGGCGATTGTTCTATTCCAAAAATGCAGATTTTGACAACACTAGAAAATAATCCGCTACTGTATTTCACTCCAATGGCAATACTTTATAGATTTAGTTTTTTTTTGTAGCGTGTAAAAAATATTTACCTACGTAGTTTCTTTTCAAACTTTTTCGCTGTTCTGTAGGTAAATTCAAAGAGGCGAGAATAAAAATGTTTTAAATCGCATTGGCGCCTCATTTTAGCATTATCATCAATAAAATTGATATCATTTTCCACCTGAATGGGTAGCGGTATTCACACAACAAAACGTTACGAAAGTCTCATCTGGAGCACTGGCCTCTGACATCGTAGTGGATTAAAAAAGCTTTTGAAAAAAGAACGCGCTCACAATGTAGTGTCGTGTTTTTGGCGCGAAAGTGTATTTACCGTTTCACGCATTTTTTCTGGTTGGACAACCTGATGGTAAGAGAGATCTGAGACCCATGTAAATTAACTAAATATCTAACGTAACTTTAAAATAGGCTTTGTCCTTGTTGAACATTTATAGGTACCTAAATGTCAGTTGATGTCGAAAGAAAAGGACAAAACAAAATGTTAGCTAGAAGGGTATATTTTAAACGTGCGAGGTATTTTTTACTCGAATTCTTCGCATCGTGCCACAGAGTTCGTTGGCACTTGTAACAATAATTAAGTCATCTTTATTTTTATATACGCGTTTGCAATAGTTCCCTTATTTTTTTATCTGTTGTAATTTATTGTGACCTCAGGATGTACGACAGCGATTAGCGATATGTTCACAAAGAAGGTTTGTATGTGGAACACAGACGTTTGTGGAAACCTACAAGACGTAATCTGTGCTGATTGATACATTATACTTAATTGCCTTTTGCCGTACGACTTTCGATTAGATAGCGTAGATGACTAAAAACGCAAACGTTATAGTAGCAGGTTTCTATTACCTTGGAGAACCATTCTCTCTCAATATTTTTCGAACATTCTTTTGTAGGCATTTTTAGTTTTGCCATAAAATAAAATATGCTAGAGCTATTAGCTATACGTAGGTAACGTTAAGTTAAATTAAGTTAGAACTATTTGTAATTTTAAAAAGGGAAGTCGTCAATAAAAAGAAATACGTTCGAAATTAGGTTTGAAAATTCGGGGTTTTGATCAATTCTGATCAAACCGGAAGTTATTTTGTCTGCTATGTAAATAGGGCTTTGTAGTGCGATCCAGCTAGCGACCATGTAAATCCGGCTTAATTAATACAGATATACCTACCTATAAATTATGATATATACAGGGTGGACAAAACGAACGCCACATGGACGGCAACTACCTTAAATATTGGAAATAGCAAGTTCTACGCAAAGGGGACTTACTTTTATTTTTAAAAACAAAAAATACTCTATTATTGGATTTTTGAAAAAATCCTCTTCCTTAATCGGGAATCGAACTGGTCGAATATGACAAAACAATGAAGTCGTGTTTAATGATACAGATCGAAAGGGTCATTGATAGTGATCATTTATGTCTATACCTTTAAATGAAATAAACACCGTTAAAAACCCCTTCCTTATTTTGTTATATTCGACCGATTCGATTCCCGGTTAGACCAGAGGAATTTTCCAAATTTCTTAATAGCACGTTTTTTTTTCAAAAATAAAAGTAAGTCTCCTTTGCGTTGAACTTGCTATCTCCAATATTTAAGGTAGTTAGCGTCCATATGGCGTTCGTTTTTTCCACCCTGTATATATGTAGAAGACTAAGATTAAGCCAGTAGGTACTTCTCATCAAAGTAATGACTCCGATACCTCCATAGAACTTGTATCAATCGATTTTGCGAATGGAATGAGATCATTGCTTCTTGTTACAGATTCGAATAAAAAACTACAATCGGTTATAGGTACCTACCACTACCGACAGTATAGAACCTTTATTAATTAAAGTTGCGAAGTAGGTAATATTGATTTTAATATAAAGTTAATAGAGCCCGATATTTCCAAAAAGTGTTTGTTATAATTATAAGGGGTACCCATCATCTGGCATATCTTTTTTTTGGCATAATCGTCATTTGGCATAATCATACAGTATTTTTTTCTGAAACCGTATACTTTTCAGGATTATTTAAAATATCATTGCATAGAACCCATTAGGTTAGGTTAGGTTTATTTTATAACTATCCTGAAAACTATACGGTTTCAGAAAAAAAAAACTGTATGCTAAAAGATGATTATGCCAAATGATGATTATGCCAAATGATGAATATGCCAAATAATGATTATGCCAAAAAAAGTTATGCCAGATCAATGTAAACCAATTATAAGGAAGAGTTTCAAGAAATTTTGCAAGATGTAACTTTTCATAAGGACAGAAAAAAACGTCTAAAAAGAGTACTTATTCATGTTTTAAATTAAATATGTTGAGAATGCAAAAGTGCATAATATTCGCCTTCGCCGTGAGGCAATAAGAAAACAGGCCAGTAAGCATGTGGACCGGAGCGCAAGTTTGTAAAGCATTCCTGGTAAATACGAGCCTTTTTTGAAAGTTGCAAGCACTAAGGGTCCCGTAGTTTAGATTTACTTTCAAGAAAACGTTCTAAGAATCAGTACACTTTAAAAAAAAGCTATTTCTAGTTCATGTCGTGTCACTAATGTTACGTGGGGTCAAGCTGTGTATTCGTTTGTTAATCAGCGTACCGTATAACGGAGTTAGTAGGGATTAAGGGGTGAGTACGGACACAACCTAAAATAACTTGTTACAAATAAGAAAAATTATTAAATGGACAATAACGTTACCGTCTATTGGAAATAATTTCAGTCTTATAATTAGTAACATATGCTTCATTTTAGATTGTGTCCCTACTCACCCCGTCTTACGGTTCTTCAAATTATCTATGCTTTAAGAACTAGCTTGCAATATAAAAACCTAACCTTAGCACGGCCAGTAAGGTAACCTAACATTTTATCGAATATCACATCATCTATTGTATCATTTCATCGAACGCCATTTTCTGCTGAAACCATGATATTTTGAGGATATCTTAAGCATTAATTTAGGTTGCTGTAGAGCTGTGTGGTTGCCGGCTTAGAATAGTGCCACTCCATGTCTTCCCGTGGATGTCGTAAGAGTCGACTAAGGGAATAAAGGCTTGTAGTACTGTTAGGCGATGGGCTTGCAACCTGTCACTACTGTCACACTGGTAAACATCTTAGCAAAATGTGGTTACAGAATTATCAACAAGCTTTTAGAGTTGTTGGCAATTCTGTATAGCTCTGCCTACCCCAAACTGGGAATAAAGGCGTGAGTTTATATATATATATATATATATATATATATATATATATATATATATATATATATATATAATTTAGGTTAGGTAAGGTTATAATTGTACCAAAGAAAATTAAGTCATGCGGCGACAAATACCTTTGGATGAAATAAATATTCTGCGTTAAAAGGATTTTCGATAAAATAATAGGCACCCTAAGCGGCCATAAACGCTTGAAAACCTTTATTATTCGCTCTGACATCTACTGAAAAGAAAGGGAAATGTGACAAATAGAGAGACGACGCCGCCTATGGACTTTCTAGTCTAGAGACTAATGAATGTTAAGAAACAAAATAATTATTCATATTCATATTCAATTTATTGCATCTATTATAATTACTAATCATTTCATAAATTTTTTAGAATTAAATAAACAAAAGGTTACCATAATAATTTACCCAGCAACAAGGGAACCCTAAAGGCCATAAATAAGTGTAAATGTTAACACTTAAGTAATTACAAGCAGCCAAATATCACGACTAAGTGGAGCACGAAGCACGATTGTTTCCTTTAGCCAGCCTTCACGACTTCCGAAATGTCAGGGCGCATGTGTGGCATTTTGACAAATACTTAGATTATTAACCTTAATAAAGTAAATAAAATAATTAATCAAGACCAAGAGACAATGTCACACAAATTGACCTACTCGCCAACCATGCTCTAGGCTTGTACTGTGGGTACTAGACAAGGATAAGTAAAAATAATTATACAATGTATAGTCGAGTTCATAAATTTTTGTACCCACAGTTTAGTAGCTTGTCTATGTTAATGTCATGTTTAAACTGCCATACATGAAATGTCACAGCGTTTAAAGTGACAAGGTACTAAAGTGTACACATATTAATGTACTCTACTGCAGATACACATATGTAAAATATCAAAGATTAAAGGCTATGGTTCGTTACAGAGATAGTAAGCGTTTCCAACCCTATGTTTAATGAATTTTTAGACTAAACTATTTCTGAGTGCCATTTTCGTTTTATTTATAACTATTAGATATTTAAAAATCCCCTATGTAATGGTGACCCCTTCTTTCAGAGCTGATGTCTATTAAAAGGCTGAACCAATTTTCATGAAACTTAGCTAAGAACCACCGCTAGAAAACCTGCCTTCAAATAAAAAAAACCGCATCCAAATCGGTTCACCCGTCTAAGAGCTACCGTGCCACAGACAAAAACACACACACTTAGCGGTCAAACATATAACACGTAACACCCCTCTTTTGGCGTTGGGGGTTAAAGAAACATTCGCGCTATCGCGAACAAAGTCCGACACGTTGACGATTTTTTTTTTGTTTCTCATCGCGAAATTTGCCTGGACCTCTGCTACCTCATACAATAATTGTAATATTATACCCATACCTATATTTTAGAGTCGCATTGATTTTCGGCACCACTTTATAATATAGTGAAAGCAATACGACGTCAATTCTATCAGCAATGTTGGGATGACAAGGATTATATTATATAATATGACAATGAAATAGATATTATGACACCATGTTAATTGTTTGGAAGGTATACCTAACAATAAAATCATCTTCTTTACATAGTATAAAATGAAGTCGCTTCCGCTGTCTGTTCGCTTAGATATTTTAAACAACTCAAAGAATTTTAATGCACTTTTTCAGCAATAGATAGAGTGATTCAAGAGGAAGGTTCTTATGTTTATTAAATTCCGGTTTATCTACGGGTGTAACAGAAAACTTATATAAACCGAAGCGAAGCGAGGACGGGTCGCTAGTGTGTTATAAAAAACATAGTTGCTCTTCAGCGAAATCGTACCCATGCTTAACAAAGTTGCATTTAGAGTACCTAATGATCGTAATTGATCTCTATCGATCTTACTCATTGTTATTGAGCAAGTGAGTAAAGTATCGATTAATATACTTGCTCTCATTTACATAGCAATTAAAGAAATAAATGAGATTACTCATATCCTGTGTCATTTTGTTTTAAACAAGGTCAAGAACGACTTGTTTAACTTTGTAACACATAATAAAAAGTACTTAAGCTAATTTATTTAAGTGCTTTAAGATAATACTATGTCGCGGGATACTTTGTCTTTTTAAAAGACTGGTTATTCAATAAAAATATATTAACTGTAAATGACTCATTTATTTCATTTATTCATTTCCAGTTAATAACTTTGAAATTACAATTCTTACGATTAAGATACGGCCAACTTTACTGTTAAGTCAATTATAGCACCTTTACCTTAACAATAATGATATCGTGAAATAGACTTAAAAAAACCAGCTAATAAAGAAACCCGCCTTTGCTGTTAATAAATGAATACCAAGAGACAATCTCACACAAATTGACTTAGTGCCCAATAGGGAATAGCATTACTGAACAAAATATGAAAATACCGTAAAAAAGATCACCAAAAGTGAAATTAAAATTAAAATCGGTCAATTAATACGGATGATACAAGCATTTTAAAATGCTAATTAGACAGAGATCCGAAGTGCACCGGTGACGTCATCGTGCAGTTTGGCCATTATAAACTCCACGTAAAATTCTGTTTTGCTACAAAGAGATAGGGACAAATCTTTGTTAGCTTATATCTTGGTTATTTTTATAGCTATTCAAAAAATGTTTTTTGTCACCTGTTTGTTAGATGAATGAGCTTTTATTAAAGCTGTAAAAAAAACATGCATATTCCCTAGTACCAGCCTAAACCACAGTACTAGACGGGTTACCTTTGTTTCGGCGAAATTTGTTTGCCAAATGTATCTTTTCCCAATTGTTTCATTTTCCAACCCGCTTTGTTTTCTGTGACCGTAAATATTTTAGGATTTTATAAAAACTAACCTAACACGATGATACACGATGGTACTGAAACAAATCCTGAAATATTTATATAAAATTGGGTTGGCAAATGAAAAAGTTGGGAAAGATACATTTGGCAAAGATATTTTTGCCAAATGGCAGGCTTCAGTACTACATAGACAACGATAAACTTACGAGGGCTGGCTGATAAGTTTCCGAAATGAAAGATTAAAAAAATAAAAAATAAAAAAGTAGTAATGTCATTCTAATCTCCTGACTTTTACGTAGATACAAAGGTAATATTAAGTTATTAACATAAAAATAATAATTTATAATAGCGATCCAAAGAAAAACTGTTTTCATTTTCGTGAAAATGGAAAAATCTGAGGTGCGGTCTGTGATTAAGTTTTATGTTTTGAAAGGCAAAACCGCAACTCGCATAAAAACCAAACTGGACCACGTATTGAGGTCTTCTTCACCATCTTTAAGCACAGTTCACACTTGGGTTACCGACTTCAGACGCGGTCGGCAGAGCTGTAAAGATGCTGCCCATAGCGGACGGCCTCATGACTCCAGAAATGATCAATTAAATAAAAAAAAATGTCTTAGATGATCGCCGTGTGAAGTTGGTAAAAATAGCAGAGATAGTAAACATTTAAAAAGAACGTGTTTTCAACATTTTGCACCAACATTTGGAAATGAACAAGCTTTGGGCTCGTTGGGTGCCGCGTCTGTTGAAAGAAGAGCAAAAACAACAACGCAAGGAATTTTCGGAGGAATGTTTCGAGAAGTTCAGGCGTAATCCTAACGAGTTTGTACGGTGATACATAACAGTGGACGAGACGTGGATCCACCACTACACGCCAGAGACAAAAAAACAATCTAGGCAGTGGACGAATCGGGGTGAGCCCGCCCTAAAGAAGGCAAAAACGATTCTGTCAGCCGGTAAAGTAATCTATTTAAAGTAAAGTAAAGCGATCATAGTCTGGGATTCTAAAGGAGTATTTTTTGTAGATTATCTCCAAAAAGGAAGAATGATAAACGCCCAATATTATGCTGATCTGCTTCAAAATCTCAGTGACGCAATAAAAGAGAAAACGCCTCACTTGCACAAGAAGAAAATTTTACTGCACCGAGACAACGCCCCTGTTCACAAGGCTAAAGTCGCAAGGGCCAAAATCGAGGAGTGGCACTTCGAATTGTTACCCCATCCCCCACATTCGCCGGATTTGGCCCCTTGCGACTTCCACCTGTTCCCAAATCTTAAAAAGTGGCTAGGAGGATAAAAATATTCCTCGAACACTGAAGTCATAGAAGCTGTAAATGGGTATTTTGAGGGACTCGATGAATTATTCTTTCGAAATGGGATAACGGCCTTGGAGAAACGTTGGGCTAAGTGCGTGGACTTAGAAGGTACCTATGTTGAAAAATAAAACATAACATTTATGTATATTTTATTATTTCTGTGCCGTTTCGGAAACTTATCAACCCGCCCTCGTACTTACATATATAGAGAAATACATAAATACCTACAAGTAAATACATAGAAAACATCCAAGGCTCAAACAAATACGCGCTCATCACACAAATATCTGCCCTTACCGGGATTTGAATCCGGGAATAGCTTCGAAAGAAATGAGGATAACACCTTTACTAACACGTTTAAACATACAAAAGAATAGATAAACCAATGTTGTCTCAAGGTGAAATTCTTTTTCCATCATTTATGACGTACACTCTATTGTTAGTTTCATTTTCCTTAACAAATCACGTGCAGTTAGTTTTCCCGGTTTGTTAACTTCCCAGCCCGAGTCAAAACACTTTTAAGTAAGTCCCGCCTGTGATTTGTGGCCCCACCGTGACGTCAATTGGCAGAAACACAACTGCCTCCTAAATCAGTAGCTCTCGAATGAATTCCCAAAATTGTTACCTAAAATAAGATCGTACGAGAAACGTGCCACCGAAACGTGCTTTTGTAAAGAACCGTGTTTGATGTTAGTGGACGCTAGCAAGGCGGCTTTCACGATTTATTGTTGCAGTTTCTCGTGATACAGCTATAACAGTATTCACAGCCTTATCAGGCGAGATAAGGAAATTGAAGAAATGTTCAACGAATTGAGTAAGAATTTAATTTCATCGTTACATGCTATTTTGAAAGTACATTAATGTATTATTTAAAATCATGAATAAATCGCAAATGGTTATCCCTTTCCATCCTTTTCAATTTTCGTATAAACTCATCTCCTAAAAGATGGTAACTCATCCTCATCATGGGTGTTGATATAGATGTAGGTGTTAATTTACATTTATGCGGCCGGTTGCTTGTGTTATTTCAAGCATATTAAAGAAGACCAGACAAATTAATGACCTAAACCAACTCAGAAATAAACAATCAACGTAATGCAATACAAACATCTAAATAACTAAATCCTCAATTCGCAATCACAAAGAACAAACACTAATTCGCAACACGTGAGCATATCGTTTACCACGGGCTTGGTAAATCGAAAATGGGGGGTGGGTGATGTGGGCAACGTTCTATCGGAACGTTAATTGCCCAGATTGCCCAGATTGCCCACAATGCCTCCTATTCTGCATCAATCCCCGACCTTGTTGCTTCGATCACGACTTCGCACACCTGCATCGGTCCGTTACTACGAGTATGATAACTCGGTGGAGACCTCGCGGGTAGCGGACCGATAGGCAAACCTCGGTATTTTATTAGATAAGATAACTTTATATTCTTGTCAAAGCTTGTTAGTTTAGTGAAAGGAAGGTAGTTATTAGGACAACAAGGTTTATCGGTTGTGTTGCAAGAAACTTAATAGTCATTGGCAAATTCTTTTCAGCTCTAATTGTGCGGTGGTAAAGTCATGCTGTTGCCAATTAGTGGTCGCAGTTCCAATGAGTTGGTTCAACTGGATTTGTGCCACCCTCCTTTAAAACAGTGGCGAGACTACGTCTAACGTTAGTTACTCTCGCTACTGAGTTTTGTTCGCGTATCTCAACCTAACCTAACCCAACCTGATCGTGTGACCATAGTGCAGTAATTTGTCACTGAACACTTTCCTTGACTTAGCTAGGTACCGTTTTGATATTGCCCGCCTCCTCGTCTAGCAAACTGTCATGCCAATTTTCCGCTTTTGGAACCCGCCTACAATGTTCCTCTGGTACGAGTATAGTCTTAGTAAACTCCGCTACCATCTGATCCATTACCGTGTTTGCCAGTTGTGATATAAAAACAATATTTATAAAAGTGCCATGTATGTCTCCCATGCCAGTATGTATGTATTACGTACTTGGCCGGTAGTAGTGGTCCCGCACAATGAGCGTCTGTGAGCAATCAGCGACTGAGGATACGCGAGGTAAATTCCAACAGCGATGTAGGCCGGTGTTTATGTAATGCGGCAGCAAAATTTTCCGCTAATCTTTTAAATCCCAACACAGGAGATTTAGTAGTATCTTCTGTTCAGGGATTAGCTTCGACATGAGCAATGAAATTCCTAAAGATTTAACGCAAATCAATCTCTACGGTTACGAGCATGCCACATCGTAAATATTGTCCCACAAAGTAGAAGACTATCGTATTTTGTAAAAAAGTATTTTTAAACAGCAATTGTCTCTCGATTCTTAGTATTTTACTGTTTCAGATAAAAATACGACTAAATAAATTGATTGTAGTTTCGACATTATTTACAGAGTTTGATTTTTAGGCAGGCAAGATACAAAAAAATGTGGCGTATGAAATGTTCTTTGACCTAATTTTGAAAGTATAATGTGAGCCTTTTAAATAAAACGCACAAAGTAGTCGCAAATAGTCAAAGTGTCAAAACCCAATCATATTCATAAAAGGTGAGTAATAGAAACTCTTATCGGCCCAATCGCATCGTTTAGGTATGATATTCAAACGCCAAACTTGACATTGACCCGCGGGTCAGATCTGCGATTGCATTGTACTGCAAGTGGGTATTGGCTGTTGCGAAATTTATATCAATGTTAATGTTAAATGTCAGTCTTAATAGAATGTTTTCAGAGGTAATAACGTAGTGTATGTTAGAAGGATACGTGCTAAATCGGCATCTTAAAAGGTTAGAGGCGAACGAATATTTAGATATCGATCTACGAGGCATATTGTTACAAATTTAAAAACTAGGTAGTTATTGTGATGTTGGTTGTTTGGCGTTACTTGATTATAAACTTTATGAATTTCAAAGTCAAAATAGACATTGATCTGAAAAAATGAATAAAGTGCGTAGTGCCAAAAACCTTTTAAACATGTACAAGTTCGTGCGTGACAATTATGAAAGCAGTCTTGCAATTTAAAAAGTAATTACGTAAAATGTTTACCCTTTTGAATACAGAATGAGCGGGGTCAAAGTCCCCATCAGGAGAGTTTAGCTCAACAAAATGGCGGGTGAAAAAAACGCAAATTATTAGTTAACGTTAATTCATCACGGGACCACGCCTCGGCCGCTCCGCCGGCCCAGTCGTGACCCAAACAGTTCCTGTTAGACGAAATAAGTATTCACCGAGAATTTCTATGCGCAAAAATGTTATATGCACACACCCACTTAATTGGCTGGCTAGATAAATTTCAAACTGTAATTCTTGACTATAAATCGTCTCGTTAGATACTTAGGTCAAAATTTGCTTCGCGAGTCACGTAAAACGGTAGGCTTGGTAGTGCCCTGTGAATTCTTAGATATGAGGCAAGACAAATATCAAAAGATCAGTCAAGTGTTTAAAAGGCATGTAAACAAACATCAGTTGTATCTAATAAAACTCACCTGAATAGATTTTGTACAGGGAATCCAGTAATCCTTGCATCATTTTGGTAATTTTTCACTTCACCACTAAATTTCGACACTGTATTCAGCCAACATAGGTTGGCATTTATTTAGGCATCTAATCCTACAATGAGGCTAAATTATTCACACAGCTCAGGGCAATTACAAATAGTTACGAATGATGACGCTTCATTCACGTACATTCACGTGAAGCGAATACATTGGTTCCACCTGTCCAAAGACCTGTCCTTGTTCCTTGCGCCGATCAATTCAGATAAGCCACAGCAAAATGGAAATGTAAGTATGGAATTAAGATACGCTTTGGACAGTACTGTAAGCGAGGTGATTGACCTTCGGATAGACAGTACAGTGGCCAAATTGAAGTAACGGTAACTGCCGGATCGTTATCATCGATCAGATTTGCGTAACTATTTGTTAGCAATTACTGCGTACACTCCGACAGAGGCTAGCTTAAGTGGGTCTGTGCCTCGCAACGTACGGTTAGAAAGAGTTTTTTGCTCGAAACCACAATTGGAACTTTCGGAGAATGCAAAGTGAGACTTGAAAAAAAAAACCATGAACACGCGTTCGAAATACGAAAAAGGAAAAGTAATGAAATACTGACATAGAAATGTGGGTTTATCATAAAACACATAAGACGCAAGGTCATTTGTTAACGTAACGCGTTTTTAAAACACCCACGTGAACTCGTAAATACGGAACTGACCAAGACGAAGCCGGCTGACGTACGGTAGAGTCCGTAGAACAGGAATAATGACCGCGTGTGGGCATCCGAAGGTATCATCTTAATCTAAAACGCTGCTCACAAATATGTAATTACGACCACGTTCCGATGAGGATTTTATTGACTAAACGAGGTGATCGATTATGATGTTCTGTCGATAGTTGAGATGCATTAAAGAACTTCGAGTGGGGTCACTAATATTAATATCGATCAATGTAAAAGTTTATAATACTGATTAAATACCCGATACAACGCTCAGTTTAAACTTAAGTTTAATAATTAATGAAGAGGTGCATTGTGGTAGATTGTTTACAAAATGAACCCGTACACGCTTGATGAGCGAAGGACCAGTTACTTCTAGTCTTTCACAAACGGCTAGACTCAAATGATTCCTTTTGTAAGCATTACAACAGCACTTGTTTGTTCAGGACTTTTAACCTCTGGTCTCAAACAAAAGAAACAAAAAGCCAAGCTCAATCATAATTTACAGTCGTTTATCTTCATCACGCGCGCGACCTCATGAGTGTTAGTTTTAAAGACGCCATATACCCACCGTGATTAATATCAAACCTCAAAGAAGACCAGGAGACAATTTGAAGTTGATTAAGCTGTATTGGCGACATGTACAAAAAAAGACAAATAAAGTATGGCTTTATAGCCGTACGGACGGGCTCAAGAACATAATTCAATGTCATTTTAAATCTTGTACTTCGCTGGAAAGCTCAATAAAATACCACTTTCTTTTCAAAAGATATAATTAGCATATAACGATTTGAGGTCTTGCTCAAGCGAACGACTTCAAAAAGTAATCGAGCGAGTGTTTAAAACAATGCATCATTATTAAAACAAACAATGGTAAAATGGCCGGTACAAATTTGGCATGAAGGGGTCAGAATATTAAAAACTGACGTTCCAATAGCGAAGTATGTTTAAATGAAGACACTAATGAGACGTCCGCGAGAATGTACAGTAAAATTAGCTACACATGAAAGCCGTTGCGGAATCAATGGAAAGAATGACGACGAACAAAAGCGCCATTGAAGCTTAGAAAATTGCCACGGTATGCCTCATTTGTGTTTTTCCGGTGTATTTCACTCGCAAAATATTGCTCCACGTATAAGTTGCAGTTTATCACGAACGGTTATTGTCTAGTGGACAGCATTACTGACATACTTGACCGTCTCGGTGTATTTGCGGACGTACTCCTCGTTTTACAGAACCAACGACAGACGAAATTAGAATTTCAAATACATGAAATATAAATCATATAATGTCGCAGAATATAAACGGAGAATGTAAACAATACCAAGTGTATGTGAAACTTAATGCTCTTGATGGGCCCATTCGTTAGTCTAAATGGGTTTTTAAAGTATAAATCACTTGAGAAGAATTTCGCAGGCGGCGCGAACGATAAGTCATATTTCCGTAAATTGAAAGTGACATGTCTGTGCGCAATCAGACAGGCGACAGTGTAAAGATCTTTAGCTCTTAAAGTTAACAATGAAGTTCATGCAATTGTGGCACTTATGAACTGAACAAAACTTTTGAGACGTAGCACTTCTTCGACGCATCCATTGTTTGATAAGCTTTTAAGATCACATAGCACTTCCGCTAGCCGGCTAGATCACTCGCGACGTTGTCGTTTCGATCGATAGATCTCGGTCGGGATCGATCGTGGAAGCGCGCCCGCGCCGTCCGCGGTCCGCCGCACCGCGGCCGCCACTGAAACGTCCCGGGATTATTTATAAATTCAGAGACAGGGGGTCGTAGGATTTTGCACGACGTCGCGGTATGTCAACTAATGACTGCACCAGGTCGCGCCGGAAGCGGGGTTTAACGGCTTAAGTACCAGGAGACTAGACACTTGGCTGTTAGGACATACCAACAGCAGGGTGTCTGACCGAGCTGTCTAAGCTTCATTCATGATTTTTCTCTTACAGCAGCATGAAAATTTATAAAACAATATTTAATGTAAAGATTTTTGTAATATTATACATAAAACTCCGGCGTGACTATGTGAAACTATCAGACATATCTAGTTGCATAAAAGTTCAATAAATTGAATGTTGGCTTAAGTCACGCACTGTCGTCTCTAATGCCTTGACTAATAAGAAAGTGACAGGAAGGCGTCCTAATTGGACATTAGTGCTTATTTATATAATGTCAACAATAGAATTTTCGGAATTACTAACGCCACGCTTGCGAACTTGACACTGATCATCTAATCGTCAACGTAGTAGAATATTCTAGAGCTGTAACTGGTTCGAAGAACTTTTGACAAATTATATCACAAATATCTCCCGGCCCCGACCGTCGCCCACATGAACAGGTGTCTCTGATGTTTCCTAATGGCTCTGGCCGGTCCACGTCTGCCACCAAGTTCGCACGTAGGCGAGCCTACTCATTAGCAGCGTATAATAAAATCAGAGCTAACTGACCTTAAAGGTCTAAAGATGTGTCGAAATATGCCGCGAAGCTAATGGACCCAAACCTACAGTTAAATAAAAGGGCGATGATAGTTGATCTTAAATATTTATTCTGTAAAAGAGTCAATGTGGTTTCTGAATCAATATTTTGATTTTCTTCAACTAAAGCTTGTCTAAAGCATTGGACAAGTCTTTTTATGTGCCCGAGGATCACTAACCTATTATAACTCTCACCCACTAGGAGCAGTTTTAATCTTTATGGCTTGCGCAGTCCACTCCTGCATCGCCTCTTCTTGAAATGTTTTTTCTAGGTAAAGACTATTTCTCTTAATATATATAGTTGCGCCGTTCTACGGCCCGATTTGACAGCTGTCACCGAGTACAAAATATGTTTGATTTTGAGGTTGTTTGAGGTTATATTTTGTACCTACTGCGTTGACAGCTTTCAATTCGGGCCTCTTAGAACGGCGCGACTATATTTGTGCTATCCCTTACAATATTTTTTTAGCTGGTAATTTATGAAAAAAAATGAACTTTTCATCCGAAACCAAATCCCGAGAAATAAGTGATTGTCAGAAATTGTAGTTTCTTGTTTTGTGATAACTTGATATTTTAGAGTGCCACAGCATCATTAACCCAAAATATATGATGCTGTGGAACTCAGTGCAAGTTCGTTCATTATTGTCTTTGATGGGGGTTTATGTTCAACAGCTTTTTCAGGAATATCACTTAGTATCTCTAGAAATTTAAAACTACGCCAGTAGCCTTGGACATCGGCTTCTCATTGGCGCTTGACAAAAACCTCGAAAAATGTCACAGTGACTCACGTACTGATGGACAACAAAAGATTCGACGTTTGGCAACCGCGTTCGCAATCCTGCTTCTTGACAAATAACATCTATATTTAAAGCAATGAGTGTTCGAGTAAATAGTTTGGAATTATTAAGAAATATTACATCAAAGTGAACTTTCTACGGAATGTTAAAAATAGTTTCAAGTGACACGGGTGTTAAATTTTCTACGGGAAGTATAAACTTATTTTTGGATCTGTTCTCCTTAGTGACCGTTATGAACCGGACTTGCATCAGTTTTGATAAAAAATTGCATTTGAGTGAAACCACTTCTAAGGCAAATCACCGTTACATTTCACGATTTCCAAAGATCCGTTAGTGTCAAAATTATTTTATGGTGGCAGGCAGAGGAAAGCTAGTTTGGTATTCTATCAATGTATTTTATTTTTGTGTTCTTTTATGTTCTGTTTGTTTATTGCTTGGTTTTTTTCTTTTATCATACTCGTCTAGGTTGCTACGGTTTAGCAGTTTTTCCTGCGTGATATTAGTAGTCTGAGGGTGAGTTCAAAGTTTCAAATGTCGGTATATTTTTAGGAACACTGAAGGTAAAATATCTAGTTATCTTTATTATCATTACAGATTGTGAATCTATGTACCTACAAACATTTGTGTAAAGACCGCGAAAACTTTTTGCCAGTACGTTTTTAATAGATTTTTGATATTTTTATTGTTCTCAATAACCTTGGTAATTCATTTAAATTTATAATTAACTCCTAATGGGATGATTAAGTACACTTTTAGTACACTTTACTTGTAGAAGCATTTACTTCACTAAAATAATGAATGCATTAGTGCCAAGCCGTAGCTATACATGATACTTTATCTACACTCATATCATAAGTCCTTTATTTTGCGTTCAAAACCCTTAGGCAATGACCAGCATTACCTGTGGTAGTAGGTGACAATATTCGATAACGTAATTTCATAATTACGTTACAGCTGTCATCGCTGTCACCTACTACCACAGGTAAAGTAATACTGGTCATTTTCCTTTCGGCTTCTGAACCCATCTTAGATTACTTATAATATGTGTGTAGATAAAGTATTGTACGAAACTCTGCGTAATTAGCATTACAACATGAGTGTGGTTTATGAAACGAGCAGCAAGGCGAGTTTCATAATAGATCACTCGAGTCATTACGCAACTGTCACGTAAACTACTATTTCATCCACTTTACGCACTCGAAAAATGCAATTCAATATGATTCCATTATATACTTAATGATCTGGAATGTAAAACATGCGTCTGAAAAAAGGAGATCTATTGGAACAGCGGCTCTCACAAAACTCAGAGACTGCCGCTTCTCTATTCGAGGCGATTATAATTCATTCCGTATCCCCATTATTCACAGTTCCTGAAACTAAAACAGCTGTCGGCACTGACGCGGTTTCTATTGTGAACTTTATGGCTCGTAAAGAGCGTCTAAAATTATCGCAGATAAATCTATTATGATGCGAGCAAACGTAATGTTGCGCAATTTGGAAAACAATTAAAACCATGGCCACGAAAACGTTCTGTCATGAGTGATTTAGTGGCTTGAAGGAAACTAGATTCGAGTTATAGTTTTCTGACTAAGGTAAGTTACTACTGTTTCTGTTGTCTGTAGCTACCATCAAACAATTCTGAAATGGACCTTTTTTACAGAAATATATACAAATATCGACATAAGTAGGTTCTAATTTTTGCTCGTAATTTTGCGTAGAAGGTGCTCATCAATATTCCCTGGGAAAAGTCTGGGATTCCGATATAAAAAAATGCTCCTAGTATGTCTCCGGGCTATAAACTGCTTAAGGGGTCAACTAGTCTAACCTTTTTATTAAATGACTAACAATAAAACTAAATTATCCACTAACTATTAACTATCTATTTGTTTTTAGGTAAGTCAGTTAATCGGTGTATATTTGTATTAATAGTATTTATATAATTATTAATTCATGTAGTTAGTTAAAACATAACTAGCTGTTGCCCGCGACTCCATCCGCGCAGAAAAATGAATATATATGCCATCAGGGATAATGTAGGCTTCTAATGGTGAAATAATTTTTCAAATTGGTCCAGAAGTTTCGGAGCCTATTCAATGCAAACAAAGAAACAAACAAACAAACAATCAAATCTTTCCTCTTTATAATATTAGTGTAGATTAATAAGATGTGTTTTCGTTATCCTCACCCAGTCATCCTAATCTTAACTGAAAGAGATCCCTTGAAGTGATAAGTTCTCCTTTATGCATACTTTATGCTTATATAAGTTTTTTTGTGGAACATTTCTTTTGTGCAATAAAGAGTATACTTACTTACCTACTATCCTATAGGTACTTAACTAAGTGTTACATCGATCGGTTAAGGGTGGGTTTAGACCAAACAAGCGAATGCTCTAGAACATGTTTTGTCTTTATTTTTACAAAGAAAACGTAAGAGATAATGCCATAGAATTCATGTTCGTTCGCATGGTCTAAACCCACCGTAAGGTGTTGAATTGTGAAGACGGAACAATTAAACAAACCAACAAACACACTTTTTAAATTATAATATTACTAAGAATGAGATCAGATTTACATGGTTAGATCATTTATCTTTTAAAATCCTTTGTTACTAACAAAAAAAACGTAGAATCAATTGAATAATACAAAACAGCAAAAGTTATAAAAACTAGGTTAAAATAAATCATAGTAGTTGAGAAGTGGCCAACCGGAGCCGTTACTGAGGATTGTCAAAACATGTGCCAAAATGTCAATTTTGTGCGTCAAGACGTCACGGGCTGCGATGACAATTCATGTCGCCTGTAAGCCCTGTTACATAAATTCCTTACCAACACTAATAGGATATTGTGGAAAAACAAACGATGGTATATGTAATCTCTTAATAGCCCATCGAGAAATTATTTAAAGTAGGTAAAGGTACAAGAAATACTTCTGGTCTAATGGGCCTTTAAACAAGTTATAAAATAAAGAACACATTATGATGAGTGGCTCATCTATACAATAATACTCGTATAATATTCTCGTGCCTACAAGCTTTTGCCCCCGACTTCATTCGCGTAAAGTATATACGTCGTTTCTGAAGTTATCTCCAAAACAAACTATGGTGTTCAAACCAAATTCACATAGCATAAAAAAAACTGTATTTTAGGGGGCGAGACGTTGTGGATGGAGAATAATGAGAATGCTATAAATTATAACAACAAACTAATAATCTATCAAAATATAAATTGATCTACCTATCTTACCATACATAAGTCTTGTTCACGGGATAAAAATACAAAATGCAATCAGCGCTCCTTGTTACTCATAGCAAATAGGTTCCATAGCAAATTAATAACTTTACTCAGACAACAAACACTACAATCTGTTTAGAATGTTTAGATTACATCTCAATCTCAATCTACACTAAATCGTCGACGTAAGCGAACATCTGCAGACCCCGGGATTGGACATGAGGAGTGATAGACCTTCTGTTTACACGTGCCAGTGTATTGTCGGTCTGAGCAAACAATATCCCCGACAGTACTCGGTAAACTAAAGATCTACAGTTTTTGTTTATCTTTTGTGATCGTGAAAAGACGTTTGACTGATAACAATCAGAATCAGAGTAGTCCACTCTCTCAATAACAACAATCTAATGAGTTTGTTTATCAGTTTCAGTCGCTCAATGCAGCTGTCTGCAAAAACAAGATGTCTTGATCGAGACTTTTATATCAATAAACCATGCGTTACTAACGTTTCTTATCTATAATTAGCTTAATTGGCAGTACAGTTTAGGACTTTAATTCTTATGCCACTATGGAACCCTGTCGCATAACGTTAATCATTTATTTAAGCGTAATATCTGTCATGTCGCACAGATGCGTACAGCGTAATGTCTGTCATGACCTAATTCAAAATTTCAGCTCTCGACTTTGAGATTTATATTTATTACTATAGAGACCTAACTCGAAATCCAACATTTGTGAATTAGGTCACTATAATTCTAAAGATGCGATGTGGTTTGACACTGTCATTATGACAGGGTTCCATAGCGGCATAACAATTAAAGTCCTTGACTGTACCTACCTTCGTGTCCTTCGTATGTTGACGATAAGATAAAACTAATGTTAGATTTCCTGGAAGTTTTTATTTCTAAGACCTAAAGTATCTTGGACTGATTTCACCCTTATTATTGATCCCATTGATTATTATAATGTTAATTTAAGTGTTTCTTTTTTGCATTTTTAGTTGGTTCTACTCCCGGCTGAGGTAAGCTTTTTAAATAAACGGTGAATGAAGTTAATCTCTAAACGAATAAATAAATGTTTCCTTTAAGTATAATTAACTATCTCCCGAATTTAAGGTACTTCTGCCCCCATTGATTTTTCCCACCCTGTGTACTTCCCAAGGAATCAAGCTATTTCTATATCAAGTTAAATTAAAATCGGTTTTGCTGTTTAGCCGTGCGTGAAAGACACAGACAAACTCACTTGTCCTATTATAGTAGTTCAGACATAATAATATTATAATTAAGGCTTACAATTTAAATTACAAGTTAATAGTAAAATATAGATTTGTCGGATAATAATGACAAACCACATGTTTAACTAACCATAACAACATCCCATCAGTCAAAACTAAAATTGGTCCGTCGCCACACAAATACCGCGATGCCGGATACTCGTTGACAGCCGGCGATAGGCGCGCGCGCATCCTCTATGATCTCACCTAACATTTCTACCGTTTACGCACATTTGGGTCACTTCAATCAAGCCTAGTTAACTTGCGGCTTGCGCCCTTTTTGTGTGAAATTGCGTGTTTCGGGATAAGCCGCGTGGGAAGCAACAAGATTTCCGTTTTTGTGTTTGTTGTTAATTGAATGGATTACGAAATACGTGGAAAAAATGGGTGCATTCCAATTAATTTTACGCGTGCATGATAGGTACTTTTTTTTATCGAAACTATCGAAAGGAAACGTGTAATAAAATAAATGTAAAAGTTAGAGACTTAGTTTGCCTAGTAATAGGAAAAAAGAAAAACTACATCGAGCATAGCCTGCCGCGCCGCCTGCCTTAATCTTTATAATTCTCTGATGTAGAAACTGACCAGTTATAACATTCATACGGGCTTCAATTGTTTTTTTATTCCACCATAGAACCTTCTTACGGATAATCCATGATTAAGGTTGACGTATTTTTTCCTGTGATAAAACCTTAAATCAATACTAAATTGATATTGGCTGAGATGCCAATCTAAAAAAAGACAAAATAAACGTCAAAGAAAAGTGTCATCGTTGAGGTGTCTTGAAAACGGCTACTTCGCCAAGATGAGTTTATTAATACGACCCTAAGTCAGAACGTTCCGATGCTGAATAATCACTCCGTGTTGGTACCTGATAACGCATAAATAATAACATCCTGCACTAAACCAAAACTATTTACGCCGAGGGCATTCCACCCTCCCGCCATGTTGGTCACAATGGCTGCGCACGCGTCTTTATTAGCCATGAGTGGCGTCGTCGTAAACAATTCAAAATAGACCCAAGAGTTACAACTCTATCAGCCACACTCCATTGAGGCCAGAATGCTCAGATGCAATTGTAATTGTAATTTAATGTCGCAATTATGTCGCATAAATTTGAGGTTTGCGAGGCTTATGCATGTGTTTCCTGTTTCAGACGTAGTTGAGGCCCTGCTCGCTCGCAACGGCTCTATTTTCGCTATTGTTAAAACAATGTGGCTAACAATCTGTTTTCATACCTTTTCCTTAGCTTAATCATACTTTGTCAAGCTACGGAAGGAGGTTGAAAGAGCGGCCAGTTACTTCGAAGGTAAAATCGTACGATATCGTATTTTGTCTCTGTACTCATATATTCCTCAGCACACTAGTTTATTCGGTTTTCTACTTACAGCTAAATATCTATGGAAAGCTCTCTCACCAAAATGATGTCCTTACCTGAAAAAAAAAACAAAGTCCGTAAACATAATGCAAGGGATACACTGTAGGCCAATCCAAAAGGTAGTATGCGCATATGGACTTCATACTCTTACTGCCTTTTTCTTATGGGCGGCAGATCGCTTATCACGTGTCAATTGCTTTATTGCATTAATGGCGAACGTCCTTCTCTTACAAGTAAACATCGTAAGCATCAGAAGAAGATAGTGCTAGTAATACGCCACGAGACAGATAAGCTGTTTGCGGGCGCGCTATCTCACTGGGTCACAGATAACGAAGTGGTAAAAATCCACAAGATTTATTTGTCAACTATTGGTTTGACTTTTGCAACGAGAATAATAATCGTGGCACTCTAACATTTAACATACTGAATGAAAGATGAAATAATAATGTATGCTAAAAACAGCCAATGCCACCGTAATGTAGGTTCCTATAGTCCTATACGAGATATAAAGAAATTAAAATACTCTTAACGCAATCAATGCACATACAATTTATTATACAAATTTAAAGTATTTAACCGCACGTGATTCGTTTAAAATTGATTCGCCATATTTATCAACGCTTTTTGCCCATTATTGAAATCAATTAAATAAATATTCTCATTTGACTGATCACAGGCGCGTTTTTGGTCACAAGGGCGGGCAAGTGAACTTTAAGATAAGCTTAATTAATAAATTATCACAAGTAATTCGCGACTCGCGCCATATTGGCTTTCAAATCCAGCTTCTTGGCCGACTAGTTCGAGAGATCTCGTGCTGTGTAACTCGGGGGCGACCGTTGACGATAGATTAAATAATTTATGCAGTGTTAAATTACTCGCTGGGGTACAGCTATGTTTATGTCTTACAAATGAAGCAGAATAATTCCACCTGCCTTTAAATTGTACAAACAATTTAGCGTTCGAACGGAAAATGATAACTATCAGCGAAACGCGAAACAGAAACAGGACAGAGTTCTTATTTTAAATTAAAAAAAAAATACTATCAAGACATAACGCCGAAGAATCAACCTTGCACTCGTTTTTGACTGACTGAAGCACGCTAAAAACCAAAAATAACTCGGAAGGTACCAAATATCAATTACTTTTAAGGGTAGAATAAAAATATGTACTAAAATTCGAAAAAAAAAACCTCTTTTACAAGTAAAAAGTTGCTTGAAATTGGTTGTAAATTATTACTTTTTATGTTGTCGATGATGACGTGACTATGCTTTGACAGACAGATAGATCGAGCGATATCTACTCTAAACATATAGTACCTATTACATATTAAATAAACAAATGTTATGCATGAACAGATATGAATCTACATACATGGTTACATGGTTACTGCACATGTTTGCGCGATTACCTTTCGGGGCTATTGTTCTAACTTGTTGCTCAACCAAATTCGATGTCTCCATCGAGTGTCGGAGCGCATGATCCAGACTCCGATACGAGAACAAACGCGTGACGGCGCCTGCGCGTCGAACGGTTATGATATAGGTAGAAAGCTGGCTACTCGAAATCCTATCTCACAAAAGGTCTAAATACCCTTGGGTTTGTACTTCTCTCTCACTCACTCTCATTCTCATGCCCTCTTGTGCGAATTTAACCGACTTTACCTGAATCCGAAAGACTTTTTTAGGAGATATCGCACTGTAATATTAAATGCTTATGTACACAGATAAAGCTGTGATCCGAGTGTCGAAAAAGCGAATAAGAATCGAACCCCTAATCTATGTCGCAGAATCTTTTCGACAGCAAAATAAATTGGTGTGCCGCAGCGCAACTTGGCACTTGGCAAAAATTTCGCCTACATTGTATGTCTCTCGAAATAAACTTAAAGCTGTTAGTCGACTTGGCAATGGTTCCTACTGGCTGGCCAAATTTAGTAAAAATATTTCAACACTTTATGGCAAGAATGCACCTAAGGTGACAGGTAAGATCTACCTTACCTTACATGTAATCTGGTACGGTAGCAAGCTGTTTCTGATTAATAATAGGTAGTAAATGAGAGAAAAATGACGCTTCGGCTGAGCTACTTATTTCGGGAAATAATAATTTCACATCAAGCACTTGATTTTACAAAATACAAAAAAATACAAAAAACTTTATTTGCTAAACAACACCGAGTATACATAAAAAGACATATCTGGCGGACCCCAAACTAGGCTGAGCCTGTATCTTGGGACCCTGGAGTGCAATGTGTGAAACATATTAATTAAAGAAGTTATACAATATAAATTTCAAGGCAAGACTTTAACTCATGTTAACGAGTGATAAGATAAGCGCACGCGCCGTGCAGTACTGTGTGTGTTTGTGTGCGTGTGCGTGTGCGTGTGCGTGTGCATGTGCGTGTGCGTGCGTGTGTGCTTGTGCGTGTGTGTCTGTGTGTGTGTGTGTGTGTGTGTGTGTGTGTGTGTGTGTGTGTGTGTGTCTCTGCAGCTGAATATGTACCGACAGGAATTATCATTAGCTGGCAAGTAGAAGGGCCTCTGTGTCTTGATATGATAAAGTCAGTAGCCACTTCCTCACAGTCACCTTAACTTTACCAATTGTACATTGTTGGATGCTGAGCACTTTGCAGATGTTGTTATAAATACGTCGATGCATATAGTCTGGTGAACGCTTAGCGAGACTTGATCTGTAACTTGGCAGGGGGACCCTGAATGTGCGTTTGGCCAATAGTTCGGTGTAGTTTGGTAAGTTTGTTAATCCCGCATGCGCTCGACCTACTGCTTTTAATATATACAGCCGCCTTACACTCAGGAGTTTCGAATCCCGATAAAGAGCGTCAGTTGGGGAAAGAAAGGGCTTCCTCAACATCACTTTAATTACTGCGCGCTGCGCCCTCTCTAGTAGCAGCAGCGTACTTTTCGGGGTGCTGCCCCAGACCGTCACACCATATTGCAATATTGATTGACACAGCGCACAGTAAACAATACGAAGTACTTGTTCTGACGTGCAGTGGCGGAGTTTCTTCATTATATAAATGCATTTCCTGACTCTACTAGATAGGGCGGCAATATGCTGTCTAAAGGAAAGATTCTCATCAATAATAAGTCCCAGGTATTTAACTTTTTCAGATCTGACTATAGAACTACATGCGCAGGATGTGGAGCCACTGACCAGGTTGTGACATTTGCTCGAGTGTATTGGTAGATGTCTATCAAGGAAAGCACAAGAAACAGACGTTTTTGAAAAAGCAAGATAGGTAGATTTGCTCACATTGAGGGTAAGTAAATTGTTATCTAGCCACGCACTAATTTCTGACAACCCTCCTTCCGCGAGGCAAAATACTTCCTCCCATGTCGATCCGTGAAACAACACCACAGTATCGTCTGCGTAACAGACTACCTCCGCTCCATCCAGCCCAAGTCTAAGGATATCGTCCACATAAATAAGGAAGAGCGTCGGGCCAAGGATGCTACCCTGCGGCACTCCAAAAGTGATTGGTAACTCATCGCTTATGTACTCACCGACCTTAACAGCCTGGCGCCTGTTGGTTAGATAACTGCGGAACCACTCTAGAGTTACCCCTCTTATGCCCGAGGCATTCAGTTTACTAAGTAGGATATCAGTTGACACAGTATCGAACGCCTTACAAAGATCCAGGAACACTCCCGCACATTTACCACCACGATCAAGATAGCTGGATATTTTATTTGATAGATAAATTGCTGCGTCCTCCGTAGACTTTCCTTTTCTGAAGCCGAACTGATTATCTGAAAGAACTTTGTTTTTCTCAAGGAAACCCGTAAGACGAGAGTTAACTATCTTCTCTAAGATTTTGGAAAAAACGCAGAGCAGGGATATTGGACGATAGTTGTTGGGATCATTTTTAGATCCATTTTTATAAATGGGAGACACTTGAGCCAATTTCCAAAGATCGGGGAAGCAACCAGACGTCAAACTTAAATTACAGATATGAGTCAGTGGCTCTAGAATTAAATCTTTGATTTCTTTTATGAACAGGGGCTTGACAGAATCCGGACCCGGTGCACTGTCAGCTTTAAGATTAGAAATAATTTTATCTACTTCGTTTACATTTGTTGGATGGAGAAAAAAGGAGTTTGCAAATGAATTACTTGATTTTACTTTTGATGCTAACGTTGATTGAGTCTCAGAGAGTTTGGACAGGATATCAAAAGCCAAGCTCTGACCAACCGATGCGAAGTGCTGATTACATATGTTCAATGAATCTTTTGGAGAATTGGACAAAATTGTCAGATCGATTGCGGAATTCATACTATTGTTACAATGACAGATATTTTTTATCGATTTCCATAATTTCTTTGGGTTGTCCCGAGCTTCTGTCAGTTGTTTACTTTCGTGTTGATTTTTCAAGTTGTACAGTAAGTTGTCAAAGAAATTTCTATATCGCTTATAAATGGTCTGAAGGACATGATCGTTAGGTGCAGCTCTTGCTCTGCTATGCAGTCTATCTCTGTGCCTCATACACTTTATTAGGCCGGGTGTGATCCAGGGTTTGAGGTTTAGTTTAGATCGGCTCACCTTGAACTTATGGGTGTTAGTGTTTATTGCAGTGGATATAATTTGGTCAAAATGAGTAACCGCGTCATTCACATCAACAGAGGTAGTTACCTTAGACCAGTCAGCTTTTCGTAGATCCAGGGTTGCAGCAATAAAATCAATTTTTGTAATCCAGCGTGGCCGCTTTTTAGGTTTACGAGGAGCAGCAATTGCGGCCATAGCAATGTCGTGGTCAGTAATAGAGCACTGACAGACGGCACCGACTGAGCTAGATTCAGATTTGATAAAGATGTGGTCCAAACACGAGCCGCTTCTTGTTGGGATGGTAACTGCCGGGAGAAATTCGTGCATTGCCAGAAGGTGCAAGTAGTCAGAAGATTGACTATGTGAGGAATCCAATATATTAATGTTTAAGTCTCCGATAACCACCAAGTTGTGAAAACCCTTAGATTCACCAAGTACCACATTCAGAGAGCTAAGAAAATTGTCTTTATTGTGAAATGAAGGGGAACGATAAATTCCAAAGATTTTGAGTTGATCAGATAAAGCCACTGCAAGACAATTTGCGTCGTCGAATCTAGGTTCGACAACAGAGACATTGAGAGCTTCCTTAACATATATGACTATACCTCCGCTTTTGTTAATATGCTTAGATGTGTGGTAAGCGTTATATCCTGAAAGACGGTTAATTACTGAGCATTCGTTTAACCAGCATTCGGTAAGTACAATTAGATCGAACGCGGCCTCCATTTGCTGTAAGGCTACTTCAAAAGCGTCGAAATTTCGTTGCAGACTTCTGATGTTGAGCGTCATGAACTTAAAAGAGTCAACATTTGCGAAAAAAGGCTTACACTGACTGATCGATTCGAGTCTCTGACAGTTAATGGCAATTTTATGTACGTAATGCTACTAAGTACGTACTGGATGTTTACGCAGTCAGCTCTCGAACTATTAATGCAGATCATGCGCATTATGAGGTTATGACATTATTGGTTGAATGTTAAACAAGCTAAGTGATTCCGTACCAGATGTTATCTTGCGCAGTTACTATACACAGCCGATAACCTTTTGTAGTACTGGCTAGATTCTATGGTGAAAAATACCAAAAGAAAGGCAAGGTGGATATTGCCGGAGATGCTATTACTTCATTGCCATTAGCTACTCAGGTGATAATAAAGACACGAGTTATTTTTTTTACATGACATCAATACAATACAATTATTTATGACTGCATAGTTTGATTTGACAGAAGGGTTCTTTGATGTGGACAGAGCTAACCCCATTTGCTTCTGTTTAGTCCACAAGAGTAAATACTCTATAACCAAACAATTATTGTCCTCGCGTGTGATATCCATGGACTTGTTTCTTTAATAGTGATTGTCTAAAACACGACATTGGCTAAATACACCTTGTTAAACAGGGAATATCTCCATTTTCTTCTTCTCAGCATATGCTTGTCCACTGCTGAACATATGCCTCTTCCATGGATGTTCATTCAAGCTTCATGCGGCGATTCTGGTCCAAACAAGGAGTGAAAGCCATTAATTAAGAAAAAAAACTGCGTACTCGTAGGTACATGTCAAATGATCTTCTCTTCTCCATTCGATAGTGGTCTTGGTAGGTAATAAATAATAATATCTATTGCAAGATATAACGACGCAGCTACACAGATACACAAACCAAAACGCAATCGCCAACATATCGTGAGAAATAAATCCAATCGAAGCTGTCTACGCATTTAAATAACCGCGCCGTTGAAATAAATATCAGGAGTCCTCAACGGTTGGTCCCAGTTTTAGTTTACGATCGAAACGACTAATTCGATTTTAATTCTATCGTAAACCTTTTTTAAACCTTCGTGACGTGAATAAAAGTCGATAATTTTTTAACGCGGCGTTTCGACCATTTGGATACCGTTAAGTTTTATTATAGCATCACAACACAATATAAGTCTGTGTATAGAACTTGATTTGTAAAAAGTTAACAGTTATGCTTTGCAAAGAACTCTGATGAGAAGTAAGAGACACCTGGTCATTCTGCGTAAAGATTATAGAAATTTGGCAAAATATATGGAATTGACACTGCTGACAGCGTACGTCACATTACGAGTACGTAGGTATACATATTTTACAGTCAATAACTTCGAATGCAACTTGAACTTTCCACAGGAGAGAAATGCGAACCTGTGGAGACAGACGCAAAGCAAAAAAAAATTGGGACTGAATTGCATTTTAATTATACGTTATTTATTTTATTCATTTAGTTTTATAGAGAAGGAAAAGGCAGAGTGTTTGCACCCAGATCACCTGATTACAAGTGGGATCTGAAACCCATATAGATATGTGTGTCAAGACTAAAATCTTAACACTGCAATCTTAAGACAGCATATGCGTTGCCAACAACAACAAAGGACTAAGATACATTATTCTAGAAAGATTTCTAGTTACTCCACATTTCCAGTGCAGGCAGTGTATCCGCGGTATCCAACTTAGTTCTGAGAAAAAGCGGAACGACTTTGCAGTGCGTGTAGATATATTTAGATACATTCTAGCCCTAATTCCCACCCCCACAACCCAATACAACCAAGAATGTGTTTTATTACAGATAACTTAAGTTTAACTTCTGGACAGTTCAGTACAAAAATTAAGGTTCCAGATAGTCCAGATTATTAGCCCATTACAAGTAATTAATTTTCAAAAACTTTGATTTTAACTGACTAATTCATCAAAACCGAAATGGTAATTTTAATTTTTTACTGCTAAGTTACGACATGCATTCAAATAATTAAATGTAAAAATTAACCAAGTTATAAATTCATTGGCTTTTAAATTCCGCTACTTAGGACCTCAGTAGCGAAAGAATTTTCCAATATTGCACTCTTTTGACATAGCACTTTTGACCTCTTTCCGTTGCAACAGATGTCGCCTCGTAATCCAGTTTGGGTAGGAAGCGACTAACAGCCGCTTTACAGTTATCCCGTTTATTTGCTTGTCGCGAAAACTGTTCGTTTATTTTATAACTTCACTGACCGGTTGGCCGTTATAATGTTACTGTCTTATTCAGAAAGTTAGTGCTAAAAATATGCTTTGACCTAGTCTGACCTTATCTTTCATTGTTAGTTTTATATTTGACAGACTGCGACACAGCCTTCTTTAAATTAAAAAAATAAATTAGGTTATAGGGTCAATAAATATGTGTTTTAGATTATGATTTCACAAAATGTTATTAGCATCCTATTAGGACACCTGTCACTTTCTTGTTCGCCGAAGTACAATGACATTAAATTTAATAAAAAATCATACACAAATATTTAATTACATAAAATCACGTTACTTACAAGTTATTTACATACAAATAGACAAGTTAAGCAAAAGAAACCCTATTGGGCATAGCAATAGTTAGTAGGAAGGATAGAAACTAATGTTAACGTAGTTTTATCTTCAAAAAAATCACAAGGGCGTTGTTTCATTTTGTATCAAATATCTTAGAAATTTTATAATATTTTCATCGATTCTACATTTTTTCTATTTTAAATGAAGAGGTTATAATTTATCCTGGTTTTTTTTATGTGAAAAAGAAGGCAGACGAGCAAGTCACCCTGATGGTAAGTGATCATTGCGAGTATTGCGACCCATAGACACCCGCGACGAGAGGAATCGCAATTGCGCTGCCGGCCTTTGAGAAAACAGATGTGTTATTCTCTCAAAAAACGGCGGCCGGTCGGACGGACGAGCGAATAAAAGCGGCAAGTTTAAGTAGTCCCGTCCGACCGAACAAAACACAATTTAGCGCGTGCATTGTCAATTAAGGGGCCTTATACGTTCGAGAAGTCATGCTGCCAAATTGAATACACGCGCTAAAATGTGTTTTGTTCGCTCTGTCGGGACTACTTAAACTCGCCGCTTGGACCTTCACTCAAGCGAACGATCACCTTTGCTTGTTGAGAGAATCACCACCCAGTAGGCTCCTTTCTTGAAAGCCCCCAAGTCGTAGTCGTGGAATGCTGTCAGAATTATTAACTTCTTATATTGACGCTAGTGTTAGAAGTGAAGTGATCAAGCGTTTGATTTCTGTTGGAGTCAAATACTCATACATTATTCTTGGTTTTGACAAGAGGTTTTGTGTGTGGGTGTGCATAAACCTTGATTTGTTTATCGACCTTCAAGGAAACCTAGTTTTAAACATAAGCATGACCTTTATAAATATTACCTACAGTTATTATTTTTTTATACTAAGGAAACCACATAATTATAATAATCATACATAAAGTGCGCTTTCTTCAAGTCGTTATCTTCCCAAAATAATTGGTTACAAGCTTGTTTTGAAAAACTATGCATTTTAAAACAACTTCATCGCTAGTTTTACATTTATCATACACATTTAAAAGGAGTTTTTATTATGATTACCTTTCAAATCTAACTATCTTGCTCGACATTTTATTACGTACAAATTTATTCACGCTACCCGTCGTGTGAAAGCAATTCCAGGGAGAGCCAATGAAAACTATTTTAGCACTCAACTTTGATGCACAGGTGTCCTAAAGGTTAACCTTCTGATGACAGCATTCCCATGGGCCCCATGGCATACCCTTTGCAACAGCTCACTCGGATATGACTATGGTTGGGTCACTCAGTGGCAGCTCATATAAACACGTCTTACACTGGTTTCTTTAACATTGTTTTTAATATCGTGGAAAGGGAAAGCGACCCACAGGCTACCTGATAGTAAGTGGGATCTGTGACCCATTGAAATATGCATTCTCAAAGCTATAACATAAAGATTGCAATCCTAAGACCTCAAATGCGTTGCCAACCCTGAGGACTAAGATGGAATGACTTTATGCTGGTAATAATATCTTATCATTTAGGTAGGTATTTTTATATATTCTACAACTTTTTTATGGGGTAAGGCTGGTTAATGTTAGAACTCTCCCACTGACTTTATGTGGCTATAACTTTTTTAACACAAGGTTCGGAACTACCCGCCGTAGTCATACTTTAGGAACTTAAAATAACCTATCCGGTGACATATCACTTGTCTGCGTTAGTTACAAAGGCTGTTTTGCCCATTCCTTTGCAGAAAATTAACGCACCCAAACATAACCAAACAAGGCGTAATGAAAGTTATAATCGTCTATACGCGTAGATAAGATTTCCCCGGTGTTTGATTAATATAGTGAAGGTAGTATTATATCCATTATATCGTATGTGTAGGTTCGGGGTGCGGTCACTCTCTCTCTCTCGGCCCTACATGGAGAGAAAAGTTTGCACTGACCGCCGGGTGACCTTTCGCACCTCGCCGATGAAGGGGTTACGGCTCGAGTCGTGACTCGTGATTGGTTGATTCGCTAATGGCAAGGGTGTGTTACGTCAAATAGGCTTAATTTTAGCGATGGGTTGAAGGGAAGCCAAAATAAAGCCAGAATTTTGGAGGAAATTAGCTTTTGCTCTGTCACGAACTCATATAACATTTCTGCCAAGGGAACTATTAAGTTTTCTGGGATAAAAAGTATGGTAGTAGTAGTAGCTCGATCTACAATATCATAAAATTTGATTATAATTTGTTTAATACATTTCGACCGTGAAGTCGTATCAATAAACAGACAATACTTTGGGAACTTCTGTAAACTCAAAAGAAAACCAGCAAGTTTTTGTTTTAACCTAGGAGTGCGATTACTCGATTAGCCTTATCTACCTGACTACACTATGTTACACTGCTCGGCAAAAACCTCCTCCGGCCTCGCCACTTTTCCCCTTTTAGCAAAACTCTTGTCTTTACAAAACTGTTCCAGTTCATGCAAACCTATCCCCAATTCTTTAAAAAGCAGGTTAACTCGTACCTACTGACAATCACGAACAAGGTCCAAACGTGGCAATGTATACTTCTTTGTCGCCAATGCATTTTGATTTTAAGTATCAATTTTATTATGAAAAAATGACAAATAGGTAAATACTAACTTTTTATAAAACACAGAATATTTTGATTTTAAAAATAAGCAAGATGCTCACCGATTTTATTGCTGCCACTACCACAAACTGCATAAAAACATGAATTTACAACACATTACCATAAATTGCAACCGTTTACTCGAATGTGTAAACCAATTTACCGCTTCTTAAACAGCTGGGTATTTATTTAGCAAACCCTTGCTGACTGCTACACACCAGGGCATTATTAATGACCAGGAAACCATAAACATTGCGGACATATTTGTGTAATGTATTGGAATGATCGATTATCAGACATGACTAGGCCTGGCCTGTTGCGTTGTCCGCAACCCTGTCAGTTTTCATTTACTTTGTGCTATTAACCCTTGTGTAATAAAAATAGCCAATGAATACAAGTGTCCGGATTATACGTGACTGTTGCATTTTTGTACTTTTTCATGCAACAATAAGGGATAATTCCAGAGGAGAGGAGAAGAAGACCGTAACCGAATTTTAAAGTAGCGGGCAAAAAGTAGGACGACATTATCTTCAAAAGTAAATTTCTACTGTGTTCTTAAATCAATCGCGTTGAGTATACAAAAATGTCTACAAGGGAACCGGTAGGAGCCATCAACTTTCACACCAGTTCAATCTGTTCGAGGGAACAAAATACCATACATACATAAGAACAGATCAATACAAAACATTACCCTCATTCTTCGTCAGTAGGGTAAAAAGTCCCACCAAATTATTTCGTAAGATAAATAAACTTAAACTGGCCCGCAGTGTGGTTCGCAAGAATTTCGCGTTTATCTGCTCGGTTCATGTGAAAATGATTCATTAGCTTCATTACACGTGTCAGTTTTAATTCAATTCTCACAATTAACTGTTGCAATCACAACAACCGATCATTCTTAAAGGTGTTTGTTTAGATATGGTGCAAAATGTTTAGTGCATGTTTGTGTTTAGGTTCTAAATAAGCCAAGGTTTATGTAACAGTAAACTTATAGGCAATGTTTCGTTTTATGAATATTCACGAAATGTAATAAAGAAATGAACCGGAAACAGCCATGTCAGGGAGTGGTGACACTCATGTGTCACACTAGGATAGTGTATACGTTAACCTTACCTATCCAAAGTAAACCGTTTAAACCTGAAGTGCATAATATAAAATATTAGTATAATTTCAAAGGTTATGAATATCACTGTATATTCGCAAATTATCTGCATTATTTTACGTACTTAGTATAAAAACTAGATAAATTCTATACTGAGGTCTGTGGTCTGTCTGGTTTCGTCACTACGAACCATCGCTCGCCGCTGCGCGAACGCATAATTCTGGGCAGATCTTGGTAAAAAACAAAGTTATAATTATCGTTATTGCCACCTCTTTCTCTTGATACCTACACTGTCAAATAATTAGTGAAAGGAATGGGGCATACAAAGTTTCGAATTTAGTGCACCTAACCATTTATTTGCATTGTCATTATTTGGCGAGCGGACCACCCTGCGCGGGCGACGATCCGAAACCCAGATCCAATAAACTATTCCCGGAGTCGTACGGTTTACGTCCGATCGTGGTCGGCCGCTCTAAGGAGTTCGGCGAAGGCAAATAAGCTTAGGTATTTGGTTATGTTATGTGACTTAAGTCTTAAACTGGAATAAGTACACAAGTTGATAATAAAATCTAAATGCGACTGTTAAATGATCTTTAGTGCGGTTAGATTATTAAATCAGGTAAATCTACGTACTACGTGTGACTATTATAATCACATGTTTACTCCCTACCTTACGTTTGTTCATAAAGTGTTTTTAAACGACAACGCGCGACGTGGGACCTCGTCACCCTTTTTTTTCATACTTTGACGGAACCTTGCAACGTCGGTTTAACTGGAGGGGCGCGCCGTCGTAGAATAAATTGAAACATTATGATTAACTTATCTAAAAATGAATGTATTCGAGAACGGATGTACTGAATCATTTCAGCCTTAAGGCCCAGCCAAACCGGATGCGTGCGCGTAGACGTGACGTGCGCGTGCGCTTTCCACTCAGTTATATAGTGACATGTCGCATGAGAATTCATACTATACACCGCAGTGGAAAGCGCACGCGCACGTCACGTCTACGCGCAATGCGCACGCATCCGGTGTGGCCGGACATTTATAGTCTGCAAGCGTTCCCGGAGGTAAAGAATGCTGACGAATATGTTCCGCCAAATTATTAACCCATCAAGTTACAACTAAACTCCCATAACGATCAAAAGCCGATCAGCTAAAACAATAAAATGATTGCGAACGCATCAATTTTACGACCTACAAAATTCGTTTCAATTATGCATTTTAGGCAATCAGAGACTAGAAAAAGGTATTCCTCAACTCGAATGCGAATTTAAAATTGGTTATAAATTCATTCAACGATGAAAGATTAAATTTAGAACGTGCACACAAAACTTCTTTTTTTTTCTTTGGACCTTTTCAAGCAGAAGTTCGTACCCAAGCAAGCCAATCACAGTCGCAACACGTTTACCAAAGGTTTAGGTTGTATTTTTTGTTCTTACCGCATACAATGTCTGCAACCTACTTATCTACTGTATCCAAATAAGGCCTGCAGTAGGTTTTCAACTTCGGCTAGTTTTTATTGATACCTCAAAAAAAACACGGCGTTTGAGCCGAGCCCCAAAACAGGCGAAGGCTGCCCCTCGCGGTCTCCTTTTGGCATAATGCCTTTAATATACATGAGCCTGTTGAAATTTTTCGTAAATTGCTCACCGATGTCAAAGATGAAGTCATTTTCGACGGACTTACTTTAATATTGTCGCCGATAAAAAATATTAATCATGTGCCGAGAAACAACAACGCGTACATAAATCGGCCACGGACGGCGGCGACATTGATCGGTTCTCAATACGAAATAACATTTTATTGGACATAAATTAAAGATAACAGCAAAAACATGCAATGGAGTAATCCGAATACGTAGCCCTTACGCGATGGTACGAAAATTCGCTGCGCTGTGTGAATTGAAGAAGCAACAAGTAAATCGATTCTGCTAATTTCCGAGAGAGTCGGTATTGTTTCAACATTTCCAGTAAATTAAAACAGTGGAAACATTTTCATGTGCATGTAACATCGTTGCACGATGAGTAACGCTCCTCTAAATGACTTGAAACAAATAACTAGATATATTTGACCTAAAAACGCTAGCGAAAGTTAAACCTATTACTGTTTGACACTATAAATATTCAAGTAAAAATAAGTATTATATTATAAATACATCCTAAAAGCAAGTTTAACATAAACCGCGCAGCTTTGAAACTGATCCGACCGCATCATAGGTGTGCATGTCAACCTACTTTCGTGATAGGTATTATTGTCGTCAAGTAACATATTTAGTCTGGACAGTTGTTAAACTTTATAGCTGCGGGTTAAAAGTGATATTTGCTTGATAAGGAAGACGGGTCAGTGGGGTATTTAAGTATATTTACGTCCAAATACGACGCGATGGTAATTACTTGTTTAACACTGACACGGTGCTGATAACTTTTGAGTATTTCGCCTGGCCGAGACTCGGTCGAGTAGGACCAAAAAAGGCCGGTGAGTGACATTACATTACTTAAAGAGCAAGCACGTAACGAAAGTAAAAATGTTTATATGCATGAAGTTCTAGACCTTATTGAACTTATACAAGTAGCAATGGTTATGCTGTGCTACGCAAATGCCCTATTTTCATCTATCTATTGAAAATAGGGCATTGTGTATAGGTAGTTACTAGGTATACTCGTATCGTAAAATAGTTAATAAATGCATAATGCAAGCCCCTATTGTTAAAAAAACAAGCAATCCTCTCCAAGAGCCTAATCTTAGCTGAAATGGTCCGTATTTTACTGTTTTCATCCTCTTGGTCTGCTTTGTCCTAGTATTACTTAAGTATACCTATTACTCATGAAGTATTACTTTATCAATAATTTCAAGCAAGAGAATCCCTTTCATTTGTCTTAAGTCAATTTGTTTAAGCAAATCATAATAGGTCATTAACGATTAAATAAGACCATTGTATTATTCATAATAAGTTATTTTATACATTCAAAACAAAACTGAAGTACCTACTAGTTTGATTGATTACTTAATAATCAACAGTGGTTCTTATCGATATTACTTTAGTTCATTGGTCGTTAAGAGAATGATTATTTTAAAGGTGCTCTTGAAACTGAGCCGTCTGATTAAGATTTTGTTTAAGTAACGTGTATATATTTTATCACACGGTATTGATGGTACTGAATCTCGGACGTTGTGCTAAATAAAAGAATAAATATTGTTGTCTTCATTTTGGTGATTTCTCACATGTGTTGTGCACTAAAACAATAGCATTACTTAAAAGTTGGACAAAGGCGAAGTACTTAACAAATGGTTAACCAATTAACCATCTTATTTAACAAAGTAAAAGATATACTAATCTAAATACTTACTTCTTTAAATACCTATCTCATACAACCGCAGCAGGCTTTAATTGTTGACCTTCTTTAGGATCCCTATTGCAGAAAACCAATAACATTTTTTTACGTTATTTTTCTCTAGGGACTTAAAACTGTCATTATGTCAGGGTTCTATGGACACTCAATATTATTGTAGTCCAAGAGTGTACTTAAGGTTAGTAATGCCGCACTGGCCGCACCATGACATGACCTTGCGGTTGCTCTAATGTGCTCTGGTCGCGTGGGTGCTGCCCGGGAAAAAGTCACCGAGAGCGAAAGTGCATAGACGACAGTGTGACTTTGTTACGTTATTCGTAGTAAAAGTCTGATCCGAATAAGTTTACGAAAATGGATACATAGATTTAAACAGTAAAGTACGAAGTAAGCAAGCAGATAGAATCAAATTTTTTCGATAGGTAGACCATGTTTCAACTGTTTTAGCTAAATTTACGTTATTATTGTGTAAAATATCAATTTTACTGAAGTTCAGTTCATGTTTTCTAGAGTACCTAAGTATTTTATAAGTGAGACGAACTCTATGTCGTTTGATAGTTTTTTGACCAAATACATCAATACACCAACCAATCGATAAAAACGAAGCGAATTAACTTTATGATACAGAAAACAATACAGCACGGCAGCCGCAGAACGTAAATATTACATTTAACCCATGGGGTATTATGGTCCATAACACCTAACGTAACAAGGCTGTTATACTGTAACTGTGGGAATAATAAAGTACATATTATACATATAGGAACTCCTTTGAAGAAAATGGACGCACTAAACAACGTTCCGTACCTAAGTGTATTTCAATATTACAAAGAGCTGTGAACCCGAGTTAATACATTATAAAGGATGAATTATTACAATTTGATGGACGAGAAGTCATTGAACTCTCAAAATAGCTGCACAATAGACTATCAGATCTATGGTCGGGATCGTATTGGCTTTCTACACAAGTGGGCAATTCACGCGGCTCGATAAATGTATTATTGTGCCCGACTGCTCGCTTCGCTCGCTGTGACGCATCTAAACTGAGGATGTGCATCAGCTATTGTCAACGATTTACGGATGAGATCTTTCTAATTGAAATTTTCTTTTTCTTTCTATCTGAATTCTTTTGAAAACCAGATTATGATAATCGCACATGTTAAACTACATATTTGTAACAAAGTAGATACTGTAAAAAATAAATATGTTCCCATTCTAAAGTATATAGTTCTTGTAAGACCAATATACCTAAAGTCGCACCCAACACAGAGTTTTAAAGAAAACAACTAATCCATTCCATATAAGTAAGTAGCGCAACATTTTCTATTTATGGTCTCTATCTGCTACATCAACATGTCTGAACGACTAAACCTAACCCGTTGACATATTTAATTAATTTTCAGCACTAATACGTTTCAATGTCAAAACGAATAATATGCTCGGCAAACTTGATCTTGAAGATTTGCAAAGTATTAAAATAGTAACGTAACACTTATATCATATGCATGTCTAGGTATAAGCCGTCTTAGGCTACTCTGACTTGTCAGTCAGCATCTAAACACGCGTTCAGTTCAGCATGAAAGCTACGCGTTGATTGGTGTTTGCCTAGCAACTCTTGCCGATTCTGAGTTGTAGGTACAGCGAGTTCACAAGCAAGCCAAGGAGCGGTTTTAAGTGTTACCTGATATCGTGCGCTGCCGTAAGGTATTTAAAAAGCCAGAATTTCTCAAAAAGTAGAAAGTTACCTTTACGCAATCTCGAAAAATTGTATGTACATTCGGTTACACATTTATCGGCGATGCAAGCAGCATTTAGCAGGTTCCTTTATTAACCTAGTTGTCTGAATTAAAACTTTATTTTGTAATTAACTTTTACAGCTGTTTACAAATCAGCTCTGAATCAAAAATTTAATTGATCAATAAAATTCTATAAAAAATTTAACTCCGCTAAATGTTACACACTTTTTACTTAAAGTTCCATTTGATGTAGCTGCGTTACAGTATCAGAAGCTTTTTAAAATACCGTTACTTTGTGATCATGATGTTCCTACGATTGAGCTTTTAAATGTTGACACAAAGAATAATGACAGACGATAGTGATCGGAGACGACCCGCTTCCCGAACAATCCGATGCTCATGTTCCGACGTCGTACACGAGTGATAGACGTAGTACAGCTTCTAATCCGAACACGAATGGGCGATAAACTTCAAACTACAGCCAACTACGTTTAATTACCGGTCATAACAGCCTGATTTAGAAACCGCAAAATACCATCTGTATCGTGAATTTATTTTGGGAAATATGATCAATTTTAGTAAAGAGTTGATTTAAAAAAGTATTGCAATTTTACGAAGGTCACCGTATTCGTTATTTCAATAGGGTGATGTCAAGGAAAGTCCCTTGTAAAGAAAAAACTGAAATGGTACAAAACGCAACGATGTGTTTTGAAAAATCCCCTGAATTAAGATTATATTATGTTGATAACAATAACAATGGTTGAGCACAAATTGCACCTTCAGAACAATAGTGACCTAATACAAAATTTCAGCTTTCGAACTTCAAGTCATAAATTTATTATTATAGAGACCTAACTCGAAATTTAAAATTTCTGAATTAGGTCACTATTGTTCTGATGGTACGAAATTTAAAAAGATTAGGGAAGAGAACGAAGAGTAACGCAAGTTTAATAACAAATTTGAAATAGAAGTCCCGCCAGTTACCAGTTACAAGTGAGGCACAGAGCAAGTATTATCTTACAAGGAGGTAACGTGAGCTCAGCGATTATCGCAGTGCATCGTACCTAAAGGCAACACGTGTACAAATGCAACATTAATTGTTGACAATGAGAAATGTGACTGGGTATTTCAACATTTCTCTTCGTTGACAAATTATCTTTGACTTTGTAGTTGTAATGATTTAACAACTACGTGTAAAGAGAATCAAAGCGATCGAAAAAATAATGAATGAGAATGAGAGATGAAATTAAATACTCAATGACTTCAATCCTGAATCCGTAGATACTAATTAATCAGACTTCGTGATTTATACATCCTTTGCACATATAATAACTAATACAGTTATAAAATAAATCTAACTCAATAACAAATTAAATAATACTAGTGAAGAGTATTTTAACTAACATAGTTGTAGTCCGTTATATCAACTCATCTCTTCTTTTAATTAATTAATTGCTATACATATATTCTGAAATTTAGACCTTAAAATTGCTTGCGTAAGGTCTGTTCATTCTTACTTGTCTTATATAGTAAACAACTTTCTAACCTCAAAATAAACCTTTTTTGGCTAAAACACCTCTTTTATCGAAAATAAAGTAAACTGAATAAAAATTTTGGACATCACTTGGCCAATGTATTGTCTGTGATTGCTTTATTTTGTTTAAAATAGTTGTTTTAGACAAAAACGGTTCATTTTGAGGTTAGAAAGTTGTTTACTATATAAGACAAGTAAGAATGAACAGACCTTATGTAAATCAACAACTTTAATTATTGACCCACCATAGAACACTTTCAGAATGATATCGTCAAGACATGAAGAAAAAGTCATAATTAAATTATTGTCGTACAAAAAAGTAAGAAGTCATCCTACGAGATCTTTCTCTTATTAACATAGTTGATATCTCTTTCTTTATTCCTCTGACTCAATCTAATTCTCTCTATTTATTAAATTATACTCTTCTGTTATAGAATATTTCTTCTGTTCTGTAGTAAATGTACTTCTTGAGTCTTCTGAGTCATTATTATTGTTTCTTATCGTAAAGTAATTACTTTGCATTATTATTGCCTCGTTGTTATTCGCAATGTGCATTACAAACGTTACACACCAATCACACAGGTAACTTATTTCCATAATGTTTGTTATAGTAATAAAATGGTAATTTACATAGTTATTCGATAAAACGACACTTAACTTCAGATTAAGATTATTTTAAGTAGACAGAAATCATGATATTGACCTTGCAGTTAGATACTCTCTAGTATCGCCTCGAAAAAATCATCCTTCTTTGTACATAGCTAAGAAACTTACTCCTCATATTACCCGTTTGCACTGCAGCAAATCAAGTAATTATAAACTTAATTCTCCAAACAATCGAAGTGCAAACCTTCAAGATAACGACCTATAGAGCTTGGAGTGTCACAAGGTTCCATTTTGGGTCCTGTCCTGACTTTCTTAACCCTTACAAAAGCGGTATTGTTAAATAAGAAAAATACAGCATGCAGGACCCAAATTTACATTTCATAATTAATCTATGGAATACGAGTAAGTTGTGAATTCTACTGAATTTGTTATACTGCATGCATGTGCTATCTATGACCAAAGGTAGCACACGGTGATAGATCACGTCGGAACTGCGGCGGTTGCATGTGCAAGGAAAGTAATGCGTAATAGTCGGTGTTTAATTAGCATTATAAATCAATGAGTTCCGTTTAGATTTCGTTTTATTTTACACATAAAGAGTCTTGAATAGAAATCACAATAGCAAACAGTTGATAAATATTACATGGATAATCAATAAATCAATAATTGTGTTTGGTTGATGATAAGATAATAAACAAAAATATTTTTTTCATTCAAACACCATTTGAACAAAGGCGATGTTCTAACAAGAAATTCTGCTAGTTGTGCTCACGTTCCAATGACATACCTACACACCAACCACAGATTCAAGATAAAATAACAGCACTGGCGTAGAAAACATGGGCAAATGTATGGAAACGAACACAACAATCAATCAATCAGTTTCCCTTTTGAAAAGTTTCTCGATATGTTATTTAAACAGTTACATTACAGCGCCTCATCCAGTCGCTGGATTGGAATGCACGTCAGATGTCGAATGATATGAAGTGGGTCGCTTGATGAAGGCAGCGGTTGAAGGACGGTAAATGACTCTTATTCATGGTAAATAGCTTTCTATGACTTTCTAAGGGTACCTTCAAAAGTGACTTGCAGAAAACTTCTTCATAAGCCAACTATAGTTCTATATAGTTTAAATAAATATGATATAGCTGCTACATCTGTTACCCGCCTAAGTCAAATAAAGATATAAAAGATAGATTTATTTAACATAAGTACATAATAAAAATAAAAAGTAGAAACAAATTAGACAGGAATACGTTATGCACATTATGTTAAAAAGGGCCCCTCTCAGCATTGTGCCGCGGCAAGCCGTGACGCTGGTATACTGAGGGATATCTCATACGAAACACCTGTAAGTGTAATCTAATGTCAAATGGGAGAAAATAGAGTCTTCTTTAGGTTATTATTCCCAAAACCCTCTTTATATATATGTACCTACAGATTGAGATACCTCTATCACCTTTTGGCTCTATTGAGCAAGGTGTTGTCAAGGAGCTTTTTTTACTGCCTTTCTTAAAATTTTGTTAAACCTATGAGTTGCATTTAAGATCTTTTTGGAAAAGATCATTAAAATACTCGTAGGTTTAGATGATTTGGAGTAAAAAACACCAATATTTTTTCATAAGTTTGTGTATTTTTTATACACAATACTTGTTTTATTTAAGCATTTGGACTATCCGTTTGAGAACAGTGGGCTCAGACAAGATGCACTACGCTAACTAACGTTTCTATTCGATTCGTTTTTAAACCAATCGCGTCACTGGTAGACCACGTGGCTTTTCGTATCACGTCATCTTCCAGTGACGCGATTGGTTTAAAAACGAATCGAATAGAAACGTTAGTTAGCGTAATGCATTTTGTCTGAGCCCTCTGTACGCCGCCGTGGCCTACAGCGAGTGATCTTTATAGCAGTGGCAGTTTTAAGTAACGTTCCTTAAAAGTAATCACTTATCTTTTTATAAGCAAATGACGCTGCACATTTAACTGAATAAACTTCTACTTTAATGTTAACCGCGGCCGATATCATCAGTAAACACGCATTAATACGACTTGCCGAATTAAAGGTGAAATCAATAATTGTTGTGCCATCTTGATAAACGGCCTGCTAAATAAAGAGTAGGTAATTACCGAAAACATGGCAGAAGCGTGGAGCGAAATAATAATGGCGGGGCCATGGCGAGCCGGCAAGCGCATGCGCAAGGCTGGGGAGCGCGTGAGTTGCGTGTGGTGTAGGCAAGGATGAATCAGCGATTAACAAATTAAAAATGTGCAAATATAGTATTGAAATGATCAAATACCTATTCCGTAAATTAAGTTTGATAAAACTTAAGTCAACATTTTAAACTTTGGTCAAACTCATTATACGAAATAATTAGCAAACTAATTACTATTTCTCCTACTTACTGCGCTTCTATTCTAGCGGTAAAATCCAAATCGTATTTGAACTGTTATAGTATTGTTTTAAACTTGGCCACCATTACTGTCAAGTAGGTAGGTAAATAAAAGCTATCAAAATGTTGACAATGCGAGTACGATGGCAGGTCAAGAACAATTTTAACGTTTTTAAGATGTTGACCAGAGGCCCTGGCCTTTCTTGATTACTCACAGCTGGCTACTTAATGCATAGCAGAATCCTATTGATTTCTCATTGGTTCAATTACCAATAAGAGCATGATGAATTTTCCAAAATCAAAGACGTCTATTTGGTGTTTAAAGTTAAATTGTCTGACTTGATTACTTAAACTAATTTTAGAGTATGCTCAAGGGTGGTCTTTCATACTAATCAAATCACAGTTTCGCCCAGACATGATCAATCTCGTCTGACCTGGACATTCTGGGCGCCAACCGCTATCTAGATCTGACCCTTGCTATGAATATTGATCAGTGCATTAATATGGACGCCGCGACCTTAATTATATCTGTTTACAGTATGCACAGGCATGCGCGTGCGCTTCTAACTGCTTTACTACTATGTTTTGTAGCTTTATAATGTTTGTACAGTGAACCAAATTCCTTTAGCACGTTTAGACTCTGTTGTAAGGTGTTTTAAGGTCGAGAAGTGAGGAACTTTATTGTTGGAATATTTGCTCGGAGTAGCCGCTGAGCTCCCGAATGTTATTTGACACATTCGCTATCGTTAACTAACAACTGTATGTTATTTTGTCTTGCCAAGCGTGTCACTGGTGCCGAATAAGTTTATAATTAGTTAATAATACGAGAAACGATGACAACTTTGCATACATGGAACTGATTCTCGAAATTGTTTCGAACGGTACCTAGTTGCACCGGATTTGGATATCCTGTATTGATTAGAAACATTTTGAGGGTGTGTTTTAAGCTAAAAGGCATAAATTAGAAGTATTCTTCCCTACTGATTGCGGAAAAAAAAAACGATTAGAATTAATCACTTACACCCATGCCTTTCTGTATGTTTTCTTCATAGTATTATAACTATTATACATTACCTAGAACATTAGGTATATGATGTTATTTTTGCGATAGCGTGCAGAAGGCAACCGGGCTCAAAAGCTACTTGTTTTGTAATGGGCTTTGAAGTCCATGTTAAAAGCAATATTCCACCTGGAGAGTACCTCACAATTCGACCTAAAAACACCTTACAACAGTGGTAATGGAAAATGCGTGGCCAACCGACAACCTATGATGGAATGCATCTATGCTAATCATTACCCCAGCTGTTTCCCTCCACGCCTCATAATATTCTAAACAGCGCATTCGGGTCAAAAACCCTAGGTCACTTAGTTGCCATCCCGAGAATTCTTTACCGGACTTCTTAAGGACTAACTTAATTGCCTCACAAATCTGTATACTGCGTGTAATTGCCGCTAATTCACCTTCCAGGTAGAGTGAGGCCGAATATTAGCGAGTGTGCCGTGCTAACGGGAAAACATTAACTAAGCACGCCTTTTATAGGATCTTGTCGCATCGCCTAACTAGGCTCGGAGATGATTATGTTTGCGTGAGTAAACAGGCCGAGCCGTATTGGCTTTACTCTTTCTTTAAACGGCGATGCGGCGACAAATTGTTATTTACTTTAACATTAAGCACTTCTCTAACAAAACTCGCAAATTGAAATAAAACATTGCCAATTGAGGCGTTAGAGTATCACGTTCGCTCCAATTATTCCCCGTTCACACTTCCTTGTTAGAAAGGACGTATATTTCTCCGTGTACCAACAATGCCACTCCGTACACAATGGAACAGGTTTTATTTATTGGCAGCAGTATTAGCGGCTGACATTGTTCAGCAACTGTTACCGTCCATTACCGGGACAGTAAACGTGTGATTAGTGTCCGACGCCAATAAAATACATTCAGAACATAAATAAGTCGTAACAACACGCTAAGTAACATTGCCTTGAAAAGTCAATCATTTTTCATCAGGAACTCCGGACAATATTCATTTGAACAGTAAAAACTTAATTGCAAAAGCTTCTCGAATACAAATATTCACGGAATCGTGCATGATTCATCGAAATAAATCGATTCGATCGATGCTATTAATTGACTGTATACGGTTTACAAAAACAGTCCACAAAAGGTTTCGGCTGCAGGCGCGGACTTGCAGTGATTCACGGCGGTCACTCGATAGGGGTCGCGCCGGCTTGCGGCCGATCCGGTGTACGTTACACCACCTCAAATACTACATAATAAAACCATGTAATGCTGCAATCTGCATTCTCGTGATTTAGTATCAATACGTGATTGATGATTTCCTTTTTATAATCGAACCTTTCGGCATTTTCAAGCAAATTCCTAATTTGGAACACCTCAATTAAGATTCGCCAGCGACGAGCGGTGACGTAACCCGGAGCAAGGGTCCAATAAAGACTTGTTATGCTGAATTTTACTGGAGCATTGCACTGCAACGGTGCGTTGCAGGGTAATTAGAGTTCGATGACCTCAAACGGCCACAATGGAAGCTAGTACTAAAACCCAATACAGGACCAGCGTACTGGGAAGTGATTTCAGCTACTAAAGTGAACCACGATTTAGAGCTTCCAGTACTTCTAATAATAACTCGCGCTTACAGCGTATTTCCAAAACACTAAAGTCAGCTTTTCTTTTGCGAAATTACTCGGTTTTATAAACCCCACAAAGAGTAATTGCCTGGAGTACGTACGTTATCTTACAGTGGGACCTTCGGGCCTAGACAATAGATCTTTTGTGTTTCTCTTTCCATTCTTTGGGTCGAATAACAAGATAGTAATTTACGTTGAACGTTGGAACACACAACTTGCGATAATACGTATTCTGTTGTGCTTCAAAAGTAGGTATAATGAATGAAATCGTAGTTTTGAAATAACCTTATTGCTGAATTTAATGTCACAAATTTCACAATAGTTACTTAAAGAGCCTACCTACAATTCTGTACTCCATTGGTTGCCGCAACTTCTTTAACATCCAATATGAGATCGAGGCTCTTTGCATTATTTAGAGCACCATTTCAGATTCAGGTTTCCTTATACAATGTCCATGGTAACCAAAGCATACCCGTCATATGGTAAAGTGCATCGGCATTCAAGTGTCAACCGGAGCGAGTATTGTCCGAGAGTTCCCCGCTTTTTGTTTCTCTACGTGAGACGCTGCGGCGCTCCTTAGGGCGGACACTTACATGCCGAGTCCAATTATTGTCTACCTTTTTTAGGGTACCGTACCCAAAGGGTGCCAATGGGACCTTATTACTAAGCCTCCGCTGTCCGTCTGTCTGAATGTCTGTCTGTTAGTGTGCTGTATTTCACGAACTGTGTGAAGCCAGTTGAAATTTTGACTGTAAGACAGAGTGTGTATTTCTATTGCCGCTAGGACAACAAATAATGAAAACTAAATCAAAAAATTAAAGGGGCCCGTTACAAGATTGTTGCGTGTGCGAGTCGGTCGTGTGCGAGTCCGACTCGCACTTGGCCGGCTTTTTTTATATCGCAGACCAGAAAAAGGGTATTCTCTACGGACTCAGCGGAGTAAGAGACGGTGTACATACAATAAACTCTTCCAAACAATTTCTCCTTTACCTTCATCTTTTAAAGGGGTCTACTGAAAATCAGAACTTGGCTTGGCTTGCCTCGGTATCGTCCTAAATGGGTCCCTTATTGACGCAACGAAAACTATCTTATCCGTCTTAATTCTTTGTTAATTGTAAACCTTGTCTTTTTGTGTGAATTAACGTATTTTCTTTCTTTCTTTCAAATAACTAGCAGTTCAGTGTGAACGGGTTGGATTCCAAAAAATACACTATCCCGCAAGCCTGTGCTACCCTTAAACGATCAGCAAACCAGTTCCACATTTCATCGCGTCATACCAAATCTGGTGGTAAATATTTCACCACTCCGTTTGTTCTCACGACTTTTTCCTCAAAAAACCAACATCTTACTGGATAACCTCAGCGCTAATGATCGATTGACGAATAATTGGCCAAAAAACGCCCGGCGCTCGCCGCCGCGTCTCATTATTACTATCATTTATTAAAGTAATTATATACTTTCTCTTGTCTGTAATACTGATGCCATAGTAATTGTCTCCGAATAAGCGCATGGACAAAATTATTCACAAATATTTATAGGTGATTGGAACAGGATCATGAAAGTCTTTATTTTTGTCTTCGCGGAACGAAGCCCGCTAATTACGAAGCTCAATTGTGTCGTATTGCATCTGATCAGTAAATCAGTTGCATATATCAAACAAATCCGTTGAGCCAACTCAGCTTGGGTATTTGTTAAGAAAACAGTTGAAGTGGGTGCTCAGTTTTGCGATCTTGACACTCAAGCATCATCGAACAAAGTGCTCCAGTACTGCTTATGACTCAATTTCACGGTCAGTTTTTATTCATACACTTCTAAGGCAAGACATCTAACAGGAAGTGGTCAGCGCATGTTTCTTTAGTGAACTCAGTTTGTGATTAATCTCAAGTCTTGCCCTGACTGAGACTGATTGGCCACGATGGTGCAATCAATATGCAGTGAAAAATACTTCGATTTGCTTGTGAAATAATTGGATCTAATCCATTACCTTCAAGGCTTTAATACCAAGCGTAATGATCGTCTAAGGATGCGTTATTAAATTTTTGAGCTCTAAAAAGGCAGTGTCCTGCATTGACCAGTGCACTACTTAATGCACGACGTTTAAACTTCCCTGACTAGAGTGACTAGTCCTGGCGCCGGCTAAGTAATATGGCTAATTATACTAGTTAGACTGGTTAAAACGGAAATCTAGGTAAGCGGCCAGTGATTTAATGAATCGTACTTGTCGCGGCAGACAGCACGACATACGACATGGGCAACTTAACCTTATGAAGCTAAAACCTAGGCTCCTAGAATCCTAACAGTATAACCATGGTTGCTATTAGTCACAGGTCTAGGTAGATGATAGAAGTTTTATTATTAATATTAAATGTCACTTCTATAAGTAAAAGCCACATCTATCTGATGTTTAGAGTATTATGGCTCTAGACGTCTAGACTACCTAGTATTTAACTCTTTTCATTTTTGAAAGAGAGACCCAAATTGAAAGAGAGATGTTCATAACAAGAAACTTGTAAAAACGGTGTAATGAGGCAATGCAAAATCGAATCACTCATAAGTCATAACACTTTCTGATGATGGATGAGATTCATTTGACGAAGCCGTGACGCAAGGTCAAAAGGGCGTGTGAGATGTTTGAGCGTTAATTGATAGCAACGAATAAACAAAATTCCGTTGCATGCATCGAGGCGCGATAAGAAGTATTACGATATTCTCCAGCCGGATTGTGTACGAGTTTAATCACACCAAAGAATTCTTCATGCGTTTTAGTTTGTAATATTTTAACGAGTAGGTAGTCAAAACCCACGCAAAAATAACCAAGCATATTTCTATCTTTCGCTGCCTCATGAGTTCAGGTTGCAAACACCGGCGAGTTGCATTATGCGACCATTACGATATTTTCCAGTGACGTCATTGAAACCTAACGCCACTGCAATCTAGAGTGTTATTTATCTGGATGATAACGGCCCGCGGGTTTTAGCCGAGCTGATAGGGAACGTTTTAACGTGGTTCGTAGAAATGCAGGTCAGCCAGCGATAAAGAGGGTTACTTATCTCAAGTGAACACTGTTTATTTTTTAATGCTTTTTGAAGAAAAATGGTGCATTGTTTCTGTGGACGTAAGGTTAATTCGAAATTTTACCTTATCAACATCGTTACCAGTTCAATAAAGATTGCTTAAATAATGTAATCAAGCTCATAACCCATAAATGCAACACATTCAGATTAGTAATAAACTTGTTCTATTCGAATGTTTATGTGCGTCGACCGTTAATAAACTCAACGGAGAACAAGTTCCGCCATTAGCATATACTATTGTTTAGTCACAACATTACATACGAATTAACCTAATAAATGATAAATTGTTTGCTTCCGTCATCGTCAATAATAAAAGTGAGCGCGCTGGTACACAAAACGTTTTGGGTAATGGTAATGGAAGACGGGTCGCTTTGGGTCTTGGTTGTTTTGTTCCCGGGTCGCATCGCATTCCCGCGCAACCAACGCGGCTCCAATAATCGCTGCATCTTATAGCTCAACACGGCCTTTGGCTTCATTAATAATTTAGGGAAGGGTTCCAGTTTTAAAGCCAAATTATTTGGATATGGAAGCGTGCTTGGAGTTGAAGAAAAGTTTGACAAAGTTATCAACGAAGTTTTTGTAGTTTATGTTATTTAATAAGTTAAAAGTTTCTACTTGGTTTCTTAACTTAAATGGCATTAAGTGTAATTGTTACTTAAAAAGAGACTACGTGACTTTCATAACAAATAAGATGAAAATAGAAACAAATCTTATTATCACTAGAGATAAAATAGCTGTCAAAAGATCGACACTAACCGTATGGCTCGGCGCAGTCTCACAATCCAAGCTGCATTTTAACCTCAAAAGCACCTAAAGCACGATCACGACACTAGAAGGTCACGGTTATGTTACGTTGCATAACATCACATAGCCTCGACACCGGCAATCGCATGGGATTTACTAAAAACAATACACGAGCGAGGATACTGTTATCATAAACACACTTCACAGTTCGAGGCACGAATACACGAAAAACTTAACAAGAAGGCGACTGTAAGTCCGTCACATAGCATATTTGTTGTGATATTTAATTGTAACAAGCACCAGAGAGGACTCGATGTCATGAGTTGTGTGCAGTTTACGATAAAACATGCCACAGCCGTGCACTGCACTCCGTCTGACACGACGAATATGGCGGATGAATTTGAACTACGCCTGCGCCGGCCGACTGCCAGGCAGGTAGCAAAAAAAACACGATCGCACTCAACGCCATCTAGCCAAAGCGGCCGGAACTTTAAACAAGTTATCACGGCTATGTAGTACTTTAACTTAGTTGCAGGTTCAGATGGCGCGTTGCTCGGCCTACGAGTACGATCAGATACTGACCTGACACAGGCGCTATGCCAAGATGTGTGTCCGTTATCTGAATTAACTCATGCACGAGGCGCTCTTGTTTGGAAAACATAACGATTGCCTCTGTTTACATTTCAGAAGCAAATTTTTAGTAGTTTATGGCAAGAAATTGAATGATTGAGTGTCTAAAAATAAGTAGTCAAAACAATTCATTTTTGTACTCAAACCTCTTGAACTGATTAATGAAAACCTGCCGGGATATTTTTTTACTTATTGACGATCATATAAGGATGATAAATGACCAGACCCTCAACTCTCTAGGATAAGTACTTATTAAATCTTCTATATAAACTCAGCTAATAACAAAAATAGCAATATACATATTAATTAAGCATTAAAAATGAAACACAGCAATACCATTACGTGAATTTATTCAATATATGTACATCACACTGCTATTGAAGTTAAAAACATAATAGACACCATTAAAACAAAATAATTGTCAATCAACACAGAACATTAAATACTGCTCTCAAAGCTAGGGCTATTTTCGCCTGGTCCGATGCCGTAAGGCTAGTAAGGCCAGGAGGTGGAAAGCGAGGTAAAGGACCACGAGGGCAATGATGTCGGTCCAGAAGTGACTGCTCAGGAAGTCGTAGACGCTGAGGACTTCGTCTCCCGTGCTGAGGCAGGGGGCGCTCTGGTTGGTGATCGCACAAGCTATAAAAAAATATGTTTTAGTAAAAGTAACTTAAACAATACAGACTGTCGACCGATAGTTATTACTAGATTATCTGGTCTACAACACGAATCAAACGACACCTTGATTGTCGAAATCAGGCCATCCGTTCTGACTCTAAAGAACCATTTATTCGCGTACAATACAAACATGGTCGCTTTAACACAATTTAACACAAAATTGACACAAAAGTACAAAAGTGATCTACTCTCAAAGTTACACAATACCAATAAAACTCCATTAATGGCACAGAACAATAATGGGCGACAAATTGGCTGACATGCGAACACACACCTTGAATAGGGTAAATGCCTCTTCAATACCCCGATCCTTACCACACTACCTGCCCAGACTCATTTTACTCTGGGATTCCCTAAGCGCCATTTACCTGGACGTAGTCGATAAAAACAAACAACACACAATGGAGGTGTTAAACACCCTGATAAGCTTTTGTACTTGGTGTTAAAGCAATAATCGGTTTAAAGAATGAAGAATGCCTTATTGTTATCAATATTCATATCACGTTGTTGTTGTTATTGTTAGGCCGTGTAAGTACCTGGCGCTTCGTTCATTACTGATCTACCTACGCGATGGAGTGGCGGCAACAAGCAATTTACTTTACATTAGTCAAAAGCTGATCAAAATATACAATTTTCTAGAAACCTGGGAAGTTGAAGGGTTTTAGAGACATATTACATTATTTTTACAATGTTACATCAGCAAATGCCATTTTCTATAATTTGAGGAATAGACTTACTGCCTCACTTTCAAAATATGTATTATTATTATGCATTTTGACACTTATTTAACCTTTAGATTTTTCCTTACAAAAGACATCAAAATGGCATAAATTTCTGCACATGTCATGTTTCCTAATTTGTCTCCAGAGATAGATTCTTCTGTTGCGTATGAGCTAGATGAGCTGCATGATGGTCCCTATTGGATGCCCGATTGCAAAATATGTCTATTAAGTTTATCAAGAAAGCCTTACTTATATTACTGACGCCTTCCCATTGGAGTATGCTCATCGCCTCGTTGGAGTACATGAGCCAGGATAGGTGCCGGATCCAGGATATGTATTTCGGTAACGTGCTAAAACAAAAGAAATTAGTTATGAAAGTTTTTGAAGTATTTATAAATAATTGTTCGCAAGAGTTGCTAGTGCGCTTACGTCACTTTTTCCACCTTAAAAGTATCCGGATATCAAAATAATGCAGTGATATTTGTGATTCTTGAACATTTATGATTTGTATGTATGTATGTAAACACTTTATTGTACAAAAAACAGCAAATCAAATACAATATTTAACAGAATTGGAATGTACAAAGGCGAACTTATCCCTTTAAGGGTTCTCTTCCAGCTAACCTTTGGGTGATTGAGGAAAATAAGAAAAGTAGAATTTGGTAGTACAAAACAAAGTTTACAGAAACTGCGTGAACTGAAATCTAGATCTTATGAATAAATACTATCAGAGACATATAAAAGTAATAAAAATAAATATCAAATATATATATTGAGATTTATTAATAAATATTTATTAAAATATTTCAATATATATATATATACATATTTGTGTTTATATATCATACATATATCGTAGTAAAGTGAAGTGAAACTTTGCTTGCAGTTGTAAAAAGAGTAATTTTTTTAGGTCGGGAATGCTGTATAATGTAGAAAAAAAATTAAAGTTTATTAATTAAGTGGTTAAGAATTTTCTTAAACCGCTCGCTCCGTTATCGATACAGATGTTTTTTTTAATATGATTTTGTCTTCAAGTTACCAAACCATGTTTTGTCTTTCTATAAAAAAAAAAAAAATATTTATCTTTTTCAGGCATTCGAAAACAATTAGAAAATTAAATACTTAGTTCAAAAAGTAAACATGAAGTGGGTACCATGAACCCGCCAATCAGGTTAGATCCATACTTGCACCGTTAGCTACATGTTAATGGTAGCACTAGACGAATTTCTCAATATTGATCTCGATGTCCAAAAAAAAATTAAGTTATTATAACAATCATAAATGATTCATTACAAAATGGAGTACCTACACTTAAACACACATATAATTCAAACTATACGATATTGATTTAACAATAGAATTCAAAATTAAAAAACCGTTTCGTCAGGTACATAAACTAATAGTAAGAAACATTCCACTAAAGCCTTACCGTAAAACGGGTTGAGTAGGGATTAAGGGGTGAGTACGGACACAACCTAAAATAAGTCATAACTTGCTACAAATAAGAACAAGTATTAAATGGACAATAACGTTACGTCTATTGGAAATAATTTCAGTCTTATAATTAGTAACATATGCTTCATTTTAGCTTGTGTCCCTACTCACCCCTTAATCCCTACTCACCCCGTTTTACGGTAGGTACTAACTACTACATAAATGAAAATCCGCAACAAGGTTTGCCATATCTCTAAAGTATTCCCAGCTCCTTAATTCGGCTGGCTATCGCCATCACGCTTCCACTCGCAACTGACAGTATATTTGTCACTCGTATGTCATAGAAAAACGAAGATTGCTGATCTCTATTAAGAAAATGGTTGCACTGTACACACACATACAACCTTTGTTTACCTGTGTTTCGGAAAAACATGTTTGCTAAATCGTATCGTTTCCCTACCGTTTCATTTGCCAACCCGCTTTGTTTTCTGTAACCGAAAATATTTCAGGATTTTATAAAAACTAAACTAACTTAACCTATAGGGTTCTACACGATGGTACTGAAATAATACCTGAAATATTTACAGTTACAGGAAAAAAATGGGTTGGCAAATGAAACGGTTCGGAAACGACACATTTTGGCAAACATATTTCGGCCAAACAGCAGGCTCGCCATACAAACACTAATTCCCCATACGATTGAGACCAAAAATGTTGTAAACACTTGCAGCATTACCCCGCTGTTCAAACTTGCAAACGTCGCTTTGCCTCACGGTCTGGTTCTCGTTGGCCTCCTCCATACTTTAAAACTATTCATAGTCAAAGATTTACCTTAATCTAATGAAGATTCCGGAGGTCATCATGAGACAGTAGTCGAAAGGCACGAGGTAGGCAATGGCAACCGGCATTGATCCAAAAGCACAGGAGAAAAATGATCCTGTAATAAAAATAGGAAGATAGGCTTAAAGCAGGCATCTAACTCAAGATCAGTGGGTTACGATGACATACTAAAGCAGTTCAGTTTAGGCTGAGAGAAAGGGACAGAGCTGTATAACTACTACAGCTCTGTCCCTTTCTCTCAACCTAAACTCAACTGCTTTAGTATATCATGGTAACCCTCCAGATTATTGAATGGATCTTGGTTAAGTTGCCCAACTCAAGACACGTCAACGCACCTTGAGATGGGCATCTCAGGCAAGATAAGTTTAATACGGTTCTCAGTATCCGAATTCTCTATATGTAGACGTAGTAAGGACTTAATTGAGACAACGTTTACTTTCTTCCACTGTGTAACAAAAGTTAGTATTACAATCGTCATAATATGGTTTAATTTCGTTACATAAAGAAAGGAAAAGAAAAAAATATTTAATAAAAATTGTAATTAATTCATCTAATAAAGATTTTTATCACAATTTAATTTTACTTTTAAATAAAATAATAATATTCAGGCAATAAAAAAAATCAGAGAAATATGTAAATAAAGGATCAATCAATTTAACTCCATTAACTCATCTGCTGAGTACTAAATAAAGGTTATCCAACGAAAGGTTTCTCGGTCGACCCGTATGTAAAAATATTGCCTTGTATTTATTGTATGCTCACCACAAGCGATTGCGACGTTGAGCACCAGCACGGAGATGAAGACCGTGAGGCCGAAGGCGTAGGCCGTCGCGCGCAGCCCCGCGATCCAGTACACCACCAGCGTGAACAGCGCCGGCTCCACCACCAGCCCTGGGAACTGCACAAGCATCATATCACAGGAGTTGGTATAATTAGGTTTACTAATGAATCGGCAAAAATTGTGCCGCAAAGTGACAGTTTATAACACATTTTCATTTCGGTAAATGATCATTTGACAAAACCACTTTTAGCACTTTAAGTTTTCGCAACAGCTGTTGAAAAAATAATTACTTGGTAACTTTTCAACTGGTAACTGGTCAAATTTATCGATTTGCAGAACATAACTTTCCCAAAATATAGTATGGCATATGATTTTTATACTAATTCAATAAGATATCTTAATACAAAGGACACCGCACGGAAAGTATGGAAAAAAAAACTTCGGTAAGTTTTGATAAAAAAAAATATGTTACGTGGCTTGATCAATATATAAAAATACTTGGAGGGCAATACAATCCTATGACTAGTTTTTGTGAAAAAACCTTATGTTGATAAAAAATATGCACAAAGTATCTCTTTAGTTATTTTTACTAGGTATTGCAGAAAACGGAAATATCACAATAATATAAAAAAAAATGGGACCAATATCCATATGATTTTTTACTAATTTTTTTTTCTCAAAAACTAGTCATAAGATTTTATTGCCCACAGAATATTTTTATATATTGGTCAAAGCACGTAACATTTTTTTTTTTTAACCAAAATTCACCGAAGTTTTTTTTCCATACTTTTCTTGCGGTGTCCTTTAAGACCAATTTAAAAACATTAAATTTAAGAGAAGATCGGCGGATCGTGTATAGATGGGACACTGCGCGCTGTGACACAACTCTATCCTAACAAAGCTTTGTTTCTATTGTGGTCACAGTTATAACCTTACCTTACTTTGTAAGTAGGTATAGAAAAAAATAGAATGCACGTGTCACTGATTAGAACCGTGTTAAATACAATATTGCAATCTGTTACGTATAAAATGTGAAGCAGGTGAATAAAGGATGACATGACAATATCTAAAATAAGACCTTAAAGTTCTCATTAGTCAATAATTTCACTTGACGGATGTTTTTGTCATTTTAATTAAACCAATGCTCATGAACCCTTTCAAGAATTTATTAGAAATCAATTTACTTTCCAAAAAAAGCCAAAACTCCCTGGGAAACTTCGCCACATAGAATGCAGAGCGATGAAGACGTCGCACTTACCAGCGCGATCATCCTCGAAGTATAGTACTCTGGTGTAGAGTACAGCCCGGCTCTGATCTCCCGGTGGAATAGCGGAAACTCCTCAGGGAACATGTGCAGCACGGAGTACATGGGGCTGAAGGTGTTCTCGGCGATGATGATGAAGAGTGCGCCCTGCACGTCTTGGATGCCGTCCTGCGTCAGCCGTGCGGTGCCGATGAAGCACACGCCGGCTGTCAAAGCTATGGCCTGAAAGGATTTTGAATCAATGATAAGGTATTGTTCAATGTGGTTGATTTAGTAGGAGAAAAAAAAGCACTTAAAAGTCTTAAAATCACTATACCTTGTTTATTCTTACTTGTCTAATATAGTAAACAACTTTCTAACCTCAAACTGAACCTTTGTTTTCTATAACAGCTTTTTATCGTAAATAAAGTAAAGTGAGTAAACATTTTGGACATCACTTGGGGTGAAAAAAATGTTTACTGTATTAGACAAGTAAGAATGAATACGGTATAAGTTATAATGCCAACATCAGAAGTTAATTTTACGTTGTTGACATAGGCATATACTAAATCAAATAAGAATATCATGAAAAAAACAAGATGAAGAAGAATCCGAATGAAACTAGGCCGTGTTTAAATCCTTAACTAACACTGTCACGACGTTAAGTATTTTCACACAAATTATTCACACACAAATTTATCTACAAATGATTCAGGTAAGCATGCAATTGTTTTTTATACTGACCAGTTTCTGTATTATGCGGATGAACTGCACCCTGGGATCCCGGATGACGATCAGCGAGTACCGGTACACCAGCCACATGATTTTCGTGAAGAAGAACGGTGATTTGAACACCTCTCTGCTAGATTGCTTTCTCTTCGCCTAAACATACAAGATTTGGAACATATAGTTGACTGTATTTGATCAGTTATTTTGGAGATTGTATTGGCACATCAGAGAACAATACAAGTAATTTTTTAATGTAAGCCAATGACGACTGACTGTGTCATAATTGCTTTCATAATTCATAGGATTTCAATTAAAGCAGTTTTTTTAGGCCGAACTTGTCAACAGTTTAATTAATACAGTTAAGAAGAGGTCAACGGTTTATTGAATCCATTGTCAGTTGCAAAAATAATGTTTCGGTTTTTAAGATTACAGTCAATATGGTAATACATATTTGAACCCAGACAATGTGGTGGAACTGAGGCTGTATTGTATCTTATGAAATTTAACGACACAACTCTCGAAATGGGTATAGGTACAATTCTGACATCTGCACCTCTCGTCCCTACCTGGTCCTCATGATCCATGAGGTGGAACTCGAGGTGTATCTCCATGTCCAGCTCCTTGGCAGCATCGCTGACGGCGAACCGGTCGCACACGCTCTTGACAGCGTGCCGTGAGGCCGCCTCCGATCCTGGAGTCATGGCCAGGACCTTGATGAAGTAGTCCGTGGGATTGTACGTCATGGGGCAGTGGTAGCCTAGGCTGAAAAAGGAAAAAGGGTATGCATGAAATTACAAGCTTTAAACATTTTCATCTCGTCCTCTAACTAAACTATTACGATTTTAATTACGATTCCGCTCGCACAGAAGTTACCTACTTATATGGCTATTTCCTCGGAATAAAATAACCCTAACTCTGCTCCCAGCCTATAGTATATAACTTTGTTGAACCGTGACGAACCAGAGCGCTCTTTAGTATTAGTAAATATTGTTGATTGAGAGATGAACTTAATGATTAGACAACCTGTATTGTACAGAAAAACTATTATAGTGTAGCGCAACTATGTTGACGATGCCATAATTGTACGAACAATGTGATTACATTTTACGATTCCCGGACTGATTTTAAATCTAAGAAAGACATAAAAGCAAGGCGGAGGCGATTTCTATAGATTTGTTTCCACTGCTGCAATTTCGGCTGAAAAAAGAAGTGGCTAGGCCGAACGCGTTGCAAAAGTTAAGTTTTTTACAAAATTACGCCATTACTTTCGAATAATGTTGTCCCTACTCGTATAATACTTAGAGGTATACGTCAGCGTCTGTATAAATAAAAATTTGTAGGCATATCCAAAAATGTCTATAGTAGGCATGTATTTTTCAATTCATTATTATTATCTACAGAAGATTGAAGTTCCTTAAGATGACTATATGAAAGGGCTCAGCCAAGCGCTCAGGATGTTCTATTAGGGTCACTAGTCGTTCTAGATCATTTAAAAGCGCTTGACTCTCCAATTGTATTCGATTACTTACCACGAAATAAGACAAAGATCTAGTACAGCGAGTTGTGCATCTGATGCAACCTAAACTATGTAAATTATTGTAGATGCTTGCAAATAACTCAACACGGAAATGATTATATTGAGACTTCACTATTTAGATGGCTTTAATTTTTAAATTTGCTACTGTGCTCATTATTCTTATATTGGTTTCATTTAATCTAGATATTAATTCCTTCCAAAACTTGTTTCTAAATGGAATGACATTTCTTAATATCAACTAGATACGAGTACTTGGAATCGTTAGAAGGATACCTACACTTGTATTATTTATTGGCAATTACTGCATTTTATGTAGAGTAATTAACTTAAAAATCTAATTTTAATTCGAAGCAGTTTATATTAATTAGCACGTTGAATGTCGAAGATACGTTTGAAGCGTCAAACATTCCTTATAATTGTCAAAAACCTGTTATAAATGGGTTTAAACGACATCATAAACAGATTAATTACCTTTCAAAGAAACTTAGTGCTCCTTTAGCACTACCAGCATACGCCACTCTCCCCTCTGCCAATAGCACCAGCTTATCGAACAGGGCCACCAGCTCGGAAGAAGGCTGGTGGATGGTGCAGATGACAGTCTTCCCCTGAGCTGCACTGGCGCGGAGCAGAGACACGAGCTTCTGCGCTGAGAAGGAATCTAGGCCCGTGGTCGGTTCGTCGCAGAAGAGAAGACCAGGGTCTGTTAGGAGCTGGAGAAAAACGAATATTAACCGCGTTACGCCTAAGATACAGAAACATCCCACCTTATTTTCAGTTCAGTTCTTCCTACCCAATAGTAAAATAACAATATACCTATACTATAAAACCAAAAATGCCACCAAGATAAGTTGTTTTTGACAACCAATATTTGACTTTGATATTATAGATATGCCCTTTAAAGTTAGTTGATCCCATACCCTCTTTGACTTCTTCTGTCCATATTAATAGCCATGTTAATTTGGACATTAATGGCTCTAGTGACTTCCAAACACGTCGTTTGTGGATGAATGTATTTATTTTATCTTTGTCTAAAAGAAGCCGGTTTCCGTTAGTAAGAAACTTCTTTTACGAGTTTCTCCTGCATAATGAATGCAATTTATGTTTTTAAAAAAATAAGAGGACCATAACTGTTGTCTTTGCTTAGAGTTATAAAAGCTGCACATATTTTTATCATGATTTTAATTTAGCAGTCGTGCCGGACATTATACAGGTTTTGTATACCACTGTCTTTATTGTTTGTTTACTTTACTTAACGTAGAAATAGTCTCAGCACTAAAAAAAAATTGTAAAAAGAAGTTTGTATAATGAGTTAAATGAGTACAATACTTCATTATTTCCTTCCTTAGCACCCCATATTGAAAACCGCTAAGTGCCTGATACTACTTAATATCTCCCCCTTAGTAGCAAGTCTCTTCCCGGGGACAAGTCAGGATCTTACTTCCACCCAAACCCCCTATGCGTGTAAACAGCGAGTTGTACTGGGTTAGTGGTCTAAAGGGCCGGTTCACTCACCTCAGTTACAAAGGACAGTCTCTTCCTCTCCCCTCCACACAGGGTCTCGCTTCCACCCACCCCCCTAGGTGTGTAAACCACGAGTAAGACAGGATAAGTTGTCTAAAGAGCCGATTCACTCACCTCATTGGCAAAGAACAGACTCGTCCTCTCCCCTTTAGACAGGGTTTTGCTTCCATCCAACCCCTGTGCATGTAAGGCGAGTTTTACGGTTCACTAATGTTTTACCGCAAATTGTTTCACAAATGGTCATTGCACAACCAACGTTTCATATACTATTAATTTCGCAAAGACATTGTTTCAAAAATGTATCAGATTATAATACGCCGTTTAATATGTAGCACACAAAATTTACTAATCATATAGCAAATAGTACATTTTAAAAACGTTTTGGTTAAAAACATGGCTTTTAAAAACTCATCGTTAAGCAAACGGTTCACTTTACATACTGTTATTACACAAAGTAACATACATTACATCTACCTACTTTTTGCATATGAATCGACGGGTCCCCGCTACGCGGGGCCCCTATTTCTGGGCAGTTAGCCCTTCGCGCATATATAAAAACTAACCTAACCTATTGATTGACCCCCATATCTCAGACAATTTTGTTTTTTTTGTACCTAGTTTTGACAAATGAAACGATATGAAATAAAAAATTGTTAATTCATATCTTTTATTAATAATACATTTGAGAATTGAAACGTTGTAAAATAAAAATATGTCAAATAAATCATTTAAATTATGAATCATTTGTTAAACCTGTAGTTGCATAACGTTGATTTGCCATATCATACTTTTGCCGATCGTTGGTTGTGAAATGAAAATTTGCCAATTGATTGTCGATAAAACTATAGGATACCAAGTTTTACAGAGCAATTTGTCTAAAGAGCCGGTTCACTCACCTCGGTAGCAAAGGACAGTCTCTTCCTCTCCCCTCCAGACAGGGTCTTGCTTCCATCCAACCCCCCTATGCGGGTAAACCGCGAATTGTACAGGGCTAGTTGTCTGAGCAACTGATTCACCCGCCGTTTGCGGGCTATTGATGAGGTCCGCCTGTCCATGCGGAGTCGGGCCTGAGAAACATAGGATAATGTAAGAAACGGTACATCCTAAAGATATAGCGACAGCATATAAGGTGAGCTGGTAACATATTTAGCTACACATTACGTGCCTTAAAAGGCATTCAGTCTGACATGAGTTTTAAATTAATTGTTAAAAAAGTAAGTTCAAATTCAAACTCACGACATTTATTTGACAAAGTATTCGTAATTATGCATATTTTCAGCGGTACGGCGAATAGACTTTTGCTATCCAAACATTAAACATTGAAAAGAACCACATAGTTACTTACGTCAAAATAAAATTATACGGGTACTAAATAAATATAATAAAAATATTCAATGCAAGCAAAAGTAACATGGTGTTTTCAAATTATATTTTTTGCATTCTGGTTCGACTGGTCTAATCTAGATCTTTTGTGAATGTTACAAAAGATTTCTCCAAATAAAAACACATATAATTGCTAAATTGACCTGCATAAAACTTGTACTGCTGCTGCTGTCCGGATTCAGATTAAGGTTGCATTCGACCAAACTGGAATAAAGTCTTAAACCTAGATTATACGCCCAATTTGTATACACAAAATCTCGGAGTTAATCTTATTCCAAGTTTGGTGAAATGCTGTCTAAGACTTTTACAATCATCGAAGGAATTTTATAATACATGCGTCTGACTGCACGTGTTTTAGTTTATTTCTTCTCGTAAAAATACAATTTCAATGTCGCTAATTGCTGTGTCAGTACTTGTAGTTTCGATGTGCCTACTCTTTCACACTTACCATGACATAGCTAACCAATGCGTCGGTCCTTATACACCCTCTGCCCCACTATGCCCACTATGCCCACTTAGGTTACGTTAAGATGTTAAGTGACCGTTAGAATATCCTCAAAGAGCTCATTCCGGAGGATATGTCAGTTCTTGTACTGGGCCAACTGTAAGTCAATTCTCCCCTATCTTTCCACATCATCATCATCATGTCAGCCGAAAGACGTCCACTGCTGGACATAGGCCTCCCCCAAGGCTCTCCACTCAGACGTCATGTTTCATCTTTCATCATCTTTCCACATGATGTTTCATAATTCAAATGAATGTGTTTAGTCATAGTTTAGAACCTGTAAGGGTCTGCTACGAACTGGCTGGCCTTACGGTCAAATATAATATGTTAATTGAAAATGAAATGAAATGAAATGTTTTTTTAGATAAATCAGATGCCAAACCCATAGACATTTACAATCTTAAGATTAGGTAATCTCAAGACTGCAAATGCATTGCCAAGCCAAGCCTGAAGAAGGTGGAATGCCTTTACGTCAGTAACCTTATCGGTTGTCTCATCCGCACACCGGAACACATTACATTCAGATGTTTGACGACAGTCAGGTTGCCGACGAACAGCTCGGCCTGATGCATGTCGCCACAGTCGCTACTCTGCCCACTCTGCCCACACTGCCCACTGCGACCAATTTGCCCACGTTGCCCACTCTGCCCACTATGCCCATTCTGCACACACTGCCCACTGTGACAAATTTGCCCAAGGTGCCCAATTTGCCCACTATGCCCACTGTTCCCAATTTGCCCACTTACCATGACACTCAGGTGTTCTATGACAGTTAAGTTGTCCACGAATAGTTCGTCCTGGTGCATGTAGCCGCTCTGTCGGTGCATGAAGTCCCCCACTGGCCGCCCATTCATAGCTATCTCCCCATCGACCACTGTGCCCACTGTTGGAAATTAAAAGTACTATATACTTCAAAAGAGCCATACTGCTTCACACAAATAAGTAGGTATGAAATAAATAAATATCAGGGGATAATCTCACACAAATTAACCTAGTCCCAAGACTTTAATTGTTATGCCACTATGGAACCCTGTCATAATGACAGCGTCAAACCACATGACAGAAATTACGCTTAAATTAATGATTAACGTTATGCGACAGGGTTCCATCGTGGCATAACAATTAAAATCCTTGACTGTACTACGGGTACTAGAAAACGATAAACTTACTAATATAAAGAAATACTTATTTAAACACAGAAAACATCCAAGACTCAGGAACAAACAATGGCGCTCGTCACATAAATATTTGCCCTGACCGGGGATCGAATCCGTGACCGTTAGCTTCGCAGGCAGGGTCACTTCCCACCTAGGCTACCGCGTCGTCAAAATGATGAATAAAATGATGCTGCCTGTCAACTTCGTTTTTTTTTAATTACATGCGATTTTAAATCAAATACATAAGTTTTTCATTAAGTGATAAAAAAGATAAAAGATAAAAGAAATTTATTCAGTAAGTAGGCCGCACGGGCACTTTTACACGTCAAGAATCTACATTCATAGCTTCTAAAACCCTTATCTAACAAGATGTTTTAAACAAAAAAAAAAACTACCTATAAATTGTTGTATGAATTTTTTAAAGATATTCTTATACTTAGTGCATTGACATTTGCACACAAATAATTATAGATTCAGTTTCTACAAGAGCACCTTGATAACAGGTTGATCGTGCATTCGCATCATCAAAAGTGAATTTTAGTTCGTATATTTAAATGAGCTACAAAAATATGGTAACATCACAAATTCTAAAAACATTTGTGAGCGATCTTAGGTCCGTATTACACTGATCTTGAAAGGGGTTCCTGTTTCAAGTTTCATCAGTAACATAATAACAGTTCTCTATGAATTGTTTTTTTTATCTGTACGCCACTTAATCACCTTAGATTAAAATCGTGTGGGTCTATTTTTTTTAAGTAAATATGTGGGTCTATTTAAATTTCGTACATTATTTTACCTATATTTATATTTTCCACTGGCAACTTACAATTGTCAATAGTTTATAAAAGGCTGCGTTCTTTTGTGTGAAAAAAGAGGCAGACGAGCAACCAAGCCACCTGAGCGCCCTGCCAAGATGCATTGCGCTAACTAGCATTTCTATAAGTTCGTTTTTAAACCAATCGCGTCACTGGTAGATCACGTGACTTTTCGTATCACGTCATCTACCAGTGACGCGATTGGTTTAAAAACGTATCGAATAGAAACGCTAGTTAGTGTAATGCACACTTGGCAGGGCCCTCTGATGGTAAGTGATCTTCGCGACCCATAAATACCCGCAAAAGCAGAGGAATCGCAGGTACGCTGCCAGCCTTTGAGAAAAGAGTAGGCTCGTTTTTGAAGGCCCCCGAAGTCGTATTGGTTCGGAAATACAGACGCCGAGAGCTGATTCGACATGGATAAGATGCGTGGCAAGAAGGCGCTCGAAAAACGCACGGTAGTGGGTTTCCAACTATCAAGATGGTGTTCATGAAATGATACTTTGGTACGAGTTGTACGATGGTGGAATCCAGCGGCTGGTATCAAACCGAATACTTCCTCGGAGCACTTCTCCTGCTTATTATTCAAGGTGAATCTACAAAGCCTAGAGAAACTAGAGAGGTCAATTTCTAGGGACTTTTTAAGTTGACCAAATAGTAGTAATAATAAATAAATATCCGGGGACAATCGTCGATGATACTGCAATAACGCGTAACAAACAAATGAAAATGCAAAATATACCTTAGCAAGTAAGTCAGTAAGGCACATTTTGCATCTAATTCGCGCAGTCTAACTATTAACTGGGTCTGTAGTTACCTGGACTTCGATGCGCAAGCGCACTCATCAGCGTAGTCTTCCCGGCGCCGCTGAAACAAATTTCGCTTAAATAATCGTTCCAATGAATTTATAAATTCATATGTATGTGGTATACCACTGATATAAATATAGATGTTAGAATAGACGTAAAATAGAGGAAGAAGAGCGGAAAATAGGGTATTGCTGGATGTGGTGATTAGCAGGCGGAGTCCTGTGGCCCGTTTCACGAAGCTACAAGTTACAAATTCGGGCGGAACTCTCTTTCTAGCAAAAGGAGTTAGAAAGAGACTTCCGCTTGTAATTTGTAACTTGTAGCTTCGTGAAACGGGCCTATGGCCTTCTAAAATACAAGTCAGGGAAACCTTGTCTACGCCAAGGCATATATGTATTTTTTTTTTGGTAAATGAGAAGAAATGATTGAAATACATTAATGAAGAATACGAATCGTAAAAAAACGAAGAGTTAATCGCCTTGACTGTATGGGATATTTTCTTAGTTTTTGACTATATACATAAGTAATAAAAAAAAATGCATCATTGAAAAATGGAATTCGCATATTAGTTTTTACAAAAGTCATAAATATATTTAAAAAAAAAATGCGTAACATCGACCGAGTTTTACGCAACTCCCATGGAAAGTCTTTTCATCTCAATTAACAACCGCGTGTCAATCAGCCGCTAACGCTAACGGACCTCGGTAAACCATGTAACCTGAGCCGAGGATAGAAAGGTCAGCTTCCACCAGTTTCCGCGCTGGTGGACACATACCGGGTACAGCCGATGGCAACTAGCAACACCCTGTATCTACTTATGTCCGGTTCCTATATTCAAACCGCGGATAGATAAAGCTTACTTCAGATTAATATTTGACACATTTTGTATTGATAAATGTCAAATTTTTACCCGAGGGAAGCCTTATCTGTCCGCGGTTTGAATATAGGAACCCGACATTAGAAACATACGAGAAGCGTTCTTCCCCTTAACCATGATCGCCTTTACTGCGCCTCTCTCTATTCTAGACGGTAAAATCCAAACCGAATTTAACCTGGTAGGGTAGGTTTAGACCAAGTGAACGAACAAGAATTCTATGGCATTATCACTTACGTTTTCTTTGTAAAAATAAAGACAAAACATGTTCTAGACCATTCGCTCGTTTGGTCTAATAAATACATAGAAAACATCCAAGACATGAACAAAACTTGTGCTCATTCCACAAATATGAACCCATGACCGCTAGGTTTGAAGACAGGGGTCTCTAGTCTCTACTAGACTAAACTAGTAGAGACTATCGTCGACCGTCTGTGCTAGAACATTCTATCTAATGAAATCATATTGTTAGTTAGTAGTGTATTCAATGGACGACGGCACGAACCATCACTCCCACCAGTCAATTGAGCTGCATTGCACGATTGCATCAATGAAAGATAAATTTAGCATTGGGGCGGAGCGTCGGGGATTAAAAACATTAGGTCTTTCTAGAAAGTCAAGGGAATTAAAGCTAACAACAACATCGCCCATATGATTATGATATAAGAGCCAGATGGGCTGACAAGGTGGAATAAAGGCTAATTAAAACAGCTTCTAAGCCAAGACCTTTGAGCGGATAAGTACGGGTCCGTTATTCATAAAACGGCGTTATTTTGCTGCTAATTATTATTGTGATCTCGTTATAGTACCGTAACTCACCTTTATTAGAGCAGAACGAGGTGAATCAGTTGTTGTAGGTAAGTAATTAAATTAACATAATTTTACTCACCTAGGGCCCATTAACGCCACCAACGATCCAGGCTTCGCTATTCCGCTTACTGCAGAAAATAAAAAAGGAATTTACATTAGATTTTTTTTCTTAATTAATAGGTAGCTTTGCCTCCTTGTTTAAACAAGGTATATTTCGCCAATGCCGAGCTTAATATAATCACCATGACCTGATTAAAGAAGTAAGTCCATGGATCTCAGTATCACACATAAACAAAGAGTACATATTTTACTCTGGTTGGGTTAGTTTCACTCGCTTCTGTCAAATCGTAATACTTTTATATTAGTTGACATTTACGTTGACGTACTCCTTAAGACGAGCATATACGAGTATTTATATCTGCCAAATCAATTTATTTATTTATTTATTCATGTACAATACAGTATTACAAGATGTTGAGGTTGCAATGTGTAGGCAGGTACATGGCACCCTGTAAGGGTATTACAATATAAAAATAATATTAGTAATTAGGTATGATTAGTTAAAGACGTAGGTATATTGAATTATGTCAATTGATAGTACACTCAGCGTCATATATAATGTAAAATTCAAAGTGCTCAAATAGTTCGGTAAACCATATTAATTGTATGGTGTATCGAACTATTTGAGCACTTTCAATGATATCTTATATTATGACGCTGAATGTACCAACATCGAGCGCTAGGCCCTGAAATTATAAATATTATCAACCCACCATTATTGACTAATCTCTTCAGCTTTCCGTCCCTCAGCTTGATGTGGACGGAGAGGTCCCGCCACACGAGAGTGCACGCGGGCGGGGAGTGGGGGGCACCCAGCACCTCCTCCACCTCCGGGAACAAGGGGTCGTACTTCGAGCGCGACACATGGTCCATGTAGAGGACGTCGGCTGGAGTCAACTCCTGAGGAGTAGAGGGATTAGTTAGACCTTCTCCGTTTTTAATTCCAGGTACTAGTAGACTGCTAGGCAAAGGTTGAGGTTTCATTGGTATCCAGGTATCCAACTTACATGATTGAACCTTTGATCTTATTAAATCCCAGTTTTTTTTTACACAAAATCAGAAAATACTGAAAAATATTGTCTACATAATTCTTTTTCTTGTCATTCATCTCTTATTAAAAAACAATCGTATCCAATTTCTGATTTTGTCTTCCTTATCTAAAAAATATTTCTTTATAAATTTTGTACACTATTTGAATTTTGTGCAATAAAATGTCAATGTAAAATTAGGAAGTAAGGAAGGGACTTCGTAGAATAATAACACTAAAAGCATACTTAATTTTTAACCCCCGATAAAAAATATTGTTTTATCAGTTTATCGTGGGGAACACCTTAAAATTCCGAATAATTTTTTTCCGAATATTAATTTGTCCGAATTTTAATTTTTCCGAAAGCTATGTTACTTTGGTGCTACTTGAGATTAAATGCACAATAAAATTATCAAACTTAGGTTAGGTTAGGTTTGATTAAAAGCGATAACAAAAAGTTAAGTCCTCTACCAAAAATGCGTTCGGAATTATAAAAATTCGTAATTTTGATTAATTCGGAATTATGACTCTTCGGAATTATGTAGTGTACCTACCCGTTTATCGCGTTTATCTGTGTATGTGTGTGGATGTGTATCTGTGTGTCTTGTCTATGCGTTGTCTGTGGCAACTGAGCTCCCGATGATGATGGTCCGATTTGGAGCGGTTCCTTAAGGCCGCATTTCACCAAACTTGGAATAACACTTACTCCGAGATTAGTATACAAATTCGGCGTTTAATTAAGGTATAAGACTTTATTCCAGTACGGTCGAATGTAACAAAAGCGAGCTAGGTTAATCGAGATATCTTCTGAAATAAGGAGTGACCCTTAGTACATGTTATTTTAATAGTTATCGACTGATTATTGGAATGAAGTGTTATTCCAGTGACCCTTTAATTAGAAATCGGCCTTATTCCATCAATGTCTAGACAGTCTTGCTTTCGAGAAAGCCTGCGGTTGAATCAGATCGCCTTGGCAGTGTGCTATATTGATCGCGGATTACTGTTCCTTTGCGGTAACCACAAGATCAATGCGACACCTCGCTTTAATACGATCTTCTACATGTCAAATAGAAGCCCACACTATTAACTCCTTTACTAAATAAATACAAGAAAAACATAGAAAAACGGCAAATAAGATTAATTCGAGTAGTTAAAACATAGTAAACAGCAATCTAGCCTATTAAGTAGGTAGTTATTTTGTTTTAATGTACTCGTATTAACAAGTAGTTTATAAGATTTTTTGTAGGTACTTACTAACAAATATGAATCTATGACATTCGAAATAAATAAATTGAATTTGAATTATCACAAGAATAAATAATAACTAGGTACGCTATTATATGACATTTTATGATACAAAATTGAATGAACTAAATCTATTTAAAACAAAGTAAATATTACAAATTAAAACTAAAGCTATGGCAAATAAAAAAATAAAGCAAAAATAAACCTAATTAGAATTAAGCTAAAAATTAAATACGATTAAATTACATACATACATACATACATAAACTCACGCCTTTATTCCCAGTTTGGGGTAGGCAGAGCTACAGAATTGCCAACAACTCTAAAAGCTTGTTGATAATTCTGTAACCACATTTTGCATAATCAGGCTAAGATGTTTACCAGTGTATTAGTGACAGGTTGCAAGCCCATCGCCTAACAGTACTACAAGCCTTTATTCCCTTAGTCGATTCTTACGACATCCACGGGAAGGCATGGAGTGGTACTATTCTAAGCCGGCAACCACACAGCTAAATTAATACTAAATAAAAACTAAATAACTATCAGATAGATAAAAAACCCCGAAATAATGGCAACCCCTTCCAGAGCTGATAATATCTCTTAAACGGCCCAGCCAATTTTCATGAAACCCAGCTGAGAACCCTAGGGTCCTAGTGAAAAAGGGTATAAGTCTTCTGAAGATCAAGTGAAAAAGGGTTAAGTCCAGTATACTTCGTTCATGTATATACCCTTTTTTATTACGAGTTAAGTCGACTTGTACCCTTTTTAACTAGGACCCCAGCATCGATAGAAAACCTGCTTTCAAAACGGGGTTAAAAAGAGAGGGCCTCCGCCGCAAAGTACCACAGATGCTGGCTGAATTTTCTCGTTGTATAGCAATGCCAAGGCGTCGCCCGAGGAAGCTGCCAGCTCTATGGTCTCTGGTTGTTTCTATTAGCCTTCTCAGCATGTCCTTACAGAGGCTAATTTCACCGGGTCTCCTCTATTTATATTTAACTAGCGACCCGCCCTCGCTTCGCTTCGGTTTATGTTGAGTTTTCTGTATCACCCGTACATAATCCAGAATTTATTATACATAAAAAATTTATCTATTGCTGAAAACTACATTAAAATCCGGTGAGTAGTTTAAAAAATCTAAGCGAACTGACAGCGGAAGCGACTTCATTTTATACTAGGTACCTAAAGATAAAGATAAAGATACGTTCTTTAGTTTGTAGCATAAAATCTCATTTACTACACTACACTTTATTTTAACCTCTTAACAACACTTAAAAATAGGGAATATGCATGTTTTTTTACGGCTTCAATAAAAGCTGATTCATGTAAAAATCAGGTGAGAAAAAACTTTTTTTGAATAGCTATAAAAATAACCAAGATATAAGCCAACAAAGGTTTGTTCCTATCTCTTTCTAGCAAAAAAGAATTTTTACGTGGAGTTTATATGGCCGAACTGCACAATGACGTCACCGGTGCACATCGGATCTCTCTGTCTAATTAGGAGGTTAAAATGCTTGTATCAACCGTATTACTTGACCGATTTTAATTTTAATTTCACTTTTGGTGATCTCTTTTACGGTATTTTCATATTTTGTTGAGAAATGTGATTTAAAAAATCCATGCATATTCCTTATTTGAGCCCATTTTGTTTTCAAGAGGGCGGCTGCGCAATTTCAAAACCTAGTAGGTAAGTCTCAAAAACTCAATTTTGCGTTTTTTGCATAAAACGCGGATTCTAGCAAGTCCCTACCGGATGCAAAATCATTTAAAGCCCTATCTCTCTCAGGTTCACAGTTACCCACACCCCGAATCCTAGTAAGTACACAAAAAAACGGGCTTGACCATTTCAAAACATAGTATGTCACAAAACTATTTCAAAAACCTAGTATGTGACATGCACTTACTAGCTTTTGAAAAAAACAGAGGCTTGAAAATCATCGGGCCCACTGATTCTTTATTTGCATTTCATTTAAAAAGCTAGTATTATTAGGAAATTAAGAAAAGATATATATACCAATGTATTCGTCTTAATAATAAATTAGTAGGAAATTAAGAAAAGATATATACCAATGTATTCGTCTTAATCTAATTAATCAAGAAAGTATAACTTCTTGAACAAATATTGCAAAATTTTGTACGGCTGAGACAAATCATGTTTTTTCGCACTCCTGTAAAATTGGGTTTTGAAATTGCGCAGCCGAGGGTGTATAATTTTTTAACACCTCAGCCGATAGATGTAATATTTAGTATGTACCTAGTTTTTAGCCTGGAGATAGACTTAGGTTTTAAATGCAGTTAGCCTAGACGGTAGTGAACCTGTCTGCGAAGCTAGCGGTCCCCAGTTCGATTCCCGGTAAGATCAAATATTTGTACGATGAGCGCGAGTATTTGTTTCTAAGCATTGGATGTATTTAAGTATGTATTTGCTTTATTAGTATGTTTATATCTTAAGCTTAGTTAAGAAGCAGGTATGTTTATTTGTGTGAGTGGACGTTTTCGGTCAAAAGTGTACCCAATTAAGGACTGAAATTAAGGAACTTTTACTTTGTCAGTTTTGTGACAAAAATTAGCTATACATTGACGTCCGCAATGTATGGCTAATTTTCGTCACAAAACTGACGAAGTTAAAGTTCCTTAATTTCAGTCCTTAATTGGGTATACTTTTTAGTGAACACGCCCGAGTGTTTGTTCACTGATTAAAGAAAAACTAATCATGAAACAGATTCTCAGGAGATAGCAATAAATGACTTCTGTGCGGACAAATGTGCATATTTACCTACCTAAAAAATTGTCAGAGACAATATTATGTAACTCTGAGACTCTGACGCATACACTTGTAGTGAAATATCACCTTTAAATTACTTCATATTAACATCGCCAAAGTTCATGGCAATTGTACACAAAACCTAAATACAAACAGCTTTTTAAATGGACCAGTTTAATCGAACCATCTGGCAAACAAAACACAGCTTCAAGATATCCAATAATTCGTCTGTTTTCCGCTTCGCACGCAATAAAGGCAGGTCAAATAAGTTATTAAACCTATGGAAATACTTGCAAGTTCTTTTAGAGGTCGTATCTACACTTAATTAATAATAATGCCTTTCAAAACACAGTCTGCAGGCGAGACATGAAATGTTTATTTGGAAGATTCCGAGACCGGTTTACCTTTACCCATTTATACTTAAGAGGACTGTGAAGCTAAAAATTTCCATCTAAAATGCAATAACGTCTTTCTGTCCTCTGCCTTTAACTTATAAATTGCTATGCCCTTACAGGGTTTATTCTAATATATTCTAATAATTGTAACACCATTGTAACACATCGCACTGCCAGATCAACACAGTATCATTTCAAAAAACTAGCTTGTTTTGTTTCAAGTTCATAGGAAATGAGTCGATTTTAAAATGTAGTCGTATTTTGAGTTAATGCTGTATTGATCTGGCAGTGCGACATAAATGCAATAAATGATTATGACTATTACTATATGAAACCTACTCCAATTTTTTCGATTTTTGAATTTCTTGTAGATATTCTGAAAAACTAGGTCTGTACATATTCCTTTCCAAGAATGGAAAAAAGAGACAGAAACGGACAACCTATTTTTTCAGAATAACTACAACATATTCAAAAATCGTATAAATCGGACTTGATTTATGGCGTGAGAAACTTTATGGCCCGGAGCTAAATTAGAATGGAAAATTTACAACGCGATGCTACGCGATTTTTAAGGTCGGTTCACAATCGGCTTGGGGTCCTATTGAAAAAGGATACAAGTCGACTTAACTCGTAATATAAAAGGGTATATACATGAACGGAGTATACTAGACTTAAACCCTTTTGCACTTGATCTTCTGAAGACTTATGCTCTTTTTCACTAGGACCCCATCTGTTGCGTTATAGCATAGTTTTTACAATATACCTACTCTACTTTTCACATCATCTTTATCTTTAGATCACCGTATAAAACAAAGTCGCTTTCCGCGTCTGTCTGTATGTCTGTATATCCGCTAACTCCTCCTAAACCGCGAAACGGATTTTTATTCGGTTTTCACCATCAGTTAGGTAATTTTTAATAGTATAATAAATTCTGGTTTGTGAACGGGTGTTACAGAAAACTCACATAAACCGAAGCAAAGCGAGGGCGGGTCGCTAGTAAAACATAAGTTAAATACCTAACTATAAATCTTAAGCGAAAAGTTGCAAGCACATAACCTTGTATATTCTAGCATTATTGCAAACGTTTTCCGAACGCTTTTGCAGAAAAAAAAATCCTTAAGTCTCTGTTCACAGTTTTTGGCAGCACTTCCTTGGCCTAATATTTTCTTTGCATCTCTTTCAGTAAGGCAGTATTAGGAATAGCTACAAATGTAAGACTAGTATTTGGTCAATACTGCCAATTTACGAGTTACGAGAGCACATACACATAACAGTGGCAAACAGTTTCCTGGGTAGGGGCCGCGATTTGTATCTTAGAGGTAATCGGTCGATACGACAAGAAGTAATACTCGTAATACGCACCCCCTTGACATGATCAAAATTAGCACCAAAAGGGTTGAACCGACAACACACAGATACCAGAATCGTACTTAACAATAGGGCATCTTTTCGCACATTGTTTGCACCCTGCCAAAAGAAACCTTAATAGTTATCGAGTGTAGTTGAATATGTAATTAGTTACTCGGGTGCATTAGCCGTCACAATCACGTCCCTTCCTTCCTTCAGACAGTATTTAGAATTAAAGGTTGCAGGATATAGCAGGTACATTAATTCTACCTAGGTTAAATTATTATTGTTAAATATTTCGAAATTTCCAAATATATAATTACTAAATTGCGAAGAAATTGTTTTAAACGCTGTAAATTAGTGTCACATATTTTTTTTCCATTTTTCAAAAGTTACAACAACAGGAAATTACATTATTTTCATTTATATTAAGTAAATAGAACTGCTATTATACTTGAATTAAATTTAATACTTACGTAGGACTCATCCGCGAGCGAGGAAGGATTCGACGTATTATTGGTAGATGGTATCACCGAGGAATTTTTCCTGACCACAGATCCGTTATCACTTCCCGACTTCTTGCTCATTTTCTATAAAAAAACTATTTAATTCCAAATTCAAAATTAAAACACGCGCGTAAACATTTTAGCCGCCGGAATTCGCGGTGCGCGCGGCGGGTTCCACCGACGATGAAGGTTTGACATTAGGCTATGCGTTAGAGAAAGACAGCTGCATCAGAGAAAGGGACAAGAGCAGTTCTGTTGATGCGTCCTATGAATTTGATAATGGAAGTTTTATACCAAGTTACGAAAGTGTTTTCTTCAATGTGGAGATTGCTAAGCCCTTTCTGGGACATAAGTATTTAAAGAATACACAAGAAAGATTTGGAGACGAAACATTTGTTATTTGCCTAAGGTGTTCTCTTTTCATTTACTAATGTATCAGTAGGTACTCTTTAGATATAACCTAAAACTCGTAAAAGTTATATGCTATTCATACTTTTTTATATCCCTGCCTAAACTCTCGTAGTTTTCAGTCTTTATGTAATGTAGGTAACTAATAATGTCTACAAATTCCAAGCTTAATACACTTTAAATAAGGTAACAATTAAAAATTAAAACTAAAACCATGGCAAATTAAAAAATAAATTAAAGCAAAAATAAACCTAATTATAGCTTAGCTAAATAAGATTAAATTAAAATTAAATAAAAACTAAAAAAGACAGGGCCCCCGTGGTAAAGTACCACACATGCCGGCAGCATTTCCTCGTTTTTTGGCAATACTTATGCGTTGCCCGAGGGAGCTGCCAGGTCTGTGGTCACCGGTTGTTTCTATTAGCTTTTTTGAAATGTCCTTAAAAAGGACAGTCTGTTTTAACTTTGAATCGCCTCCTGAAAATGTGAAAAGCGTTCCATCCATCAGCTCTCATTAACCAACTGCAAGGCTTTAGAATCTAAAGCCTAAAACCCTTTTATCTAAAGTTTAGATAAAAGGGTTACCAATGTACATGTTATTTCATAACTTTAAATAATAGTGAAATCAATGACGTGTTTCGTTGGCTTTTAATACTACTTAGTTGTTATTAAAACAGGAACAATTAATGATTCAAGATTACGACGGTCATTTAATTAAGGCTAATCATGTTTAAATGATTCCAATGAAAAATGGTGTAAGTAGCTTGTAATACGATACTTTTTAATCTTGTAATTTGCATGTGATTGGATCAGTTTTTTTTCCTAAATATGTAGCTATTATACCTAGACACGCTACAGAAACCTTAGCCGCCCTAACATTACAAACTCAGATACTCTTATAGGTAAGCTCTCAGTGCATTCATTTCTTATGACACCAGGGGCCCGTTTCTTAAAAAGTATTAGTCTAATAATATTAGTGTTTTGTCTCATTTTTTAGTTTAATTTATGAGACGAAACACTAATATTAGACTATTACTTTTTGAAAAACGGGCCCCTGGCCCCTATTTCTCGAAACTTATGAAACTAATGATACTAGTGTTATGTCTGGTAAATGAAACTACAAAATCAGACAAAAGACTAATACTTTTTGAGAAGCGGGCCGCCGGCCCCTATTTCTCCATACTTATTAGACTAATGATAGTGTTTTGTCTCGTAAATAAAACTACAAAATGAGATAAAACACTAATTTTATTAGACTAATATTTTTTGAGACTCGGACCCCTATAATATTATGTCGGTATGGTGCCGTTTAGCGCTTGGTCATACCAATAAAGCTGAAACGTTTCAATGCATTCTCCAATAGTTAACACCGGAGTAGGTAAAATTAAAAAGAAAGAAAAATAAAGTAAGTCGTAGTACGTTCAATCGCTAACCTAATTTCTTATCTTTTTATAGGGCAAAGTATTTTTAAAGATATTAGTCACGACTACGCTAGTCTAACCCTGAATGCAAAAATTTCGTGTATTTTTGATTTAGTCACAGGTTTTGTCGGCGAAGCAGCTTGGCCAAATGTGCCTTACGTTTCTACGAGTGCGCGAGAGAACAGTTGTCATTAAAGTTATCTACTTTAATTGGCCAGTTCATACTTCATTGATGAACGGCAATCATAACTTGATCCTTGATGTAAACATTACGCAGCGTTAGGACCTTACGACCTTAAATCTCTTATTAAGGGAAACGTGCTACAAGTTTTCACCCGCGGTGGTAGCTGAAATGAAAAAACCGGCCAAGTGCGAGTTGAACTCGCGTGGAGAGGGTTCCGTACATACGTAATTTTGTTTAATTCGGAGATCAGGGGGAATGGTCAATTTTTGTCTTCTTTCATGAATAAAATCAAAACTATCTATTTTACAATAATAACAAAAATATATTTGAGATCCTCATAAAGAGCCGTTTCATGTGCTATATGACATAGTAAGGTTTGCATAACTTATTTTTTAAATTTCCTACTTTGTCCCCCAAAAAAAAAAAATTACTTGCATATTTGTGTTTGGGTAATCAATTTACATATTATGTGTACCAAATTTCGAATCAATCGGTCCAGAAGTATCGGAGCAAATTGGCTGCGACAGACGGACAGACAGACATACAGACGTACGAGTGATCCTATAAGGGTTCCGTTTTTTCATTTTTTGTACGGAACCCTAAAAACAATAAGTATTATAAAAGCGAATTAATATAATAGACGTATTTTCGACTTCCTTCCGAGAGAAGAAGTTTAAGGGCACACCCCTGAAACTCGATTCTCCAACCAACAACCAAATTGCCTCAAACTGTAACTGAAAACCAATACGCCACAAGCGTTCCAAATTCAAATATTTATCCAATTAGTGGAGGCGGGCCGTGGATTCGGCGATGCGATTGGCGTAAACAGAACGATGTGACAGCTCTTGTGGGGACTCCGTAACCGACACCGTCGGATACCCTGCCGGGTCAGCGAGCAATGGCGTACGGAAGCTAGGTGATTTGATGGAAATTAGTTGGGACGTAGGAATAAATGTACCTATTGACAGATGTTACTATGCAACTAATTGATGAACTGTCAAAACTTTATAGTGCAGTGAAAGAGACAGCAGTTACATATCCGTCCCGTTTGATGCCAGGATTGGCTGGTTTTGTTTTGACATTTCACAATACAGCTTCTGTAGTGCCTTGTTAGGTAATAGGTATCAATCAACAGTAGGTACAATAGCTCTGAAAAAGTATATTTCGGGAGAATTCGATGATACTGTCATGAGAGCGATTAACAGAAAATTACAAGCCCGAAGGTCCTTTTAACGGCTATAGCACTTTACCTGATGTAATTTATAAAACTTAGCTAAGAACCAATGCAAAGGTACAAAATTTCACAGGTCATGGGCCATAGGCGGTGACAGACAGACTGACACTTAGGGCAGGATTGATAAACTTGTCTTGACTAAGATGCCTATCTCAAGACACGTCAAACGCCAACGCCAAGACGCCAACCCGTAAAACGTAGTCATTTTTGACATGTCTTGTGATAGACATCTTGACCAAGATCCAGTTTACTAAAACGGTCATTAGACACAGGTAAATTGATAAGCTAAGCTTCGCGCAGATAAGAAGACTTGAACCGGTTTCCACAATTTAGTATACTAACCGCCTGTTTCACAACCGACAAGTAAAGCATATTTGACAGATAAATTTAGCCCTTGCTCTTTCTTACACTTGAAAATAGACAAGGAGGTAGCCAACTTTAAATGGCAGATAAATTTACTCGCCGATTGTGAAACAGACCCTTAATAGCTTGGGATCTGAGTTATAATATAAGCTGCCTTTATTACCAGAGATAAGTTACATAGTGTGGCGCAAACCTTCTTCTCGTGTCGATGGTTCCTTCTATCAGACTGTGCGGGAACAGAAACTTTCGATTGTTAATGCCCTGTCTGTTGCGCAAATAAAATCGGGCGATCAGTTATTTTATTTTAAACTAGCTGTCCGTGGCCCGTGTCACCCGGATTTCTTTTTCATTCTTACGAACCTTGTCCTAAGCCCTGTCAATTACGAACTCAACAAAAAACAGCTAAATCGATCGACCCGTTCTCGAGTGATGCTCCTCTATCACACTTATCGCAATTTATTTTTACATGAATTTCTTAAAACTTTCACAAAGTAACAAAAAGTTTGCCTAGATTTCCAAGGTCTGTCTGCAAGTCTAAGGCATAAACAATTATCGAATGAGATACGTAGGTACGGAGTCGTAGATAGAAGGTAGGTTTGCATATTATGGGTCCACTTGCGCGCACCCACGCTTACACGTGCCTCGGATCAATCTCACATTCACAGGTTATTCAATTTAAAAGTGATGACGCCCGGGCCGTTAACAACAACTTTTACACTTCCGTAGCCACGAAGGAAATAAGTAATAATTTAACTTTTATCGAGTTATGATCTCCTTTGTTACATTCACGTTTTTCTGTGTGTAGCCATCTGGACCCACAGTAGGTACGGCTAACAACTTTAATTGATAAGCTAATATTTGTATGTATAAAAGCCAGTGGTGAATGTTTACGTCTTAATTCTAATTTTAAATAATTCCTTTCACGCCTGTTAAGGTGTTTTTCGCCAGTATCAAGTTATTTGTAGACAAACACCATGATCTTATTAGAGCAATTGTAGACTAAACAAAACAGAACGGCATGGGGTTAGCTCCACGCGCTTCGGTCAAGTCCCCAATTTTTTTATTATTTGACGCTCTTTTAACGATCTTTTTCTACTCGCGTAGGTACTATAAAGCGCTAATATTAATATCGTTAATGGTATCAGAATACCACCTATAGCGTTTTAACCGAAGCTTGAAAACAATTCTACAATGAGCGTTGCCATAGTAATGACAGTTCTATCATAATTATTATAGCATTGTTATTACCATGGTTACGGTTATTATGGATATCAGTCTTGGCGTGTAGTGAACAATTGACAACCTAATCCTAATAAACCGTTGAACATATTTTAATACCAATTAAAATTACATATATAAATATATAATACCTATTAAAACAAAATTAATTTTGAGACTAATTCTGTGTTTAAAATTATTTTTTTATGAAGTTACTAAAAATAGATGATTAATATCCATTAATATCCATCCATTTGTTATTTGGTTACCATGGTTACGTTCAATATGGATATCAAAAAAATGGCGTTTCGTTTGGCCTTCCAACTTTTATGATATCTAAATTGTCAGAACTGTTTTAGTATTAACTATTAAAATTTGCATGAAACTTGTAAAAATTTTGTAATAAAAATCACAAACTATTAACGCCAATTGGAATAATGAAAATGACTTTGCTGACAAGTAATTTGTTAGCAGAAAAATTGAGGAAACTATATACGAAATTATAATATAATACGTTAATAATGAACAGTTAATTCTTTATCCTGTATACTGAGAGACTCAGGTCAAACGCAAACCTAATTCAGATTAATTAAAATAGAGGCTGTACGTATAAGCGTGCAATTTTATTAATAAACCTATTACAACATCCAGCATCCGTTGATCCATAAATTGAACGAAAGATTAAGGAAACAAATAACGATCTATCCGAATTGAATGAAGAACGATAAGGAATGAATGTTATCTCCCAAAAGAATGTGCGTCTTTGAAGGAGCCCGCCATTTCTGTGCTCATTAATACATTATAAGTTGTGTCATGAGTGAAAATACTTTGGCTGTTAGTGTTTATCATACAAAGATTGGAGTATTAAAACCCGTATATTAAGTAACAGTGCTCAAGGCTAAGCGTTAGGTTTTTAAACACAATAATTGGTTTGCTTAAGTAAAGTGTCCATTACTGGTGCCTGTCCGCTAAAAGTATCCATCATTGGTGCCGTCACTCTACTCCCTTCCAATATTTAGGTACAGTCACAGCATACATTAAACAGTAGTTCAGAGTTATATTGCGCGGCTTGCTGTGCGAGTGCCTCGACAGTGGTTCTCCTATGGAAGCCAATCGTCATTTGTCCTAATGCATCGTTTGTCCGAATTTTTATTTATCCTAACGCCATTTCCGCTTAAATTTTAAAACTACTTTTTTTAGTATTGTTATGATACAACCCTAACCTAACCGAACCGAAGATATAATTGGAAAACTTAAAAAGTTGTCTGACTCATCTGAAAACCAGTTTAGGGCAAATGAAAATTCGGGCAAACGATGTGTTAGGACAAGCGTTGTTAGGGATTGTGAGGGACATCCCTCGACAGTACGTGCATCGATACGCGTATGCATATCAAGTGTCGAGCGAAGCGCATTGAAGCAAAAATGTCGTCACGTAAATGTCATAATTCGCAATACTAGATCAAAATAGTAGTAACTAAAAATACAACTGTATTTTAAAATCAACTTTAATACAACTTCTATGAGCTTGAAACAAAACGAGTAAGGATTAATACTGTTTTGATCTAGCAGTGCGATATATGGACATCCCTAGCGCCCGAGTGGTAATAGGTAACAGAAACTCCTAAAGGGCCGGAAATGACCTACTTTTCTATTTATACTATGGTTCAGTGCAATAGCTCTCTATTTAACTGTCTTTCGGGCTAAGGTAGTCGGTTCTCGAATAAGAACGTATGAGAGTGGATGAGTGAGAGGTACAAACCCGAAGCTAATTTAAGAGCTATCACATTGTACTCATATGGGCTCCATACTCTCGTCTAGGTTAGGTGAGGCAAGCTTGCCATCCTTTTCAAACATACATAACAAGTTGGAAAATGATGGTATCCTCTTAACTTGGAGCATCGATAGTAATTATAAGCTCAGGAGAAAGAAAAGGGCAATTATAATGCAATTATTTCTAAAAAGTATTTATTACAAACATTACAATAATATTCCTCCGAAAAAAATACACTTAAACATTCACAAAACGTAACAATCATTACTTATCATCAAAACAAATTGACATAATAAGGTGGTACACAAAACTGGTTCACAAAAAAATGCATGTAGTAAAAAAACTTTATACTTACACAAGTTTACTTTAAACTTTAAACTAACTTAAACATTATAAATAAAATTTGATTTAAAAAAACTAGTTGGGCACGCCTAGGTAAGAAACTGAAGGCTATGGCAATTAATACATAATACTATACAACATTTTAACTTTAACTAAGGGCCGGTACAGACGGACAGCTTATGAACTGCAACCCATCTGCAAAATGGCAGTTCAAGTGCAGTTCGAATGCAGTTGACATACGTAAGTTTTGATGCAGTTACGTCACCTGCATCAGAGCTGCACTCAAACTACAATTTCGCAGTCCGTCTGTACCGGCCATAAGACTTACATCAGTCTGCAGACTATGATTTAACATTCTTCGTCCATCTCAATATTCTCAATATGATACTAAAAAAGTTAACTTTATACAGCTAACCCACATGAGAAAAGAAATAGAACAGCGCCGCAAGACTAATTTAAATAATACACATTTCACAGTATACATTTCAAACTGTCTGTTTGAATGAACTAACCGTAACCGAGTAAACCGACTTTTCAAATTTTCAGCAAACCTGTCTTTGGCCTCATTACTCGGATCGCTTACAATTAAAATGGCATATCAAAGTTTTCCTTCTAAATGTCTCTTATGATCATTTACCCCTGCGCGCGCGCATGAGAAGCGCGATGTAGGCCAGCAGGCGGAACCCGATGAAGAGGAGAACCATGTTGACCACATCGAACGTGAAGTCATCCTAATGAAAAAAAAACATATACGGTTATTTGTAGTTAAAACTTTACGGTTGTACTAAATTTGAGTGGAAAATAAAGGGGTTTGTAGTACATAGATGAACAGTCTTCTGTCATAGTCAAGGTAAACTATAAAATATTTTTTTCAGAAAAATAATTAATCCCAAAATCACTAATATTACAAACGTTTGTGTTAGTTTGTTACTCCTTCAAGCTGCAACGACTTGACGGATGTGATAAAATGTGAAATGGAGATAGCTAGGTACTCTGGATTAACACAGGCTATTTTCCATTCTGGAATATGCAAACATTACCAAGGGAATAATAACTAAAGTCATTTTTGTTATGCCATACCTACAGTTCTTAAAATTCCCCTTACTTAACTAATGACTATTCCAAGAGTTGAAACATGTTCAAACTATGCAAACGCTGTTTACACAAACATTACTAACCTCTGAGAAGCTGAGGGTCTCAAGCACGACCTTCCCAGAGGCAGGGCAGGTGAAGTTCTCCCTCGTGCAGGCGATGGATTCCACGCCAGACCACTGGTTGACCAGCAGCGCCTCGTTGCCGTACCGGAACCAGGACAGGTACGATATCCAGCCGAGGTACGGAGGCACAGAGCTAAAGATAGAAGAAGAAGTTTAAGAAGACCAAATAAAATATTAATCGCTTGCCGAGGCTTTAAAATAAATAATCTGTCTGGAGTGAAACTGGCAGACCTTTGGCCACTTCATTTGATCATCGGCAGTTAGGAATACTGTAGTTCCACAGCTGTCTGCACGTCTAATACTTCACCAGGCTTCACTACTTGCACAGTACTATCACTTGGTTAAAAAACCGATTGAACCAGCTGTGTTACACTTTGAGAATACACGTATGAACTCTACAACAGACCAGCTTACGAGACCAGCGTAGCCGCTGGACTCTTAAGGAGGCCTTGGTGATTTGCATGAAGTGCCAACACTTAATCGCTACCTTTTAACGTATTTCAGCCAAGTGGTACATATAGTAAACTCAAATATAAAAAAGGGAACTGAGAGTACAGTGCCACTGTAAAAAAGGCTTTCTGGTTTGGGTATAATCGATTTGACTATCATAAGTAGATGTGAGAGAAAGAAAAGTACAAACCCGAAGGTCTTTTGAAGAGCTATTGCACTGTACGGTTATTATTTTGTAAAAAAACCATAGAGTTGCCATATTTTGGTGACACGCATTCGCCGCTGGCAACCCTAAATTGAAGTAATTTGGACACGCAGTCGTTACGCCAGCCCTGCACGTAGACTTACCCTGAGTTGAGGAAGAAGCCTCCGAAGAGCATGAAGGGGATGATGATGGGCGGCCCCACTGACGCCGCCATGCTCACGCTGCTACTGGCACAGGAGATCAGGTATCCTGGGACAATACAACAAATGAGTACCGCTCATAAGTATACATCAGCCCCTTATCCCAGAAGACTTTATAAATGTAATCATCACCAATGATTCTACGCTCGTCTACTGCAGGTATAGGCTTCATCAAATGCACTTTACAAATATACAATTTATAAAAAATATACGGTCGACCAAGAAAGACCTTTACTACTTTTGGACCTTGACGTCATACAAATACAGTCGAAAAGTGGTAAAGGAGTTTTTTAATCGAATATCCCTACTATTAACCATAGAAAAAGTGATTAATCTGACTTGTACAATTGTAAAGTTTGTGGGTTAGAGCACAGTCAACAGCCACTAATGTTATAAAATTTCTCTTTAATTAAATAGCCTAATTCCATGCCGATAAACATCAAAGCATGCAAACTATATAAACAAACGAACTGTATATACAAAGTTAAATTTCTAGAAAGTATAGTAGGTACTTCAGTAATCCACTCGTGCGTGAGTTCACTCCATTTTACCGAGACATGATATAGTACACACGTATGTATTAAACTTTTTCGTGTCTGACTGACTAACTGAGTAACAGACAAGGAACAACCTGAACACCCAGAAGATCTTTGCCTAGATACTTAATTAATTCGGAGGAAATCTCTAAACATTAACACATGGTCAGCTGTTACATTTTTACGACATTGTGTCGACTATAAAACCTTCTAGAATGTGAAAGACCAAAGACAGTAAGTAAAAAATGCAGTTATATTAAATTAATCCTATCTATTTTTAGAACTCGCTTCTCTACTTATTTAACATTGCGCCCCAGAAAATGTATCTACATAAATGTAAATTTAACTGATACATTTAAAACAAATTCTTAATTCTAACGTAACATTCCGGTTTGACATGTTGACGTTTGTCGTGGAAAGTCTCAAGAATGAAGGGCGGCTGTATAAAGTATCAAGATATTTGAGATGCTGTGGTTAGAAATCTATTTAGCGATTTCGTCAGTCTGTCATGTTAACAATGAATGATGTATCGTAATTGTGTTTTTTTATTATCGAAAAATGTGTCTTATGAACAGGGCATTGTGGTATTTGTTCTGTACATATATTTATATGTTATGACGTTTTTATGAGAATATCGGAGGCCTAACGAGATAAATGACAGATGAACTATAACGCAGTTTGTAGAGCGTGTCACTTGGCTCCCATCAATGGTATGTCATATCATTTTTCATATGGGAATCTTAATACTAGTAGTATAAATTTCGTAATACGGTTACATTATTTTTTTAGGTAGGTTTTGTACCTAGTTTATAAATATTATCGTTATAAAAAATCTTCTAAATCAATTCTAATAGGTAACTATTGAATAAATAAAAACACCCGAGTAAGGCGACCACCTTCAGAGCCGATAACGCTTACTCTACGGAGTTATTAAAATCGAGTTATGTAAGTATACAATTCCTAAATCTCCCTGAACAAATAGGTAGTTCTTAATGAACCCAAATAGGAATCTTTAAAATAATTATAACGAGTGGCATTTTTTGTGACCATTTCTTGGTAATCTTCCCATCAAACAGGTTTTGAGTTCCGCCTAAACTGTCACGCCGCATCTAAGATACCAAACATTTTTAACAATTAGGTTCAATAGGCATAATAGCACTATTATTAATGACTTTTAACATAATTTACGTATCTACTTTATTGCGGTGTCATTTTTATTTAATTGTTAAAGGCATAATGAACATAACACTCATATAAAATGTTGCACCATGAATTAAAATCAAATTATTAGTTAATTGTCCTCTGGCCAGGTTTCTATTCTACTGGTTCGATATTAATCACGCTGTTTACGATCACGTCATTGATTATTGGCAGGTAGCACAATGCCTTCGCCAGATTACTTTTAAAATAATGAGGCTTGACTTTTGACGTCACAAAATAATCACTAAAGGGATGGAATGATAATTTGCAATACTCGTAGTGTCACTGACAAAGTTCAGACAGTCAATTTAATGCGTAAACCACTGAATAGAACTATGTGAAACTGACGCAATAGTTTAAATGGTAAAAGTCTAACAATTTGGTCTGTTACTCAGTTTTGGTTGACTGAAACTTTACCACAGAGTAGGTACTTCATAATAATATCTTATTGTATCTTGATGATTAAATTTATATACTTAATTGTAATCCATACCTACTAAATCATAAGAAGTGTAAAACATAAAACTACATAAGAGCAATCAGGATTAGGCAATATTTTAGACAGAATTATTTACGTACCTAATTACATTTAATTCTATTTCACAGTTCAACGTAAACCCGTATAATATAATTCTACTATGATAAACCCCACAAAATAAAATCGCTTTGCAAACAAAACACAAACCTAACATAAAATAAAACTTACCAAATGATGTAGCAACATTGGTAATCAAGGCTGCCAACCCCGAAGCGATGAAGAACCTCTCAGGAGCAGGGTTCAGCCCGATCATGTAGTACGCTATGGTGGTGAAGACCAGGGGAATGGTGGCGAAGACTGGTGCCTCGGCCAAGGTCTTCGAGAGGAAGTAGACATCAGCTCGGTACATGCCGTTGTGGTGCTCGCGGATGAAGATGGGGAGCTCAGCGCAGAATACCTTAGTGAATATACATTATACATAGTAAATATCTATACGTAAAACCAGTTTTTAATGACTGACTGAGTGCCGCACAGCCTAGACCGTTATAATAGTCGCACAAAGACACACACAAGCACACTTCACTGGAGAGAAATGCGCAGATTGAGGAAAAGTAGCGTTATCTAGGTAAATATTTATTCCAAAAGCAAAGATCTTCATTGTGTTAAGGAACTGGGTAAAGCTTGGCAAAAAGAGATTATAAAGAATGTTGGAAGGGAAATGCAACATTTATGATAGACCAGGTTGTGGTGGTTGCCACTCGAGAATATTGTAGTTTCCCCATCACCATGTAAAAATCTTTTTTGCAAACTAAACTTTGTTTAGTTAAGCTTCAGAGCTAGAGGAACCCTGGCATCATTAACAAAAAAATAATTACGGATTTATTAACTATTCTTAACCTATGAAAAGTAAAAAAAAGACATTTTTATCTTATCATTGTGTGGAATCTGAATGACCTCGGTAAGTTTAACATAAATTCATAATTAAATTCATTATTTACATAGTTGATGACATTTCTTGAATTGTATAATAATCGAGTTTTAATATCAAGTGTTCGCTAACTAAAACAAGTTAAAAATCAAGCTAAATTCTATAAAAAAATATCACAATTAAGTAGCACATCTGATAACCTGTCTTGTCCATCAAGATAATGATACCAACCATTTGCTTTAAGACGTATACATGTTACTCACTTTACACGTTTACACGTTTAATGACAACAATTAGATATTAGATTCTACTGCAATTAAAAATGTGCCTTTTTTGAATAAATAATTAAACAAATCAGCACCAACAAGAAAAAACATAACAACAAAAAAGAACATGAATATAAAACGACAGAAGAACATAAAACAGAATCGCATCAGGCTTATGTTGATCAACATGATGAACATTATGAAGATAAAGATGGTACTTACGTTGATGACCGCGAAAATGTTCTGGAAGGTCATGTTGGTGAGGAACATGAAGATGGCACCGTTGATGTTCATGACGCCATCTTGGTCGAGGTGCTGCCCGAAGTAGATCACTCCGATAAGGATCGACACCATCTGACAAATATCTCACAAGTTAGGTTGCTGTAGGTACACATTGTTGCGAGTCCACAACGATTGTTTTATTATTTTGAAGTTCGAAACTATAAGTGTAGAATGAGGGCTTTAACGGAAGAGCCGCGCTGATTTTAATGCCAGCATTAAGCTGAATTGGGACCATTTCGTGACTAGATTTTTTGAGTGCTTATTTTTCTGTACTTTGTTGTTGTTTGTCGCGAATAAATATGTTTTTTTAATGTGTACATACTTTTGTAAAAAATAAGTTTAGGGAATTCAATGAGATTAGCCAACTAGGATGAATATGCAGATGATTGTATCAAAGTTTCAGAGTTAAGAAACGAAATTCTAAATCTGAAGCGTTTAATTAATAAATCACAAAAAAGACCAATTTGGACTTCTTTGATAATGTAACCAAAGTTACATCACAACTTGAAGGTTTTTATCGATCTGTTAAGGCATAGGTGCACTCGGTACATTAGCTTCCATTACCAAGGTAGAAGCCCTGTGTACTCATTCTGTAAAATAAATAAACCATTATAAAACCTGTTCTGAAACAGCATATACTTACGATAGTCTGAAGGAAGCGCACTTTGATGAGCATGGGTTCCTTGGTGACGGAGAGCCAGGAGCGCCACAAGACGGCCCGGAACTGCGCCCACCACGACACCTTGTAGGGGGAGCGGCGCGGGCGCCGGGTCGCCGTCGTCCACGCGGCTTCAGCCCAGCCCGATGAGATCTTACGCTGGTTCAGGAAACATGGTCGACTTACAACAACGACACTTGTAAAGTAGACCTAATACTAATTACATGAAGGTACACCTTACAATTTATATGACTAGTCAGTCATTTGAAGTATTTGATCAGTAAAAGTAATCCTTGTTTTGACTTTTCACTAATTATCAACCATTATTCTGTTTTAAAACCTTAAACTGCACTTAACCGAAACGAGACTTCAAATGAGCGATTTCTCAGTTACCTACAAACCAAAAAGTTATACTGTTGTTTTTAGACACAACCACATAATTATGACCATCTAAATTTATAAATTGAATTTAAACAAATAAAACAAAGAGGTACACATTCAAGGAGGCAATTGTAGTACTGCCAAAGACTAACCTCATGAAGCAATGCGTTCTCAGCCTCTGCGGCTATACTGCAGCCCAGCTCCGACTTGGCGTACGCAGTGCACACGGTGTCCACCGTGTGCCTGGTCGCCTCCTCCCTCCCTGGCACTCCTGCCAGGATCTGGATGAAATGGTCTGCTGGGTTGTAGTTCGCTGGACACGCTGCGCCTAACCTATCAGAGACAATTAAGTAAAAATAAGAGCAGTGAAGATACCTACATTTTCAAATGTCTTGCTATTCGTCTATAAATTTTAATAATTGCCCTTACTAAAAGAATTTAAAAAACAAATCATTTCGACTACTAATGGCCTACGATAATTACCGAGCAATCAATTAAATACCGATTTCTAAATAACAAATCATTAATCCACTTTTAAGGAACATCAACTCCGTAATTCAACTTATTTCTTTATTGCACAATAATAAGTATAAATGGTGGACTTGATGCCTAATGGAAATCTCTACCAGTCGATTACTAAATCCTACAAATTTACACAGTTGGTCCACAGAAACAGGAGTCGGAGAAAAGAAACTTACGACATAATAAAACTAAGCAAAACTACTTACATGTATAACTACAAATACACATGATAGGCATGCACATATAAATAGATGTAACATATATATACCTATAAAAAAAAACACAGTAGACACTGAAACATGATGCAACGATTTTTCAATCTCTACTGTGTCTCTTGTTATAGTAAGTTTACTTACTCTTTGAAGAATTCGGTGGCCTGTTCTGGGGAGCCGAGGAAAGCGACCCTGCCGTCGGCCATAATGAGGAGCTTGTCGAACATGGCGTACAGCTCCGAGGAGGGCTGGTGGATGGTGCACACCACCGTCTTGCCTTTCTGTGCGAGACCTTTGAGTACCTGGCGGAGATGATTGGTTTTATGTGATGCTTAGTTAATTAATTATACTAGTTTTCTGCAGAATAGGTAGGACAATTAGTCCGCAACTTATTGTCGCTTTTGGATCCCTTTCTTGTTAGTTAGCAAAGATAAAGACGGAATGAGTGACAATCGAGAAAATACAATACATGCTATCCGATTAAAAAGGCGTAAAGTACATTATTGGCGCAAACAACAAAAATACTATATGTAGGTACAAGAACAAACTATATTTACACTAACATTATAAAGAAGAAAGATTTGTATACGAATTCTACGTGGACAAAATCGCTGGCAGAAGCTAGTAATTTATAAATTTAAAGAGCTCAAATCGCTGAAGCCAAGAATTTAAATCGCTTGAGCGAAAGCGATGACCTACAGATGGACACACATACGAAGTCTTCAAATACATAGTAAATATCAACCCTGTTTTATTGGTAAGGGGTTAAATCGTTGCTTTTCCTCTTTTATTCATAATAAACCAAATTTGGTACCAATTACAATAACTAGTACCTCATTATTTTAAGCGCCATGCGCCATGTCTAGAAATCTTAATGAGCTAGTTCCAACCTAACCGGATTATGTCATTTGCCTTAATGCGACCTATTTTTTGTGACGTTAGGTAAAATAAAAGTTGATACATTTAAGTAGGCTTTCAAGATGAACTGGTTTAATTTTAATTAATTTAAAAACTTGTACTTGGTTCTAATTTCAGTTCCAGTTCAAAACGACAGCGTATTCATTAACGTTGCATATAATTCGAGGTAGCTTCAGAAGGATTAAGGAATTATACAAATTAATTCATTTAAACTAATCTAAATTATTTAAATGCTCTATTAAATATCTTATTATTGAGCAAAGGTCATCCCCCATTCATCTCTTCACGAACTGATCTTTTCAATACCAAATGAATTCATATGATAGTTTCGAGCATATAAAATAAAATTATTGTTAATAAAATATTCCGAAGATACAAATTATTTAGAAGTAAATTACTACGCCAATGACAATCGTCCACCGAACTAACTTGCATAATTTAATGCTTAAACAAAGCCCGCATAAAGCACAAAAGTAGTGGGCAGACGAACTATAACATACTGACACTGACGAATCCTTTGCATTACATGTTATAGAAGATAACGTTCTCTTGTGTTGCCAATAAACTGAGAAGTAGATGAAACATAACAATCTTTTTTTTTGAGTAATATCGTGTAGAGGCCCTGAAGCTTTACTTATGGGATTTTTTAAGCTATAAAATTTATTTGGCAGGGTCATCTTCCTTATATCCCAAGCGCTAATTAAGGCACAACCTAGCGGTGTCATTTTCTTTTTCAAAAAACGTTAAGTTTGCTATCCGGTTTAAATGTCACTCTTTACAAAAAGCAATAAAAAAAACACACACACTTAAAGATAAAATAACTCCGGGTTGCTTCACTTTTTGCACCAACCTGAATAACATTCTGAGCCATAAAGGAGTCCAGACCGGAGGTAGGTTCGTCGCAGAACATGAGAGGAGGGTCAGTGAGGACTTCGCTGGCGAAGGATAGCCTCTTCATCTCTCCTCCTGATATGCCCTTGAGTCTTCCTGGTATACCTATTACTGTGTTCTGGCATTTTGATAGGGCGAGCTGGAAGAAAAAGGATGCTTAACGCGATTGTAGGATGGATGATGGATCACAAATTTTGTACTTATTTAAGTATTTTGTAATGGAGTGTATGTTAAAATATAAAAATAAATACCATCATCATCATCATCATCATCATCATCATCATCTTCATTGTTTAAAGATACACCAGCGACCCTAACATGCATGCACCGCCGATACATCCCTTGAACCTTTTTCCACCGTTTTTTATCCGCCGTTTTAGTAACTCTAAATTTTAATATGTAAAGCATTATGAAGTTACAAAAATATCGTTATATTTTATCTTCTGTCTTAACTATTTATGAATATTCTTTTTAATTTTACAGTATTTTTGATACTCATTTCAACCTAAAGTGGCCAAAAAGGGTACAGTGGCCATAAACGGTACTTTTACCCTATAAGGGGGTTTAAGGGTTAAACAGCACTCCAAATGCATTTATTAACAGTGTATTATGATTGAACAATCCAATAAAGTAATTTGGTTACATTGGTTACATTCACCCCATCATAAAATCACCGTAACATTTCATTGATCCCACCGTCCACGTGAGGGCATGGGATCACATAGACCAAACAAGTTTCGGCCAGAAACGCATTCTAAATAGCCTTCTCTCGTAGTTTATAGCTTTAATTACGCTTTAAATATCTTTCGACACACGGCAAGTTTTAATAGGCGTAGTGTCGGCCACAAAATATGGTAGAGGCCAAAGTTCCCAATTAATTTCTGGCAAACAAAACGACTAAGTGAACAACTTTTGCATAATACTCGGAGGACCTAAACCAGATCGATGTACGATAGCTTAAAAATTTAGAAAACTGATAAAATTTATGGATTTGACATTAAGTCCTCAATAGTTTAACTCAATGCTTTTTTTCGTTGTGATTTTAAAGCGGTAAGCGTAAGCGATCGCTAAGGCTATTAAAATGAAACGACATTAGGTAAATACTTTACGCCCCCAAACGCCCGAAACTTGATCGTAACGGAGCCAATAGAAAACCGTGAACTTTACGCACTTACCTCTTGTATGACTTCTTGAACTCGGCGCATGCGATGTGCGTACGGTATGTGGCGATCCATCCGAACTAGAGCCTGTCGAAAAAACATTTAAATTAACAATCGATATATTACAATAATCTCAGTATTTCGCATTTTTTGGTCATTATTGTATTAAGATAGAAAGAAATAAGCGCTGTGAAATAATCAAAAATAATTTATGAAGAAGGTATGATGCTTATTAGGCTTTATAGGCCCAAAGGTACTAAGTTGGACCTAACCGACATCACACGTAATATACATAAACTTTAAAATAGAAAAACTTAATTGCGACCTTCTACTTTTAGAGCTGATTATTAATCGGCTCAATCGATTCCTGTCAAAGCTGATTGAAATGTAAAAAAATATTCTAAATCTTTTCATCTATTGGAATACTACAAAGCCGCAGACTTACAAACGTGCACAAGCATTGAACTTATAACACCTCTGTTTAAAAAAAAGGTACAATAAATGTATATATCAAATGTAACGCTAAAATTCGTTCACCTACAACCAGGCCATATTGTCCGTGAGAATATTTTTCGTCTGTACTTTTCTGACGTTAGTTAATTCGTATCTAGTTTTTGTAGCTCAATCAGTTTTTTCGCGTAGTTAAAACAAAACGGTTGAAAAAACCAGACCATTATAATTAAGTAATTTGTTTTTTATTAATAAAGGCCTTGTGGGAAGGTGAATAATATTAATAAATAGTTGAAAGGTCAGAAGGTATAGTCTAGGCATATAATATGCCACATTGTTTTAAACCATATCTTTACCATATTATTGTAAACTTTATATATCTCTTATAAATTTTCCAGTACAAGCAATAATATGGTAAACAATAGGTACAATAACGATATGCTTTAAAACAAAGAAGAATAGATCCTGTAATAGAGTCCTGCTGATAACATTCTTGAGCTGGAAGAATAATCGCAACCGACTAAGATCCCGCATACGCACGCATAACGCACAATAACATCTTATTTTGATGTTTGAAAATAATTACTTAGGGCCGTATTAATAAACTCAACCGAGATGGCCATCACAAGATACGTTACGTCAATATCAACGTCAAGTCACAAAAAACGGTCATTTTTGGCGAATCTTGACATGAGCATTACAGTCATGATCAGTCTATTAATACAGTCAAAAGCTAAGCTACTAATATCTATACTTAAGGCCATCGCACCTAATATATCGCACATGACAATCAATACCGTCTTAACTCGAAATGTGACGGTGTTGAAAAATTTATTCTAATTTCAAACTACTACAAATAGTTATGCGCTACAATTTATTTTTGAGTTAATACGGTATTGAATGTCATGTGCGATATGTAAACAGACCTTACATACATACATAAACTCACGCCTTCGTTCCCAGCGTGGGGTAGGCAGACCTACTGTTACAGAATTTGATAATTCGGTAACCAGTTTTTGCACAATTAGGCTAAGGTGTTAACTAGACCTAGTGTATAAGTGACAGGTTGCAAGCCCTTCGCCTAACAATACTACAAGCCTTTATTCCCTTAGTCGCCTCTTACGACATCCACGGGAAGACATGGAGTGGCACTATTCTCACCTGGCAACCACACGGATCTAACAGACTTAAAACAGACCTTATTATGTGGCATAGGAGGTGTAGATATTTTTGAAGCCTTTGGAACGTATTTATGACTTTAGCTGAATATAAACATCTCATATTCAAATTGAAACACTCACCTGAAACACCAAATGCTCCCTAACAGTGAGCGTGCCGATGAACAAGTCTTGCTGCTGCACGTATGCCGACAACGCTGTCAGCGCTTCAGGCGTGGCTGGCTGGCCGTTCAGCGCCCGCGTCCCGCTGGCCACCACTCCGCTTGGGGTACGGAAGGTCAGGGTGTTCAGGAGCGTGGTCTTACCAGCCCCGGAGGAGCCCATGATAGCCAGCAGCTCCCCAGGGTAGGCTGCGCCGTTTACTAAAGGGAAGACCTTGACATTAGGATGAGGGGTTTGCTTTGCCTTGAACTCTTCAGAGGTTAATATAGAATCTAAAGTTACAAGATTGACTGCAATTTTCAACATGTGGTGGTTGATTGGTGTTATGAAATGGCGATAGTATTGTGAATCTTATAACTTAAATATATTGACATTAAATTTCGCTGTGCACAAAATAGTTTAAGTTTAATATTTAAAATAATAACAACATATTATTACAATAACTCATCATTATTCCTATCTACAAGAGTTTTTAGTTATGAATTGCCAATTTAAACTCTGGCAATCCTTTTCATCTACGAAAATTGACGGGATTGATTGAATTATATTGATGACACGTTAACCTCGTTGGTAGTAACCCTGCTTACGAAGCTAACGGTCTCGCGGGTTCAAATCCCGGTAAGGGCAGTTATTTGTGTGATGAGCGCGAGGTTCATGTCTTGGATGTTTTCTACGTATTTGAGTATGTATTTCCCTATATAAGTAAATTCATCGTTGTCTATATCGGGACTAAGTCAATTCGTCCTATGAAAAACAAAACGATTCATGACAGACAATTGAACTCATTGTTGCGCACACAGATTGGACCTGTCTATAGAACTTGGTCACTTACCACTCTTTAGCAGCTGCTTCCTCTGCTGGAACATGCGGTCCGATGACGTCCTCCAGAAGTTCCAGAACCTTCTGCTCCTGGACCTGTTCTCTGTTGCGAAGGCGTTGATGTCCGCCCAGGTGTACGTGACCTTCTCCACTGTCCCGATGGCCCCATAGTTACGCTGGGGTATCGCGAGGGTCACTTCTCCCCCGCTCACTCGCGGCGATTCAGTCGGAGTGTTGGTATTCTGGTGGGTAATATTTTTTTAGACATTTTTGGATTAGTTATCGACCAAACCTTGAAAACTAAGATATTTTGGGCAAAAAGACTTTCTTCCCGCACAATAAATCTAATTTAGTTACAATATTATTTGTCTCTTTCTACCAAATTCAAATGTCACAATGACAGATAAGGACAAATAATATTTTAAGCACACTTTAGCTACTGCACGGTTATGAATTAGAGGGTTTATCTCTTTCAAATTAAGAAAATAGCTGTAATGCATGTCCTAAAGTCTAGAAAATTACCCGATGAGCATTTTCCACATCAGCTAACAAGGGTGTCGCGAACTCGACACCGCAGTGTTGCCAGCCGCGGAAACGTCTCGCGAATACGATACAAGAAGCCAAAAAACCTACGAATGATATCATCGGGTCTAGCCGCATTAAAATGCAATTTGATGGATTAGGTAACAAAAAAAAAGCGGTTACAGAATGAACAACAAGTTTTTAGAGTTTTTGGTAATTCTGTAGCCCTGCCTACCCCACTCTGGGAATGAAGGCGTGAGTGTATGTATGTGTATGTATGGTTTAAAAATGTCAATGTAATTTAGTTTTTGTAGACCTTTTTTGGATATATGCATTAGAACTACCATAAACCGTCGAACAATCATGGAAAGCCAACACAGATTAAGCATTATTTGTGCTTAGCAAAACTATTTCAAAACATTTTAATACCTAGTTGTGAATAAGTTGCTGTCGACAATTTAATTTTTTAGACAAGCGTTTATTGCCGACTGTACTTTTTTCCAGCTTCATTATTTACTTATCAAGACTACTAATGAGTCCTAACCAGATATGGGCAAAATTTATTCGAATGACGAATAACGAATAAGAATAACCAAATTATTCGCGAATAACGAATGAAATTCTCGAATGATTATTCTTATTCGAATAATTTCGTCGAATAATTTATTCGTTGAATGAATTGCCACGAATAAATATTATGTACTAGTGTGTTATTATACCTGCTCCATTTTTCTCTAATAAATTAATAAATTATTCGTTATTCGAAAAGTAGTCGAATTATTCATTCGTGGATAAACTATTCGCGAATAAATGATTCGCAAATAAATGATTCGAAGAATACATTATTCGACGAATAAATTATTCCCGAATAAAAATATTACGAATTATTTTTTATTCGAATGATTATTCGAATAAATAATTATTCGAATAATGCCCATCTCTGGTCCCAACACGGTGGGTCTACGTTACCTTCCTGATCCTGTCGACACCTTCCGACTCCATCATCAGACCACCTCTTAGATACCATAATAAGTATTGCATTGTCACCGGGTTTACATATGTGCTGTGGTCCAAATTTCAGCCTACTCAATTAACGGGAACTGGTACAAAATTGGTTTACAAATTTTAACGAACAACTTACGAACAGGGCAAGTTAAATAAAAGCTTGTAAAATAAAATATGTTCCAATTATCCCACCTGCCCCTGAGTAACGTAGATGTGTAGGTAATTGAGATTTACATCATGTAGAGCATGCAATAATCATGGACATGGACATTGTTAGTGTTAGGCATGGAACTAAAAAAATTAACATTTCAACAAAACAACGACGACGCGTAACTACCTACAGAGCCAGCGGTTCTGAGTTTCCAAGGGCAAATATTTGTGTTCAGAGTCTTGTATGATTTGTTTGTAGGTATTAAGTATTAATTGCTCTAAAATCTTTGTTTATCTTTGTGTACAGTATAACCCATAGAACAAACGTATTAGAGCTTAGTTTGGGACTAATTTAATGTGTGTGAGATCACCCGATATGTTTTATTAGTTTACAATACTATTTTGGTGGTAATAAAAAATATATTAGAACAACCCAAGAATTCAATAAAAACGTGGTCTAAAATAAATGAATTACAAAACTATTGAACTCTTCTAAGCACGTGAATCGGAAAGGGAACTCGCTAACATTCATGGGGTGTTAATTACCGGATGGGATTAGAGCCGGTATCGGTTTCGGTTCCGGGCCGCGTCGGGTTCCGCACGTGATACGGTAGCGCTGTCTCACACCCGCACGGGAACCTCTTGACCCTCAAACTTACCTATGTGGTAGGACTAAGAGGGCAAAATCCTAATGTATTGAAGTATTAGCTTCTGCCCGCGACCTCATCCGCATAAATATCCATTATCGTTATTCCCTCGGGAACTTTTAAAATTTCCAGGATAAAATGTAGCCTATGTGTTAATCCAGGGTGTAAGCTATCTCCATTCCAAATTTCATCCAAATCCGTCCAGCCGTTGCAGCGTGAAAGAGTAACAAACCCATACATCCAAACATACAAACTTTCGCGTTTATAATATTAGTAAGGATAGTCCTTCTTAAAAGTCGATGTTAAGCTATGCGCTAGATTAATTTAGTCTCCATTGGCTCATGAGTATAGCACGGGCTAGGCATATACTCATTTCGATTAAAAAAATATATAGTTATGTGCTTCTATATTAGGTAGTTTTAATCTTTGACATTTTAGAGACATAGTAACTCGTTCGTTTTTTTTCAAACTAATCTTGTGTATAAAAAATCATCACTAAGGAACGACTTAAAATTGACATTAACTAACTCTGCGAGCGGTCTTTAAACGTAGAGTTGAATTAGACAAATACCTACGGTCCATACCGATAGACTTGTCTTTTTAGTAAACACTTTTATAACCTCAAAATGCTCCTTTTTCGTCTAAAATAACTTTTTAATCATAAAATAAACGATCTATGATGTAAAATCAGGAAAATGGTGTGCAAAATGTGCTCTCTAATTGCTTTATTTAGCGGGAAACGGCCATTTTAGCCAAAAGTGATGCATTTTGAGGTTATATCCTCGTAAGGTCCGATGTCCTAAATTTAGGACATCTGTCAAAGTGACTTTTGACTTAAGTTGACTGAAATAAGATTATTTTTCGAACTAACTAAATTTGACGTGGGCCTTAGGAGGATATAATTGTTTACTAAACAAGACAAGTCAATTGGAATGGAGTATACTTAGTAAGTTTAAATAACCAGCCTCTATTCGACAGCGTAAAACCATATTGCGTTTGACATGTCATGGTATTGTTTTCAACTCGGCCGCCATTACGGTCAAGTAAATAAGAGCTACCAAAATGTTGACTATACGACACGTCAAAAACAATAAGGTTTTACGTTTTTACCTAGTAGATTCTCAGCCCGGGCTCTATTCAACACGGTAAAACGATATTGCTTTTGACTTGTTATCACATCGTTTTCAACTGGGCCGCCATTACTGCCATGTAAATAAGAGCTATCATACCGTTGACGATACGATAACATGTCAAAAGCGATATTTTTTACCGTGTTCAATAGAGGCCCTGAAAACATTGAACGCAACGTAAAGTATCGTCATTAATTCATTATACAACTTTTACATTGGTCGAATCATGAAAACATTGATAGAGCTATTTATTTTCCCAAAATTTAGTTTAATTGCAACTAAAGAACTCATTGTCAACCTTTGTATTATTTGTAAAAAACACACACACTTTCCTAATGTTTGTCCTACGCATTCACGAATCGAAATACATTCAATATTAGAATCGACTGCCCCATTTAGGGACCGGAATAGAACGAACAAAGAATCATCTTTGTCTAGCGTCTTCCAAAACCGGTTATACGAATTCAGACAACTTAAAGCTCTATCGCAGTCAAGGACCCTGTAGAAATGATATATCATTCTAATAGATTAAACGGCCCAGCACATAAGCTCACACGGACATCTACTTATTAGTAAATAAATATACGACATCATTTTTGATCGAAAAAATTTGTATTTATCTTGCTTTTTCCATTAATTTTACCCACCTGTACCGATCGAGTAGGTACAGAATTGAGAAACCAAGACGAAAAAAAATCTACCTGACAAAATACAATGTCGTATGTTCATGCATTTATTTACTAGGTATATTTGTACTGAACAAGCACCCGACTTAATTGCCACTGCTTACAGAGTTTTACTAATATTTTACCAAAACATCATTCGGCAAACTATATCATTTTACAAACCTTCATTTCGCGAAGAGCAAACTTCTTCCCGCCGCATTATTTACAATTGTGTTCGTGCTCAAAACTCTAACCAAACCTAACTTATTTAATAAGCCCATGTAACCTATGTAATATGTTATGGTTTAACAAAAAAACGTTTAAAATCAGCTGATCAAGAGAATCCTTCAATTTGTCCAAACGCTACGATGTCACACATACATGCACTAGCAGAGCGTTCAAGCTTATTCTACCTCTCTTTTGAAGTCTATAAACAATATTGGTATATTTAAAAACAGTATAACATTGTTATATCTGTCAGCTTCCCGAAAACTTCGAACGTAACGTTGTAATAGGTAGTAATTTACTATGCTGTGCTAGAGTCTTACAGGATGTGACCTATTGCAGTGAATAGATGACAATTGATAGATCGTGGTTGTAATCGTAGATAGGCTTAAAGATATCGGCTAGGCATCTATTAATTAGGTTATGCGTGGAAACGTTTTGTTCAACGTGACTCATATTTTGCAGTAACGATTAAGGCTTAAAAATTGTCTGTTTGCAAATGTTGCGTAACATTTTGTTCGAATATTTAGAAAAAATCTCAACACGTGTAGAATTTATCGAACGTAACGATTTTATAAAACTGAGAGATTATGTAAATGAGATGGATGTTCTTATGAGATGTTTCATTATTAGACTGACAATAGAATGTAAATCTGAAGAATCACTTAATTGAGTAATTTCGATGTATGGCTTATTTTTTTTCATTTTATGTTAAATACGAGTACCTACCTTCTTTTATGCTGTAATATTTTTCTGCTTAATAGATGAATGCAAAAAAACCTTGCATAAAAATTAATAGAGCCAACGGACTATATGCGTATTTAATGCATGCAAACTTGACTATGCCACAGAGTTTATGCATAAGTCATATATGCTTAAAATTATTATGCAATATAGAATGATTACAAAAAAAATATATGCCAAAGATATGGAAACCACTTATTAGACTCTTTAACATCAAATCCCAGTAACTTAATATTTAACAAAACAAAACTGGCGACAGATAAAAAACCTTTTTTTAAGTCGGTTAAGAAGGTTACAACTCATCGGCTAGTCACCTCGTCAGTAGATCGTAGGAAGGTATTTGGAAACCCGCGGAACCGGTGCATTATCAAACTCGTTTTACACTTTTGCCTCACATCAGAATTTAATGATCAACGCATTTAGAAGATTTCTTTAGCTTAAATTTAACTAATTGTACACTATGTTAAAAATAGAGCAGTTTTTTGATCTATAAGTATGTTAGGTATGGTTGGATATAAAACAGGCTTAATTAAAAAAAACTAAATTGTGGATTTAATATATAGACGATAATACCAATACATGCGGTCGGGTTTTTTAAAGTTTGCTTTTTGCTACTTATTTATGGGTTCTAACGTATATATCGAATAAGAAGACTTATATATGTTCGTGTTTCTATATACTTAACCTTTTTTTTCATGATAATTAAAGCAGTACGAAATACGTCAGGACGTTTAGTCCACAGGGAAACAGACTTTAGTGGAAAATATTATGTTTACGTACCTCCGAAAAACAATACACATTCAGAATAATTATAATAATTAAAAATCCACTAATCGGGAGCGCCAAAGTTCAACTAAAATTGCAACTCCTATTATCGGAACTCCGAAAATGAAATTTTTATACCGCTGAAACCGTAAACTTTTCAGAAGTTCTGAAATATTCAATGTGTAGATAAGACTAGGTTAGGTTAGGTTTGATTTATAAAAATCCTGAAAATGTAACAGTTGCTGAAATAAATACGTTAGGAGTTGCGATAATTAGGACTTATGAGTCGTTATGAGTAAAAATAATTAGGTGAGCCAATATGGACCCCCACTAATCTGATAACCGACGTTTGACACGTTTCAGTTAACCAATACGTTTTATTTCAAACAAGCGACCCGCCCTCGCTTCGCTTCAGTTTATGCGAGTTCTCTTTAATACCTACCTCTTGAATCACTCTATCTATTGATGAATACCGCATTAAAATCCGTTGCGTAGTTTGAAAGATTTAAGCGTACATACAGAGGGACAGACGGCGGGAAGCGACTTAGTTGTATACTATGGAGAGATATGATTCGAGCAAAACGAAATAATTATATAATTTAAATAATATTTAACATTAACTACCAAGAAACAAATATTTACCTGCGGCGAAGCGTTGAATGCGACCCGTTGGTGTTCAGCCGAAGTGGAAATCAGGGGCTCCTGCTCCTCATTACCGGCCGTCATTTTCACAAGAATAACAATTCAACTTAGTCAGTGAAAATTCAATTTTTTTGTTATCACGAGTCACCCACGCAAACACGGCAGTAACACTGTTTCGGTGGACCAGGCGGGCGCGCGCGGGCAGCGATGCCTCCGAATGATCGCCGAGCGTTGCCTAATCGTCGTCGCGTCCGTGCAACCACTCTAGGCAAATATTGCCTATTTAATTACAACCTACCATCAACTCCAGTGCAACCTGCTGATAACAATTATCATTCATTATATAAACCGGAATGAAACACGCCAATCTCGTATGTAAATGTTTATTCAAGAAAAATCATATTTGAGAAAGCAAAAAATTATTCGGTACATTATTATACAATATTTTAATGAATATCTTTTATTTTTTTCTTCGTTACTCGTATGAATATAAATGACACATGACAAAGGAACTATTGTACGTAGACTGAGATGTTCGCGGACTTAATAATATGCTTTAGCAATATGGCTAACATACTCCTCTTATATCGTAAGCTTATGCTAGGTAATTCACAATGACATTGCGTTAACATACATTATTCATTCGTTTATAATATTATTTGGTGAATTACTTCCTCTATGAATAACCCTCGGGGTCGCCAGTCGACCCGCTATCGTAGTGCGTTACTCTAAACCTTTACGTTTGAAACTGCGCCGGCGCGGGGAGGCTGAATAAACGTAAATATGATACATCCTTACAAATCTGTGTGAAGACAATTTTAAACCCTGTATATTGTACTACGAATATATTTACTCTGTACTATGGAATTCTGAATCGGAACTATTGCAATTTCCTACCACAGGCCCCGCGCGTCGCTTAAGCAAGCCATAACCCAAGCTATCTCCCGCCAACCCTAATTATAAATAAAATAACGGTATTATTTACATTGCACAAACGAAACTCCTGACCATTAACGTATTTAATGTATTAACCTATAGGTAATAACGTATGAGATATTTAGCACTACATAGGAAGCATGTCGGGTTATATTTTAGTCTATTCTGTTAATACCTATATGGCTAGCGTCCGGTGTAGACGACTATATGTTATATCTGCCGATATTATAAATCGATAATCTCAAAATGTGCAATATTTATTGTAAATGTTATATTATAAATTCATGGATTATGGACTAATTTATGATACATAAAGTTACTGTATGTAAATACGATAGAACGCTTCGTCTATACTAACACGTCTATATTGTTTAGTATCTGTCGAGTTGGCTAGCTTATATTGGAGTTTTGTTCGTCTCACTTATCTTATTGATTACTTTTTATGATCTATATAGTTATCTGTTCACGGTGGCGGAGTTTTGAACAGTTAGAACAGTGCAGGATGCTCGTCCCTGTAAAGGTTTGCTTGGGAAGGTCGGTGCTCGGTCGACGATTCAGACCCGCCCCTCTAATGACTTCTATGCTATCTAACTTTAGTTTACGTTCACAAAAATAACACGTAAGCAACCCCGGTAACAAATTGTGATGTGATTTGTTTCGCTACAATTAATGTAAATATTAAAAGATAACAAAGAAAATTTTCTTAAAGGCTTATCCACTCGTACATACATTAAATTCTATCATAATTCGCTAACTTATGCTTTCGACGTACTCAGCTAGTCGGGACCAGTAACTGTGATGTTTCGGAGTAAAATACTTGATATATTATGCGGCACAAACTCTTGTAGTCTAACTATTCTATAATACATAAATTCGCAGACACTCAATATGTTCACTGTTAATATAAGTTCAGCATTCAAGTTTAGACAACCCTTATTATATAACTACCGCAGTCCATGTCGGGCGATCAGTGGGCTAGTCAAGTTGCTTCAGTGAACGTTATCGAATTATATAATGGAAGAATATATGTATATGATTGGGTATGGTCAAAAAACTTTTCCCAAAGTATCACATCCCAAACTATTTTACCCAAATTATCATTTGGCAAAAAATCATAAGTCAAAACAACTTATCGCAATTTAACAGTTAGCAAATTTTTATTTGGAAAATTATTACTTAACAAATAATTACTTAGGCATGTTTCATTTTACCAAATTTCATGTAAGTAGTCAAACGTATCGATTGGTATGTCATACTCTTCCCAAAATATTGTATGACTTACGATTTACATCCTAATTGAGTAGTGCATAGGATAAAATTTAGGGTATGATTATATTTCGTTAAGTGGGTATTTTTCTTACTGCGTGCCTGTGACACGGTGATATTCACCATTCATTCGTTTGTATGTGGCATTCCTTTACGCATTGATTAGTTTGTAGCGAAACAAATAGATAGAAGCAAAAAATTTACCGCCACAGAAGAAAGAAGGATGTTATTAACTTGGTATCTGTTTTTACTGAAAGTAGATATGATGGAGTTGTTTCCGTGAAACAGTCGACGAAGCCCCGCTGGGCGGGGCTTCTATTCTGGGTAGATTGGCCCTTCGGGCCTGATGAACTCTAACCTAACCTACTTACCTAAACTAACCTAACTGGGCATGCTATAAATTGAGTGTGCGAAGTAACAATTTGAACAAAAGTTTTTTTGGAATATAGTATTTGCCAAACGTGAACTTTTGATTAATAAACGTTTGTCTTAATAAAACTTGACAAAGTAAAATGATGCCAAATGATAATTTGACCAAATGAATAAAATGCGAATTGTAAATGTGCTAGAGATTTGTTTGGGAAATAAAACTGCTGCGATAAGTTTTTCGGGAAGTGAAATTTAGCGAAAAATATTTTTCACTAACGGCAGTACTCCATATGATTGACGTAAGCTGTCAAGCATTCGTTTGTGTCATTCATAGAATAAGTTCATAGCATAGAAACCGGAGTGTATAATAAACAAAAGACGTGTTTGCCCGTGTTTATTTATGGTATTTACCTACAATGAGTTAGGAAGAGATGTCTTTATAGATTATTTCGTTATCGTTATCTACCGAATAAAGACCCTAACCCTAACTTCGTAGTACTGGAAGGTGCGAAGCAGCCCCTCTTGTGACAAATACAGTTATAGAAGAAACACTACTAACAACTAGTTTTTGTTTCATCTCCTCTTAAGAAATACGTAATGTAAGTAGAGAAAGATAGCTAGTAAAAATGGTGTTATATTAACCTCGTAAGGCCCAGTGTGCAATAGCATCTACATTTCCAAGGCAATTTAATTTGAACTGTATTGCAATAGGAATAAACTTTATTTTCCTTTCTTCATAGATTGAAAATAGCATTAACGAACAAACGTAATTGAACTTTATTGTCTTGATAGTAGATTTTAGACAAAAAACTGACTGTTTATAGTACGGTAGGCCTTCCGAGGATAATTCTGACAGATTTCTTATCGTAATGTTCGTGTTATTCTTGTGAAAAAGCAACTTGGCTAGCTCTACTGAAAAGAAATAGTCCCCTTTCGGATCCCTTACTTATTCGGACTGTACCCATTTGTCCCCCTCACTTATTTCCTAAATTATAAACCCATATTTTCTCGGTGGTTACTAGCCACAAATTGCACCAGGTTAGTTTTCAGTTGGCGACAAATAGAAAAACAGATTTTCTATTATCGATGCTAAATGGCAGTTGAACAATGGACTACTACACTATGGTAGATATTTTGAGCTTAGAAGTATGCTATGATATCTTTATTTTACACTCTGATAAATGTCAAGAGATATTTTCTCTTAGTCGACATAAATTGAAAAAATAGCTATGGTAATTATTAAGTAAAGCTGACAGCAGCAAATTTGTGATTTAACTTGCGTCTTATAGTCGCGTCGTTCTAAGAGGTCACATTTGACAGCTGTCAACGTAGTACTATGTATAAACTCAAACATGCCTCAAACACATATTTAGTACTTAGTCGAACCTCTTGGAACGGCGCGACTATACCTAGTCCGGCCATAAGTTCTGTTACTAAGGTTGAGTCAAATAAAACTAACTAATTAATTATTTTTTCATTTCATTACGTATAAAAATTAAGAGCTCAATTAATGTTCATTTTGAAGAAGAAATAATCATTCTATTTAGTCGCCGCAATTTCCAAGACGATCTTAACATTCGCAGCATTCGATGAAATTACGCATGACTTCTCTGTAAATTTAACTTTTTTAACACGCTTTAAAGTTAGTCTTTTTATACCAAAGAACTTTTTTGTTTACTATTATAAAACTTATAGGAATCGTTGTGTATGTTTAGAGCCCAAAATTTTATTTTTCAACAATACTCAATTCCAACTTATGAAGCAAGACATTTGGTGTGTTTTTCGTATCGCTGCAAATTCATGTGAAATCGTAAAGTTGATTTAATGAGACATCAAGATTGACCGGTGTACAAGCGGATCTTTAGTTGCTTGAAATACATGTGTATCAGAATTTAAAGCTTGGTCTGATAAATCTGTCACGCAAATTTGAACTCTCTACAAGAACTCTTACAATAGTTGTTGCCGTTATCAGTATCATCGTCGTGCGTAATTTGAACTATGATTTTCTAGTCCCAAATGGGAATACTTCAAGCTCGTACATCAAATAATTGCAATAGTTAAATCAAAGTTTTGATTAATATACAGGTCTATGAAAAACTTCTTTAATTTATTTTTTAAATTGTAATAAATATCAGTAACAGAACTTATGACCCGACTAGGTAGTTGATGTATAGATGGCTAGTTCAGATAACATTAGTAATTTAATTGAGTGGCGTATTTTAGTAAATAAATGCGTTTGAACAATTCACATTTTGTCAAGTAGATACATTTTAATCTATTTTTAACATAATCGCATCTCGACTAAATTACTTATTTATTCCGCACCAGCCTTGACATCTTGGTAGGCTGAATTTTAACCATGTTAGCATAATTTTAGTCAAGAAGCATATTCACAACAATCACATCATGTACCAACCAATTTTAAATATAGTATATGCGCATTATAACATGAATAAAAACACGATAGATATTGCATTGTATGTGCTTTAGTTGTAGAAAGTAGATTGTAAATACTCAATACAGCTAAATCCCTTCAAGCTTGCGGATGCACATGTGTGGGTAAACATGACAAATAGATAACGGTCGCAGCTGATATTCAATCTCCGCGATGTGTATGTTAATTTTGTTCTGAGTCATTGTTACGTCGGCTTTACCACTACAGACGAACATCGCAACCTTCAAGCGGGTTACCTATACCGTAAGGTTTAGTCATCTAAAACCACAACCGCAGTGTTCGTATTACAAGAACTCCTTCGCAAGCCAGACGGTATGCGTAGCGGACTGCAAACTAGACCGTGAAAATACTCATAATTATTATATATAGCATTATTTCAATATAAATTGCACTGGAAATTATTTTCATAATTCAGGGTATTCAATAGATTTAATCATTATTCAATTGGAATTATCAATTATAATTTACATGATTATTGTAATGTTTGACCACAGACTTCTATTATTAAGGCATATACATATAAATATCATGTTTAAATAAACAGACAAATCCGTACACAAATAAAAATATTGACAAACGTCAATTTTAAAAATGCCGCTTTACGCCGCATTGCACTATCACCAACGATACAACCTTTTCACAGACAGAATTAATTCGCACTTCTTTAATTAGAGAATAATTTTAATAACACTGCATTGTGATGGTGTCCTATGGCGACTCAACAATAAAAGTCCGTGATGATACGCTGTTATTCATTATTAAACACCAAACGGTTCAAAAGCAAATTTTTGTACATAACATTGAATATATCGAGCCTCACAAACAGAAGCACGTCGACGGTGCCGGCGCGGACACGCACACTTATCCTATAGAAACACAGATTGATATGTTAAATTAGTTTGAGGTAAATTTGAATGCGTCTGTCTTTTATCGTTCAATACAGGAGGCACTAGAGCGAACAATTCACTGATTACCTACAAAACGACAATGTGTCTCGTTTATTTTGTTGTGAACGTTTTTTAGGCAGTTTCAAGAAAGCTGGCACGAATAGAATTAACAAAAACAATGTCACCTATTTGTGTTTACAGTACAATTTGTGAAACATAGATACTCCTTGGTCGTAACTCTTTTTGTGATGAACTAATTATATGGTTCACTCATTCGATCCGTGCTCGCTCTTGAGACTATTTTATCTGTAAAGCATACATAATTTTATTTCTCTTCATTGATTATAAAATTAATAAATAATTTTCAATCTATTCCAAATACCAATATTAAAAAATCATTAAGAAAAATCATAATTGACAGACTAAATGCTCGTGACGTTTTAATTTATAATTATAATACGAATCAATCAACTAGTGAACAATTACAGACAGTGATGCAACTCTCGGTCAACTACGGAAAAAATACACTGACGTAAGTCATCGAGGCAATTTGTCAGGTAATTAACATTAAATTAGCTAAGTGTCGCGAAACTTAACACTAAAGTATATCGGTAAGGCATATTCGTATAGTAATCGACGTTATTTGAACTAAGGCGACCCATTCAGTGCTAAATTTCATTAGTTTAGTGTTCTTAGTTGAGCTATGGTCTACTATAGTACTTTAAATATCTAAATATAGTGTAATAATTGCAATTATAAATTAGACCCGCGTGAAGCGTGTTCCACTGGGCGATTCAAACCGATGCTGACGTCCAATTCTAAAAAGTGCCAAGTCGTTGAATTGAACTTTTTAGGATTTTTGACTGGGAGCTAAGCAAAGATGACACAATTTTAATTAGGTCCATCTCATTGTTTTTTATTTGTTACATAACTTGTGCCATTTAAGCTTTGCGCCAGCCTCACTCTAACCACACTCCTGCCGCGAAATACCGTATTTGCAACCTAGTTCTCCCATATCTACCCAGAAACCTTGAATTAAAGCTTTAGCGAAGTATTCACCTCATAAAATAACCATTTAAAAATACTGCCGCAAGCAAACATTTATTACATTAAATTGAACAATATCGGTGAAGGATTGAGGGCAGACCAACACGGACTGAATGCGAGTAATCTATGAGTTCGAGCTAATTAGTACTACACCATGAGGTAGCCGGATGTTATAAAAAAAAACTTAAAATTATACTTTATTCATCCTAATCGACACTTAAATTATGACCGACGATATAATACTGCTAAAACTATAATATATCCCGTCCAAAGATACAGAGTGACTTCTGTTATCCTTCAAAATCAATCCAGTTGTAGCGAATCTTAAACAGTTTAGTCCTCGTTCAACAGCGAATCAGTCACCCTGTATAATTCTGAGACCTTTAAAAAAGCTAATTATGTGCAAAAATGACGCGTTCGCTACTTATGCCTAAACTTGCCAATGAGAGCGTATTCGCCTAGAGTTAGATGCGTGACCCATAACATAATGACGTAATGATAACGGCGGCGGAGCCCTAGCCCGCGGCGGTCCCTCCCGTCTCATATCCCTTCCCATTACGAAAACATTTCCCTAGAACTCCTTAATCTACACGAAAAACTAAATTTTGATCCAAAATTCTTAACCTAAACAAAACTTGAACGTGATATTGATTGACCTAAATACGACCGCAGCGCCGCTCGGGTGTCGGCGCACGTTTGACACATTCAACTACTAACCACTATTACAAACACATCGTATCACTAAACATTTATCTCCTCAGCTAGTCTGCGCGTTTGTTCCGCGTCTATATCACAGCCAAATCGACCGCCGCCGGCCTCCACCACGCTCTTCATGGCTGATGCAACTCTCAACCCTCGAGCACTCATCCGCACTTGATCCTGAACTTGAGTGCGGAACCTGTCTCCAGACCTTCGTCAGTGAGCGAGCGTATTTACGGGCTCCCTCGCAACTAACTATACTTTTGTTAAATCAACGAAATTGTGATAAATCTCAAGCACACGATGAACATAGTTAATAGTGCCCTAACAGAAAATCTAGGAAGACTTTCTTGGCGTCATAAAAAAATGACGAAATGCAGTAATACGATATACCAAAGCTTACAGTTTCGAAAACATAACAAAACTTTATCTACCGTTCGCCGCAGTTCTAATTTTGCATTCTATTAACTCGATCATTATGCCTATCTCGAATATTTTGCTACCCTTTAACTATCAATTAGAGATGCGGCGAGCATTAAGAGAATTGAGCACGCGAGTTCGAGTGGACACATCGATAGTCCACTAGGTTCACTAGCGAACCCAAGTCTCGAAGTATAGCTAATTCGCGATAAGAAAAACCTCGTTTACGTATAAGTATCTTGACGTGACATTTACGATGTATATCTGAGTAGGTTACCACAAGAGCTGCCACGAATGGAACTAACAAAACTTATATCCCAGATGTGTACTGCCATCTCTCGAATTTCAAAAATCTCTATATATTTTAGATACGTGGCAGTTCTGGTGAATCAACCTATAAGCTGTATAATACATCCGTCCAAATTAAATAGACACTTACGCATCATAAACGCCGGTTCTTCTCACGCGGATTTAGTTGTAAATTGTAGTCTAGTGTAACTGGCGGCGGTCTCACAGCGTCTGCGGCGAGTACTTAGACGGCTGCCGCGGCCGCCTATGCGGCAGCCGCTGTCAATTGTTCCGCTCGAAGTTGTGGAAGGCCCAGTTGAACGACGTCGTCCACGAGTTCTTGAGGGCCTCGGTGAACTTCAGCCGGAAATGCTCTAGCGCTTTTTCTTCGGTTAGGTATAGGACCTGCGGGGAATACTTGCTTTAGAATTATAGACAAAATAAGCAATTTTTCTTTTCGGATACGCCTTGTATTCAAAATTCACCACTCGTATCTAAAGCGGTTTCATTATGTGACAGTTGTATTAATAGTTTTTTTCTTTCACCGTACGAGCATCGGCTACAGGTATGAAATTGAAATACATACAGTTACAGGTTACTAATATGGAATTTATATCAAATTTAAAATGTAGCATGTCGAACGGTCTTTAAATATATGTTATAAATAGATGGAAAACGGGCTTTACTAATTTTTTTTACCTATAATGGACTTAAGTTAGAATAACTTATATGGCCCCTATTCATGATGTCCCATCATGGACCAGCGTAAGGGACGCAGTAATGTATAACAGAGAGATACGAGAATAATATTGCTTACTTTAAGGCCGAGCCACACGGATGCGTGCGTGTAGTCGTGCACGCGTACGTCACGCAAGCAGTGTGACTATTGTATGAGGATTCATACTATAAAACGCACGCATCCGGTGTGGATCGGCCTGTAAGGTCTAAATGCATCCCTTACGCAGACCCATGATCGGCCATCATATAAAGCCATCAGGTTCATGGCAAAATACTGGTATATGACCACTGACATACATGAAGACTGCAGGTTTCTCATGTGTTTTAGATTTATTTGTTACTTGAATGGAGGTACATATTTGGAATGTAATAGCTTATACAGTGATATTTCTTCCCGATAGGATGGTCAACGCGAAGCCGCGGGCAGAAGAAAAGTTAAGGTATAAAGCTGGTATGCTTACTAGGGTCTCGCGCAGGTACTGCAGATCCTTCTCCGACTTGAGCTCGGGCAGGCCGGTGGAGATCATCATGGAGAACAGGGACAGAATCAGGTGCCCGTGCCGCCGCAGGATCTTGAACGCCTGTAGACAAATACAGAGATTATAGTCGGGTCAATCTAGGATTATCACCGTGAGCCACAATTTCAAAGTCATAGGTACTATAATCGCAAGCAAGGCACATAAATAATACCGGCTAAGTGCGATTCAGTTAAACGGGGTTTCGTACCATTCTTGTATGGAGGCCCTCGTTAATTTTGATTTTATTTTTATTATTTGTCGTTATAGCGATAAGCGTCACATTTAAAAAATATAATTAGTATACCTACACCACGAAATACAGCGATAGTTAAGATCGAGCTAAAACGCAAAAAAAATCTCTTTTCGTGTATGGGGATTCGCTTTTAATTTTCAATAAACTTTAAGTTTTATTTATTATTTGTTGAGGTACATAATCAATGCAAGTTAACTTAAACTACAGGGTGTCTGGAAAACCTTTGGAGATATTTGGCGCGGTAATAGTTCGCACGATTCTGATCACGGGGGTATGGTTCATTTTTGTTTCTGTTAATGTAAAAAAAAAAGAAGGTATAATTATATTCATTTTGTTACTTGATGTATCGCAGCCGATATCTTGACCTTGACATTTTGCAAACGTTCGTAGTAACTAACGTCAAAATTCCAAGTTCAAGGTCAATGACCTGAGACCATACGTTGTTTACATGGTATGTAAACAAACAGTTCGCCCCATGTAAACAAAAATCAAGTTAACGTTATAAAAAATGATTACTTTTAATGCAACTTACTGTATTTTCGTTTTGCAATTGAACATTTTTGCGGGTTTTGAAATATTTACTAGATTTCTTGGAACACGCACTGCCGAGACCCGATCATACCGTCCGTTTTATTATTAATGTCGAGATCTAAACATTTACCATTGTTTTCTGCTCTAAAATAGCCCATAAAAGTTGTTTTCTAGTAAAAATTAAATTCATATTTGAAAATCTGAAATTTCATTTAACATGACATTTAATGACAACCATAATTCATAGACTTCTAAAAGTTCGGATGAACATGAAATAGACGATCCGTTTATTGCTGTCCGTATTGGTCTGTATGGTATTGTATTCGTGGCGGTTTAGCTAATAAAGGCCGTTGCATAATTGATTATAATATGTATGATAATATCGCACTTGTCATAGAGAAATAAATAAATGACCGACCTTTCCGGCATTGGAATCGATATACGTACGTAGTACATATTCATTTCATGTTCGAGGCTTAGAGCATTTAATAACCGTTACTGGAGTCGTCTTAGGCTTCTTACAGACGAGCGACATTTTGCCAACGGCAGAGGCTACTGCAGCCGTCGCCACCTGATGGCCAAAATGCCGCTCGTCTGTAAGAAGCCTTATAGAAACTTTCCCCTGTACCGGAGTATAAAATCAAAATTAAATTATTCCACACGATAACAAATAAAATCCTCATAAGTCAATAAAATAACCTGACATTATTCTTACTCATATTCGTAACATAAGAAGCTTCAAGAAACTGCCCTACTATAGCAATAGCCGTGTGAGAGTGTAATTTTTAATTGTATTAATGTTGAATTCTGTACTTAGAAAAAAAAACGACAAAAAATCACGTTTGTTGTACGGGAGCCCCCCTTAAATATTTATTTTATTTTAATTAAATTATTTCTTTTTAAAGTGAATATACAACTAAATATTCTGTGAATATTTCAAGTGGCTTCCTGTTGCCGTTATATCGAGCAAAAAACGGCAAAAAAATCACGTTTGTTGTATGGGAGCCCCCCTTAAGTAATTAATTTAATATGTTTGTAGTATTTGTTGTTATAGCGGCAACAGAAATACATCTTCTGTGAAAATTTCACATGTCTAGCTATCACGGTTCATGAGATACAGCCTGCTGACAGACAGACGGACAGACAGACAGACAGCTGGACAGACAGACAGACAGACAGACGGACAGCGGAGTCTTAGTAATAAGATCCCGTTTTTACCCTTTGGGTACGAGACCCTAAAAATGAATTTGATGTGTTGTGTTTATGATATCAAAGACTTCCATTGACAAACGTTACTTTTCTGATAGACCTTAATCAACGTGGTAGGTACATAGAATTAGTACTGACAGAACCCGGACTATAAGTTGAACTTCGCAACAGGTATACTTCTCTAACCGCCTGTTTCTTAATAATAATAGACAAGGAGGGAGCCAACTTTAAATGGCAGATAAATTTACTTGTCGATTGTGAAACAGGCCCTTTGTTTACATATTTCTTGAGGAAATGAAACAAAAACTAGGCGGTTTTCTCTCCTTCGAATGTCTCGGTCACAACGTCGAATTCAACGTGTACTGTGAGAATGGACCTCTTGTACGTCTTCGGGCTTTACAGACAGACCAGACAGATAAGGATCTATTCAAACCTTGTGACGTCTTACGTGACGTAATAATGAAAGCATACCATACAAGGACATCTCTTTCTAACTAATTATGAATGCCATAAATAAAAAGGTCAAACATACGTCTAACAGTTTTATAGCCTGGTTTCTATGCTAGTACCTACTTATTCTGTTGCACCTTGTCTTCTAATCTGCGGACTGGATACTCACAAAAAAATATGCCTTAAGCACACCTCTTGCACATGCGATTGAAAGAGAAGTTTTCTCGTGATCCTGCCATTTTTGTCCTATTGCACAAAAAGTACACCTAGATTTGATCACCAAATACTAATTGTGTTTGTAAAAGTAGGTAGGTAAGGTTTGAAAGTTACCTTCAGATGCCCGAAGGGCAAACCACCCAGAAACAGGACGGGCGGGGCTCCAGCGGAATTGAGTAGGACAAATATAGTAGGACCACAAGAAAACGGCCATTGAAAGTAATAAATAAATAAACAAGTAAATCATTTATTTGATAAAACTGGCATAAGGACCATGACAATGCTCCGCCAAATTCCACAAACAGTTTGAAAATTGTACGCAGTCCCTTGGCAAAAAAAAGTTTACATGGTGAATTGACTGACGGAACAAAAATATTCTCATGTAGCAACCACCATATCAAGCATCAGATTTTGGTTAAAATAGCTCAACTGTTTACTTGACAGTATAATGGCGGCAGAGTTAAAACAGCCACAGCAACAGCGTTGGGGTAAAACTACCCCGAAATTATTTTCCCTCAAAATTTGTATTGCCATGCCATTCGCTATAATCTTTTTCCCAGTCTATCGTTATTCTTCTCCTTTTCCATTCGCGGATTTCCCCATTTGTTAATTTTACTAGAGGCGTAGATAGGTTTAGGTTAATTATGTTCGTTTTGCAGCAGCGCTTACAAATAGGAAATCCGCGTCGACTTTGTGGAATTGATATTTGAAACATGCCAGTCGGAAAAAGCTACAATGTAATAAAATGTGTGTAGTTAAATTATTAATTAGAAAAAATGCGAATGGAAAAAGAAGGAAAAGCATAAACGACCGGGAAGTAAAAAATATGGGGAAATACGCGAATGGAAATACAAATATTGGGGATAAATAATTTTGGGGTAGTCCTTTCTATACAGTCGTTTTATCCACATCGATAAACACGACTATACCTATTAAGTCCTTCACGGTAAAACCGTATCGACTTTGGCATGTTATCGTTTTGTCAACGTTACTATACTTAGCTCTTTTTTACTTGACAGTAATAGCGGCCGAGTATACAGAGTAGTTGAATAGAGTAAAAATTTGTAGGAGCGAGACGCCGAATGGACTCGTTTGTCAATGTCGATAGAAATTTATGAACAACTAGCTTATGCTCACTAGTTTGCGACTCCCTCCGCATACAAGTCGTTTATCGCTATTCCCTATACTAACTATCTATCTGGGTACCTACCGAAGAATTTTACGTCGCGTGATCACCAGCCAAAGGCCGGCCGCTTATGCGCGTTCGCTGCGTGTTCAGACGTTGAATTAACTTGGTACGTAGTTACTATTATTTAATCTGTGGTACGTAGAACTCACAGATAACCTTACTTTTGTGCGACCTCGTAAAGCCCGACGTCCTAAAATTAGGACATTTGTCAAAGTGACTTTTGTCTTTAGATGACCGACACAAGATCCTTTTTCGAACTAACGGAATTTGACGTGGGCCTTACGAGGCTAAAGGGGCTTGACATCATGCTATTTACAGCATGCAATTTGAAACGTATGAGAAAAAATGCATAAAGGCAACTGATTTATGCAGAAAGACGGATTGTGAACATGTATACATTTCCAATGGTAGAGTCCGTTTGTTACATACACTGACGAAGCTGGCTGGAACGGAAACAATATAAATAAGGATCAAACTAGGAAACAAATTATAAACCTATCTGCTTGCTTATTAGTACTTAGGCTAAGCTTATAGAAGTTATGATGGATTAAAGCAACAGACGAACATACATACAGGAATACTTAAAAGAAGTTCAAACTACTTCAAACTCAGTGAGACTATACATTAGGTACACTGGATATTCTGCACCCACCTTCCGACTCCATCATCAGATTAACCTCAATAATTATTAATAATTATTTTATTGTAAACAGGTTAATATAAAATACATGAACACTGCCCTCGTCCCTACCCATCATCAGCATCATCATCATCATCACATTATACCACTGACTTAACGTTTGCCTATTACGATTTATGAGAAACATCCGCTGACAGACATGGACGGACGTAGTAGGTAAATAGGATCTAATCTAACTGAAAAAACATGACCGCATTGTGAATTAGAGTGAAGTTCTAATAATGAAAACCCAGAGTCATATTCAGTAGCAACCCATCCGATACTTTTTATTTTGCATATTGCATATTTTCCGCGCGGGCTGGGTAAAAAACCCTTTCGTATCCCTTACTTGTTTATGATCTCCTGGTACTTGGCTAGATTTATTACTGACCTAAGTAATCTGTAAAAAAATCAGGTTCCTGGCTGTACTAGGAAAAAGTTACGAGGGTGGGAAAAAGGGCTGAATGAGTTCGTGTAAATATTAGACACTGCAGTAGGTACCGCTCGGTTTTTTTCTTCGAACTTGGCCGGACACACTGCCGTGTGTCTTAATCATTCTTGAGGCAAGCTTTTGTTGTTGACTGTACTTTTTCTTTTGCAAAATCGTTATCTGCTTATCAAGACCAAACTAAGGAGTCTCTACCCGTTAGGTCTACGTTAAATATAGCGGAGATCCTGTCGCCGTCGCCACCTTCCGACTCCATCATCAGATCAGCTCTTAGATATCATCGGGTTTACGTATGTGGTCCAAATTTCAGCCCATTCCATTAAGGGAACTGGTTCAAAATATACTTGCTTGTTTTAACGGACAACTTACATACGAACAATGCATGTTAAATAAAAGCTTGAAAAAAAGCAATCTTTCGCATTATGACCTACGTATTTATAATAATAGTACTTATTAAAAATTTAAGGTTACTATTCATCAGTCTTCTCTTGAACTTTGATTTTTAGCTCCGTTTTCCTTTAATAATTGTTTTCTTTCTTCTGTTTCTTTTTTAAAATGTAAAAGTCATAGTGTTGCTCGCCTTTATTAACCTAAAATCAGACTATTATTAGTATCTACATCTGTATTTATTTATTTATAAAATGCCACAACGTACGTAATATTGGCCACGTTTCGAGTTCATCATCAGATCAGCTCTTAAATGTCAATAAAAATACACTGACAGTATTAGATATCATTTATTAGTGTTTACGCTAGGTATTTTATTCGTGCTTTTATGAATTTCTTCATTTATACACACAAACTTTGTTAAACCGTTCTCAAGTATGATACATGAGGCAAGTGATTTTTATCTAATAGAAGCTTAATTTGTTTTTCACTATTCCCTTGAAAACTACGATTTTTGGGGCATAATAAAAACAACATCAGTACTAAATACCTAAGACCGTTTTTTTTCGATTCGTTAAGGTCTTCGTTCGTAATGACAAAACGAATAAGGAAAATTCTACGACAGGTACACAGTCATTATACGCTTATCGAACCCAAACTAACAAATCCAAACTTGGTGAGCCTGTAATGTAATCGCTATATGTATGCTTATAATATTTGAGGAGTTCCCTCAATTCCTCATGGATCCCCTCATCAGATTCTGATTTGGTGACAATGGGACCACCTCGGAAGTATATTCTATCAAACTAAAAATTAATTTTTGAAATCGGTCCATAATAGAGGGAGAAATCGGTGAACATACATAAAATATTAATACAGTGGAACAAAGACACTCCTCCTTTTTTGAAGTCGGTTAAAAAGAAACCTTTACGTACCTAATTTTCAAAATCTTGTACAGCTATTGCTATGACTTCTGATGTATTGACACGATAATACTGGCGTTCTGTTTTTAGTATTTGCTGTTATAGCGGCAGTAAAAATACAAATAAAATCAACAGTCTAGCTATCACGGTTCATGAGACCGGACAGACAGACAGACAGACAGACAGACAGACAGACAGACAGACAGACAGACATACAGACAGACAGACAGAGAAACAGACGGACGGACGGACGGACGGACGGACGGACGGGCGGACGGGCGGACGGACGGATGGACGGACGGACGGACGGGCGGGCGGGCGGTCGGACGGACTGACAGACAGATTGACAGACAGACAGATGGACAGAGGAATCTTAGTGATAGGGTCCCGTTTTTACCCTTTGGGTAACATACCCTAATAAAAAACCGCCTTCAAAAACGCAAAAGATTACTTTATTTTAAAATTGTAGGTACCTAATAGGTTAGTCCAACTGATGTCGGCTTTTTTGTTGAAAATATTGTGGTCGCCGACTTCAGTTGGACTAGGTAACCTATTAGGTACCTACAATTTTAAAAGAAGGTATTTTTTGCGTTTTTGAAGACGGTTTTTTGTTTCCAAAAACTTTTATTTTATTTTATACTTTTTAGTGATCATAATACGCTGTTACGTAGTCCCACTTCTTGGTTGATATGAAACTTTAAGTTATTTCAAGCGCGCCGCAAGCAACGCCGCGGGAAAGTCATAGTCATATTTAAACAAGTAAATATTCTTCGTTGTAGTCACTCGACTATCTTAATCGAGATATCTTATCGCCACCCTTGAAATCAGTACCGTTGAGGAGTTCGGGTGGCCATCCGTGGTCTTCATCATCAGTTCCAGTTCACCAAATGATACTTTCTGAATGCAAATGATGGACTTGTTACTAAAAATACTAAAATCGCTATATGTTTTCCTACAATATTTGAGGAGATATTATCCTTTTTCCCCGGGACTCCAACACAATTGGATCATCGCTATATCTCTAAAGAAAAATTAGTCGTACAACCAGGCAGAAATACTTACTAGTTTTAAGATCTGGGTTAAAATAGCTCCACTTTTTTTGCCCCATACATATCTTAAAATATCTTTTACGTTTCAGATTTTTCAAAATTATTTCTTCTGACATTTGATAGTTTGACATAAGTTTGATACTTGTCAAAGACATTGATACAGCACTTGATAGCACTACCGAGTCATCTTTCGAAAAAGGTTAATTAAAACCGTTTTACATAATAAATCGCAGCTTGGAGTGAAATTGGCAGCATGACCCAATTTTTACTCAAAACGACCAAAAATAAATAATTTGAATCTTTCCTCGGGAAGGTAAGTTTGTTCTGTATAATTAAACAGGTTTTTCAGATCGCAATGAAAGCCTCTAAAGCCGAATGATATATGGTTGTTGGTATCATTCAAGCTTTAGAACTTATAGCTGACATTAAGTAAATAAAATATAAATATAAATGTATATCACGAAAACGAATTCTAAATACCAAAATATCTTAAATATCTTCACATTATTGCTTCCAATTAGATCCTTACAAAAGACTGTAGACCGGGAGATACTGACACAAAATTTCCGGTCATTTGTAACAGTATGGCGACCCTTCAAGGGTCTAATTACGTAATGACGAAAAGGAAAATGATGGTCATAGCGCTGGTACCGGTGGCCCAAACGCGTGGGCGGCCATTTGGAACCGTCGGAAAAGTATGGCATGGTGATTTCGTGAACGGCTACTCGACGATGATTAGCTGTGCAAAAATTAGCCTGGTACAAATGGTTGTATTGTTTTTTTTTAATTAACGTGTTTTCGTCGGTATGGCGGGCCACACCGGAGAAGTATGGCATTACGCTACCGCCTATTTGTTTTTTCATCGACTATTGGAAAATACAAGAATTTTAGTGGTACAAATCGTTCGACTTTCGTAATTTATCCGACACGTTCGATTAACGTCCACGCGTTTAGGCCGCCGGTACCAGCGCTATGACCATCATTTTCCTTTTCGTCATTACGTAATTAGACCCTTGAAGGCCATACTTGGTACAAATGACCGGAAATTTAGTGTCAGTATCTCCTGGTCAAAAATGTAAAAGCAAGTAGTTATTTTATTTGGTGTTCCCAATTAATTCAATGATTGTACACACTACGACGTTGATGTCTTCTTCACTGTGGTCTCCTCTTGAAGCGCTGGTAAATATTAACGTGTAGAAGTGCCCGAGGGGGCTACTTCCAGAACATACATAGGTACATTATTTTTGTGTTTTATTAAATAGTTTATTTTTTTCCATTTCAAAAATAAGTTTGCGTTTTACGTCTCGCCACGACACTGTTTCCGTATATTGATCTTTCCATACATAATTATTATAAATATTTTTCGTATTAGTTCCCTAAATGTGTAAGTAATAAAATACTGAATTTAAATCTCCTTAGTATCCGCGGCCTTTTTTTAAAGTGTTTTTAGCCAGGATCTGGCATTGTTGTTTGGTAACATGATTCAATTTTGGCCCAAAACCTTCTGATTAATAAACTATTACTTCCAACTAAATAACCACCATTAACTGCCGCACTCAGAAGCGTCATTTATGTTTAATGCTTGTTTAGTGAAATGTTGTTGTTTCTTATTGCTATAGCAAAGAAAGTGACAGCAGCAATTTGAATCAAGCATTAAATTTAATTGAAGCCTCTGAGTAAATAATGGTTGCTACTTAAGAATACTGTAGTGTCACCACAGAGTTTCGCCACGTTGATCGCTTCTTAGGGCCGTATTAATAAACTAATCTCGACTGCAATACCCGTCTCAAGATGCGTCAAACATGACAGTATTCTATGGCTTGACAGTTACTTTGACGTATCTTGTGACGAGCATCTTAGCTGAAATGACTTTATTAATACGGCCCTTAGATTAAGAAGCTAGCCTATGTTTTTCTAGGATACGAATATCTTTCAACCACGTGTATGATGCCAGCTTTAAATGTAATTCTGATAAAACGTAACGTGTAGGGACGATTTTATTTTCACAAAAAAATCCTAAAACTCTTTTTATAAAGAGTTTTAATGGCACAAGATTTAAAAAGATACTAATGTCAAATTGTCAAAGCACAATCACAACTTTACCTAATGATTCGTTTTAATTATGGTTTTTTTCGTAGTAATCCCCGATAGTGTTACAAATCAATAAAGTAAAACCATGATTCATGATCTCTTAAAAGAAGTTGAATGTACCTACGAGTACAAGTGCTATTTTAGCTGTGTGAGTGTGCGAAGAGTGGGACATAAAAATAGGAATCGTAAGTTTCAATTTTAAATTATTTCACATATACACGCCCTTAACAGAGACCGTCTTTTCATTTCAGAATAATGTGTCAGTTTTCTAAACACCATGGAGCTTTTAACCATGATTAGAAACATAGTTCAATATAAGGCACAACTTGTTTATTTACATTACGTTGTGACACATGTTATGAATGAATTAGTTAAGATGGGGCACACTGAGAGCATCGTCAGGAAAGGCGATGATAAATCAGCCTGTAACTCAGTCAAATATTAACTTTAAAAAAAGTTACCTATATAGGGATGATCCAAATCACCCACCCTATCTACTGTTAAAATTTCTCCAAAGGTTTTCCAGACACCCTGTATATTATGACGGAGATAAAGTAATTTTTTCTTTGTTTCAAAATTGAAAATGACATTTTAGAGCAAATGTAATTGAACTTTATTTCCTTGTAAGTATATTCAAATTCTCAGTCACAGAATTGTCCCTGTTTTTACAAAACTAAAGGCAGTTGCTCACCGTATCGCAGTGCTCGCGGAAGATCTTGAAGTCGAGCGGCTCCTTGACGCCGGAACCGCTCTGGCCCTTGTTGATGACGTGGATGAAGTCGTGCGTCAGCACGAAGGGCACGCGCTCGCGCCGGAACCCGAACTTCTGCTTGAAGTGACCCAGGAAGTGCCCGAAGTCGATGTGGAACAACTGCCGATGGAAGGACATTTACCCCCTTACTAATAAACGTTGAGTAACGGTGGTATAGCTATACAATGTTTTGTCCTTATCTGTCATTGTGACATTTGAATTTGACAGATAAGGACAAAACATTGTATAGCTATACCACCGTTACTCAACGTTTATTAGTAAGGGGGTTATAATATAAGTACACATACATACATAAACTCACGCCTTGATTCACAGAGTGGGGTAGGCAGAGCTACAGAATTACCAACATCTCTAAAACATACATACATACATCATACCTTAACGCCTGTAATCCCAGAGTAGATAATTCAGTAACCACATTTTGCACAAATAGGCTAAGATGTTTACCAGCGTATTAGTCACAGGTTGCAAGCCCATCGCCTAACAGTACTACAAGCCTATATTTCCTTAGTCGCCTCTTACGACATCCACGGGAAGACATGGAGTGGCACTATTCTAACCCGGCAACCACACGAGGCAACAATATAAGTGTACTATGAATAGTTTGAAGACAGGTTGACAAGGTGCTGAGTTGGGACCGTTTCGCAACAATTTCTCTCTGTCTTGTTCTTATTTGTATCTATGTAATGTAATTTAGTATTGTTGCGAATAAATGTCTCTTTATCTATAACCTCGTAAAGCCTAGTTTGCAATAGAATGTATATAATCAAGGGAATTTAATTTGAACCGTTTTGAAATGGGAACAAAGTTTATTTTCCTATCTTCTTAAACTGAAAATGATATTATCGAACAAACGTAATTGAACTTTATTGTCCTGATGGTAGATTCATAGTCCCACTCACAAAAAACTCCCTGTTTGTAATATGGTGGGCCTTACGAGGTATATTCGTGTGTTGTAGTAGTGTGCGTACCTGTCCCGTGTTCTTGACCATGATGTTGTCGGGGTGTCTGTCGGCGATGCCGAGCACGTAGGTGGCGACGCAGTAGCCCGCGCAGCTCATGGTGAACTCCTCCACGGCCTTGTTGAGCGCGGACTCCGTGGGGTTCTTCTCGCGGAGCCACTCTGTAATAATCTCACTTTTAACACATAGCCAGGACCGTACGCTCTTTAGAAGAAGGAAAAAAAACGTAAATTCAGTAACAACAAAAACGACGGCGTACATAAAAAAGAATGTACTAATTACCATTTTGCATAACACAAGTGCATAATTTCGATCTCTATAATAAACCAACGATATAATAATTATTATGAATAACAACGAAGTGCAATATGTCTTGAATCATAATTTAAGCTTAAGCTTTATTTATTTATTTAAACTTATTTGCACAAAATACAATAAAGTACAAATGGCGGACTTAGGGCCTGTTGTTTGATCAGTAGTTAAACTACCTAATTGATAAAATTCGAAAAAAGAATGGAAAATTTGACACATTTCCTTGAGATTTTAACCAATAGTATCGTTTTTTGACCATTAGTTAGTTTAGCTACCGATCAAACAACATGCCATTAATGACCAACGCTTTGCTTTTGTTTATGTGAGTTTTCTGTACACCCGTACACAATCCAGAATTCATTATACATAAAAACCTTCCTTTTGAATCACTCTCTCATATCTATTGATGAAAACCGCATCAAAATCCGCTACGTAGTTCTAAAGATCTAAGCGTACATACAGAGCGACAGACGGCGGGAAGCGACTTTGTTTTATACTATGTAGAGATTATTGTGTTTGAGGTTATAATTAGTATTGGACTGACAGGTATTACCATTGAATTCTTATCTCCATTTTACTATAGCCTACTACTACAGCCATTGGAATAAAGATCCATTGCAAAGGAAATAAAATTGATATTCCTTTGTTTTTATGACCGACAGAGACTCTATGACATTCACAATAGGCTCATATACCAATGACAAATTTCGTTGTATGGTTGCCCTGAAGAGTGGTAATTGAAACTTACGGTACAGGGTGCGGTTGGATATCGTCGAGGCAGCGTTGAACGGCGCCCGCTGCTTCTGTATGTTGGCGACCGTCTCCGCATTGTCGACCACCTCGATCATGCCCACCGCGTTGTCCATCGAGATGCAGTTGTACGGATTCAATCTGATAAACAAACACCATTTGTTACTACAAGTATAGTTGGATTAGTACATTTTAAAAAGAAATATTAGGTACAGTCGACTATGAAGAAATGTATTGTAATAAGTAGAGAAAGGACTTTTGGTGGCAAATCGTGGTTCTAGAATCCATGGAGTCGCTATTTCCTATTTATTATAATACTTACATACCACTTTGATGTTGACCTTCATCATCATCATCATCATGTCACCCGAAAGACGTCCACTGCTGGACATAGGCCTCCCCCAAGACCTTCAGTATTTTAATATTTCAAAATTCATTTATTCATTAAACCGCTAAACCTTTAAATGAATTTTGGTATGGAGATCTCTGCTGTGAAAGCGTTACAAAAAAGCAAAAATAAGTAGGTATGGAAATACCGATATGACCATACTGAAGGTCAAAATCAAAGTGTCATGTATTGTAATAATTACGAAACAGCTACTCCATGAATTCTAGAAAAACGATATGCCACCAAAATCTTAAGTAAAAAGGTCCAAAACTGGATACATCTCTTTATAGTCGACTGAACACTTAACTTGGTTTTTGTAACTTTTTGTACAGTTCATTTGTCCGAAGACATCTAACATATCTCTTGCGAGACCGACTGACAGAGACCGCAGACCCAAAACCACTGATCTTCGGGACTCTTAGAAGGAATGTTTCTTAGATACCATAGGGGTGCACTAAAATAAGTTTTTTTTTTAATTTTGAGCACCATCTGAAAGGCTAACTGCAATGTAGTAGTGGAAGCATTATACACTCTATTGGTAACCACATTCAATTTAAAAATATATTTCTATTTCTATTTAAGCGTATTTAAGATGGCCTAAGGGCGCGTACACGTAGCGATCCGAGCGAGTTCACACCCAAAACAGTATTCTGGATCCAGTAAAAAAGAAGATTACAAGGTGAAAAGATCCGTTAAAACGGATCCTGTAGAAACGGACGTTCTATGTGTACGCGCCCTAAGCAGAGTGATTGAGCAGGGAAGCCGGCAGACAACCTCAAAAGACACTGAGTACTGTGTACCCAGACAACTGGGTACACAGTTTGTAGCAGATTTATGCTACATAGTAGAAAAATGCTGCTACAGGCTACAGCGTAGCACTCGATGCAGTGACTGGCGGAGAATGTTGATAAGTAGGGTTAGGACTTTTGGTAGCATACCATGGTTCTAGAATCCATTGATTGATGACCTTGATTGTTACTCAGTATTGTCATAAAAATATATATCAAAAAGCATTCATTCGTTAAATCGCTATTTAAATAAAATAATTTTGGTAAAGAGGATATCTCCGCTGTGAAAGCATTACAAACAAACAAATATTAGTAGGTATCTATGGATAAACCGAACTAAATATGTATTTCGTTTATTATGAAAATGACAATACTGAAGGCTAAAACCAAAATGGAATGTTAATAATAATTGGGAAATAGCTACTCCATGGATTCTAGAACCACGATATGCCACCAAAATTCCTAACTGTAGTTATAAGCGTTGAAGATAATTCGTGGATGAGATTACCTAAAGTCGTATCCCTCGTTCTTCCAGAGGCGGTCCATGATCCTCAGCATCTGCAGCGTGAACATATCCTGGCGCAGGTCGTCGCCGATCTTGAGGATGATGCACACGGGGTCGGGGCTCTCCGCGTTCTCGAACTCCAGCTTGAGCGGGCGCATCTTGCTGTCCATCACGCGACACTCGGCCGCTCTGGAAGGGTTGTACACGTAATGAGTTTCTGTCATCAATGTCATTTTTGAGATATCGTTTCGTTGCCGACTGTACTTGTTTTTGCACAGTCGTTATCTGCTCATCGAGACAAGAGTAATAAGTCCTAAGTAGGATTGTAAAGTGACCGACACTTTCAATATGTGACGAACATTTTCGATAGATGTCCAGACATTTTCGACAAATATTTACACGATGGACATTTAGGACTCCTAAGTCGGTGGGTCTACGTTAAGTACAGCGGTTATTCTGCTCCTAGATACCATAATATTATGTTGTCATTGGGTTTACACATGTATTCTAAATCTCAACCCATTAACTGCAACTGGCTCTTAATTATTTCGACTTCCAAGATTTAGCCCAAACATACGTGAAGTAAAAATAACTGACACGTGTTATCGACTGCAACCTCACAAGGTCAGGCCCAAGTTCAAACTCGACGGATATGCTATAAGTCGTTGAGGAGTTCCTATGACCATCCATCATACCAGCTTGATATTGATACCATTGTAATGTCATCGGATTTACATAAGTATACAAAATTGCTAGTGTATAACTTTACTTTTATTATACATTATACTTTGAACTTACATTACACTGGAGGAGATCCCATATGGGATAAGTTCGCTTATGTACATTATCTATAGTGATGCAAAAATGTTTTGTAATTGTTTATGTGCAATAAAGAGTTTACATACATACATACATACTTTGTTATATACTGTAGTACATCGGACTTTGTATTTGATTTACTGCATCGAAGGACGATCGCAAAATGGACTATAAAATATTAGTATACATCCATGTGACTACCTGATCTCTTTGCAAAGTATGCTAGGGTTGAGTGGCGATACGAAGTCGCAGAGCATCTCCTTGCAGTGCGCCTCCTGCAGCAGCGGCACGATGTCTCGCCGCGCCTTGGCAATGTCCTTGGTTTTGCGTAGGCACTGGCTCACCCCTGCGAAGCGAACGAATAAACATTTATCACACGCTTTTCGGTTGCCGACTGTACTTGTATCACTGATAACTATAACTTTAAAGGAGTTCAAACTCGATGGGTCTATTTTTCGGTCTAGGGAATATGCATGGATTTTTAAAATAGCATTTCTCAACAAAATATGAAAATACCCTAAAAGAGATCATCAAAATGTATTTAAGTATTTATTTCTCTAAGTATTTATATAGAGCTAAGGCATTTTTTTTTTGAAGCACAGATGATACAAGCATTTTAAACTACTAATTAGACAGAGAGATCCGATACTGTGACGTCATGTAACAGGCCGGCCATATAAACTCCATGTTAAATTCTGTTTTGCTAGAAAGAGATAGGAACAAATCTTTGTTGGTTTATATCTTGAATATCTTTATAGATACTCAAAAAATGATTTTTCTCAACTGCTTGTTACATGAATCAGCTTTTGTTAAAGCTGTAAAAAAAAGAACAGGGTTAAACATCTAATTACTGGCCTCTAAAAACCAGTAACTGGCACCTAGTGATTGTTGAATTATCGTCTCTATTACTTTATGTTAAAGTTCATGGGGCCAATAATTAGTAGGTGGCCAACAATAGGGCCGTTCACCCTATTCCCTATTAGAGAGTTCCTATGGCCACCTTCCTTTACAGAAGTACTATCAGCTGTTGGTGAGAGGATAGAGTGAGACGTACACTTGAGCTTGTCGAGGCAGGCGACCTGGCGCAGCAGCGTGTTGACGTGATCCTGGCTGCCGCGGCAGTACGCCTCTAGCACCAGCCCGAAGCGAATTGAAACAGACGCCACGTGCATCTCTGACCTAAGGGACAAGATAGTCAGCGTTATTTTTATGGCAATAAGAATTGGCTAAAGGTAAAGGCTAGTAGATGAGGACTGGAAATGCTTGGCAACCCTGCGGACTAACATGAATCTCTATGCTAATCATATCGCTGAATGTTGTACCCCGACATTAGACAGGTCACACCTACTATTAAAAAAGACAAGCTTATATCTTTGTCCAATGTGCATTGTGTCTCACATTTTTTAAAGCAAACTGTGAGACGCAAATACACATCGGACAAAGATCTTGGACAAGTGGAATACCACCCTTATGCATTGGCACATTGTTAGACCAGAGTAACCGCATCATCAGCTAACCTTTTCAACGCCAACGACTCTGGCCATCAACTGAAAGTCGTGCCTTTGACGCCACGACGGTTACAGCCGTCACAAATTCAAGCTTAATAGAGACTTGGTTTCATATTAATTAAGTTGTAATTTGCATGGCATAACAAACATGTTTGGCATGCGAGTGACACATGTATTCGACGTAAAACGACAAAGACTTGTGACCCACCTTAGGTCCAAAGTCAATCTGACATTCTACAACAATAAGGTTGAATCTCCTATAAGTTACAAATGATTTTTCATCTCTAATGACATTGACGACTTCAAGCATATTTTCCTTGAAATGGGTCACAAATTAAAGTTCGTGACGGTACCTGAGGTGCCAGAACAGGTAGTGGCCGATGGTCATGTTGCTGAAGGCGCGCTCCAGGAGGAACAGCGCCAGGTCGCACATCAGGTAGGACTCGTGCTTCAGGGCTTGCACGAGCTGCAGCAGGTACAGCAGCAGCTCCTCGTCGCTGGGGATACGAATAAGGTTAATTCGTAATTCGTAAGGTTATTTATTACGGAAAGAAAATTTAGTAATACCTTCGCTGTCACGAAGCGCAATGCGCTACGCTCGTAACCGTTCCCAGTTCTTTTCCGCTTTGTAGCTAAAACTGCCTATGAACAGACAACCCGACTAGCGGGTTGCAGTCGCCGAATGTGTAAAAGACACTTTTTTACGGAATTTCACATTACACATATTTTTTTTACAAACTACGCTTTAGGAAGTATTACATTTGATAGATTTGATAGCCTTGATGTAATTCCCACCTACTTTAAAATTAGTCCAGTTACTACTTTTATAAATCGGGGCTTAATCACGTAATAAAATAAACATTTACCCCGATGTTTCGACTGTTTTACGACAGCCTCTAGTGACCACGACTGTTACCAGAGAGATCCAAAGATATAGGCGCCAAACTTGGTACATCCCCTCTGGGGTCTTAGTCAAATATTATAATTTTTTAAATGTAAAATAATTATTTTATGGCAACACTTGGGCAGGATAAAACCTCTTTACATGTGTCGCCAATATGCATGGATTTTTTAAATCGCATTTCTCAACAAAATATGACAATACCTTAAAAGACATCACCAAAAGTGAAATAAAAATTAAAATCGGCTAAGAAATACGGACGATATAAGCATTTTAAAATGCTAATTAGACAGCTATTAGACAAAGAGATCCGATATGCACTGTGACGTCATGTAACAGATCGGCCATATAAACTCCTTGTTAATTATGTTTTGCTAGTTATTTTTATAGCTGTTCCAAAAATGATTTTTCTCAACTGTTTGTTACATGAATCAGCTTTTATTGAAGCCGTGAAAAACAATCATGAATATTCCCTATTGCGGACTTGTCCGGAACTGGCAAGTTCGAACATTCAAAGAACCCAAAAAGAGTCAAATTTCAAGAGGTGAGCTAAGCCTCTAGACTCGCCCCGCCACTGCACTCACCTAGGGTTACCAGATGAAAAAATGAAAAGTCCGGAGAAAAGGCGAGATTTCTATTGAAAAATCCTGAGATTTTGTTGGAGTTTGAGAATTTTCTCTCAAACGTAATTACAAATTTAAAAATGTCAGTACCAAAGTTGATTACTTCAAGTTTTTTTACTTTTTATTAAAGAGGAATTGACATTGAAAATTCTAAAAATCCTGAGATTTCTAAGATTTGAAAAATCCGGCCGCAATCCTGAGAAGAGTCCAAAAATTCTCAAATCTCAGGACAAATCCTGAGATATGGTAACCCTACACTCACCTGATGTTAGCCAAGCATTTGACGGCGAAGCTTCTGACGGCCGAGTCGGCGTAGGCATAGTCCAGCAGTTCCAGAGCGGACTCGACGGGCAGCGCGGGCCAGTCCGACATCATCCGCACGACGGAAGCCGACTCCACCTGCTCGCCCCACTCCACGCATGACAGCAACTTAGGGAGGAAATCTGGCGCTACGTTGCGGAAGTGATTTCTGTTGAGAAGAAAAATAGTTTAGCACATTGTCGTGCGTGCTACCTGCTACATAGCTAGTTGTTGCATTTAACTTTGTGACATCATTTCGGTAAGCTTGCATTATGAGGTTCAACCAAATTGCTTTTCAGTTCGTTCATATAAATAGTTTGCATGATTTGATGTGCCTCTATAATTGGTACAAACAAGCCGCCGCGGCGCGCACAAAGCGGTTTTGGCGACTTCAAAGGGTTGTAATTCCCACTATTTGAACGAACGAACTATACTTATATGTAAGAATCTTTAAATCAAGTGAACTACACCATTTTTCTTGCTTGGAAGATGTCAAAACCCGTTTCAATCGCGGCCTATCTTGTTCATCTTTGGCTAAGAAATAGCCGGTATAAATAGTAGTTCTACTTCAAGTAAAGGTATATCGCGCGGCTTGCATGTCTGCGTGCCTGGACCGTACGCGCCGCGAGCCACCACAAGCAAACTCAACAGACGGACCGAGCTGGTTTATTCGGGGCCGCGCCGTCGCCGCGTTTGGTTGCGTTTGTATTAAGTCTTGAGCGACGCACATTAACGCATCCCTAGCGCCCGAGCGACAATAGGTAACAGAAACTTCTTAACGGCAGAGCCGGACAAATGGTAACAATTTGCTGATGACGACGTCAAGAATTAATCTGTATTCTCTGTACACTTTACTCCTGTTAAATTTCCACTGTGGAAACCGACTAACCTGGCAGCCCATATATCCTTCCTCTCGAACTCGTGCATCTCATAGAGCGGGTCCTTGTACAGCGGGTGATCGAGGTCGCGCGAGAGCCGCGCGATCACCTCGGGCGTGCCGTTCTCAGACATTTGCGCGCGTTCTCTGACTTTTTCCGGGGACGGAAACATCACTTGGCAGGGGCATTCGTAGCTGCAACAAGAAAACGTAACATAAGTACATCTCTACATAGTATAAAACAAAGTAGCTTCCCGCCGTCTGTCCCTTTGTATGTACGCTTAGATCTTTCAAACTACTCAACAAACGTTAAGTAATTTTCCACGGCAGATTTTTATGTAAAATAAATTCTGGTTTATATACGGGTGTTACAGAAAATTCAAAGACCTCATGGCATTTTGTACCAGGTGATTTTAGGCAGTGTAGAAAATCGCCGACGACAGGCGGATAGCCATCCTTGTCGCTTAAGAAGTGTAGTGGAAGATAGATATGCCAGCTTTCATTACATTTTTATATTACGCCTCCTCTTCACTCTGTAGAAAAGCCATTGATCCCTTGTCAAATTAATTACTGACGAAGCTAATAAAAAACCCTATACCGGTCTTTCCCAAACTATACATCGCAACCTACTGGTAGGTCCCAAGCGAATATGAAGTGGGTATACTGATAGGATAAAAGTCGCAGCGCGGAAGGTGCATCAACCAACTTTGGGAACGACAATAGGTACTCAGCAAATTTGGTTTCTAGCTCTTCGCAGCGGCTCCTTGTAGTTATGTTCTTCTGGTCGATATCAAACTACGACAGCTTCCGTAAAAGGCAAACGAGCAGACGGACCAACTGATGGTAAAGCAGTCACCATCGCCCATAAACATCAAAGACAAAGCCAAGTTGTTGCCTTATAGTGAATACTCTTACCGCGCTTAATGGAGGACATGACATGTCATAAATAGTGCTGAGGAAACATCGTGGAGGGAGTTCATTCCATAGTTTGAAGATACGAGGAAGAAAGGACCTTTGGAAACGGACTCTAGTCGATTTTAAAGCTTCCAGGTAGTTTGGATGAAGTTTAGTCCTGGGCTTGTAGCTCTTCGCAGCGGCTCCTTGTAATTATGTACTCCTGGTAGATATCAACCAACGACAGCACTTACTCAGCGAATCTGATTTGTAGCGCGGCACATGACTCGGTGTTGGGGTTGGACACGACGGTCCCCAGCGGGTGCAGCAGCATGTCGTCCTGGGTCTCGTCCGCGACGTGCGTCCACATGAACAGCGTGACGCCGTCTGTCCGCAGGAACTCCTTGTAGTCGAAGATCATCGTGTTCGCCCACGCTAACTTGTTTATGTAGTCCTGGAGAAGGCGACATTTTATGAATACTGAGGGAATTCTGACTGTATTAAATACATGGGCAAGCCATTAAACAAAATGAAATATATGACAGTTAATACACGTTGAAGAGGGCATTAGCGGCTTATAAATGATCTAAAACGTTTTAAAAAAAATGCAGTGTAGGGTTCCTCTTGCGAAATTACGATCAATATTTCTTAAACAGTCCCCGAAATCTAAAAATTGATAATTACATGTACAAAATGATTGTTCAAGAGCTATAACCTCCTGAGGTTCCTTGTACTAAAACTAGTACAAAATACGGCCATTCAAATAAAGATCCAGTGCAAAGAAAGTAAAGTGTAATTTCTTTTGTTTTTATGACATAAGATGAAATTGGAAAATTGACTTTATGTCATTCGTAATAGATTCATATTCCATTGACACATTTTGCTGTATGCTGGGCCGTAGGTGGTAATGACACCTCACTAGACAAAAAAAAAGTTTGCGTCTACGGGAGGTACACGATTTTTTATTTCATGATTTTAGTTTACAACTTCGCCGGCGTAATTTTAATGTAATAACTATGCCTGATAACATCTTTGTGGTACCAAGAGTCTCTGGGTTAAACCGCGAACAGACGGACATGGCGAAATTATCATCTTTTGAAGTGGATTGGCGCTCTACGAGGGCTGCTACTTATGTATCCGGAATCTGGGATTCCAACATTTATAAACGTTATATCTGACCTCCATGGTAAAATTTGAACTTTTTTTTAATACTGGCCGCTATAATTTTTTTTCTTATGTACGCTAGTCTTTTGTTTTTGGCGGGATCAAAATGTCATCTCGCTGCAAGAATGGAACTCACTCGTGAAAATATTCGTGCTATGATTTATTATGATTTTCGGCGTGGTTTAACGAGACAACAGTGCATAGATCAATTAACTTCGACTTTTGGTGATGAAGCTCCATCGAAAAGCACTGTGTACCACTGGTTTAGTGAGTTCAATCGTGGACGTAGTATGCTCACGGAAGAAGTTAAGGAAGGTCGCCCGAAATCGGTCGTTGTACCACAAAATATTGAAGCTGTGCGAAAACTTATAATGCATGACCGTCATGTTACATATCGCGAGATAGAGGCGACTCTGGGCATATGTATGACGAGCATTCACAAGATATTACATGATCATTTAGCTGTAAAAAAAAATTGTTCCCGTTGGATCCCTCACAATTTAACTAAGGATCAAAAGGAGGCTCGCGTCGAATGGTGCAAGAAAATGTTAAAAAAATATATCCGTGGTGACTCAAAAGCTGTTTATAATATCTACACAGGTGACGAATCCTGGATCTATGCGTATGATCCGGAAACTAAACAACAATCAACAGTGTGGGTGTTACAAAATGAGCCGAACCCTTCGAAAGTAACTCGTGCAAAAAGCACCTTGAAGCAAATGGTCGCCTGCTTTTTCGGTATTAATGGCCATGTGGCTACAGTGCCACTAGAGAATCGTAAAACGGTTAATTCGGAATGGTACACGACCATTTGTTTGCCGGAGGTATTTGAAGAAATACGTAAAAACAACCAGCGACGCAGAATCGTTTTTCACCATGACAATGCCAGCTGTCATTCATCACGCGAAACGACTCGATTTTTGGAAGGTCAAAATATAGAATTAACGGGTCATCCGCCGTACAGCCCTGATTTGGCACCCAATGATTTCTATTTATTCCCAAATGTAAAGAATAAATTACGTGGTCAACGATTTTCGACCCGTGAAGATGTAGTCGACGCGTTCAAACAGCATCTTTTGGAGATACCTCAGTCAGAGTGGAAAAAATGTTTTAAAAATTGGTTTCAACGTATGCAAAAGTGCATCGATCGCTTGTTATTTTTTTCTATTCCGGTTTCATAAGTGCCCTCGTAGTACTTATGTAGGTAATTTTACTTTTCCCCTCCCTGTGACTCGGTTGTTCATCCTACGTGAAACAAATTCACTAACCTTGCTCGCATCCTTCGCCCGCCGCTTGCCCTTGACCTTATTAGTCTCGTATATGACGAAGCAGAGCCTCGCCATGCGCGGGATGTTGTACACCTTGATGGGAAACTGCAAGGTGTGGTCCCACCGGGCCATACCCTCGTTGGAGACCAGGGCGGAGTTGGTCTTCTGGGCTTCGCAGAGAGGCTTGCCGCCGTGGAAGATACCGGCTTGGCAGACCACCTGGTGGAGATATAAAAAACTTGAATTGGGATACACCTAATATCCAATATTGAGGGTAAACCAGCACACGTGGCTTGATGGTAAGAAGGTTCGAAGACCCATAGCTTCGGTGATACTGCACCGCATAACTAACAAATTAAATTAGGTGCAAAATAAACTTTAGGTAGTAAGTCAGCAAGGTATATTTTGCAAGTTATTAAATTTGTTAGTTATGTGGTATTGTAGTAAGGCGGCCTTTACACTGAAACTTACGACTTACGTAAGTAGAGACGCAGCTATCTGTAAGAATGAGAAAAAAAATATCTATCTGATTCTAACAAATAGCTGCGTCACTACTTACGTAAGTCATAAGTTTCAGTGTAAAGGCCGCCTAACACCGACGATAGGCATTGTAATATTTGATACAGTAGTTTTACCTTAGAATATGAAATTGTGTGACATTTCGATTTCGTCATAACGTATTAAATAACAAAATATTGTAATGCCATCAAATGACTAGACATTTCATTAAATCAAATGAGAAACATTTTTTACAGATGTAGTGAAATATCCTTTCACATCGTATTTTCGCGGAAATGTTCGTATTTCTCATGCTACTTCAGTCTGACTCAGTACCCATCAAGACAACGTGGAGGAACGTTGCATCGCGAGAGTGATAATCGATATAGAGTGGTTAATACCAGAGTATTGTTTTGTTAATTAAGATTAAGTTTGTTTTCAGTTCTTTTTAATAGTCATGCCGAAAGCATTAAGACCTGGGAAACGTTTAGATCGACAAGCCTGTGAAATTATTTTCAACATTTATTTATATTTCTTCTTGTTTACCTACACCTAATTTCTATATTATTTGATCGTGGTGGTTTTAACATCTCGGTGTGATATACTTCAAAGTTTCAAACTCGTGGTTTGACATTTAACACTTATACCTAAAGTACTCTATTTATTTAATACAAACATGTAACTTAATCATTCAACAATTCATAGACACGGCGGCATCATTCGGAAGTAGACGTGAGTTCCGAGTTTTCACGATGTGAAAGGATTATTCACTAGATCTGTACATAATTAATGACTTCTAACAAATGAGCTATTATAAAAATTCAATTGTGAATTCGAGTAGCAGTAATTAGTAGTTAATGAACTGGAATGGCTTATATAATATAATAATAATCAAGCACTAATATCATCTCTCCACTAATCATTTTAAATGACATAATGGAATATTTCAATAGGCATGATTATTAAAATTATTTACAACAAACATAACAGAAAAAACCCAGAAATTAGACAAAAACAACGCATATTTTCCCGTTACTTGTTTATGTAGGCAGGTTATTTAATAACGCGGACCATGTTTTTAGATTCGCTTACACTTCATATACTGCTAAGACAAATGACGGAATCACAGACAAAACTCCTGTAGCAAATGTACTCTCATTACTAACGGGAGAGAACTGAGTATTCTTTGGCAATTGAGTTTGAGATACATCATATAGGCATACATACGTATACATGACGTCAACAACAGTATGGACAACGTTCTAATCAAACCGCAACTATCCGCCTAGTTAAATCGAGTCATTGACCTTCATAATAGATAACGACACATTATTTAACTAATATACTGAACAGAAATGTTACATGATTGTTTTTATTAGTACCATAAGGAGTTTGACAAGGTTTGGACCAAATGCTGCCCAGAATTGAAAATACCTCTAAAGAGTTCCTTACTACCTATTAAAAAATCACATTTCGAAAGTGATTCAAGGGAAACAAAACAAAAGTTTTTGTTGTGGTTTTTACTTTGCACTTTGTTTTTAAGGTGGAATACCTTTGGAGCGCCAACAATAGGTACTTAATGTGGTCACAAGCTTTCGTGCCCATAACGCCACTGACGACTATAGATGTCGTTGTTGAAATTGGTCAATCCGTCCGCGTCCAATACCGCAAAACAGCGTCCAAATTGGTCATTCCGTTTGACAGCTACGGTGCCAAAGGCCACAGGCATACACATACATACATTAAGAGGATTGTGAAGCTAAAAATTTCCATACAAAATGCGATAACGTTATCTCCCCGATATACCTAGTCCGATATTTAAGATTTTTGAATATGTGGTAGATTAAAAACCTTTGGCTTAAAAACGTTTTCCAAACTGATTCATTTCCCAAATATATCATCTGGGCAAGTGCTTTTTTTCCGAAACTGTAAATATTTCAGAATTTATTTGAGAATTTATAGGTTAGGTTAGGTTAGTTTTATTAAAAACCTGAAATATTTACAGTTTCGGAAAAAAACCGTTTGCCCATATGATAAGTTTGGGAAACGTTTTTATGCCAAACAAGGGTAAACCGTTGTAGATATCATGAAAAACTATGTCTGTACGTTTTCCTTTCCAAGAAAGTATTTATTAGAATGAAACAAATTTAAAAAACAAAAAACAGAAACGTAAAGACAGTTCTTTATAATAACTACAACATATTCAAAAATCGTGGAAATCGGACTTGATTTAGGCGGTGAGAATCTATCGAACGGAGCTAAATTTGTATGGATTTTTTTTGACAGCTACGTAATTTTCGCGGAGCTTCACAATCTTCTTAATACACGCGTTAAAAGTATAATACCCCCTCTTCGTTGTCTCTGTCTACCCCTCTGAGTAACAGGCGTGATTGAATGTATGTGTGTATGTTTTTGTCGGCGGTATTAAAATCATATCAAGCTGTAAATAAACAAAGCATCTCAGGTTTTACCGCCACCTGCCGTCCAGGGTCGACGTTGAGCCCGCCCACTCCCTGCACGGTGCACGTGTAGTTCTTCTCGATGTTCCACGAGGACTCGTACTCTTCCTGGTGGTTCTTCTTCTTCCGCATCGTGCCTGAGGACTCGGAGGTCGTCCTGCGCCCGGCCTCCGACAGAAACTGAGAGTCTCGACCCTCTGAAAAAAACATGTACAAATAATTATTAGTAGTTTACGTGACGGTTGCGTAATTACAGGCATTACAACATGAGTGTCGTTTATGAAACGAGCTGCAAGACGAGTTTCATAACAGATCACATGAGTATAGCAATGCCAATTACAATACTTTATCTACACACATATTATAAGTACTCTAAGATGGGTTCAGAAGCCGAAAGTAAAATGACCAGCGTAACCTATGGTAGTAGGTGACAGTGACAGAGATGACAGCTGTAACGTAATTTTGAAATGACGTTATCGAATATTGTAAGGTAATGAGATCCAAATTTGGAACGTCTTCCAAAATGAACAGCTGTCATCGCTGTCACCTACTCCCACAGGTAATGCTGGTCATTGCCTACGGATTTTGAACGCATAATACAGGTCTTATGATATGTGCGTAGATAAAAAATATAATAAAACATTTTGCAAAGAAAGCAGACACTTACGAATAGTTAGAGTAGTTTCAATATAGTGGTTACAGTATGAGATTATATAAAAATCGGGGTCAGAAGTATCCTATGCATCACCCGGGATAAGGACTATATATTTATGTTTGTCAAATTTCATCCAAATCTTTAGGCGTGATTGAAGCACGCAGATCCATACAAAGTTTTTTTATAATATTAGTCACAGAAACCGCTAGCTACTTAGGTCAATCTAACTAACTAGTCTATTTGCGTCGTCGAATTTAATAATTATGGTTGTTATCTAACCCTTAATTATCGCAATTTGCCTCTAACAAAATGTAGACGTCGTAATTAGTTAAACGTATTAATTGACACTGACAGCAATGACGGACGACAATGACAAGGGTTGGCGAGGGCGATTTTTATTTATTTATTTGCAAATAGTTAAATAAATTATATTTTGAAAAATAAAACAGTGCACTGTTATAGCTGTGAACTCATTCACCACTGCATTGTATTTAAACCTTTTTCTTAAAATATTTTAGTAATTGTAATAACAACCGCCACCCAAAACTTGCTTCCTTAGGATTAGGTTAGGTAATTTGTTCTTGGTATAATTCTGAGTTTTGACACATTTTCCTGCTCAACTACTCATGTTTTTTTTTAATATCCATTGTTTTTTAAAAGTATTGTTTAAAAACTGACTGACTGTTGAGTTTTTGCGACATATCTTATCATGGTTTCGGAACGCATAGAGGACAAAAATACAAACATTGATTTTTATTTATATGTATAGATACCGGACCTTGGTCAAAATTGATTAAATTGTTGCATAAATATTATTCTCAAGTTGGTAATGCTGCCGAGTGCTAAACATAACCCTACGATTCAATAAAAACGATAAAAATAGTACAATGTGTGTGTGCTTATAAGGGCATAGCACTGAAACATTATTCATTTGACGAGTCAGACGAGGAACGCTATAGTTGTAGTTAGAACGCAATATACTGACAAATAAATCATCAGCGTTGAAAGTTGAGCTCATTTTATCGCATCTAGACATCATTCTCAATGCACTTTTTATAGGACGCATCGATCTGCCAACCAGTTACTGTCTCAACTACGCTCAGTCGCGTGTCGGCAGCGATGAGAGGCTGACCTCAAAAGGCAGTCATGTCTCGCCGCGCGCTCGTGCTGTCTATACTCGCACTAGCCTTATTCCAACAGACTAGCGGCTTTAACATCCTAGTGATAATCTCGTTGCCTCTTCGAAGTCACTACATGGCCTTGCAAGAATTGTTCCGTGAACTAGCAATCCGAGGACACAACGTTACAGTCATTAATAACTTTCCCGACAAACAACCGACGCCAAGGCTACAGTTCATCGATCTTGTAAACGACAAGCCCGAAGCGACTTATACCTCGCCCTTGGATTACTACGAAAGCTTAAGCACGTGGTATTTACCTTTATTCAATGTCTACAGACATTTGCTAATGAGCCCTAACAGTACGACGGTTGATTGCGAAAAATTGTTTAATGACGAAAATGTGAAAGAGCATTTGGCTAGAAACGTCAAGTATGATGTGATTTTCGTCGAGCAGTTTATGAGTGATTGTGGATTGGCGTACGCGGCTGCGTTGTACGATGCTCCCATCATAGGGATAACTACGCACGTATTGTTGCCTAAACATTACCCAAGACTGGGAATACCGTTCGACATATCAAGAAACCCACACTATTTCTCCATCGCCGGGTCACAACCAACCTTTTGGCAGAAACTAGAAATAACTGTAACAGACTTTCTTTTTTTAACGCTTAATAAATGGATGCTACAAAGAAGGGTTGATGAAGTGTTTGCAAAGTACCTTCCGAATAATCCAGTAAATTTGGAAAGAGTGGCAAAAGAGAGGATGAAGATGATATTTTCGTATCAACATTACTCGGTGACCGGCGGGCGTCCGCTGGCGCCACAGCTTTTAGAGATTGGTGGGATTCATATAAAGAAACCGAAGCCTGTACCAGAGGTATGATTAATTTTGACCGAGTGTTTGGCTCAGTTATTTATTACCTACACAGTTTGACTAAGAAGCTAGTGTTTGTTTCGCGCTAGGAGACACCAATAATTACACATACACATACACATACTAGAACCATAATTACTTACTTACTTGTGTATGTTTTCGTTTTACAGTACCCGGATACATATTTTTTGTACATTAATAGAAGGTGTATTGTGACTTATGTTAACACCCACTCCACGAATATACGTAATAAATATTTGTTTTTTTTTTAAAGACATTTAATAAGCACTGAGAACGCTGAGTAAAACTGCAGTAGGTACTACTAGCAATGTATGTTTTTAGGCCGAATAAATCAATTGATTGAAATACAGGATGATCTTGGACTTGCACGTCATCTTGCAGGACTTGGAAGCCTTCATATCATCAGCAGAACATGGAATCATCTACGTGAGCTTCGGGTCCATGCTGCGCGCGAGCACGATGAGGGAGCCCAAGAGGCAGCAGTTCTTGGACGCCTTCAAGAGGATCCCTCAGAAGGTCATATGGAAATTGGAGAACGCAAATCTACCACAAGGCAATGATAACGTTCTTGCTAAGGATTGGCTCCCGCAACTTGATATCTTGTGTAAGTATACTAATGCTACTGTAATGCTGAGGCCACATCTACGGCGAAGATTTGTATTTGCGTCTCTTTCTCAAACAAAAAGAGTTAGGTACAGAGAAGCCACTATATATTCGCCAAAGCACCCAAATGTGGGCCAGGCATAACAGGCAACGGCGCAATTTTCTGTAAGTAGTATAAAGCATAATGCCTGTTGGTGAGCTTAGTTTATTTTAACTATGCTTTGGATTTTAATTTCCTTTCACCATCATTTAGAAAAAATATTTTGGAAAGTTCATGTGTACAATACATTGATATTTGGCCAGGGTAAGCCGCGGGTGATCACCGGAATGGTAACCTTTTACCTACTATAAAGGAAAAAATATTCTACACATAGTTGATAAACAGGACACGGTATGGTCACGGAAGTTAATTTGCTACCCTTTTCAAAGAAAATCTGCTTGAAGATGTCATTGTCAATAGATAATATCAAGTCATTTGTAATTGACAGGAAACTCAACCTTATTGCTGTAGAATGTCAGATTGACTTTGGACCTAAGGTGGGTCACAAATTAAATTCCTTGACTGTACCTAATACTAACAAATATAAAATCCCAACAAATGCTTATTCCTTGTTTTAAGAAAAATCAGGGTAAAAAAACATTGTGCCCTTTCCAGAGATAGTAAGGTGTAGGGACAGACATTATCTTTTGAGAACGAACTATTGGGCAGTTCTTAAAGAAAAGGCGGTAAACAAAATTTCAAATAACCCTGACACCACAAACATTACTAAAGCAAATTAAAACAGGTACACTAGGAATTGTTGCTAAGTCTTATAACCGCGCCGCGTACTGATACGGCTATAGTTAACCAAGTTTATAATTAAGAATAACCCCAGCTACCACACACGCACGCGGATTCTAAGAAATTGTATACAGAATTGTATAATGGCCGACGACGCACGTGTTGCTATTTCATCGACAAATGATGCGTCACAGGATTTAATGACAATATTTTTTTTTATAATCATTATTCATTATGCAACGAATGATGCGTCGAAATGATACAGCGGGAAATATAATTACGCTATTTTTTTTATTTCACGACACGTTAGCCTAGTTGGTAGTGACCCTGCTTACGAAGCAAGCGCTCCCGGGTTCAAATCCCGGTAAGGGCATATATTTGTGTGATGAGCGCGAGTATTTGTTCTTGAGATGTTTTGTATGTATTCAACATTCAGTACGTATCACTATCACTATCACTACATAGTATAAAACAAAGCGCGTATGTATACTTAGATCTTTAAAACTACGCAACGGATTTTAATGCGGTTTAACCTCGTAAGGCCCAGTGTGCAATAGAACGTACATAATCAAGGCAATATAATTTGAACTGTGTTGCAATGTGAATAAGGTTTATTTTCCTATGTTTATAAACTGAAAATGTCATTATCGAACAAACGTAATTGAACTTTATTGCGTTGATGGTAGATTCAAAGTCCCATTTACAAAAAACTCCCTGTTTGTAGTATGGTGGGCCTTACGAGGATAATAGATAGAGTGATTCAAGAGGAAGGTTTTTATGTATAATGAGTCTTGGATTATGTACGGGTACTACAGAAAACTGGCATAAACCGAAGCGAAGCGAGGGCGGTTGACTAGTTTCTCTATATAAGTAAGGTTATCGTTGTGTAGTACGCATAGTATTTGTGTATGATTGTTCCCTGTTATTGTATGGAAGTGAATCAGCTGGCGACAGGTAATAATTAGTAACATCATAGCAGGGTTATGATTATAGTAGTATGACTATGAATCATACTTTAACAAGTTACGTGTCGTTGGCTTCGTCTAATGCTCGTACCGGAGTTATTACGGGGTAATTATGGCACATTTTGTACGGGGCAAATGACCAATTTTAACCCGAAATGATGACCAATTTTAGACCTTACTTCATTTTTGATTATTTTTTAGGTCATCCGAAAGTGCTAGCCTTCATATCCCACGGCGGTATGCTGAGCACGTCAGAGGCGGCCCATTGCGGCACGCCGATGCTGACGTTACCGTTCTTTGGGGACCAGTTCAACAACGCTGCATCAGTGCGGGAGAGCGGTCTGGGTCTAACGATGTTTTTTCAAAATACCGACTCTGATAATCTCGTGGACGCTATCTTGGAATTGACGTCAGAGAAGTAAGTAGCGAAGGAATAATGTATTTTTTATACTTTATAAGGGACTTAGTTTATTGTTTACGATGTTGTGCGGGAACTTACGGAGGAACTTACTTAGGAATATACGGTTTTTTAATAGCTAAATAGGTACCAAGAATAGTGTAGACCTCGTCAAGTAATCGCAGTTATACGCAACGTTTGTTTTAATACAATGTATTTATTTTTTACACAGCGTTCGTTTATTTAATATACTCCTAGTAAAACGTAATTTTAATTGATCCGCTAAAAGAGCATAGCTCTATAATTTAAGAAGAACACTAAAACGTAGGCTTTCTCAATTCCTGCACCGTTTTCATCAGTAAAAAACTAGCACACACATATACTTTCTCGCTACGCTCGTTGTCACGCAGAAAATGCGAAAGATCGTTATAAAATGTTAAAATGAAAAAAAATCTATATAGAAAAACTACATATGTCCGTTTATACCAGACTGCCTGAAGGAGGGTTATAAATTGAATGTTTTTAAAAATATATCTTGTTCTAGGATGCAATCAAGCGCCAAAAGAGTCTCGCGGCACTGGCACGATCGGCCCCAACCCGTAATGGACACCGCCATCTTTTGGACGGAATACGTAGCGCGCCACCGCGACTCGCCACCGTCCCTACCCACCCAACAAGCCACGTGGTTCCAAACACCGCCGCTAGACGTCCTTTGCGTGATCATAGCGATCATCATCGCATTACTATGTTTAGTATACGCTATTATAAGATTCATTATATTTATCATTTTAAGGACAATTGTGAAAGTATTTTGTAAGAGGAAGGATAAAGCTGAATAAATAATAAAGGTAAATGTTGCTTAAATAGCCGTTTACCGGATTTGTTCAGTAGAAGGAAAACTGATCATGTTTATTAACTAGTTTTGGTCGCCCAAAAAGGAGCAGCTTGCTAATTAAACGTTTGATCAAATTGACTAATTATGAAACGTTAAACTTTACTTTTACCTACAACGATAATTGATATTTAAACTACGGATACATTTGATACTTCGTGTTAAAATGTATCAATTCCAGTTACCGTCTGTAATTATAATAGTAGTTAACGTGACGGTTGCGTAATGACAGGCATTACAACATGAGTGTGGTTTATGAAACGAGCCCCAAGGCGAGTTTCATAATAGATCACACGAGTGTTGTAATGCTAATTACGCAGAGTCGCGTACAATACTTTATGATAAAGTCTTTATCTAGACACACATGTTAAACTTGTTGCATTTTTCAAATGCGTAAAGTGGATGAAATAGTAGTTTACGTGACGGTTGCGTAATGACTCGTGTGATCTATTATGAAACTCGCCTTGCGGCTCGTTTCATAAACCACATGAGTTATAATGCTAATTACGCAGAGTCTCGTACAATAATTTATCTACACACATATTATAAGTACTCTAAGATGGGTTCAGAATCCGAAATGACCAGCGTTACCTTACCTGTGGTAGTAGATGACAGCGATGACAGCTGTGAAGTAATTTTGAAATTACGTTATCGAATATTGTAAGGTAATGAGATCTAAATTGAGAACATCTTCCAAAATTAACTGCTGTCATCGCTGTCACCTACTACCACAGGTAATGCTGGTCATTGCCGGGTTTTGAACGCATAATAGAGGACTTATGATATGAGTGTAGATAAATGCATTTTTCAACTATGCAGCAAAATCTAGTAAATACCAGAAATAGAAGTCACAGACTATTAGGATCCAGAGGGCCCTGCAAAGATGCACTACGCTAATTAACGTTTCTATTCGATTCTTTTTTAAACCAATCGCGTCACTGGTAGACGTCACGTGGTCTACCAGTGACGTGATTGGTTTAAAAACGAATCGAATAGAAACGTTAGTTAGCGTAGTGCATCTTTGCAGGGCCCTCTGGATACAAAAATTCAAAAGAATAACGCTAAGTTAGCCTAGATCCTAGTGACCCTGCCTTCGAAGCTAACGGTTCCACGTGTAATCCCGGTAAGGGCAGATATTAGTGTGATGAGCGCGAATATTTTGTATTTAAGTATGTATTGTATTTGTGCAAATTGTGGTTATAGAATTATCAACAAGTTTTTAGAGATGTTTGTAATTCTGTAGCTCTGCCTACCCCACTCTGGGAACGAAGGCGTGAAATTATGTGTATGTTGTATTTCTCTATATATGTACGATTATCGCTGTCTAGTACCCATAGTAAAAGCCTAAAGGTTAGTTTGGGATTAGGTCAATTTGTGTGAGATTGACCGATGATATACAGGGTGTTACTCGAAAAACTGTACATATTGAAAGGGATGAAATTTTTGATTAATTTATCAATAAAACAGTTTTAAAAAAAAAAACACATTTTTTTACAGATTCTTAATTTTTTTAATAAATTACAGGAAAAATGTCATTTTGTTTTCATAAAAACAAGATTTTCTCAAAATTTTGTAGATATTTCACTATTTTTTTTGCTTATTTCCTCGTTTAATTTTAGATCCTAAAACGTTAAAAAAATTGTAAAATATCTGCAAGATTTTGAGAAAATCGTGTTTTTATGAAAACAAAATGATATATTTGCAGTAATTTTCCACAAAAAAGCAGTTACTCAGTTATTTTTTTAATTGGTCTAATATTGTTATCAATTATTATAAACCTGACTAATGTCAATACTATGCATTTTTTTTTTGGGCTATTAGATCAAAAGTTACACCGTCACAAGTAAGTGTACTACCCAAACTTTATTAAAAAGTTTGACAATATGTAAAAAAAACCAGTGACTAAAAATAAAAAAATATATTGTTTTACCGATAAATTAACCTAAAATTTCATCCCTTTCAATATGTACAGTTTATCGAGTACCACCCTGTATTTTTTACTAAAATTATACACTGGAAATTATGTGACAATTGCTGTTTGTCCTTTACTGTCAGGCCAAGAGGGACGCAGCTACCCGTTAGAATGAGAGACGTATATAACTTTCTCATTCTAACCAATAGCTGCCTCCCTAGCTGTCAGTCCGTCTGTTAGTCTATAGCGCCCATTAGTCCCGCATGGATGCCTGGACGGATTAACATGGAAATCTACACAGAGAGTCCACGTCCTGAATACTTTCTGTCCCAGAACATTTGATATTTCCCGAAGAAAAACGATAAACAAAGAATGCACAAATACACAATATACACAGTAGTTCGCCTTCAAACAAAATTATGTCGCGCAGCTTGCATGTATGCTAGCCTCGACCGTACAGTCGAGTTCATAAATATATGAACACTTTAGTACCTTCTCCATTTAATGTCAAGTTTAAACTGCCATATTGAATTGTCACAGAGGTTAAACTGACCAGGTACTAAAGTATACACATATTCATGAACTCGACTGTACGCGCCGCGAGCCACCACAAGCAAACTTGTTGAATTGTCACGCCACGTCGGTTTGTTGAGTTTAGTCGTGGCCGCGCCACGGCGCCACGTATTAAGTATCGCGATAATAGGTGTCAGAAACTACAAAACAGCCCGAGACGAACTAAATTTCTATTTATACTACGCCAAAGGTCTCACCCGACAGCTGTAGCTTCTCCACATTCACAATCAGAACCTTCGGAACGCCGTGCTGCGACAGCGTCTCTTGGATGTACAGGAACTGGATTAGCGGGTGCTCTCCAATCAGGTACTCCTCGCGCCCGTACACCTTCAGCACGTATTTGGACTGACGCATCGCCATCGAGTTCACTCTTCTGCTTAGTACAGTCTCTATCAGCTGTTGAGGCGTATACGTAACCGGTATGTTTTTCGTGAAGGTAGACTGGAAAGAAAAGCTTGGTTATTTTTTTATGGTCCAATAGGCAGCGCCAAAAACAAAGTAATTTGGTTAAGAAAATAACTTAGATGACGAATTCTAGACCTTCTTTTAGACTACACTACATCACACGGATTGTATTGCATTGGTTGTTTTTGCGACATCAATCACGAAATACTAATTAACATGAAATCGGACTGCACGTGCTTGAAAGTGTTAGCAATGTACAGTTCATTTGATGGCCGTCTAACAAATGGGTGCATTTTTTGAGGGCTGAAAGTTCAGTGCCATCTCTTATACCACAATGTTATTTTCATCTCACTAGCTCGGAAAGCCCTTTTTGTTTGTTTGATATCTATTGAGAAAATCGCTTTTTATCCACATGTGAAGAAAGAGTTTTGACATTTGAAGTGATATTTGACAGCTAGCAAAACGTAAAACGTAAAAAGTGCTGAATTTTTAACATCACAATTAATGAATTGCATCGAGTAAAAAACACTAAATACAACTTTATTTTAACTTTCTTACAACTTTATTTAAATTTTTAAATATCAGCATTCAACATTAACCTTCATTCTTGTTGTAAAAACGGATAAAATGTTCTGACAGTCCAACTAAGTCGATGTGCGAACAAAACGCATCCAAAATAATAATAAAAAACTTATGTCAAAACTTTTCAATTAGCCGTCAACGTTAAATATTCGCATGTTTTTCTAGTTTGCTTTGTTATTAAAAACGAGTGATTCAAGTGACGAAGACGTATTAACACCTGTGGAATTACGGGAAACCGTGCAAAATGCGGAATTGAGCTTATTGTCTTTATAATTGATGGTACAAAACCCTTTTTCTTATTGTCCTCGCTGTAGTGAGGTGAAAAGTTTTGTGTTATACACGGGTGAAAAGTTATTTTACGTCTCGTGTGTTGAAACACTCGCTACGATCAGGATTCTATTTTTGAACCACTCGTGTTTCAAATGAACACTCGCAGGTAAAATACAACTTTTCCCCCTTGTATAACAAATAACTATTTATTTAGGTGCTTACAGTCATACAAACAGGGACACAATTAACACGTCCCTTTCTCAAAGTTGTTTATGAAAAATTGTCACTATGAGGGATGCCACTCGAGCGTTGCCGGTGCGTTGTGTCGTCGCCGCTGCGTTGTTCTACAAATTAATTCGAACGACATGCCACACGATGCGTTGAAACACGTCTATGTTGAAATCAGAGCGTTGCGACAACGCAACGCACCGGCAACGCGCATAGTGTTAATCCTACTTAATTATTATAAATGCGAAAATTTGTGTGTGTGTCAGTTTGTTACTCCTTCACGCTGCAACGGCTTGACGGATTTAAATGAAATTTGGAATCGAGATAGCTTATGTTACACTGGATTGACACATGTTATCCCGGTTTGTTTTTTATTGTCCATCTTCGACCGTTAGTCGCCTCTTACGACATCCACGGGAAGACATAGAGAAAAAAACACACGGGAAAAATAATAATTAAAAAATAATAATTTGACTATGGATATAATTTTTGGCAAATAGTGCAAGAAACTAATATTTCATCTGTACAAATTGGCCACTTTTTTTATTTCATCTATACAATGGAAAATTAAAACCTTTTTGCGGCGATACGTCCAAACATCAAAATAGGATGAAAAAATGTCAATATGTCATTTCTGTCATCAGCGTCAGCTTACTGATACGTATAATAATACTTGACATTGGCAAAATTACATAACTTGTAGACGCCATTAAAATAAATAAATAATAATAATAATACTTAACATCACTCGGTGTTACTTAATTTAAAGAGAAAGGCCAAGAGTTAAATGACATAATGCTGAAATCACATTATGATCTCAGCACTAAAGAAGATATCGAAGCAGAAGTGGTTGAGGTACATAAGTATATCACTAACGCAGTTTTAGCTGCTTTTAGAAAAAATCCTTAGTTTTAGAGCAGTCACAATGTTTAGTCTTCATAATCATGTAATACGAAACTTATGTTTTACATCTTTCTAAAACGCAAGCTTCGCGCTTACGCCGTTCAGGAAATAAATTTAAACAACAATCTATTAAATAAGAAAATCGTTCGTAAGCGCATCACTTGGGTCCACTATGCAGGTCTAGAGACTTGGCAATGTATTAGAAATAGTTCAATAAGGTTTTAAGGAATTAAGGTTTAGGGAACGCAATCCCGCATGAGGAATTTAATTCCGGTATCGGATTAGTCGCGGGACTGACAGTTCTTATTCCCGCGGGATCTCGCAAGGTAGTGTAGGATTATACGAATAATTATGTCATTAATTGGTACTACATTTCAAAGTTTTTTTAAATTTAAATAAACAAAATTTAATCAAATTCCAGCGTTGTAGGGCAGCGTTGTGCGTGATATCTTAATAATCGAAGTTTAAAAAAACTGCCCTCAATATGTCGTTGTTTTTTACAAATCCTTTCTATTATGTATTTGTATCAGTTCCTCGCATTGTTTTTGGCGAGACCTGCTAACTAACTTGTCAGGCACTCCGGTGCTTCCCGGACCTAGGCAATAATGTACTAATACCACTTGGCGCGTGCCCACGCAATGAGTAACACGCATGAACTACGTCACTCCTCAATTCTGCAAATCGCGCGGGATCCTGCTCAACTTACGAACGAGATTAGTCCCGTATATTGCATGCGGGATCCCGGTATCTCAGTATTGCGTTCCCTACTCCGTCCCTTACACTGGCCATGGCTCGTGTAGATGGCCATAAATTAATAGCACGCACTTCCTTCGTAGCAGTGCTCATCTGACTACTGTAATAATAATAAGCGAACCACAAGGATACAACAGATTACTCGATTTTATGAAAAAGCAGATTCAAAATAATGATATAACAAAAGGTGCAAGGTGTTCTTAAGGATTTACATACATACATACATACATAATCTCACGCCTTCGTTCCCAGAGTGGGGTAGGCACAGCTACAGAATTACAAACATCTCTAAAAACTTGTTGATAATTCTATAACCACAATTTGCACAATTAGGCTAAGATGTTTACCAGCGTATTAGTGACAGGTTGCAAGCCCATCGCCTAACAGTACTACAAGCCTTTATTCCCTTAGTCGTCTCTTACGACATCCACGGGATGACATGGAGTGGCACTATTCTAACTCGGCAACCACGCGAGGAGAACACCTTGCACCTTTTGTTATATCATTATTTTGAATCTGCTTTACAAGAGATACAACTTATGTTAAGATAAAACAAGCGCATTCTTTGTACTTATTCAGTATTGTTTACGCACAGATTCAAATACGTTGGAAACTAGTTTTGTATATCTTTACATAGTATAAAGCAAAGTCGCTCCCGCTGTCTATCCGCTTAGATCTATTAAACTACGGACCGGTTTTTAATGCAGTTTTCAGTAATAGATAGTCATTCAAGAGGAAGGTTTTTTATGTAGAATAAATTCTGCGTTTATGTACGGGTGTCACAGAAAACTCATACAAATCGAAACGAAGCGAGGGCGGGTAGCTAGTATCAAAATAATGAGAGGATATTTTTGCCCCTAAGATATTTTTGACTTATTCCCTCAACTTTATGCAAAATCAATGCATATGCTTTATAGTAAAAATAATATGCATTGATATATATCCGATTATCGTTTATATGGGTCAATCAACTTTTCGTTGCACCTCGTTGCCATGGTGACGTCTCTTGGGTCACTTCTTAAAACTATGATTTCGAAGGATATTAGTCCACTAAAAATCAGTTTTTTTGGCAATTACACACCCATTATTTGATGGGTTTTCTCCTGAATGTGTTAGAAGTAACATATTATAAGATTTTTTCTATGAAACTCTATCACTGTTTTCCCCTGGCTTGCGGGACAGAATAACAGCAACAAAAAGTTGATCCACCCATATATCAAATATCAAATAATCGGATATTTACAATAAATATCGGATTTTTTTAACCCTGAGTGCAAATTTTAGTACCTATGGCACAATTATTGAGGCAACAAGTACCTACGCCGACCGCGTCGCTTAGGTTGGTCATACTAAACAGTGGGTCGCCGTCGCCGGTTGCGATCACGAATATCGTAATCGTACTTACCATAAAGAGCCCCATATACGGAACGATCCGTCGTTACGATCAATCTGAATCGATATCGTAACGATTCATATTTCGATTGAAATTTGGATGCGATATTGCCACACACGTACAATCCATCGCTCGGTTACAGTCTGAACCGACGGATCGTACTGTATAGTGGGCCCTTAACCTTTTCAACGCCACAGTCGGCTCTGGCCGTCAACTAAAAGTCGTGTCACTGACGCCACGTCGGCTACAGCCGACAAGGATTCAAGATTAAAAGAGACTTTGTTTGGTACAAATAAGGTGTAATTTGCATAGCATAGCAAACATGTTTGGCGTGTGGGTGGCAAATTTTGTATTCGACGTATGGCGTTCAAAAGGTAAAGGCTTCAACACACGCCCGATCCGATCCTACGATACGAGCCTGTATAGTACAAAATAAGAACGCACGCGTTCAAATTGCATAGTTAGATCGTGTCGGCGGCAAATATCGAGCGCACTGAGAAAAGGCCTTTAGGCACATCGCACTGCTAGATCAAAACAGTATCAACTCAAAATCCTTGCTAGTTTTGTTTGAACTTCATAAAAGCTGTATTAAAGTTGATTTTAAAATACAGTTGCATTTTGAGTTACTACTATTTTGATCTAGCAGTGCGACATGTCCCACCGTCGACGATGAACTATTAATGTACGTGTCTCCTTTATTGACACAGGATCTGTATCTTTTGTTCGTTTCTTGAGCGAGAAAATAGTTGATCGCTTTCTCGCCGGCTGTGGGAAAAGTGCCCAAAAAAAAAACCAAACTAATTTATCTCCTGGCCATATTGTTTCTCACCCCTAAAATCAAGTCCGATTTTTACGATTTTGGAATATTTTGTAGTTATCTGGTCTGTACGTTTCCGTTTTGTCGTTTTTTATTTGTTTCTTCCCAAATAAAACTTGTTATGGGCAACGTATCTACAGATCTATTTTTTCATGAGTGAATTGCAAAAATATTTTACATTGTACATAGGAGTTAGTTGACATAACATTAACTTTCTTCCATTGTTTTTCCTTTGTGTAACGAAAATTATCCAAATGATTATATGACTAATCTTCGTTACACAAAGGAAAAAGTACAGGATTGTTAAGGATTTTTTGATTGAGCCCTTAACTATTTACAATATTTTTGCAATTCACCCTCATAACATCTAACTACATAATACAAGATAGGTATTCAAAAATCTGGGAGCGAAACGTTATTACATTTCGTATGGCTTTTTTTTAGCTTCACAAAGCTTGCGGCCTTAGACGCCGTCTATAATTCGTCATAACGCTAAGCATTCCGCGTCGGGCACAAACCAGGGCTATAACTTATATTAAAAAATAATAGCAATCTCAAGACAGCAATCTTAAGATGCATTGCCAACCCTAAATAAAACAAAATGCCCTTATGCTAGTTTATTATTTTATTGTTTATATTTAGTAGTTTAATATTTAAGCACTTAGCATTGACTGGGTATTACCCCATTGATCGCCTCTCTCTTTTTTGCGCATTCGGGCGAATTCTGGCTATCTCGCTTAAGCGGCTTCTAGGTACCTGCCGCTGCCCTATCAATTGTTAGGTAATGCAATAATAAGTCGAAACTCTTGCGCATAAAGATTAAACCAGCTTGAAACCGTTCGATTAAGTTTGAATAGGGTAACAGACGATGGTGTATTGGGATAGGGTCAGCGCTTAGTCGAATTAACTGTATCGTTTGGTTGCCCTTTCATTGAACTAAGTCGACGATACGCTTAGCGCATCCTTTGGATTTGTAAAAACAAGTCTATCAAATACCATATCGAGAACCCCTTTCGCGCTAAGCGGTTCCGGTCCCTGCTTTTAGGAAACTAAACAAAAGCGAGAAAGAAAAATACACAAATATGGGGATGGGGAGCAAGTGAACGAGGCTGAGGTTGTTGGGGAGGCGGAGGATAGCGGTCCTGAGGAGGAACGGGCCACCTACCCCGAGCGGCGGCTGAAGCGCTCCGAGGTCAGCATCAACTTAAGCTTGCTGGGCAAGACTGCTGAGGGAGACGCGTACGTATACTCCACATCTTTAATTGTTGAACACCTATAGATCCCTGTCATAATGACAGCGTCAAGTCCAAATAAATAAATTACGTCAAAATTAACGATTGTCTTTCTGCTACAGGGTTCTTTAGGTGCTCAACAATTAAAGTTGTTGACCGTAGTACATGTTCATGTACAAGTCGACTGCAAAAAGATGTAGTTAAGTACTTTTTCACCTTATTACATGTAATAATGGGCGGCTGACGGATGCAAATTACGTCAAAATAATTATCGAACGATATCAGTAATATGGACTACAATTGATTTAAAAACCGGGCAAGAGCATGTCTGACCATGCTCAGTGTAGGGTTCCGAAGCCGTTAATACACAAAAACTATCTCACAAAACCACAAATATGAAGTAATTCTCTATATAAAGTTATTTGGTTCTGTCTTAGGTAATTTTAGTAGGTATAAACACTTTAGTCACCTGTATCTCAGGAACCAATCAAGTCCACTTAGTCGTCATAGATTTCCTTTAAATTTCGTTATATGTGCTTTCATTAAAGATATTTTTCAGATTTTTAGTATTTGTAGTTTTGGCTGTATGGGAGGGGGAGGGGGGACACTTGACTCTAACAAAAATTAGCGCTTTAAAGCTTAATATTTCATAAACGGATCCTTTAATCGAAAAATTGTTACCACAAACCCACAATATTTTTGAAAGACCTATCCAACGACACCCCACACTATGGGGTAGACGAGAAAAAAAATACATCACCACGTTACGTGTAGGGGACTACTTACATTTAAAAAAAAAACAAGATTTTATTTTACCACTTTGTTGGCGTAACTAATATGTATATTCATGCCAAATTACAGCTTTCTAGTACTAAGACTCTTTGAGCTAGGCTGCGGACGGACGGACGGACGGACATGGCGAAATTATAAGGGTTCCTAGTTTGACGAATTTCTTGTGTCAAAAGGTTGTAGTATTTTATTATTGAGGTAAATAATCATAAATGTTTGTATATTAAAAGAAAAAAAAAAATATTTAAACGAACTGCACAATTACACAAAATTACAAACTATAAAAGGTAAAACACAATATTCAATTGCACAGTTCTCAAAGTGTACAATATGTCACGTATACCAACTGGACTCCACACTAAGCAAGCCTGTATCGTGGGAAAAATAAGATTAAGTATTTTCAGTCCATTTTTTTATAGTTCACTATCCACTTATATGGGGAAAATGACCTCTCCACATCTACAGACGTAAGAGGGGCGTATTCGTGAAGTGATACTTCAGTACTTACTTAATATTCAAAATATGTACAGAATTATAACAAAAAATGCATATATTTTCATAAATAAATATGATTCTAAATTTAGTCAAATTCTTATCCATCTTATGCTTTCGTTGCAATATTGCATCCGTCAGCCGCCCTTTAATAATGAGCTCCAAAAGTCTTTGTAGTGTAAAAATATTATAAACGCAATTTTAGTTTAATATTATAAATTACGACTCGCTTACCTGTACGTAATGTTGTTGTCTATGTTGTCTATATATATAAAAGGCAAAACTGACTGGCTGACTTAGATATCAACGCACAGCCGAAATTATTGTACCTAGAAACTTGAAATTTGGTACAGGGGTTCCTTTCATGAGTTTTAGAAATTCAACTCCCATCGGGAAGAAAAAGGGGGAGTAGCGGGTAACTAATTCTACGCGTACGAAGTCACGGGCGTCCTCTAGTAAGTATTTCAATGATAAATACCCTAGATATTATAGCAATCCCTTCTTTAAGGGCTAATATCTCTTTAACTACCCAACGGATTCTCATGAAATCTAGATAGGAATCATCCCGATTGAACTAGTTTTTTTTTTTAAATAAACCGCGTCCAAATCTGTCCATCCGTTTGGGATCTACGATGCCATAGACAGACCCACAGATAGGTACACAGATGTAAACACGTTAAACTTATAAAATCCCTCTTTTTTGACCCGGGTTAAAAATGAATAAACAAGTACATTTCTATAAGTGATAGATAATAACGTTGCATCATTTCCAAACTGGGCATACAAGAAGAAAACATAATTTTTTTACTTAATTAGTGCTTTTGTTGTGAATAAATAAATTTGCTTTCTTTCTTTCTTTCTAAACTTACGCAGCATCCTTATTGTGAATGCACCACTGTTTTTTTGTTCATTTTGTTCCGTCTTGGCGGTTCATCGCGTAGACGTGAAATAAGGAACAGAGATAGTTTACAGGAAAATTGGATAAATTCTGAGAAGTTAGTAATTCCGTGGAGAAACAGCAGCAACGGGAAACGAACTCTTCGCATACGAAATCGCTGGCACGCTCTAGACTTTGCCGGTGATTTTGTATTGAGCTTTGACGGACGTTGATTATGTCATAGTACGTATGCCCTTATTAATATACTTGGGGTAACCGTGGAGTAGCAAAGACATGATTTGTCCTTACCTGTTATTATGTCATTTGTATTCGACAACTGATGACAAATCATGGCTTAGGTACTCCACGTTTATTAATAACGGCAGTAGTTTAGTAGGTAAGCGTCGGGCGGCAGAAAGGGTTATTCTCACCTGTTACCACCAATTTGTTACCACTGGTAACAGCTGGGAATTTTTTCCCACCTGTTACCACTAAAGTACTCGGTGGTAACCAGTGGGAATATTTTTCCCATTTGTTGCCACTAATTGGTGATAACTACCACCAATTAGTTTATTGGTAACAGCTGGGATTTTTTATTCCCACCAGTTACCAGTGGTAACAAATTGGTGGTAACAGGTGGGAATAACCCGGCAGAAACCAATGAATAGAAATCGCCTCATCGCCGCCGCGACGACGCTGGCATGCTTCATACATCCCTATGAATTTGTTCGTTGCCGCTCGGCGCTACCGTTTCCGCCGTCGTTAATATCAATAACAACCCTTTTACAGATTTACATATCTAAAAGCAAAGATAAATGGACTGAGGTTGACTGAGATCAGCGCAATCAAGAGCTTCAAACACCTCCAATTCCTCGACTTATCGAAGAACTTCCTGAATCTGAACGCTCTTCAGGTTGTCACTGAGCTACCGTTTCTCGTCCTCATTAAAGCTAACGAAAACATTCTGAAATCCGCCTCCCTACTTAGAATGAAATACCTCCAAGTTATAGTAATGAACAAGAACTTCATACGTTCCATTGAAGACGTCTTCCAACCGGAATTAAGTACTCTAGAGCTAGGCGAAAACATGATAACTAAACCCTACATCAAATATCGAATGGAAAATTTGCGGTGCCTCGATTTACGCAATAACTATATAAAAGAATTAAAAGAAATTAATTTTCCTCAACTCGACAGCTTATACTTGGCGGGAAACAAGATTAAATCTCTCGACGGTATACAACGGCTTGTCAATTTAAGGATACTGCACTTGCGTCATAACCCTATCAGAATACTGACTGATTTTACCGGGGATCTTAAAAAACTGAGATATCTCAATCTGAGGAACTGTATGGTGTCTTCAGTAATTCAAGTAAAAAAATTGAGAGTAAGTTTGAGACCACCAAAAGCTTAGATTTTAGTATAGTTAGAAGTTTAAGTGTTCAATGTTTGCAATCTAAATATTACTAATTTTCAGGGTCTTAGCTTACATTGTTTGTCTGTAGTTTGTTTGCACGCGGTCTTCACTCCTATACATGACAATAACCAGGCAATTTCAAAATTAAGTTATAATATCTCAGCAATGAGAAACATATTCAATACTACCACCATAAGATTCATATATGTAGTACTAAAAAGTTGCTATTGACTTGTGATTGTGCCCAATATTCAAACCGCGGATATATTTGGTTAGTCGGGTTTATCGTCATTCATCATAATCTCTACCGAAAGACGTCCACTTCTGAACATAGGCCTCCCCAAGGTTTGTCAAGGATCCTTCCATCGCTCGCATCTTTTCGCAATTTTACATTTCCTCATACAAATTGCAATGTATTTTTTTTTGCTAAAGTGACCAAACCTTCCGCGGTTTCAATATTGGGTCCTGGAGTAGTTTTTTCTGGTGTTGCTCTTCCAGGTATTGCCAGCTTTAAAGACGCTGGTACTAAAGGGCTGTCCATATATGGGAGGCACAGGAGAGGAGGACGGTGCAAAGGGGGACGACGACAGTTCAGAGACCCGCATCGAGATGCTGGCTGCGCTGCCCAAACTCAAGAGGATCAATAAGAGCAGCATCACATCAGAAGAACAGTAAAATAATAATTATTTAGGGAAACCATACAGCTCCTGCTGGCCTTTTATGTTCGCGTTTAACGCAGTGGACAATGTGGATAAAATATCAGTCACTTTCTGACAAGTTCGTAAGTGCGAAAGTCGCGTTATCCTCAGCGATAAACACCGACCGCATCCGGCCAAATATGTGCGAATACGTTTTAATTTGATACAAAAGCCCCCTACACACTATCCATCCGTGCTGTCTGTCCGTGCACGATGCACGACGCAAAGTGCGTAGGTTTGCTGGACGACAAAAAATATTATTATTACCGTGATGGACTCGAACGACCGATTTTTTGTTTTTGTCCAATTAGCCCCAACGTCAGCAACGTCTAGCATGATGGATACTTTGCACGATAGTGCGTACAGCACCATCGGGCCTGACGGTCGGGCGCTGTTGTCGTAGAGGGCTTAAGTTGTCACGGTATAGCATGAGGAAACGAATAATTTTAATAGCGTATTTCTGAGGTCGTAAGAAGATTTTATGACAACTTTATGCTGGATAAAAAATAAAAAATCATATTTCGACCTGGGTTCATATAACATTTTTTGCTTCTTATGAGTCTTATGACATGGATATGCTGTTAAAATTGTTTGGTTTCCTCATGTTACACCCGGTAGAGACAAACTGATGGAGGGATATAAGTTGTAAGACTGTATATCCATCCCTAAGTAGCTGTACAGTTAAATAGGCAAATGAGTCAAATAAGTTAACCTTTGTCCTAACATTACTTCTTTGCAGGGCCGAAGCTAATGAACTGATGATGCTCTGGATTGAAGAGGGAGAAAAAGATGAGGAGGAGGTTCCGGAGGAGGAAGCAGAAGAAATGACTGATGGCTAATTTGATGATGCAAATAAAAAGGATATGTTTTTAAATATAATTATTAATTTAAATTTAATTTAATTTAGGTTTTCTTTATGATGAGACTGACTAAGATAACAATTTTATCTGAAGAATAAATACAGTAAATATTATTGGAATTAGCCATTTTCGCGAGCAAATAAATAATAGGATAAAGTCTATATTATTCAACAATAGTAAGGAAAACACTACACCACTTAAACCGCGAAGTTCGTCATTAGTCATTACCATAGTCACAAAACAATACGACAATAATAGCAATACTATTAATATGTTGTTGTGATGTTAATTATACCCATAAATAATGCTATCTCTCTTAACAACTTTGTTTATAATAATCTCTAGATTCTCTTAACATGCACTTCAGGTTTAATTCTAGATATATAAAAAATGTTTTTAATGTAGTGTAATTTTGTTTTTTCCATAACAAATGACATGACATGCAGTATTATTATAACTTGGCAAATTTAGCAAGCAAATAATAGAACATGCACAATCATCTTTACACTAATAATCATTTCATAATAGATAGGTTCACAACAGGGACAAAACCTAGAAGGCGCTGAAGCTTTTCTGTGGATTGTGGCCAGAACAGAGGTAAAAGCAGGGGCAGAAGGTGACGACAGGGACCGGAAAACCCGTTCTTTTGTTTAAGCCGTTCGAACGGCTTACCCATTCATACGATAACCCAATCGTTTCGGTAACCTCGTGATCGGCTTACCCAACGATAAAGTAGCCCTAATAAGCCGGGATACCCTAACCATAACCCTTTGGTAAGCTCTTACCGAATGTTGTTGGATTTGATATTTGTTTATTTAAGCGCTTACCGTTCGGGTTAAGGTAACCCGGGTTTTGATACTGGTAAGCAGTAAGTCAAATTAACTCAATTGAATGGATTATCCATCAGCGCTACTAAACCCCGGGTTACGGTAAGCGGGTCTGGTCCCTGGGTGATGACAGATGGACAAAAAGTTCAAACACAACACCCAGTTTTTTGGCTTGACAAGTCTGTGTCACGATGGCAGCAGTTAGTCTTTTGTCTTGCAGTTGGTTTTAAAGTTAAATAAAAAAAACAACTCAAAAACAAACCGGCAATTCAATAATTTCTAGATCAATCCTATGTATTATTAACAGACCTATTATTTTATCAAAACACCTTTCAACAAATGTATAATTATACAGAATTTTCATTTCATTGCATGGTATTTCACGCCGCATGAGTAATTTTTTTGGTAGGTTCAAGTCTAACCTGACTTAACTAGAGATGGGCCGACTACGGATTTTGCCGACTGGCCAGTCGGCCCACTAATCGGTTTTCAATTTGCCGATTAATCGTCCGACTAGTCAGCTATACCGATCGTAGGATTTTGCAAAGTTCGGGTGAACTCGGAAACGTTCGGTTCGCTTCGTCCGTCGCGCTTTGTTACCTACCTTTGGTTTTGTTTACGTTTTTTCTGCACGACAAAAAAACAATTAGAACCCTAATTATAGTATTAAAACGAACTACCTAGTGCTTTTTATAACTATGTCGAAAAGAAAATCGCATGTGTGGACATATTTTGACGATATTTCCTGTAGGCAATAAAGTGCCGAATATTCTAATCACCGACTAGAAATGATGCCGAATAGTCGGCTTTCCCGACTAATCGTCGACTAGTCGGCCCATCTCTAGACTTAACCTAAGTAATGAATATTTAAGAAATCTAAAAAAAGCATGGTGTCTTTAAAAAATACAATAATTGAAATTCGGCATTCAGCTTCCATTACCATCATTTTAATGGATTATGTTATGATGCGATGGACGGTAAATGTCTTAACTAGCATTAAACTTCTCGGTATACTTACATACCATCCTATATTAAACCTATCTAATTTGTATTTTCCACATTTTATTTTATTTATTTGTGTTCACACAATAAAAGTCCCTTTCGCACTTACCTCTATCTCTGCCACTTTGGTATATATTAAGAAGTTGTGGTTGTTCAGGTGACTCAGCAATGTTGTGGGCACATTGGGACTCTTGGCTAGTCGCGGTGGGCAGTGGTACCGCAATCTGTCCAGGGGTGTACTTTTTACTCTCTTCACCAGACTCTCCTCGGCTATGTATCTTGTACGCGTACGAAAATCATTGATTTCTGAACTCCTTAGATTATCAAATTCATTTAAACCTAAAAAAAAATGTGCTTTGCATTAAGAAATGTCAGATAAAATTTATACTTATTAACAACTATTGGCAGGACAACCTAAATAGCATTCAGACAGATTGACAAAAGAGGGGACTTTGATTTGAAATCTATCAAAGTATGTTTAGTTAGTATAATAATGCCATAATGTGGATTTAGTAACTAACAGGTATAATTCAGCCTTTCACCCCTTACAAAAAGTGTCAAGTTACAAATCTTTCTACATTCATATAATTCGGAACAAGCAAATGTGTACAACTCATCAACTTAACTATGTAAATATCAGAATGAAGGCAACACAAGTTACTATGTTATGTAATCTATATCCTGGTTGTACATGTTTACAAAATTGACTTTTACCTATGAGTAATCTTTAAGAATGTCAATGTGTAAACAATCATATATATATTTTCACTACAATGAGGTAACAAAACGAAAATAACAGTGTCTTACCTTTCCCAATCAAATGACTAATTTGCATATTCAGAAACTGCTCTCCTGGTCTTATAGACCGTTCTACTATTTTGAGAACACCAAATGCGGGTTTGATTTCTCTGAGGCGTTTGTTCTCGTCGTTGACCTCCTCGAGGACAGAGAGCGAGTTTACAAACTGAAACACGTAGCCTGACATCTCGTGCAGCATCCCAAATAGGGGATATCTTGCTGCTCTGTTCCATAATGCCTGGAAAACGAGTTTATTGTTAACTAATAATAAATTGGCTAATAGATGCTAGCAATACTTATAGGATAAAGTCAATAGTATATAGACCTCTGTGTTATTGTCTTGAAACTAAATGAAATATTGTGAATTGTGCTATTATCACAATATATATACAAACAAACATTACTATTACAAACAACCACATGTTGTATAAAAGGAAGGAACGCATGTAAACAGATAAAAAATAACTTAGCAAATTGTTTTCAACAAGACCCAAATAAAAAATGTAGGTGTTGGTTGTTTACAAAACTGCAATTAGTCAGCCTACACGCCCGAATCGAGTGCACAGACAAGTAAACAATGTGATCTACTTTCTAAAAATCACAGCTATCTCTAGACATATTATTACTCAATAGTTAACCTACTTTAGTGGGTTGGGGCTCGAGGTCTGCCCGAGGGCGGCGCGGGCGAGTCCCACGAGCCCCAGAGGCCCCGGGTGCTCCCTCAGTACTCACCTCCTTCACGTCCTGGAGAGTCGCGTCCCAGCATTGCTGCAGGGGAATGTAAACAGAGTTGGGCAGCAAACATGTCAGCTCCACGTCATACGACGGAGAGTCCTCCCCCGCCCAGTAATCCCACGTATACGGGCAGCTCGGTGCAGGAACCATTGTTTTGATTGATTACAGCCGAATTGTCTAAATTACCCCCACGACATTTGACAACCTTTCACCCATAACATGCTCACATAGCGACCGAGTCGCTGTCTCCGACTGAAAATATTACACCGAACACATTAGTCATTGTTATTGAAACCGCCGCAGTGTTGAATCATAGCGTTTCCTGGTATTTTTATGAGGGACAAATCGCCATTCGAAATGAAACTGTCAATGATTATTACACAAACAACATGCACACGCGAGTAACGGGCGTGATTGTTATCATTACCTAGACATAAAACGTTTACATAATTCACGTATGCTACAACTGCGAACTGAGAACACAAATTATGTTTTTGAGAAATTGTAAATAAGGATTACGACTTACGTGCAACCAATAAACTACAGTAGTAAATTGTTTATGGTTTTATTTTTTATTATTCCTAGTTTTGGGAGCTACGGTTAAGCATGTTTTGTGTCTATTCTGCCAGAGTTCGAGTAAACCTAAAGAATAATAAAAAACGTTGAAATGTAATCTTTTTATCATGTAGCTTAAACAGCTTCTAACCTCAAACTTGGAAATGACATATGTCTCGTGATTTATTGTTTGATGTTGAGCAATGAAATGTTTTTTGCCACATTATTGCATTAAAAAAAATGTTTCAGCACTCCGTTAAGGTACCAAGACATTACAAAGTTGCTGCTAATATTTTTAAGAAAGTTTCTACTGAAGGCGGTAGCGTCAAAACTTTGCTGTACGACGACAAGCTTCGCCACTTTGTAAGTATGGTCTTGCAACAATATTCTTCGTATATATTAAATAACAAAGTAGTTTACTGTGTAAAATATTTCCAGAGAACTAACGTGCTATATGCATTAATAACAGAAACCATAAAACATGCAGCCGATATTGATAAAATCTTTGAGAGTTGTAGCCTAGTTGCTAACGAGCCACGCTTAGATCTTTGGCTGGCAAAAATCTTAACGGCTGAACTGTTATTTGGCAAAAAGGCTCTTCCAGGACAAAGCAAACCTGAACAAACTATATTATCTTACAAAGAGCAATTTGAAAAGTACACTGCTGACCATCAAGAAGATTTGAAAACTGAAGGTAATATTCTTTTGTTTTTCAGATCTATTAACCTCATTCATAAACTATGGCGGAAACATCTAATGAAGGTCCACTTATCTCTAAGTCATCGAAACTGGCAGCACTGGTAATAGCTAAACTGTTTTTGTTTAGTGTTGCCATGTTCACGCTCCCCTTCATAGCATTCTTTGCTATGAAGCATGCCCTGACTGAATACTATCCAGTGGAAAATTTTACGAGGACAGTTTGGTCTGTGGTGTCTGCTGTAGTTGTGGTCAACATTATTGTAGCAGGTTATGCATATAATGCCTACTACGAGAAAGAATATGATGAGCACGGAAATGAAGTGGACCAACATGCAGCCAAATATGCTCCCACGACAGAAAAAAGTGGTTTAAATCTTAAACAGGACTGAAAACTGTGTTGATGAACATTCCCTATTTTAGTTAATGACTTGTAGATTAATGTTTATTTCATAATAATAATATGTTCATAACTGAGTATTAAATTTAATGCTTTGCAAAATAAATAAGACAATTTAAATTGTGTTTTATTGTATTTGGAGTAGATTGTTTCCCATTTAAGTTTAATTACTAGATCAACATTAAGGCGTAGTTTGGTACAGTTACCAGCCATAATATACTATCTAACATTGGGCGCAAAAATATCTGACACGCTCTTATAATAAAGACGTGTCACATATTTTTGCGCCCAATGTTGGATAATATATTATTGCTGGTGACTGTACAATACAACTTTTACATTCTTTTAAATTTATCAAATGAACACGGATAAACTACCCACAATAAATGTAATGGTGTTAAGTTTTCAAAACAGTTTTGATTACAACATTTAATACAGAACATTTATTTAGTTTTTCTTTTAAGTATGTAAGCGGCTTTTCACTAATCTACAAATTGTTTTACAATAGCAACATTTTTAGTATTATTTATGCTCTAAGTTTCTGATCCTATCTTTCGTAATAAAGTTGTCCGCAGGCCGCGTTATGTAAGAGTCAACACCAACCTCCTCACAACGTCTGATGCTATCAGAGCATTTCAAGATGAGGAATACCGTTTCATAAGATGCACTTCAGGCTCATACGATGATTACTTGGACCAGATAAAAAACCTGACCGAGTATGACTTCACACAAGACTATCATGTGAAGACTGTATTTGTATTTTCCTCGGGAACAAAGCTGCATGAACATGAACTGTATATGGAGAATAAAATTATATTACAGGATAAGGTATGAAAATAATTTTATATCAAAATATTAGTATCGAGTGACGATCTCACACAGATGGATCTAGTCCAAAACTAAGCTCTGGGCAACGATAAACATGCTTGTATAGAAAAATAAATACTTGAATACACAGAAAACACCCAAGACTAAGGAACAAATATTTGCCCTAACCGGGAATCAAACCCGGCACCGCGAACTTTGTAGGTGGGGTCTCTCTACCAACTAGGCTGTGTTGACATCATATTTTTTTTGGTAAACGTTTATAAAAGCTAGAAGTGATAATTTTTGTCTTTCCCAGTTGCTAATATTCATCAAAATATTTCGTTCATTTACACATGATTCTTGCTTCTCTTGCTGCAGTAGTAGGCAGTGTATGTAGGAATGTAAATTACATTACACAAATATAAAAATTACAATAAAAGTTGTACAAAGGTAAACTTATCCCTTTAAGAGATCTGATTCAGTTGACCTTTGGGGTAAAATGTAGCAAACAATAGAAACCAATAACTTTTTATAGAGCAACAGGAAAAATATATAAATAAACATATAAAATTTATAATTATATCTAATACGAAATACATACTAACTAATATATACACTCATACTATATAAATAAAATATTAAGATATAAATAATTAGGGAAAGTCAGAAAAATAAACGTTCACAAATGAGGAGATGAGTCCAGCCAGTACTTTCTTAATTTTATTTTGCGTGATAGCTTATAAATCAAGTTAAGAGGATTGTGAAGCGCCGCTAAAATCGTGTAGCTGTCAGAAAAAATCCATACAAAACTAGCTCCGGGCGAAAACGTTTCTCACCCCCTAAATCAAGTCCGATTTTCACGATTTTTGAATATGTTGTAGTTATTATACAGACCTACGTCTCTTCGTTTCTGTTTTTTGTTTTTTAAATTTGTTTCGTTCTAAGAAATATTTTCTTGGAAAGGAAAACGTACAGACATAGTTTTTCACGATATCTACAACATATTCAAAAATCGTAAAAATCTGACGAGGTTTAAGGGGAGAGAAACGTTTTCGCATTTTGTATGGAAATTTTTAGCTTCACAATCCTCTTAAATGCGTGGCGGAGTCGGTCTAACGACTGGCCCGCGCCGCCTCCGCTCTCTCTTCGATTGAAGCTTTATGATCATCGCAAACTACAGCGCCCGGCACCAGATCAGCACCGCCTCAGCTCCAAGTGATGCATTGAACCTTCGATACATTTTCCAGTGGACGTCGCGAGGCCCGCGCTCTCGCAATTGTTTTTACTTTAACTTGAAAAATGTATCATACTAACACGAGTCAATACTCACTTAATGTTTCAATTTGAGCAGAGGCGGTGCTAATCTAGGTTTTTAATCGATAGGCCACAACCCTTGCGGTGCACTTGCTGGCTGCACCCCAGGGCAGCGTGGCCCTAGACATGTGCGCGGCACCCGGAATGAAGACCACGCAGCTCGCGGCCTACATAAGGAATGAGGTATGGAGATTACTTTGTTATCAAGCTAGGTACCTAAATTCTATCTTTATAGGAGAGTTACCGGCGAATGACAACTTTTGAGATGGGTTGGAATACTGCAAGTCAATAGTACCTATCTCACATTCAATAGCCAAAGAAGATTCAATCCTCTCGCGTTAGTAATAAGGTAGCATTTGCTATAGGAGTTTTGTCTGAGATACCGCCATTTGTCTTAGCAGGGCAGTGTAGAGGTCATACAAATATACCAATTTAATTGTCTTTTCGTTAGAAAACGGTAGTGATGTTAAGTGAAGGTGAAGTCAAGGTCAATGGGATAGGTTTGATATAAATTATTAAACTTTCATAGAAATCATAAATGTAATTCAAAAGTAACAATTAAATCGTATGATTTACTCACTTGCTATTGTGACGCATTCCTTGATGAAGGAGTCCCAAACAAGACCGTTGTTAGGTAATAATAGTGAATTTCTGGCTTTTAAATTTAAGCAGGATAGAGAAACCTTTAAGCAATTAACCAACATGTCTATGTAGTTATTGGTAGTTCTGACACGCATACTGCCTTGCTAAAACAAATGGCGGAATCTGAGGCTAAACTCCTGTACCAAGTGCAACCTCTTTACTAACGGGAGAGGTTTAGGCAGGGTCACTACCAAATAGGCCAGCGCGTAACCTGTCTTGTATAATGAACGTTACTTAGCTCATTTTAAACGCTACCACAAACTTCATACCAAATTGGTACCAAGTACCAATAGTTATAAAAACTCTTTTCAGGGCAAGATCTATGCAGTAGAACGCAATGTGCAAAGGTACCATATTCTGCGCGATTTCGTCGAGAAGACTGGTTCTAAATGCGTCGAGACAATCAATAAAGATGCCCTCGAGATCAGGAGAGGAGACTATGACGATGTGGAATACATTCTCCTCGACCCTAGCTGTTCTGGATCAGGTAATGGGCAGTACAAATTGTTGGGCATTGTTGGGCTGTAAATGATAAGATGAAATTGTATCACCTACAAGTGTGAATGGACTTACTGGAATACATAATTAAAACCGCCTAAAGACACGTTATCGTATTGTCAAATGTTATGATACGTTTTATTCTATATTCTTCTATTCTATCTTTAAATGGAACGCCAGTCGAAGTTGTTGTTTTTGGACTTACGGAAAAATTCAGCTACGGCAATACAATCTCTGATATACAACAACAACAAGACAAGACAAGGCCATTATGCTAATATTGTAATTCTCGTCTCATACAGTACTATCTTCTTCATAATCATAACTCTTTTTTTTCTTTTTTCTTCTTTTTTGTTTATTAATAATGTTGTCTTTGATTATTTGAGTGTTATTTTTGTATTAATTTTGACAATATATTATCAATGTAATTTCGTATTTTTTGACAAGCAATGCAATTTATATTGTAATATTACATTGATGAATAAATGAACTAAACTAACTAACCAAGTAAATGGAGTGTTTATTGTTTGTTTCACTAAAGACAACTATAATTTTTAATCTCATTTCAGGAATGGAGCTATGCGTACACAACTATATAGAAGAAACTAGGCTAGCTAAACTAACATCTTTACAAGAGAAGTTCCTCAAGCACGCTATGAACGCTTTTCCTAACGCAAAGAGAATCGTGTATAGTACTTGCTCTATTTTTCCCGAGGAAAATGAAAGGGTGATCACAAACGTGGTTAAAACTTCGAGAGCGAAATGGAGAGTGCAGGACGTGAAAGAGTTGCTAAAAGGACAATGGAACAACGTTGGCTCCGGCATGTACGGTAGTATGGGCACTAGATGTTTATACGCCAGAACTGAAACTGACTTAACTACTGGGTTCTTCCTAGCAGTGTTGGACAGAGATCCGAAGTATTTTGAAAAGAGAAATGCTATTGTTGAGGGTGATGGAGATGATGTTAAAGCTCCAAATGATAATGAAGGTGAAGGTTTGGAAACCTTCAAGAAGAAAAAGAAGAACAAGAAGCATCAAAATGAAGTTGAAGCCGATGTGAATGAGTCTGAATTGGTTGAAACTGAGTTACAAGAAGATATCCGACAGAAGAAGAAAAAGCGTAAACATAAAAACAAAGATACTAATGATGAAAATGTAGCAGATAATGATACTGAGGTAACAATAGAGCAAGTTGATAACAATGAAAATACCCCGAAGAAAAAGAAACGGAAACATCCAGACAATGCAGAGTCTGTTGACATTACTAAAGTTGAAGAAAGCAGTAGTAAAAAGAAAAATAAACGCAAAAAGCTAAATCATGAAGATACTATTGAAGAAACGCATCATAACGTTGAGAATGTAGATGAAAAAGTAAAAGACAAGAAAAAGAAAAATAAGCGCGATAAGAACGCGCTAAATGAATCTGAAGACTAGTATAAGATTGAATATGTTCATTTGTAAAATTTTGTACTACGAAAGTCTGTTTTATATAGAAATAAAATGATTCTGAAATATGCTTGTGGTGTTTTCTTGGAGTCAGATTAGGTTCAATTTTTTTTTTTATATTGGCTGCAATATTTTTCCGCTCTCTAACTTGATTTAAAAGTGGTGAAACAGTCTAACTGTAATTAAATCTATAGCGATTACAGACTCACATACCGTTACACCAAGTTTAAGTTTTTGACTCGTATTCCCCTAATATTTAAGCTGTCGACGACCCATTTGTTTCCCTCGTCAAACGACACGTACGAGTATTATTTACTAAGTAAATTTCTTGTTTAGGAGGGCTATTGGTTTTATAATAGCCCATTTAGGTAATTCCCATGTTGACCAATTAAATATTCCAGATCCGAATCTAAAACTTATCAATAGCTACTCAAGCACAGCTATAAATCCGAACACAAGTAGGGCAAATATCGTAAACGACACTTAATTCGTCTAGCCGTTCCTAGAACTACTAACGTTGACACCGTAAGTTTTTCTTTACCTCAATAACCAACCATTACATTTTCAACCATACCACGTTAAACCATAGATCGTTTTAAGAATAAAGATTGCCAACCAGTTTGCTGTTGTATTTTGAACTGTGTGGCAAGTTGGTAAGGTATATTCGTGATGTGAACGGATAAAGAGTTGTCGTGACGTTCGGGACACGCTATCGCAGCACGAAGTTTCGTGCGTTCATATTTTTCCGCGCCACGTGGAATTCAGTCGTTACAAAATGGCTGTTTGGTATGGAAATAAACTATTGCCCGTGATTTATGATTGGCGAATAAAACGACAAAATGGGGTCTAATATAATAATTATTACATCAACTTGGCCTTAATGGATTTGGATTATTCCTTTTTCAAAAGTGACTTGTAAACTGGAAAATTCATTTTATAAAAGAAGTAAAGGTTTTCAATGTCCGTTTGCATTTACATATCAAAAAATACCTTTCCTTCATTTCAAATACCATGGCCCGATTCCACTTGAGACTTAACAAATGAGAGTCATATTGTTTTGCTTTACTACCTCAGCACTTCAACTTATTTCAACAATCTTTTCCTATCACTAATCCTATTGTTCACGCTTAATGACTGTTTCAAGTGGAATCGGGCCTTGGTAGGTATATGAAATGAACTCTAACGCTACCAATAAGCGGACCATCAACGAATTTGAAGCCCGCAACAATTAAAGTCCGCCATCACTTTTTAAGTTGCTATTTATTTTATTTAATATTGTAAGGAGTCCTACATATTTGTGGTCCGCAAATGGTTGTGTCACTGCTAGGCATAATTAAACCTCCCTCCATTTCCATTTGTGTCCATAATTATCTTGTACCTACATACTCACCCTAGGGTTTTAGATCTATTTACCAACATACTAAAAGAGCACGTTTAGGTACGAGATAGAGTCAATATGTACAGTCAAAGACTTAAAGGGGTTTGGGTAAAATTGTTGTCATTTGTAAAAGTCATACATTTTCAAGGTGAGGGGCCATTCGTTAAAGTGGTAGGTACATTATGATAGAATTATTCAAAATAAACATTTTGTTATGTAATGTAATACTCTTAGCCGAGCCGGAGCCGAGATATTTAAATATCCTACCTGGGCGTACTTCTAGTACCAAAAACGAAATACTTAAAACCTTATAATATCTCGGCTCCGATATTATTTAACGCCATAAGTTATATATATCGATGTGTATTTAGAGGTCCTCTAAATAACTATCTAAAAATCATCAGTGGCCGTTGAAAAAAAAAATTACAATTTTCTTCATACAAATTTACCTACCCAATGCCACTTGGGATCCACCTTAGGTCCAAAGTCAATCTGACATTCTACAACAATAAGGTTGAATTTCCTATAAGTTACAAATTACTTGGCATCTCTAATAACATTGCGAATTCAAGAATATTTTTTTTCGAAATGGGTCATAAATTAACGTTTGTGACCGTATTATTATAGAGAAAGAAACAGCGGATTTTGTAATAATCTTTGTATGTTGAGGGCAATCTTCGGAACTACTGCACCTATTTGAAATATTCTTTTACCGTTTGAAAAGTAGGTACATCCCAGATGGTCATAAGAGTTTTTCGTTTAAGTCGGAGCGCAGCGAGGGCTGGATGCTTGTTTTATCATAAAATTTCATCACCATCATATCCGTCTACTGGGCTTAGATTGACACTACCAGATCTAGCCCCGTGAGCCCAGCCTAGATGTAGATAGATACCTTTAGAACTTTATGTACTTATATGTTATTAACTACTCGTAGCTACCTAATGTCCAGGGCAGTAACGTATCATTCATAAAGGCTATATTTTAAAGCCTTTATGAATAATTCGGTTTTAAGTTAAAGGAAGAGCCACATCATTTAGTTGGGCCTCAAATAATGCCAGATGAGTTCAAAAGTAAGTTTCAAAAGATAAAAAATTACATTTGAGGCACCTAATAGGGAAAATATCTACCGTAAATATTTGTGACAAAAAATTTACTCAAGGGAAACACCCCTTTATATAGAGAAATAAGAATAACAGCATTCACAGATTTTTGAAGAATTGCTTACCTCAACCGGCAACCGAACCAAATTAAATTGTAAAAATTACATATTTTCCACAGTATTGTACCGTACGTACCGTTTGTACGTACCAACCGATGAATAGGTCCTTAGAATCAGAGACTGCCGAGAATCAATAGGTACTCTGAATTAGCACTGAGTCAGTTTACCAAACCACAGCATTACAATTCCTATGGATTGTTAAACTGTGACCAAATTAAATTTTTTGTTTATTTTTAGGGTTCAGTACCACAAAAGGAAAAAACGGAACCCTTATAGGATCACTTTGTTGTCCGTCTGTCTGTCAAAACCCTTTATCTCGGGAACGAGTGGAGGTATCGAGTTGAAAATTAAACCATATGCTCAAGTCTACAGGCCCTTGAAGCTGTGAAAAAATTAAACCTCTAAGTTAACGTAAAAAAAAGATACGGCTGTTTATGCCGCAAAAAACGCATATTTCGACACTCAAGGGAATCAAAATTCATAGGGTATTTTCCGTTGACCTAGAACTATGAAATTTGGCAAGCAATACCGTCTTATACTACAAATATAGGACAAAATCTGAACCCCAACATTTTTAATTATATCACAAAAATAACATGACGCGATGCAAATTTTGAATTGAGTTAACCGTGTCATGCGCGGAACCCTCGGTGGGCGAGTCCGTCTCGCCTTGTCGGGTTCTTTTATTTTCTCTTTGTGCAATATGAGTAAGTTACCTATTTAGCTACATACCTAATAACTATATCAACTGAACGCCGCACGCCGTACCAAACACAAATGTCCTAATTTTTAAACATTTAACACAAAAGAAACGTACCAAAACGTTCCCCACACATGTTATTATAAAGCGCCGGAACTAAACAATATTTCTTTATTTTATCGCTCGACCTTGAACCAATTAGAAACAGGGCGGCAGATTCGTCAGCCCATTCGTTATGTTCAAATCCAAACACAGCTAGAATACTGAGGGCTGCGGTCATAGACAGAGGATTACCTAGACGGGACACGAAAAAAAAATACAACGAGTAGGTAAATAAGAAGCATTTATACGGAAAGATATATAAATAAAGAAGACAGCATCTTTACTTTCTAACTCAGTCCGCGTATATTTACGTTTTTCAACCGGCTTCAAAAAAAAGGAAGGGTTCTCAAAACATGCTCAAGACAACCCGTATATTTTTTTTATGTTTCACCACGCATAACTTTTTACAGAGCTGTCCGATTTAAAAAAATATTTTTTCATTTTTAACCGACTTCAAAAAAAGGAGGAGGTTCTCAATTCGTCTGTATTTTTTTTTTTTTTTTTTTTTTTTTTAATGTTTGTTACCTCAGAACTTTTGACTGGGTGAACCGATTTTGAAGATTCTTTTTTTATTTGAAAGCTGGTGCTTCCAGATTGGTCCCATTTTTTTCAAAACGAAGATCTGATGGTGGAATCCATGAGGAATCGACGGAACTCTTCAAAATTTATAGGCGCACCTATAGCGATTTTGATATTTTTCATTGTAACTCGTGTATTTGGTCTTGGAAAGCACTATTTGGTGAAGTGGAACTGATGATGATGACCACAGAAGGCCACCTGAACTCCTAAACGGTATACATTTCGAGGGTGGCGACAAGATATTTCGATTAAGATAGTTGAGCGACTATGACGAAGCATATTTAGGTTTAAATATATGACTATGACTTTCCCACGGCGTTGCTTGCGGCGAGATTGAAATGTTCTATTGTTTCTTGAGAAGTGGGAGAATAACAGCATAAGTATGATCACTAAAAAGTATAAAATAAAAAAAAGTTTAAAAAAACAAAAACCCGCCTTCAAAAAGCAAAAAATAACTTCTTTAAAATGGTAGGTAAATAGGTCAGTCCAACTGAAGTCGGCGTCCAACAATATTTGAACCAAAAGCAGACTTCAGTTGGACTGACCTATTTACCTACCATTTTAAAGAAGTTATTTTTTGCTTTTTGAAGGCGGGTTTTTGTTTTTTTAAACTTTTTTTTATATAGAGTAGGTATACTTCCGTGGTGGTCCCATTGTCACCAAATCTGAATCTGATGAGGAGATCCGTGAGAAATTGAGGGAACTCCTCAAATATTACCTATACGTAGGTATAAGTCAGTCCAACTGAAGTCGGTGACTAACAATATTTTTACCCAAAAGCCGACTTCAATTGGACTGACCTATACCTACCATTTTACAAGAAATATTTTTTGCGTTTTTGAAGCTGGTTGTTTGTTTTTTAAAACATTTATTTGGTTTGGCACTAGAATTGGTGTCAAAAAAGGGCCAAAAGACAACAATGCGAACAGCGCCTCTATTCTAGGCGGTAAAAACGATATCGTAGGTTGCCTGTTATGGTATTGTCAACGTTTTGATAGCTCTTATTGTCTTAACAGTAATGGCGGCTGACGTCATAACGAGGCGCAGTGCAGCTTCGCGGTAGGCATAAGGTTAATCTTTTAAACACCACGGACGGCTCTGGCCGTCAACAGAAAGTCGTGCCACTTACGCCACCGTCGGCCACCCAAGTTGAAGATTAAGGGAGCGACCACAACAGGGGCACGTTTTATAAAACTACAAGTTACAATTTTACTGGTCTTAACTGGCAACACTGCTCAAATGGCTGGTCGTCATTGGTCGAGGTTGTGTCAAATGGAAACTTAGGGCCCTGCAAAGATGCACTACGCTAACTAACGCATATACGGTATACGCGTATACGGTATATAAAAAAGGTACTCTGTGAACTAACGTTTCTATTCGATTCGTTTTTAAACCAATCGCGTCACTGGGAGATGACGTGATACGAAAAGTCACGTGGTCTACCAGTGACGCGATTGGTTTAAAAACGAATCGAATAGAAACGTTAGTTAGCGTAGTGCATCTTTGCAGGGCCCTCTTGTAACCTGTAAATTGTAATTTGTAGCTTTATAAAACGTGCCCCAGGTGGGCTGTGTGCTCGTGTGCCTTCTCCATTCCATAATCAACAATATAACGTAGGTATAGGTGAAAACCTTAAGTCAAGCCTCTTGTACAGTCAAGGTCAAAAATAAATATCCGCACAAAGTTGAAAAAATATGTACACATAGACTTTATTGCCATAGTAATAAGGTCTGTGTACATATTTTTGAGACTTTGTGGTGTATACATATTGGTGACCTTGACTGTACTAAGAGATGGGCATTATTGGAATATTTTTTTATGCGAATAATTATTCGAATAAAAAATAATTCGTAATATTTTTATTCGCGAATAATTTATTCGTCGAATAATTTATTTGCGAATGATTTAGCATTCGACTACTTTTCGAATAACGAATAATTTATTTATTTATTAGAGAAAAATGGAGCAGGTATTCCAGTACATAATAATTATTTGTGGCAATTCATTCAACGAATAAATTACTCGCGAATAAATTATTCGCAAATAACTTATTCGACGAATAATTTATTCGAATAAGAATAATCATTCGAAAATTTCATTCGTTATTCGCGAATAATTTGGTTAGGTATTCGTATTCGTTATTCGTCATTCGAATAAATTTTGCCCATCTCTGACTGTACCTAGTTATTAAACATTAATAAAGTCAAAGTCATAAATATATATACGTTCCCAAGCCGCCAAAAATATCTACACGGCCCTATGCCATTAACAATAAGGTTTATGTTATTTGACGCGATGGCTGTGTAGACATTATTGCTTTCGACTGTACCTATAGACCTTACGACATTAGGGCCGTTACAGACGGACTGCATTTGAACTGCAACCCAGCTGCAAAATGGCAGTTCGGGGGCAGTTCTGATGCGGTTGACTGCACGCCAACTGCAAGCGGACTGCGCAGTTGGTTTGCAGTTTCGATGCAGTTACTTCAACTGCATCAGAACTGCCCTCGAACTGCCATTTTGCAGCTGGGTTGCAGTTCAAATGCAGTCCGTCTGTACCGGCCCTTATATATTTGAAATTAACGTACAGTCAAGCACTTTAATTGTTATGCCACTATGGAACCCTGTCATAATGACAGCGTCAAACCACATGACAGAAATTAAGCTTAAATGAATGATTAACGTTATGCGACAGGGTTCCATAGTGGCATAACAATTAAAGTCCTTGACTGTACATTCCATATTCGTTTTGCTGTCTATCAAAGAAGGCGGCCAACAGCAATGTAGTAGTCAAAGCATTGTACAGTCAGAGATGGGCATTATTCGAATAAAAAATAATTCGTAATATTTTTATTGGCGAATAATTTATTCGTCGAATAATTTATTTGCGAATGATTTATTTGCGAATAGTTTATCCACGAATGAATCATTCGACTACTTTTCGAATAACGAATAATTTATTAATTTATTAGAGAAAAATGGAGCAGGTATAATAAGTAGTACATAATAAATTATTCGACGAATAATTTATTCGAATAAGAATAATCATTCGAGAATTTCATTCGTTATTCGCGAATAATTTGGATATTCTTATTCGTTATTCGTCATTCCAATAAATTTTGCTCATCTCTGTGTACAGTATTCCCACCTTCTTAATAGCTTTCGGCTGCCTATCGCTATCACGCTTGCACTCGCAACTGACAGTATATTTATCACTCGTGTGTCATAAAAAAACGAAGATTGCCGAGCTGTATTAAAAAAAATGGTAGCATTGTATAATCTATTCGTAACCACATCATTTAAAATGCTTAAAGGTACTATTATGATGCAATTCAGGTGCGGATCCAGCTTTCAGATTAGGGGGTGGTCATTAACTGCTGAACGCAGAATTTCGGTCATGTGCGAGATAATGCCACACGACTATTTACTTTCTGACCCGTATCTACGAGTGCCGAAGGGGGTGGTCATGACGTACTTGACCACCCCCGTGGATCCGCCACTGATGCAATTAGCTGCCTTCTTTTATACAACTAGGTACGTCATGCAAGAGGGGCTGTGCTAAATTTTTTTACATGTGAAGTTTACGTAGATGTCTAATTGTGTGTACATAATTATTATGACCTTGTATAAGTTATATCGGGTCCAAAATACGTCAATCAAATACCTTGTTCTCGTAATCCACGCGATATAATAATAATTTAACTGCATACAATCATGCAAGACGATTATAATTTTACTTTCAAGTTACAATGACGGGTTAATGGCTAGTACTGGTATAGGTTACTATAAAAACATTAAAAAATAAATACAGGAGGGAAAATCTCACACAAAATGACCTAGTCTGAAATTAAGTTCTAGGCTTGTACCATAGGTACAGTCAACAGCATAAATAAGTGATCTTTTATGTACCTTGTCACTTTAACGTCGTGTTTGAATTCTCATACAAAATTGTGAAACGATTGAAAGCGACAAGGTGGGTCTATATTGACTGACATAATTATTTTTAGTCATAATGTACTTTAGGTCATAATCATCGCAAGTCATAACGTGGTTTTTTAAAGAAACTGTTACTTTTTCAGGATTTTTATAAATCAAACTTAACCTAACCTAGCCTTGTCTACACGTTAGATATTTCAGAACTTCTGAAAAGTTTACAGTTTCAGCGATATAAAAAAATATGACTATCAAAAATTATGTCAACTATTACATTATAACCAATAAAATTATGGGAAACAAAGGGCTCCCCGACAAGGTATACATAAATGATCACTTATTTATGCTGTTGACTGTACTAGACTAGTCTAAACATGTATATAGAAATACATAGAAAACATCAGACTCAGAATAAACACTCGCGCTCATCAGTTATCACACAAATATTTGCCCTAACCGGGAATTGAATCCGTGACCGCTAGCTTCGTAGGCAATGGTCACTACAAACTAAGTAGGCAACGTCGAGAGCGTCGGTGGCCTAGTGGCTTAGAGGGTCGACTCGTGATCGTAAGGTACCGAGTTCGAACCCCCGCGGTCACCATGTACCAATGAGTTTTTCTAACTTAAGTGCATTACCCGATGCTCTTACGGTGAAGGAAAAACATCGTGAGGAAACCTGCACATTCGAACAGCTGAGTGTGTAAGAGGGTAATTGCACAAAAGATCCTAAAGGGTCGAAGTGTATCCCAAAGGGCCCATCTGTAAGATAAGATAAGATAAGAACTAGGCAACGTCTCTTCGATATAATCTACCTTCTTAATCATGTTTAGGTATACCAGTAATTTCTAAGTCACCATTCCACCCCCGCTTTTGAACTGGATCAAGACGATTATAAAGATCTTTAACGGCACATTGTAAATCCGTATTCTCCTTCCTTAATTTCCTAATAAAATCGATTTGATCGGCTAAATCTTTCTTGACCTCTTCATATTGCTGTCGAATAGAAGATATCTCTTCATCATAGTAAGTCAAACGCTCATCAATGTCGTCGAGTTTATCTAATTCAAGATGTTTAATAGACAGATATATTTCGTCTCTTACTATTTCCCGAAGTTTAGCAATAGAGAGTGAATCTGCCTCACCAGATTTTTGTTTCTTGTCGTTTCTGCAGTCTTTAGAAGGTCCTGGATTATTTTTCTTCGGGATATTTGGTTTACGTGTAGTCACGGGTTTATGAATGTTACACAGTTTAGGTTGCTTGCTTTGACACTCCTCGCACTCCCAGGTAGCTTTCGACTCTTTTGAGAGACGGATATATTCTGCGTCGGAGATATTAGCGCAAGCAAGGTCGTATTTTAAGCTGCAGAGCGAGCAACGCATGATTCTTTTTGGGTCAATAGTATTTGTGCAGCCTGCGCATTTATGTCTGTTATTTAAAGGCATTTTATTTATCAAATTATTATGGACGATAAAAACAAAGTAGAGCAAGGCAATAGCGCAACGCAAATTTCTGCTCGAAAATTCTAAGAAAAATCCCAAAATGAAGTCAGTTTTTACGTACTATATTCTTTGTTATTACTCACGAACATTATAGAACACAAAAATTATACATTGATAAATAGGTACACGATTTATTAACAAAAAACTTAGTACAAATGTATCGCACTATACGTAGAAGAAACTTGTTGGCCAGAGCTAAAACAGCGTAACTAACTCAGTTACATTCTGAAACGATACATCGACCGGAATTTCATCTATCTACTCTGCTAACAACCGTTGCCTAGCAACGCATTTTTTCTCTGGGCGTGCCTAAAGGGCGGACCTTTATATCCTCCTAAACAATTTCAACCAATCACAGACCGGATGCGCAATGTTATGACACAAGTGACAGCCGTATGTCATTGCGATAAATGAATAGATAGTCGACTCTAGTTTTTAAAGCAGGGTAGTATGGCTGTTTTTTGTCTGGGGGTGGGGAAGCGTTTCCGTTATTGGCTGGTAATGATGTCGTTTGAGTGATTGTGGCCAATCACGCATTGGAGCGATTACGATAATTGTTATCTACGTCGTTGAAATAAGTAGGTAGAGTTGGCCTGTTGTTTGATCAGTAGTTAACTCAACTAAATGTTAAAATTCGAAAAAGGAATCGAAAATTTTACACATTCCTTGACATTTAACCATTAGTTATGGTTTTTAACAATTAGTTTTCACATCTCATGCCCTTAAAATGTTACTTTAGTCTCTGCACATCGGGACTAAAGCTCCTTATTAATCTCTAGGGATTAAAGTATTTTTTTTTTTAATTTACTTTGGAAACCCCTAAACAGCCAATCACGGTATTTGTGAATGGAGGATTAGCGCCATTTTCAGTGATTGTGTATGGACCATCTTTAGGCCGTGGAAAGAACCTCAAAATGACAACTATGCAAAAATATTTTAAAAAAATGATTTAATTTCGTGAAACACGATTAATGACTACGAATATGAATGAATTTAAATATATGATTATTTTATTTTATTAGGCATGGTCCAACTAGTTTTCAAGTTTGTATCTATTGGCTAAATATGCAAGCATTTGTGTCACTTTACAAAAAACTAACAACCGCGAAAGAAACTTTGTAACATATTTGTTCAATTTTGTAATTATTATAGAACGTCGTTTTTTTCCTCGCATTCAAAGTGAAAAGTAGAGTGTTTAACGCGAGACTAAACAACATAGTGACACTCGAACAATAGCCACTGTCGCCTTCTCGCTCGCTCGCGTGGCTAAACATCTCGTGTCAATATGGTTTGTTTTAATCTCTCGTTGAAAAATCTACTATTACCTACTGGTCATAAAGGTTGAAAAGTTTAACCCAAGGGGAGACTAGTATAGGCTACTTTAAAACCATTCTTAATTATTTCATTTCATTATCTCTTTATCTTTTATCTTTATTCGTATATTTTTGCCAAATTAAATTTATACAATCTGTCTAACATTCAAGGGTTAGAGAAGAACGATTGAAGTGATAAGGGATGTCTCCACAGAAATTTCAAGTTTAACTGCTGACATAATGCATTTATTTACAGAAAGAAAGAAAGAAAGAAAAACTTTTATTAAGTGCAAGACAAAAAACATACTTATACTTAAAGATAGCATAACAACAAAAATAACATGCAAGCTCTTAAAAGGCGACCAACGCAGCATGATGCTTATAGTCACAGCGCTGATTTTCAGATAGTAAACATTTAATATCCAATTGCGCAATCGTTCAATTAGCACTAATTAATGTCTCATTAGGAGACCTGTGGTTTTCTTATTCGCCAAGGTAGAAAGCGACGACACGCGACAAAAGAAAACATTAGATTTAATTAACGTTTTTTACAGTCGCCAGCAATAATATATTATCCAACAATGGGCGCAAAAATAGCTGACACGCCTTTATTAGTGGAGCCACAAGAGCGTGTCAGATATTTTTGCGACTGGGGACATACAACAGGGGATCTACTCGGTAAAACCTAATTGTTTTTAACTTTGGCGTCATTATTGTCAACGTGACCATAATGACGCCAAAGTTAAAAAAACAATACGATAACATGTCAAAAGCGATTACATTTTACTCAGCAGAATGGAGTCCCTGGGCATAAGTCTGATATATGTGAATAACTTAAGTAAATGACCTCTTGCATGTAGTTGTGTACAAAATTAATTTGGAATTGACGTCAAATTTCAAATAAAGAATGTCGAACGGTCTATACAGGTGTGTTACAACTACATGCAAGAGGTCATTTACTTAAGATTTTCACCTATAATAGGCTATTTGACAACATAAAAAATATATCTACTACCAATTGTGGGCATCAGATAAAAGCGTAAAACAACATATTTCACTTTAGTTTAAAATAAATAATGCATATTTTTTTGGAAATCACACGAAAAAAATTGTATTGTTTTTTGAAACTATCTGTGGCAGAAACGCTAAGTGATTGGTTTGCAGCTGTGGTTACTTGCTGGTGACGTCACACAAGTAACCACAGATCATAAGGGTACGTATATCTCTTCGTCAGACTTCACACTTGTCATATGGCTAGCGCCATGATAGAAACAGTGTTTTTAGCGCGGCATTTTTATTGTTTTTTTTTTTAATTTTTTAGGCGTACTTTTTCGAATCAAATCGGAGAAATACTGGAAAAGGGCCGAATCTTAAGTACCCGAAACCGACGTGCGTGCATGAATCGATGTATGAATGTGGAAGAAGCGAAAGACATTTGTCAGGATCGTAGCAGGTGGAAAGAAGTGGTCTCTGCCTACCCCTCTGGGAAACAGGCGTGATTTAATATATGTGTATGTACGTATACAGTAGAATCTCAAGGAAATATAAATAATTATTTAAAAATCTTTTCTAAAATTAGTCAAATAGCCTATTGCTACGGTTATATTCGACTCAAAACTTCTAAGTTGATGTAGCGTAGCCGTAGATATGTAGAGCATCTACGCCGTAGCGCAGACCGTAGCCAGTCTACAAACAATACAATGTAAGTATGAACTCGTTATAATTATAAAACGTGTGCCATTGTTGTTAACAACTTTAGGTCGCAAATTTAGATCTAGGTTTAGATTTAGGTCTAGCTAAACGGGATCGTGGAATTTGCTTGGTTTACTTAGGTTATGCTAAGTTTATTTATTACTCTGCGAGTAATGTAATATGTTATTAAACTTATTAATATTGCTTTCGTAGTGCCTTTTTGCCGTGGCTCTATTTAGTAGGTATACAAATGTGGATATTTTGTTTCGTAAGAAATACTTTACATTGTTTACTTAACAAACAATTTATTTGTAATTGAATATTTTTGTAGTAAATAAAATAAACCAGCAAAAAAAAAAAAAGTTTCTGTCAAAAATTTCATTTTTGGGATTAGCTTTTCTTGTCAACTTAACTTTTTTGTACTTCGGATTGTTGGCGTAGATTTCGATTAGGTACCGTTGTTCCCGTATATATCCAGCCGTTGCAGCGTGAAGGAGTAACAAACTAACACACATACACAAATTTTCACATATAAAATATTATTAAATACGATAGTAGGAATATAGGATTAAAACCTTCCTCTTGGATCACTATCTAATGAAGAACACCGCATCAAAATCCGTTGGGTAGTTTTAAAGATCTAAGCGTACATACCTACAGAGGGACAGACGGCGGGAAGCGACTTTGTTTCATACTATTTAGGTATTATAGTTGTCATTAAAAAGTTCATCATCATGTTAGCCGAAAGAGTTCCACGGCGTCGTTGATCGGGTCCCCACTTTCCCGATAATTTATATCTGTTGCTTTATTACCTTGTAATGTAACTTACTTTTAAGTATTATTGTATTTTAAGTTTGAAAAAAATGACCTTCTGCTGGAGTTTCTTGCGGCGCTTCTTCTCCGCAATGATGGTCTTGTCCGAAGCGCTAGTAGATTCACTCCATGTTACCGACGTGTAAAAGGGCCCGTATTTGGCCAATTTACTGAATAAATATTTTGATTTGATTTGATTTGACTGCTGGACATTCCTTCCCCGAGAATCTCCACTGGTCGGTTTATGTGCCGCTCACATCCATCCATCCACACTTTCCATGGAAATATTAAAACTTAAATATCCAATAATCACTTAACTAGTGGTTGAGCCGCAGGCGACATTTCACGCGAGCGCCACGCTCAATACCCTTACCATGAGTTACAATTGCCGTACTGGCTGGCGAGTCGAATGCTCTGTCCCGCGCACTCTATAAGTATACTGTGAGGGACAGAGCATTCGACTCGATAGTGAGTACAGTATTGTAACTCATGGTAAGGGTCAGATCGCTTATGGTAATGCAGGTTGAACCTGTAAGGTGCATAGTAGAGAGTAGGTAGAGTAGACGCGACAGGGCCTTTATTCTATATTCTTTTAAATCGTATTATAACCGTTTGGTCAGTGTTTACGGCACTCTACTTGTGAGTATTTTTATCTTAGCTGTATTTTTTTTATTGATTTCGTGGAACCCTGGCGATTGCTACACGTAACACACTTTGGGAACCGCTGCATTAGAGGAATCGCACGTTCAAAGAATAAATAGAGGAATAGGGAAAGAAAATGAGAGAAGAGTATCCGGGAGGGAATATTAAATTTTCAATAACGGATCTAACCGTATTGGCGCTATTAGTTCAGGCTATTTGTTTCATAAAAAGATTTTTTTTTTTGCAATAAAAGAAAGAAAGAAAGAAAGAAAAGCGTTTATTAAGTGCAAGACAATAAAAACTTATTATAATATACTTAAAGATAGCATCAACAAAAGGCACATGCAAGCACTTAAAAGGCGACCAGCTCAGCAAGATGCTGTGACTTATAGTCACAGCGCTGATTTTCAGCTGGACCAATGAGTTTACTCGGAGAGCAGTCCCGTGTCTAACATACATATTATATAACATTCGATGACGTGAAATTCGATATCAAACAATACTGACGTGAAGGCAGAAACGAAATTAGTTTTCTGAAGAGTGTCCGGTCTGTGCATTCACGCCACAGCTAAAACTAAGTTAAATTTAACTATAATTTTACTGCTGTGAAATGTATGCATACCTCTCATAATGCTAGAAAATGACCCGGTAAGTGATGCAAAGTAGGCAAGTACCTAGAAGGCTGGTTAATACGGTTTTCTTATTTCTAGTTGACATGTTTATTGCATGTAGGTAGTTTGTTAATGAAATGTCAAAGGTTAATATTTAAAAAATAAATCAGCGCCCGATTACACTTGGTTTAAGTAATAGCATATCAGTATTAGGCTGCGGCTCCACTGAAGCGGAGACGAGCGGAGCGGCGCGGAGCTGTGCCAATATTAACCAATAGAAGGCACATGCGGTCACGTCGAGCGCACCTTGCGCATGTTGGTTTAGATTCTATTGGTCGTCTCCGCTTCAGTGGAGCCGCAGAAGAGAAACTACAAAAATGTAAAAAAAAGTACAGTATGCTAAAAATGTGGTCTACCACCCTACAGAAAAAATCATATAAACCGAAGCGAAGCGAGGGCGGCTTCGCTAGTCCACACTAATATTATAAACATAGACTGTTTACACGTCTTATTTTTCGTACATGTTTTATTTTTCTGCGCGGACGGAGTCGCGAGCAACCGCTACTAAGATTATAAATGCGAAAGTTTTGATGTTTGTTACCAATCACGCCAGAAAGGTTCAACGGATCTGGAGAAAATTTGATAAAGAGATAGATTATAGTCTAGAATAGCACATAGGCTACTTTTTATCGCGGAAAATTGGACAGTTCCCGAGGAAATAGCGATAAACGACTTCTATGCGGACGGAGCCGCGCACAAAAGCTAGTTAGGCACTTATATTTCACACACACACAGTTTGAGGTACAGTCACGAACTTTAATTTGGGACCCACCTTAGGTCCAAAGTCATTCTGACATACTACAACAATAAGGTTGAGTCTCCTATAAGTTAGAAATGATTTGGCATCTCTAATGACATTGACGACTTCAAGCCTATTTTTCTTGAAATGGGTCACAAATTAATGATCGCGATAGTACCTAAGAATAGGGTAGTGATTCTCTCAACAAGCAAAGGTGATCGTTCGCTCGAGTGAAGGTCCAAGCGGCGAGTTTAATTAGTCCCGACAGAGCGAACAAAACACATTTTAGCGCGTATATTCAATTTGACAGCATGACTTCACGAACGTATAAGGCTCCCTAATTGACAATGCACGCGCTAAAATGTGTTTCGTTCGGTCGGACGGGACTACTTAAACTCGCCGCTTTTATTCGCTCGTCCGTTCGACCGGCCGCCGTTTTTTGAGAGTATAACACACGAGTAAAGTAACTAGCAGAAGCATTCCATCTTAAGCCTTAGAATTGGTAACCTATTTGCAGAGACATGAGCTTAGAAAGTTTACTTATATTTACCTCTGATTTAAAAAATAATACCTAGTTGTCATCAGCCAGTCACATTTGTTATCACAAAAATCATGTTTTTAAAAACTTACAACCCACTTATCCTTAATTTTCCTTCATAAAGAAACACAATTGGTTGCAATAAAAAAGGGCAAACACCGGGCGAGCGAAAGTCGAAAAAATGCCTCACCCTACATCTACATAGCCGCGCCAACTATGCTAGTTGACCGGGGAACGGCCGGCGTGCGTCAATGCAGCAATACACCTGACACTATTAGAATGCATATTTTTATTTTTTTGTCGCTTCTGGGCTATAAAATCTTAGTGAAAGAGTATCACGAGATAAAACATTTCATCACGTTTTGTTTTTTTAGTAAATGTTGTTTTGTAGTAGACCTAAAGGGTATTGTCGGTAACTCTACTCTACCTGATCAAGTACCAGTAGATCACAGTAGCAGTAGGAAAAAGTAAGAAAAGTCATTCAAAGATTTATCTGCTTGGCAGGTTGTAAAAAATGATTATAAGTTAAATCCTCGAAAGACCAATATTGCACTTTATTTATTGGATTAACTGCCGCACTCAGAGACGTCAATTAAATTTTAATGCGTGTTTAGTAAATTTAATTGACGTCTTTGAGTGCGGCAGTAAGCTCAATAATGAGAAGAGGCAGACCAAGTTTTTCTAACAATACATATTGGCTGTTCACCTAGTTATGTCTGATTAATTTTAAGGTTCCATTTCAAGTCATTGTAATAGGTCAGATTACCAGCAATACAAGCATGTAACCTACGTATAACTGGGGCCATAAACTACCTTTAATGTCGGTCCATAACCTGTTAGTTTTTTTAAAAGCTACCCGATTTTTGGAAACATTGACGACGTTATTAAGCAGAAGAAAATCAGTCAGATAGAAAACATGGCAGGCAGAACTAGAGACTAGGTAAAAGTGCTACACAATAATAATACCATAACACACAACCTGCCACGCCACCGCGTTCCGCCTGGGCCCATTTTTTTTTTTTTCAGTCACTTTTCTTGTTTCTAACCTCGGTAACTGTGATCTGCTGGTTTTCACAAGATCTTTCTTCATTTATTCTTAAGAGCTTGACTGAATGATACCAAACAATAGGGCTGTGGTTGGCATTTAAAATTAACCACTTCATTATTTCTTTCTTATTAAATTTTTGACAAGTGAAGACCCATAATGGTTCTTCACGTTATATCTCTCCTCAAGTTATATTAATGATGCCATGGACACCCTTTCCACAGTTGTATAGATCGCATATAAAATTTTATATTTTCGACCCATACCAAGAGCACATAGTACGTAATACTACATTTTACCTACTCACATTATCACGTGCAAACTCGGTCGAATAAGCTCGATAAAAATGTTATTTTACCTAGCCTTGCCACCGCGGCGCACTTGGGAGCGCTGCCCGCCACCCCCGCGTCCTTTCGCTCCTCACTCGGTTCCGTTCACAAAACATAACCGGACGACTCCAACATCCTTCCATTCAACTATTTGCATATATTTAATTTGGACTCTGAAAGTATGTCAACAGTGTATTAATTCGTATAAAACCGCCCGGAAACCCTCCAAGGACTTACAAATAAAACCGTCGTCTCGCCGGTCACTCGTTTTCGCGCGTTTAAGTTAATTTGAATTTGCAATTCGAATTTGGAATGCGTTGAGTCTTTTGTTTTTTTTGTGGTTATCTGTGCGTCTATGGGTTAAAGTTTGATGACATCGGAGGAAAATATGGCTACTGCTGTTGTGGTAAGTTGTTTTTTTATGTATCCTCCTTTTTTATAATTAGGACTGATTAAGTGCAGATATCACTAACAATTTGTACTGAACTTGGCGAACTTCTCATTAAATAAGGCGGATGATATACGAGTTTCAACTGCTTTCTTAAATGCTAACTGTGAATAATTAATTAATATCTTAATACATGTAGCAAGGTAAATAGGACTTTAAGTACAGCATTCTTAAGTGGCATCCACAAGACAAAAGAGCAGTTTCTAAGTAAAAATTGGATCATTATGCCAATTACACTGCGAACAGCCCTCACTTTTTCCAAATTCTTTTTAGCCAAGCCATTGTAAATATTTGACTGGGTTTAATTAAGATGGTTTTTGAGTGAAACTATATTGAAACACAAATGCTCGTTTCTATCGGCAGTGCTCCGATTGATGTTAAGACATATAGAGTCAAATAGATATTAAACAGCTAGGTACCAATTATTTATAATATCGCGAAATAATTCACTTTGAAAACTTTAATAAGTACCTAAGTTCTAACAGTTTTTCATACTACTGTTTTAAGCTCAAGTTTTAAGCAAAAGATGTTGAAGAGTTATTTTTTTAAAAGGTCTTATTTGTCGTCGTTTTAGTATATCCTAATAATAACATCGTAAAAATTCTACCATGATTCTGCGCCATTATTATAATTGGTTAATTCAGAAATAATAAATTACCCCCAATAATGAGCGCAGTGCAGTCATACTTAGGCTGCCGCCCAATGATTCATATCATAATACTTAGGCAGCATAAAACTAAAGCCAAACGCGGCCGGATTCACTTAGTCATGCCACGCTACCTTATCCAACCATCAGTGACTAGCTAAATTTGACAAATTAAAACTAGGCCTTATTTACAATGTAGTCACGTCTTAAATATTGCAGAACATAAACAGCCATTCACGTCGACACCTTCGGCTTGTAAACACCGTACAACGTGGCAATTACAAGGCAGCACTTTAATCGCGTCGGCACCTCGTGTGTATCAATCACTCACACACGTGGGTTCATTCATGGGGGCCATCTTAAGTGTATAGACAAGTGTCTCTATTAGTTGATTGGAAGTGTAAGCGGGGCGCGCGGCCAGTCTACGGGCGGGAGGTCGCGAGGGATGTCGCGTCGGGTGGTCGGCCGGACGCGTCATCAGCTGCGTTCTCGTTCGCAGGCCGCGCCAGAGCCCGCGCCGGCCGCCGAGCCGCCGCCGGCGCCCGAGCCGGATCCGCAGCCCCCGTCGGACGACGAGCGCGAGCCAGGCGACTGGCGCCCCTCGCGCCCTGCCTCCCCTCCCCAGCGCCCTGACGACATCTCCGAAGCCTCCGAAGCGACAGCACGCCCGAGCAGAGCGGAACCGGCCTCGCGCTACGCTAACCTCAACTTTTGGAAAGCTAGACGAGTGACTTTCTACAGAAATGGCGACCCTTTTCACCCAGGAGTGGAGTTCCGCTTCAAACCGGGCAGGGATCTTGCGTCCATGGATGCGCTGCTGGACCGGTTGTCGGAGAGGCTGGAGCTGCCGAGAGGTGCTCGCTTCATTTTTGGGATGGACGGTGACAGGAAATACAGGCTGGAGGAGCTGGAAGATGGAGCGTCTTACGTGGTGTCTTCATACAAAACATTCAAGGTAAGAACTTTTTGCCTAAACGTGCTTTTCATTGGAGAAAAATTTACGTTCAAGTGATATTTTGGACACTCGATTTCTAAAACGCTGTTTTGTCTTAATGTTTCTTTGTTAAAAAACGCAAGGTAAGAAATATACAGAAAGGCGATCAAAATAAATGCAACAATATTGTATTTAAATGTGACGCAAACGTAGGTCTCGTCTGGCTATCCAGTCAAATGTAGGCACAAGTCTCTTCGCATTTTGTCTATAGAAAATGTCTGTTTTGTGTGAAGATGCGTACACATGCAAAAGGAGAATTGTTGCGTAGTACGCATCTCGATACAAAGTAACTATTTTAAATAGGCAAAAAGCGAAGCAATGCTAATAGATGTGACTCCACTACTCCATCCTTAGCCACGACAACATGAATATTACAATCCATTTTCTGCGTGTGTCGAACCCAAGTTATGAGGTTAAGTTACGCAAGGTTAGTGAAATGACCAAACTATTGCGTGACCCGATGCGCGAATAGAATATGAAACCTCGGCGGATGGCGGTAAATTTATTTCGGGCAGTAAAAGATTTACCATTTCTACGAAGAAGGTGTCCATTGTCACCACAGATTTAAATTTAATTATCGGGATGTTGAGTGACAGGACTTTATAAAGTATCAAAACTCATTTGTGTGGAGTTTTATTTATGAAATAGTGTGGTCTGACTTTACAACTTAGTTGAATGCACTATTATGATTTAATGTCTGTTTAAAAAAGTATACACAGGGGTAGGTACAGTCTGCTTACATTTATATGCGGAAGTCTAAAACAAATAATGTTTACTTCTGTGAACATCTTTTTAGATATACTTAAACCTTCATTGACTCATTAAGGCATATCCAAGTCAAGAGACGCGTAGATAGTATGTGTACCTATAATTAATTAGTTAATTTCGCTTTGTAGTAAATATCATTTATTAATTTCAATCAAATATATTTTTCTGAGTATTATTAATTTTAATTTAAACAAAGGTGCTAAAAAAACACAGAAAAAACTAATACCTAACTTATTTCTAACAAGTTTTAAGACAGCGACGGGTGACGCACATTCCCGTTGTCAGTAATTTTTCAGAGTATTATAATTTAAACAAAGGCAGTAAAAAAACAGTAAATAGTACATTGTGTATTAAGGGTGGTAAAGACAGAATTACAAACGAGAGTCTGTTAGAAGGCCGAAGCCGAAGGCTTTAATGAATGATGACTCGAGCTTTGTATTTCATTTACCACCCGTGTAACATACAATGTTTTCCATCACAATTGCGAGGAAATGAAATAAAATCAGACAAAAGATCATATCATCATATCAGACAAATTATTAGTGACGATCGTAAGTTAAAAACTTACGATTGTCACTAATAATTTTAGCCGCGTTGGCGATGTCCGGCGGAGTCGCACTGTACATTTCTTCTGATGACGACATGTTTTTTATTGATATATAAATTTTAATATGTGCACATATGTGCACCCTTTTAATTATTATTTTGGAATCACACAGTTTATATTCAGTATTTATAAATTAGCGGCAGATTACATCATTGTCTATGACTTACCACAGATAATGTCAAACGTGTTCAAGAGTCCGATTCTAGTGACAGTCGAGATCAATAGTTTATATGCGAGATTTTTAGAAAATTGTATGCAACTGACATTTCATCTTGAATGAAACTTCATATCGAATGGCACAAGAATTGGGGTCCTGGCGTATTAAGATAGTTTGAGTCCACGTTTTATATTTAAAAAAAAGCTATTGCGCACGATAGGGCGTAATGGTAAAAAAAAGGCCCGCGGGTATTATTTTGGATTTACGGTCGATTGTTCTAGGATATTAGACTACTATTTACGAGCAAGTGTGATGAAAAATACTATACTGGCCCGCAAAACTAAGTATCGCACTTTTAATACTTTAGGTAGTATTAAAAGTGTCATACTTAGTTTTGCGGGCCAGTGTAGGTAATACTTTATGACTTATAACTTACATTATACTTTTATGAAAGTAACGTTTGACCACGTGTGACGCATATTCTCGGTGTTAGTTAGACGGCCGTGAATCAACCGGAAACTAAACTTTCGGCCAGAATTGCACCATCAAGACCACGATATCTATAAGTATAACTACAGGTTTAAAGGCTCCAACAGGTCAAAAGTCGGAGTAACAGGCTATTAGATTAAGAGACGTATATAAATCTTTTTCATTCAAACAAATTACTGCATCCCTCTCTGCCTGTCAGAACGACTGTTGAACTCTGGCCTTAAGCTTCGTTTCTCATCGCAGAAAATGATATTATTTTTCCAATGCGTATCGGAAATCTCCGAAATATTAACCCCCTTTAAATTCAACTCGAGGTTCCGAGATTAACATTTCAACCGCCGAATTACCATAAGGCCATCTGCTTCAATAAACTCCGGCCGTGTGCCGGACGACTGTGGAGACGAGGCCGCGGCCTTGCCCAGATGTGGGCCACTGGATAAGCACGCACCGTCCCCCTATTTGCATGTAGATTACATATAACCAAAATTTTTGTTTTACCTAATACTCGATAAGAGCTAATTGTAAGAAAATTACCTAAATACTATTGTGGAAATTGTTAAAGCAATTAGGGTGTTTAATTTCATTTGGGGAGCACGCAGGCTGCCAGGAAATTAATAGCCTTATCCACATGAATGTTTTGGTTCGTTTGGCGTATAGCGGGACAAGTAGGACGGTCCTTGACGTACTTTATAAAGGCAAGGTAAATACGTAGACATTTGCAGTCTCAAGATTACAATCCTATGACTGCAAATGTGTTGCCAACCCTAAGGACTAAGGTAGGATGCGTTAGTCAAGTAGTAGTAAAATCCGACCGTCTCTCGGCTTGAAAACGAAATTTCGAAATGTCAACTTGACAGATTGATTTCTCGCCCCAGTACGAGTAAGAACGTGATTACAAAAAATATTGCTCGTTTAATAGTATTGGATAGGATATACAAGAAAATTAACTTACCGACAAAAACACAGCATCAATTTACGAACTACTTTTAATAACATTGGTGCAGTTTACTCGTACGAATCAGTCAGTGTGGGTTCTAGTGAACCAAAGCGCTTCACCCTAGACTTCATCATTATTTACCAACAATATAGGCCTGGCCAAGATGCAAACACTACTAACGTTTCTGTTTTCTATAGACTCGGAATGTATGGAGTTGTCATAAATACAAACAGTCGACGCGATCTGCCATGAGCTTACGTCAATCCTATGCATTACGCTAACTAGCGTTTCTATTCATTTCGTTTTTAAACCAATCGCGTCACTGGTAGATCACGTGACTCTTCGTATCACGTCCTCTACCAGTGACGCGACTGGTGAACAGTTGACCACGTGGTTTATCGCTACGCACGAGAATGACATGCCATTTTGAGAGATAGAAAAGAAAAACATTAGTAGCGTTTCTATTCGATTCGTTTTTAAACCAATCGCGTCACTGGTAGATAACGTGATACGAAAAGTCACGTGATCTACCAGTGACGCGATTGGTTTAAAAACAAAACGAATAGAAACGTTAGTTAGCGCAATGCATCTTGGCAGGGTCCTCTGGTGAGTTAGAGGTCAATCGCTGGTCAGTCCAAAATAAGAATAATTATAGTTAAGTATAGTTTAAGCTCGTCGATGTCCAGGATACATTTCTTTATTTCAGTTTTAACTAATTTTATATTACATATAAAATATTACAGTTTAGTAGTGACTAACCGCCGTAGGTACTCAAACACATTTTAGAGACAAGTCCCACGTTCCTTTTTCCAAACTTTTGTATAAAAATCGTCACTAAGTTACGACTCCATTAACCGATTCTGAGTGCGACCGTGAGTGTATATTTTAGTAACATTTTAATTTGCTTTACATTTATAAATTTCCTTAGGATAAGAGGTGATCAAAACTTATTGGTCCTAACATTTTAGTTTTAAATCGAATATCGTTTAAAATATTTAAGATTTCATTTTCCAGATAATTTTAATTATAATTGATCCATGCTTAATATAATCGAAAAATTACAATTTACACAATGCAAAATATGTAACAGTTACAATATACTCACTACATGTCACTCTGTCCACGCCCTCTATTCTACACGGTGAAACCATATCGCTTTTGACATATTATCGTATTTTAATTCGCCACTAAGAGGATTGTGAAGCTAAAATGTCCATACAAAATGCGATGACGTTTTTCTTCCCATAAACCTCGTCCGATTTTTTCGATTTTTGAATATGTTGTAGATATTACGAAAAAGTAGGTCCGTACGTTTTCATTTCCAAGAAAATATTTATACAGGAAATAAAAATCGGAAACGTACAGACTTAGTGTTTCATAACAACTAGGTTCAGAGGTGGTGGTCTTTTGGTGCCGATAACGTCAATTGACCATAGTTATGCAGAAAGAGACCGGAGCCATTTTTTCGCAAAATGAGTTAGTTATGCCATCGTGAACTAGATTTTTCAAACTATATTCTGGTGAAAGCGACATATTTTTAGCACGTCATTCCATTGAATTATACAATTATGTATAAAACGACCAATATCAAAATTTTCGTTCTACAACGTCGAAAGCAGCCAAAGTACTTGATTAAGTCTATTTTGTCCATTAAAAGACTATATTTATTTTTTAGACTATATTTTTAGTCTGCAGAACACAGCCAAATACTATCGGTCAACTAGTCGGATTATACAATAAACAAAATTATCAAGTGAGCACATTATTTAATCTGCTTAAAACGACCAAGCAGATAGTCGGTTTCAGCTATTGTTGTTTTTCGTTCTACCCCATGTTAAGTCGTTTTCGCAGTGCCCATACATATTTTTTTTATAACCTGCAATAGAAAAATAATTTAAATGAGTGTTTTACTTATTACAATCCGAATATAGCTCTTTCTATACAAATACTAGAATCCAGTAAGTCTAAGTCGACTAGGGCAATAGATGATTACGACCTGCATATAGCTTTTTTTATAAAAATACAAGAATGCAATATTGTATTCAGCATAAGTCAGCCAGAGTAATGGACGTTTTCATTGAATTATGATCGAAAGCAGGATAGATCTACAGAAAACGACCAACTACTTTGTTTTTCAAAAAAAGCTACGAAAACTCCGATTAATTTGTATAAAATGCACTTAATAAATTGCATTAAATTATATTCTACCAATTTCGGTTATTTCTTTTTAATAAAACATAATAGAAACCAATAAAAAATATTTTTTTACCTTAAAACGGCTGTATCTCGAAACCGGTTTTTTATTCTTGGTCTCTTTCTGCACAACTATGGTCAATTTGCATGCAGGGTGATTACAAATGAATGACTAGTATTGAAAAGTTGAAATTTAGTTCGAGTATCGCCCAACAAGTTCTTCATAAACCCTTATTAAACTTTCTGAGTTCATCGATACTGACATCGAGATGGATAGTAGCAAAACTTATCGAGTAACATTATCATTCAAAAATTGTTTCTATGTTGTGATAAAAAATAGTATTATTGAATACTTAGTCATAAATACTATCCTGGCATTGACATTCATAAAAGAAAATTAAGAAAATGGTGAAAAAAATAATGCTGCTGGAGTGATCCGGATTTTCATTGCGATTAAGCTGTATTTAACTATAGTAATTTTACTGTTTTTTTTTTCATTATTTATTTATTTGTACCAGTTAATACCTAAACACCTGCTAAATGGAAGCAGAGCACCCTGTGTGTAAAATTTCGTCACTATGACGTCATCGGCACCAAAAATGCGACACCTGGGTATAACATATTCAAAAGTCTTAAAAATTGGACTAGATTTAGGGGGTGAAAAACGTTATCGCCCGGAGCTAAATTTGTATGAGAAAACTTTGAACCATCCGACGAAGCATTTGGACGCCGGCTGAAAAACCTTTTATTGGAAAATCCATTATACTCAGCCAAAGAGTTTATGGACCTTAATTTATAACTAGGTACATAAATTATTTTAAATGTTTTGATTTGATCTGCTGTTGTTTTTATTATTTCTGATGTTTTGACTTAATGCTATTTGTTTATTTTTAAATGCTAATTAGGTTGCATGCTTTTTTTAAGACGATCTTTAACGGTGATAACTCCTTAATTTTGTATTTTTATTGGTATCCTGACTTCTTATTTCTATTTTTTATAATAAATTTGTGTATATTTTTGACGATTCCAATGTAATTTCTTGTACTTTTGACATAATATGCTGACGCTATACTGTGACTTACTTTGGAAAATAAATATCATTCAAATCATTCATTCATTCATTCATTTGACAGCTACGCGATTTAAGCTTTGGTTCACAATCCTCTTATAACGCCATTATATACGATAACATGTCAAAAGCTTTCACCTAGTAGAATAACGCCCCAGTTGAATTAATTTTCGGCAAATCGCATGACTGTTACCATAATTCTATTATTTAAAAATAATGAATACAAAATTCACACATTTATATACAGCGTGTCCTAGATTTGGGTTCTTTAACATGCAAATGCTAGTTTTAAAAATTAACCTACAAAATAACGTCTAGACGTAGTTGGGGAATATTAATAACCTTCTTGTAACCAGTAATTAAAAAAGCAAATAAGTAGCTCTCTTTATATGTAAATAAGAAGTAAAAACCACTTGTTTTAGGTAAAATGGACGTTGTTTTTAACCAGGCAAGGATACATCTCCTTCACGCAAGAAAACCAGAACGGTGCATCGGAAGTGCACTTGTGCTGAATGAAATAGGGACTGCAGTGACATTCGCTTGCAACTTAGTACAACTTTGATTCTATTCGTATGTTATCCTATATCGCAAATTACGGGCTACCTTTGTTTCCGCGAAATATGTTTGCCAAATGTATCGTTTCCCAACCGTTTCATTTGCCAACCGGCTTTGTTTTCTGTAACCGTAAATATTTCAGGATTTTATAAAAACTAACCTATTTACCCTAATCTATAGGGTTCTACAAGTCACCCTAAACAAGGGTGACAAACAAATCACGTCAAACAAAGACGTGGCCTTAGCGTTCGAAGATTATTTCTCCACTATAGCTATTAATACAACGAAATGTCTTCAATCATCTGCGATTGTAGCTCAAAAACTACTTTGTGCTAATGTTACTAAATGTAATGTAACCTTTGATTTTAGCCATGTAGATTCAATTTCTATTGTTAAGGTATTTAAATCGCTCAGTTTAAAAAAAACTGAGGATTTATGGGGAGCGTCAGTTAAAGTGATCCATCATGTCATAGATATAATTGCACCTCACTTAGCTTTAATCTACAATAATTGCATTTCAGAGGGGGTTTTTCCAAATCTTATGAAATATAGTAAAGTCATACCACTTTTTAAATCGGGCGACATGTGTGATTTAACGAATTTCCGTCCCATTTCTATTCTACCGGTTTTAAGTAAAGTTTTTGAGAAGTTAATGTTAAAAGATATGTTAGGTCACTTCAATAGAAATAAACTGCTTAACAGTAATCAGTTCGGCTTCACCAGAGGACGATCCACAACTGATGCAGCATCTGTACTCATTAAATATATATACAATATTTGGGAGAAATCCTGTGATGCAATAGGAATTTTTTGTGACCTTTCCAAAGCTTTCGATTGCGTAGATCATGCGACTCTTATATTAAAATTAGAACATTATGGTCTGTCAAATAATTCTCTAAATCTTATGTCTTCATATCTTAGCGATAGAACACAAACGGTTGTTGTAAACCAAACACAGTCCATTGGAGCAACTGTTAAATTAGGTGTGCCTCAGGGCTCTATATTAGGTCCTTTCTTATTTCTGGTCTATATAAATGACTTACCACCCACGGTAGATAACCTTTGTGATATTGTGCTATTTGCTGATGATACTTCATTAATTTTCAAGGTGGACCGAAAATCCGTCGATTACAGTAGGATAAACGCCACGCTGGTTAAAGTACTTAATTGGTTTACTATTAACAATTTGCTACTTAACGCTAAGAAAACTAAATGTGTTAGGTTCGTTTTGCCTAATGTTAGACCGGTAAAATCTAGTATATTTCTAAATGATGAGTGTTTGGAGATGGTGGACAAGGCGCTTTTCTTAGGGATAACTATAGACAAAAACTTGCAATGGAGTCCCCATATAGCAGTACTAGCAGGTAAATTAAGTTCGGCAGCTTATGCTGTTAGGAAAATCAGGCAACTTACCAATGTTGAGACAGCTCGCTTAGTTTATTATAGTTATTTTCATAGTGTTATGTCGTACGGTATTCTGGTTTGGGGAAAAGCTGCTGACATACAGACTATATTCGTGTTACAAAAAAGAGCCATTCGTTCCATATATAACCTAAACTCCCGTGATTCCTTAAGATTACTATTTAAAGAAATTAGTATTTTGACAGTAGCGTCACAATTTATTTATGAGAATATTATTTATGTCATTAAAAATCAAGACTCTTTTGTTAAGAATTGTGATATACATAATTTGAATACAAGAAATAAAAATAAAATTGCTATTAAAAAATTTCGTGTCCGTAAGGTATATAAATCATTTGTTGGTCAATGCATTCATTTCTATAATAAATTACCTGACGAAGTTTTAAAGTTATCATTTCCAGCACTTAAAAATTACTTGAAAAAGTCGTTGATGTCGAAAGCTTATTATAGGGTCGAGGACTATCTAACAGATAAAAATGCTTGGCCTAAATTAAACACCTAAATAACTTAGTAATAGCTTAGTCAGGAAAATATCTAAACATTGTAGGTATAATTATTGTCTAGGGGACACGGTTTCTGTAGGAGAATGTATCAAAACTATGTGGTTGTTTTGCACCGTCATGGGTAAGTATATGTATACTATTATTATTACAATTTAAGAGTTCATCTGAACATACTGAGTTTTGACACATTTTCCTGCTCAACTACGCATGATATATATATTTTAATGTTAAATTCATTGTTTTATATAATGCTAGGTTAAGTTCTATAATTGTATAAGTAATTTTAAAAAAAAACGACTGACTGTTGAGTTTCTTGCGGCGTTTCTTCTCAGCAGTGGTCTCTTGCGAAGCGCTGGTAGATTTTTGACGTGTAAAAGTGCCCGTGCGGCCTACTTACTGAATAAACATCTTTTATCTTTTTATCTTTTTACACGATAAAGTCAAGGACTTTAATTGTTATGCCACTATGGAACCCTGTCGCATAACGTTAATCATTCATTTAAGCGTAATTTCTGTCATTTGCTTTGACGCTGTCATTATGACAGGGTTCTATCGTGGCATAACAATTAAAGTCCTGGACTGTACTGAAATAAATCCTGAAACATTTACAGCTACAGGAAAAAAATGGGTTGGCAAAATGAAACGGTTGGGAAACGATACATTTGGCAAACATATTTCAGCCAAACGGCAGGCTCCCCACAATTACAAATATAGGTTAACTTTGTTTCAAACTAACATGATTTTTACACATATTAATACTTAGTATAAAACGAGACTTATTTGCATTATAAATAATATTTAACTCGACGTTAACTATTTGATTATTTATAATAGAACCAGGGGTGTGATTCTCTCAACAACGACAGACGGGCGGACGAACGAGTGATTGTCCAAGCGGCGAGTTTAAGTAGTCCCGTCAGAGTGAACAAAACACATTTTAGAGCGTGTATTCAATTTGGCAGCATTACTTCTCGAACGTATAAGGCTGCCTAATTGACAATACACGCGCTAAAATTTTTTTTGTTCGCTCGGACGGGGCTACTTAAACTCGCCGCTTCGATTCGCTCGTCCGTCCGACCGACCGCCGTTTTTTGAGAGAATAACAACCCAGAGGGAAGAAGAAGAAGAAACATTTATTTAGTGCTAATACAACATTACATGTTATATTAACTAAATATTAACTAAAAACGTATTACTAACATGCATTTAACACCAAAAGGGCGATCAGCTCAGCAACATGCTGCGACTAAAAGTTACAGCGCTGATTTTCAGCTGGCCCCAGTAGAGCTTAGGTGTTAAGCAGCCTTATACGTTCGATATTATCGACAGAAGCCCTGAGGGCCCTGCCAAGATGCATTGCGCTAACTAGCGTTTCTATTCGATTCGCTTTTAAACCAATCGCGTCACGTGTAGATGACGTGATACGAAAAGTCACGTGATGTACCAGTGACGCGATCGGTTTAAAAACGAAACGAATAGAAACGTTAGTTAGCGCAATGCATCTTGGCAGGGCCCTCTGCTGCCTATGTAATTGAGAATGCACGCGCTAAATGTATTTTGTATGCTCTGACGGGACTACGTATACTCGCCGCTGCGTCGCGTTCACTCGTTCACTCGTTTGACCGAAATAACGCCGTATTTAAAAATTAAATATGGCATTTTCCATTCCTATCTTAAATTAAATTATCGTCAATAAATGCAGCTTACTGTGCTACAATATCTACCTAAGCAAGTCGTCACCTCCAAGCATTATATCCTCACAGAGTGAAATCCCTCGCCACAATTCCCTAACAAAAACAGTCCTGGAACATGCGAACCCTATACACGTATTGCATTTGTGTGGTGCAGTTGGCAACGACACCCGAGGGCAATGCACCACCTTGCACTTAGTACTTACTGCGGACAAGGCAACGGACTTCACACTGGCATAAAAGGCTTTTAAACGAATGTAATATGGCTCTGGTATTGATATTTCTAAAGGACAACAAAATATTTAATGTGGAATAATACATTAAACCAAATACACCATTTTTACAAGCTTTTATTTAAATATACGAGTTTCTTTAGTTTAAATCTTGCAAGTAATTATGACTAGTTTTCGCTATAGAAATGGGCTTCAATTAGGCATTGATAATGTAACCCCGATGTGAATTCAATGTTTTCGTGATCTCACAATGGCAACGTGCTATACGCTGTACTGTATGTATGTGGACAGTAGACCCACGACATGTACAGTCGACCTCAAAGAGATTTATCCACTTTTTGGCCCTTATTACAATGCAAAAAGGGGAAAAAGTGGATACACTTTGTAGTAGACTGTACCTACTCATTAGTTTGATCTCAATATGTGTCACACATCAAAAATGTCAAGGGATAAAAAATATGATATAAATATCCTTACATTATTTCTATTTTTAGCAATACAATGTCCCAAAAGTCAACGTCGACCCGTCTAGGGCTGATAGAGCAGCAATAAAGCTATCGATTTAACCCCTGTGTTCAGCGATTTTCTAGTTTCGGAGATATTAATCGTTTTAATCTGAATTTTTGCAATTTTCCCTCATGGGCATGTCAAGAAAATCCTTCATTTTATGTTTTATTTCAGAAGTATTCAGTGGTATCTTTATGTGTAGTTTTAACTTTTTATTGCCCTATTTTTTCGGTTTTCTTATTTTCGGTAGTCTAGGTCATATTTAAACGTGTCGTAGACTAAGAACCAAATAATATAAAAATCAAATACCTACTTATTATAAAAACCATAACTTTTAAATTCGACCATCTTATAATATTGTAAAGAACCATAAAATAAATAATGCAAATACTTTATTTTCCAAACCACTCCATCACGGCCGCCTTTAAAACGTCAAACCTGATAAATAGCGGAAGCAATAAATAACCAGATAAGCTCAAGGATTTTATGAAAAATCTAGAACAATCTAGAAAATAGACCTTCGGAAAACCATCCATCTTGGTTGCAAATTGTCATCAACGTTATCGGTGGGTTACCATGAAAAATAAAAGCAGTTCGGTTTAGGTTGAGAGAAAGGGACAGAGCTGTGTAACTGCTATAGCTCTGTCACTTTCTCTCAACCTAGACTGCACCATGCTTTTAGGTATGTCATGGTAACCTCCCGGGAAGAATAAATGAATAGAAAGCGTGGTAAATACGATAATGGCGGTGGTTGTAATATTATAGTTATTTATACTGAGGTTATAAGCTGGGGTTTACTTTATAAAGGCTTATCACGCCTACTCTTGATTGAATGTGCTATAACTAACTAAATCTGGTATACTGCCCTACTAAGCATAATGGCGTTATCTCAAACAAAACATCTGTAGAAATTGCAACCTAGTTACAAACAGAAGAGAGTTGAATCTGCTTTGGCTATTGAATTTAGTTATTGCATTTTTGCTTAGGAGGGCAGTATAAGCTACCTAAATCTGTTATTAAGAAAATCACTGTATTCTATTATAGAATGTAGTGACGAATAGATTATACTTATGTATAATTTGATTTGTTATTTTTACTTCTTTAATTTCCATGTCGCATTTATTACGTACATTTCCAACAATTATTTCGTCACATTTAGTGATGTAGCATTTGCTATATTTTTTTAGTGTTTTATTATTGTGATTATGAATTCCTTTGTGCACATTGACATTTTTATTTTTTTACCTTTTTATTTTTACACTGTCGATCTTACTGTGAATTCATTATAATTGTGCGAAAAAGAATAATGTAATACTTATCCAATACAAAAAAATAACTACGTACCTTAATAACGTTAAATTCTGGGTGAGATTTTGTTCTGTGAGATTTTTAGTAAATTAGCGCATTTTCTTTTAACGTTAATAAATATGAGTATGTACTCTATTTTCGTTACATTTTACATTTTCAACTATAAATAGCTATCTTGAGTAGTCTTTGAGATGAGAAGGGACATTCGTATATTTTTCCACCCTGTATTCTTAATTCTAAAAATCCTAAGCATTAATCGGACCGGCTGGCCTATTCTGCCCTCCTAAGCAAAAATGCAATAACTAAATTCAATAGCCAAAGCAGATTCAACTCTCTTCTGTTTGTAACTAGGTTGCAATTTCTACAGATGTTTTGTTTGAGATAACGCCATTATGCTTAGTAGGGCAGTATTGCCTAACGCACTCGCAATCGCAATCAACTTCAAAGCGGAACAATAGGGAATATGCATAGATTTTTTAAATAGCATTTCTCAACAAAATATGAAAATACCGTAAAAGAGATCACCAAAAGTGAAATTAAAATTAAAATCGGTCAAGAAATACGGATGATACAAGCATTTTAAAATGGTAATTAGACAGAGAGATCCGAAGTGCACCGGTGACGTCGTCGTGCAGTAGGCACGGCCATATAAACTCCACGTAAAATTCCGTTTTGTTAGAAAGAGATAGGAACAAATTTTTGTTAGCTTAAATCTTGGTTTTTATAGCTATTTTTATAGCTATTCAAAAAATGTTTTTCTCACCTGTTTGTTACATGAATCAGCTTTTATTGAAGCTTTAAAAAACAAACATGCATATTCCCCATTGTTTTCATTTTGTATGCAGACTCGCCTTCCGATTTTCAAAATGAAGACGATTGCGATTGCGAGTGCGTTAGGCAATAGCCCCTCGGGTCGCTTCTACCATCATACCCTTTAAACGGCCGCCAAGCAGCAGTGTCTGCATTGTTGTGTTTCAGTGTGGTGAAATGACAATCATAGAGGCATTCCATATGTAAGTCCAGCGTCACTATTGCTAACGCACTCGCAATCGCAATCGGCTTCAAAGCGGAACAATTGTTTTCATTGTGTATGCAGACTCGCCTGCGACTTTTAAAATTAAAACGATTGCGATTACGAGTGCGTTAGGCAATAGCCCATCTGGTTAGCAACTATCGGGTTGGTTCTTACTTTTGCCTTCTCCATGCAATAAAATTGGCTATAGAGGATATTTTAAAGCTATCCAACGGAACAACACTCGATGTAGTAGGGAAAAAAAACTCTTGCTTTAATCCTACGGTTCGCTTCGGTTTACGACTGGACGTTTTCCAAAAAAAGTGTACGTGAACTTTTTTTCCAGAATTCGTTTTTTTTTGGTTTTTCCTACTCAGAATCGTTGATACTACCGATCCTCATACAAGAAAAAAGTGTCCCAAATATTCCATTCCAGATCGTCACATTTTTGTAGCAGTCTTTTTTATTTATATGGTCGTGACGCACTGGAAGAAAAAACTTACATAGTAAAATCTAGGACACCTTTTTTCTTGCATGAGGATCGATAGTATCAACGATTCTGGGTAAAAAACCAAACAAAAAACGATTTCCGGAAAAAAAGTTAATGTAAACTTTTTTTGGAAAACGCCCGACTATGTTAGTTTTTTGTAACACCCATACATGAACTAGAATTTACTATAGGCACATAAAAACCTTCCGTTAAAAATATCTAACTGATGGTGAAAACTGCATCGCAGCTTGGTTTTTATTTTATATAAAAGAGAAGAGGCTACGTGATACATACCGCGCCGTAGGCGTTTCGTCGTGGAGTGCAACTGGCTAACCCTTCCACAGATAAAAAACTTGGCGGGAGAAAGATAAAAAAACCGCTGTACTATAGCTGTCTAAGGTCTGTTCATTCTTACTTGTCTTATACAGGGTGTTAGGTAATGAGTGGATAATCCTTGAACTACGGATAGAGGGCACTTAGGACGTTATGAAAAAGCTAAAATAGGTTAAGTAAAAGTCACACGGTTTTCGAGATATTTGGACTATTAGGTTTTTTCGAAAATGAACACCCTTGTTTAATGTTTTGATCATAGCACCATTCTAAGCATTTTTTTTTCATTTTTTTTTTCTCAATGTTTTTGAATACTTATGTTATCGGATAGGCATCACCATGAATGTGACAAAACAACAGTTTAAAAAAAAATAATCGCAAACTTAATTTTTGACGTTTTCAATCGTACATTGATCGAACTTTCAGCTCCCATGGTGAAAAAAAAAATACTACCGTCTAGTTGCCCATAAACTTAAAAACATGCCAATTTATTGACAATTTAAAAATAGTAATTACCTTTTGAATTTAAAATCAAAATGCCAAAATAATAAAAAAAATACATGCCCACCCACACTTTTCCTGATCTACTTTTTGTATCCCGGGCTTAAAATTCAAAACTTTTTGTTGCAAAAGTGACATTACTGGCCACTAATTTAATTGCCATTTATGCCAAATTTAAAAAATATGCCGACTGCTTTTTGTTTTTTTTTTCGAATTCGATTTTTAATTTCGCTGTTATTGCGTAATTAATGGTGAATTGTGTGTTTAGATTGTTGTATTGTTTTTTTTTTGTTTAACAAATATTCGAACACAATACACACCGACAGAATATGCTCAAATGCATTAAATTTATGGTGAGTGCCAAGGCAACGCTAGTGCTGCGCAGCTGCTGCAATTTTATACGCTGAACGCTACCCAAACAGACTCCATCCCGATTACCGGATTTTTCCTCGAATCCATAACGCGTACAGGGAAGAGAGAGTTCTAGGCAATAGAGGTCCTCACACGTTGGAAATGAAAAGGGTGCAATCCTTGTATTTTTAGATTTGCATGCACTTTCCACCGGCAGTCAGAGGCTATTTGCTATTCCCGTACGGACAAAGAAGGATTTGCCGCTATTAAATCCAGAACATTTTCATCGTCTCGCTCTCTCGGTCTGCCATCGCTATTTCCTCCTACACCCTGGCCAAAAACTGCCTTCATGTTAGCGTGATGGATTCAAGGAAAAATCCGGTATTCGAGCATATTCTATCGGTGTGTATTGTGTAACAATCTAAACACACAATTCACCATTCATTACGCAATAATAGCGAAATTCAAAATCGAATTAAAAAAAAAAACAAAAAGCAGTCGGCATATTTTTTTAAATTTGGAATAAATGGCATTTAAATTAGTGGCCACTTGACTGGCCAGTAATGTCATTTTTGGAACAAAAAGTTTTGAATTCTACGCCCGGGATACAAAAAGTTAATCAGGAAAAGTGGGGGTGGGCATGTATTTTTTTTATTATTTTGGCATTTTGATTTTAAATTCAAAAGGTAATTACTATTTTTAAATTGTCAATAAATTGGCATGTTTTTAAGCTTATGGACAACTAGACGGTAGTGTATTTTTTTTTCATCGTGGGAGCTGAATGTACGATCAATGTACGATTGAAAACGCAAAAATTAAGTTTGCGTTTTTTTTTAAATGGATTGTAGTCTTACATTAATTTTGATGCCTATCTGATAATATAAGTATTCAAGAATATTGAGAAAAAATAAAATTTAAAAAAATATAGCTTAGAATGGTGCTATGATCAAAACATTGAACAAATGAACACCATTTTCGAAAAAAAACTAAAAGTCCAAATATCTCGAAAACCGTGTGACTTTTACTTAACCTATTTTAGCTTTTTCATAACTTCCTAAGTGCCCTCTATCCGTAGTTCAAGGATTAGCCACTCATTACCTAACACCCTGTATAGTAAACAACTTTCTGACCTCAAAATGAACCTTTTTTGGCTAAAACAGCTCTTTTATCGTAAATAAAGTAAACTGAGTAAACATTTTGGACATCACTTGGCCAATGTATTGTTTGTGATTGCTTAATTTGGTTTAAAATAGCGATTTTAGCCAAGAAAAGTTCCATTTTGAGGTTAGAAAGTTGTTTACTATATAAGACAAGTAAGAATGAACAGACCTTAGGATATTTTTTTTTTTTTTAAACTATCAATCTAGAAGTAACATTAGCGTTAAGAGCATAGTACGTGTACAAGTTAAATGGCGTCTTAAACGATGTGGGCGCGGTTCCTTTGTGTCGAGTCATGTTTTAAATTACCGTAATTTAATACTATCTGTACCAAAGATATAAAGAACAGTAGACAAATACTCTGGCAGTTAGTACCTACAGAGAATTGAATTTAATATCAAGTATTATGACTCTGCATAATGTTCTTATGGTAGTTATGTTTATTGTATTTATTTATTTATGTTTACATATATTATTTTTATCTTTACATAGTATAAGCCTCGTGTGGTTGCCGAGTTAGAATAGTGCCACTCCATGTCTTCCCGTGGATGTCGTAAGAGACGACTAAGGGAATAAAGGCTTGTAGTACTGTTAGGCGATGGGCTTGCAACCTGTCACTAATACGCTGGTAAACATCTTAGCCTAATTGTGCAAATTGTGGTTATAGAATTATCAACAAGTTTTTAGAGATGTTTGTAATTCTGTAGCTCTGCCTACCCCACTCTGGGAACGAAGGCGTGAGATTATGTATGTATGTATGTACATAGTATAGAATGAAGTCGCTTCCCTGTCTGTTCGCTTAGATCTTTTAAACTACTCAATGGATTTCAATGCAGTTTTCAGCAATAGATAGAGTGGTTCCAGAGGAAGGTTTTTAATGTATAATAAATTCTGGTTTATGTCCGTTTGTTACAGAAAACTGACATGAACCGAAGCGAAGCGAGGGCGGGTCGCTAGTATATTAATAAATCAATGTTATTTAATTTTACAATACTTAAATAATTTTATCATTATGTTGTAATAGTTAAACGATATTCTATCATTTATGTTTAGCTGGTTTCTTTAAAGTATAGTATAGTATAGTATAGTGCGTTAGCTCTTAGAAGGTGCTGCTTTGTACTTGTCTCTGACACGCTTACTGATGTGCAAGTTGCGGAAAGTTTCCAAATAGTTGGAAAATTTCTAAGAAATTTCCGGAATCGTTCACTAGAAACATAGGAAATTTTAATTTAAGAAACGGAAAGTTTCAATCCCCATACAAAATTGTGAGAAGTTTCCGAAAGTTTCCTAAATGTAATGTTCCGCAATTTTGGAAAGTTTCCTTTGGCACATCAGTACACACGCTCCTCATACGCACTTATTGAATAGCGAATAAGTAGGTAAAAATTTAGTTAGCCAGTTGATGCCAGTTAGGTATAAGCAGGGGTTGAACTTTGGGTGCCGATGACGTCAAAATGACGAAATTTTACACACAGGGTGGTCTTGGGCCCAAGCCCAAGCTGCAAACGCTTCTAACGTTTTTCTTTTCTAACGCTCAAAATGTATGGGATGACATTCTCGTGCGTTGTGACAAACCACGTGTTCAACGGTTAGCAGATGTTTAGGTATTACAAATAAAAACATATAATAAATACATTATATAAAATAAAAAGTATTAAAATTATTAAAGTTAAATACGGATCTTTGCAACAGAATATTTATTACAAAAAATGGCAAATTGAATCAATTTTCTTTCGTGGATATCAATGTCAGAATAGTATTTTTCACAACACTGCTCGGAAATATGGCCATAGATGGTCTTGTTTGGGGTCACAAAACGTCACTTATAAGGACACACCAAGAATGTTTTTGTCGGCGTGATTGCTGATTGGTCGAGAACATTGTTGTCCAACTTTAAGAACCAATGAAAATCAATCAATCAATTTTTGTGACATAGCTCCTTAAAATGAAAAATTGAAATCGACCAATCAGAACACACTATTTTGTGTCATAAAATATTAGGTGTATTTTTGCTAAAAGATACACAGACTAAAAACTATGTCACTGCTTTTTTTTAAATGTAATTCAAACTTGGCCCCTAATCTCGAACCATTAGAGATGAAATTACATGGGAGATATGGCGAAACAAATACAATTTTATATTTAGCTGACATCTTAATCAGTTAGTTTATTAATCTCGAGTGCCACGAGAATAGGGGTCCAGATTTAAAAAAAGTTATCTATGGTAAAATTGGCGGTGATGTCACATTAACATGAGTTAAAATTTGAGTTTTGAATATGAATTTTAATTTTATTTCCTCTCAGTAGTTTTGAAAAGCACTATGTCGGCCTAGGTAGAAAGTGCAATTTATGGATTCGTACACTAGAGGGCCTCGTCTACGTTTCGGACCTCTATATGACTCGTCCAAAAATTGCGTACTTTCTATCCTCTGCAACAATGTACTATTTTTGACTATTTAATAAAGAACAGTTTTTTGAATGATAATATCATTCAGTGATTTTTGTTACTCTCCACTTCAATGCCAGTATCGATGACCTCAGAAAGTTTAATAAGGGTTTATATACAGAACTTGTTATTGCGATACCTAAAACCAATTACAACTTTTCAATACTACCTACTTAGTCTTTCATGATTAATCACTTGTGGGTATGTAAATTGACTTCATCGGCACTAAAAGCTCGACCCTTGCTTGGTTACAAAACTTACAAATGAAGGTGAAAGGAAGAAATAAAGGTGTGATATAAGATATAATGTATTTTTAACAACAAACATGTCAAATCAAATAAGACATTGTACAAGGTACAACCCCATTCTTCGGTACTACAGCGATATTTCTATATAGGTATAACTAACTACTATGAATGTATACATATAAACAACACACTGTACGCTAAATAAAACCGTATTCGAAGGCAATGCAGCGATATTTCTATGTAAAATGAACTACTATTAAAATGTATACCTATATATAAACAACACCCTGTACGCTAAATAAAACCGTATTCGAAGGCAATGCATAAACATTTTTTAGCACAATGCATTGAAGCGTCGGCTCTCGAAATTAGGCATGTAGGTCGGACCGACAAATTGCCGATTGTAACGAACTGTTTACTCCGCTGCAGCTTAGTATTGCACCGGCGAGAAACTTCTCACCAGGGCTCGAACAAATCGCATCTTTAGAATTATACTCGTAGTGATCTAATTCACAAATGTTGGATTTCGAGTTAGGTCTCTATAGTAATGAACATATGTCTCGAAGTCGACCGCTGAAAAAGGTTGAGTTAGGTCACTACAATTCTAAAGGTGCGAAATCATGCGGATGACGTCAAACCACTCATAGGTGATTTCAAATAGTATTTTCATAAACAATTACCACTTATCATTTATCAACCTCTTTAATTAAACGATATCGTCACTTGAAATGAGCCGAGTAATGACAATATCAGTCAAAGACGTTATGTAGGTACATAACGTCTTTGACTGACATTGTCATTCAGATGACTGTTGTATCTTCACAATTAGCTTGGATTTATTATTACTAATATATAAATGTATAAAACCGAGCAATCGAGCACTACGATTGTCATGGATACAGCGAAATTGTTGGCCAAATATTCTTTCCCCGTCCATCCATTGAGGAAGAAAAATGTATTAAAGCATATTTTAAGTCTGTGGCAACAATAGAAGACTTGTTAGAGAAATAGTTATAAGCATAATTTCATTAAATAATAACGCGAAATTGTCTTTTTTGATTTTTTAATAATGTATTTACTTTTATTATAAATAACCGCACTTACGATAGAAAATTTCGTAACATTTATTTTATTCACGACATTCACGATTATTTTGTTTTTCGTGCGATATGTCACACGGAAGTTTAAATACAAACATCATCCTGAGTGCAAAATTATGTCATTTTTACGTCATCCGCATGATTTGTTCGAGCCCTGCTTCTCACATTGTGGAAGTTACTTATGAGAAAATCTTGACTTCTAAACTTCTAATGTCCTATTAATAAACGTAGAGTAACCGTTAGCCGATTGTGCAAAATGTGATTGTAGAATTGTCAACAAGTTTTTAAAGTTAGGCCGGGATTACACCTGTAAGTTATTACGTAAGTTTTGAAACAAAGCTATATGAAAGAGAGAGATGCGGATATTTGCCACTCACTCTTACCCATAGTTGCGTCTCAAAACTTACGTAATAACTTACAAGTGTAATCCCGGCCTTATAGGCAACTCTGTAGCTCTGCCTACCTCACTCTGGGAACGAAGGCGTGAGTTTATGTATGTATGCAGGGTAACCGTGGAGTAGCTTAGCCATGCTTTGGCCTTATCTGTCGAATTCAAATGTCACAATGATAGATGAGGACAAAGCATTGCTTAGCTACTCCACGGTTACCCCACCTTTATTAATAAAGGCGTAAAAGTCTTTCAACTTGCACATTGCTACTGCACAGGGATCGGAACCGCTTAGCGCGAAAGGGGTTTTCGATATCGATGGTTAAAATGGCAATTGACGTAAGGGACAAATCACTACTTTTTAGGACAAAGGAAAAAAATACGTAAATATACATTTTACGCTTTCGTTTTGGTGTAAAGGACATTATAGTTTATTTTTTCGAGCTGAATCGATTACAACCTACACTAAACCTAACCTAAATTAAATTTTACGTAAATGGAATAGTTTCCAAGATAGATGTCCTTTACGTTTAATTTTTTACAAATTTGCCCTTTATAACCTAATCACAATAAAAATATGTTCTGTGTCAGGTCTTAAAGGACTATCCAAAGCATATTTATGGGTCGTATTGGACAAATTTGTTTGAAATGTAAGCACAATGATCGTTTAAATCTAAATAAGTACCTAGTAATATCCAATTCATTGCTAACTATAGTCTTTTTCATTAAATAATGAACGTGTTAAATATTTGACCGTATTAAAATAAAAATACGTAGGTAAATCGTTCCTTAGAAAAAGTAGGCTGTTTTTTCTTCTTTAACTGTAATTGTCACAAGGTTATACACAGGGACTTCTTTGTCCTTCCTATAGGAAGGTTTTGTCTTTCCTTGTCTATAGGTGCTTATAGGTCCAAATCACGCCTTACTTGTGCCGATGTCCCAAATAACGAGATAGAACAGCTATAGATTCATCTCTTTCCAACTCACTATGAAAACCATAAGTAAAAAAGAAGTGAACCATAATGTATTTCCTGCTTATTTAGTACGGTTTCTATGCCTTTATTCTTTATTCTGTGTTTCAAACGGCATTTACAGCAATTTTACAGAGTATTTAAAAGTGTATGAATCACATTGCAGAAACAACATAAACGCGTAATAAATGTTATAATTTAAACTATATTTAATTAAAATCGAATACGGCGCGGGTTTTTTTTTTATGCATGTTCCCCGATTACTCAAAGACCACTGGACCGATTTGAAAAATTTTTTCGTTGTTTGAATGGGTATACTTTTTAGTTGGTCCCATTGTCACCACGTCAGGATCTGATGATGGGATCATGGAGAAATCAAGAGAACTCCTCAAATATTATAGGCACACCTATAGCGATTTTGGTATTTTTTGAAAAGTACTATATGGTGAAGTGGAACTGATGATGAAGACCACAGATGGCCACCGGAACTCCTTAACGGTACCTATTTCAAGGGTGGCGATAAGATATTTCGATAAAGGTAGTTGAGGGACTATGACGAAGCACATTTAGGTTTAAATATGACTATGACATTCCCGCGGCGTTGTCTGCGGCGAGCTTGAAATGTTCTATAGTTTCTCATTAATATTTAGAAGTGGAGCTACGTAACAGCATAAATAGGATCACTAAAAAGTATAAAATAAAATAAATGTTTAAAAAAAGTCGTCTGAAGTCGGCGTCCCACAATATTTTAAACCAAAAGCCGATTGCAGTTGGACTGACCTACCATTTTTGGTTTTTGTTTTTTTAATCATAGATAACGTCACATATGTACTTTAACTACTTTAGTACCAATTTCACCGTACGATGTAAAATTTATTCAATGTTAAAAAACTGTTAGTTCATACATTTTGACAGCTGTTAATGCTCTAATCGTCTCGTTTAAGTGGTTAACACGTTTGCTGAAATTGGTACTAATGGGGATTTTAATGAATAAAACCCCAGAAAAGTCTGTCAAAAGATTTGACAGATTTGATTCGTTTTCGCGATAGACCGGGAAATAGTGAAACAAAAAAAATCCGGTCATTTGTACCACAGAATAAATACTAAAGGCATAGAAACCGTACTAAATAAGCAGAAAATACATTATGGTTCACTTCTTTTTACTTATGGTTTCCATAGTGAGTTGGAAAGAGATGAATCTATAGCTGTTCTTTCGTTATTTGGGACATCGTCACAAGTAAGGCGTGATTTGGACCTATAACCACCTATAGTATTGGGACCTATAGACAAGGAAAGACAAATCCTTCCTAGATGAAGGACAAAGAAGTCCCTGTGTAAAACCTTGTGACAAAGACAGTTAAAGAAGAAAAAACTAAAAAGTAGAGAAAGATAGCTGACGCAAAGTTCGTCTTATAGTCCGGTTTCTATGCCATATGTTCTTATTCTGTGATTTGTACCAAGTATGGCGACCACAGATGGCGACCCTCCTGTAATGGCGCTGGTACCGGCGGCCATATACAAGTCCAGCAACTGCCCTTCTCGGCTGAGGCTTGTATAGTGCTTTTCTCCAACAAGGCGACAAAATTCAACACAATTTTATTGTTAATAATTATTAACAGTATTAAACACAGTCCCAAAATTTCCTTGAAAAAAAAAACATTGTCGCCATCATCGTGAACGTTACTCATAATTTTATTTACATTTGAAACAGGTACGTATAAAACTGATGTAAAGCATTAAATAAAATCACAAAATTGAACGTAATAAATTCGATTTTAATTAAATATAGTTTAAATTATAACATTTATTACGCGTTTATGTTGTTTCTGCAATGTGATTCATACACTTTTAAATACGCTGTAAAATTGCTGTAAACGCCGTTTGAAACACAGAATAAAGAATAAAGGCATAGGAACCGTACTAAATAAGCAGGAAATACGTTATGGTTCACTTCTTTTTACTTATGGTTTTCATAGTAAGTTGGAAAGAGATGAATCTATAGCTGTTCTATCTCGTTATTTGGGACATCGTCACAAGTAAGGCGTGATTTGGACCTATAAGCACCTATAGACAAGGAAAGACAAATCCTTCCTATAGGAAGGACAAAGAAGTCCCTGTGTATAACCTTGTGACAATGACAGTTAAAGAAGAAAAAACAGCCTACTTTTTGTTTAATTTTTTCTCTTTTAATACGTAATCTAAAAAGTAGAGAAAGATAGCTGACGCAAAGTACGTCTTATAGTCCGGTTTCTATGCTAGATGTTCTTATTTTGTGCTTTGAAAAGGTTTAACTTTTTAGTCTATGCCATTTAAAAAGTAAAATATGCAAGGGAGAATTTTGATTGCACGAGTGTTTGGCTGTTTGGAGTTTGGTATCCTAGTTCATCACGGTAAAAACCCCATACTTGACAGTAATGGCGGCCAAGGTAAAAACAACACCATAACAGGTCAAATACGATTTGGATTTTACCGTCTACAATAGAGGCGCAGGGTATGTAATGAAATTTCATACATTTTCGCGGCCGCTGCCGTAGGAAAATAATAACTTTATTTTTTTAATTTGACCTGGATCTCAGAACTTCGCGGGTAAGTTAAACAATTCGGAGCATGTGAAAAGAAATATTTTTTACCCAGGGACTCGTAAGGAAAGTACGGCGACAGTAATTTGTACATTTATGGTATTGAAATTAACAATTCCACCGCACAAATATAGGTCAGATTCAGATCAGTCGCGCTCTTATTCCACTAACACACCCATTTAGCATTTTAAAAGCAATTACCCGGCTAATAAAGCTATAACGACGCACTTACACAACTATTTACAGTAAAGCTTGCCACAAACTAGGAATTTCATTAACTAAAACTTCGTTACTGGTTCGAATCGGGCTCAAGGTCCGTTTCCAACATAATGCGTAGTCCCAAATTAGGTGGCGTGTGTTTGACTAATCGTGACGGCCTCTTAAGGTCCTAATTGCGTCCCGACCACGTCTGCGATGTGTATCGGCTATAACCTACACTATAACACCGTTTAGTTACTTGGTTGCGTGGAATGAGAGTGACCTTGTCCCCCCACCATACCTTTTCCACCGCCGTATTAAATTTCGAGTAGTCTGCCACATCCAACCGACCTAAGCGGATAGCTCCACAAATTAACTATACGCCTTAGTGGTTTGCAATAGAAGCTTTAATAGCGTATCAGTGTGGTGTCACTTGCGACCGCGATGCCGCCGGACGGTATTGTTTTGCTAGGGCTGCAAATTAGCCAGCTGTTTGTTGCAATAGTGGGGTCTAGTACCCGGTCTGGTGTCTGACACCAACGACGTGTCCGTTGTCGACGATAGTGCTCGTTTCAGTGTTTTGTTCATAATTTTACGGAGTTATGGTAAATCCCTTCACGCTCAATTGTGGGTAATTTAAATTGAATGCGGTCACGGCAGATTAACATACAATTTCAATTAGGCATAATTACGCTAATGCAGGAATTATGCTTTTTTTTGCTTGAAGAAATACTTCTTAGCTTTTTATATACCCTAATTTTAAAGGATTTAAAATAAAAATTTAGCCCGTGTGGTGGCCGGCTTAGAATAGTGCCACTCCATGTCTTCCCGTGGAAGTCGTAAGAGGCGACTAAGGGAACAAAGGCTTGTAGTATTGTTAGGCGACGGGCTTGCAACCTGTCACTAATATACACATGGTACACATCTTAGCCTGTTTGTGCAAAATGTGGTTACAGAATTAATCACAAGTTTATAGAGTTGTAGCTCTGCCTACCCCACTCTGGGAATGAAGGCGTGAAGATGTAAATTATTCTGTGCCAAAGCAAAAACTCTCCATTTGTCGTCTCGCTACGCTTAATCTCCGTAGCACCGCGTAGCTATTCGTAGAACGGCTACGACAATCGTTATACTCGTGTTTAACCCTCATTTCGCATTGTTTTAATTCACAAGAACGGGTTAAAACTGTCTAAAATCATTTTAAATATGAGTGAAAAATCATCTGGATCAAAGAAAGTTTTAGTGTCAAAACGATTCTTTAGGTATTTCTTGTTATACATCACGAAATCAAACAGTTGTTGCAGAGGTGAATATTTTAGTTCAGAAAAAAATCTTTGTGTTTTGTGCTTAGGTCCTTTAGTTTTGTTCTTTCTGAAATTATAAATTTTGTTAGTTTTTTCGCTTTTCCTATTTTAAAACTTACACAGCTCCCCCAGGAATTGTCATAAATTTACTTCTACGTGGACGCAGCCGTGTTAAGCTAGTATAGTATAAGTTTAAGTTTAATCGATATCGTCTTGAGAAAGTCCATAATAGGATTTAATTTCAGCTATTGTCTTACACGAATTTTTTTTACTCACACTTTTTGTATCTTCTCATCTTGTCGAATTAGTTTTTTATTCTAGTTAATGTCTTAATGAAACACTTTTAATGAACAAAAGATATAGAAAAATCCCAGCTAAGTATTTTTATGGGTATCCCCAGGGAACGTATCAAAATATATAAAGTTCAAAATACATATTGAGTCATAATACATAATTGTTCATTATATATAATGGTTTTACTTCTGAAGCTGTAAACTTTTCAGGATTATTTAAAAGGTCATTGTATAGAACCCATTAGGTTAGGGTAGGTTTATTTTATAACAATCCCGAAAAGCTTACGGTGTCAGAAAAAACACTATTATATATAATGAACATGTATTATGGAACCATTATGTATTTTGAACTTTATTATATTATGATACGTACCAGTATCCCACGACACTTACTTGTTATACACCATGCACTAGGTCAATAAAAACCCTGAAGCAAATACAGACCATTATCCAACAAAGCACGATGTCTTTTGATTCTTCAACACATCCTGTATATTGTAACGAACAGCAGTTTTGCATGGCGCCTCCATGTCCGCGCTGACAGCCAGTAATGCCGCGCCCCACTTGCGCTTAATTAGCAAACAGCTTATTCCTTGAACAAAAACACGGCCTCATTAATGTTATGAGTGTTGCAAGGCGCTAGAATTAATAATAATTATGAGTAAAGTAGGCCAGTAATATGCCAGTTTTTTTCTCACTTTATTGGTAGTTTTTCAAAGAATAATTTTTAAAAAAAAGCAAGCGTTCAAAACCCGACTGTTGCTAACCAACTTTAAATCGTTATAAATCCTAAATGATCATTCAAAATAAAAAATGATGAACCTAAAGATGATTTTTAAATCCCTATTCAATGATACCCCACTTGTCATACTTAGTTGACGTTTTTTTTTAATTTGCTCTATGGCGTCTGCTGGCCGCCATATTTAATTTTGATTACTGTCATATCTTCAGTGACACTCACCAGATTAAGACAAATCGATTGACATAAGAATCATCAAAATCGGACAACGGGTTTAGTTTTTATAGTGCCACAAAGGAACAAACATACATATATAGGCTGTGAAACGGTTCTTCTATGGAAGCCCTAATCGTCATTTGTCCTAATGCATCGTTTGTCCGAATTTTAATTTATCCTAGCGCCATTTCCGCTTAAATTATAAAACTTTTTAGTATTGTTATAATATAACCCTAACCTAACCGAACGGCAGATATAATTGGAAAACTTAAAAAGTTGCCTGACTCATCTGAAAACCAGTTTAGTGCAAATAAAAATTCGGACAAACGATGTGTTAGGACAAACGTTGTTAGGGGTTGTGAGGGACACCCCTGTGAAACACATTATCCTCCTCCTTCGGCAGTCGGATAAAAAATAAACCTCTAAGAGTAGGTTTATTTAAGGAGTTTAAACACTTGATTTTCCTACCGTATTCATATCTGCCCGTATGTTTTGTGAGCTAAGGACCAAACGGAATTAACTAGTTTTTGAAATACTTTAGTATTACCTTTTTCGAGTTGAATTGGTTCTAAAACCCTAGTTTCACTTTTTGTTTTCGTTTTGAACTAACTTTGAACCTCGACCCAGGGTAATGTAAAATAAAATGGACACCTTAATTCATCAATTGAACAGTGTCAATCACCAAATAACCATGGTCATCAACACCAAAGAATACATAAAGTTTTAAAACCCATACACGCCACAAAAAACCTTGCTCCTATAATGTTTGTAACATGGTGATTTATTGATATTGTTTGATATACATACATATCAAACAATATCAATAAATCACCATGTTACAAACATTATACAGCTCCGAAACCCCATATCCCAACTACATTATTACCCAATACCTTGAACCAAAAACCCCTTTCAAAACTCAAATCGCATCCACCCTGTAACTATGCTAATGCATGCATCGGCCGGACAGTGGAAGTACGTCACGTCGGCGTATGCTAAGCAGGTAGTAGCGGCGGTAGGAGGTACTTGAACTTGACTAGGTTGTGAACGCTGGTGACTTTAATGCTGGTGACGCAGGTGTGATGTAATCTGATTCAGAGACAATAGACTGGTGGTTAGGGTGGTTGGGTGAAAATTCGGGCTTTTCAACCGCCATCATTGTTGTCTTCAATATATTGACGAATATAATCATAACTACCAGCAACTTTTGATGCCATAATCAACGGACCCGGGGGTAGTATCCATTCCATTTAAAAGAACAAGAAATTATTAAAGTTTATCTTGAATAATATGCGAAGACAATAATGACGGTGGTTCAAACGCCGAATAATCACCCGGTTGCGATTAAGTTAACGTATGCTTAAATTCTGTAGCCCTAGTGAAAACAGATATAAGTTGAGTTAGCTCGTAATGAAAAAACCGATCAAGTGCGAGTCGGTGCGCGACCGAGGTTTCCGTATTTAAGATAATAATGCTTGCTAACCGCAAAAAATACTCATTTTTTTTAACTTTATTTTCTACGCCATTAGGTCCATTTTGACTAGCCTTAATTTTAATACAGATTTTCAAAGGTTTTGTTGTTGTTACTCAAAATCAGTAAATAATGAACACTTCATTTAATTTTTTCCATAAAATATACGTAATTATTTATACGTCAGGATTTTTTCAGATTTTTTGATGAATAAACTTCGGAGATAAGGGGGGGAAAACGGTCATTTTTTGTAAATTTTTGGCTGTAAATCAAAGAGTGCATCACAGAAAATAAAATAAAAATAGTTTTTGAAATGTGCAGATTAAGTTCTTTCATATGAAAACCCATTTGCTATAATCAAACCACTTTCATTATTCAACCCCCAATTTTGTCCACTTTTCAATTATTTTTAAAATTAATTTCATCTTTTTTTACTAAAAACTGATGCGGGCAAGCAAGTTGTACAACTATGCCAAATTTCAAGTTGATAGCATTTGTAGTCATTGAGAAAACCTGCTGTTACATACAGACAGACAGACAACGAAGTCTCACATAAGGGTCCCTTTTTTACCATTTTGGTACGGAACCCTAAAAAGAATATAAAGCATACAACACACATATACCTTTTTTCACTTGAACCTCATAAGAGTTGTACTATTTTTCACTAGGACCACAGAATTATTGTCTCATTAACCGCGTATTCGTGTACGTAGGTATACATAATGACTAATGAGTATAATCGTAGGTGTACATATTATGTATGTTTATCAGAGGGCCCTGCCGATTCTTTTTTAAACCAATCGCATCACTGGTAGGCCACGTGACTTTTCGTATTACGTCATTTACCAGTGACGCGATTGGTTTAGAAACGAATCGAATAGAAACTTTAGCGTAGTGCATCTTGGCACAGGGCCCTCTGGGCTTCCATTACTAGGTACGTTTCTACCCCTTTGCAGTCCTGCCTTCATAATGTTATAACAATACAATAACAATAGGGTAAAAGACAACATGGAATATACGTATAGGTCCAGTACTTATTTAGTTCGGATACTGTCATTTTATTTGCCTAATTTTAGTTAAAATGTAAACTATTTTATTTTGACATCATCGTTTGAACTTTATCCAGGCAAAACTCGCAAAGTACTCGGAATTCTCACTTTTTTACTGTTAATCTACCCGGGGTCATGAAGTGGCTTTACCTATACTCATAAACCGTCCAACTCTTCTAGTTATAAAATAAATCGGTCCTAAGTCCATACTAAGATAAAAGGGCGTCAAAGTGTGGGGCCCGAGCAGACTCCGGTGGCTGGCGGCGGACTCCATGCTGGACAGCGACGAGGACGCCTTCGTCGTCGTCTCGCTGCCGGTCTCCGTTCCCGAGCCTCCTGTGAGTATCCCTAATATCACAAGCCTTTAGGAGACAAGTCTGGTGCAGGGTGGGTCGCTTTGCGAGGTAGCAGTCAAATCCACCAATAATAGCTCCATTGTGATCTGGGCTAGGCAAAAAAAGCTATCCTATTGGTGAAATTTCCTGGCCCACCGCTTAGCTACCTTTTAAGGTAAGTAAGTCTATCCTTGATATATATATTTTTTGCAAACAACATGCTGGTGCGTCAATGTTGGCAGAGTTTTTTCAAGAAAATAATAAGCTATTGATTGACTAATTATATTCCTTCATTAGGCTGCTGGGGAAGAACCCAGAGCTGTTGTGCGAGGATGCCTAAACTCTGAGCGAGGAAAAACACACCGATAGCATAGAGCTCTATGTCAAGTATTCTGTGACAAGGTAGGACAGGAAAATGAAGCTACTGGACAGGGTTGGATATATAACGCAATCTAAACAGAGATAAAATTTGAGTATCGGGTTGTGCAAAATACCTTTTTTAGTTTTATAAAACTTAATTTCAGTAATGAGGATGCCACTGAACGTACGAGGGTCTCTCAACTCGTGCTCTTGAAGTTATTCTTATTCAATCTAACTGTCTTATTCTTAGCCCCGGATCTAGGGGGGGGCAACTGGGGTACCCTGCCCCAGGCGGCAGTTTCAAAGGGCGCCAAATGCATATGTTTAAAGAAAAAAACTTGTTTCATAACCCTGGACCTGGTGGAAAGGGGGCGTCACTTTCAAGTTCTGACCCGGTTCGGAAAAAACGTAGATCCGGGGCTGACTTAGACTGATCTTTGTGGTCGCATTTTTCCTCGCGCGCCGCCTAACTACTATAACAGCGCGAGCGTGCGTAGTGGCACGTTCATTACTGTTATTGAGTTTTCTAATAAGCTAAGCTAAAGTAAAAACTTTGCATCTGACTAATTGGTGTGGTAGACGCGATCACGGCTCGCGCTCTAGCAAAATACGAAACGAATTACTTAGTCGTGGATATATATATTCCGACGGCAAACTGTCTCAGACAGCAGGTTTCCTTGCATTGCACTCGATTGACCCAGATTGACTAGAATGACCTGATTTAATCCGGCCTAATAGGTACATCCGGATCTTTAGTCACACAGTTTATGTAGAAAATCAGGGATCACAGTAATTAAGACATTGTTTGTATTCAAGGGCAATATAATATAACATTAACGAAAGGGATATGCAAATTAAAAAATATCATACATGTTAAATTAAAAGCGTGTCAAGTATTACTCGCCTGAATAAATAATGCAGTGTAAGGATTCAAGTAATTTATTCAGTTAATTACATAACCTAATGTTTTTCTTATAAATATTCAAAAGTTTTGCGTGTGGAGTGGCGTTGCGTCGAGCAAGATAGGCTAATGTGTGGGCTACGGGTGGTTGTTAATGGCTGACGAAAAATGTTCACAAGACAAAGGAAGTATTATTTTTTCCTTAGATATGTTAGTAAATTAAATAAATAACAATACTACTATAGTAGGAAACTAGAAGGCTTATCAAATTGTTTCGACCCCTGTCTATAAGTACTTAGTAGTTATTAATTCTATCATTGTTTCATAATACACTGACGCGTAAAACCCGTAAACGTATTCAGCAACAATGTTGACGCTTCAATGTATAAGTAACGAACCACGTCCTTGGTTTCGTGTCTCAGGCAAGTGCTCTCTAGCAAGACACGTTTACACACGATATTTTATTTAGTTGTTCATTCGTGTACGTGAGCTTTTTCATCATAAATCATTTCATCAGAGCTTCAACCTCTGAGACTTCGAACAAGGTATTGGAAGAACATATTTAATAGATATTCATCATTGTTGCATGCGTTGCATAAAACATAAAACAACGAGGGAGTAACTCCTTAAACGTTTCACTCTGTAATTAAAACCAACCATAGTAAAATCCACTGTAAAATCGTGGTTAAATCACAGAGCCTTTGCTTTAATCGCGGCTAATAAACGTCCAGCAATCTGCCGCAGATTGCCCCCTTCGCGAGCTTAAAATGCTCGGCCAAGGAATAAAAGTCACCTACTAAAGTACTTACCTACAAAATCTAACTACTTCCCATTTGATACCCCATTATTCGGTAAACGACAAAATATCCAACATTTTCGCCATATTAATTTCAAACGCCGCAGTCTACTTGTTATGCAGCAATTCAAGACGACCTCGCTTACTCGTGCAATGACTGGTGTGAACCAGCACACAGACCCCTGATGGGTCCTGAAAAATCCCCTAAATCGCGTGCGTATCGTTTACGCGCGGGGGGATGGGGAGGTCATTTTGAATGGTTAATTGTAATTGCACGCACAGACTTGGCGATAAGGCGTCCTTGGCAGACGGTCAGTACCACCGGCCAAGGACTTTGGAATAATTTGGCTGTCGAAACGAACTTGTTTACACGGGCAGTCGGTCGGGCGTCGGGGCGCCAAGCGCCCGCTGTGCAAAATATCGCGAATCAGGATTCGGTATTACGCGAAGAGCGCTGAAGATTTGAGGATTACAGTCATGGTTTGTAAATATGCGATTCATACTTAGCTTTTTAATTTTTAGTGGGCTTCGGTATTTCAAGTTTTCGGTCAATCCACGATGGTTTATGTTCGCCTTTGATTGTAATTAGTAACGCTAACGACATTATATTTCAAGAGGGTGAGGTTATGCATGGGATTTTATTTACGGTACAATACGAAAATAAATTTCTTTTTGATCCTTAATCCTAATTAGTACAATACATTCATGCATATCTTAAACTTTAATAATAAAATCCACGTCAGTCCAGCGTAAGTAAGCGAACTGGGTTAATGCATTGCTATTCACATTAAATAGCTCAAAAAATCTGACTCGGAACTCGGCGGAATTCCCTCGTAAACCTAGAAAATTCTTGAATAAATTCACTCGTAGCTAACGTGTTCGAACACACAATCATTTACATACGACAGAATCAAAATGTAAATTTGACCTAAAAATTCGTATTTTTAAGTGTAACGAATATTATAGGAGAGAAAGAAAGAAAATACATTATAGGGGTGATTTCACGGGCGTTTCAACCGCCATCAGTCCGCTGTCCTAAGTATTTAAGAAATAGGCGATAATATACTTAAAATTCGATCAATTGTGGCAAGAATTACGATAAAAGTATAGCTCTGTGTGAATGTTAGCTGCTTGGTGTAGCTCATTCTTTCAATATTTATGACAGCGGACTGACGGCGGTTGAAACGCCCGTGGAATCACCCATAGGAGGTTCCTATGTATTGTTAAATATATATAGTGATTGATTTTAAGGCCATCATAATTAACAGAACAAATAGCACTTGAGTTTTATGACCAGTTGTTATAGTGCAATCCCATTATGTTTACTTCTCTTACGTTTAGAATTTTGCTAATCTATGTAACGAAATCGAAGGACATTAATTTAGATATTCTTGTTTATGGGTAAAGGTTTTCTCAGCCTCTATTACAAGTCAGCCGAGAAAAGCGACAATAATTTTATTACAGCCTTTTACAAACCTTGTACTTAATTTGGTAGACTCCAACCGCCTTACTCAAACATTTTAAAGACTTATTTGTGTATGAAAAATCACTGAGGAACGACTTACTTAATCGTCACTCAATTGGTTAATTAATATTGGCACAGCTCCGCACCGCTCCGCTCGTCTCCGCCTCAGTGGAGCCGCAGCCTAACTATGCACTGTATTTGTATTTGAGCACAAAACTGTTGCTATATTCGTATCACAGGTACGTCATTTATTTAAAAACTTGGCAACTATCATTTCCTCGAATTTCATTTCATCATACGCTAATTCCTGCTGAAGCCATGAAGTTTTCAGAATATCGTCCCTTTACTTTCTCAACCTCGTATCTGATCGAATAGTTAGACAGGAAAAGCACTCATGTTCTCTATAGAATAAAGACTACTTCCCTATCTAACTATTCGATCAGATACGAGACTGAGAAAGTAAAGGGACGATATCTTAAACATTATTTACGTAGTTTAGGTTAGGTTAGATTTGTGACTAACAAAAAAAAAAACTCATGCCGCGAGAAACTATTTTCGATGAAATGTAAATTCTGTGTAATGATATGTTCGATGAAAGTTGTTTCGATAAAATAATAGGTACCCCGTAATTAAACCCACCTATCTTCCATAGCCTCGAACATAAAATTGCAATTGCATTGTATGCACGTTATTCGTTTGTCGGAGCATTCATCAGGGAAGCAGGTCAGGGGCGCCCACTCCCTCGGAAACGATGCAACGAATTAGGCAGTTTAGCTAAATTGGCAACGTGGGAAATGTGCTTACAGTAATGGCATTTTTAGGAACTATACACAGAATAGTATTTTGGAATTGTTACGATTGAGGCAATTTGTTTCGCTGTTTTGTGTTTACTCTTTGTGTTTGTTTGATCAGTAGTTAACAACTAATTGTTAAAGTTCGAAAAAGGAATCGAAAATTTGACACATTTCCTTGAAATTTAAGCATTATTTACGGTTTTTAATAATTAATTAGTTAGACTACTGATCAAACAACAGGCTCTTAGTTCGAGTTTATTTGAAAATACTCCGTGATTAGTCTAATTATGAATACTCAGCTAGATATTGACTATTGCGGTGTGAGTGGCGTCCTTAGTTAGGGGTGTTGTTTTGTAGGTAAATGTAAGCTTCATTCGAAGTACAAATTTAAATCAACCTGTATTTAACTGCATCCATTTGTTATACTCGGATACGTGTAACAATTTTTTTACTAATTTAAGACATTTGTGATAGCTGTATTGCGAAATTTTGTAAGTTAAGTATTAAGAAATTCTGAATTTTACGTATGTTGGTGAGACTTGTGCCTAGCACTAAATTTTAACTCCCGCGTGCGGTGGTAAGCATGTTGATAAAATGTTAATTCTGTGTTCTTAGTGAAAAAGGGTATAAGTCTTCTGAAGATCAAGTGAAAAAGGGTTTAAATCTAGTGTACTCGGTTCATGTATAAACCCTTGTTTATTACCCTTTTTCACTAGGACCCCAGAATTTTACGTATCGATACATTGGATGAAAAGAGTGTCGATGTAAGAAACGTTTAAACTGTGTTAATACGGCCTTGGCCAAAAGTCTTGAGCCCCCCACTATTTCCTTTCTAACTTATAAATAAAGTATTATTTTCTAATTTCAAAAATACACAAAGATATAAAATATAAAATGTGTTTGTACATGTGCAAATTATTAGTGGATTATCATTTTGAAGTAACTATTTTCGTGTGAAATCTGAAGCTAGAAAAAATCGGGTTTTACAAATAAATGATTAATTGTATTTTTTCCACGGAATTACGCTTAACGTCAATAAATATGACTATTTTTTCTGATAGATATGCAACTATCTATAATATAAGACATACATGCACCTTTTAAAGTTTGACTTTTATATGAAAAACGCGTGGGTGCTCAATACTTTTGGCCAAGGCTGTAGTCAAACCGAACCCTTAATAAAAGTTTGAAATACGAGTACTATCGACGCCATCATATCACCTTTGTTATTAATGTTGTTGTATGTAATTAATTATAATATTTTTGGGTAATAAAGAGTTCACCTACATACATATAGGGTGTTTAAAAATACACAAACGGCTCAATTAAAGTGAGGCGTGTTAATATACATAATGTTGGGCACATACATGCTCAAGTACAAGACAACAAACGCAATCTTCTTAAACAGTCGTTAGAACAATTGCGACTTCAAACAAAGTGATTTTCCCTCAGTACCGGGCACTCTCTTTACAGCCTCGTCGTAACACACCTGAGCTAGTTACAATGTACGATTAAAGCCGAATATACAGACAAGTAACCAAAAAAACACCACTCGTTAACAGCCTTTTTTCCCTACCAGGCAGCAAGTTACGGCAAGAAGAACGGCATGTGGTACGGTGGATCGACCGCAGCGCCAGTCGGCAGCGGGTGGTCCCGCGCTGGTACCCGGAAGCAATCCGTGGCGGAGTCCGACGCGCCCCCGCCGGGAGGTGGCAAGCCGGCTAGCGGCCGCGTCATCCGCATCATTAACAACATGGACCACAGCATACAGGTAACTTTTTTTCTTAATGGCTTTCATTTCTTATTTTAATAAGGTGTATTTCGCCAGTGTCAAGTTTTAGACAATCACCATGGGTTTATTAGACAAACAAGTCCATGGATATCACACCCGAGGAATTGTTCGGTTAAAGACTATTTACTCTGGTGGACTAAACAGAAGATTGAAATAAGAAAGAAAATGTATTCATTCACGACAAAAGCACAAATTAGGTAAAAAAATAACAAAGCCGGACAATTGTTGCGAAACGGTCCTAACTCAGCATGTGCCGCTGTTAAGCCAGCGCTGGTCTTCCGTTGGGATCGAAGCACATAGGGTTAGCTCCACGCGCTTCTGTCAAGTCCACAGGTGACTTAATGATATAGGGACCGACTGCCAGACTGTTACTAGGCCGATGCCTTCTAGTTGCTGTGGCTACGACTTCAAGAACATAATCAACTCTTTACCTAGTTAATGCCTGCTAGTTACTGTGGCTGCGCCATTAACAGTATAAAGATCAACCTGTATATAGGATACTTAATATGATATCTAGGATCTGCGTCGCTATTGCCTAACGCACTCGCAATCGCAATCCGCTTCAAACTGAAACAATTGTTTCCATTTTGTATGCAGACTCGCCTTCGGACTGTCAAAATGAAAACGATTGCTATTGCGAGTGCGTTAGGCAATAAGCCCTCGGGTGCCAACAAGCCTGCTAGGTAGCTGTGGCTGCGTCATTATCGACTTGGATCACAATAAACAATAAGTTTAAAACTGGCGCCAGTGAGAGAAAAAATGGAAAGGAATAAATAGATTGGCATGGTATGGGCATATCATGAGAAGAAATTAAAGTCATGTGGCGAGAAAAACCTAAGAGATGGGTGGAATTTGTGAAGAGTGATATGAAAAACAAGGTAGTGAATACCAAGATGACGACTGATAGGGATGTTTGGAAGAAAAATACGTGGTTCGCTGACCCCATATGGTTGAGATAAGGGCAAGAAGATGATGAAACAGGTAAGTTATAGTAGCGGGAAGTCAGTCGTTTCTGCCAGCTAACGCGCTCTAACAAGTGGTGGTTACGGCATTGTCGCCGTTGAAAACATGCACCAGTCAGTAGCTAAGTGCCAAAAAGCCATGCTAGTAGTGGTGGCGGTGCCTTTGACATTGAACTACTCTACACCAGACAACTGACATGATGACATAGCATCCAGTTGCTGTGGCTGCGGCATCAACTGGCACCGGATCAATTAAGATAACATAAGAGGGACCTAAGGGGCTATTGCCTAATGCACTCGCAATCGCAATAGTTTTCGTTTTGAAAATCGAAGGCTTGCCTGCATACAAAATGAAAACAATTGATACACTTTGAAGCCGTTTGCGATTGCGAGTGCGTTAGGCAATAACGACACTGTTTTGTCATTCACTTAATTTAAGTAAAAAATCCTCCGTTGAGTTAAATCGACGTTATCATAACGTAGACTGCCATGGGCATGATAATTTAGACGTTGAATAACTGAAACATCTCGTACAATTGAAGGTTATTACTTCAGTATAAAAATGATTTCATTCTTATTTGAATAAATACACCCTTTATATTCTTTCGGTAGCAACATTTTTAATGGGATTAAACAAATTTGAATAACAAATTGTCACTTTTTAATATGCAAAAAACATAGAATACATTTTTCTAACAAATAAGACCTTGAGCCGTAACAATCGTACTTGAGACGCTTACATTGTTTTCATTATCAACCAAGGGCTATAATCACCGCAAATATAAATTTATTTCACGGATTTGTTGCTTTAATAACGGGCTTGCTATGCAGAGACCTTGGGAGAAAACAGCTTAGGGGGTTGAGGATTTCAATCGGCAGTAAGTGCCCGGGGTTAATCCATACACGTGTGTAAGGGTAGTTATTACGACCTAAGGGTCTATCGTGTAATGTTGCTTTAAGACGTTCTGTTGATTTGGGGCTATGTAGGTAAGCACATGGTGTAGGCGAAATTTTTTATTGTACCATGGGTAAGCCTAAGTTTAATATATCAATTATTTGTTATTAATTATAATTTACAGCGTTTCTTAGGTTATTGCATGTATACCATAATCAATATTTCTGTCAACTCATCTGAGCATCTGACATTTGACAAAGTTCATATAACTAGGCCAGTTTCTTATAGATATGACAGAAAAATAAATGTGTATTTTACAAACCTTCAGAAAGCTACCTACTTACATTAAGTTTATCCTATCGTATTTTTATTTAGTTCTAACTCAATTTACTTATTTCTGAATGTTTAGTTCGTTTGTTTTGTTCTAGTGCCGTGTTTTATTGAATTTGCGGACAACACAACCCTTTGAGGAAGTCCTCGAGGATTTGGGACAAGTGCTGAAAATGAGCGGCGCCAAAAGAATGTACACAATCACTGGACAAGAGGTAATTATTTTGTTTTCAAATCTCCATTATTAACCTTTTAGAACCAAACTAACAAATGTAATACAAAAATACAGAGTTATTTTTACCGTTTTTTTGTGACCCATTGTTAATGCTCGCCAGTGCACACAACGCATTGTTTCGGCCATGATTCAATTTACTAATAAGGTAACTGAAGACTATTAATATACTTACCTCTGGGTGATATTAAATAAATTTATATTCGCAGAGTTACGAAAGGGATAATGTTAGCTTATTAAGCCCGCTTTACACTTAGCAACCGGCGCGAACCGTAAGTGTAGAGCCGTTCCACATATTTTTGCGGTTTTGCGTATTGTTCTCCGATTTTCGTCAGTTTTTTGCCCAGCGTCAAAGGGATCACGAACTTCACCGTGAAATTACCGTGAACTGCGAATGTAGAATCTTGGTTTATCACGCCGTGAAGTATCGGCAACTTCGCGCCGCGAAATCGCTCCGCTATCCGCAGGCTAAGTGTAGAAGGGGTTTAACATGGTCCTTCGAACCGTATAGAAGTTTTACTTTTGCGAAGGTGAGGAGCTTCTCTCAGCTCCGCAACGAGTTTGCCGACGTGGAGACGTTCTACCTAGGCACGGTGATGGTCGCCCCGGCTTTAAGTCCTGGGGCCAGTGCTCCGCTGCCAGTAGAATCTCCAATGAGAAGGTGAGGATACTAAAATATATACGAGTAATCTTAATGCTATTAAATTCGAAAAATCATGCAATTTTCACTAACCTCACGTTGGTATGGGTAAGTTAAAGATGTTTTTTTTCTAAATAATACTTTTATTTATTAAAATATGTTTCAAGTCTGCCACAGATTGTCATGGTCTGTGGCAGACTTTATATTATGGCTGTTAAAGTCACAGATATTTTTAATCTCATTAACAGGTAGATTAATTATAACTTTTGAAAGAAAGAAAGAAAGAGGAAATAAAGGTTTTGGTTTTTATATCTCTTAATTGTATTCTGAAAACACGTTACTTCATTGCCTTCACTAGATCCCGGTCCCGAGGCAACGTAGCGGCTGCGCCTGCGGTTGAGGAGGTGTCGGTGCGCGGGCGGCGGGCGCGCAGCAAAAGTCGCCCGAGGGTTCTGTACGCGCCCGAGGGCGAAATCGTGCGGAACTCAGGTCAGTCCATATATTTAAAAACAATGCGTTCTTCATTTGAATACTTAAGTCTTGTGCCGACAAGAAACTTTTAAAATTGTGTAGCTTTTAAGATTAGGTATTGTTGTTTTTTGTATGGAAAGATGTTATTCTCAATATGGAGTAGGTATATTGAGAATATAGATAATATAGATAAGTTTTCGAGAATATTCTCATTAATTTCGATTACCAGACATTTAGTTACATTCTGCAACTCGCACATTTGTAATTCGAGTCTCGGTAATTTTCTAAGTATTTAAGTAGGTATGTATTTCTCTATACATATAAGTAAGTTTATCTTGCCTATGCCTAGCCTACCCATAGCTTAGAGCTTGGTTTGGGACTAGGTCAATTTGTGTGAGGTTATCCCCTGACATTTATTTAATTACAAAACACCTACACTACACAAAGAGCTCGTCTTTGATGACTGTCATTTCTTCTAGTACGTATAATGTTGCTCTCCTTCGCAGAACTAAGAAAATACATTCCCACCACACTTCACAGCTCCACATGAAATATAACATTATATTCAACAGACTACACCCTGCTGGAGGTCCTGAAGGAGGAACCGGTCCGCGTGACGATCCGCGGACTCCGGCGCACGTTCTACCCGCCGATCCACCACGCGCCGGTCGACAACACGCCGCCGGAGAAGAAACTCGCGCTCGACTGGGTGTATGTATATCTTATCTTATCTTATCGTATCTTATGGACATCCTCGAGTATACTTTAACCGGTTACACTTTAAAATTCTGTTTTTTTTCTGAAGTATTCATTTTTCCGAAAGTTTAGTTTAGTTTATTTATTCATCAATTTAATATTACAATATGAATTGCATTGCATGTCAAAAAATACGAAATTACATTGATATCAACAACATAATATAATACTAATTCGTAAGTTAGGTTAAGTTTTACAAAATAAAGGTTAAGGTTAAGTTTTATAAAAGTTAAAAGCGATAACAAAAAATGAATCTCTTGTTTTTTTCGAATTTTGGAATCGGTCTCTTCAGAATTACGAACTGTACCTACCGTATTTCGACCCTGTAAGGTTTTCAGTGTAATTCCTATAGCACGATCATAGTGAGTGAATTTTGATTTCACCAGGCTGTCGTGAAAGAAGCGTAATGTATTTTGTTCTTAAGATAAATAGCAAACTCTTCCAATAAACTCCAAGTTCAAACTCTTTAGTCTATTCTGATGCTGCAGAGGTCAACATCGATTCCTATTCTATATATAAAAGCATTCAGAGTATCAAAGCTTGCTTTTTGTTGGGCCACTTTTACACCGGCAAGAAATCTTCCGCGAGAAATGTCTGACAATGCTCTCCGACAATCTTGCAATTGTAAATTACGTCAGACAGAGAAAATTTCGAGACAGTTAAATCGTTCCTTTTTCAAACCACATTGCCTAACGCACTCGCAATTGCAATCGTTTTCATTGTGACAGTCCGAAGGCGAGTCTGCTTTTGAAATGAAAATAATTGTTCCACTTTGAAGTCGATTGCGATGGCGAGTGCGCTAGACAAATAGCGACGCTGTGTTTGAAAAATAGTCACTAAGGAACGGCTAATTCGTCATTAGACTGTGAGAACGGGTGATAGATTAATTGAACATCGCGAGCCATATTTGACCAAGCAAACTATAGATACGGCTACCGAGGCGCGGACTGCCGTCGCAACCTGTGGGTGCTGCCGACCGGCGAGCTGCTGTACTACGTGGCGGCCGTCGCCGTCATGTACGACCGCGACGAGGAGGCGCAGCGACACTACACGGGCCACACGGAGGACATACAGTGGTCAGTGAATGGATGAATGAATGAATGAATGTATGTATGAACAAATGAATGAATTAATTAATTAATGAATGGACTTAACTTTTAGATACCGATACGGCAACCTATGTGTGTTATCTTACTTATTTACCAACTTTCTTCCTTCGGATAAGACCATCTTTGCTGAGTAAAATAAGTTTTTAAAGTTATTTAATGTAATTAATCTAATTTGAGGACCTTTAGAATTCGTAATAACGTTACCTAACGTATCGTTCGGCCAAATTATAATTTGTCCTAAATTGGTTTTCAACTGAGTCAGACAACTTTTCGACTTTAATTTCCTACAAAACCAGCGATTAGGTTGGGGTCTAAAACTAAAACGTTTTAAAACTTGGAGGGAAATGGCTTTAGGATAAACGAACATTCAGACAAAAGAGGCATTAGGACAAATAACGATTAGAGATTCCATAGGGGAACCTTGGAAAACTCTATTCATCAAGAAGAGTCACTTCAAAACTAGGTTTCACGCATTTCTGTTAACTGATCCAACGTCTTTAGGTTACTTAAAAAGTGAATTTAATACCAATTCATTAAATCCAGGTAGAAAGATGTTGTCTTGGAGCCTAGCTCTGAATCCCCTAAAGATATGTCTTGGATAATTTACTACCCTAAGTCTTCTAAGGCTAGAACCAAAAAAAAAACACATCTTCAAATTCCTCTTTACCCCAGCATGGAGCTTCACCCATCCCGCGAGCTGGTGGCCAGCGGGCAGCGCGCGGGGCGCGGGCGGCGCGCGCAGGCGCACGTCCGCATCTGGAGCACCGACACTCTCCAGACGCTACACGTGTTCGGGATGGCCGAGTTCGAAGCTGGAGTGTCTGCTGTCGCCTTCTCGCAGCTGGTACATGCATCTCATTGTCTCTTTTGGTCCAAGGTACTACATCTAGGGAATAGACACGCTTCAGACGCTACACGTGTTTGGGTTGGCTGAGTTTGAAGCAGGAGTCGCCTTCTCGCAGCTGGTGCGTGCATCGCATTGTCTCTTTTGGGCCAAGGTACTACATCTAGGGTACTACATGTAGGTACTACATGTAGGTACTACATCTAGGGAATAGACACGCTTCAGACACTACACGTGTTCGGTATGGCCGAGGTCGAAGCAGGAGTGTTTGCTGTCGCCGTCTCGCAGCTGGTACGTCCATCGCAATGTCTCTTTTGGTCCAAGGTTCTACATCTAGGGAACAGACACGCTTCAGACGCTACAATTGTTCGGGATAGCAGAGTTCGAAGCAGAAGTGTCTACTAGTCGCCTTCTCGCAGCTGGTACGTGCATATCATTGTGTCTTTTTATCCAGCATGGAACTACATCTAAAGAACCGACATTTTTGAGTTAGAGGAAGTACATGCATCGCTATATCTCTTTTGGTTGAGTAAAGGACGTTACTGAGTTGGCTGAGTTCGAGGCAGGCATAATTTTACGTCAAATGACCTGTCATTTGATGTAAAATTATGGATTATCGTAGTTTTTTCCTATATGATTAAAGATGTATCTACCTACTATCTACTGCCATCAAGTCAGAGTTTTTCCCCTCAAGATCATAGTAGGTAAAAACCGGTTTGTTACAATATAGCTTAAAAATTGAGGAATATTCGCCAAGGGCAACTTTAACTCAAGATTTTATTTTTACCAGAATGGCGGCAGTTACGTGTTGGCAGTGGACGCTGGACGCGAAAGTATCCTGTCTGTGTGGCAGTGGCAGTGGGGACACCTTCTCGGAAAAGTTGCGGTAAGTTGTATCGATGTTACCATAAACAACAGGATTGTAATTAGAAACATGATAAAGTTCTTTTTTCAAAATACTGCCCTTCTAAATAAAAAGAACGCATGCGCAATATGATAGTCAAAAAAATTAACCTTCTATCTTAAAATATAAGGTCAAAAAAAAAAACTAAAAAAAAAAAATATTCTGAAAATCACTTAAAACAGAAAGGTCACTTATACATACGCGGTTCTGTGAGACATGTGGCCTTTTTTCTGAGGAAGGCAGAATACACACGGTACACCAACAGTCCTACTCACTTCAGTTATTTAAAAACCATTATTTTTATTTTTACTTTATCACAAGATTGGTATATCGAAAGCATATAAAATTACTTTTAAAAATTAAGAGTTATATTTAACCCTCAACTGTAAGTTTGTACCATGCCAGTTCGCCGTAAACTCATGAATGTACGACTCCATGTAAACCGAGCATTAGAGCAAGAACGAACACACTTCAAGTCACGCGATTACACATAATACTAGCCTGTTACAATTTGTCTTAAATAAAATAATTTAGTAACACGAAACTTTTGATATTTACAAAGTTTACGTAAAACATAGTGTAACACAACTAGGTACAGTTTATAAAAATGAACTGAAGATCGGGGGCCAGATTCTACGTGGTAAATACTATATCGTCTTTGATCAGTTATCGTATTGTCAACGTTTTGATAGCTATTATTTACTTGACAGTAACGGCGGCCGAGTTAAAAACAATACCACAACAGGTGAAAGACGATATGGTTTTTAGCGCCTAGAATAGAGGCCCAGTTAGAAAACGTAACGTATGATTAAAATATGCTCGTGTCAGAGGACTAAACGTAGTATAAACTATAACGTAGTGGGTACGAGTTTAAACGTTGTCAACGGTTTCTAGGTCGCAGGACGCATTAAGATGGCCGATAAGGCTTCGTGTTGATTGCTTGATAGTTTGCCTCTTCGTAACCGTCTGATAGCGCCTTTTATAAGGATTCTAAATGATATAGGTACCTTTGTAAAATACTAATCAAAAAGTAACAGTTTTAGCAAAATATTGTTAATACTATTTGTGGATTTCTTGGATTGTTATTTTCCTTAGGTCATTTTTAAGTTCTCCGAGTCAGAAAGAAATTTATGTCTCCACCAATTCTGGGATCCTAGTGAAAAAGGTTATAAGTCATCTGAAGATCAAGTGAAAAAGGGTATAAGTGTAGTATACTCCGTTTATGTATATACCCTTTTTTATTACGAGTTAAGTGGACTCATACCCTTTTTCACCAGGTCCCCAGAATTATCTCCAAGGAAAATCACGTCAATTAGATCTCTTGCTCTAGATTAAAATAAACAAAACAACAAATTGTTTATGTATTAAGAGTAAAAGAACAATTATTATTCGGGGTTTTTATTTACTCATTCAGACAATGGAACTTTACGAGTGATTTTTCGTTATAGTTGTACTTATGATGCATACTTTTTTTTTTAAATGCCGCTAGTTGTCATTGATTCAGAGTAGAATAAATATTTAATTTGAGAAGCGTAATTTGCTGTCGCTCTTTAGTAAAATATGTCATATACCTACATAATATACATCGAGCGGCGAGTCATCGAGTTCAACACACCCACAACCTAGCCACGCCCACCGCTACGAGGCGCTCTGCGAAGCCAAGCGTAGCGCTACGACCACGAACAAAATCGTAGCGGCTCGTACCTAATTACGGGTATACGAATAAAAACTATTATTAAGCGTAATTAAAAAGTAATTTTCAGTCGTTTAAAATTTAGTCGGCGGTATTATTTTAATTTATTGGTATAATACCTATTTAAATTTCCATATTTTTTTCTTATGATCTTTTGGTCAATACAGATGTAGTGAAATATCCTTTCACATCGTATTTTCTCGGAAATGTTCGTATTTGTCATGCTACTTCAGTCTGACTCAGTACCCATCAAGACAACGTGGAGGAACGTCGCATCGCGAGAGTGATAATCGATATAGAGTGGTTAATACCAGAGTATTTCTTTGTTAATTAAGATTGTTTGTTTTCAGTTCTTTTTAATAGTCATGCCGAAAGCATTAAGACCTGGGAAACGTTTAGATCGACAAGCCTGTGAAATTACTTTCAACATTTATTTATATTTCTTCTTGTTTACCTACACCTAATTTCTATATATTTGATCGTGGTGGTTTTAACGTCTCGGTGTGATATACTTCAAACTCGTGGTTTGACATTTGACAATGATAACTAAAGTACTCTATTTATTGAATACAAACATGTCACTTAATAATTCAATAATTCATAGACATGTCGGCATCATTCGGAAGTAGACGTGAGTCCCGACTTTTCACGATGTGAAAGAATTATTCACTAGATCTGTACTTATGTACTCGTATGACATTTCCTAAAAATCTTGATTAGGTAGTTACTAACTTTTCCTATGGCTCTGCTGCCCTTTTACTTTTAGCAAAGCAAAAATAGGTCAAATCCATTAATAACGGTTACAAAATTAATGTTGAATATATTTTAACCTAGACCTACAAGGTCCTAATCTACGTACACGAACGTACATGAATGATCATTTAACTTAAGACTTATCATTGTAGTAATTGCCAGCTTTTTCACCTCCTAATATGACACGGCATAGCCTTCTGTCTTATTTGTCTAAATTAAATAAGCCTGGGTCCTCCTCTTCCTTCGTCTTTGCATTTTAATAGTCGTTTATGTGACTGTACATAATGAAGGGCATTAAACACGAGTGTGGGTTTATGAAACGAGCCAAAGGCGAGTTTCATATTATCATCACACAAGTGTTTTAATGCCTACTTATGTACACTCACATAAACTACTATTAAAGTGCAAAGACATAGCCTATGTAACTCCCACAATCAAGAATCTAATGACACCTCATTAATGTTAACATCCATCAAGCCATTTAGGCTGCAGAACAAGCCAAAAAAAATAGACATACGTACACTCTAAAACATAACCCTTCCTTCTGTCCCAGTCGGGTAAAAAACTGCCGTGCCGTATATGGTACAAGTTGCAAAATGAAATAATGAGTAGATGTTTTAATTCTTAACGCTATTAGAATATAAATCTTAGTATTTGTCAGCAACGTTATCGCTGGCGTGCCGCGAGCGTACCGCCCTTTGTCCGCGACTGTACTCAGTGATTTGTGTCACGGGTTTACTGCTATGAATTATGTACGTGACAGTACAATGAGGTTAAACTAGTTTAGTATTTTTCTTTGTTTTTATAAACAAGGTACGTGTAGTCTAGACGGTGAAGGTTTACGTTTTTTGTCTTCTATTGAGGTTGTCTGGGAGAGATCGCTATGTAGCGATAACACTGCCTGTTGTTAACCATGTTATATTAAGTCGTGATTTTTTGTTGCTTTTGTAATGTTTTATAGGGTGCAAAACCTATTGTACATACATACATACATAAACTCACGCCTTCGTTCCCAGAGTGGGGTAGGCAGAGCTACAGAATTACCTATAACTCTAAAATTGTAAAATTGTATTGTGTTGTTCTTATATTTAAAGTTGAATGATACAGTCGACTTCAAAGAGATGTATCCACTTTTCCTCCTTATTGTATTGTAATAAGGTTGAAAGGTGGATACATCAGTTAGTAGTCGACTGTACAATCATAAACTAGGAAGATAAACACGAAGCTGAGCGTAAATATGTTAGGTATGTTGTTAAGTAAGTTACACAGAAATTATTTCCCTCTTTGCTATCAGCTGAAATCAAATCAAACCATTCTGTAATATTCTAATGCCTGTAAAATTTAATTATTATAAAAATGTATAACGCTAACGTAAACGATTTTCGAAATCTGACAAAAAGTATAGAATTGACATAAGCGCTTGACGCGACCGTCCAGCAGTTTACGTCAAATCTATACAATTTTTAATAACGGTAACGTTCGCAAAATACTCCCAGTACATTTTTACATGTAACATTTTATACCTAAGATTAGTAAGTATAGAGATTTAATAATAATCGATGCGAGATTTTACTAACGGCTTCTAATTGCCCTGTCTTCCCCACAGACGTTGCAAGAGGAGCTGACCGGAGCTGCCTTCCACCCGCTGGACGACAACCTGCTGATCACGCACGGCAAGGGCCACCTGGCCTTCTGGAACCGCCGCAAGGACGGCTTCTTTGAGCGCACCGACATCATCAAACCTGTGAGTTTCGCCCTACGTAGATACTGATGCTGATATCGTCGATGATATTTCAAAACCGCGTAACCAACAAATTTATTATAGATCAAAATAAACCTTAATGTCTTAGAGAAAAGGTGCATTTTGCTCCTCATTAAAAATGTTACTTACGCGGTTTTGCAGTTTCACCGACGATATGGTGTTTTCAATATACGAAGGCGCGCCCCGCAACTCAAATTGCCATTGCTTTGATGTGGTCCTATTAGGAGAGCGTTTAAGCATGTTTGAGTAGGTTGTGCTTGAGGCACCGTGGAATTTTGTACACAACTTCTTTAATCCATACTAATATTATAAATGTGAAAGTGTGTATGTTTGTCCGTCTTCATGCTTCTTTCATGCTTCAACCACTGAACGGATCGAGATGAAACTTGGCACACATATTGGTTAGGTCCTGGAATAGGACATAGAATAGTTTTTATCCCGGAAAATTTGACCGTTCCCGAGGGAGCAGCGATAAACGACTTCTACGCGGACGGAGTCGCGGGCGAAAGCTAGTGATATTTAAATACAAAGGAGCAGACCGGGCTGAAGGGTATTGGGGCAAAGCGAGTTATGTTTTTTTCTGTGGTACCTTAAACACCTACTCAAAAATGCTTAACAGCTCTTGGACTATCCTGCTTGATTTCGGCGTCAGCGTTTTCTATAGAGAGTGATAGGATTTGACCTCACTAAAATAAGGTCAGAAATAATCATAACTATGCCACGGCATACTGCCGAGCCAAACTACTGATTAAAATTATTACATGATTACCTAAGCATTATTACATGTTCTACCAGCCCTCTCGCACACACGTGACGGCGTTGCAGTTCGAGCAGGACGGCGATGTGGTCACAGCCGATAGCGACGGCTTCATCACTGTGTACAGCGTCGACAGCGATGGGGCTTACTTCGTCAGGATGGAGTTTGAGGTAATACTTACCTTACAGACTCGCCTGCCTGCTTTATTTTGTAATAAATATAGGTATTTCCTGAATTTCTCTTCACTTCTAAGGGTCACTTGCAGCAAGAAGATAAATCTAGATTAAATAAATATCAGGATACACATTGAACCAAATGAAGATTAATTTTATTTTAGTTTAGCAGTGCCAAAACTCAAGTCTTTTTTCCTGTTAGTGGCTTTATATCCCTTTCCAATTAAAAGGTGCCCTACAATATTTTAGGGTAACCTGTGTGCTCTATTCACAATCTCCAACTACCCGGAATTTATCAATATTGATCCCATATCTTGGAATAATATTCCGGAATTTCTCACGAATATTGTAGACGATCGGTTTACCGGTCAGACGGTCTATTTTGTCCTTTTTTTACTTCCTTGTCACAGGAAAATTTGGGATAACCGCTTTAGAAGCCAAACGGTTCATGTAACGCATGTCATTTGTTTATTCTTCAGGCGCACATCAAAGGCATCAGCTCGCTGGTGATGCTGTCGGAAGGCACCCTCATATCGGGAGGAGAGAAGGATAGAAAAATCGCTGCATGGGACTCTTTGCAAAACTACAAGAGGATAACAGAGACAAAGGTGACATGGTGGTTCATTATGTACAGTCACGAACTTAAATTTGGGACACACCTTAGGTCCAAAGTCATTCTGACATTCTATAACAATAAGGTTGTGTCTCCTATAAGTTACAAATGATTTTGCGTCTCTAATGACATTGACGACATCAAGCCTATTTTTCTTGAAATGGGTCACAAATTAACGATCGCGATAGTACACCTGGCTATGACGTGTGCCGACTTACCACGACCAGAAACGACCATATCGAATAAAACTTAGGGATTTTGTCTTACCGCCATACTTTGGTTTTAGCTTCCAGAATCTGCTGGCGGAGTACGAAGTATCTACCCTCAGAGACCAGGGAGGAACGACGGCAACTTGTACGTTGGAACCACTCGCAACAACATCATGGAAGGATCTCTTCAGAGGCGCTTCAATCAGGTAAGACGAAAAAAAACGTTAGAAGAAAGTGCTATGGGAAAATAAGGAAGAACCGGAGAAGTGAAGGTACACATCTTTTTGGGTGGTTTTTTTTCATAGCATGAAGAGAAACAAACAATTAATGGATGCCGACGAGGAAGAATTTCATACATTAACCTACCCTAACCATCAACTAACATTCAATGGTTCTTAGATCTGTGTCAATGTGATCTTAGTAATAAGTTTAATAAATAACGCCATTTTTGCTTTAGGTGATATTCGGTCATCACAAGCAACTAATGGGGTTAGCCGTACACCCTGACGATGAGATGTTCGCGACAGCTGGTCACGACAAGAACATTGCCCTGTGGAGAGGGCACAAGCTGGTGTTTGCCACACAGGTAGGCATGAAATTTTCGCATTAACATTTCGAATTAAACTCAGATATTAAATAATATGAACAAACAGCTAAAATGACACTGATCGAAAATTTCGCCTTAGTACTTACTGAGTTCACAATAGTTCAATAGTCTTATTATCTACCTCGGCGAGAAACCCGATAGTGGACTTGTATACTTTAGAAGGCCTTAGCTGCGTTTTGGCCCTCTACATGATACTTATTTACGTGCATCGTTTTTGTATCAATTGCCCTTCTTTCCGGGAAAAAATACAGTTGAGCTTCTTGCGGCGCTTCTTTTCAGCTGTGGCCTATACAGTACTCCCAGTTTCTTAATAGAGTCGGCTGGCTATTGCTTTCACCCTTGCACTCGCAACTGACAGTATATCTGTCACTTGTGTTTCATACAAAAACGAAGACTGCCGATCTATATTAAGAAAATGGTTGCACTGTATAGTAAAGGAAAATGATTCCTTGATCACTTTGGACTATGTCAAAGTGACGTAATTAATGAAAATTGTAAGAGACGTCTTATGATTTTATTTACAGTGTCAATATGACATAGTCCAAAGTGGTTTAGGAATCGATTTCCTTGACTGTACTTACGTACTTACGCACTTACTGAATAGAAATGTTTTAAGTTTTTATCCTTCCGGTTTTACGGTGATCTATTTTGACAAGATGGACCCATTACCTCGTTGTTATGGTTGGATGTGAACGCGTCCCCCCCAGGTGGGGTACGAGTGCGTGTCGCTGGCGTGGCACCCGGGCGGCGGCGCGCTGGCGGCGGGCAGCACGGAGGGGCACCTCGTGGTGCTCAACGCCGACGCCGGCGCGCACGTCGCCACGCTGCGCGTCTGCGGCTCGCCGCTCAGCTGCCTCATGTACAACTCAGGTACACCGCCATCTTTAGCAGCTATCGGTGACGCCTCCGCCCCCCTCTTACCTCTCTTCGCGGGACGATCGCGCATAAACGTTCGATGGTATCGATAATACAAGGTTAGAAACGGTGACAGACTGCGCGCTGTGCAGTCGCCCCGCCCCCTCATTCGTCTGTCTCTACGCGGGACGGTCGCGCATAAACTGGTCGATATAATGATTCGAATGATAATAGACACAGATTTCATTAGAACTACAGGGTGGGGTATTTCCGCACTAGTTCCTTTGCTTACCCAAAATAAGTCTACCAAAACATCTCTCCATTTTTTTAAGTAGGTACAGTATATCGCTTGAATTGTTGCTGTGACAATAACTTCTTGGTTAATACCGCTACGCCCAGCAGAATGCAGCAGTATTTCTGCATAAAATTATGATGATGATCATATCCAATACCCGAAACACCTACCCTTTTACCAAAACAAAGGAACAGTGCTATAGCGGTTTCATCTCCGTTCCAACGGTCCGGTCCGGTAACCCCTTCAAGGTGTTTTGAAAGGGTTACAAAGGGCTAAACCCTTTCAGAAACCCCTTGTAGGGGTTACCGGACCGGTCCCTACTCCGTAAACTGCTTGCGTCAAGCAAGTTTTGACGTCTCATAAACGGCGTCTGTTCCAATCCCACAGCGGGAGACCTTCTAGCCATCGGATCCCAGAACGGCAGCATCTACCTGTTCCGCGTGTCACGCGACGGCTTCTCCTACAAGAAGTCTAACAAGATCCGCGGCGCACAGCCGCTGGCACAGCTGGACTGGAGCTTGGATGGGAACTACCTGCAGACTGTGACCGCTGACTACGATCTGGCTTTCTGTGAGTTTTATGCTTTCGATCTAGAGCTAAAAGATGTGAAGCTGTCCGTTTGAAGATCCTTAGAAAAGCATCATTCGCAGCTTAAGACACAAAAGGTCTCCACACCGAAGACAACTATTAACTCGTAAACAAAACGTCTCTTCCCCTACCACTAGAGTTGATGCCACGCTACAGTGCACGAAATTTAAAATTTTGATTTTGACTTAATATTTTGAGTCGGGCTTTGAATCGTTAATTGGCAACATTTCAAAAAAAAAGCATTCTTGTTTTTTCGCGTTTATAATAGCTGGTTAAAAATTAGACTACCCGTGTTTATCGGTTTTTCTTTATTGAACTTAAATTCGTCGTTAATAATTTATTAAAGAAATAGTCATTAAAAAGACCGTATATACAAAGTTAGGAATACTAACGTCGTGATCTTAGCATGATATAAAATAAAAAAAAGTAACTTTAAACAGAAAAAGAACTAACTGTCATATCATTGCACTTGTCAACCATAACAACTGTAACAACATAAATTCGTCGACTTGGGGCAGATTGCGGCTATCCGCTTTTACAAATCCGTTAGTCACTTTCATTTTAAATAGCGTATATCAAAACAATAGTATTACGAGAATCGAAAGCGTGTCGTTAGAATCAAGTAATCCGTCAGAGAGATGAAAAATGGACATGACAGTTGTATTTTTTTTTTCAATTCCTATGGTAATAAATGGACTAAGGGCCCTATAAATGTATTCCTAACATTCACAATCCTACTTTTTTTACTGTTTTTCCTAAATATAAAAAAAAACTGCATAAAAAAATCCAAAAATATTTTTACTGTAATCAGCAGTGTAAAATCTACAAACGGTATTTTATTTTAATACCTTAGCACATATGAATTGTTGTCAATTCTACATCAAAGTGCTCAAACTTGGCAAATATCCTTGCTGAGTCCACAAAGCTAAAAGTAACCCAGTTTCTTACTAAGCATTTATTTACAGGGGACATCAAATCGTTGTCACCAGAAAAGAGTCCCGTAGCCATGAAGGACGTGAAGTGGTCCACGTTCAATTCTACGGTTGGATTCCTAGTCTCAGGTAAAATAAGCGGACTTAGTCGTATTTAAGGATTTTAAGGTCACAGCAGAGCTCATTAGAGCTACCCGGCACCCGACTCGCACAGCCTCGTCGCTCGGCTTCCACTCGTTATCGACAGGTGGTCCTCGGGTGGTCACCGCGTTGTCAACAGTGAACCTCGCGTGATCAACGAGTGGACATCGCGTAGTCAACAAATTTCCGAGCAGTTTACCAGCGTAAACCGCGATCTGTCATCGCGCGGTTCACGTGAGGCAAGCATGCGAGCAACGAGCTATCATCGAGTGGACCACTCGCCGTCCGCGCATGGAAACGATGTGAGCGAGACGATCTGATGATGCTACGTAGTTGATGTAGTGAGCGCATGCTGCCTATACAAATTCATATAAAGAATACTAACCGCTCGAGGCGAGGCGGTTCAGTTCGGGTGCCGGGTGGTTCTAATGAGCTGTGACCTTTTTTTGCATATTATTTAATAAAAAAATTATAAATGGTATATCGTCGAATCTTGTTTTAAAGGAATGTGGAATAATCGATTCTACCCGATGACTTCGTTGATCACTACTGCGAGTCGGTCAGCTGCGCACGATCTATTGATCAGCGGAGATTCCGATGGATATCTACGTTTGTTCAGGTAACTGTTAATAATTTAGGAAATCTTGGTATAACAGCTTATTCCAGACTTAGTTGAAATGCAAAACATCTAGTAAATTGTAATCCTATCGCACCTTCCACAAGATATTGCAACGGATGTGTCCTTTTTTCTTTACTTTAATTGAGTGTTTATTTTTTTATCATGTTTTCAAGCCTCGTGTGGCTGCCGAGTTAGAATAGTGCCACTCCATGTCTTCCCGTGGATGTCGTAAGAGACGACTAAGGGAATAAAGGCTTGTAGTACTGTTAGGCGATGGGCTTGCAACCTGTCACTAATACGCTGGTAAACATCTTAGCCTATTTGTGCAAATTGTGGTTATAGAATTATCAACAAGTTTTTAGAGATGTTTGTAATTCTGTAGCTCTGCCTACCCCACTCTGGGAACGAAGGCGTGAGATTATGTTTGTTTATGTTTATGTTTACTTATTCTAGAATTAGATTATGTGAGGTGTCTAATTAAATTGTCCACATGGTTCCTCATTTTTGAAAGTTCTCTCGTTGAAGTAATACTTCGTGTAGAATTTTGCTCCTAAAATATTTATCTGAATGGTATTTAATGAGCTACCTATAAAACATCGTTCGGTCGATAATTGGACCTTCCATATCTGCGACCAATAACAAACCATAGCGGATCGGAGAATGCTCTTCGAGACCGACCGAGGGTTCTCTCACACCGCTCCCCGATTCACAGATACCCGTGCGCCAGTCCCAAAGCGGAGTACAACGAGATGAAGGTGTACAGCGGCAGCATGTACTCGGCGCGGTTCCTGTTCAACGACCGCTGCCTGGTGTCGGCGGGCGGGCCGGACGCGGCGCTGATGCTGTGGGAGCTGGTGGACGACTAGCCCGGGGCCGCGCGGGCGGGGCTGCGGCCCCCCGCCGTCGTGCTCGCGCCCCCCACCCCCTCGCCCCCCCAAACGAGGTCCACCTTCCGGGTCCTCGATTTCGACGAGCTCGATTGAACTCAGTAGCCGTACTGAGGAGGCTCTCCCTTGTTGCACGTCAGTGACTAGACCGACCTAGTCGCCGAGCGATTTCTAGTCACTTTAGAGCGTTCTAAAGTTCCCGATTTCGACACGAATAACGATTCTTCACTGTTCTAAAACGCACCGTACGTGTACGGTATTGAATGTCTTCTCGATTGGTACCGATTTGGAAATTAATAAAATTAATGTTTACCTACGTAATTCACTGCCATTTCTAACTCGCTTTACGGATAGTGTGTAGGTTAAACGATGTTGAAAAATATTGGAGAATATTAAAAATATATCTGTTAATGAATAAAGTATTATTAGTATTTATCTAAAATTTGACTTATGGTCGATTAAAAAATTTACTTATCAAAATTAACTATTAAAAATATCTTTCGAGAAAGAAAGTATCAATAAGTATTTATCTAAAATAATTGCCTTCCATGGTTCGGACGACAAAAAATACTTGTTATTAAGGGTGACGTCTGGTAACGTGATCGAAATATTAGCAAGTCTTAAAATACTTTTAAAATAGGTACACATAATAGTACATTATGATTATATAAGTGTTCTAAGTTGGTTTTTACAGCTGAGGTCTGAGTGCGGAGGGACGTAATGGAGCCGAGAGTGTAGTCAACAATGCTCAGGCATTTTATCCGAAGTTTTTCAACATTCTTGCGAGGAAAATGTACTTATTACAATTTCTTTATCTTATGTGCAGTTTACATTAAATTACCGCACTTTTTATAACACCAAATGATAAAATGCTTCTTCAGTAAGTACGCCGCACTTTTACACGTGGAAACACTACCAGCATCAGAGATATCAACAATCTTTACTGACATTTTTCATAGCATAATGTACCTATTAAACACTAGTGCGGTAATATAAAGTATAAAGCACGCGTGTCATATATTTGCTTTTGTACTACAAAAAACCATCAATCGATTTTAAAACAATACGTTAGATTATTAGAAAACACAATGATAGCAATGAGGGCGCCACTGGACGCTCGTAGCAGTCTTAACCGCGTGACAAAGTTTGGATAAAGGCATGGTGACGGATGCTCTATCCACATTTGACACGCGATATAGACGCAGCTATACTAGCCTAGATATGACCAAATTTTTTTGCATAAAAAGGTAGAATATTGACCTATTAATTCTAGTACTTACAGTATTCCCGGCTTCCTAATAGCTTTCGGCTGGCTATCGCTATCACGCTTGCACTCGCAACTGAAGGTATATTTGTCACTCGTGTGTCATAGAAAGACGGTTATTGCAATGATATTTTATATAAAGATACGTCATCTGCGCGCAAAAACGTTCCGCAAAAAGGAAGGCAAATTGACTTACTTTTTATCTATTTATCTCTTTCTAACAATAGCGTTCGCTATGGATTGCCGTGTTGGTCTCTGTCAGTAATTGGTCACGGGTTCCGAATGCGTTTAGCATAACGTGTCTTAATATAAAATATCATTGGATTATTGCCGATAGCTATTAGAAAAATGGTAACACTGTATATTTGAAAACATTATCAGCGGGCCTAGAGTTGCGTTTATCGTGTGACAAGATGTGGATAAAGCATCCGTCACTCTCGTACTTATATACGTATATACGTGTCAGAAAGTGACGGATGTTTTATCCAAATTTAGTCACGCGATAAACGCAGCCATATTAAGCCTCTTGAAGTAGACAAGTTAATACTACCTACATGTAAACTGGAACCATCCCGGAATTAATCTGAGGACATTTTTGATAATAGTTACTTATCTATATATTTATAATCTCCTTGCGATATATATTACGACATATATTCCTCAAAAACTAAGTTTAACTTAACTATGAAGAAAGTAAAATTGGCATCAACACTGGCAATTTTTTTCTGCCATTGTACAGTGACTTGAAAAGTATTAAATGAAGATCCGTCGTAAAAAATCCGGACCAAGCACTGTTGGATATTGATTGAGGACTTCCAAAATGTGGCAGGCCACAATAAACTATTGTAGTCGATTTTGTACGTTATCATGCTTCTCACTGTAAAAAAAAACATTGTAGTGATCGATTTTACAACACCTAACACGAATAGTTGAGTAACATTCTTTCACTTGAAGTTTTAGACGGTCTTGCGTTTTAGATTCACAAGGAACGTAAAACGATAATGTTCAACTAAAAACCTAGCCAAGTAGCAGTGTTCACATTGCTGTGTGCCGGTGTGGAGATAAGACGACCGGTGAAATTACTAGCATAGAGGCATTCCATCTTAGTCCTCAGGGTTGGCAACGCATTTGAAGTCTTGGGATTGCACTTTTGAGATTGTAGTCTTGCGATTTCAAATGTCTATGGGTCTCAGATCCCACTTACCATCAGGCGGCCTGAGTGCTCGCGTGCCTTCTCCTTGCCATAAAAAAAACCTGGGTATATTCGTCTTGGATGTTTTCTAGTTATGTAGGTATGTTTTGTTGTCTAGAAGCCATAGTTTAAGCCTATAACATAGATTGAGATTAGGTCATTTTCTGTGAGATTGTCCCTTGATATTTATTTATTTATTTATTAATATAAGTAAAGTCAACTTCCAGTCTACACTAACTAATCTAGAATAGGTATCTTTTAGGTACTAATATTAAAACTGCAGATATAAATAATGTTTTCATGGTCCTTATTGTTTTGGATTTTGCACTATATTTAATATGTTTGGGATAATGTACCTATTTAATTAAACAACAAAATAGCAATATTTTTTCTGTATAAGCTAGACAAGCACAAAGAACCACTCTAACTAGACACCTATATTTTTACTGGAAATTCCGCGTAAGAAATGAGTCGCTACAAGTGGCTTGCGAAAGAAATAGATCATAGTTGGGATAGTAGGTAGGTATGCCGAGAACTCTCTTTCGTTGCGTTAAAAGACAATTTTCTCAATAGGAGTATGCAATATAAAATACATATCGTATAAGTTGGTTTGTTTTCACTTTTCACGCAAAACGACTCACAATAGTATATAGGCGGAAATAATCCCTAGGGACTAAAATGCCACATTACGCCCTAGGGACTAAAGTACCTTTAATTCCCTTATAAGTAAAAACTTTGGAAAACCACAAACAGCCAGATACGTGTTGCCAATTGACGATGTGGCCCTTGTCGGAGTGCATTCAAAGAGCCGCATGTGACTCGCGAGCCGCAAGTTGCCGAACCCTGGCTTAGTTTAGTCCCTTGTTGAACAATATACTTTTATACCCTGACATTAACAAAGGTAGTTTATAGCCCGGAAACGGGCAAAAGCTATATTACATAATTGCGTGCTGCGTATTTCTTATAAAGGAATAATTTCCAACGAAAAGCTTCAAGTGAATGAATGTTGCGAACTAGTAATTATGAGCAATAAATAATATTGACACGAGAAAATAAAACACATTTTACAAGTTTCACACATTTCTACGTAGTTTTAGCGGTAACGATATAGTAGAGTTAAAACTTTCCATAGTAAGTAAGTATCTGATGTTTATAATGTCTTCAGTTATTTATAAGTTTGTTTATCACTGTCCAATGTATAATTTAAATCAAAGTATATAAAAAAATCGTTTAAACCTTAAATTGTTCGCTATTGAGAGTATTGAGACCGCTATTGTATGGTTTTATTTGTAATTTGTAAAGTCGCGGTACGAAAAGGTTGATTATTTTTAATCTGTGACCGTACTTTTCGATGTGTTTGGTAGGTATTGTTTGGAAGAATGTTTATAACAACTGCGGAGGCCTATTGGTCGAGTATATCGCTGTGTATAAAACGTCCGTCACTTTCTGACAAATATGTAAGTGCAAGGGTGACGGATGCTTTATCCACAGCGTACATACTTGACCATAAAAGACCGCTGGAGAAGGAACGATATCAGTAGTTTTTTTTAATTCAACGATTTAACAATATTTTAGACAAAGGAAATCATGAACGGGCCAGTAGAATAAATTTCCGTGTCATTTGTTTTGTATAAGTATTTAAATGTTAACCCAATTTGCTAGGTTCAGTAATCAAGTTAACAAGTACAGTCGAGTTCATAAATATGTGTACTCTTTAGTACCTTGTCACTTTAATCGCTGTGACAATTCGTATATGGCAGTTAAAACATGACATTAAATAGACAAGGTACTAAAGTGTACACATATTTACGAACTCGACTGTACCTAACCAAATGTATTATTATCCTTAGTTGATTTGCTTGTACAGTCACGAACTTAAATTTGGGACCCACGTTAGGTCCAAAGTCATTCTGACATTCTACAACAATAAGGTTGAGTCTCCTATAAGTTACAAATGATTTGGCATCTCTAATGACATTGACGACTTCAAGCCTATTTTTCTTGAAATGGGTCACAAATTAACGATCGCGATAGTACATGCAGCATCATAAAGTAGGACAGTCGAAGAGCTCAAAATTATCTACACATGCTCTAATTCTCTTGACAATAGAATCGTGTATAGGTACATTTGAGCTCTTCGAATGCCCTCCTACTTCTGATGCGGACTGAACTACGAGTTAGTGCGTATCTCTGACCTTGGTCATTTAGTTTGTTACTTCGACGCATCTTTTTCAAGCTTGTAGGTACAGGTCGATTCACAGGAGCTGGCACGAATGGATTGAATGAGTGAACGGAAGTATACAAGTGTGTAAAATAATAACAGGTTTTCGGTTTGAAATTCGAACATCGGTTTAAAGCGCGGCACTCACCAAGTGTTAGGTAACATTACTTTTGTTCATTCCATTCGTGCCAGCTTTAGTGAATCTACCTGTACCTAACATCAAATAATTCCTCCGAGCATTTATAGGCATCCAAAATACCAGTTATTGACACGTAGTGACTGTAGATTTGTTGTCCCAATTACTTATAAAGTCCATGGTGTCTACAATTGGTAGGGTATCAACAATCGGGCAGATTTCCCTAGTAGGTATTAAGGGTTGCCAGGAATTGTAACATGAAGTACCTATCTTTGTTGTCGGGCGAGACCAGTCCATGCAAGAATTGCCTTTAATATAATGTTTTAGGGTCTAGGGTCAAAAAACAAAAGTTGTCTCTCCTGTGGTCATTAGTTAAAGGCTTCTGTGCATATAAGTTATGTTTTTATTTGATATAAGTGTAATTTGCAAGCCATACGATAAATAAATAAATTTGATAGGACTAAAGTAGAGCAGACGCCGTTTATGCAGACGTGGGCTCGGCCTGAAAATTAGGCCTTAAAAACGTTAATTTCGTGTATGTCCACAGGGAAGACGGTAACCTAAATCTGCGTGTGACCCTTTAGAAGCCTGGATGACCTATTTAAAAACCGTAGCAAGGACATTTCAAGGTTATTAAGACATTATATTTATTTTCTTACTTGTGATAAGTTTCTAAATTGAAGTGCACTTAAAATCTGATGTCTACTTAATTTATTTAAACTGGCGATCGGCATAAAATGTACACGAAGTAATGTTAAGAAAAATTATTAGTTATGAAATCAATAAAAACATTAAGCATCTTTGAGTATTTTATTTATTTCCTGGATCATCTTTATAAATTATTATACCTACTTATCTATGTAGATATAGATTGTGTTCTGAAATTCGAATCTTATCTCGAAGACGTACATTCCTACAAGATTCCTACCAAAGAATAGTGTAATATACTGGGAAAAGAGAGCCCTCTCACGGGTAATTCATGCAGGCTGATTTGAAGCCATCTAGATTTCTGAACTAGTAACATTGATATAATATACCTACGTATAGCCAGCTACAGATATTCTTGAATTTTTTCATCACAATTGCTCGGAAAGATTGTTATAAACCACAGGCTTATAGGGCAGTTATAGCCGATTTAGCTCCCACGGGAGTTATGGATTTTTATAACTCCCTAGGGAGTTATGAGTTTTGTTTTAAAATTTAGAATCCACTCGTACATCATTTCAGAGTAAGGAGGTGTAAAATCAGACAAGGTTTATTACCTATATTCAAAACTTGGCCACAAACCAATTTTACTATAAAATTAAACTTATATGGTACATTTATCTGCATTATATTTATATTTTACCTTTATTTCAGTGACATTTTCAATTATTTTATTAAATTTTATTTTGAAAATCGGTACAATCAGTGGCCCGTTTCAGCAAAAGGAGTTAAAAAAAGACTTCCGCTTGTAATTTGTAACATGTAGCTTCGTGAAACGGGCCTCTGGCAGTATGGCCTGTCAAGTTTAAAAACTAACGCAGTTCTTAGCATTATCTTTGGAAGTGTATATTGAAAAAAGTTGACAAACTCTTTTAGCGAGTCGAGTTCATTTGTTTGATTGTTTTTTTTCTCTATTTTTTTCATTTCCTCGCGAATGTGATGAAAAACATTGTGTGTATGACGGGCAGTAAGAGGATTACAAACTCGAGTAATTAAAAGCTCTCCGCCCTCACCGTCGGGCTTCTAATAGTCTCTCGTTAGCAATCCCCTTCTTAGCGCCCTTGATGCACAATCCATACTAATATTATAAATGTGAAAGTGTGTATGTTTGTCCGTCTTTCACGCTTCAACCACTGAACGGATCGAGATGACACTTGGCATACATATTGATTTCGTAGAATAGGACATAGGATAGTTTTCCGGAAAATTGGACAGTCCCCGAGGGAGCGATAAACGACTTCTACGCGGACGGAGTCGCGGGCGAAAGCTAGTGTACTATAATGGCTTTACTTCCCAGTAACAAACTATTTTCACCTATTTTGCTCTCGTCTTGTCATAATTCGATTCGATTAATATTAATCTGAATCTAAGAATTACGACGAGATGAGCCGTCAGTATTACGTTTGCCTTCGAAAAGTCGACACTAATTGATATGTACCGATAGCATTATGATAAATAGTTACAGTTTCCTAACCCGTATTGCTAATAATTTTTGTCATGTCATGTCAGGCCGATTATGGTCGTGTTTATCGACGTAGATAAGCGTAGATAAAACATCTGTCACTTTCTAACCAGTATGTAAGTGCGAGAGTGACGGAAGCTTTATCCACCGCGATAAAGGCGACCATAATACGGGCCCTCTGGTCACCTTTTGGTGCATATAGTCGTGACAATATAGTCTGTGGTTTAGTGTCTAACATAGACATATTATAGCATAGATACTCTTAAAATCTGTGTCGGTTTGATTGAAGAAAGAAGTGAACAGAGGCCCTACTTTGAAAATCGAAGTTCGAAGTTATGTTAGCTCAATCCCTTTCTTTCGATTTAGTCTCGAAGGACGAGTGACAGAGATGGAGCTAACGTAACTTCGAACTTCGATTTTTAAAGTAGGGCCTCAATAATCAGTGACGTCAGTCTTTCTTTGCTTTGACTTGACATACCCTACCCTTATAATCTGTGATCTGTGATATAGACGCCGGGTGACGGATTGTGTGATTGTAAATTGATTTAGCAAAGCTATACAGGTAAAAAAATACAATAAAACGCGTATCTTTAATGGCAAATACATGTGATGTGATATTTCCCATGTAACAACATAGTATAGTGAATGCACAGTTAACGAAAGTCCCTTTCCAGGGTACCGTAATCGTACTATTAGTAAGTAAGCAATAAAGAGTGATTTTCTTGTGTTTTAGAGCAAAATGAATAACTTTAGTCAAGAAGTATATGATTTGATCGACGACCTCGATTTCGGAGACGACTGCGATGATTACAACGATTGGCCTCCGAGTAGGGGCCCAGGAGGGCCCAGAGGCCCCGGCGGTCCAGTTGGTCCTCGTGGCCCCGTCGGCCCCTACGGCCCGGGCGGCCCCGGCGGCCCCTGCGGCCCAGGCGGTCCAGGCGCGGGGTAAGAAATAGAAAATATGACAATAAAACATCTATTCACTCATAAGTTATAAATCCACTTGGTATAGTTTCTTTTGATAGTATAACATTCAGTTAGTATAATGAATGAAACATATAATTATACAATCTCATAAAATATAATAAACTATGTATGGGCATAATCACTTTTTGTATAATGATTAAATGATATAATATTCACATTATCTAATAATCAAATCACATAACATACAAATAGTATAACAACAAAACAATGGTAAAACAAAAAAGTAATTTCACTTTGGTTTATGTGAGTTTTCTGTGACACCCTTACGTAAACCAGAAGTTCAGTAGTTTTTGAGATCATTGTGAATATACAGACAGACGGATGTTTCGGGGCTTTATAATATGTAGTGATGATCAGTATTTGTATTTCTTGGGCGGAATGACCGGGAGACTGATCGACTCATCATCAATGTTGTTATGTATTATAAAAATTATATCTTATGTATACCTTACAACAATAAATCAAATAATAGTTATACTAATTAAACTTTCACTTACCATCAAGAGGCCTGTGTGTTGTAAAGGTTTCTAAATCGGAAATCCTTTTTACACCCTCATATGCAGTGAAAAGCAACCAAGTTCTAGTTACTTTAAATTATAACATAATCCAAAAAATAACCTTGAAAAAGCCATCTGGCTTGCTACAAAAGATGTCCAAAATTTGAGCATGGATCTGTGCCTAAAGTATATGACGGGTTAAAACATACAAACAAACAAAAATGTGTGTGTATCATATATGGAATATTTAAAAGTAAATTCAGTATGCAATGTGAATGTGCACCACAAATGCGGTACAACTCCTCCAAATTATACCTCATCAAAATTGGCAGGACGGTTTGAGATGCACAGTAAACATGTGTAAAAACCAAAGTTCATAATAAAATCTAGTCATTGTATTGCATCTGCAATTGTGCAATTCAGAATTGCTTTGGGCAGTGCTGTTGTGGGCTCTTCATAAAGTTAATCAAAGTTATTTTTGTTTCAGCAATAATATGTATAATAATGCTTATGGAAACTACCGTGGAGGCTATGGCCCTGGGGGTGGTTTTGCAATAAGAAGGGACTCCCGAGGTCCTCCCGGTCCACCTGGTCCACCTGATTTCTTTGGCCCCCCCGGCCCCCCTGGCCCTCCTCGCCGTGTCGGTCCTCCTGGCCCACCAGGCCCTCTTGGCCCACCAGGCCCTCTTGGCCCACCTGGCCCTCCTGGCCCCCCGCAAGAAGCAGCCATGTGGGGGCGTGGTTTTGGCCCTAGCGGCCCTCCTCTCGCACGCAATGCATCCCCAGATGTTCGCGCTTTTAGATACCAATTGCGTATGTATTGCTTTAAAAATTGAAGTTAGTAGGTTTTTTCTCCTTTAAATCACAGGGAGTCTACTGTGCAAATAAGCTCTATGGTTATTTTTGATTCTAAGGGTGGTATAACACTTGTCAAAGATCTTTGTCCAATGTCCATTGCGTCTCACATTTTTTTAATGCATCCCCAGATGTTCGCGCTTTTAGATATCAATTAAAATAAATAAATAAATAAATAAATATCACGGGACGATCTCACACAAATTGACCTAGTCCCAAACTAAGCTCTAGGCTTGTACTATGGGTACTAGACAACGATATAAATACTTATATAGAGAAATATATACTTAAATACATAGAAAACATCCACGACTCGGGAACAAATACTCGTGCTCATCACACAAATATCTGCCCTTACCGGGATTTGAACCCAGGACCGCTAGCTTCGTAGGCAGGGTCACTACCAACTAGGCTAGCACGTTGTCCAAATTGCTTATGTATTGCTTTAAAATTGAAGTTAGTAGGTTTTTTCTCCTTTAAATCACAGGGAGTCTACTGTGCAAATAAGCTCTATGGTTATTTTTGATTCTAATGGTGGTATTCCACTTGTCAAAGATCTTTGTCCGATGTCCATTGCGTCTCACATTTTTTTAAGCAAACTGTGAGACACAAATACACATTGGACAAAGATCTTGGACAAGCCGCCCTTAGACATTTTTAATGTGCGTACTTAGTTTAATATGGGAGACAACCCATAAATTAGAATCCATAAATTTTTTGAAGGAAGGTGAAAAAAAACATGTGTTTTTCATTTTCAAGCAGTCTAAAAACATTATGCATTTTTTTTTAAACTTTATTTAACTACTAAAAACAATAATGAATGTTTAGCATAAAAACTATAATTTTGTCAGGCTTACAATCAAAATAACACTCGTTTATCATAATAAGGATTATTTTCTTGCTTGCATTATTATGAATTTTAAGTCAATTTCTTCTTACTAGGTTAGGTTAGGTTATGATGACATTCATAGTAATCAAAGACGTTAGAAATTTCTATTTTTTATAATTTAAGAAATTATGCATTTGGTTGTTATCCATAATAATTATTATATCTTTGATTTACTATAGAGATTGAAATTATGCAATTTGTGTTATTTAAAATGAAAATGAGTACAATCGTTTTTATGCAATTGATTACACATTGTTGTTCACAGGTTGTGGCGTCTCTAAAGATGTTGTTAAAACCCTACCAAAACAGATGCTGGTGATGATGGAGCCAGAGTACTGTGGCTTGTGCGCCATGGAGTTTGACTCGTTTGTTACGTGTAAGTCTGTTTTCATTCTACTTATTCAACAATAAAATAAAAAAATATTAAAATTCCTCAAACTATTGCAAAACTGTTTCTAGGGTTGCTGGCTATTTAAAATTGCAAAAATCAATAAATATCAAAGACAATATTCATAAATCTTTAAAAATTTGCTCCCAAAGAATGATGCAAACATGAATCCTTTTTTTTTCTGTACTAAAGTAATAATACTTTATCTCCTTTTTTTACTTTTTCACATGTCATATAAGCATCTTTGATCTTTCATGATATTACTTTTCAAAACGCATAGAAACTGTTTTGCAATAATACATGGCTCTTGTTACACTTGGTATTAGAGAAGTTGGTGTATTTGCTATTTTTTGTAGCGCGCATGCACTACACTTCCCGCAATCATTCCAAGAACCAAAAGAAATGGATGTCCCAAAACTCGGAGTTTAGTGGCGGTAAAAAAGAGGTAACATAAACATATGGTTATGTCTGCATGACAATGAGAATTTTTTAATAATACCTAGTTACATATGACTCTACACAAGGTATAGAGCCAGATAAATTAAATAAAGGGAGTGTGCTAAGTGTCAAAATTATCCAGAGAAGCGTTTTTGCGCAGAAGTCTGTTTTTGCACTGTTACACATGACCAGAGGTCGGAATAGGTAGTGCTTATTAACCTAAACTTGACGCATGTTCATTCATGCGTGAGTGAGGTGGGAATACATTACTGAATGAAGATGCATCAAGTTTAGGTTAATAAGCACTACCTATTCCGACCTCTGCACATGACATTCGAATCATTGACAGAGAATCTGCGCTGTCTGTCTTTCAACAATTCCATTCAAAATGCTATTATTTCTAACCATTGTTAAAGCTTAACATATAAAGAAAATCAATATGATCATTATAAATTGTTCTATAACATATTCTAATTTGCAATAATTCATTAATTTGACCTATTGATCTGTTATATTGTTTCTAGCTTCCATTAAAGTCGCGTGACTTGTACTGTGAACTGTGCGACGTTCACATTACATCAAAAACTCATGCTGAATCCCACTATGCCGGAAAACCGCATCGAGCGTAAGAAATCCACTGTTTTCCATTATTGTGATGTTTGTTTGTTCCCCCTTCCCGCTGTGTTCCTCATGTATAATGAAGAACTACAGTAACTTGCGTTGATTGCAGTTTTGATATTGTTAGTGTATTTGAAGCTCTAGGGTGATCGATATGGTATTTGCCTTAGGTTTAGTCGAACAACTAGCTGTTGCCCGCGACTCCATCCGTGTAGAAGTCGTTAATCTCTCTTCCCTCGGGAACCGTAAATTTCCCGGGATAAAAAGTAGCCTATGTGCTATTCCAGACTATAATCTATCTCTGTGCCAAATTTTATACAGATCTGTTCAGCCGCTCTAGGATGATTGAGTACCAAACATCTAAACATACTGATTTATAATATTAATAAGACAAGATAAGATTACTAAGAAGCAAAGTAAACATCTGACTATGTATATTTACCGGCCATTACCCGTGGTCCCACTGCGTTTTGTCCCACCAACATTTGACGGAGCCGGGCGGGGCTCCTATTTCAGGACGGCTTGCCCTTCGGGCAACTGTAGATACCTAACGAACCTAACCTACCTACTTTTGGTATCACAATTAAAATAGGATGGTCAAACCTGGGTGCAATTTTTTGTGCGGTGGGACAAAGAAGTGGGTCCAAGGGTAATTTATTACGTTGTTTAGTCAAATGATTGCTGTACACTCACACTAAAGCACCTCAGCCAGAAGTGGGTGAATCGCGATCGCGACGATGTCGTCCTGCCGCAATTCCTACTCTACGAGCATGTCTCCGTACGGCGATACCGCCGCGATGTCATTTTTAATCCGTCATCTTCATGTCAACTGAAGGACCACGACTGCTGGACGTAGGCCTTCTCCAAGGATCTCTACGAGGGTCGGTGCTGTGCTACTCGCATCCATTGGCGTCCCGCGATCTTTACCAGATCGTCCGCCTACCTTGTGGGAGGCCTATCAGCACTACGCTTTTCATTCTTGAACGTTTCTTTCACGACTCAGTCCGTTCAAAGCAGGTCTACAAGCAATGTGTCCCGCCCGGTAACCATTAACCGGTATCATTTCATCGAACGCTATCTTCTAAAGATATTAAAGATATTTTGGATTTCGTATTTTAAATACTTGCGAGATAGTTTTGTAAATTGTATTTCAATTAAAGCAAAGCATGTATTTTGCCCAGTCCTTGCCGTAGTTCTGTGAAGTAATGGCCTAATGGCTATATTGGCCTATTATTAAATCGTACTGTTTCGTGTTTTGTTTTTATGGTAAAGGTTCAATAATGAGTATTTGTAAATCAATCATGATCATTAGCAAGCGAATGAACAGTCAAAGTCAGTCTTATACTTATACCAAAATCGGTGCCGATGAAGAAACACCCTTATTGAGCTCAGTTCATTTTAAAGGCTGGATCTCCCCATTCAATATGAGTTATGATGCGACCGTATTGTATGATGAGTCACGCCTTTTCTTTTGAACCAGATACACTAACAAATGTTTTTTTTTTAAAGAAGCAGCAACAAGCAATTCATTGACACTTAATTATAGAGTTGTATGTTCAGTGCGATAGTTCTTAGAAGGAGCGAGTGAGAGAGAAGAACAAACCCGAAGAACCTTCTAAGTGCTCACAAACTGTATAGTGTTTTATTATATTATATTTTATGATATAATAAAACACTGTCTGCTCCCGATTCGTCGTATTCCTGTTTCGTTTTCGTATCAAATGTTTTTTTTATATCAAATGAAACGACGCAATTACCATGGCTCCACTTATGTATTTTTTTAAATATAATAGTGACAAAAATAATTCCACTGTGTCTCAATAATGAACATGCTTGATGATACTTCCATCCAATGATATAATATAAAAAGAGATAGATATGTTACCTATACGGTATTCCGCGTGTAAAAATGGCCCGGCTTACGCACACATAATCAGTAAATATTGCAATTACACACTAATTCATAAATGACAAGTGAAAGCGGGATGGTATGCTAATTTCCGGGATTGAAACAGAGACGAGTAATGTTGCTCTGCAGACTAGTTCACCATACGATGTTAACAACTTAACAGACGATTAGAGCGTTAACAGCTGTCAAAATGTATGAACTAACAGGCGATTAACGTTGATTAAATTTAACATCGTATTGTGAAATTGGTGCTAAGTAAAGGTGTACCAATTGGCTTGGTTTTAGGGTGCCACTATCGAAGCGCGTATATATCAACCTCGTTTTACTATATTATATCATTGCTTCCATCCAAAAACATTAACCCTCCTTTTTAGGTAGGCTGGTTTATAATGGTCCACTTAACATTACCTACTGATTTTATTTTGTATAATTAATTCGTAACTACTTTATTTACGACAAATCAATAATTCGAGGAAATAGGAATACAACGAATCGGGAACAAACACTAGTACGCGTTCATAATACATAATGTATGTATGAAAACTCTTTATTGCACAAAAAACCAATTACAAGTAAATTCGTACAATTAATAATAAACAAATACAATTAATGATTAATATATAATTATGATAATAACAATTAATTGACACTGAAATATTGAATTATGTGGGTTTAGGCAAAATAATAAACAATAACGACACGTAGAAGCGAATCTCCTTTACCCATGCCCCAAATGCCGCGCTTTTAATACCTACTTCCCCCTTCACCCCGCTAGGCCCCTCTGTCTTCCGCACCCAAAGTCAGGGCTGTCACTTGTGAAATATATTAATCGGTTTATGGATGTGTCATACAAGTTTAGTCACGAAATGTTATTTATGTTTTCCTTCAACGTGGAAACATTGTTGCAAAATCAGTTTTTTACATTTACGTTAAATTAGGTAAAAATCTTTATGATGATATTAAGATTATCTCCAGAAAATTTAATGGCTTATGTGGCTATTAATCATGTATAAAACACAGAAACGGGTCTATAAATAAACAACCTTTTAAGCTCAATAAGTTTTAAGTATAGTCTGGGATCGGGAGTTACTTTTTACGTTCCTTTCTGGACCATTAATTTCAATTTTTATTAAGTTGAAAAAGCTTTAATACAAAATACTATTATTATCTATTCATTCGTTTCTAATGTTTCCGTTTTTTTATCTTCAACATCTAGGGGATGTACTATTTAACAAATAAAACTCCTTTATTCAATCAATTATTTCTAATTATTTTGCCGTAAATAGTCGTTCACTTTTTAAAACACTATCTTAGTTCAACCATAATCACTAAAATCAACACAAATACGAAAACCAATTCAAGACACAATAACAATATCTTGGTTAATACGTATTATATATTCCGTCTGTGACGCCCCTGACTGACTAGACGCCTGAGGTGTCGCCAGGCGGTAGGCATTTAACGCGCCGAGCGCGCGTCCGGAGCCGGGAGTTTCGCTTCTACATGTAGTTATTGTTTATTCTTATGGTTTAGAGTTTAATTATACGATATAATAAGGGTTCCTTTTTTACCATTTTGGTATGGAACCTTAAAAATACTACTAAGCTTCCATAATAATTATAGTATCAAAATGTTATTGTATAATATTGTACTTTTTTTCCTTATTTTATTTTAAGAAGTATAGTTGTTTTGTCTTAAATGTCATATTTGTTAAAATAACAAAAATTTATTGGATACTATAATACACTTGAGCAACAACACCAAATCAGTGTCGAAAAATGGGTATATTATATATGTAGATGTAGCTACTATTAGCGCATTAGCATTTCGATTTAACTAAATTAATCATCAAGTTTGATCTTTCAGAATCTTATTTGGGCGTAAGAAGCCGAAGAATCCTTACCTCCTCCAGAGGGGGCTGGAAGCTCGCATGTATGTATTATTTATTAGGTACCCCTTCCGACCCGCAGGTCTATTACCTAACTTACCAGAAATCGCAATCGACTTCAAAAGAAATGTGAATTAAACAAATTGCGAAACTCAGTGATGCTTCGTAAACTTCTATCAAGTCATGAACTTCTTTATACAGTCGGGTACTATTCAGACTGAAGAAATAAGAGTGTGAAAACGAAAACGATCGCGATTGCGAGTGCGAGTGCGTAGGCAATAGGCCTGCCGGTCGGCGAGTGAACTCGTTTTTAACTCCCGACGCAAAAGATGTTTAAGTTTAAGGTGTACAGATCTAGTGAATAATCCTTTCACATCGTGAAAACTCGGAACTCACGTCTACTTCCGAATGATGCCCACGTGTCTATGAATTATTGAATTTTCAAGTGACATGTTTGTATTAAATAAATAGGGTACTTTAGTTATCAGTGTCAAATGTCAAACCACAAGTTTGAAGTATATCACACCGAGATGTTAAAACCACCACGATCAAATATATAGAAATTAGGTGTAGGTAAACAAGAAGAAATATAAATAAATGTTGAAAATAATTTCACAGGCTTGTCGATCTAAACATTTCCGAGGGGTTAATGCTTTCGGAATGACTAATAAAAAGACCTGAAAACAAACTTAATCTTAATTAACAAAAAAATACTCTGGTATTAACCACTCTATATCGATTATCACTCTCGCGATGCGACGTTCCCCCACGTTGTCTTGATGGGTACTGAGTCAGACTGAAGTAGCATAACAAATACGAACATTTACGAGAAAATACGATGTGAAAGGATAGCGGGTTTTTTTGTATTTAATAGTAACTGAATTTCGTCGGTGATACTGTAATACCGCGTAACTAACAAATTAAATAAGATGCAAAATACACCTTAGCAAGGAAGTCAGTAAGGTACATTTTGCAACTTATAGCGTTTGGTAGTTACGCGGTATTGCAATATCACTAACGTTATCCTGTTGCTTTTTTCCCGCCGTTCTAGTGAGCAGCTTATTCGCCGTGAGAAGAAATTTATTAAGATCGATAAAGACGGGGAAGAAGATTGTGCCAAAGAGACCAAGCCGGTCCAACCCGAGCTGTATTGCAACATTTGCAAGGTAACGTAGCTTTTGTAATTTTGACCCAAAGCCATTTGATTAAGGTACTTTATTGACTAACAAGTTTCATAATAACTAGATTTAGAACTCTTGGTGGCATATCGTGGTTCTGGAATCCATGGAGTCGCTATTTCCTAATTATTATAATACACAAAACTTTGATTTTGACCTTCAGTATTTTAATATTACAAAATTCATTTATTCATTAAACCGCTAAACCAATTTAAATGAATTTTTGTAAGGAGAATATCTGTACTGTGAAAGCGTTACAAAAAGCGAATTTTAGTAGGTAATAACCGAACTAAAGATGCATTTAGTTCATTTAGAAAATGACCATACTAAAGGTCAAAATCAAAGTGTTCTGACTGAATAATGACTCCATGGATTCTAGAACCACGATATGCCACCAAAATCCTAACCCTAATAATAACCCTCGCCTTGTCATGGAGTTAAAAACTACTACAATAAGCTTACTTATATACTTCTTAAGGTGTTTGAGGCACCGTGGAAACCTTTACAGTACTTCGTTAATCATAATATTAATACTAAGAGGCAGACCTGGCTGATTGGTATAAGGGCTAAACAGAGTTATGATTTATGATTTTTAAAGTAGTGCTTTTTTTTCTCAAAAATAGTTGTTGAGGCATTTTGTAAATTTTAAAAACGTTAAATTAAGAAATAGGTCGGGCCTAAAATTGAGCCAGATGATTGCAAAAGTATTTTTTTTAATCTAAAAAATGTACTTGACGCACATATATTTAAAACATGATCAAAGAAGAACTGTACAAATCGTACAACTGTACATACCGTGCCTCAAACACCTAAAAAATTATTAACAGCTCTCCAATTATAATGAAACCTACTCGTGGTTTTGGTTGTTTACATTTATTAAAGTAACTAAACAAATATAGTATAGTAGTTATTTTATGGCTTCAGACCACCATGACCTGCTCGGAGCAGATGACCATGCACCTCAACGGAAAGAGACATCTGTCGAAAGAGAAACAGCACATCATCCGCGTCATGAACGGCGGTAAGTTACCATAAAGGATCGACCACACCGGTGCTTAAAATACGCTGACGGTGCGTATACGCAGTGAAGTGAGGATCGGCCACACCGACGCGTAAAATATGGTGATGTTTCGTGAACAAAAGAATGGGTCATAGTAATTCCATGGTGTCAATTTTGATGGACCGTGATTTACGCACCGTTAAGCTCTAGTATGGTCGCTCCCTTAAGGCAAAAAATATTAAAAAATTTGCTAATGGATAAAGGGCTTAAACGCCACATGTTCTTTTCTACGTTACAAACAAAATGACGTCATTCCGACCAAAGCGGCGCAGCAAACACTGATAATAATAATAATAATAATGGAGGTCGAGCCATGTTAAATGCTAAGAATCTCCACAACCGCGAGGTGTGCAATCTCAAGGATTATTTCCTTAGCGATGAGTGTGGGATGCATCGTGATGTGGTTGCAGTAGACAAGAGCCTCACGCCTCTTTCCTTGGCAAACGAGTACTGGCGCAAACCAACGGTGTTGAGCACTGAAGACCGCAAGAACGTATGGAAGAGCAAGGAGCTACACGGACGCTTCTACCGGGCCCTAACAAGGCCCGACGTAGACTTTTTAGCGTCTGTGAACTGGCTACGATTTGGTGACCTCTTTGGGGAAACCGAAGGTTTTGTCTCTGCAATTGCTGACGAGGTCATAATGACGAACAATTACCGGAAATATATTCTGAGGGATGGCACGGTTGACATTTTGTCGAGCATACCGTTGCCCCGGCGAGTCCCTCAGACATATAATTTCCGGTTGTTCGCATTTGGCCAACGGCGAGTATTTGCACAGACATAACCTCGTAGCCAGGATCATCCATCAGCAACTCGCTCTTCAATATGGTCTTGTTGAGTCTGAAGTGCCGTACTACAAGTACGCACCGGCGCCAGTTCTCGAAAATGGTCGTGCTACGCTCTATTGGGATCGATCTGTCATCACGGACAGGACTATTGTTGCCAATAAGCCTGATATCGTGTTGACAGATCGATCTCAACGCCGGGCAGTGCTCGTCGACATCACCATACCGCATGACGCATGACGAGAACCTTGTGAAGGCCGAGAAGGACAAACTCAGCAAGTACCTTGACCTGGCTCACGAGGTGACCGCCATGTGGGATGTTGCCTCGACGATCATTGTCCCGATAGTTGTTTCGGCAAACGGTCTTATAGCGAAGAGTCTCAAGAGACTCTCGCTAGATGGCTGGATCAAGGCCAGATACAGAAGGCAGTACTCCTCGACACGGCACGTGTTGTGAGGAGGTTCCTCTCTCTGCAGCCCTAACCACCGGTAGCTTGAGCCCTGCCCCGCTGCCAGCGGCACTCGTAGGTTAGGTTTTTTATAATGTCTATTTTTTCGTATTAGTATTGTTATTTTACTTTTATATTTGAATATTTGTTATAAAAAACCTAATGTACAGAAAATTTAATAAATACCTAAAATAATAATAATAATAAAGTTTTATTTTCAGGCAGTAAACCCATATTACAATTATATTTTAAAAAAAAAATACAAGCATTAGGTACACAATACCATTATTAACTACTTTTTATTCGAGTTCTGGTGCACAGATAGCCAATGACGAAAAATTGGACTACCCATGTCCCGATAAACGGTCGTCAGTATAACGTTACGAGAGTAACGCAATCTCTCCCAAAAAGAAGCAATGCGCGCCCGCATTATGGCAAAGAAGTCAGGAACTCCCGCCTCGGCGAACATGGTCGAAGCACTGCAGAACCTAGGCAGCTGCATCAGCGTACGGAATATGTTATTATACTGCACCCTAATGGAGCTGTACGATTTTCTAGAGTGGTTCACCAACAGCTGACTGGTGTAGAAGGAGAGGCAGTAGGCGTTAAATAACGTCAACTTTACACTCCTACTACACCCGGCAAATCTGCGGGCTATCATGTTGCCTCGAACCGCCAGAGCCCTTCTCTCCCTTTCCATGTCTTTGTCGTCCCTCCTGTCCTCGGTGAGTATGTGGCCTAGATACTTAAAATGGTCCACTAAACGGATTGCTGCTATAAATAATATTCAGTATATTTAACCAGCCCTTTTTTTATTTGCAGAGATCCAGGAAAACGATGATGGCCAAGCCGAGGCTGCTGCAGTGGAGCCTACAGGTAATTATTTTTACTTCCCCATCTAAGTTTTCTACTGCTGGGCAAAGGTCTTCTTCATATTTATTTGTTCATTTTCAGCAACTGATCCCGACCCAATGGATCGGGAAGGCGAATATGCCGCCTCATTCATTTACTAATGTAACCCATAACTCCTTACTTGCTTGGAAGTATTTATCTTTACTATTTGTTGCATAGCAACAATAGTATTACAGTGCGATAGCTCTCAGAAGGTGCTTCGGGTTTGTATTTGTCTCTCACTCTCTCTCATACGCTCTTATTATGAGCGAGTGAGAGAGAAGTACAAGCCCAAAGCATCTTCTAAGCGCTCACTGACTGTACTCACTTTTTGATAAATTTCGTGTGTCTTACTATTAAACGCCAAAAAATCACGTTTGTTGTAGTTTATAGTACTTATTTTTTGTTGTTGTAATACACACGCACTCTCTATACACACTTTAATCGCTTTGATAATTCGGATATGGCAGTTTGAACATGACATTAAATAGACAAGGTACTAAAGTAGTAAAGTAAATATTTATGAACTCGACAGAACCATAACCCACCATAGAACTGTGTCGCAGTGACGATATGACTTAAGTTGTAAGAATTTTAAAACAAAATGTTTTGTAATGTCACTGACACAGTTCTATGGTGGGTAAGGGTGCCAATGGGCTGATAGTATAACCTCACATTAACCCCGTAAGGCCCCGTGTGCAATATAAAGTACATAACCAAGGCAATTTAATTTGAAATGTGTGCCAATAGGAATAAGGTTTATTTTCCTATCTTCATAAACTGAAAATGGCATTATCGAACAAACTTAATTGAACTTTATTGCCTTGATGGTAGATTCAAAGTCGCACTCACAAAAAACTCCCTGTTTGTAGTATGGCGGGCCTTACGACGTTAAATTCAATTTAGAATTAAACCAGTGGCTGCAACGGCTTTAATTTTTAGTACAGATGTAGTGAAAAATCCTTGCACGTCGTATTTTCTCGGAAATGTTCGTATTTGTCATGCTACTTCAGTCTGACTCAGTACCCATCAAGACAACGTGGGGGAACGTCGCATCGCGAGAGTGATAATCGATATAGAGTGGTTAATACCAGAGTATTTTTTTGTTAATTAAGATTAAGTTTGTTTTCAGTTCTTTTTAATAGTCATTAAGACCTGGGAAAAGTTTAGATCGACAAGCCTGTGAAATTATTTTCAACATTTACTTATATTGCTTCTGTTTCACCTACACCTAATTTCTATATATTTGATCGTGGTGGTTTTAACATCTCGGTGTGATATACTTCAAACTCGTGGTTTGACATTTGACACTGATAACTAAAGTACTCTATTTATTTAATACAAACATGTCACTTAATAATTCAATAATTCATAGACAAGTCGGCATCATTCCGAAGTAGACGTGAGTTCAGAGTTTTCACGATGTGAAAGGATTATTCACTAGATCTGTACTTATTGTATATTGCCATCGATGTTATAGGTAATTATAACACACAATCATATCGTAAATTTAAAATTACAGAAGATAAAGCAGCAGCCATCGTCGTGGGAGATGATGACTGGGAAAATGGATCTGGAGCTTGGGAATAGTTTAAATTGATATTCACATATTGTGTTACTTTTAGTTTTATTTCTAGATAGGGCAAACATAATTATAAATTGTTTCTTCATAAGTGATAATTAATTATTTAAAGCGGTGAATGCTTTTATCAAATTATAAATTAGGATTAACCTTTTCGGCGCCATCTTTACATAGTCTACGATAGCGGATTCATCTGTCATTTGCGTCAAAAAGGTTAACTATACTATATTAGCTGTCAGAGCAACCGAAAATGTGTTTATAGTGGGCCAAATAAGTCTCAATTTTGACCTAACTTTTTCGACCTTTATGTTTTAAGATGTGAAAACGGAATTCTACGTTAAGGTGGCGGCTGGCATGTTTAGCCGGCTGCCCGTACAGTGTCCCAGACTAGCTTATGACAAATAAGGGCTCTCGCCCAGAGCAAAGAGGCAGTATAAGTATAATATGAAGTCCATGAGCGCATACTACCATTTTAATTTGAACGGCAGTGTTAAAACCATTACCCATTGCAATATTTTTTTAGAAGCAAACAACTTGTAGATAAGGTAATGTGGTTCAAAATGAAGTGAGCAATTGTTTTCTTGCTATCTATTGGTACTTTTATCTAACCTGCGACTGAAGTATAAAAATATCTGTATACCTACTGTATGGGTATCTTAAATAAAAAATAAATGTTAGTTTTTAAATATATCGCATTTTTATTTTATGTAATAGGGTGACTGCACCAATGACATGCACTTTACTCTTAATTCAAATTTCATACGGTCCTAAATTGATTGTTGCAAAACAAATGAATAACCCTTATCTTCTGTAAAATAAGAATAAAGTGTCCATTATTGGGTTCTTGTCCATTACTGGTTCCACTACCCTATGAATGAAATTTTTGGTAAGTATAGGATGTATAAAACTTGCCCGCGATTCTCGCTCTGAGACACTTTTCTAACCAGTTTATTACTTTAACCTCGTAAGAGCTCGTTCCCACTATGTCGTATGTCGGATTCCGATTTTAATCGGGTGTCGGCGCCTCTGTTCCCACTATGTCCGATGTCGGATTCCGATTTTAATCGGGTATCGGCGCCTCTGTTCACACTAGTCGGCTGTCGGCCACTATGGCAGCCACGGGCGGGCGAAACAAGGGGTGCGGGCGGGGCGGGCTCGGCCCCGACATCCGGCCAATGTGAACAGCGTCATACTTACTCAAAGGCGAGCGAGTTCCGACACGATTTTTATCCGGACGAGAGGGCTGGCAAAACGATATTTTTGGTCGGATCCGACACAAAATCGTTGTCGGACGAGTGTGAATAGCTTCATATAAAACGTTCTGCCACTGGAACAACCGATTAAAATCCGGACCGACATACGACGTAGTGGGAACGAGCTCTAAGAGCCACCGCACTACAAACAGCCAGTTTTTGTCAGTGGAACATTGAATCTACCATCCAGGGACCGGCCCGGAATCCCATTCAAGGAGTTTCGAATGGGTTGTTATAAGGATTTATTTAGAAACGCCGTATCGCTTGAAAGCCGTTCGATTTGCTTTTTAAAGCGCTATTTATAAAGGTTACCCTTATAAAAAGCCGTTAGATTGGCTTTTTAAGCGCTATTTATAAGGTTCAGAGCGGTTCCGCAATACGTCCGATCCGAACCCGTGAAAATACGGATCTATAGAGAAATTTGATGACGGTCATCCGATTTCTCTAAAGATTCGTATTTTCACGGGTCCGGATCGGATTCGGATCGGACGTACTGCGGAACCGCTCTTACCCTTACATTTGGTTACCCATCAATTTACTGCTGACGATCTGAGCGTTAGCTCTAGGTTTCCCTTATGTGAATGGTTAGTCTAACAAATAACTAAGTCATATATTTCCATGGGGTTATTCTTTTATGTCGGAACCCAATATTCAAACCGCGGATAGATAGGCTTACTTCGGGTTGAAATTTGACACATTTTGTATGGGCAAATGTCAAATTTTAACCCGTAGTAAGGCTTATCTATCCGCGGTTTGAATATAGGGTTTGGCCGTTAGTGGGTTATACTTCAAGTATTATAAGGATTTTATCGGGCAATGCGTGGTCGGGTCCCTGCTACCATCAAGGCAATAAAGTTCAATTACGTTTGTTCGAGAATGCCATTATCAATTTATGAAGAAAGGAAAATAAACTTTAATCCCATTGCAATACAATTCAGATTAAATTGCCTTGATAATGTATATCCTATTGCACACTGAGCCTTAGGAGGATAAAGATGTAGGTACTGCGCCTCTATTCTAGGCGGTAAAATCTAAATCGTATCTGACCTGTTAGGGCGCGTTCACAATAGAAGTCCGTTTTACAGGATCCGTTTTAACGGATCTTTTCACCTTGTAATCTTTTTTAGTCGATCCAGATCGAGAGAATACTGTTTTGGGTGTGAACTAGCTCATACAACTACATACGCCATCAAGATCCGTTAAAACGGATCCTGTAAAAACGGACTTCTATTGTGAACGCGCCCTATGGTACCTACCTATTGTTTTTAACCCGGACGCCATTATGCCATTACTGTCAAGTAAATAAGAGCTATAAAACGTTGATAATACGATAACCGGGTAAAAGTGATATGGTTTTTACCGTGTTGAATAGAGGCCGGGCACCAGAGATGCTTTATTTACTTGTCGCTTCCGACCACAGCATGGGTAACACAAGTTGTATTTTCTCGCTTGTCGCTCAGTGCGCTCTATCCTTACAGACTAGAAAGAAAGGGAGATCGGAGCGACAAACAAGTCGCGGACAACATGTGCTAGCCGCGCAGATCTTCATATGACTAGATAACGTAAACATCTCAATCTGTATGAAAACCAACCGTGTCACTTTTTTTCTACCTACTGTGACGTTACAAGAGCGAATTATTAATGCGGATTCCCCGTTGTCCGCGCGGAATCGATTCAAAGGCGCCGCGCGGCTCGTGTCTGTCAGTACGCGGTCAGCAAAAAGTACTAGAGTAGTGCGGTCAGTCTTTGTCGTGAGGCGGTCACGCGCGTGTTGCGCCTTTGCCGTGTCTGCTAAATGCTAGCGCGAATGTGTCCGCGAATTTCACATATCGACTTGCCAGAGGAATGAAAAAAGGACAGGAATGACAAATCTAAAGTTTATTATCTTACTCTTAGGTAATTTTCAGTTGTATTTAGTTAAAATGTGTTCTTATGGTTCGTAATGATTACAATTGTTACTTTGTTGTAGGTATATATGTTACGGGCAACTTGAATAATGACTGGTCATTATGAATAATACCCCAGAGCGTCTGGCAAAGTTATATTTTTTTTACTTTGCCCGGTCCATATTAATAATGCCCAACGGCCCGTGGTCTATTTAATAAATCAAGGTTTGAGATATCTTGAATTTATCACTTGGACCTAACAGTATGAATAATTCCCTATTTCTAGCCGGGCAATGTTATTATAAATTTGGTCGCGCTGTGCGACGTGTGTCAGACACGCGCGGGGGGAGGGCCGCGCGCGCACGCAGCGACGTGTAGGTTAGGTTGCCCAAGGTAGGGTGGTGGTGGTGCGCACACTAAAGATTCAGAAAGAGTCTAGACTAATAGAATCACATTCAAGAAAAGCACGGTAGGGGCTTCTGTGCTCATCCTCACTGTATTCAATTTCAACCTTTGAAGACTCATCTGAAACAAAGTTATTATGTATTAACCTTTTGGACACCAGAGGCCCTACAAGTTACAAATTACAAGCGGAAGTATCTTTCTAACTCCTTTTGCTAAAAAGAGTTCCGCTTTTAATTTGTAACTTGTAGCTTCGTGAAACGGGCCACAGCTATCTAAATCACATCCATGGATTTTTGTGCCACAGATACCCAACTATAAGTTAATGGTTGAATGCTGAATTTATAAATAATCAATGTATTGGGGTAATATCAGATGATTTGATTTTCAAGAAACTAACCAATCTTTTTTTAACATGGGCTAGCATTAAAAGGTCTTGTGCTATACACATAAGGTTCCTAAAAGTTGACTCCAGTATTTTCCTGTTCAAAATACAAAAAGGTGTATCCACATTTTGTACTTTTCGACACACCTGTTGCTTCAAATCAATTCCATTTCCTAAGATGTGGGCCGCAACACCGTGATGCCAGAAAGGGGATACCGCCACTTTCCATTTATTCATTTGCACTAATATCATTTGCCATAATGGTCACTGGCTATAATCTTCTGTCTTCCTTTCCCCTAATATCATTACCATAATTTTTGAGTGCCATAATACTCAAGTGTCATAATGTTCAAACTTCCTAATATTAGATAATATAATAACATTTTTCATAACATTTACTTTCTATAATGTTCATAATCCTTAATATTTTATGACATAACAATAATTTGCCATAATTACGGAAAAAGCAGATCCAGACTGTTACAGTGAGTTCAGTGGGTATAATCTGGAATACGTACTTACTATTATTACCATAATCTACCTATTCTACCATAAGGAAGGTCTCCTTTAGGTACGACGACGAGCGAAGCGAGGAGGAGTGTTAGGTAGAACTGCGACCTTACAGCGCGCGAGCCGAGCGAGCGTGCCGTGGTAGCGGCCGCCGAAGCGCCAGGTCCGTTCTTTTTATGATACTATACTTACGACACAATAAAAACAATTCCGAGTGTTTTATGGCCAATAAATATTATGGCGCTTGAATTTTCAGGCATACGATTCTAGTACACTAACTTATAGTAGAGAAAATGAAATGTATGGCAAATGTATCGTTATGTCATTAAAATTAGGGCAAATGAAAATATGACAAATGACCATTGTGGCATGTGAATCGTTATGGAATATAAAATTATGGCAAATGAGATTATTGCATATGAAATTCGGGGAAAGGGCAGGGAACCGCCAGAAATCCAACATCATAAAGTTTTTATTAATTTGACAATTTCCTAATCTTGACCCGATCCATATGGCGTAAATAGCATGGTGACATATTATAACTTACATTTTTTGTAATCAAATCCTAAATTATGTAATAGAGTACTAATGCCTTCTTTTCCACAGTCAAGTATGTTTTCATCACATAAAACAGTCTGCAGATTACGCAGGCTTGGCAAATCATTTTCCTTTTCAAGAAATCCGTTGACTATTCCTTTTATCATAAACAGGTCAGTTTCATTTAATATAATAGTTTTCTTTTGAAAATCTGGACTACCTCTTCTTTCACAAATTCGCTTTATACTGCTTTCTGATAATCCTGTGATTACAGCGATATGTTTCTCTACATCAGTAATGTTTTCTTTATATGCTATACTGTCTTCTCTTTTTTTCCGCTCCTCCAAATAAGCATAAATATTGATAACAATCCGTGTAGCCTGTCTTAGTAACGGATCACCCATTTTACAGTAATTTAGTCGTCTGCCAAGAAGTTTTCAATTGTGGGGTATAAAATTGGCTGCGTCTGGTCAAAGGGATAAAAATTGCATTAAATCTTAGCTCACTAAGATGTTTCGTTCTAAGGTTTCGTAGTGATTTCACTATTGTGTGCCATTATGAAACTGGATTTTCCTGTTTGTAATTCATCAGAATTGAGTATTAGACAATAGGAATTTTAAAATAATGAGAAAATCTACTAAGCTGAGTAGATTTTCTTTTTGCATTGTATTTAAAATTTGACAGTGAGAAAACTGACAAAAGTGTGATCTGTGTGGCCACAGAATAAGAACATAGGTATAGCCTTTAGTCTTTATTCTGTGTGTGTGACTAATTTTGTGAGAAGTGACTTTTTTTTAAATTGAAGGTTTGGCTACTAGGCCATTAGCTTATTTATATGATAGTCTAATATAGGCCTATGAGAAGTGACAACCATTGAGCACAGATTATATTAGGGTTGTATTCCACTTGTCTAAGATCTTTGTCCAATGTGTATTTGCGTCTCACAGTTTGCTTTAAAAAATGTGAAACGCAATCATGAAGTTACAGATAAAGATGGAGGCCACACTCTCTAGAGAGACCAAAGTGAAGCCTCTTGAATGTACTTTTTCATCATTCTATCTCAAACACTTAGGTCCCCCTCCTCTCGTTCTAACTAGGGTAGTTAGAAAGAAAGGAGGGGACCTACGTGTTTGAGATGGAATGACTTCAAGGACGCTTCATTCGGCTTCAGAGAGTATTGCCATAAGAATAAATAATAACTACACGTAGAAGCGAATCTCCTTTGACCATGCCCCAAATGCCGCGCTTTAAATACCTACTTCCCCCTTCACCCCGTTACGCCACGCTGTCTTCCGCGCCCAAAGTTAGGGCTGTCAATTGCGAAATATTTTAATCGGTTTATGGATGTTGTATACAAGTTTAGTCACGAAATGTTATTAATGTTTTACTTTAACGTGGAAACATTGTTGCAAAATGAGTTTTTTACATTTACGTTAAATTAGGTAATAATACTTTTTGATGATATTAAGATTATCTCATAAAACTCCTTCATTCAATCAATTATTTCTAATTAGTTTGCCGTAAATTGTCGTTCACTTTTTAAAACATTATCTTAGTTCAACCATAAACACTAAAACCAACACAAATACGAAAACCATTTCAAGACACAATATCAATATCTTGGTTAATATATATTACGTGTCGCCAGGCGGTAGGTATCTAACGCGTCGAGCGCGCGTCGGGAGCCGGGTGTTTCGCTTCTACGTGTAGTTATTATTTATTCTTATCGTGTTGCCTCCACTTTTATCTATAACTCACAGACCTTAATCTAACTAGATAACGTAAACACCTCAATTTGTATGAAAACCAACCGTGTGACTTTTTTTCTACCTGCTGTGACGTCACAAGAACGAATTAGTGATGTGAATTCCCCGTTGTCCGCGCGAAATCGATTCAAAGGCGCCGCCGCCCGCGCCGTGCGGCTCGTATCAATCAGTCAGTATGAGGTCAGTCTTTGTAGTAAGAGGTCGCGCGCGTGTTGCGCCTTGTCGCCGTGTCTGCGTGGCTTGGAAGTTGATAATTTCACCGCTCTTCAGGTAAGTTATAATGTCACATATAGGTACGTAAAAAAAGATGTGTATAGTTACTAGATCTTTTCGATTACAAGAAAGTAACCGTAAGTACGTAATTGTTTGACAACAAAGAGATAGATAGATAGAGTCTGTCTAATGAAAGCTGAACCTGGATTTTTCTTGGCTGACGAGTCTGGCAACACTATTTAATATGTCGTTTGGACTTTGTTGTTGTTAGAAACTTGTCAATTCGAGATCTAAATTGATAAAAATACGGAGTAATCATGCCGTCGACGATAAGAGGCGGTGTCCGGGAGATTCTGTATACTATTATACAGAAGTACAAAGAAAAACAAGAAGAAAGAAAAGCATTATTGATGCAAAAAATTAATTGTTTAGTTACGGTGACCAAATTTATAGGTTAGTACGGCTTTAGTACGGCATGTTCATTTTGATACTTCTTATTTCTCTATGTGCAATCCTAAGTTTAATTTACCTTTTTCTGTCTATTATACGATGAGATTAAGAAATTAAACGAAATTAAATTCGTTTCAGAAAACCTGGACGTGCACGTTGACAAAAGTGTGCTGGAAAACGTAAAGCAGCTGAAAGAGGTTGAGGAAACTGAGTTAGCCTGCCAGACTCAGACGAAATATTTGGAAGAAGTATCTTCAATGACCGGTAATTACTAAAATTATCATTGTCTTTCCCTATATAATAGGTGTAGGTACCTATTGTCTGTCCCTATATCATGTTGAATCTCTTAGCATTCACAATTTTATTAAATTAATTTAATAGACAGATGATTAATGTAACTGACACTCATAGTTTCAATAAAACAATAAGGAGGTGTTTAGTTAAAAGATATCATAAACATATTATTTGATATGTATTTTCTGTGTGCGGAGCAAACAGCATTTTGTTGTTTATGAACCAAATGTACACTGTACAGTCGATTTCATAAATATGTGTACACTTTAGTACCTTATCTATTTATTTAATGTCATTTTTGATCGGCCAGATATAAAAGATGTTCGGGTTATATGAGTCTTCCTTGTTCTTAAACTGTTGCGATTAGAACCTCACCGATGCAATTTCATTTCACCTAAACCCAAATGTTTTTAGGGCTGTCGGACTGTACAATGGGGCTGTACTGCGCAACCACACAATGTATTTCTAAATGGTGTTCTGTTTATTTAACACTTTCTTTCTTCTTACAGATATCAGTGTTTCATCTTTAAAAAGAATAAGTAATGAGGGAAAATTAAACAACGGTGTCTTTAGTACTCCCGGAAAAAAGCGACCTCACAAGGCCACGGTGTCTAATTTGGATAGCTTTGACATCCAAGCTATCCGAAATAAAATAAATGAATTTTATATTGTAAAAAAACAAGTGCCTACACTCAGATGCTTATTGGCAGAGTTGAGAGAAAGCATCGGTTTTACCGGATGCCTTGAGACTTTACGCCGAATACTAATGGCAAATGGATACGAATTTAAACAAAATACTGAACAACGTTCGATACTTATTGAGCGTTTTGACATAGCAGCTTGGCGACACCGCTACCTAAGGACTATTGCATCAAAACGTGCTGAAGGTAAAAAAATAATATACCTGGATGAGACTTACGTTCACCAGAACTACAAAACAAAAAAGTCGTGGCAGGGGCCTTCCACCCAAGGTGTAGTTGGCAATATCTCAGCTGGAAAACGATTTATTATTGTTCACGCTGGATCAGAAGATGGTTTTGTGCCTAATGCTTTATTAACGTTTAGCACAAAATCAATCAAAGCAGACTATCACCATGACATGAACGCCACAAATTTCAATAAGTGGTTACGTGAGAAGCTTATTCCCAACTTGAGTGAACCAAGTGTCATTGTCATGGACAATGCTAGCTATCACACGGTGCAAATTAATAAGGTACCAAATACCAACACCCGCAAAGCCGAAATAAAAGAGAGGCTGCGTTCTAAACAAATTGATTTTGAAGAATATTATACTGTACCAGAACTTCTTGTCTTGGCACATAAACACAAAGCAGACCCAATCTATGAAGCCGATGAAATTCTAAGGGAGCACGGTCATGAGGTTTTAAGACTTCCGCCCTACCATTGCGACCTTAACCCCATTGAGCTAATCTGGAGTTCGGCGAAGAGAAAAGTCGCGAGTAGAAATGTTGGCGTATCAGCAGCTGAAATTGAAAAAATTATTAAAGAGTCTTTTGACAGCATAACACCGGAGCATTGGAAGAAAATGACTAATCATGTGCTTAATATTGAAGCTCAGTACAAAACCAGGGATGGAATAACTAAAGAACTAGAATCATTCATTATAAGTGTCCGTGATGATGACAGCACTAGTTCAGATGAATCATTAGAAATAGAGTATTTAGAATCTGATTTTAATTACAGTTCCTAGAGTCTTAGGGTATCATCTGAACTGGAACTACTGGAAGGTTCACCATCACATACACTTATTATGAAGCTTTCCAATTGATTAGTAATTCCATCCTTTTCCTTGTATTGGTTTTCGACATAGGTCATGGTCTGTCATCTTCTTCCATGCATTACATCAAAGGATTCCTTTAGATTTTTTTCAAATTCTGACGCCGATTTACCTATATTTTTGCTACCCACTTTTCGTTTTACAGTATTCCAAATGAGCTTGATCTGGTTTAGATCGCATTGGTAAGGTGAGAGTGTGAGCACTTCATGTCATGACCACTAGCTTTAGGAATTTTATCTGCCTCATAAATTGGCTTTGTTTTGTGCTGATTCACTAAAACAAAAAGTTCTTCTCTGTATAAACTTTCATCAAAATTCACAGACTTAGCACGGAGCCAGGCTTGTATTTCAGCTTCGCGTGTGTTTGTGCTTAGGGGCTTATTAATTTGTACCGCATGATAACCTGCATTGTCAAACACAATCACACTGGGTTCAAATAAATTTGGTATCAATTTCTCTCGTAAATACCTGTTAAAATTTGTAGTATTCATGTAATGGTGTTAATCTGCCTTTGTAGACTTAGTGCTAAATGTCAACATTGCATGTGCACAAATCCATTTACGGAACCAGCATGAATGATGATAAGTCTTTTTGCGGAGGAAATATTTTCTATTAAACCAGATGTCGACGGTCCACGGCCATGATCTTTTTGGCTTGTAATTTTGATGAAGATAGGTTTCATCAAGATATATAATTGGCTTATTTTTGGCACGTTTCGTGGCTTTGGTTCTCAAGATCATTGTCGCAAGACTGCAATGTCATATCGTTCTATGAGCACTGAACGTTTTTTTTATTTTATTTTTTATTCAAAACCATTGCTCATCAGTATTTTACGTAGAGTCTATCTGGAGCCTGTAAAACCCATATTTTCTTTCAAATTTGCCAGAAGTGTTCTGAGTCGGAATTTGCTTTTTTACAACATAAAACTCATAGACTTTATTACGGATAGTTTTAACATCAAAGTTATCCAAGTTAGAAACCGTGGCTGGATGAGGTCGCTTCATACCAGGAGTGCTAAAGATTCCGTTGTTTTATTAGCCCTCATTAATTATTCTTTTCAAACACATGGTTGAGGAGGCGATGGCTGAGATCAGCGTCATACTCGTGAACGGGTGTTGTCAGTGGGGTCCTGTCTGTTCACGCTTGCAAGAACCTGTTTTCCAGTTAGTTATTTTAGTTATCGTTCCTGACGTAGAGACCTCGTCATGTTGTTCTCCTAGTCACTATTTTTAATTTACTCAATGTTATTGAGCGTACATTTGTAACGACTAAGTTTGTGTTGTTAGAAATAATTATTAATTACTTTACTACCTTGTAATGTTACTTTTAAGAATAATTGTATTTTATGATTGGAAAAAATGATCTGCTGGAGTTTCTTGCGGCGCTTCTTCTCCAAGATATAATTGTCGTTAGATAGAGGTGTAAGGGTGATGAGAATAATGTTACCTCTAATTACTTTATTAAAAAGGTTGAATATAATATTCCTCATCATCATTGTTTTATTATGCTGTGTGCGACACAGACGAAAACCTCTCGTATCAATGAAATCTATCAACAGCACGACTAGCACAAGTTGCTCGTGACTTGTTTGTCGCTCGGATCTCCCTTACTATCTAGTCTGTTACGATAGAGACGCACAGAGCGACAAGCGAGAAAATACAACTTGTGCTACACGTGCAGATCACTATATTTTCATGTCAAATATATTTCGAAAAACCAAATGTGCTCCAGTCACTGTCATCGTATTTTACCTAAAGTGCTTTTCATCAAAATATAGCGCTCGTAATAATATATATGAAAATATAGTACGCGTTTCCTCTTCCTTTGTGCCCACCAAAATAAATAAAATAATAAAAGTATCAATATCGTTTATTCCTTCATTGATCGGTAATACCATATCAAGATTTTTTGAATTTGCCGCTTTTTCCCAGGTTCAGCTTTCATTAGACAGACTCTATACACACTATTGCCATAGAAATATTTACTAGAACACTTACAAAATTGTCGCAAGCGATCGAGGCAATTACAAGCGCGAATTTATGTGCCCGTGAATTTCACATATCGATTTTTCAATCGATTTGCCAGAGGAATGATAAAAGGACAGAAAAATGATAAATCTTATCCTACTCTTAGGTAATGGAAGTCATTTTCAGTTGGATTTAATCAGAATGTTTTCTTATGTTTTGTTAGTGATTCTCGTTACTTTGTTGTAGGTAAATTATGTCTAAGCCAAATAAAAAAACCAGAGAAGAAATTTTATCTGCGAAAAGAAAAGCTAGTAAATTATGTTATGATAAAATAAAAGCAGATCCAGAACTCAGTCAACTTATAAAAGAAAAAGATAAGGAGAATTACTTAAAGAAAAAGAAAAATAAGCAGGTGACGGATATAAGGATGAAAAGCGTTATAGAACAGCAAAATTTACCTACGTGACACAAAATACCTAAGCGTATTATCATTCCTGTTTCAAGAATCGGTTAGAATCGTAAACAATCGGAAGGTGTACATCACTATTTGCTTAATTTGACAGAAAAATGATAATAGTTCTCGTACCAAGAAGCCAAGCGACACAAGCTAAAGATCGACCGTTAAATTTCCATTGCGCGTTAATATAGACAGGGCCTACAACTTTGCAAATAAAGCAGGCAATGTATCATGAACATGAAGTAATCCCACACAGTATTATTTTTCATAGTAAAACCACGACAAACCTAAAATAAATTATCGTTAAATAGATAAACGTAATTTTAGAAGAAATTTACTTACTAATGGAAGGAAACATGTCCATTATTTGGGTCAGCTTTTCCTGTACAGTTTTTACAACTTAATACGGAACAACCAGTCATTTTTCTAGATATCGGTGACGTCTGGAGGCGGTAACGGTCGAACGCGTACTAAACGAAGCAGCGTAGAAAGCAGACATTTAGACTGCTTTTTGACACGCGAAGTACGTACACTCGCGGCATCTAGTTAGATTAAGGTCTGTGCTATAACTTCATGGACGCAATGCACATTGGACAAAGATATTGGACAGGTGGAATTACCACCCTTAGATGGGTTGGATATTCTATCTATAGAGGTACTACCATACCCGTAAACAGAGTATAGAATAGACCTGGCCCGCGCGTATACCTTTGAGATGGAGATAGTATCTATACATATAAGTGTGGTATATATGCAATCAACTGAGTTGCCAACAATTTTCTAAATTTCCCCAATAGCTACTTATTACCTGACTACAACAACCGGTCAATTCAGAGTCGGAAATATAATCCTCGTGCTTGTGACATTGGTTCTAGAACATAATACACTATAATTTTCATACGGCGTTGCTTACTGTTTCAAATCACATTCGCAACCACCTAACCTCCAAATGTATGTACGTATTTGGATATCGAAAGTTACAATATTGAACGGTCAAAACATCTACAGTAGGGTCATTATTTGGGCGTTTGTTCCGAATCACTTTCGTGGTCACATTTTTGTAGAAGTGGCTGCAGATTTCGATTTGGTTTCTGGTTAGGTATCTAAGTTTACCGGACATCTAACAAATATCCAAAAACGGCATCAAAATATACGCCCAATTCTTCAAAAAGATGTCCACAAAAGTGAGGCGGTTGAAACGCTCGAATAATGACCCAGTAATTATAGAATTCTATATGTGTTTTTAGGTCTGAAATGCCTACGATTAAAATGCTACTTGCATGTTTTTGCAAATGTTTATTTATATACCTAAATATTTGTTACAGAAGGTACAGTCATATATTATATTAACAATGTGCTTCGAAGTGTTCTGAGCAGATACGAGAAAACTTTGTTGGTTGCCAATTTATGCTACATGTAGCTATAATCCAAAGCTTCCTTGCTTCAGTATCAGATGGGTATCTGAAAAATATTAAAAAATGTTCTAAAATTTTGCGAACGTAAAAAGGTAAATTTCAAGAATTATAAGAGTTAATTAAAAAAGAAACTATGTCAAATCAACAAAATTTGTTTTATTAGTATAACAAAATACCCAATAATATCATAATTATATATTACCCCGTTTGTTGTGTAAAATGCATTTTAGATGGATGACAACACGAAATTGGTTATATACGACTAAATTTAAATGTCAGCAATCACACGGATTACTATGTATTATCGTTATCAACATAAATCGGACGGTTAGCGGAAGAAAAATACGATTTAATTGAACACAAAACCAATCCTTTTTTATGTTAAAATGTAACTAGGAGACATTATTTCAAATAATTAGTGGTTTACATAGTCAATCAGGATTTATAAGACCACAATAATAGTATAATGTATCGACTTACGTATGAAAGGTTATGTGCTCATATTTCCGCTCACTCCGGCTTTTATAGCCTAAAATACTGCAATTCACCATCACGAAATTGTTCTTTAACATATTACACGTAAACTTCACCCTTGTATTTTGCAAAAAAACTCAGAAAACAGCTAAAAACCACTAAAAACTCATACGACTCGCATCAGCTGTCAGGGTTTGTTTACCACAATAATTGTGGCAAACACGTCGAAAACGAAAAGGTATACGCGCGAGAGGGACAGTAAAAGTAAGTGCATCTCGTTTATACATACGTAATTATGTATAAACGCATCTCAGACTTCCCACCAGAGGCCCTACTTTGAAAATCGAAGTTCGTAGTTACGTTAGCTTCATCCCTGTCACTCGTCATTCGATACTAAATCGAGAGAAAGAGATAGAACTAACGTAACTTCGAACTTCGATTTTCAAAGTAGGGCCTCTGGTACTAGTCCAATGCCCACTCTATTCTATTCTCCCTCTACGACCATACCACAGAACCAGTAAATAAGACTTGACATTGACAGCTGAGTCAGCTGAACACAAAAGCCTCCAAGGCAAAATACGTAGGTTAGGTTAGTCACAAAGAGAATATAAAGAAGAATTGCTTAGGTTAAGTTCAGCAGTATATTATTTTAAGGATGAAGGATAAATTATTTTATAAAAGACGATTGTAAGGGCAAGGTAAATTCAGTATATCATGATATTCCAAATCATGGCATGCCAAATAAGAAGTGATAACATTTGAAAATAAAAAGATCCTCGAGGTGGTTTTAAATCCATAAAATTCATACTTCCTTTCCATTTTAGTAATATATAGATTAGATTGACTATGACGAAGCCTCGTCCTTGTGGCTGCAAAGGTTGCAGAACATGTCTAGTTTGCGAGACGCAGTACGGCGCCGACAAGTACAAAATTAAACTGGAGTTTGATAAAGATAAAAGCTACGTTTACTGTCCATTTTGTGATAAAGCCTGGCCAGGCTGGAATGTCGAAGTGTACAAGCAACATCCGAACCATGTCGGAACACCTATTGACTATCCCGGTGTATATATCCAGTTGGACTTCATTTCTGAGGAAGAGGAAGAAACGCTGATGAAAAATATAGATGAAGTGCCATGGGACATGTCACAGAGCGGTAGACGAAAACAGAACTATGGTCCTAAAACCAATTTTAAGAAAATGAAAGTCAGCACGGGTACTTTTGATGGATTTCCTCAATTTACAAAGTTTATACAAGATAGGTTTGATACCGTGGGTTTATTAAGTGGTTATGATGTTATAGAACAATGCTCTTTAGAGTATGATCCAAGTAAAGGAGCTTCAATTGACCCTCATATAGATGACTGTTGGATTTGGGGTGAGAGGATCATCACTGTGAATTGCCTGTCGGACTCTGCGCTCACTATGACACGTTACCATGGCAACACGAAGAAGTATAACCTAGAATGTGCAGAGAAATACTGTCCTATTGTGAAGCAGGACGGGAGTATTAATGTGGAATGTGAGGAACTAAATAAAACTGCATTTGAATCAAGTAAATCACAGGATGATTTGGATATTGTGGTCAGGATACCAATGCCAAGGTAATTTATTATTTGTTGTCTAACTTATATCATATTTCAATTTACGCTAAGCTCAAATGATGCTTTATATGAATTTAAATTCTACATGTTTACCTTCAATTTCAATTTGAATAAAGCATCATTTGAGCTTTACGCAAATTTAATTTAAGGTATTGATATTTTATGGGAAAATGAATTAGATTTAGAACATTCCGATTTGTAATTAAACATTGTTGTAAGTGTAATTTAATTTTTATTTACAGAAGGTCACTGCTGGTGTTCTATGGTGAACCAAGATACCACTGGGAGCATTCCGTCCTCCGGGAGGATATCACATCCCGCAGGGTGTGTATAGCATACAGGGAGTTCACCCCTCCTTACATGCAGAATGGCTGCCATCAAGAAATTGGGGAAGAAATACGAAAAGTTAAAACATTTTGGGATCATAGAGAAAAATACCAAATAGCTTGCTAATCACATTATATACTATATCAGTTTCTCCTTTTTTTAAGTAAAAAGTTCATTCAGATATGTTAAAAAAAAACCCAAGTGTTTAATTTATTTATTTTTACAATAAAAGTCAATAAATAATGCATAATTTTTAATAATTATATGATAACCATCCCGTTTTGTCCAGCTACTGGTCAAAGCAAAGGTCATCTTATTCATTTTAGTCATGAATATTGTTCTTTATGTACATACATTTCAGTTTCCTACTTAAAATGTATTAAACTTATAGTGCACATAATTTGTTTTTCACTCCTTATATTATATCCATATAACTATATATCATATTCTAAAATACGTTTTGTGCATTTGACTTAAAATAAACTCTTATCGAATACTTGATATTTACTCAAACGTCTGTTGGTCAGTTGTGTCACAAAGGTTGTGTTGTGGTTATATACTTTTAGTCTCGCCACATCTGTCCGCCAGCCGAGTCGCGCTGAACCGAGCTGAACGACGTCTTTTCCGCTCCTATTGTATAGACTTCTAGACCGACCAACTGACGAGTTTAAACTCGATGTGTCTACTTTTAATATGGCGACAATCCTATGACCACCTTATGTATAGTATCCGACTTGCAGAAACTTTAAATCTATTTGTATGTCGACACCTACTTTTTAATTACAAATCTATAATACCAATCCACAACCTCGATAATGAAAATACTGATTTCTAGTTCGTTATTAGGTCCCCTTTTTCCAAATGACTTCAGTCTTCTTGGACTTGGATTTAGTTGAAATTACAGCTGAAAAAACTAAGCGCTGTGACTAATTTTTTTTACTCTAGCATAATATGAGTGTCCCACTGCTGGGCAAAGGCCTCTCCCCTTACTCTCCACGAGTCCCTATTTGGTGCCTCTTCCGGCCAGTTGCAAAGGAATGCGTCCAAGTCGACCCGCCATCTCCGGCCTGACCCGCCTACGTCGGCCATTTTGCGGCACCGACTTGGTACGCTAGCCCACTGGTCCGAGTGCACGCGGCAGACGTGACCAGCCCGACATTATATTTTAAAGCACTGAAATCATAACATGTATAACAAAGCACAATGTAATTCTTTAGTAGTCCTATGTCCCTAGGGGACCCTATGATTCTTGGTGGTAACGTTTAACGCGAAGCAATAAAGTCGCAAAAGCTGCGGTTGGCTGACGGGATTAGTGACGTAATTCCATCAAATTTCGTCAGTTTGAATCAAAGCCCTGTGTTAGTCTTGCTGTTAAAAATTAAAGGTTGCTGCCTTTCTGTGCACTTTATTTAACCTACATAAAGGAGGACATATCAGCGCTAAGGACGACTAGGGGGGGAAACAGACCCTACTACGTTTGAATAGTTCCAGCTGGTAGGTGCGATGACAACGTAATGATGTGCCCTATAAAGGTCAGCACGGCTAGCACATGTTCTCCGCGACTTGTGACCGCGACGCGCGATGTGATATGCAATAAAGATTTTGAATTTGAATTTGAATTTGACTTTTTTGTTGCTCGGATCTCCCTTTATTTCTAATCTTTAATGATAGAGACGCACTGAGCGATAAGCGAGAAAATACAACTTGTTACGGGTAGCGTCGTCGTCAATATGTATGCCCACGACGTCCCCACGTGGAACGAGTACTACGTCCCAGCTATTCAATTGTAAATATAATTATATGAACGAGTAAACTAGAATAATTTCGATGTATAACGCAAAGATACCTATAGCCACAAGAAAAACTGCAAAATAAATCTGTACTGCAACCTCATCTTATGGCACTCAGGCGCATTCATGTTCTAAGCGACACTGGAGGACGGTTTTTCAAGAATGACAGTGAGGGACTTGAGGTCTGCTGTCTCCCGGGCCATGATCATCTGCTCGCGGATCTTCCACGCCATCAGCGCGCGCTCGCTCTTCATCTTGCGGATGCAACGTGCCAGGAGCAGAGCGAAGATGATGCCGAGGACCTGGGGATTAGACGAGACGTATTAACACTTTCACTGTCCATGCATTACATACCTAATGCACTGGTGATCTAGCTCGGTACGACCACACTTATTACCTACGTATGTAATAGTTATTTGTTATACAAGGGGGGAAAGTTGTATTTTACCTGCGAGTGTTCATTTGAAACACGAGCTAGCGAAAGGATTGTATGATTGACCACGAGCGAAGCGAGTGGTTCAAAAATAGAATCCTGAGCGTAGCGAGTGTTTCAACACACGAGACGTAAAATAACTTTTCACCCGTGTATAACACAAAACTTTTCACCTCACTACAGCGAGGAAAATAAGCTCAATTCTGCATTTTGCACGGTTTCCCGTAATTCCACAGGTGTTAATACTTCTTTCGTCACTCGAATCAGTCATTTTTAATAACAAAACAAACTAGAAAAACATGCGAATATTTAACGTTGACGCAAAGATGAAGGAAAACTGAAGCCCTGCTTTGAAATTCGGAGTTCGAAGTTACGTTAGCTCCATCCCTTTCTCTCGATCTTGTCTCGAATGGCGAGTTACAGGGATGGAGATAACGTAACTTCGAATTTCGATTTTCAAAGTATTCTATGCGTTGACGGCTTAATTAAAAAGTTTTGACTTAAGTTTTTTTTTTATTATTTCGGATGCGTTCTGTTCGCACATCGACTTACTTGGACTGTCAGAACATTTTATCCGTTTTAACAACAAGAATGGGGGTTAATGTTGAATGCTGATATTTATGAATTAAAATAAAGTTGTAAGACTGTATTTAGTATTTTTTACTCGATGCAATTCATTAATTGTGATGTTAAAAATTCAGCGGTTTTAACGTTTTACGTTTTGTTAGCTGTTAAATATCACTAAAGCTGCCTTCAAATGTCAAAACTCTTTCTTCACATGTGGATAAAAAGCGATTTTCTCAATAGATATCAAAAAAACAAAAAGGGCTTTCCGAGCTAGTGAGATAAAAAAAGAATTACCTATACCTATGTAATGCATGGGCATGCCGAGCCAGTGTCATTGATGGAAGCGAGGGACAGTTAAAGTGTTTAATATAGGCAGGTACTTAGCGCTGGTAAAGATATGGTATATGCAGATGTAATAGTATCAATTCCATTATATTATAAGACCTAGGTAGGTAGGTACTGTATAACAAATACATATAGGTAGCTGGAATTTAAAATTGGAACCATAAAAATATACCTACGGCACAATCGGCAAAACATAGGTAGAACTGACGTCCCTGATAGTCGATAGAACCTATGTCAAAGGGATATTTTGTTTAAAAAACATCTTAAATTTTGATTTACAACGTCACGTGACACGTTCTTACAAATGAGTGGGAATCAAAGTTCAGGCCAGTTCGATCAAGGAAACTTAGGTACGTGTGTTAGTTAGCAAAATAACAATATCACTCTCTTGTTGTTAAGTGTTGTTGTAAGTTAACGAATGATCCTAAGCGTTTAACCATCTCATCGAATATGTTGCTTACTACGTGTTTAGCCGACATTAACTAATCCTGAAAACCCTCGTGGAAACTTACGAAACGATTGCGAAAATGCTGGAATGGAAACGTAAAAAGTTACCTTAATAAACATGACCGAGACTCCCAACACCCCGATGACCGTGGCGTTCTGAATGACCATGTTGACCAGCGCCTCCTTGCACCCGCCGGTGCGCAGCCGGGTGCAGATGACGTCACCGGCGCCGGCGCAGCACGACGCGGGAACGGCCAGCGTCACTAGGTCGCCCCCCACCTCGGCCGTGGCGACCACGGTGGGCTGCCCGCCCGTGAACTCTGTGCCGATGTAGTCCAGGAAGGAATCGCTGCCGCAGCAGTTGAGCTGGAATATATTTGATTGGAAGTTAGCTTGGAGCCTTTAAACAATATAATCCAGGATATCTAATTATGAGTAAAATAAATGCTCTTAGCTGGTCTAGTTTTACCTAGTGACTTACTTAAAGCAGAGAATTTGAAGATTTCAATGAACTTATCTAGATCGAGAACTTATCTTAAGAATTTTTCAAATATTCGGGTGTTTGTCGTACTAAATTGACCCTGGTTCTTGAGCGCGTACTTACTTAAAAATGTCGCATAGCTACATAACTCGCATAACAGGGTAGGTTACTACTTTAGAGGTAAAGAGATATTAATATAGGAGTCTTTGTATAAAATAGTCATAGTTTATTGGCTATATCAAGATTGAACGTTAGTTGCGATGGATAGGTAGTATATCATATCAGTATGTCTAACCGAGTACTGCATGGAGTCTATCTCCGTCTGTATCTCAGGGTCGAGTGCGTAGTCGTAGACCGGGATGTACAGGTACTGCATCACCGTGTCCGTGTCCAGCGTGCACGCCAGCACCACCACCACCAGCGTTGCTACCAGGATCAGGCTCAGGAACAATGCGTACTGGAAACAATAAGCCAACTTTACGCCACGGACCTAAAAAAAATACGGACGTAACGTTTGCGCTAAAAAGGTGTGAAGCATGCAAGGTCGGCACTTTCGTTCGTTAAACACGACTTACCGGGCGCACGCAGGTAAACTAGGTAAGACAACGCGCTGAGCCACAGCAGGAGTGACAGTTTACGTGTGTGCGTCTGCACGCACGCAGACAGACATATTGCATGCTTCACTCGTGATTAGACGAGGTTACGTCCGTATTTTTTTTAGGTCCGTGCTTTACGCATTCACTGCCAGCCCACGAAACAAATTTTGCCCTCTTTAGGGTGAAGCCCGTAGGTAAGTTCTGCTATAGGTATTTGCTTTCATACAAAACTTCTGTTTGATTTACACGGCGACGCAAATGATTTGGATTTTCGTATGAAGCAGAAATTAAGGAAACAAAGCAGTTTTAACTCTCGTGTGATAGTAATAAGGTTGATATTGGTACAGGAATTTTATCTAAGATACTAATGGCTCGGGAGGACGGAATTCCTAACCACACGCCAGAGCGTAGCTGCAGCAAATAGTACTATAGTACCCGACAATCGGGTAGTACGGCGTAGAAACTCTATCATAGAGTACCCGATAGTTGGGCACTTGGCATCAATGTGTTCATATTCAGAGAAGTATTATACGGCTAACTAAGTATTATGGATCAAAAAATACAGCCCAATTAAGATGCAGCGTTAAAGGTATCATAGACTGCGGACGGAAAGACGAATAAACTGACAGCGTGGATCACTAAATACACAGTACTAAGTGCTATGATAGAATTGGTTTGGTTAATTTCAATAATTTAGTAGACAACGAATGCACGACAGCTTACGTCAATACCATAAACAAAACTTTGATTTATGCAATCGTGATTGTTCGCGAAATGTCACGTAATTTAGTACGCTGGTCAACTCTTTTGCTTGCACAAATCAGCATTACAAAAGAGTTGTTTACGCGTTATATTTGAGTTCAATGTCAATAAACTCGTCGATGTACTCTGAGATACGGTTCCATTCATTATTAAACCACTTAGAACCTTGCCTCAGAAATTCAAAAAATAATTTGACGTAACTTGTTTCTCAAGTCTTGACGCTATCATTATGAAAGGGTTCTATATGATGTAACAATACGAATTCACAATGGAATTTAAGAATATAGCGGTCGAGGTCAATAAACTCGGAAAACTCTTAACTTACATTCATCATCATCATCATCATCATCATCATTTCAGCCATAGGTCGTCCACTGCTGAACATAGGCCTCTCCCAAAGATTTGCACCTCACCCGGTTGGAAGCGGCCTGCATCCAGCAACACACACATAACTTACATTACATTAAGTATAATCTGTGTAAAACACTTACCAAATTAACTAAGCACGTGCTCTGCTTCAAGCTCCCAAAGAAGCCAAAGGACGTGATGATGAGAAGTAGCATCCCCAGGAACACCGATAGGGTCGACAGCGTCACGAACCGCCCGCTGCGGGCGCTCGCGTAGAAGAACGAGAAGTCGTGGTACTCCGAGTAAACGGAGATGCCCAAGACTATCATCAGACCGGCTACTATCTGTGGATACATCATCATATCATCAAGTTGCACGTCACCGACGACACCTAGCGAATTCCCGTAACATTCATCAGGTTATGGGCCCTACCCACGCAGCATCTTTCGAATAAATATTCACATACGTACATACCTTCACACCTGTCTCCCAATGGTATAGGTAGAGACTATGGAACACTAGGTGTACCGAATGAGGTATTTCGAATAAAGTAAAAGAATGAACGGAACCTTACGCCGGCTGTTTATTATAGCCACCATATAGAACCTTGTCGCTTTATAGTCAATGCTTTATTCAATTTTGAAGTCATTCCATTCATGTTGGGTAATGTTGCATTATTTCAAAGCGTTCCATGTTGGCTAAACAGTTAAATTTTGTGATGATATTGTAAATACACATAAAACTATATAATTTTTTACGATACACGAGTACACAGTTTAATATTGCACGAATTCTAGCTGTCTTTCCGTGACTCTAGCGTAGGAAAATTTAAGGTCTGTTCATCTTTACTTGTCTTATATAGTAAATAACTTTCTAACCTAAAAATGAACCTTTTTTGGCTAAAACAGCTCTTTTATCGTAAATAAAGTAAACCGAGTTACATTTTGGACATCACTTGGCCAATGTATTGTCTGTGATTGCTTTATTTTGTTTAAAATAGCTATTTTAGCCAAAAAAAGGTTCATTTTGAGGTTAGAAAGTTGTTTACTATATAAGACAAGTAAGGATGAACAGACCTTAGTAGTTGAGCCCTCTACGTGACAACTTCGCTATCGGCGCCTATTTGCTGCTCCATCCACCATTTTTTTAATTTATGACAAGAGAGTTCACTGTCAACTGGTAAAGTTCCTCGAATAGGTATAGGTACCTTCTATCTTTTTCACGTAGAAACTAAAATATTAAATAAATCGGAGAAATACTGGAAAAGGGCCGGATCTTAAGTACCTACCCGAAACCGACGTGCATGCATGACTCGATGTATGAATGTAGAAGAAGCGAAAGACATTTGTCAGGATCGTAGCAGGTGGAAAGAAGTAGTCTCTGCCTACCCCTCTGGGACACAGGCGTGATTTATGTATGTATGTATGTAAACTAAAATACAATATCAACGGTTCCATGCCACAATCGTCAAGTGACGTTATAGTACAAATGAAATAGTAAGAACTTTTAAACTAAGTGATGGAACCAGTAACTTAGACCCATGATGGATACTTGATTCTTATTTCACAGAAGATAAAGGTTATCCGTTTATTTTGCAACCATCAATTTATGGCCTATGTTTTTTAAATTAACAGTTAAGTCCATTATTAGTGCCTGGCAGCCTAAAGTGTCCCTATAATAACGCTGATGCCATCACCTAATTGTTTTATAATGTCATTATAAAATAAAGATGAGTTTATTGATTACCTAAGCACAAAAACATACAAAAAAAAGTGAGTTGTGAGTGTGTCATCCCTTTCTATAACCTTCGATATACCAATTCGAAGCGAGAATTCGCGATATCATGTACTTAGAACCTTCAGGCAAACCGGCGAGCTATTGGGACTTGTATTAAAAAAATCTGTACAAGTATACCTACAAACATTAGTGCCATCAACCAATTGTTTTATAATGTCATTATAACATTATTTAGGTGCTATTAAGGGTTATATTTTGTGTTACTTCGACTATCCGCCACCGTCACAGGTCCTCGCCACGCTACTTCTGCATAATAAACCGCGCCTAATTCTTAACTCATAAAACCTGTTTTCATAATAAATTAGTGGTCATTATCAGCACAACCAATACCATGTTTCCTGAACATAAACTGGCATTTAAGAAAATCTACTAATTATAGCTATCTAGCATACATTACACACATGGTATCTTTCTGTCTCATACATAATGTAAGTGAGGCAAACAGAAAACTCCTTAAGTTATGAATCCCTCCAGCGCCTATTATATATTCTGTTTAGAATCATATTTTATAGGTTTAAATACCATGTCCCTAGCCGATATGAATTTCTTATTTCTAATTTGAAAGAAAACTTGTTCAGAGTTCAGGAATCTTGAAAAGTGTGATGCCTTTGTGTCAAAACATAAGACTAAGTTCATAATATTTGTGATGCGATACGCATCGAATAATGAGGCCATGAGATTACATTGTTAATGCTCGCAGCCTCGAAATGCTAGTTAGTTAACAGAGCCCTCAATTGCACCTTATAACAAACAGCAACGGTAACTGCGCAGTTATATCACTTCAGGTTCTAAATAACCCATCAATAATTCACGCTTTATTGCCACCACTATGGACCCACATGACACACGCTAAGTTTGTTTTCCACGAACGCTAGAGCCTCGCGCCTGTGGCAACTATTTATAATACTTACAATAAACATGGTCGTGATCGTCAACAGGAGAAACCTGATCGATTTCAAATTGTACTCCGCTTCACTCTTGGTAAACTTCATGTTGTGCGCGTTCGACACTTCATTAGTCATGGTGATCACTTTAAACACCTTCCGAGCGCGAACATGAACTGCTGAGCTTAGAATAGGATATCTAGTTGATAATGCTGTGACGATACTGATAACGTAGACCGCTCCGCGCACTACCGCTGGAGACAATGGATAATTGCCACTTAGTTCGCGATAGAATATTCAAATTACGAAACGAGTAGTCGTAAAAGTCGTAAGTCGCACTGACGTGCACGGCACTGCGACTCCTAGATTTGTCTCGGTTTTCTGTGAAATCTTCAAGTTCATTGGTGACTGCTTTGTAACAGCCAGCCAGTTAAAACGATTGTTTTTTTTTTGGGCAGCGGACACGGCTGTCCCGCCACTGAGTTGACACTGCACTATTGGGTATTCGACTGGTTGTTTGAACACGACCCTGAAATGCCCTGGTCTGACCCACTCTGCGTTATTGATTTAAAATGTAACGACTCAATTATGACGTCTGTCGGGCGATTATGTTGATAATTATGTTTACTAACATTAGTAAGTTTGTAACACTGCGTTAAATTTTAGTGTGCTCGTAAAAATGAAAATTATCTTGTTGATAGATCTGTGTATAATCTTTCTTGCCGTTTTATTAGATAAGCGTATGCCCGACAATGTGTGTGTACAGAACATTGCTGGTCAGCTTTCGATTGGCAGGAGCCCCCTTTTCTGCGGCTTCTATTCCTGAATACGGGCCCTTCGAGTAAAATAAAATGTACAAAAATAATGTAGGTATGTTTACGTTTTGATCGAGTGAGATTTCGTGAACATTTTGAAAATTAATTGTACTAAGTTACTTGTAGGTATATTAAACATTGCCTAAACATAGGTATTTCGTTTTTACGCAGTACTTCAGTCGTCGGTTTCGCTTCACCTGCGTTATCACCGGAACTGACTTTACCAAGCAAGAGAAAGAATATGTAACATGTATGTATGTACCTATGTCACGTGGGTGTAATAGGCTTACGTTTTCGGAGCACGTTTTAGTCGTAAACAAATGTAGATCACGTTGCAATTTCTTGTAAACCTGGGCATCTATTCAACTAGATAAACCATATTGTCGTTGATGTGTTAGCGTATTGTTTTTAACTCAGCTTCCATTACTGTCAAGTCAATAAGAGCTATCAAAACTTTGACGATACGGAAACAAGCCAAAACAATAAGGTTTTACCGATTTATTAAATGTTGCATATTAGGGCGTTTTCCAAAAAAAGCACCCGTAGTTAAGGACAAAAATTAACGACGGTAACTTTTTCCATTACGTCACGGTAATTAACTTAATTGCTCATACAAAAAATAGTGCCATCTCAGACAGACAGAGTGAGGATTGCAACTGCTTCGGTTATTGAATGTAAGATACGGCCTACTGGCGTATGTGGGCAGTAAATAAATATTTAACTAATTATTATCGTGACGTAATGGAAAAAGTTACCGTCGTACATTTTTGTCGTTAAATACGGGAGTCTTTTTTTTGAAAACGCCCATTTATAATTATAACATATAAATATAACATTCTGTTTCGTACGGATAAACAAACTACAATGTTTCATCATGATTATTTATCCAGCTAATCGACGCCGTGATCCGATAGCTTATCAGTTTCACATTGCCGCGAGCAGCCCAATTTTGTTTTGGGAAAATTCGCTTTTGTATTACACCGCACGCTACCAGAGCGAATGTTATCTACTGCATCAAAACGATCGATCTACCTAGATATATGTAACATGACTGAGAGAGAAAGAGGTTCTAGAAAATAATGCGTAGGTACCTACTGCAAAAGAGTGGAATGCGCTTCCGTCGTCTGTATTTCCGAGTGCATACAACAACATCTTGGGTGAGCTCGCTTCATCGTCGACAAAATCATCGTTTTCCAAGGGCAAGAGCAAAAGCAATATGAATAACAAAATTGGAGAAAATAATAAGTGACGCTTTGTACCTGATTATTGAACTTTAGACTTTCAAATATGTATAACCTTCGGTCGATGACTTGAGTTGAGAACAAAACCGATAAGTACCTACTCATAAACTCGAACTTCAAGGTCGGAAAAAGAAAACAATAGTTTAAATTTTAATGATGTACGGGCAATAAACTTTAATTGTAAGGCTCCCATAGAACCATGACATAATGACAGCGTCGAGTCTAAAGAAACAATCTACATTGCAATGAATGATTGTCTTTCTGCGACAGGGTTTTATAGTGGCTAAACAATTTAAGTTATTTTCTCTACTACTGAATTTTCTTAATGTTACCTATCTACTCACTCAGAGTTCATCATTAAAAATACCAATGGTTATATACCATCCATGTTTTTAGTGTAGAATTTTAATTTTGTAAGATAATAGTTTCTCGATTTTGAGATTCATTTTAAATTATTAGTAAACCTAAGTATATATCAAGTATTTTTCAGATTGCTGTGGTCTCTTAGGGTTCATATTGGACCTTATTTTGTCAATAAAAACCTTATAGACAACATGATTACAATAATTTTTTTAAAGGGGACTTCAACCTCTGGCAAGCAGTCCTATAACGCGTCATATGTTTTATATGTCATTAACTCATTATGTCTTATGTCTCTCGTGGAAGGACGTAAGAGGTAGCCAGGAAGATAAAAAAAAAAAAGATGTTTACTACGGGTTTTTATTAACTTGTAATGTTTTTTATTTAGATTAAATCTTGCAAGTCATTTTGAACCAGTTCCCGTCAATGGAATGGGCTGAAGTTTGGACCACGTATACCCACCTACCTGATGACAATGCAATATTATGGTATCTAAGAGCTGGTCTGATGATGGAGTCAGAAGGTGGCGACAGGATCTCCGCTATACTTAACGTAGACCCACCGTGTTGGGACTCGTTAGTTATGTCTTGATTTTGACATTGCAAAGAAAGTACAGTCAGCAGCTAAAGCTTGTTATGAAATTTTTGAAAGAAACTTAATGAGTCAGTATATAGGCCGCACAGGGCCTCTATTCAAAACGGTACCAATCAACTTTGAACTCTTGTCGTATTGTAAATGTTTTGATAGCTCTTATTTGACTTGACAGTAATGGCGCCCGAGTCAAAAACAATACCATAACCTAACAGATCAAATATGATATAGTTTTTACCGCCCAGGCACTTTTACACGTCAAAAATCAAGCAGAGAATATTCTATAAAGAATTAACAAATTATTAAATATTTAGTAAGTAACAAGCATACATCACCAGTAAAACCCGTATTGCAATCTAATCAGGGTTTCGTAAGGATTATATCTTGACTTTAAATGTTTGCATTTTGGAAACAAACAGCTATGACTCAACTCCCTAGAGCAAACCTGCTTGTTCCAAACGGAAAATACCTACCTCCTTATACATAGGTAGTGGTCCCATAATTAGCAACGCTTGCGTTTTCTTCATATTACTTTTCCATTTTGATAACCAATCAATTTATTGACCTCCGATATGCCGACGACACTATTCTTCTGGCAACATCCATGGAAGATATGAGTAAGCTGTTCCGAAGACTCGAATTAGAAAGTAGCAACATTGGTCTCGTAGTGAACAGAGCGAAGACTAAAGTGATGATAGTTGATCGAGAGGGGCCGGAAAGCTAGCAAATGTCACCTGCAACTTTCCTGGTATTAATATCTTCGACCGCTATGTGTACCTGGACTCCCAAATCTGCAATGACGGCATCTGTGTCACCGAGATAAAGAGACGAATTGGGATGGCAAAGGATGCTATGACCCGTTTAAAAAACATCTGGAAGAAAAGAGGAATTGATATCAAAACCAAGATCAGACTAATACGATCTCCTTATATGGAGTAGAAACTTGGACAATCCTGGCCCTGGAAAGACAAAGGATTGATGCATTCGAGATGTGGTGCTGGAGACGAATGCTAAGAATACCTTGGACTGCGAAACGCACCAATGCATCGATCCTGAACCAGCTCCGAATAAAAGCTCGCTTGTTCACATTACCAGTGGAGTCCATGATGGTAGGGGTGAGACGGTAACCACTTTGTCAGTCGGTTAAAATCAGATTTAATTACAATTACACATGCGTATATATACAATAACGGCCTTTACTCAGCACAGTTCGGACCGCGGGAAACGCCACGCGCCATCCACGCGCCAGTCCGTACCGTAGGTTTTTTACTATTGTACTATTACAGTTGCATTTACACGTACGGTTCGGCGCGAAGATTGGAATGGCGCGTGGCGTTTCCCGCGGTCCGAACTCTACGTGTAGCCGCTAATGTTAACTTACTACAGTACTAACGAATGCACGCTAGATATACGTACAGATAATGTCTAATCTAAATGCAATTCATCAATACGTGAATCGATAACAATTACGGAACACACTAAATGCCGACAATGCATTAAGTATTCTTATTTCGGCCACACAATGCGCAGAGGTGACGTAGAGGGGTTTGGGTAAAAGTGTTGTCATTTGCAAAATTCATGTGAGCGGCCATTCGTAAAAGTGGCAAATTATGATAGAATTATTTAAAATAAACATATTTTATTATGTAATGTAATACTCTTAAGTGCATCGAGCCGAGATATTTAAATATTCATGCTTGGGCGTACTTTTGTACTAAAAACTGAACATTTAAATCTTTAAAATCTCCGCTCCGATATTATTTAACGCCATAAATTATATATGTATATCTATATGTATTTAGAGGTCCTCTAAATAACTATGTAAGAATCATCCGAGGCCGCTGAAAAAAATAATGACAATATTCTTTAAACAAATTTACCCAATGCCCTTTATCTGAAAAAACTGATTGTGGTTGGGAACACCGAAGGCAAAGATCGCGCGATCGTTCTCCAACAAGATGGACATCAAGTGAAATAATTGTCATCCTCCAAATTATACACGGTTGTAGGAGACGCGCTGGACCGAAGCCGGTGGAGGTAGATCATCCGCTCCAGATGCAACCCTGATGCTGACCACGATCCTCAGATATGAGGGACCGACCCCAGAGAGAAAGGACTTGAAAAAAACTTTGGCGTTTATACAAAGTTGTACAGTACGCCTAGCCTTAACGCAAAAATGCTAACTTTTCTGTTTTCTATTGACACAAAATATAAAGTTGACATTAGCGGTCGACGCTATCCGTCATCACTCATCAGGGCCCGTATTATGGTCGACTTTATCGCGGTGGTTATTGCATCTGTCAGTATCACACCTACATACTGGTCAGAAAGTGACAGATGTTTTATCCACGTTTACTTATCTACATCGATAAGGTTACGTCAATCCCATGTTTAACGATCGGGTGGGCCGTGAAAGTTTAGTGTTTATTTTTTATTTTTGACAAAGTGCGTTCGGCGCTTGAAGGCTTGTCACAAACTTAATTTATTTATTGGGCTAACATCATAAACAAGTCTGCAAAAAATCAAAACTACCGGATTTGACGCAAGCTCTGATGTATACATAAAGTTACTGGAGTACAGTTCGATTCCCGGTTAAGGCAGACAAATTTCCGAAAATCAATAAACGCAGTATTAATTGTTTTCAAAAATAAAAGTAAGTCATCTTTGTGTAGAATTGGGTATTTTCAATATTTAAGGTAGATAGGTAGTTGCTATCCATGTGGCGTCCGTTTTTTCCACCCTGTATATACAATGTTAACTTACTACAGTACTAACTAATGCGCGCTAGATACACGTACAGATAATGTCTAATCTAAATGCAATTCATCAATACGTGAATCGATATCAATTACAAAACGTGCCTACCGGCACAAAAACCGCCTAACATCCATTAGCTGCCACAATCTCGCGATTGACATAAATCGTGCTTGCGAGCTAAAGCGATACCGTACGCCAGCCTTTGAGTAATTATATTTATTATATTATATTCTACTAGTGTGGACGCCTCAACTTGATTTCTTGTAAAACTTGTTTGAGCCGATCGGCACAAACGCGCTCAGTCTGTGCCGGACGGCTTCGGCAGCTCGACGCATTGGAGTGAAAAGTGTTACGTCTAAATATGCCTTCATGTGTACTGAGGTACTGTAAAAACTGCTCAGGAAAATCAAATAAAAGTGAAGGAGTTACTTTTCACACGTAAGTTTACTGCATTTTCGTTAATCACGCTTAATTTAATTCATGATAGGTAATATTTAGTCATGTGGCCGCCATGTTTCGTTAAAATCAAAGAGTAACATAATAGGTTTACGCAGACCTGACAATATCGACGTGCAATGTTAATATAGATAATGAAGTTGTTTTGAAGTTCCCTATCAGACATTTATTGATATATAATACTAGCTTTCCGCCCGCGCTCAGGCGCGTACACATAGCGATCCGTTTTACAGGTCCCTTATTTGATGGCGTATGTAGTTGTATGAGCGAGTTCACATCCAAAACAGTAGGTATTCTGGATCCAGTAAAAAAGAAGATTACAAGGTGAAAAGATCCGTTAAAACGGATCCCGTAAAAACGGACGTTCTATGTGTACGCGCCCTTACAGATATAGTTTACATCACCTTTAAAGGTTTTTTTTAAAGTCTAGAACTTGAATTTTAATGTTTTACAACTTTAATTTCATGGCTAACCTTACCTACCTTGAGTAACCTTTAAAACAAAAAATGCCATACAAAGTAAATTCACTGCCCTTCTGTCACCATTACGTTTTTTTATACGACCCTTATAGATAGATAGATAGATAGATAGATGTTTTGCCGATTACGAAAAAAAAGGTTAACGTTGTTAATTATTAACACAATGTATTATTTATATTTATTATAGCTTTCCTCGGCCGGACCATGAAAAAAGAGAGGCATGGATTCAATTTGTCCAAAAGAATCGGAGTGAAGAAACGTGGTTACCTTCAGCCCATACCCGCATATGTTCCGTGCATTTTAAAGAAGACCAAAAATATACCTCAAAAACAGGACGAGTCTACCTGAAGAAATATGCAGTACCATGTGATAATGTAAGAATTTTAATTTTATGTATGTAATATATTATATGTACGGTAGTTAATTATGTATAGCCAATTTCGAAAATTAATTCGATTTCATACACATATAAGGTCTTTCAAAATTATAAGTACAGTCAGAGTCATAAATATATGTACGAGGGGCGGCTGAAAAGTAATCTACCTAACAATGAAACAAAAGACTGTCGTGGCTAATTTTTTTTTATTTTTCTATATAGTCCCCTGCTAGTAAAATGCACTTATTAAATTTTTCAAATATTGAATTTAAACCATTAAAAAAAAAATCTTTCGGTTTGTCGTCAAAAAAGTCAGTAACCGCAGCCTTCATTTCGTCATCGGTCATAAACCTTCGTCCCCTGAGGTCTTTCTTGAGAAGTCTAAACAGAAAATAGTCACAGGAGGCTAAATCTGGACTATAAGGGGGGTGGTCAATGGTTTCGAAGCCATTGTCTTTAATTGCTAGCTTCGTTGTGCGGGCGGTATGCACTGGTGCGTTATCGTGCAAAATCAGAATACCTTTGTTTAGTTTACCTCGCCGTTTTTCTTTTATTGTCTCTCTTAGTTGGTATAGTAAGTTTGAGTAATAATCAGCATTCATTGTAGTTTTCTTCGGTAAATAATCTATGAGCAAAATCCCTTCTGTGTCCCAAAAGATTGTAGCCATAAGTTTACCTGCCGATGGACAGACCTTGAATTTCCGAGGCGGCTTCTCATCCTTAAATTTCCACTGTAACGACTCTTGCTTACTTTCCGGGTCCCATTGTCGAATCCAAGTCTCATCACATGTTACAATTCTAGAAATTATTTCTTCCTCTTTCCCTCGACTCATCTCCAAAAACTCTTCGCAACATTTGACACGCCTCTCCATGTCAAATGCAGTCAACATTCTGGGGACCCAACGTGCACTAACCTTGGACATGTTCAAATGCTCATGAATTATTTCATTGACTCGCTCTTTACTGACGCCCACATCTCTAGCTATCTCCCACTGCTTCACTCGTCGGTCCTCTAATATAATTTTTTTCACCCTGGCTACATTTTCATCGGTGACGGCCGAAACTGGTCTTCCGCTACGAGGATCATCTTCCAGACTCTCACGACCTAACTTAAACTGCTTTGACCAAAACTTTATAACAAATTCGGAAGAACACAAACTGCCAAACACACGTAACATACGCTGTCTGATCTCCGAAGGCGTATTCCCTTCTTTAGTCAAAAACTTAATCACCGCACGCTGCTCGATTTTATCCATTTTCACTTTTTCTACCGACATGTTTGAAACAATTGTAGGAGACAAATAAACGTGATGCAATAAACAAATGAATGTAATACATTTTGAAAATAGAATAACAAACGAATATAAATCCATACCAGCCAGCATTATTTTTGTATATATTTCTGACCAAGGAGATTACTTATCAGCCGCCCCTCGTATATATATATACAGTGGTGGTCACATAATTAGGGTCACTTGTTTTTTTCCCATACAATTGCCTACAAATATAGCTTTTCAATTTTGACAACCAATCAAAAAGTTCTTAACCAATTATATTTTTAGTTACACTTATCGTTAACTAATAAAGTAAAGTTTAAATATATGTACAATTTATCTCTGTTGAGATTGGATCTTTAATTTTATAAGGATTTGAAAAAATAAATACTCGGCGCTCATACAAAGTTGTAGAATTTTGTATGGACGCATCAGCACTTTGTTTTTAAATCCTTATAAAATATAAGGTCCGTTTTTAATATTAGTTCACGGTACATCAGTTTAAACCTTAGTTAATTATGTAAAGTAAAATGTATTTAGCAATGTTCGAAAACTTTTTGATTAGTGGTCAAAATTGAAAAGTCATACTTGTAGGCAATTGTATGGGGAAAAAACAAGTGTCCCTAATTATGTGGCCACCACTGTATATGTCTATAGGGTTATATGCCACTGACAATAAGGTTTGTCTACCTATATTTGATGCAATAGGTGAATAGACATTTATGCTTTGGACTATACAATCTCTGGCTATGGCATCTACAGGCGAAAATAATTATTTTATATTTGGTAAAAAAGTTGTTGTGCTGGTACGGTCGATGTCAAAGATATGTTTAAATTTTTCACCTTATTCCATAATAAGGTCTTAAAGTGTCAACATATGTTTGACGTCAACTGTACAGGACGTACCAGAGGTCAAATTAATGTCGGAAACGAGTCAATAAAAAATGTTACTATTACTTAAACTAATTAAAATATGCTTTATTCTATTTATATATGTCATAGCCAGAGTTTGAGGCGTTAATTTTGAAAGAGCTTATAATGTTTTTGGACGGAGTTTAAATCTTTGCAAGGTTACAAAATAGTAGATAGCTCTAATTATAATGCATATTTAATTTATTTTCAGACAGCAAAACTTGGTGAACTAGAAGTATCAGAAACTTTGTCTGAACCAGTAAGCGATTCTGAATCGATTTTTGACTCTCCTAGAAAAATTGCACTGAAAAAACTATTACGCAAGGAATTTGCAGCTAAGAAGAAACTTTCAGAGAAATTGAAAAATGTACAACGACATAATGTTTATCTCAAGCAAAGATGTGCCTCATACAAAGCAATTATAAAGAAATTAAAATATAAATTCTGTCTTAATTATAATGTAGCAAAAAAAACTACACTAGCCAATCCATGATTAAACGTGCAAGAAAAGGTATGAAGACTAAAAAGAGTCTAAGATGCCTATAACTTCAGCAAAACAACGAAAGACCATCAAAATCAGGACACGAAAATTGTATGACTTTTGACCACATAAAATTTTCACTTAATACTTGTTGACGAAACCTACGTCAAAGACGATATTTTAATATTACCAGATGATCAGTATTACACGAAAGTTGAAGGAGAGGTTTCTCCCCATTTATAAACGATTATTGGAGTTGAAAAGTTTGGCTCCGAATATTTAGCATGGCAGGCAATTTGTCAATGCGGTGATCGCAGCCGAGCTTTGGTCACGACTGGCACAATCAATAAGGAAATCTATATTAACGAGTGCTTACAGAAACGGTTGGTACCTTTTGTTCAAAAGCACGATACTTCAACATGATTTTGGCCAGATCTGGCGACAGCCCACTATGCTAAGGACAAGATCAGATGACTTGAACGTAATGCCATAAAAATCGTGCCTAAAGACCTTAACCCACCAAATGTCCCACATTGTCGCCCCATAGAACGGTACTGGGCTCTGGTCAAGGGAGTTTTACGTAAGGCCCGTAAGTCTGCACGAGACCAAAAAGATTTCCTCACCAAGTGGAATTCAAGCTGCAAGAAAGTGACAAACGACACTCACACGTTTAATGGAGGGAGTACGGCAAAAATTACTACAGGAGTGGGGTTAAAAAAAGTTAAATAAAAATTTACTGACACATGATAATTTTAACAATTTATAAAAAAAAATGTATTAAACAGTTGAACTCATAACTCATAATTGAATGGTTTTTAATTTGGCGAATCCGCAGCGAATCAGTCCTTAGGCCGGCAATACACCCTTAAGTTGAATTGCTGTAAGTTTTGAGACGCAACCATGGGTAAGAGTGAGTGGCAAATATCTGCATCTCTCTCTTGCATATAGTTTTGTTTCAAAACTTACAGTAATAACTTACAGGTGTAATGCCGGCCTTATGTTGCAGTTTAAATTATTTTATTTCATTACTTATATCTGCACCCATAGTGCATATCTGCATACATAATGGCTTCTAACTATTATTCTTTAGAAAATCCGTAGACTACAGTAGGATTAACACCACACTAGTTAAAGTACTTAATTGGTTTACTAGCAACAATTTGCTACTAAATGCTAAGAAAACGAAATGTGTTAGGTTCGCTTTGCCTAATGTTAAACCGGTACATTCTAGTATTTTTCTAAATGACGAGTGTTTGCAAATGGTAGATAAGGCAATTTTCTTAGGCATAACATTAGATAAATATTTGCAATGGAGTCCCCATATAGCTGTACTGGCAGGTAAACTAAGTTCGGCAGCTTACGCCGTTAGGAAAATTAGACAACTAACCAATGTTGAGACAGCTCGCTTAGTCTATTATAGTTATTTCCATAGTGTCATGTCGTACGGTATTCTGGTTTGGGGTAAGGCAGCTGACATACAAACTATATTTGTGTTACAAAAAAGGGCCATTCGTTCTATTTACAACTTAAACTCCCGTGACTCTTTAAGAGAACTTTTTAAAGAAATTAATATCTTGACTGTAGCGTCTCAATTTATTTATGAGAATATTATTTACGTTATTAGAAATTTAGATTCTTTCACCAAAAATTCTGATATACATAATTTAAATACCAGAAATAAAAATAAAATCGCTATCCGAAAATTCCGCGTCCGTAAAGTATATAAATCATTTGTTGGTCAATGCATTCATTTCTATAATAAATTACCTGACGAAGTTTTAAAGTTACCCTTTCCAGCACTTAAAAGTTACTTGAAAAGGTCGTTAATGTCTAAAGCGTATTATAGGATCGAGGACTATCTAACAGACAAAAATGCATGGCCTAAATCCGAAACTTAGTCAATAATAATTTATTCAAATGCAAAATCTTTATCTTGTCTAGGGGACACCGTTGATGTAGGAAAACATATCGAAACTTTTATGTGGTCGTCTCGCACCATCTTATATACACATAAGTATGTGTTTTTTTTTTTTCTCTATCTCTCCCGTAAGGTTCTTAATTGGCATGTTTTCCTGCTGAACTACGCATGTTATTTAATACTATATTTAATTTAATATTTATAGCTTTATATAATGCTAGACTAAGTAGTACCATTGTAATAAGAAATATGTTTAAAAAATGACTGACTGCTGAGTTTCTTGCGGCGTTTCTTCTCGGCAGTGGTCTTCTCTTGGGAAGCGCTGGTAGATTCTTGACGTGTAAAAGTGCCCGTGCGGCCTACTTACTGAATAAATTTCTTTTATCTTTTTTTTATCTTTTATTCCCATTGTACACCGTGAATTACCATCGTGTACCTAGGTAGAATAAACTGTATGTCGCCTCTGTTGCGCGCTCACTTTATGTATAAGAAAACGAACACCCCGCACACCGCGCATGCCCCTCCGTCTTCAAATTACTCCGTGTCCTTTGTTAGAAATATCTGTTCTAGTGTAACGTAATAAAATAATTCAATGACGCCAGCCATCTTGTTTCTGTTCGTGTTTCCGTTTCAGACTCAAATCAAACATTATGTTTCAGCGATAGGGCTAAATATTACAACAACAAATATATCAATTATCGTCTCAGGCTTCCTTTCCAATTTTTTTTTATGTTTTTGCCTGGCGACTGTATGAGTTAAGGTTTTTTACTTGCTGAACAATTAATTCGAAAGAAATGCCGAGGCAATAAACCTTGTCCGGGGCTAGTTTATTTATAATTTCACTGGCGGAAGGAAGCGGATATAGAAATAGAAATAGAAATAGAAATGGTTTATTCGGTGCTAAAATAAAATATCCTATTTTATATAATAATAATAATATATAAAATAGGATATCCCGGCCGATTGACCGCCATGATATTTTCCCTGAAAATAACCTTTTAAGACTATAACAGCTATGGGATTAACTCTTTGAACAAAGCAACCGCGAGCAAAAGTTTAGTTAAATAATTCCCAAATTTTGGAGATGATCATTTAGACTTAATTAGTTAGTTACTGGGTTTCTAAAGATATTTTGTCGTCATTGAAAAATAAAACTGCTTGACTAGGCATTTTATTTAATAAAAATAAGTTACAATCTGTAACCTTAATTATATTGTCGTTTAACTAAGCATTAATTTTATTAGATAAACCTTTAATACTGCGCTCTAAATGGTTACTTTGGCCTCAATACTTACAATTTGATTTTTCATCAAATGCGACTAATACTGCATTTAGCTCACAAAACCTATTCTATGAAGTAATTCATAGAATAAAATGTGACTGCGTTATCTCCTATTTTATTAAATGAAGCTCTGATTTATTTTAACGATATTTATTTTAAAGGACGGAGTTTACAAGTGTACAATTATGCGGCAAAAAAACACATTAAAAAAATATCGATAAAACAAAGGCAACTCTTCTTTCAGCCAGTACTTTTAAGCGGCTGTCTGCGTCTGTCCGTAGAAAGGAACATAGACAACAGGTTTAATTTTTTCTCCATCAGGGTTAAGGCATGTGTTGGCATTCAGCACCCGTTCTTGAATTTCCATTCTCCTCCTAACGCGCTCCGACTTGGCTTTGCGGATAGAACTGGCCAGCGAGAATGAGAACACGATGCCAATCAACTGGAAAAAAAAGTTTATTGATAAGTACATAATAATATCAACGAGTAATACGAAAATATCGAAATCAGGCAGTCGAGTTTATGATGATTATGATATTTAGCTTTAATTGCAAAAATACCATTTATTTATTACACGACTGCCTAAAAAAGGAGTGTAATGTTTTCAGGTTTCATGTATGTATGTATGTACGATTCTTTATTCCACCATAACTTCTAAACGTCTGAGCCTATTTAGATGTGTGTGGTATCGTTAGAATCCTTTCACCATCCCGGGTTACATGGTTCTGAATTTAAGATGATATGGTTGGAAAACGCAAAACAAAATACTCATTTTGGTATGAACTTTATTTTATATGCAATAACGTCCATTTTGACTAGCCAAAATTTTAATACAGATCTTTAAAGAATTATGGATATTTTTTCCAGAACTGTAAAATTTGACAACTTCATTGTGTTTTTCGCGTAAAATATATATAAATTTCTGTAAATCAGGATTTTTTTCACATTTTTTGGTCCATAAATTTCGGAGAAAGGGGGGACGGGGGGACGGTAGTTTTTTGTAAATTTTTGGCTATAGGTAAATGAAAAGGTATGTCATGGAAAATTATAACAAAAATAGTTTTAAAATTTACAGATTGAGCCCTTTTCATATGACACCCCGTTTGCCATAGTAAAATACGTTTCACTTTTCAAAAGTTTCAGAGAAAACTGCTGTGACATACAGACAGACAGACAAATAGACAGACACCGAAGTCTCACCATAACGGTTCCTTTGTTACCATTTTAGTACGGAACCCTAAAAACGAAGTAAAGGGTGTTCCACGGTATAACCGTAGTAAAAATCAAAACAAGTTGGTTCTTTGTTGCAGTCGAGTTAACCATGCATGACACGCAAACTAACCTACCTATAAACTGTTTTCTATCGTTTTAGATAATTAAAGGTTGTTAAGGCGCGACCCATACTATGAAGTTATTAGATAAACACAATTTGTACCTACCTAGAGTGAAGAATGCCCTATTCTACAAGAGTTCCTATATCACTGCCATACGAGTCTATAATAAGCTGCCTGTTAAATATAAAATTTTAAATACAAATAATTTTAAAACTGCACTGAAGAATTGGCTAATTGACAAAGTTTTTTATAATTTAAATGAATTTTTTAACCATGTAGAACCATAATTGTTTAATTATTGCATTTAAACATTGTAAACTTAGGCTAATTGGTTTTAATTATTATTACCTACTTCGTATTGTACGTCCGACCCGGGCAAACTGTTGAAACTTTATATCTTAAGTACCATCTAAATTGTACACAGTTATACAATAAAGACTTTTGATTTGATTTGATTTGATTTGATAGGATATAAATTAAAGTAACGCAAGAGCTGGATCCTCTCATTTATAAACGACCAATAAATCTATTTTAGTTAAGTGTGCTTTAAAATTAATTATGGTTATTGTTGTTTTTCTTTTCCGTTGTTTTGTTTTAATGTTAAGTGTGTCACTTATCCGTCTCTTCACCGAGCGGTCCGAACGGAAGACCAGCGCTGGCTTTAGGCTGCGGCTCCACTGAGGCGGAGATGAGCGGAGTGGAGCGGAGCTGTGCCTATATTAACCAATAGAATCTAAACTAACGTGCGCAAGGCGCGCTCGACGGGACCGCATGAGCCTTCTATTGGTTTATATTGGCACAGCTCCGCTCGTCTCCGCCTCAGTGGAGCCGCAGCCTAACGGCTAGCGAATGCTGAGTTGGGTCCGTTTCGCAACAATTTCTCTGTGTCTTGTTCTTTTTGTATCTATGTAGTGTGATTTTGTATTGTTGCGAATAAATGTCTCTTTATCTTTATCTTTATCTAAAAGTTTTTTACACATGCAAATGTCACAATGAAAGATAAGGATGAAGCATATTTCAAGCACATTAGCTATTTTGTGTTTATGACTGAGGGGGGGGGGGGGTTAGTTAAAGCATTATTTGTCACTTTCTGTCAAATCCTAACGTCACATTGAAAGGGGACTATACTCGGTTCAACCTAGGATGATGCCTGTGACAGTTCATATAAATAAACACGTATCACTGATTTCTTTCAATTAGGTATAACATGAATACTACATCGGTAAAAATCTAGCGACGTCGTTTTAAATACCTCGCTTAATACTCGTAATACTATACTAAGAGATTTCAATTAAGAAAGAAAGACATAATCCTCGATTGAACTGAGTACCTATAAGCATACTTTAAGCACACTTTAGCTAATTTGAGTTTATAAATAAGAGGGCCTGACTTTGCAGGTAATAAATAACCAATCCCTAGATCTCCAATTCTGTTAACTAGAGAAATTAGAAGAGCCAAAAACAAATATGTACCATGACATTTATGTCAATAGCCATCTAGTTTTAAAGGAACATCACAACTACCACAATAAAAAATCAGAACAGCTGATCCATGTGTAAGACTTCACTTTCACTTCAGACTTCAAAAAAAACTACACACCTGAATGAAAGCAATAGTCATAGCTCCGGCACCAAGGAGCCCTGCGCTCTGGTACACGAGGTAAATCACTCTGGGCAGGCACCCGTTGGCATACAGCTTGGTGCACTCAGCGACGGAGGTCTCGCCAACGACCTGGTAGTGGGCTTCAGCGCAGCAGGAGTTGGGGACGGTGATGTTGGAGACGGCGATGCCAGAGACGCCGGCGGGCGGGGGCACGGCGTGCCAGTCGAAGTAGGTGTCCACACCGCAGCAGTTCAGCTGGAAGATAGACAGGAAAACTTTATTCAGACGCAGGAACAGCGGACGTGGCGAAGGCTGACTCAGCGAAATGACGTCACAGATAGCTTCGCGACGCTGGTATTTTGCCAGCAGTTGTATCAAAAGAAACCGAAAAACGGTTCGACAAGAGACCTAAATAAAGGCCGCTTTACAATGTAGGCATATTTTATGGATTTGCCCCAAAGTATATCACACTCGTTTTACAATATTAGGTAAATTAACACACGGAATATTAATGATTTCGTTACTTGTTTACTTTTATTGCGTTTTTTTTCTTTATTTTTGTTTTGTTTACGTTAGTTTAGTGTGTGTGTAATCATTCGTGGTTTCACTTGATGGTTCCAACGGAAGACCAGCGCTGGGTTTAAAGCCAGCATAACGCTGAGTTGGAACCATTTTGTGACAACAGGTATTTTGTCCATGTCAGTATTTTGTTGCGTATTTTTTGTATATTTGTCACGAATCAATGTTTATTCTATCCTATTCTATTCTATTCTTAAATTCCAACCCAGATGCAAACAAAAAGTATTCATTAGTATTTACATTATATTTTCTAATCTAATTAAGTACCTACGACATTCGTGATAAAAAACCTTTTACGTGAACATTGTTTATCGCTGGCCACCATTATAATCACGTGTGGCTGTATAAATATTGTATAGCTTAATACTAATGAGCGTCGTTGGTACCACGTTGTTAATTAACAGTTCTAATGCAGAAAATTAAACGGCCGATGTTACGTTGCGACATGGACTCAGTTATACTTGGTGAAACCACATTGTTTTCGATATGTTATCGTATCGTATCATATCGAATAGAGCCCCATTAAGTAAAACGTCTTGTCCCAAATGTCTATAAAATTAATAATTAAAAGAAGTTTCCCGGTCTATTTCAATATTCAATCTATCTTTTATATGGTCTACTGAAAATATAAAAAGCTATAACTTTTACATTTCCGTCTGAATAGTTATGAAGTTTACACTTGTGATTTATTGGAATTGACTATTTGGTTATAAACACTGATTTGTAATTCATATTTGTTTTATGTTGTTTTAGGTCATGTTTAAAATTTGCTGGTAGGATCTTGTGCAATCGCACATCGCTATCACACTCACACCACATTCAGTCCATTGCTGGGCACAGTCAAATCAAATCCAACCAAATCAAAAAAAAAGATTTGCAGAATACAGTTGAATATGGTTGTTACATAATATTTTAAATGTCCTGTGTATTCAGCCTGCATTCAGGCGCGCAAAAATTGATTAATTAAATAATTATTTGAGGGCTTAAGTCAGTGTTAAAAAGTTTTATTAAGGAAAAGGGGCGCTTTTCTTCAAGCTAACCTGTATTATGAACCAGCCCTAATTTAGGTCTTTTTTCGATAATTTTTTGGTATAAGGCCCATTGTCCCGCTGGAGCTGCGACTGGCTGTACGTAGGCCTCTGCCAGTGAAGGTCGCGATCGTTAATTTGTGACCCTTTTCAACAAAAATATGCTTGAAGTCGTCAATGTCATTAGAGATGCCAAGCCATTTTTAACTTATAGGAAACTCAACCTTATTGTTGGTGGGTCACAAATGTATGTCTTAGACTGTACGTCAAGAGCGTTCCGTGACCATTCTCATACAGCTCAAGCGCTTATCTTATCTTATCTTATCTGACTCGTACAGGGGGCCCTTTAAGATGCACTTCGACCCCTAATAGGATCTTTTGTGCAATTACCGTCTTACACATTCAGCCTTTTTAATCGAAGCTGTTCACCGTAAGAGCAGGGTTCTTAAGTTAGAAAATCTCTTTTTTTTTAAATTCAAAATGAGTTTGCGTTTGACCCCCTAAGCCACTAGGTCACCGACGCTCTGTCAAGGACTACTCACCCTGCTCTGTATGAAGTCGAAAGCGTCCGTGACCTCCCCATTCTGGTAGTAGTAGGGCATGGCCACGCGGAGCCTTCCGTCCAGCATCTCGATGACCTGGGAGCGCAGGCTGTACGCCGCGATGGCCGCGGCGATCTCCAGGAAGAAGACCAGGGTCAGGATCACTGCGAACTGGAGATGGAGTCATTGAGTGAGATGTTTGTACAAGCAGCCTAAGCCCAAAGGCAAACTTAACACTTTCATTGCCAAGGTCTCTGAATTTCATACAAAATGGACCCGCCTAGCGGGTCGGCGGCAATGAGAGTGTTAAAAAGAACCGGTCAAGTGCACGTCGGACTCGCGCACCGAGGGTGCCATACCGCTGCATGGTAGGTATTGTTATATTCCGATTTAAATTCGATTTCTAATCAAATCAGCACGAGCCCAGTTGTTTGATCAGTAGTTAACTCAACTAATTGTTAAAATTCGAAAAAGCAATCGAAAATCTGACACATTTCCTTGAGATTTAACCATTAGTAACGATTTTTAATTATTAGTTAGTAACTACTGATCAAACAACAAGCCACTAGTGACGATTTTTCACACGTAAGTTTGAAAATTCAACGAGTTATTGTCTTTAAAATGTCTCTGAGTACGGCAGTAGGTGGATATTAATCATTAATAATCATATTAACCTATCCCAAGCCAAGATGCATTCTTCTAACGTTATTGTTGAACGGAGTCAGAAAACAACCGCCTGCAACGTCGTACGGACAAGTCGAATGTACATCCGAAATTAGACAGTAACTAAACTCAAAGCAAGTCCAGAGAGGAGTCCAGGAGCACTTTTTATAAAGCTACAAGTAACAATGTTACAGGTCTAAACTGGCAACACTGCTCAAATGGCTGATCGTCATTGGTCGAGGTTGTGTCAAATGGAAACCTGTAAATTGTAATTTGTAGCTTTATAAAACAGACCCCAGGGCCAAGCGAACAAAGTATTATCCCGGTGCTACGATTGCGCTACGAAATGTATCCTCGGCGTAGCAGTGTTACGGCCGTAGCGGGATAGCGCCGCCTGCGCACCCCGCTACGGCCGTAGATCTATAAACCCGGCTATTCCCAGTTGTCGGCACCCCTTTTGTCCACACTGTGGACAACTGGGATTTTTCTTCCGGACAGCTGTATTTAAAAAAAAAACTAAACTCACAATGTTAACCAAGCAGGTACTCTCGCGCCATGCGCCGACACAGCCGAACATGGAGACGAACAGCATGATGACGCCGATAGCGATGACCAGCGTCGCGGGCGAGAAGAAGTGCGCGTCCAGGAAGAACGAGACGTCATGATAGATCGCGTAGATCGTCGTGCCCACAGATATTATTAGGGCTGATGTTATCTGGGAAAAAAAATAGGTGATATAAAAATTTAAAAGAAAACTCCACTCAAATAGGTACGTTTAAGAGCTGATTAATATTAATGAGTCCAACCGATTTTCTTGAAAACCATCCATCCATCCATCTTGTTATGATATTTGTCTTTTGTTTGAATTTTTTATGTTTTTCAACCTCTTTTCTCTAATACCACTAACCTTTTTAATCATACACGCGCAATAGCTAAAGTGTGCTTGAAATGTACTCTCTCCTTATCTGTTATTATGACATTCGAATTGGACGGAAAAAGACAAAGAATACTCACACACACACACACGCACGCACGCACGCACGCACGCACGCACGCACGCACGCACGCACGCACGCACGCACGCACGCACGCACGCGCGCACGTATTTGAGTATATGTAAATATATGGGAGCGATGGTTATCGACGAATTCTAAAGGGAAAGTACCTGCAACGTATTATCATTTCTTGTAAAGATTATAATAATATCCTTTTGAATTCCGACTACCTATATGTAAGACTCATTTCCAACTTCGATTATATTGATAACGTTTCATATCTAATCTGGATGTGTCCACACTTATTGATTTTTTCATTTAAGTTAACACAGACTATGTTTTCAATACGAACACAATAGATACAACGAAGTAGATTTAAAAACATGGGATAAATAATAATACTATTATGACAATTTCGGGTAAGTATTTATTATAGATAAAAATAGACCTCAATTTATAAATACTGCCAAGGCCACGAATGAACAGATTGCGTGAACGAAAATACATGTAAAACTAATTTGAAATTCGAACTTTGTTTCGAAAGTTTGATTCACAAATTCACAGGTGAAGTAAGTTTCGTTTATTTCATTAGTGGCAGGTTATATAAGTAAATCAAACCTTTTCATTTACTCGGTTTTATCAAACTATGAATTAAGTATACCTACCTGGTTATTTTTCTACTTACTTCAAAAAATCAAATTTTTATTATATTATGAATAGGAATGTGTACTGGGTCAAAAAAATATCTAATTAGTCCGTTAGCATCCGTTAGTAAGATAACAGGGTGGTACTCAATAAACTGTATATATTGAAAGGGATGAATTTTTTGTTTAATTTATCGGTAAAAGAATTTTTTGTTTTTAAATTTAACCACTAGTTTTTTTTACCGATTTTTAAACTTTTTATTAAAGTTTGGGTAGTACACTTACTTGTGACGGTGTAACTTTTGATCTAATAGCCCAAAAAATATAAAACAAAATGCATAGTATTGACATTAGTTAGGTTTATAATAATTGATAACATTTAGTACCAATTAAAAAAAATAACTGAGTAACTGCTTTTTTTGTGGAAAATTACTTCAAAAATGTCATTTTGTTTTCATAAAAACACGATTTTCTCAAAATTTTGCACATATTTTACAATTTTTTTTTGCTTATCCTCGTTTAACTTTAGATCTAAAAACGTTTTCAAATTATTTCGACTAATCGAAAAAGTTAATCCAAAACTTACGAAATGAAGAAAAGAGTTTAGCTATCTACCTAAATGTCACTTTTTACGGATCCTTCGTTGTGTGTTATTGTGCTTAATGTAGGTGAAGTCGTTGACAATCACCTGAGCACAATAACACACAACGAGGATCCGTAAAAAGTGACATTTAGGTAGAGAACTCGTCACTTTATTAAATGTATGCTTCTGTTTTCGTAATTTTTTTTTTCCTTTAAATTAACCTAAACTTTTATCCCTTTCAATATGTACAGTTTATCGAGTACCACCCTGAATATTGTGAAAAAGGTTTGTGTCCTGGGTAAAAAAAAACATCTAGTTATAGCCTGGCCAAAAAATCGAGCCAGTGGTGACAGCTGCAACTAAAAAAATTCCATACAAAATTGTTGCCATGTTTACGCATTTTACGTCAAAAATGTGACAGTTACGTAGAAAGTGGCGCCCTCATTTAATTTCTCGACTTTTTGGCCAGGCTATAGTCCGGACGACGAGACGGACTAATTTGATTTTTTTAGGACACTAGCCTATAATCAATACGTTAACAGTATGATACCTAATAGTAAAGTGGAATAAAGGCCTCGGTATGGTCGCCTTTATCACGATGGATATAGCATCGGTCTCTCTCGCACTTACTTACTGCTTAGAAAGTAACAGATGTTTTATCCACGTGTATACACATTAACAAAAACCACGGGATACTCTTTTTTGCAAAGCTCTTAATTTAAATACTGCATACGAGTTTTTTAAGTGGCATGTTATTGATTTTCTTATAACGGCAGCAGCGCTGCGCCCCTACATGCATAATTAATGAAATAAAATCCATAAATGCGAGCTCATGCCGCCGTAGCCTTGACCTTGCTGCCTTCAGGACGGTTTTAGAATTATGTAATGTAATAGACGTACATTTATTATATTACGTTACTTGTCGAATATAAGTATTAGGTATATCAAAAATGCGGTGGGGTTTTTAATCCTTGCTGTTTATTATTCTTGTTCAAACTTGTATGTATGTAAGCACTTTATTGTAAAACAATTACATTACACAACCATTAAAATTACAGAAATAATAGTGGTACACAGGCGAACTTATCCCTTTAATGGATCTCTTCCAGTTAGTGTATGAAAAATGTACACTGAGGAACGACTGAATCGTTATTAACTTACCCTGAGTGCGGCAGTTTAAATTAGTAGGGGGCCCAAGGGCCGTAATAGTAAACTAGGGGTCTAATCGAGATGCAAAATAAAAGTTAGCGATATACCTACTTAGGATTTCATTTGCTGATGACCGTTTCAAACCGCGTTAGAAATGTCTATTATCTATGAATGGTCGTTTATTTGTTCCGGGAAGGCCATTTCTGTCAAGCTAAGTTTATTACGACGGCCATGAGGCTCTATTCTTCTCGGTAATAATCGTAGCAACACAATAATGATTATAAGTGGTACTAAATTGTAAACAATAGAAATACCAATATAATAATAAGATTTTTTTTTCTCAAACATGGTTTTCCGATTGAAACACAAGGACGGAAAGTGCCTCATTTTACTCCTAGGAGTAAAAAAACATTTGAAAACACTTTCCATCCATGTACATATTGTTTTTTAAAAGTGCTCTCTATTGCGTATAAAATCGAAAGGACCATGAAAAAAATCCCGTACACCCAACTTGTGGGGGCGCAGTGAGGAGCGGCGGTGGGGCTTGGCGATGCTGGCGGCGGCGGGTAGCGGCTCGTTGTGCGTGAAACTATCTTAACTAATACTCGTATTTTGCAAATAAAAATCCTTATGATCATGTATTTGTATCATTTCCTCGCATTTTTTGAGAAAAGCATTATGTATGCCTCGGCGGAAACCAGGATTTCTTGACTCGTATTTTAGCAGGCCTCGCTATTGCTCGGCCTGCTAACTTGCTCGTCAGGAAATCCCTTACTTTCCGCGCCTAGGCAACAATGTACTATTATTTACACACAATTTTTATATGAAGTACAACTATACTTAAAAAGGTTATATTTATTTATTTAGGTCCTTAACCATTATTGCACATAAAATCACAAATGGCGGACTTCTCTACCAGTCAACCGCAGCAGTCATTCTAATCGGTAAAACAATATTACTTTTGATATGCCCTCGTATTGTTTTTAATCTGGCCGCCATTGCTATCAAGTAAATAAAGCGGGTCTATATTGACTAACATAATTATTTTTAGTCATAATGTGCTTTAGGTCATAATCATCGCAAGTCAAAACGTGTTTTTTAAAGAAACTGTTACTTTTTCAGGATTTTTATAAATCAAACCTAACCTAACCTAGCCGTGTCTACACGTTAGATATTTCAGAACTTCTGAAAAGTTTACAGTTTCAGCGATATAAAAAAATATGACTATCAAAAATTATGTCAACAATTACATTATGACCAATAAAATTATGGGAAACAAAGGGCTCCCAAATAAAACCTATCATAACGTTGGCAATACGAGAACATGTCAAAAGCAATATGGGTTTTCGAGTAGAATACAGCAGAGTTTTCTACAGTCGAGTTCATATGTGTACACTTTAGTACCTTGTCACTTTAATCACTGTGACAAGTCGTATATGGCAGTTCAAACTTGACATTAAAAAGACAAGGTACTAACGTGTACCTACACATATTTATGAACTCGACTGTAGGTACCTACTTCAGAACGATTTTATAAATAAAATGGAGGATTAAAGTTTTTATTACAAGACAGACACAGTTAACAGTGCAGAGGAAAATAAGAGAACCACTGCTTCTTATGTTTTCTTAATGACAGCTGACAGCTGTCAAAAACATTACGTTTCGTTTAAGCTACGTTCCTGTCTAAACAACTTCATATTGGTATTGCTATTGTTTACGCTTAATGCCAGTTATGATCATTATTGTCCGGCTACGATTGCTACAATGCTAGTAAATACCTACTGAAACGTCAACAATTGCGATGAGGCCATACATTTTTGTTTATAAATTAGCGACTGTTTGGTTAGTACATTTTTGGAAAGAGCGTTTTATAGTTACTTCAGTTCTGTCCGTGGCTTCCAAAATTTCATCTTAACTGAGGCCCTACTTTGAAATTCGAAGTTCGAAATTACGTTACCGTCATCCCTTTCTTTCGATTTAGTCCCGAATGACGAGTGACAGGGATGAAGCTAACGTAACTTCGAACTTCGAATTTCAAAGTAGGGCCTCTGTTTCTTTCCCGTCTTCCAATTGTTACGTTGGCTCGTTCACTTTATCACATGCTATTAGGTTAAAGATTCGTAATCATAATCAAATCACGATCTGTGTTTTATTAATATTACAATAGCTTAGTACCTATTTATTTATGTGTATATTTTTTTATTTACGTGTATTTGGGCTTGTTTATTTTATTTTTAATTATTATTTAATTGATAAGAAATCCAATGAGCTAAGTATCTTGAATTATCTGGGTCATATATAGATTTCCTGTGGACAATCCAAAAGTTACAGTTTCCAGATTTTTAACCCATATCCACATAAATGGCGTCAGGTCTACTTTAGCCACATCAGATAAAAACATAACTTTATATGCACACAAATTCACACAATCCTAAAAGTATTTACCACAGGAAAGACAACTTTTGTTATATATAGTGAGTATGACTCATCTGTACCTTTATATAAAAACAAAGGAAACTTGTAAATGTGTCATTCATTACTTCCAATCGATCGATCGATCTTATCTAGGTACCTACCTACCGCGTGTATCCGTATCCGCTAGGCATCAAATCGACTCATAGAAAGAAAATGTAGGATTACTTATCTAGAACCCTGTCGCAATACATTGCAATGATATGACGTATAAAACGCCACTATACTCAACTTAGAGTAATATATGTGTCTGTGTTACTGTGATAAGGTTCTGCGGTTGTACGCATTTTTTTTTTTTAATTGTACCTACTCTTAGTCACTGATTTTAAAATCGTTAACGATTATTATATCTAAGGCATTATTAACTTTCTCGCATGTTGCAAAATGGGCAGTTATTTTTAACCTGTGAAAAAAAAGTCTTCGTGTGTCTGTGTGCATCGTAGCTCCCAAACGGATAGACTGAATTCGATGCAGTTTTTAACAGTTCGTCATTATTAAGGGGGTCTTTATATGTTTAATAGTTAAGTAATGTTTAATAGTTTTTGTGATAAGTTTTAACGCTCTCGACACGCGAAAATTGCTGTTTCGTGACTTTCAGACTGCAAAAGAAATCGATATTACTCTAAGCCGCATCGTGTCAAACAGAATTTTCTAGAAATCCTTTTTAAGCGAATCGTGCTGATCATGCCTTTCATATTAAAAGCTTTAAAAACTGTTCCAACACTAATCAAGGAAAATAGAAAGAAACATAAAGTACAATAACTATTGAATGCGGTAAAAAGAGAAAAGAAATCAATGAATAGTAACTATTACACTAGTTTATGTGACTATCCATAATGAGACGAGTGTGGTTTTATGAAACGAGCCGAAAGGCGAGTTTTATAATAAGATCACACGAGTGTTTTAATGCCTAAATATGTGTACAGTCGCATGCATAACTTTATCTACATGCATATATCATAAGTTTTCTACAATATGTGAGGGATAGACGCAATACATACGTTAAACTTAAAACATCCCCTTTTTTAAGGTCGGTGATTAAAACAATAAGTAAGTATGTTTATCGTTGTCAAGTACCCGTATTTATTAATTCATAAACCAGCGACATGCCCTCCTCTCGTTTGGTTTATATGTTTTCTGTAATCCCCTTACATAAACCAGGATTTAAGATAAAACCCTTCCGTCAAAGAAAACTACATTATTGATGTGAAAACCGCATCAAAATCCGCTGCATGGTTGGCGGATATACCTACAGAAAGACAGACAGACAGACCAGACCTACAGACAGACGCGGAAAGCGCCTTTGTTTTTACCAGCTATTCTCAAAGTGAGCTCCGCGGAAACCTGGGGCTCCGCAAGGTCTCTGAAATACCTCGGTCGAAAATAAAATCGAAATGTCATTCAAGGGACTTTTTTTATTTTCACAAACGAAACAGGTTTCGCCTAATTTGGGGTTCCGTAAAAAATAAAGTTGTTAAAAGGGGTTCGGTCGCTTAAAACTTTAGAACCACTGTGTTTGTAACTAAAACTATGTAATAAAGAAAGATGAAGATGTATTGCGGATATTTAATCATTCTATTTTACGCACATTGAGATACTAGACTAGCATAACTAGAGTAAACTAGACATACTGCACCTTCCGTGTGACCTTGCAATGTCCAATGCACCATATTTGGTGCACATGGTATGTGTTAATTCGGCCAAATATACACTTGACCTTGACCTTGAGGCTTTACATGCATGGATCGTTTCTACTCCTGAAACTGAACTTCCTTTGTTCTCTAAGTTGTTAATAAAGTTAATAAAAAATATGCCCAACTTATATTTTTTTTCATATATGTTAAATGTTATTTTCAATGTAGCCAATTCTCCATTTTCCTGTAGTCCTAGTACCAGGGACCGGAAAACCCCTTCATTTGATTAACACTGTCGATAGGCTAACCCTATCATTTGGTTATCCAATCGATGTGGTTACCCTATGTCTGAGTTACCTTAACGTTAGGGCTAACCCCTTTGAATTAGTTAACCGTATCCGTAGAGCTTACCAAGTTCATTGGGATTTCGGTGGTTTAATATTTAAGCACTTAGCATTGACTGGGTATTACCCCATTGATCAACTCTCTCTTTTTTGCGCATTTGGGCAAATTCTGGCCGTCTCACTTAAGCGGCTACTACCTGCTGCTGCTATAAGTCGAAACTCTTGCGCATAGAGATTACATAATCAGCTTGAAACCTTTCGATTAAGTTTGAATAGGGTAACAGGCGATGGGGTATTGGGATAGGGTTAGCGCTTAGTCGAATTAACTGTATCGTTTGGTTGACCTTTCATTGAACTAAGTCGGCGATAGGCTTAGCGCATCCTTGGGGTTTGTAAAAACAAGTCTATCAAAAACCATATCGAAAACCCCTTTCGCGCTAAGCAGTTCCGGTCCCTGCCTAGTACCAAGGAAATGTCACCCATACCAGGAGATAGTGATTATATGGCCATGATTTAATACACTGATTTTAGATTTAGACTAACATCAATTAGTTTATTATTTGTTCGTCGGCTTATATAGTTATAGGGTCGTGGCTCTGGAGGCCTGGAGGACACGAGCAGGGCCTTGGTTAGGGCTAATGATAACGCTAGATGGTAGTGCGTAGGAGAACCTTTATTTCATATAATGTATAGCTATAAAAATATACAAGTTGGGTTAGGTTAGGACCAGCAATATGTGTTTATGTAGCAGTGAATTATTGTGTTACTGTACAACACTGAAAGTGACCAATTGCCATACTCGTTTAATAATGTACCTACCCTGAGAATTACAGAATGGTTTGAATTTAGTATTACCAATATTTAGGTATCTTTGATTTCTTCAGTAAAAGACGTTGTACTGTGTGGAAGTGTTTACTTATAACTATATTTTTAAACATTAATTAAAACAAAGCTCTTCGTAGTTCTGAAAACCACCACAGAGTGGCACACTTTTTGACAGCACTTCAACTGTCAGAATGCCCGCCTATTTTCCTTACTTTAAAAAAAAAACTTACCATCGGTATATATATATATTTAATAGAAATCTTTAATTTGTTTGAAGTATAGGGTTGGTGGTGTTGAGAAGGTTGACGTTACCTTCTCAACACCACCAACCCTAAACTTCAAACAAATTAAAGGTTTCTATTAAATATATATACATATAATTTAAAACTATTTAGAATGATTACTAACGCAATGAATAAAAAGGATTTTATTCATTCATTCGCAGCTATTGAAATACTAAATTCAAACCATTCTCTCTTTAACGCGTCACTGCGATAGATAAGATACTAAAAATTACAAAAGTAAATAAACCAGTGACTGTGTTGGGATTTGTCAAAAACACTGACATAGTATATATAGAAACAGCTCTTTATGGTTTTTTTCATAAAAAACTAGTTTTTTCACAACCTTATTTCAATACAAAATGGTAAAAATTTAAATATTTCACGTCGACGGTTCATACCTAATTACCTACCAAAGCGGCATTATCTGAATTTTCTCGTTTCGATCATAATGAAGCCTGCTGACGTGCTAAATATACATTAGCTTTGGGTACCTATTTTTTTATAGAAAACCTTTTAAGGGACGTATTAGAGTAATTAATAAATTACACAGAATTTTCATATTAGGTATTACCGGTGAAAAGTTGCATTTTAAGCTGCAAAAGCCACAGTTTGCAGCTTAAAATACAACATTTCGGATCACAGATGTCCACGAAAACACACATATAAACACAAACAACATACAATAAAATAGTTCAGAGCAACAATTCAGTCCATTGTTTGGCACCAGTTCTGGTGACAAACAAATTCGGCCTTGAAAATATGTATACGCGATGTGCGATAGAAAGTAAAGATGCCGTTTTTTTTATTTACTTGTCTTTTTGCATAAATGATTCTCCGTCTACGCTCTAGCATTACATATATTTCATCTAGCATTTCGCTAAGGCTAATTTGCCTATATTGTAAACCAGTCACCTGAGTACCTAACAAGCTCTATTTAACCGGCGTGAAGTTAGCAGCCTAAGTACCAATTTCACCATACGATGGTAATTTAATCAATGTTAATCGACTGTTAGTTCATACATTTTGACAGCTGTCAACGCTCTAATCGTCTGTTAAGTTGTTAACATCGTATGGTGAAATCGGGTCTAAAGTTAGCTGCCTATGACAACCCGACCAATTGAAGAAGTCCTATTATAAAATGCATTACCCTTAATCTAAGTCAAAAGTTGTTTTCAAGGTCAGCAACCGCATCATAATAAACCCGCCTGGAACACAAAATCCATAAAAAGAAACACTTTTACAATTTTAGGCTGCTAACTTCACACAGAAATTTTATGTCAAAAAAAGATATTCATTTTTTTTTGTATGAAGTAGTAAAGATTACCTACTTTACCCACTTTTTAATTGATATTTTAAGAAACCTCATCAAACGCCCTGTCTAACAAGACTAGTTTTGTCAATATTGAAAGAACGAGGCTACCTTTAATATAGGTAAAAACGTTAGCAGCCTAATTAGTTAATTTTAATGATACTTGAATAATGCCTCTTGGCAATGAACTTATACATTTCAAAGAAATCTTACATGATGACTAACATGACGATTAGAACGCATTCCGCCACAAAGTCACAGCGACGTTCCTTATCTACTGTACAAAAGATCAAGTATGTTTGAAACCAAACATGGCGCGATTTATCAACTCGTAAATTAGAACAATTCTGATGTCACTGAAGCCACAATCACTATGAGAAATAGCTTATTATCACTTTTAGGGCCGATATTCTAAATTATTTTGACGCGTTTCCGCATTGTCAACGTTTTGTTTTGATAGCTCTTATGTACTAGACAATAATGGGGGTCGAATTTAAAATAATACCATAACACGTCAAAGACAATATGAGTCGCTTAACTCGGACAAGTCCTTGCAAAAGGAAAGGAATTTGCGTCTTTTTGCAAACAAGTTAAGTTTTAAATTCAAATACCAAATTTCAAGGACGTATCCGAGTTTGAAGTTAAGCGACTCATATGGTTTTACGGAGTTCAATGAAGGCGCTTAGGGACTCCATAACACGTCCGATTTGCATAGAATTTAGGAAACCGGGCACTCGTCATCCTCGACACTTAATAGTGACGCTTAGCCGTGTTTTTACCCGACTGCCGAAGGAGGAGGGTAATGTGTTTCACAGCCTATATGTATATGTATGTTTGTTCCTTTGTGGCACTATAAAAACTAAACTCGTTGTCCGATTTTGATGATTCTTATTTCAATCGATTTGTCTTAATCTGGTGAGTGTCACTGAAGATAATGACAGTAATCAAAATTCAATATGGCGGCAACTACGAGTAGTCGCCATATTGTGCAAATTAAAACAAGAAAAAAGGCCGACCAAGTATGACAAGTGGGGTATCATTCAATAGGGATTTAAAAATCATCTTTAGGTTCCTTTAATCATTTTTCATTTTGAATGACAAATTAGGATTTCATCATCATCATCATCATGTCAGCCGAAAGACGTCCACTGCTGGACATAGGCCTCCCCCAACGATAACGATTTAAAACGATTTAAAGTTGGTTAGCAACAGTCGGGATTTGAAAGCCTGCTTTTTGTTATGTTTGTTTTCATCTTTGTATTAAGCGGTTATATTTTAGTCGACAAAACAATATTGCTTTTAACATGTAATTGTTAACGATAAGATAGCTCTTATTTACTTGACAGTAATGTACAATAAATACATAGAATAAGGCCCCTAAATAAGTTTAATGTTACATTTCCGAACGTAAAAACTCTTATCAAGTCGTATCTATACAACAGTAATTTTTAACGCGCACTTAAATCACTCGTCTCTTTCGCACGTACTGTCTATCGCTAATAAGGATTACATCTATAACTTACCACAAAAATGGCCGTGACACACAGCAGCATGTATTTGATACACTTCATCCCCACTTCCATGTGGTTCTGGGCCCCCATTGTAGTCTTATACTCGTGTAATATTAGTTGTATGTACTGTACTCGTGTGGACTGTCCGCTGTACTCAGGTGTACTGAAGTGTTATCAGCTGATAAGTTATCGGCACTCGCGCTCGGTCGGCCGGTTCAGCGAGACTGCCTTCAATGCCGTGGAAAACTAGTTGGTAGGGTTCCGCGTGAAAATTATGATAGGGAAAAACCCTGGCAGTATTAAAGTTAGGTAAAAAAGGAGGTAAATGGAAAGATGGGTAGTGTCATGTTTTAATAATTGTGCTAGTTTAGAAAACCACGTGCGAGTCGGCGTCGCGCACCGAGGGTTCCGTTTTTAAAGAAAACTAGAATCATGTTTCAAGGAAATGCTTAACGGTTTTGGGAACTACATCGTATGGAGGTTCATGTTGACTTGTCTAAATTTAAACACAATGTTTTTAATGTTTTATGTTAATTGCCTAAATTTTGACAGCTTCACTTTATTTTTCCCGTAAATTATTAAATTAATTACCTATAAGTCAGGACTTTCTCAATTTTTCTGCTCTTAAACTTTGGAGGTATGGATTTTTGTAGCTATAAAGGTAAAACAAAAATGTTGAATAATGTGTAGAGTAGACTGAGCAGTTAAATCAATCTCATTTGTTATAATCTGTCCATTAATTTGGTGCATTTTACATCAAACCCCCATTTTAGAACCCTTTCCTTTTTCAATAGAACCTTTCACTTCCACAACTGCAAAAACATAAACGAATTATTTATTATTATTTTAATTATAATGAAATATAATTGTAACTTAAGTAAAAGCGTTAGTGTAACTTAAAATACTCTTTCAAGTTGAACAATAATAGGAACCCGGTGGATATGACCGACTCGCGCTTGACCTTCAAGTTTTCTTTTAGCCAATTAGCTGCGCCCCATGTAAGTACGCTTGAGGCTGCTAACTAAAACGTTAAAACACGTCATCCTTGAACCGTAACACTTTAGCGGGCACGTGACATGTAGGTACCTATAGTCAAGGTTTATTGTTTAGCAGTTTGACTACGTAAATTAGCCGTGTTATACATATCCCGGCGTAACACGTCTAATGACAGGTGGAAAATGTATAACCCGGCAAATTGCTAAACAATCGATTTCCTTAAAACTTCCTACCTACATTATAGAGGTATTTTATATACATCTACTTGTATAGTTATTCAAACGTTTTGACACAGGTTAGGTATGATCTTGCGTCTGCATACTATGTCTATTTGTAGCATTTGTTTATGTTTACTTGTACTATTACTTATTCTGTATTTGTAGTCAACATGAAATTTTTGTACCTTGTCGCTTTACAGTACGATGGTTCCGTGACTGTGTGAGTAACGCGTGTCAGTACCGGTTATGAGGACGTAATTTGTCATGTTACGACGTACGCAATGTGACACATCCCGAGCACATGATTTACACTGTCCTCATTTATTTAGCGTAACAAGTCCTGTAGATTTGCCACGCAGTCCGATCCGATGGAACTCTATAGTGTGAACCCACCTTAAGCTATATCAAACAAGATTTTTTAAATATGTTGATGCAGGAGTTCCCTAACTGCGTGCGCCCCGGGGTGTCACGGCGCTGTCGCAAGGGCGTCGCGAGCCGTCACGTCCGCGAGTCGTGGCGTAATGATTACACGCGGGTAACTTCTTTTACAAGGGAGTCGTAAAATATTACGACATGGTAACCGGTGTCGCAGGGACTCCGTGTTATTGCGATAAAGGATAGTGAGTATCTACTTTCGACGTTGAGTATACGTGTATTTCGGGCTACGGCTACGGTAAAGTAATCGGTAAGTGTCACAAGAGCGTATGGAAGCGTAACAGACAAGAACTAATACAGACCTAAGGGTGGATATCCACCAGAGGGCTCAGACAAGATGCACTACGCTAACTAACGTTTCTATTCGATACGTTTTTAAACCAATCGCGTCACTGGAAGATGACGTGATACGAAAAGTCGCGTGGTCTACCAGTGACGCGATTGGTTTAAAAACGAATCGAATAGAAACGTTAGTTAGCGTAGTGCATCTTGGCAGGGCCCTCAGAGCTGTGCGAGGAATTGGAGCGGTGTGCGAGGAAAAAATCTACTAATAGGAATAAGCATAGGTAAACCCTTAAGTAAGGTACTCTTGCATGTAGTTGTAACACATCTGTATAGACCGTTCGACATTTTATATTTAAAACTTGAAGTAATAGTACATTACTACCGAGGCCGGGAAGTAGTAGTAGGGAAGCTTCGCTCGGCCGTCTATATGAACTCGGCTGGCAACCCCACTTCACACCGAGGTTTGTATAGTGCTTATCTCAAACATATAAATAATTCATTAAAAATTAAAAAAATAAATACGATGTCAAATACTAGGAGTGCATAAACATTAAAAGTAACCTACAGTGCTCAGTCATCCGCGCTGTGTCGTGTGCGCCCGCCCGCCCGCAGCGCACCGCCTGCGATCTACGTTGCGCTATGCACCCCTAATAACCTTTGTTCTCCTGGTACTGTAAATACACATGCAAACGATTTGGTTGGATGCACGGTTTAGTACATTTAAAAAAAAACTGCTATTTAGCCTGTTCATAAACACAGCCGCCATGATTCACTAAAATTAAAAAAAAATTACTTCCCGGCCTAGGCCTTCAATTTTGTATGAAATTCCTTTACAGTTCTCTCGAGTCGATCCGACTGAAACGTGATACTTTGAAGCCTAAAATAACTAACAAAACGCCAACATTCCATTGCATGTTTGAGAAAAGTTTTTTACCTATACTTTATTTTCCTAGCCTCTCACCGCTCTGGTGGATACTCACCCTTAAGGTCATTTTAAGAGCAATTCACGACACAAGTAGATGACATCTTTGTGTACGTCAACTTTGTTCTGAATCATTGTGACTTTACCACAACTTACCTACTCTATTGCCACGGTCTACTGTTTTTTTTGTTGGTTTTAGCACTTTCACTGTCCATGCTTTACATGTAATGCTGGTGATCTAGCTCGGTACGTCCACTTATTACATCTTAAGCACTGCCCAATCGTACGTAATGCATGGACGCGCCGAGCCAGTTAAAGTGTTAAGAGGAGGTCATGGCCATGGCTGCCATTGCTCTATACTTGGGTGAAAATTGAGATAAACCCTGATCTTCAAATAAAAACGCAAACACCACTATCATTATTTATTTGAACTGCGATATATTATTATAACTTATTTTTTTATTAAACTTAATAATTACAACAACAACTTACACTTAGTAATTGTTTATCAATAACAACCCTACAACACTAAAGAAAAACAAGAAAAAAACAATGAAAAAGGTAAGGATTTAAACTGAAATATAATCTTACGAAAACAATTAACACTGCTACGGCTTAGTTAAGTATTAATGTCAGGAAATGACCTGACATTTTAACGCACGCGGCCTGTGTAGTGTAGTGTAGTGTTGTACTTGTGAATATGTGAGTAGCCGAAGACGTATTTATTTTTATCGTGTAATGACTCGCGCTATACTCGAAAATCTAATTTAAGACCAAAATCCTAACCTCAACCGGCGCACATTCGCTGTGATTACTGCATTTAGGTATTTTTATCACTAAAACTTACCCTAATATTACTGGTTACACGAGTTCTCATTCATATTTTTATGATATAATGTTAAAATAACGAAATAATCAAGATGGGAACTGTAAAATTTTGGTCTTTAATTAGATTTTCGAGTACAGTCTAAAATGTATAAAATATAGTCTTATTTAATAAACTTATAATTATGTATGTGTGACACATGGAAAATGTATAACCCAACAAATGGACCTCTTATGTCAAAATGCTAAACAAACAAATTCCTCGACTGTACTTACTAGCAAAAAAACCAGAGCCACGTTATAAAATACCTTACGAAAACGCTCTTTGTCCCCTGGCCCTAAATTAAACTCTAGGTTCGTAAATAAGTGATCATTTATGTACCTTGTCACTTTAACGTCGTGTTTGAAATGTCATACAAAATTGTGTAACGATTGAAAGCGACAAGGTACATAAATGATCACTTATTTATGCTGTTGACTGTACTATGGGTACTAAACAACGATAACCATACTTATAGAATACATACTTAAATACATAGAAAACAAGACTCAGAACAACTCGCTCTTGACAAAAATGTAATTGAACCGAGGACCGCTAGCTTCGTCGTTCGGTCACTACCAACTGGGCTAAACGCGTCGTCGTCGTAATATAAGAATAGGTTATAGGTATAATGCTATTTAGAGTGATATTTATAATGTTATTTAGAGTGATATTTATAATGTTATTTAGAGTTATATTTATAATGTTATTTCGAGCGATACTTATAATGTTATTTAGAGTGATATTAATAATGTTATTTAGAGTGATATTTATAATGTTACTTAGAGTGATATTTATAATGTTATTTAGAGTATTATAGCCTTGTTATTGATAAACTTGTGACTATAAACTCCTACTAAGGAAACATATTCTCCGCCCTGGATATTTTAGCCATCCAAAGCGCTCCACCGACAGCCAAAGCCTGAAAAAAAAGGGTTAATTCAATTATGTGAAAAATTGAAAATATCCTAAGTTATTCTATAACTTCCAAGGTAATTAACACATTAAAAAGTTATATTCCTATTCTGTAGACAGGTGGCAATTTAGTAACGTTAACGACTCTTTTTTTAAATTAAAGTATTTGACTGTGTCGTGTGTTTGTTCACTGTGTTGTTCCAATTTTGTCAGGTTTCTACTGTCTAGCTTTGGTATAGACAATGCAACATGGCTAAGCCGCCAAGACAGTTTAAGGTCTGTTCATCCTTACTTGTCTTATGTACTAAACAACTTTCTAACCTCAAAATGAATCTTTTTCTGCTAAAACAGCTTTTTTATCGTAAATAGAGTAAACTGAATAAACATTATGGACATCACTTAGCTAATGTATTGTCTGTGATTGCTTTATTTTGTTTAAAATAGCTGTTTTAGCCAAAGAAAGGTTCATTTTGAGGTTAGAAAGTTGTTTACTATATAAGACAAGTAAGAATGAACAGACCTTATATAGGGGTAGCTGTTCTCATCCTGTTATAATATTAACACTGCGAACTGGGACACCCTATGATTATAATGACCCTCGATTTGTAATGAGTGACATGACGAACATTTTTAGAGTAGAGCGCCATATTGAAACCGCGGTCGTTACTTCAGGCTGCTCAGACGCCCACGATTATATATGTATATCTCTATCCCATCCGTAAAGTTATGTAGGTAAACTAACAAGATTGATCGATCCGTAGACATAGTCTGTGCCGATTGAAATTGGCTAAGATGTAAACACAACCAAACGAATCAATTTACCATAATTACTCGATTACGTGCTTTTAAAGATCAAGTGAGGTCTTAGCAATGATTTCTACACTTGATCTTTACTTTCACATTAAATTTAAGATTAAATAACTATTAATTATACATTATTTTAAATAAAACATATAAATGATGCATATTTGAGGTTATGTGTCAAACAGTACTAATTTGTTTACATCTTTGGCAATTTCAATAGACATAGACTATTATAATTTCCTATTTTACACACGTCAGGTGACGTATTCGATGACCGCAACAATGTTGCAGCAATCGTTTTTTATCACCTATATTTATGGCCTGACAATACTTAAATAGGATTGAATGTCAAACAGTAATGGTGCGTTTACGTTTGAGTATATTGTTCTAACTACTCAGCTTCCTCGCAATGCTATGGTGGAAACGCACCTTGATCAGGTTAATGTTTCCTAACCTCTATCGTGCAATTATAAATTAAGTACAGTTTTATTTAGCCTAGTTAGTATGTGGCGTGACGTATTTAGCCTCTCACGCTCTAAGTTCGACATGGCAATGGCAGCTCATAGCCCAAGAGCTAGTGGCATGTTTGAAGAAGTGTGTTTCGGGCACTTTGAAATACCTAATATACTTAAATGGTACAATTCTAATTAGTTTCGTTGTTTACAAGTGCGTATCTACTATGTGAAAAATCATTGATGGGTGAATATTCGGGAGTTTCAACCGCCCTCACTACCGTTCTCAAAACAATGAAGAAAAAAAGATATTACCACCAACTTCTGACGTAATGAGAAGCAGAACTAGGAATAATTTTCATTTATTTCAGAAGTTGGTGGTAATTATCATTGCTTTCTTCATAGTTTCGAGACGCGGTAGTGAGGGCAGTTGAAACGCCCGAATATTCACCCTGTTATTTCTTGCTTAGCCACAAACTTAATTTTTATGAAACCTGAACAATTACGAGTATTTGACATGAGCCTGCGTATACGCACGCGGGATATTCCGAAAGACTATATTAACAAATAGTCATTTTAAAACCCGGGTAAATGTGACCTATTAAGATTTTAAGGTGGTACTGGCTCGGCCGACAAAGCGTTTTTGGAAGAAAGGAAGAGTTTTAAACTTATACTGCACGGGTAGCACAAGTTGTATTTTCTCGCTTGTCGCTTAACGCGTCTCTATCGATACTGACTTGATAGGAAGGGAGATCCGAGCGACAACCAAGTGGCGGGCAACTTGTGCTAGCAGTGCTGGCACGATTCTATTATCTCTTATGTCTACTTGTTCACGCTTACTACACACCTGTGATAGAACCAAGAAAATCCCCGCAGCCCCTATAGTCCCGATATGCGTCTGCACCCAGCTGCCGAAGGCGGGCGCGCAGCCCTGCGGGTACGCGACTGTCACGTTGCACTCCGAAGTAGCAACTGTCCCGAATACGTGTCTGCAGCAGCTCATCGGCAGACCCCCGGTCGCGCTCGTGTTCAGGGGCTGGAGCCAGTCGCTGGCGTTCGTTACGCCGCAACACGAAAACTGGAATATTTTGGAGGATACAATTTAGTACATACCCAGTTCTGAACCACATTTTTGAATGAATACCAGAATTTACAGCGCTAAAGGCATAAAGAGGGGGAAAATCAGCTATCAAGTGGTTGGGTGATGTAAAAAATATATTGCAGTACTACTTGGTAGAAAACTTGGGTCAGATTTTCCGCATCAAGATCATGTAGGAAAACCATGAAATATAGGCATATGTCCGTTCTATAGGGGACACAGGTATTCTATCATAGCGTCAAGTGCCATTCATTTAAGGTGATTCAATGTTTTATGAAGATTGTAATATAATTATACTTGTCAATCAAATTTTACTCGCGCATCGCTTCCATACATTTTTTTTTAGGTTTTGCAAAAATGTTTGACGCGGTGACAGGTTATCATTAATGCCCGGGCCACACGAGGCTAGTTCTTCAAGCTAGTATAGCAGTGCTAGTGTTAGTAAGCTAGCAAGCTAGTACTTCTGGCTTCGTGTAGACAAAATTGTCTTCATTTCTAAGCTAGTGAGCTAGTTTACAAGCCAGGACAGTTTTTAATAGGATGGATATTTTTAGGCTAGTAGCGTCCCCCAACCACTGATTTTACTATCCTGGCTTGTTAACTAGCTTCATGTGGCCGGCGAAGCTTGTATCCGTTTGGCTAGTGCGCAGTGACCATGTGCTTTTGTTTATTACGTATTTTCTTCTACAAGATACCTAAACTTACTAAAGAGGTTAATTTAAAGTTTGTACAATTGTACCGTAAGAAGGAATGTCTATGGAATGCTACCATTCCATTTTATAAAGATAAATCTGTGCGAGATTCAGCACTACAACAAATATGTGGTGTCCATACACGTTTTTCTAATACATCTTGTAGTAATTCGTCTAATACAAATTGACATAGTTTCCGAAGTAACTGTTTCAGTCATATTGTGTTTCTTTTACGAATGGAGTTCATTTTACTAACGGACTGGAGTTTTATTTTTCAATTTAAGCCAGTCAGGTACCATTGCAGTGACAGTAACAACACGTTGTTGTTACTGTCACTGCAATGGTACCTGACTGGCTTAAATTTACTGGCATCATGTAGACAGCACTAGCATGTGTCCAAGCGAGGACAGTATTACTAGCTTCTCTTCTTCAGCCTGTTGCCACCCAATGCTGAGTATAGGCCTCTTCCATTGCACTTCATTATCTACGGTCTTGGGTCTTCCTCATCCAGTTTCTACCGGCTATTTTGACTAGATCACTAGCTTACTAGCAAGCTATCTAGCCAGGGTGGCTTGAGAAACTAGCCTCGTGTATCCCGGGCATAAGCAGCAAATTTTAAGTCAAAATTGGATCATGTTGCCAATTTCACTTTAAGCGGCACTGTTATTTTTCAATAATCATTATGATAAAAAACGACAGGGGAAATGACAAAATATGAATTACCTGGAGGCCTAATATGGCTGCGTTTATCGTGTGACAAAATGCGTGTAAAAGTAAACCCGAAAAACTTACGTCTTCTTGCACTTCATCCCACAACTTCGTGACCTCGTAGTTATTGTCGCCGTACATGTCCATGGTGCTCCTCAGCTGGGTCTGCACCAGCATTACGGTCTGGCTCTTCAGGGCGTACCCCGCGATGCACGCCGACAGCTGGAACACGAACATCAGCACCATGGCTCCCACGAACTGGAATGCAACAGGGTTCATTAACGCACCATGAAATTAGCATCAGCGGTTCAAAAGAATAAGATAGAGTTGTGCATGTACTTCGATGGCCTTTTTTTAGGGTTCCGTACCCAAAATGTAAAAACGGGTCTATCTATCTGTCCCCTCCGTCCGTCTGTCTCCCTGTCACCAGGGGCACGTTTTATAAAGCTACAAGTTACAATTTTACAGGTGTAAACTGGCAACACTGCTCAAATGGCTGGGGCACGTTTTATAAAGATACAAGTTACAATTTTACAGGTCTAAACTGGCAAAACTGCTCAAATGGCTGGTCGTCATTGGTCGAGGTTGTGTCAAATGGAAACTTGTAACCTGTAAATTGTAATTTGTAGCTTTATAAAACAGGCCCCTGGTCGTCACTGGTCGAAGTTGTGTCAAATGGAAACTTGTAACCTGTAAATTGTAATTTGTAGCTTTATAAAACAGGCCCCAGGCATTATCTCATCGTGTATCCATCTGTCTATCTGTCACCAGGCTGTATCTCATGAACCGTGATAGCTAGACAGTTGAAATTTTCACAGATGCTGTATTTCTGTTGCCGCTATATCAACAAATAATAAAACGGAATAAAATAAATATTTTAGTGGGGCTCCCATACAACAAACGTTTTTTTTTTGCCGTTTTTTGCTCGATATTAATAACGGCTACAGGTAGAAGCTTGAATTATTCAGTTTAGTTTAGTTGTCTAATGTCCTATAGATAATGATACGGAACCCTTCGTGCGCGAGTCCGACTCGCGCTTGGCCGGTTTTATTAACTTAGTTATTGGCTTTCACTCGTCAAAACTTACTCTCACTCTCACTCTCAACAAAATATGAAAATGCCGTAAAAGAGATCATTAAAAGTGAAATTAAAATTAAAATCGGTCAAGAAATACGGGTGATACAAGCATTTTAAAACGCTAATTAGACAGAGAGATCCGATGTGCACCGGTGACGTCATTGTGCAGTTCGGCCATATAAACTCCACGTAAAATTCTGTTTTGCTAGAAAGAGATAGGAACAAATGTTTGTTGGCTTATATCTTAGTTATTTTTATAGCTATTCAAAAAATGTTTTTCTCACTTGGGGCCTGTTTTATAAAGCTACAAATTACAATTTACAGGTTACAAGTTTCCATTTAACACAACCTCGACCAATGACGACCAACCATTTGAGCAGTATTGCCAGTTTAGACCTGTAAAATTGTTACTTGTAGTTTTATAAAACGTGCCCCTGTTTGTAACATGAATCAGCTTTTAATGAAGCTGTAAAAAAAAACATGCGTATTCCCTATTGTTCAGTTAAGAGTATTTACTCCGGTGGACTAAACAGAAGCACATGGGGTTAGTTTCACGCGCTTATTCGCCTTATCTGTCATTGGGACATTTTAATTCGACAGATAAGGACTATTAAGGACAAAGCAAGGCTTAGCTCTAAGGCTTAGCTACTCCACGGTTACTCCAATTTTATTTACAGTGCGACCAAAAAGAGTAGAACTTAAATGAGGGCGCCACTTTCTATGTAACTGTCACATTTTTGACGTAAAATGCGTAAACATGGCAACAATTTTAGTATGTTTTTTTTTTAGTTCCATTTTATTTTATTTCTACTCTTTTTGGTCGCACTGTATAAGGCCTTTACACTATAGATCATTGTCTACTTAGTCGTGAGTTTTCCTTTTGAATTACTTATACTCGTATGTGCTTTCATTTGTTATTTTCAGCTTTTCAGTATTTGCATAAGAAGTATTTGTAAGTTTGGCCGGATGGGGTGGGCGGCGTAACTCTTAGAGTTCAATAAATCCTAATCAGTCCTCCAAATCTAACATTTTATAATGAGATACAAATCATGTTTTTGTTTAGTAGGTATCATATAATATATCACATTACATCACATGATGTCGAAAAGTAAAAGTGATATTTATTTAATACCCTTGCTTTACGTGTACGGGAGGTACTCCTTATTTTTACTTATTTTATCATTGATCTTAGTGCGCGGTATAAATATATATATATGTGTACAAAATTCCAGTTTTGTAACTTTGTTAGTTGCTGAGAAAAAGTGAGATTAACATACATACAGACAGACAGACGTGGTGAAACTATAAGGGTTCCTAGTTTGACTTCGGAACCCCAAGAAGGAGGTAGATCTTCCGTCCACCTACAGAGGGTGATATCATTACGCTAACTAGTGTTTCTATTCGATTCGTTTTTAAACCAATCGCGTCACAAGATGCATTGCGCTAACTATCGTTTGTATTCGTTTCGTTTTTAAACCAATCGCGTCACTGGTAGATCACGTGACTTTTCGTACCTATCATGTCATCTACCAGTGACGCGATTGGTTTAAAAACGAATCGAATAGAGACGCTAGTTAGCGTAATGAATCTTGGCAGGGCCTTAGGGCGCGTTCACATAGAACGTCCGTCTTAACGGATCTTTTCAACTTGTAATCTTCTGTTTTACTGGATCCAGAATACTGTTTTGGGTGTGAACTCGCTCATACAACTACATACGCCATCAAGATCCGTTAAAACGGATCCTGTAAAAACTGACGTTCTATGTGAACGCGCCCTTATGGTAATACGAAAAGTCACGTGATCTACCAGTGATGTGATTTGTTTGAAAGCGAATCGAATAGAAACACTAGTTAGCGTAGTGCATCTTGGCAGGGGCCTCAGCTCGCTTTCCGGTACGCGTTCGCCTCTGGCATGTGTAACGAAAGTGATTGCATTTGGTCTTTGTTTCCCTAATCAATGATAAGCGAATTTATTGATTAATTGTCCATTTCAAATAGTAATCCGAGGCCGATTTTAGCTATTGTTTCTACTGTTTCTAGTCTTATCTAATGATATGAGATACGTCTGGACAATTTTATTATGATTAATGTCATCAATCGATAAGTATTTGGCCTTTATACGATGTAGTATTAAACACATAATAAACAAAGCGTAATAAAAAATAAGCTTCGATTAATCAAGTGCCTTTTTATAACTAGTATGAAATATGATGAAAAATACGAATAAAATTTAACAAGCCCTTTAACTCAGCGCTTTTTAATCCTCGTGAGGCCCGCCAAACTACAAACAGGGCGATTTTTGTGAGTGGGAATTTGAATCTACTAGCAAGTAGGTAAATAAAGTTCAATATCCTTTGCTCTTAAATGAAATTTCCAATTGTAAAATCTATTAAAATTAACTTATAGGGACTCATTAAAATATAGTTTAAACTAAGTTGGCTTGTTTATGTACGTCCTAAAGCACACCGCGTCTCACAAGGATATACAGGGCGAATTAATAATATACGCACATCTTCAAACTATAATATTATTGTATCAAAACGGATACCAAATGTTATCGAGACCTGAAGTTTTACCATTGCAATATGAATATTTCTACCACAATATTGCTTCAATTAAATATTTATTTATACAACAGGTTTTTATATGAGCATTTTTATTTAAACAAAGCATTTAAATGTTATTCTTGAAATTACTAAATAATTAATTACTTACGTGCATTCTTTCGCCAAGAGTAAAATTACTAATGTTGGAATGTCTCATTTCAATGGCAACACCGTGGTAGATTCGATGGAATCTAATTATGAATCCGAGTTTATAGGAGACCACATCTTACGCCAGTAAATAGGTACCTATACAAATTGAGCTACGGCATGCATTAAATAGGGTGCTGACAAATTAAACATTAAATATTATATTTTAAAATTATAAAATTTTAGAAAAATAATGAATTACAACACAACATACATCACATCATACACTGTTAATATGATTAAGCTATGAATAAAGTAACGTATGAGTAATAAATAAGGAAGAGTTTATTGAATCCGTCAAATCATTAGCTCTAAGGAGGTCACAATTAATAACGTGGATTGTATACTTGTATTCCTACATTTATACATACAATCACAACTACACCCAAACATCATTAGATAGGTAAGTACTCGGATTTTTTTTGGTCAAATTATGATTAGTACGAAAGGTTTTAACTAAATGGATTTTCTACGAGTTGACCTAGATATCCATAAATACGGGCCTCGATACGATATGAGTTCATGAGGTCAAACTTTATTTTGCTGATTTAATGAAAAGATTTAAATGTTTGCGTGGAAATTTCCTAACTGTCTAGATTTCGGTACGAATAATCTAGTGCATATTTATGAATTGGACTGGCAACCAAAATTGCAGAAGTTGATTGCTGTCTTGCTTTAACTTCAGTTCTACAGCAAATCGCTGTCGTTTTCCAACTCAAAAGTAAGAGTAAGACAGCAGTCAACTTCTGTTTTTTTTATTGCTAGTCTAATCTAAACCTTATTTTAAACAAACATGGCCTCCAAATAGATAGGTGGATGAGACACTGTGATGAACTGATGAGACACCGCACCGGCATAACTATTACGTAGCAAGGTCAACCTGATTACGGCTAGTGTTTAATTGTACAACTGTTAATGAACGGTAACGAAGCACGCTGGACTAAGGACACACGCTACGCTACTATCTGTGGAAATTTGGTTTTAATACATTGACGCGCCATTGTTCATTGTGTTTGATGCTGTTCAATGTACCACGAGACGGGGGCGTATATTGCTGGGGTAAAAAGGTCAAATATTTAACAAATCTGACTTTTAATACAAGTATGTTTTGCTCGTACTAAGTATGGAATAGAAGTAGGTATGTATAGATTTTGGTTAGTACTTTTCTACAAATTTAATTTTGGTGGCACAAATATTGTTTTACAGGATAGTTAATTCCGGTTGGCGATTGGAATTTAGCTAGAACCGTCAATATCTAAATTTTATGACTCGCCTTTTCATAGAAATTCTCTATAGAATGTACATGGGTATAATATTTCCTGATAAGACTTTTTGTTTGCTAAAATAATGTGTTCATATTTGACACTACAGACACCATTAATTATGAGGGATTACTGCTATGAGCCAGTTTCATGGCCATCATTGTCTCCAGTATTACCTATCACCTTCCCAAAGACCGTTTTATATAAAAATCTATGAGTCACCGAGCGTGTTAAATGTCATGCTTATCTACCACGAGAGATAAAAACGTCATAAGAATGGTAACCTTCCTACACATAACAGAGATCAAGACTCTGTTTCATTAGTTTTCAATGAGCAAAATCTGAAACAGTAATGATACCGGTTTTTCAATGTTGCCAGCGCGCCCGGCTCGAGATAAGAAAACAATACAAGGACAGTCGATAGAGCAAAAAGTCAGTTAGGAAATTTATATTTGAATATAAACAATGCGACCGTTACATAAGATCTAAAACTGCACGCGCGTTTATAAGAGCAAGATATTTAAAATAGATGGCATTTCATTATGAAAAGAGGCCACGGTTTCTGAGATAGGCTAAGGTATTTAAATAGGTATATAATAACACTTACCGTCATTATAATGTAATAGTTCTCCGAGTAGGCTCCATAGAACCCAAAGAAGGCTATGAGGAAGATGATGACTCCAGTAGCGATGCAAAAAGCGGGTAGCGAGAAAAATCGCTCCGATAGAAACGTATGGTACCCATTGTAGGCCGATTGCACGGAACTTCCCACAGACAGTATTATAATTCCAGTTATCTGAAAAACCACTTCACGTCAGCATCACTTCATTTAATATAAACAAACTGTCGTCACCGAACTTACCAGGAATAGGAAATTCACAGTTATTAAGGAGTATTTAACGCTCGTGTATATTTTGTTCCACATTTTGACTGAGCAGCGTCCGCGTGCGTGACACTCGTAACACTGGCGTATAGTTTTAACTAGGTATTTTTATCACTATAGGTAAGTAGGTACCTAATCTGTTGATAAGAAAAGCAAGCGGATTTATCTCAGTCGGGGGTTCTGTCGAGCGTTTTAGACCTATTATGCATCATTCATGATGTTATCATTATCCCATTTATGCAAAAATTATGAACAATATCGAATCCTTTAAACTTCTACACTTGTTTATCACGAATGTTTTTTTACTTGTTGTCGTGACGATGGCTACAGCGAAACTACATTGTTTTATGTAAACCGTGTAAGTATGTAGTAAACTGACGATAAGAAACTTGACGTAGGAACTAACCAATTTAATTTACATAATTATCTCCAGTCTAAACGTATGTAAGCAACTTTTTCACACAACTACGCGTTATACAAGAACATACATTACGAACATAATGATTTTAAATTATGATTACAATCTGTACTTATTGTCATCGCATCAGCCGAAAGATGTCCACTGCTGGACATACTATGATATACATATTCGTGATATGATATGATATAATTTGGCTACCGGCTAGGTGACACCGCGAAAGTGTATTAGTAGTTAGTTAATTTTAAGTTATATATTGTTAAGTACCTACGAGTATGTAGTCTGTAAGGTATTTGAAAATGTGGGCCTTGCTGACTGAAATAAAGTTATTATGAATATTCTATTCTATGCTAGTAGCTTACTCGTAGTAGCATAGCAATTCATAGTGGTCTAGATCTGCCCCACGATCGTCGTCGTGACCAGCGTCCTGTTGATTCCTGCGACCTTCACCTGCGAGTGGAAGGTGATGTGATAAGTGACAATTTTGTATTAGCAGCGTAGCATGTATGAAGCCCAGTTATTCAGCAATTACATAGTTGGGTTTATGTATACCGCATTGTCATCTCACTCTGACGATCTCCTTCTGTAGCTACTCTTGAGAAGCTAAAGAAATTGTGGCTTGTAAGTGATCCGTACCTTATGTGTGTGTAGTTAAGAATAATTATGTACCTATGTAATTATTTGTTGTATATATGCATTAACTATATGTATTAGAATAAGGTTTTGGGACAGTGTATTTTATCTATTTATTTTAGGTACTTATTTTTAAAAAATTGCCTTTGTTTTGTATTTGTTCCTTTACAATAAAGGGTATACATAGATATTTATATTATCTGCCACCGTCATTTTGGCTCCTATTTTATCACCCTAGCGATTACCGTCTTTACCATAAGTACACGGCCATCCTCAGGGGGCCACGAGGACCGACAATTTCTCTAAAAAAAAAATATTTTTTGTCAGGCTCAGTAACAATGAGCACCCGGACCCCAAATTCTTGTGTGCCCTAGGTCCCCAGCATAATTTAAGACAGTCTTGACCCTAGCGGTAAAAACTTAAAATTTGCAGTAAATTGCAAAGTCGACGAGTTAGGCTTCTTAACTTACGTAAATAACGAATTTTCACCTGTCACATGACACTGTCGGGATCGTAAAATAGGGGCCTGGGCCTCTATTCTACAGGGTTCAGCCTGCCTTAATCTTATCTTATCTTATCTTACAGATGGGCCCTTTCGGATACACTTCGACCCTTTTAGGACCTTTTGTGCAATTTTATTACCCTCTTACACACTCAGCTGTTCCAATGTGCAGGTTTCCTCACGATGTTTTTCGTTTACCTACCGTAAGAGCATCGGGTAATGTACTTAAGTTAGAAAACTCATTGGTGCATGCTGACCGCGGGGATTCGAACTCGATACCTTACGATCACGAGTCGACCCCCAAAGCCACTGGGCTACCGACGCTCTCAAGCCTGCCTTAACGTGATGGTATTGTTTTTAAATCTGCTGCCATTACTGTCAAGTAAATAAGAGCTAACGTAACGTTGACAATATAATAACAGGACAAAGGATATGGGTCATACCTTTAATAGAATATAAGTCCTGCCATGGCTATTACTGCTATTATGACATGGCTATGCATGCAGTTCATTTTACGGTGAGCGTAAAGGAAGAGCTATCTATAGGAGTTATATAGCTCTGTCCTTTTCTGAACCGCATAGCTTTATCATGATAACCCTCCAAGTGGTCGGTCCACCTTGTAGGGTCGACCGTCGCTGCATTTTCTGGAACCTACATAGTCACCATTCTTGAACTTATAGACCGCATCAACCGTCTGTTCTACGAGTGCCATATTATTATGGAAATGATAAAAAGGGCTATCTCGCTACAATATCTTATCAACTAGATTATTTACTTATTAAATAGAATACCGTTTCAGATGTAAAACCGAAAAGTGTAATTTACACACTGATATCATTGTGTAGGAACGTGATGCTCCTATTTCGCAACATTTGCACCTCATGTACCTACTTATTATACAATAAATTGCAAATGACTGTGTCAAAATGATCATAGGTACTTATAAAATACAGGATATCTATCTACCCTACTAGTTAACCTATAAAACACAAATCTAATATCCCGCTACCAGTTTCTTAAATTAAATGTATATAACTAAATTTGTGGCAAAAATATACAACAAAACAAACCTATTTTTCCCACCTACGTTCAGGAAACTGGGCGTGCACATTAGCAAGTCGTTATCTCATCGAATGATCGTATACAAACAGTTTAGTCACGACCACGAGCCATGTATAATACGAGTATACCCTTATCTGATCAAACATTTGGTAATCCAATAATACAACATCACCAATAATGACTAATTATATGTATGAGTGGTCTTACTTAGATCCTTATAGACACAAAACACCAAATTTCAAGGCATCGACCAAATATTTGTTTCAAACTCTACATTCGGTATTATAACATCGCTTAATAGGTGACTGCAACTTTCCTGGCATTAATATCGTCGACCGCTACATGTACCTGGGCTCCCAAATCTGCAATGACGGCAGTTGTGTCTCCGAGATAAAGAGACGAATTGGGATAGCAAAGGATGCTATGACCCGTTTAAAAAACATCTGGAAGAAAAGAGGAATTGGTATCAAAACCAAGATCAGACTAATACGAGCCCTGGTATTCCCCATCTTCTTGTATGGAGTAGAAACGTGGACAATCCTGGCCCGGGAAAGACAAAGGATTGATGCATTCGAGATGTGGTGCTGGAGACGAATGCTAAGAATACCTTGGACTACGAAACGCACCAATGTATCGATCCTGAACCAGCTCCGAATAAAAACTCGCTTGTCCACCATATGCCAACAACGCATTCTTTCTTATTTCGGCCACACAATGCGCAGAGGCGACGTATTAATCTGGAAAAACTGATTGTGGTTGGGAACACCGAAGGCAAAAGATCGCGCGGTCGTTCACCAACAAGATGGACTGATCAAGTGAAAAAATTGTCATCCTTCAAATTCTACACGGCTGTAAGAGAAGCGCTGGACCGAAACCGGTGGAGGCAGATTATCCGCTCCAGATGCAACCCTGATCCTGACCACGATCCTCAGATATGAGGGACCGACCCCAGAGAGAGAATAGGTGAACGTCAATGGAATTCGCCAATAAAACAACATTTCAATAAAACTTAACATGCAGAAAGTAAAAAAACTTTTTCATATTTGGGTGAGGACCATAAAGCTGGACCACAGTTAAGCGCAGTTAACCATACAAACAAGTCGAAAAAAGTTCCGTTGTGCGACGAAAAGTATCTCTACAATTGTATGGCTAATTTTCGTGTCACAACGGAAAAGTTTCATGGAAACTTTAATTGAGTGAGTTAGCGTGCCCAACTTTTTGGTCTTTACCCATTCTTTTTATAAAACCACGCTCAGTGCTTCCACCTCCATGACACTTGGAGAGGCAACTGGCGAGGTCGCAGGGAATACAGTTATTGAGTATTTGGATAGATGTCGCTAACTGGCACTCGGATACGATGGGGAATCATTTTACCTCCAGGGATCATATTATGCACATCTCCCCTACAAACGGATTAGTCACGACCACGAGCCATGAATATGATTACACCCTTATCTGGATCAATCATTCATTAATCCAATAATACAACGTCACCAATAATGACTAATTACATGTACGAGTTGTCTATCTTACTTAGATTCTTATAGACACTTCATCATCATATTCATCATATCCACCTTCGATTTCGTTGTCACTTATTATCAGGTGAGATCTAGGTCAAACGCGCTGGTCAGACTATTAAAAAACCCGGGCAAGAGCATGTCGGATTATGCTCAGTGTAGGGTTCCGACGTCGTTACTACAAACACAAAAAACAACAAGTATGAACGAATTTTCTATTTAAAGTTATTTGGTAAGGTATAAATAGCATCGAACAATATATCACGAGAAGTTCTATTGTAAAAGAAATATTGTTACCATTTCTTTACATGTACGGAAGGTAAGTAATTAGTACCTACTCTAAAGGCATCGTTCACACCAAACGTATTGTCAGTTTATCGTTTTTCCATATATATTTAACTTCTCTTTCACCCGAACCGACAATACGCTCGCTATACAACAAACATTACAAACAGTGAGGATGCTCACAGTTGGCGGCGCACAACGTTTGGTGTGAACGATGTCTAAGAATAGTACATTGTTGCAGAGGATAGAAAGTACGCGATTTTTGGACGAGTCCATGAATTGCACTTTCTACCGAGGCAGACATAGTGCTTTTTACAACTACTGAGAGGAAATAAAATAAAAATTCATAATCAAAACTCAAATTTTAATTCATGTTAATGTGACATCACCGCCGATTTTACCATAGATAACTTTTTTTATCTGGACCCCTATTCTCGTGGCACTCGAGACTAATAAACTAACATGCGAAATGAGGATGTCAACTCCATATAAAATTGTATTTGTTTCGCCATATCTCCCATGTAAGTTCATCTCTAGTGGTTCGAGATTAGGGGCCAAGTTTGAATTACATTAAAAAAAAAGCAGTGTCATAGTTTTTAGTCTGTGTTGCTTTTAGCAAAAATACACCTAATATTTTAATACACAAAATGGTGTGTTCTGATTGGTCGATTTCAATGTTTCATTTTAAGGAGCTATGACACAAAAATTTATTGATTGATTTTCATTGGTTCTTAAAGTTGGACAACAATGTTCTCGACCAATCAGCAAACACGCTGACAAAAACATTCTTGGTCTGTCCTTATAAGTGACGTTTTGTGACCCAAACAAGACCATCTATGGCCATATTTCCGAGCAGTGTTGTGAAAATATAGAATTTATGGACTCGTGCACTAGAGGGCCTCAACTACGTTTCGGCCCTCTATATGACTCGTCCAAAAATCGCGTACTTTTTATCCTCTGCAACAATGTACTATTTCACTTATTTCATCATTAATTTTTGTGCGCCAGTATAAATATCTATGTATACAAAAACCTTTATTTTCCCTCTTCTTGTTAAATGTTAATGAATTACACTTAGGTACTAAACTTTATTACTTATTGATTATTTACAATCCTTAAATAACTTGTTTCTTGATTTCTTCTTAAATGACTGCTGTGTCGGTCTTCAGTTCCCTGACGAGCCAGAAAGCAATGATACAGAGCAATGCCTGAAATATAATTAAGCCCAATGACACCAAAAGAAACAAAATCAAAATATATATTTTTTATTCAATATAGATTCATACAGAACACTCTGAATATCAAAGATCATTTACATTTTACAATAAGTAACAATAAGATATGATTACTAAAGCGGTACTCAGTAGATATTATCATAATCCAATTTGAATTCGATTTAGAATCGAAACAGCGCGAGCCCGACTCACGCTTGACCATTTTTTAGTATTTATTTTATTTTAGGGTTATTATAATCATACCAAAATTGACGGTTATATGTCTTACCGTTTTTACGATACAACCAAAATAAAAATACATAAAAAAAACTTTACTATTTTAATTTCTTTTAAAACAGCATATTAGTAAATCCTCCGTAATATTAGCACATTCTGAAAACCATCAACGCGCTATCTATTGCGGTTCAAAAGTAAGCTCTTTGAAGGACGGACGGACAGCCTAGGCATAATAATAGGGTCCCTCGGATACGGAACCCTCATAAGGCGGCATCGACACTGGCGAAATACACATTGTTAAAACAAAGCAGAGAAAAGAATTAAGAAAAAAACCGGCCAAGTGCGAGTCGGGCTCGCGCACGAAGGGTTCCGTACCATTATTTATACAATATTAGCAAAAAACGGCAAAAAAAAATCACATTTGTTGTATGTGAGCCCCCCTAGAATATTTATTTTATTCTGTTTTTAGTATTTGTTGTAATAGCGGCAGCAGAAATACATCATCTGTAAAAATTTCTACTGTCTAGCTATCACGGTTCATGAGATACAGCCTGGTGGCAGACAGACGGACAGTGAAGTCTAAAAAAGAGCTAGGTACCCACCTGGGTAAGTGCCAATACGGTGCCAACCAACCCCATTACAGTCATCTGCACTGCTGCCTAGTTTCCTAGTTCTTGGGCACAACCTGGCAAGTGTGCCGATCCACTATCGCAGTGGAACGTGCCAATTAAGCCGTAGATCCGGTCGCAACAGCTGATTGGCAGGACCGGATTATCAGTTTCTCCAAAGTTAAAGTACACAGCCCAATCGTATGCTCCATTGACTCCGCAACAGGAGAACTGGAAATGAAAATAGAAGATTCTTGATAGAAACCCGCGTACTAACTAATAGCGTTTTCAATCCATTAAGGCGCGGGTCAGACAGAAGAGACGTAAGACGCGGACGCGTCGACGTCGCGGCGCCCCTTTAATGAATTTTCAACGACGCCGACGCGTCCGCGTCTTACGTCTCTTCTGTCTGGCCCGCGCCTAAGGCGCTCCCCTCCTTTTGAATTGACTTTGCGGAACTAAGCAGTGGGGTAGTCTTGATAAATTTTAAAACACTAACCCCCTCACTAATAAACGTTGAGTAACGGTGGTATAGCTATAGGGTGATTCTACGGGCGTTTCAACTGACGTCAGTCCGCTGTCCTAACGTGTAACGTGTTTTTGACGTGTAAAAGTGCCCGTGCGGCCTACTTACTGAATAAACATCTTTTATCTTTTTTTTTAAGTACCTATTTAAGAAATAGGCGATAATATACTTAATATCCGAACGATTTTCAAGACAATCGAACCAGTAACAACTAACTTAAACCAAACATTTTCAAAAACGGTGATAGTTTTCGGTTATATGCTCACTGTCAACAGTATTTATGCTTAGAAACGCAATACGGGGTGACGTCAGCAGGTACGATCAAATACCGTTTACCATTTTCGTCCATACCTGTAAGTTACGATTGGCCTAGCGGCTGAGAGGTATATTTTTGTATTTTACAAATTGTTTAAAAATTAGTAGTACCGCTGCCGTATGCGTGAGAGAAAGGGAAGCAAGACAGGCTGTCTAGTAACGCATGTTACGTAACGAAATGGTTTACCCTCCGTAAAGAAGTTAATCACTTCAAAAATTCCAGCGATGTGTCTGCAAAATTTTTGACGCACGCTGCGCACGCACAACTTTATAAAATCTTTCACGACGACCCCCTTACTTCTGCGTTTAATAATGTGGACAGAGTGTTCCGTATGTTTTTATGTTTGATGATAACCAATTATTAAGCAGAGAGATCTTATTGAAACATGAAAATACTGAAAAATTAAAGGCGTTCTACAACAAATCATGTTTACCTGTTATCGTATTGTCACTGTTTTGATAGCTCTTATTTACTTGACAGTAATGGCGGCCGAGTTAAAAACAATACCATAATTTGTTGTTATTCGACAATTTGCGTCCCTCAAATGTCGCCAGTTAGATTTTAAGGGATCTCTTGCAGTTAACCTATGGGTGAATCAATCAATATGAATATCATGTGTAGTGTAGATATTTCTCCTTGGGTTGAAGAACGGCAAACGAAAGTATAGGTTGACTACGAAATCTTAAGGAAGGTCGTCACTCATCGGGTATGTAATAGGGTCACAGGGGGCACAACACACGAAAATGCTTAGGGCACCACGGAGGGTTAATCCGGCACTGTTTATTAGTAAGGGGGTGTATATATATATATATATATATATATATATATATATATATATATATATATCTCTCTCTCTCTCTAGGAAACGGCCAGGAAACGGCACAGGTAAACAGGGCGTTTACTTAATTGGGATACACCTGTTTTATCAATATATGAAATTTGAAAACCATTTCGAGGAATAGGCTTCTCGGAACAATCGCTGCAGTTCGATTTAAAAAAGATATTGAATGTATTGATTTAAGTAACATTAAGAAATGACCTTTATTTGACCACTAAGTGCGTTTTGAATGAATTGCGCTATATAAACCTTTGGAAAACGCCCAGCTACGTTCGAAGAGGGCTGTTGCGGCTTTTGTCATGTCAAAATTATTTGTTTACAAGTTGACTGTAATTCTTATGATGAAATAACAATATTAATGACATACAGCTACTCCAGGGAAATATATTTAAGAACAAATTGTCGAACTGGCTCCTAGATAGGTGTTTTTATAGTGTTAAGGACTTCCTCGAGCAATCTAATAAAATGTAACACACGTACATTTAGTATATTTAATAAATTTTAACGCTCTTATTTGTAATTTTAAATGTATTTTGTTATTTCTATATTGCATAAAATTAATATATGCACGCTTGCTTGCAAGCTGGATACACTGGACATAGGTAATTATTATTTAAAATTGACTGTAACATCTTATGTACTATATTCAGCAAATAAATGATATTGATTGATTGATTGATTGAATGAGACCACTTTTCCATTAAGTTATGTGTCATAAATGTTGATAATATGTGTGGTCAGGTTTCCCAAGAGGTTCATTCAACACGACGGCATCATCAGTTCCACTTCACCAAATAGTGCTTTCCAAGACCAAATACACGAGTTACAATGAAAAATACCAAAATCGCTATAGGTGTGCCTATAAATTTTGAAGTCACTACACAGTGATTAAAAAAACAAAAAAACCGCCTTCAAAAAGCAAAAAATAACTTCTTTAAAATGGTAGGTAAATAGGTCAGTCCAACTGAAGTCTGCTTTTGGTTAAAATATTGTTGGACGCCGACTTCAGTTGGACTGACCTATTTACCTACCATTTTAAAGAAGTTATTTTTTGCTTTTTGAAGGCGGTTTTTTTGTTTTTTTAAACATTTATTTTATTTTATACTTTTTAGTGATCCTATTTATGCTGTTACGTAGCTCCACTTCTAAATATTAATAAGAAACTATAGAACATTTCAAGCTCGCCGCAGACAACGCCGCGGGAATGTCATAGTCATATTTAAACCTAAATGTGCTTCGTCATAGTCGCTCAACTTCCTTTATCGAAATATCTTATCGCCACCCTTGAAATAGGTACCGTTAAGGAGTTCCGGTGGCCATCTGTGGTCTTCATCATCAGTTCCACTTCACCATATAGTACTTTTCAAAAGCAAATGCATGAGTTACAGTGAAAAATACCAAAATCGCTATAGGTGTGCCTATAATATTTGAGGAGTTCTCTTGATTTCTCCATGATTCCATCATCAGATCCTGACGTGGTGACAATGGGACCAACTAGAAATTATACCCATTCGAACAACGAAAATTTTTTTCAAATCGGTCCAGTGGTCTTCGAGTAATCGGGGAACATACATTAAAAAAAAAAAAAAAAAAACCCGACGAATTGAGAACCTCCTCCTTTTTTTGAAGTCGGTTAAAAACGAAAAAAAACAATCAAAATTATTTATTTTGATAGACCTCAAAATTTCGACATTGTTTTTTAATGGTAAATTAAATGGTACTATCCTTAAAATTAAAATAACTTGTATCGCAATTAAGTATGTACTTAAACGCAGTGTTTACACCGGGACACAACAATGCTAAAACTGCTGCTTGGCGGCAGATCTTTTAACAAGGCGGTTGCGTATTGGCGATAGCCCGTGAAACTTTAGTACTGACATGTGTTTTTGAAAAATTATCAGCGCATGCCCTTAAATGTACCTAATGGTCCCTCTACACGTCGGCGGATCATGGGCCAGCGTAAGGGATGGAGAAATACGTAAGCAGTGGCGTATCTATACCATCTGAGGCCCGTGGCAAATCTATACTAATATTATAAAGCTGAAGAGTTTGTTTGTTTGTTTGTTTGCTTGAACGCGCTAATCTCAGCAACTACTGGTCCGATTTGAAAAATTATTTCAGTGTTAGATAGCCCATTTATCGAGCAAGGCTATATCACGCTAAGACCAATAGAAGCGGAGCACCAATGAAGAATGTTTAAACCTTCTACGTTAACAAAGTCGCGGGTTAAAGTTAGCGTTAGTCCAAAGTAACTATTCCACGGGAACGAAGTCGCGGGCAGAAGCTAGTTCATTAGATAAGGGAGGCCCCCTTAGTGTAAATAAAATGTAATAAATATTCGGTTCCTCCTGTGTTCACGGCCTCCCAGACCGGGGGCCCGTGGCATTTTGCCCGCTCTGCCACCCTATAGTTACGCCACTGTACGTAAGAGTGAGATGCCAGAAGTGTAAATGCGTCCCTTACGTTGGCCCATGATCCGCCGACGTGTAGAGGAGCCTTCTTCTGTTACATGTAACTATCAAGTCAATAATACTGCCCTAAGAAAAAATAGCGCAAGTCTCATAGAACCGCGTATCTTTAAATGACCTTATTTCTTAAGATAGAGGGTTAAATTTTCTTTGACTATTAAATTGCACATGCGTCCTTTTTATTTAGAAGAGCAGTATAGTAAAGGCTCAGTTTCATTGGTCGATAGCCCGCATGTTTGTAGCAATCCATTGAAGAGTTGTTTTGAAATTATCGAGCCGGGAGCTATAGCAGCGTAGCCATGTATCACTAAATCATGCGGGCTATCGACCCAAGGAGCCTTTATTCACGTAGGGCCCAGTTTGCAATAGGATGTACATAATCAAAGCAATTCAATTTGAACTGTATTGCAATGAAAATAAAGTTTATTTTCCTTTCTTCATAAATTAATGGCCTTTTTGAATAAACGTAATTGAACTTTATTGCCTTGATGGTAGATTCAAAGTCCCACTGACAAAAACTGGCAGTTTGTAGTATTGTGGGCCTTACAAGGTTAAGGCAAAAACCTCTAAGAAATTACGAAGAAATTACTAAGGATGTTACGGAGCTTCGCCTCCGCATCCGTTAAGATGGAACTTCGGTCGGATCCGCCTCCGCCTTCGCTATTTTTTATTTCACACCTCCGACTCCCCCTCCGCCTCCGTTAATTTTTTACCGAAGTTATACCGGAGCTGAAGGAATTGCATTTGCCGCGGTAGCGCGGCGCACGCCTACCAGTTTTGACTTGTCCTGGAATTAATTTAAATAAAAGGTACTCGGCTCCGACTCCGCCTCCGGTAAACCTCCGGATCCAGCTTCGGATACGGCTCCAACTACGCCTCCGGCACCGGATCCGACTCCGTTAAATAAAAAAGTTAAACTCTGGATCCGACTCCGGCTCCGGTAAAGCCGCCTCCGTAACATCGCTAGTCAAATTACTAACATGCTCCTGCACTTTGTCCCACTGCATCATATGTGTGTAGTCCTGTTCAGCATATAAGTGCTTGGTGGGTTCCATCTGGGCCTGCACCAACGACACGGCCTGGCTCTGAAGCATGAAGCCGGCGATGCTGAGAGACAGCTGGGCCACGGATGTGAGCCCTATAGCCCAGATGAACTGAAAAGTAAGAGAAGTCAATTGAGCTGCAATTGTCTGTACTGATATCAATCGCCGTAACACATCTTTTTTGTTGATAGATAGCTTCTATTGGTAATAACCTCATAAGGCCCACCATACTACAAACAGGGAGTTTTTTGTAAGTGGGACTTTGAATCTACTATCAATGCAATAATGTTCAATTACGTTTGCACGATAATGCCATTTTAAGTTTATGAACATAGGAAAATAAACTTTATTTTCATTGCAACACAGTTCAAATTAAATTACCTTGATTATGTACATCCTACTGCACTCTGGGCCTTACGTGGTTAATTGACAACATTTCAAAAATAAAAGCATTTTTGTTTTTTCGCGTTTATAATAGCTGGTTAAAAATTAAACTACCCGTATTTCTCGGTTTTTCTTTATTTAACTTAAATTCGTCGTTAATAATTTATTAAAGAAATAGTCATTAAAAAGACCGTATATACAAAGTTAGGAATACTGATGTCGTGATCTTAGCATGATATAAAATAAAAATAAAGTAACTTTAATCAGAAACAGAACTGACTAACTGTCATGTCATGTCACTCGTCAACAACAACAACTGTAACAACATAAATTGGTCGACTTTGGGCAAATTGCGGCTATCCGCTTTTACAAATCCGTTAGTCACTTTCATTTTAAATAGTGTTTACCAAAACAATATAGTATTACGAGAATCGAAAGCGTATCCTTAGAGTCAAGTTATATATCAGACAGATAAAAAAATGACATGACAGTTGTATATTTTTTCAATTCCTATGGTAATAAATGGACTAGGGGCACTATAAGTGTATTCCTAACATTCACAATCCAACTTTTTTTACTGTTTTTCCTAAATATAAAAAAAAACTACTGCATAAAAAAATCCAATAATATTTTTACTGTAATTAGCAGTGTAAAATCTACAAACGGTATTTTAATTTACTTTACCTTCGCACATATGAATTGTCAATTCGCACTGCAAGATCAAAACAGTAGTAACTCAAAATACAACTTTATTTTAAAATCAACTTTAATACAACTTCTATGAACTTGAAACAAAACTACCAAGGATTTTGAGTTGATGCTGTTTTGATCTAGCAGTGCGATAATAGTTACGCCGTAAGATTTTAGCCCGGTATACGGTTTTGTACAGATTTCCCCTGCTTGATTATCCATATAATGTGCTAAATGTACATGTATATATGTGTGTAAATACACACATCAAAAGTGCCTAGGGATATTTTTTATCCCTAGACAGTTGTGAACATTTCAATATCGGCATATTACTACTGAGTCAAAACATCAAAATTGTCTAGGAATACTGAGTATCCAAAGAGTTTTTTGATGTGTGTGTTTGATATCAGATGACGCCACGAAGCGAGGTTTTTTTGGGTATACCATTGCCATATTATGCGTTTCACAGTCACCAACGTCTCCGGTATTAGGTAGTTAATACTTAATAGTATTCCATGGACCCAATGATATAATATAGTAAAAAGAGGTAGATATGTTATACGCACTTCGAGAGTGGCACCCTAAAACCAAGCCAATTGGTACACCTTTACTTAGTCTTGCGCCGTCAACGGAACCGTCAACTAGTCTGCAGAGCAACATTACTCGTCACTGTTTCACTCCCGGACATTAGCATACCATCCTGCTTTCACTTGTCATTTATGAGTTAGTGTGTAATTGCAATATTTACTGATAGCCAGCCATATAATAATAGCAGTAATAGCCATGGCAGAACTTATATTCTATTAAAGGTATGAACCATATCCTTTGTCCTGTTATTATATTGTCAACGTTACGTTAGCTCTTATTTACTTGACAGTAATGGCAGCAGATTTAAAAACAATACCATCACGTTAAGGCAGGCTTTTGAGAGCGTCGGTGGCCTAGTGGCTTAGAGGGTCGACTCGTGATCGTAAGGTACCGAGTTCGAACCCCCGCGGTCACCATGTACCAATGAGTTTTTATAACTTAAGTGCATTACCCGATGCTCTTACGGTGAAGGAAAAACATCGTGAGGAAACCTGCACATTCGAACAGCTGAGTGAGTAAGAGGGTAATTGCACAAAAGATCCTAAAGGGTCGAAGTGTATCCGAAAGGGCCCATCTGTAAGATAAGATAATAATAAGATAATATTTACTGATTATGTGTGCGTAAGCCGGGCCATTTTTACACGCGGAATACCGTATAGGTAACATATCTACTTCTTTTTATATTATATCATTGCATGGACCTGAAAACGAGTCCAATTTGCATAAAAAATTGTGTGACTGGCACCAAAAGTAAGTATTTAAAGTCATGCGGTTATCTCGAACGAGAGATAAGATATCATAAACATACCAATATTCCTTTATATTTATTACAATAACAATTCAAAACCCCGATGTAAAGCAACCTCTTCTTACAGAGCTAATACCTGAGAAATAATGAATCAAAAAAGTATTTGCATTTTATGTTTAAATACTTTTTGCAAAGACTTTTTTTGCACATCTCTGGGGTACTTTTTAGGCACGTACTTTTTAAATTTACGCGGGCGAAGTCGCAGGCATCATCCCTTACCATGAGTTACAATTACCGTACCCACTGGCGAGTCGAGTGCTCTGTTCCTCGCACTCTATAAGAATGCTGCGAGGGACAGAGCATTCGAGTTGCTAGCGAGTACGGTAATTGTAACTCATGGTAAAGGTACAGTAAGCTGTTACTCCTTCCTTTAAGTATTAACCACGTCAGGCCCCGCGTACAAAAAATTGTATATAATACAGCCATTGTAATCAAGATCCATTGCAAAGGAAATAAAACAGATTTTTCTTTGTTTTTACCCGACTGCGTCAGAAGGAGGGTTATGTTTTTCGAGCGTATGTATGTATGTATGTATGTATGTATGTATGTATGTATGTATGTATGTATGTATGCATGTATGTATGTATGTCTATTTCTGGGCACGCTCTGCGGCCTAAACGGCTTGACGGATTTTAACATCCGCACCTACGGCGCAACACTGTCACTTATGCAAAAAAGCATTTTTCAAGGAGAAGCATTTAAAGATTTAGTGTGGTATAAAATGATTATGCTTTCTGATCCAGAAAAGATGATTATTTGGCATGATTACTGCTACTTTTAGCTTATTAATGAGGAAAATAAGGTCACTTTAAATATCAAAGAAATATAATTGTCATTACTTTAAAATTGAACAGCCCCTCAATTGTGACATTATGGCACTAAACTAAAATAATAAACGTATTTATGACAAAGTTACGATAAAATAAAATCTAGAAATTAGGAAATAAATATTTATGACAAAGTTATAACTCTCATTTTCACAACTCTTTGCTGAGTAAAAGAGTTGTGAAAATGAGTGAAAACACATTTTTTAACTGTCTATCAATCTTATCAGTAAAAAAAAACAACTTCGCGAATAGTTTAGTTTCTCATACTTATATTAAATTTTAGAAAGAAAAACTAATTGACATTTGAAACAAAAGACATACCTAAATAGAAACTTTGACATACCCTTTGAGTGTAAATTTCCGATTTAGAATCAAGTTAGTCATCAAACTTAAGTAACTTACTTAACTTTGCGGTTCTTTATGACTAAAACATACACACTACTATATTCTATATTCTACAGTCATATTTTTTACCCGTCACTTGGCCTAATTGAATATATTTATAATTTGTAATTTAAGTTGAATCAGATTTCTGAAATCACACGCTTCCTAAATTCCAATAAGAGTCAAATATTTCAGTCCTTTTGATAGTAGTTAACTTCGTGGAACAAGACAGTCGTGCGTATATGTTTAAGGAAGGCCCATTTGTTTAGCTCCTATGATCTTTCAGGTTTTATAGAGCAATATTCTTGCCCAGATTTCTTTACCCTTTTCGCTATATAGCTAATTTTATTTTAGGGCAATAATGTCACAATTGCTTTAAATTTTGGAAAAATAATAAAGGTATTGAGAAGCAAAGTCATAATGTGCATTACGGTCGTTAACGTCACAAACATAACTTTTTAGTAAGAGTCATATTGGAGCAATAATGTCATAACTGTACTATTTTTATGATAAAAATACAATTATTGGCGAATTAAAGTCGTATGTACATTAAGGCAGTTGACGTCCCGACCATAAGTTAATAGTTTGGAATCATATTGGAGCAATATTGTCCCACATGCATTAGAGTCGTTGTTGTTATAAAACATAAGTGTTGGTTGAACTTCACGTTAGCTAGAACAATGTCACAACTGTATTTTTGGGTCATTATTGCTCCAGAATCATAAAATAAAAATGTCACAATTACCCTAAAAACATTGTAGCTCCGAGAAACTCCATCAACCTACGGGAGGCCGGCGCAACTGACCAATCATACGTTGTTTCTCCAAATAGGTCTTTGATTCGTGCCAAAACCACAACGTCACTGGCGCACTCGTGCGAAAACTATGCGTACTAATTGAATGACGTTATCGCTTCAAGGGCAGAGTACTTTAAGTGACGTTATAGCATACTTACAACAATTTTCAAAATTTTGCACAAGTGACAGTGTCGCACCGTAGGTGCGAACGAGGTGTCATTCGATTCGTCTTAATTGCCGAAGTGACATAGGGTATATAATATTTCAATATGGCGTATGCGGAAAAAAATATGGAGGGGGAATAATAAAAAAATATATTATAACAATATGGTTATCAAATGAAAGCTATTAAATAGCCCATTCCAAATATATATAAATTATAATACTTTGATGCTACTATTTTGCAGGAAAGTCAAAAAAATACGTAAATGTTAAGTAATAAACTCCTTTCGCTAGAAAGAGAGTTCCGCTTGTAATTTGTCACTTGTAGCTTCGCGACATTAAAATTTTAAGCTCCAGAGCTCATATATTGCTTAGTAATCATTAATTAAACCACTATTTTATTAATAAAAACTAAAAAGAGTTCAATAAATTAAATTATTAAAAATGAACAAAAACCCGACTGCAATAAAAAACGACTGAAAAGCGAAAAACAAGCTATATAATCTATAGAAAATTGTAAGAGCATGTACTTATTAATATTTATAACAATTTAAATTTAACTTGAGTATTGGAAAAGGTGTTCCAGGCGGGGACGTATTTTTCTTCCACACTTCTCTATTAGTCACGGAAGGTTTGTATGTGTAATAAATTCTGCTTTATGCACGGATGTTACAGAAAACTCACAGAATTTATCAATTTAAAAACACTTACCGTCCTTATCACCTTATCGTTCTGCGAGTATGCTCCATAGAATCCAAAGAAGGCTATGAGGAATATGGTGACTCCAGTAACCACGCAAAGATCGGGTATCGAGAAAAATCGGTCAGATAGAAACGAAAGGTGCCCATTGTAGGCCGAATGCACAGAATATCCCACTGACAATGATATAATTCCAGTTATCTGAAAAAATACTTCACGTCGGTATTTGGGCCGTTCTACTTTCTGATGCCTAATAAAACGTCACTTAACGTGAAATTAGGTAGGTATATATAACTGAATAATCCTTGAAATGCACACAATTTTTAGATTCTAATCGACGGAACTGAACGACGTGGTACCCTGACTTTTACCAAATCATCATTTTGACAAACTATATCATTTTACAAACTTTCATTTCGCAAAAATGTAATTGTGCTTAAACCACTACATATTACATAGGTTACATGGGCTTATTAAATAAGGACCATAAAAAAATAAAAAGTATGTGTCTTTGCGAATTGAAAGTTTGTAAAATGATATAGTTTGTCAAATGATGATTTGGTAAAACATTAGTGAACCGTGTAACTGCTATAAAATTATCTCAAGATATCTGCAAATTTTAAAATGGATATTTTTATTTTTTATTTAGGCAACTAAAAGTAGAATGGCCCAATTGCGTCAAAATAAACAAACTGCGTTTCCAACCGAACTTACGAAGAACGTGAAATTCACTGCTAACAAGGAACATTTCACAATCGTACTTGTTTTTTCGCACATTTTGATCGGGCACCACCCGTCTCCGTGACACCCGTTTAACGTCAACAGTGAACTCGTGTAAACCGTGATAGTAAATTATGTAGTAAGTTAACGATAAGAAACTTAAAGTATAAGCAAACTAATTTATTTTTTATTGTTATCTTCAAACTACCACTGACCATACATATACTCGTACATAGGTGGTCATATAATGCGAAACATTAACAATATTAGAGTTCCGTAGTTAACTACGAGTACGGCCTTGTAGTTTCGCCATGTCGTCCGTCTGTTCGTCCGTCCGTGTGGTCGCGGTTTAACTCAAAGACTCTTGGTACTACAAAACTGTTATTTGGCATGGTAGGTGGTAGGACTGGTAGGTTATATATATATTAACCACGCCGAAATAGTTATTTGTTATACAAGGGGGGAAAGTTGTATTTTACCTGCGAGTGTTCATTTGAAACACGAGCTAGCGAAAGGATTCTATGATTGACCACGAGCGAAGCGAGTGGTTCAAAAATAGAATCCTGAGCGTAGCGAGTGTTTCAACACACGAGATGTAAAATAACTTTTCACCCGTGTATAACACAAAACTTTTCACCTCACTACAGCGAGGAAAATAAGCTCAATTCTGCATTTTGCACGGTTTCCCGTAATTCCACAGGTGTTAATTAATACGTCTTTCGTCACTCGAATCATTCATTTTTAATAACAAAACAAACTAGAAAAACATGCGAATATTTAACGTTGACCCAAAGATGAAGGAAAACAGACGCCCTACTTTGAAAATCGAATTTCGAAGTTACGTTAGCTCCATCCCTTTCTCTCGATTTAGTCTCGAAGGACGTGTGACAGAGATGGAGCTAACGTAACTACGAACTTCGATTTTTAAAGTTGGGCCTCTGCTTTACTACCTCTATGCGTTGACGGCTTAATTAAAAAGTTTTGACTTAAGTTTTTTTTTTATTATTTCGGATGCGTTTTGTTCGCACATCGACTTACTTCGACTGTCAGAACATTTTATCCGTTATTACAACAGAATGAAGGGTAATGTTGAATGCTGATATTTATGAATTAAAATAAAGTTGTAAGACTGTATTTAGTATTTTTTACACGATGCAATTCATTAAATGTGATGTTAAAAATTCAGCGGTTTTAACGTTTTTCGTTTTGTGAGCTGTCAAATATCACTAAAGCTGCCTTCAAATGTCAAAACTCTTTCTTCACATGTGGATAAAAAGCGATTTTCTCAATAGATATCAAACAAACAAAAAGGGCTTTCCGAGCTAGTGAGATGAGAAATATATTTTCGGTTACTTCCGTTCCGATAGGTACACGTAAAGCAAGTGAGTTGTTATTTCAATTTTAAAACATCATGTGAGGTCTTTACAGATAGCTCTTAATATTATTACCGTTTAGGAAATACTGAACTCTAAAAGTGTCATTTTCGCTAAGGTTTACATGTACCCCCCCTACAGCTAAAACTACAAATAAGAAAAATCTGGAAAATGGTTTATCACAAAACAAATTTAAAAATAAAGCACTATCACGACTAATTAGACTTCATTAGTTCCCTCTCAGTTGCAGGCGACTCAAAGGTCCTACCGAAACACCATCTAACAGCGCCAAATAACTTTGAATACAAAATTTACTTGTGGTGTTTGGAGATGTTTTTTTTGTATTTTAGTTACAGCGACGGCACCCTACACTGAGCATGGTCCGACAAGCTCTTGACCAGTTTTTTTCCGACACATGAAAACTCTATGTGAAACTAAGGTCTGTTCATACTTACAGCTAAAATAGCTCTTTTATCGTAAATACATTGGCTAAGTGATGTCCAAAATGTTTACTCAGCATTTTGGACATCACTTAGCCAATGTTTTAATCTGTGATTGCTTTATTTTGTTTAAAATAGCTTTTTTAGCCAAAAAAGGTTCATTTTGAGAAAGTTGTTTACTATATAAGACAAGTAAGAATGAACAGACCTTATATTGAAATGTGAGATCGAACAATAAAAAAACAAAATATGATGTTACAATGTAAAGGAATGGAAAATAGTTTGCATACCATGTCAATACTCTTTAGAACATGGAACCTATTTTCTTCCAAACAAATGGCCCGTCAACAATTATCTGTCGTACTCTAATTTGGTAGAATGGAATGAGACGCACGTAAAATTGCTCATAAAATTGACCGTGTAAGTTCAACTTTATGAACTTTAGTGCTCAAGAGGTGGCGAATATCTTTGGTCAAACTGTCATTTACAAAAAACAGAAGAACTGTTAATACCATACCAGAAAAAAGAACTGTATTTACTGGTAACGGATTCTCAATGTGCATGAGCACATTGTTTATGAATTATATAATTATTTGCCAAGTATTCGCCCTTACGGTTGTCATTTACAAAACCAGCTAATTATGTTTTCAAAAAGGTGAAAACATGCAAGATCCGCCAATTATATTATAAGTATTTTTGTCTCATTGTGATCCGCATGATGTTTTTGACGAGATCTCAAGGAATCATGCTCGTGAGCTTATGGGTAGTCGTGGTTATATTATATTTTACACTGTACTGCAATAGTTTAAACCCTGTAAGATCTAGAAGTTATAACCACGAAGAAATTGGAGAAGATTACAAGGGTAAGTTTGTGATTGTGTTTAGTGCTGCGTCTATATTCGGGAACGGCGATAATAGCTGAGAGTACTGCTCCGGAAAAGTCGGACTCGCCCAAAAATAAATTTAAATGCCCAAAGGTAAATTGCGGTTTACGATTTATGACGTATTAAAAAAACTACTTACTAGATCTCGTTCAAACCAATTTTCGGTGGAAGTTTGCATGGTAATGTACATCATATATTTTTTTTTGTTTTATCATTCTCTCATTTTAGAAGTTACAGGGGGGACACATTTTACCACTTTAGAAGGGTCTCTCGCGGAAACTATTCAGTTTAGAAAAAAATGATACTAGAAACATCAATATCATTTTTCAAGACCTATCCATAGATACCCCACACCTATGGGTTTGATGAAAAAATATATTTGAGTTTCAGTTCTAAGTATGGGGAACCCCCAAAATTTATTGTGTTTTTTCTATTTTTGGGTGAAAATCTTAATGGGTTTACAGAATACATCTACTTACCAAGTTTCAACAGTATAGTTCTAATAGTTTCGGAAAAAAGTGGCTGTGACATACGGACGGACAGACAGACAGACAGACATGACGAATCCATAAGGGTTCCGTTTTTTGCCATTTGGCTACGGAACCCTAAAAAGGGAAAGTTATCAAGTACTACGTACCAAAAGCATTAGAAGCTAAAAAGGTGTCAAGTTGATTGATTATGAAATACTTAACCTCGTAAGGCCCACCATACTACAAACAGCCAGTTTTTTGTCAGTGGGACTTTGAATCTACCGTCAAGGCAATAAAGTTCACTTACGTTTGTTCGATAATGCCATTTTCAGTTAATGAACATAGGAAAATAAACCTTATTCTTTTTGCAACACAGTTCAAATTAAATTGCCTTGATTATGTACAACCTGTTGCACATTGGGCCTTACGAGGTTAAAGCGTTTATGATATCGATATTTTTCATAACATTCTGAAGGTATGGCTTTAGGTTATCAGGAAATGCCTTATTTATAGGCTTTAATGAGTGAGAATTGAGGGACGTTAATTTTGTACAAAATGAACGTCCCTTCATTTTGTACAGTCATTCAGAGAATCGATGTAAAAATATTGTATTCAACTTCCTTTCGGCTTAGTTGTGGATTACCGGTACCTGTTAAGCCTTGATTTGTTTTTCCTGCGTTTAGGTACTTACTGTAGATTAAAGTGGGTAAATCACAAATGTACTCGTACCTGTAAAATTTCGTTACAGGTACTGAGGACTACTTGATAAACACACCAGGTTGCTATATACCCAATTATGCAAAAACTCTACAATTTAAAGAAGCAGAAGAGATTAAAGTTAAGTGTGGTTTAAGAGCAATTTTCGTTGATAAGGATGGCGACGACCTTAAGTTTCGAATAGACGAGGAAATTATGAAGAAACACCGTAAAGGAAGAAAAGAAGAGTACATCTGTTGCTATCGATTTGTGAGCCGGTTGACGATCCCTGGACGGGAGAAAAGCGGAGTATCGTGAGTACAGAGGGCTCAGACAAGATGCACTACGCTAACTAACGTTTCTATTCGATTCGTTTTTAAACCAATCGCGTCACTGGTAGACCTTGTGACTTTTCGTATCACGTCATCTTCCAGTGACTCCCATCGTTTTTTGTCGGATAGGTTCGTATTTATCTTGCTTTCTCAGTTGAGTTATTGATGAGTACTGAGGCTAATTGAGAAACAAGATTAATACGAAGTTATCCTACAAAAAACGATGGGAAAGGATTATTCGGATAAGTTCGTATTTATCTTGCTTTCTCAGTTGGGTTAATGAGTACTGAAGTTAATTGAGAAAGCAAAATAAATACGAATTTACGACAGGTGGCGACGGCTGCAGTAGCCGCTGCCGTTGGCAAAATGCCGCTCGTCTGTATGGTCCATTCCAATAAACTTTTCTTATTTAGTAAACACTTTTATAACCTCGTGTGGTTGCCGAGTTAGAATAGTGCCACTCCATGTCTTCCCGTGGATGTCGTAAGAGACGACTAAGGGAATAAAGGCTTGTAGTACTGTTAGGCGATGGGCTTGCAACCTGTCATTAATACGCTGGTAAACATCTTAGCCTGATTATGCAAATTGTGGTTATAGAATTATCAACAAGTTTTTAGAGATGTTTGTAATTCTGTAGCTCTGCCTACCCCTCTGGGAACGAAGGCGTGAGATTATGTATGTATGTATGTTTTATAACCTCAAAATGCATCATTTTTGGATAAAATGCCCGTTTTCAGCTGAATAAAGTACCTAACTAGAAACCACATTTTGCACACCATTTTCATGGATAGTTTTTTTGAAAGACAAAATTGATATTTTAGGCGAAAAGGGAGCACTTTGAGGTTATAAAAATGTCTACGAAATAAGACAAGTCTATTGAAATGGACCATAAAGCCGCTGACGAATCGGTACAAATTATATTATTCATAGTTGAATTGACATTCGCCTCGGACCGGTCCACTGATTTGTCACCATGGTTGGATTTAGTTCATGTCTAAAGCATGGTTATCCATTTCAGCTATTCATCATGCAAGAGATTCCGCAACGAGACGACTATAAAGTTTGAACAAGAAGCCCTCGATGTGTCCTGCATGACAGTTCCTCATAAGAAAACAAAAAGTGTAGTCATTTACAAAGATGCTTACATGTTGGTTAAGAAAGTCCACATAGACCAACCTTATGATGAAGATAGGCAGAAGAGTTGGAATGTTCTAGTGTTAGGTATAGACACCATGTCCCGAGCGCGACTTATTAGCTCAATGCCGGACACGTTTAGTTACATTAAACGCCATGGCTGGCTTGATTATAAAGGATATAATAAGGTATCACAAATTATTACAATTGTTGACTCAAAAAAAATATTCAAATATCCAATGAACTGATTACGAAAAATAAAAAAAAACGCCAAAAGAATGCAACATTTTGCAAATAAAAGGATTTGAAGTTAGAAGATCTAGTAATTATTTAAAAGCATAACTAAAAAAAAAGCACAACACTTCGCGTACAAATTATAGGAATAGTTTGCTCAGTTCATAAGCTTTCTAAAAAGGTACAATTTATGACATTTTAAAATTAATTTTATTTTAAAATTTTACAATTAATAATAATAGCAGAAATGTTCGCGGTTAAGCTCCGTCGTTTCAACCAAAAAACGCGGGAAGCGTTGTAGTAAAATATGGAACGCATTATGTTTTGACCCCTGGTTGACTGGACTTAAATCATTACAAATGAGCTGTAGAATAACCCCTTTTAAGGAATACGGCGAATTTCCAGTCACCCTGTATATTCCTAAAATACATTATTTTTTTGGTGAGCAGTGACCTACACTGGCTTATAGATAATTCGGCTCTAATTCTGGAGAGTGCTTTAAGTTGGTAGATGACGCTCCTAGGATAACATGTAATTACGGCCTTTAAATTTATTATAGCAATAAAATTTATATAAAATGAAATTCAGGGTTTAAAACCCATTTTTCGTTTAGTTAGGATAAAATCAGTTTTGTCACTTATTTGTAGCAGTTATACTTAAGATTGCTATTTAGTCGTAAACTATCAAAATTAGACTACAATTTAAGCTTAAAATAGCATCAAAATAAGAAGCCATTATAAAAATACATTCCGTATAAAAATGCTAAATGATATTTTTTTTCATATTTCTTGAATGGGGAATCCCTCTTGGGATTTAATTTATTGTTTATTTTATAATTTTAAACAATAGATTTTATAATAACACGTATTCTGTGAAAATTTCAACTGGCTACTTATTACGGTTAAAAAGATAGGGCCCTGTAAACTTACTCGTTCATATAAGGACGCGTACCGCTGTTAAACGATGACGTCACTCCAGCAAGATGGCCCCCGCGCGCTTTTATATTATTGACCCAAATTTTAAACGTTGGTAGAATCAAAACTACTGGGTCTATTTGAATGAAATAAAAAGTAGTATGTTTGTTTATTTATAAACTGTTACAAAGTTTCAAGCGATTTGGCGTACCTACTGGCATTCTTCATTGGAGAGACACCAGAAGAAGAAGAAGAAATTATTTTCGATAAGTTCCGCTTTGTCATGTATGTACGAGTAGGTACAGTATGAGCAAGCAAACTTTCAGCATTATTTAAACATCAATTACTGAAATTTTCTAAACTGATCCGTAACAACGTGACAAGCACGAGAGACAACCAAACGTAGCCCATTCAGTCAGCAAGCTGAACTGTAGGAAACAGATTTATAAAATTACATCTATTTTTAGAGAAAGTGAAAGAAGAGAGCGGACACGGGTTTTTGACAAGTCCAGTAGTTTTTGGGTTTTATTAAGTTTTCAATAATAATGTCAATTTGGAGTTAGTTAATGTTCTGGGTTTTTGGTACCCCATGTTTTCATGCCAAGGAGAAAGCAAACGAGCACACCACAACCATCCTCAATCTCTCAATCGAGATCATTGTCAAGACCGAAATCTCCAGAAACTGATTAACACTAGAATGAACTTTAACGACAGTATAGGCAAAGTTTTATATGGGCTGCACCTTTTCCGGTATACCGTACTTCCGGTTCAAATTTCGGAATGGCGACAGGCAGATCCGTATTCTGCAGGGTAAAAACCCTGTGATAACTTTGTTACTCCTGTTCCATGGTTTGCCGCTTGCATTGGTTTAGAGACGCGTTTTCCAGTTTTGGGCCTAGTCTATTATTATTGTTACCATGACTATGTGGTCTTTACAATATATAAAAAATCATAACAATTGGATTTTTTTTAATGTACCGAAACAAAGATTTACTAAATGTACGACGAGAAGTTTTGTATGGGCTGCACCTTTTCCGGTCTACCGTACTTCCGGTTCAAATTTCGGAATGGCGACTGGCAGATCCGTATTCTGCACTGTAACATAAAATCCTTCTCCAAAAATGGTCGCAGACTAGGGTTAAATAACGCTAAAGATTTACGAGTACTTCTTACTGTACCTACGTACAATACAAAGCGATAATGATCGAAAATAATTATTTATTACTTAGTAAATACCTAGTTACTAAATTTCTAAACTGGTTTCATTTCTTCATTTTACGCAGTTTTTCATTATTTGTGCGAAAAATATAAGCCACAAAATTATGATTAAATTAGAGATGTATTTTTTCATATACGGCCATTTATAATGAAACCCACGATGTCTTTGACGTCTACTGTACCTACATAACTAGGTCAGATTAGGTATACTAGCAATTTAATTTTACAGGTAGCTTATAACACGTTCCCAAATATGATGGCATTTTTAACTGGAATGAAAAAAACTTCGGCGCTCAGTAAATGCTCATCGAACATGAGTGATTGTAATGACGACATGATGTGGAGTAAATACAGAGAAGCCGGATACGTTAACGCTTATGGGGAGGAACACTTGAAACTCCCGGACACTTTTGGTAACAAAGGATTCAGAGCCCAGCCGACCATCCACTACATGCGGCCACTGTACCTCACAGGAGAGACTACAAGGGGGAACTTGATCTGCACCAAACAGGTTCCCTCCGCAACAAGCGCTCTTAGCTATGCCTTGGATTTTGTAAAAACATACAAGAACGACAAATTTTTCGGCTTGTTTTGGATTAATTCCTACACCCACGACCCCAATTATTTACCCTCCCTCTTGGATAAAGATATCATAGATTTCTTTGAAAAGTTAAATGGCACGGGCGCTTTGTCAAACACTTTTATCTTCTTCCTCAGCGATCACGGTATTCGCTTCGGAAAAATTAAACTTCTAGCTGAATCCTATTATGAGGAAAGACTTCCCATGTTCTTCATGTGGAGCCCGGTCGACTTCCGGAAGTCACATCCAAGTGCTCATCGCAACCTTAAAATAAACGAGAACCGACTAACAACTCCCTACGACCTGCACGAAACATTTCGAAGCATTCTCCAACTTTCGAATGGCTTAGTAACTGGTGAGAAGTCCGAAGGTTGCCCTACTTGCACCAGTCTGTTTGAAGTTAAAAGCGTTTATAGGACATGCGCAAGCGCTAATATCGATGAACGATGGTGTAGTTGTCGCAATTTAAACGACGTGGACACGTTAGTATACGAATATAGTGTCGTTCGCAATATCAATTTAGCAGTTTCTTTCATTCAAAACTTAACGAAGTTTATAAAAACCGCGAAATGCACGAAATGTCACCTGTTGCAGTTTAATAAGGTTTTAAGAACACAAATGAAAGAAGATTATGTAAATAACGTAAAGAACTACGTAATGGCATTTGAAATGTTACCAGGCGAGGTCGCTTACGAAGTTTCACTCCAAGAGAATAAACGTGGAACACAAATAGTTAAACCTATATTCCCTGTCACAGAATATAGCACACATAGCAGTTGTGTCCTTGACCCAAACTATAGACCGTATTGTGTGTGCAAAAAACTAGAAAAATGCAGTTAATCTTACCGCAGGCAGCTTGTACAAAATATCCGTACAGTGCGCGCGCGAGTTCATCTCCATCCTGAAGAATGCGGTAGTCACGTCGGGTGCAGACTCGTAGTCACAGGCCCTGTTTTATAAAGCTACAAATTACAATGTACAGGTTTCAAGTTTCCATTTGACACAACCTCGACCAATGACGACCAGCCATTTGAGCAGTGTTGCCTTATCTTATCTTATCTTACAGATGGGCCCTTTCGGATACACTTCGACCCTTTAGGATCTTTTGTGCATTTAGTTACCCTTTTACACACTCAGCTGTTCGAATGTGCAGGTTTCCTCACGATGTTTTTCCTTCACCGTAAGAGCATCGGGTAATGCACTTAAGTTAGAAAAACTCATTGGTACATGGTGACCGCGGGGGTTCGAACTCGGTACCTTACGATCACGAGTCGACCGCCTAAGCCACTAGGCCACCGACGCTCTCCTGAGCAGTGATGCCAGTTTAGACCTGTAAAATTGTAACTCGTAGCTTTATAAAACGTGCCCCAGGTTCTCACACCACTGCTATTCGACGGAGCCCTGCCTGCGGCTCCTGTTTCTCATGATACCGAACGAACCTAACCTACCTACTTTTGCGGAATAAATGATTTCTGACGAATTTCCGACGAAAGCGAATAGCAGTGGTGTGACAACCTGGAGTGACCACGAGTCAGCTCCTGTCACTAATGAATCCAACGAGTCGGGTGAAGGTGAGGGAAACTGCGGTCGCGTTAAGTCGCAGCCCCGATGGATATGAACGCGCGCTCGAAAGCTCGCTTTGAATGTTAGTGACACAATTATTTGTAGGTAATATTATTAATATTGCTAAAATCATTAAAATACGAAAGAGTGAGTTGTTTTTTTTTGGCTTTGTCAAAAGTAAGCAAAATATTTATGCAATTTCGGTCATTTTTTATGGCAGTATGGCACGAAGAAGGCAAACGAGCACAGATGCCACGTTTTTTACATAAAATAACATTTTGACAGCCAGAGGGCTCAGACAAGATGCACTACGCTAACTAACGTTTCTATTCGATTCGTTTTTAAACCAATCGCGTCACTGGAAGACGACGTGATACGAAAAGTCACGTGGTCTACCAGTGACGCGATTGGTTTAAAAACGAATCGAATAGAAACGTTAGTTAGCATAGTGCATCTTGTCTGAGCCCTCAGGTTATTTAGCTCTTACTGGTTTTGACTAACGGCCAAACCCTATATTCAAACCGCGGATAGATAAGCCTTACTACGGGTTAAAATTTGACATTTGCCCATACAAAATGTGTCAAATTTCAATCCGAAGTAAGCCTATCTATCCGCGGTTTGAATATTGGGTTCCGACATAACGCACTTGCAATCGCAATCGACATCATAGTGGTACAATTGTTTTCATTTTGTATGCAGACTCGCCTTCGGACTGTCAGAATGTAAACGATTGCGATTGTTAGTGCGTTAGGCAAACGCCCGGTCGGTAATTTCCCTGAATCCCGGCTGTTGGCACCGTAGCTGTAAAACGGGTGAACCGATTTAGATACGATTTTATTTATTTGAAAGCAGGTTTTCTAACGGTGGATACATGAAAGTCGATTGGGCCATTTAAGAGAAAGAAGGCGTCACCATTACATCGGGGGTGTTTATATATCCATCTAATTATTTATGACGGGACGGTCCACCGCGATTCCCCAGTAATTTCACCACTGTCAAGTGAGCACAAAATAGATAGGTACAGAAGTCAATCTACACACAAAGTGCGCTCGAGCACCGCACACATAGGCACTGCTCACGGACACGATATCTCGGACCGGCTGGGACCAGTGCGAGCGCGAGTGCCATCCGCTTGAGACACGTGTCTGTGAACTCTTTTGTGCAATTATGGAGCAAAAAAAAAAAGATTTATTATAATTGTTCAGTGGATGGTTGTTTAAATTCAACATTTTTTTTTTAAGCTACCAGTGGTTTTAGAGAGGTAAGTAGGTATCTGCTTGTAGGTATTTTGATGGTTCGTTTTAACGTTACACAGAACAGTTAGGTAGGTAGGTAAGCTCCTCGCCCCGGCCCCCGAAGAATATATCTAAGATCGATTTATATAATCGTTTCCTATTTTGAATCAATATAAACAAAGTACTTAACTAAATAATTATTGTAAGGTAAATTCACGCCACCTTACCTAAGTTGAAAAGATGTTTTTTTGTTTGTGTAGATATTGTGTTGCTTTGAGTGTCATTTGATAGGTTTAGGTCTAAAACAGATAGGGCAAGGAAATTGTGTAACTAGGGTTATCCTTTAGAAGTTATTAGCAGAGTTCGGAGTTTTCGTAGCATGGTAAGATTAATGATGACATGCTCTCTGGACACCCCACTGTCTGTTTTGTAATGTTTTAAAGCATTACCCTAATGTACGCAATATGTACCTATTTTGTACATACTTAAAAAGATATGTACCTCAATAGATCGAGACTACAAATTATATGAGTTTGGGTTTGCTGTGGAGCATGTCCCCAGCAACCCCTAAGGTTAATTTAAGAATTTGTCATTTAATAAAACATAACGCTGTTGTACCCAATATGTACTGAATTAGTACGCACTTATTTTTAAAAGGTACCTCCATAGATCGAGAGTACAAATGATCTTAATTTGGGGTTGCTGTGGAGAGTCTCCCCAGCAACCCCAACCATTGAATTTAAGAAGTTATTATTTATTAAAAACATTAGGCTGTTGTACGCAATATGTACTGAATTCGTACACACTTTTTTTTTAAATGTACCTCCCTAGATCGAGACTACAAATGATACTGAAACACTTTCGCGTTTGATTCTGATTTGCAAGCGTATGCTGTACTTTATAAAGAAAACTTTTGCTCAACATGTCGACAGAATAAAATCAACTTTTTCCATGTTGGTTATACAATTTCTTAAATTCAATGTTTGGGGTTGCTGGCGAGATGCTCCACGGCAACCCCTAATTTAGATCATTTGTACTCTCGATCTATGGAGGTACATTTAAAACAAAGTGCGTACTAATTGAGTACATATTGGGTACAACAGCGTTATGTTTTAATAAATAATAAATTCTTAAATTAATCTTTTGGGTTGGTGGGGAGATGCTTCACAGCAACCCCAAACTCATATAATTTGTACTCTCGATCTATTGAGGTACATTTCTTTTTAAGTATGTACAAATTCGGTACATATTGTGGACATTAGGGTTATGCTTTAAAACATTACAAAACAGACAGTGGGGTGTCGAGCATGACATGATTAATGAGAGCTGTGGAGTCGACATTAACATTAAAATTCAACTTTTACTCATACTCATACTCATTTGTATACTTAATTCCAAAATGCTTTTATATTCGCCCTGAGCCCCTGAGTAAAGCTGCCAGCTAAGTAATGAAAGATTACAATTATAAACAAAATATTTTCATGTACATATTATTTAATATTAATCTCATAATGTAATGAATATTAAAAGTGAAAGTTATCATCCCTATTTATAATATTAAATTTTGAAATATAATAATCGAATGAGTATGAGTATGAGTAAGAGTTGAATTTTTATGGTTATGTCGACTCCACAGCTCTCCTTCGTCTTACCGGGCTATGAAAACTCCAAACCCTGGTTATTAGGGATTTTCCATAGGTAGTGAAAATTGACAAACGTAAAATTTTGTATGTTTCTGCTCTGTAAACTTTTTGTATTGTAATAGTAGGTAGGTTTATTGTTTTGTTACAACTAGATACGAATGCCACTACCACGATAGTGTTTTATGCATAAGCCATAGTTGACAACCCTAGAGCGACCGCCGAGCGTAGGTATGAAAAGTGAAGTACATACATGTGATTTACTTCTGTACCTATCTGTTTTGTGAAGTGAGTGAGAGTAAGTAAAATCCGGTCAATTTTCAAACGGCCATCTTCCCTCCGCGAACGTTACCGGAATCTAGGTTCGAATAGTAATGCACAGATTGTAAAGGTTGTAGTAATTAGCTGGTGGTAGTTAGTAATATGCATGGAATTAGTAAGTACATCTGGAATGCTTACTTCCAAAATCGCGACGCGTAAAATTGAACTCAATATCTGAAGACAGAAGGCTGACTTTGTGGTAATCAAGTTCACGAGCCTAATGAGACTTACTTTGTCTTTGTATGTCCCTCTTACACAATTGTCATGTTAAAAAGTTACGATTTTCTTAGTACGAAATGTTAACTAGGACATGTTAATTTTTAAAATTGTGAGGATTATCACAGTATATATATTTAAATTAGGCGCTAGGAATGCATTAAAGTATTACATATTAAATTAATATTAAAGTTAACCCGCTTCAATCATTGCTCATCATGGTAATGGTAGGAGTTTATAAAATAAAACTAGCAACACTAATAATACAAAATGTGCACCTTCCAGATGTACATAAGTACTTACTAATTCCATGGTAATATGTAACGAAAAACGTCACAATGGCAAATTTATAACCGGCCAGTTTGATTAGGTAAATCCGGTGATACCAGTAGCGTAAGATTGTTATTCCTCATTTAATAGAGAATAGATGTTTGATTTTCACAGCTTCAATAAAAGCTGGTTAATGAAACAAACAGTTGACAAAAATAATTTCTTGTATGTCTATAAAAATAACCAAGATTTGTTCCTTTCTCTTTCTAGAAAAACAGAATTTAACATAGAGTTTATATGGCCGACCTGTTACATGACGTCACAGTGTGTATCGGATCTCTCTGTCTAAAAGCTGTCTAAATAGCAGTTTAAAGTGCTTGTATCATCCGTATTTATTGACCACATTTAATTTTAATTTCACTTTTTAACCGACTTCAAAAAAAGGAGGTTCTCAGTTTTACCCATGTTTGACCTGTATGTATGTATGTGTGTATATATGTTTGTCCGTGTTTATCTCGCGTTTTTGGTTGGACCGGTTTTGATGCAGTTTTCAGAAAAGTGTCTGTTACACTTTGGAGAAGGTTTTGGTATTTTAACCGACTTTAAAAAAAGGAGATTCTCAGTTTGCCCCGTATCGTTTGATCACGCATAACTTTTTACAGGGTTTTCCGATATAAAAAAAATATTTTTTGGTTTGATAGAGTATATACATATATATACTTTCGAGTTGGTCCCATTGTCACCAAATATGAATGTGATGAGGGGATCCGTGAGGACTTGAGGGAATTCCTCAAATATTATAGGCATACATACAGTGATTTTAGTATTTTTACTTTTTTAGTAACACATCCAGCATTTGCATTCAGAAAGTATCATTTGGTGAAGTGGAACTGATGATGAAGACCACAAATGGCTACCGGAATTCCTCAACGGTACCTATTTCAAGGGTGGCGATAAGATATCTCGATTAAGATAGTGAGACTATGACGAAGAACATTTAATTGTTTAAATATAATGATTTAAATATGACTATGACTTTCCGTGGCGTTGTTTGCGGCAAGCTTGAAATGTCTTAAAGTTTCATATCAACTAAGAAGTGGAACTACATAACAGCTTGTTATGATCACTAAAAAGTTATTAAAAAACAAAAAAGCCGTATTTATTTTATGATGATCTCTTTTATAGTATTTCATATTTTGTTGAGAAATGCGATTTAAAAAATCCATGCATATTCCCTATTATAAACTTTTAACTAAAGAACCCTGTAAGTTATTTGCATGTACCTATTTCATATGCTTTCAAAATATAATATACATATATAATAAAGTAGATTTCTTAATTATCCTCGTGAGGCACCAGAGATTATTTTTTAATTAAATTGTAGTATTTTTATTTGAAATCGAATTATTTTAAGGTGGTAAATCTCATTGGGTAAATCAAGTGACAGCTGTGTGATGAGTGATGACGTAAAAACTGGCTTTTCCTTACCACATTTTTCTCAAACATATAATCTGTGTTCGGAAGGGAAGACCCAATTCAATTCAATTTTTGGGAAAAAAGTGGCCCCATCAATGTTTTGATGATTCTGCCAAAAAAATATTATTTAAATATTTAAATATTTTTGCCAATGTCGAGGTTGGATAGTGCACTGCCATTTGACATTTTAGTCTTGCTCGGTGAAGGGAAGAGCCAAGAAAGACCTTGTTTTATTAGACCAATAAGTAGTTCACAAAAACAAAGAATTATACTTAAAATGCTACAGAAAACCGATTTTCTAAGTGCATGTTTGCATTGTTTCTGAATTATATAACTATTTGCCAAGTATTTGCCCTTATCTTATCTTATCTTGTAGGTGGGGTCCTTACGGATACACTTCGACCCTATGGGATCTTTTGTGTAATTACCCCTCTTTTAGCAATTAGACCAATGCAGCCTCCATCCCTTCCAGAAAGCGGATAGTGGAGTGCACTGGCAGTGCCTTGAAGTCGTTCGGTTCTGGGTAACCACAACCGAGGATTTTCATTCTTACTCCGGCGAGGGCATCACATTCGCACAGTAAGTGTTTCATTGTTTCCTCCTCTTCGCCGCATAATCTACAATCTGTGTTGTCGTAGAGGCCCATCTTTGCTAGGAGATTTTTAACCCCAAAGTGCCCGGTAAACGCTCCGATAATATATCGGAGTTGTCTTCTGCTGAGTTTCCAAAGTTTCTTGGTCCAGCACTGGTCCACTCTTTCTATGAAGAGCTTTGCATGCCCTAAGCCTACCGTAGTTTTCCACTCTTTTTGGTGGTGTTCTAGGGTGTTATTGTTCAGGGCTGTTTTTATGGTGCCCAGTGAGGGTGCCACAAATGGTTCAGGTCCAACATATACGCCCTTGGACCCTTGCCTTGCCAGTTCATCCGCGGCTTCATTACCGGGAAAGCCCTCGTGTCCTGGAATCCACATCAGTTTCACTTTGTTGTGCCTACCAAGTCTGTTTAAGGCTTGGATTCCATTGTAGACTAGTTTCGAGTCTACTTTTGGCGCTGTCAGCGCCTTAAGTGCCGCTTGGCTGTCGCTTAGAATATATATAGTTTAAGTATTTGCCCTACTTAGTGAAAACTTGATCTGCATGATGTTTTTGAAGAAATCTCAGAGAATCATGCTCGTGAGCTCATGGGTAGTCATGTTTATGTTATATTTCACATTGTACTGCAATAGTTTAAACCGTGTAAGATCGGTCAAACCTAGGTTAGTTTGGAAACGCTACTACCACGACGAAATTGGAGAGAATTCGTATAACGGTAAGTTTGTGCTTGTGCTCAGAGCTGCGTCTATATTCGCGTACGGTGATAATAGCTGTGAGTACTGGCCCCGGAAAACCAAATCCACCAAAAAATACATATACAAAAAAAGGCGCAGTTATCTAGTGCCACCAAAAGTAGTACAATTTAAAAAGGTGTCAAGTTATTTGAAACTCATCGTCTCCAGTTGAATCAATGTATTGCCGCTAAATGCATTTTGAGCTACAACTTAACCGGTTTCTAAAATATTTAACAGATTTCATATTGTTACTTGTATGCTGTATGGAAACCGACCACGTGCGAGTTGTTATTTAACTTGTACTGTAAGATCTGCCTCGATGCCTTCAAGGCTCTAGCTAGGTCATTGGTAAACGCCTTATCTATAGTTTGATGAGTAAATATCCCGAGCATCATCATATTAGCCGAAAGACGTCCACTGCAGAGGCCCTACTGTGAAAATCGAAGTTCGAAGTTACGTAAGCTCCATCCCTGTCACTCGTCATTCGAGACCAAATCGAGGGAAAGAGATGGAGCTAACGTAACTTCGAACTTTGATTTTCATAGTAGAGCCTCTGGACATAGGCCTTCCCCAAGGATCTCCACGACGGCCGGTTTTGTGCTACTCGCAGCCTTCAGCTTCCCGTGATCTTCACCAGATCTTCGGTCCACCTTATGGAAGGCCTGCCAACACTTCGCTTTCCGGTCCCCGGCTGCCAGTCTTGAACTTTTCCGCCCCAACAGCTATCATTTCTACGAGCTATGTGCCGCACCCACTGCCACTTGTGCGCTCACTCGAAACTAGCGCGAATAAAATCGATGTAGATAGATAATCGTATTGTATTTGAATACCTTTTGGCTTAGCTGTAAGCTGCAAGTGCTGCAACCCGGTGCCTGTTATCCCTTGATTTTTTTCACTGTTTTTACTTACTGTAGAATTTAGTGTGTATATCATAAGAAATATAATTACAGGTACTGAGGACTACTTGATAAATACACCAGGTTGCCATATACCTAATTATGCGAAAACTCTACAATTTAAAGAAGCAGAAGAGATTAAAGTTAAGTGTGGTTTAAGAGCAATTTTCGTTGATAAGGATGGCGACGACCTTAAGTTTCGAATAGACGAGGAAATTATGAAGAAACACCGTAAAGAAAGACAGGAAAAGTACATCTGTTGCTATCGATTTGTTAGCCGGTTGACGATCCCTGGACGGGAGGAAAGCGGAGTATCGTGAGTAGTTTACTTAATGCTACACTAGTCACACCACTAAGGGCCTCTAGTGCCTATCTACTCTAAAAACATATTGCCTTAGACATGTTCGCGCATTTGTCACCATCGTTGGATTTAGTTCAAGTCTAAAGCATGGTTATCCATTTCAGCTATTCATCATGCAAGAGATTCCGCAACGAAACGGCTATAAAGTTTCAACAAGAAGCCCTCGATGTGTCCTGCATGACAGTTCCTCATAAGAAATCAAAAAGTGTAGTCATTTACAAAGATGCTTACATGTTGGTTAAGAAAGTCCACATAGACCAACCTTATGATGAAGATAGGCAGAAGAGGGTATAGACACCATGTCCCGAGCGCGACTTATTAGCTCAATGCCGGACACGTTTAGTTACATTAAACGCCATGGCTGGCTTGATTACAAAGGATATAATAAGGTACCACCAATTATTACGATTTTTGATCGGGCAGTTCTGAATAGTGCTTGAAGTTAGCAGGTGGACCAGGTGGTGCTTCGAGGATAACATTTAATTACGGCCTATAAATCTGGACATCAGAGCCAACAGGTCGGATGTCCAATTTGTACCAAAATCACTTTTTTTAGAATCATACTAAATTTTTTGTCCTCTTTCAGGCCATCTAACCGTTATATCGCTATCTCAAACAAAGCTATAAACAAAGCTAAATTTACTAAAAAAGGTCGGAAGTCCACAACGCCTTAGATGCAAAATAACTGATGTTTAATTATGACTTTTTGCCTGTAGTAATCTTAGTATATGGCTTTAAAAGTAGGTCTGATGTTCACATAAGACATATTGGTTTTAATTTTTTCTTAGAATGGAGCCTGATGTTTATATCAGACCTTTTGGTTCGGGGAATCTCCACTATATTCACAACAAAAAGAGATAGCGATAAATTTTAATGGGCGATAGAATTGTACATAGTTAAGGACTTAATTGAGACAACGTTAACTTTCTTCCACTGTTTTTCCTTTGTGTAACGAAAATTATCCAAATGACTATATATATCGTTACACAAAGGAAAAAGTTAAGGATTGTTAAGGAGTTTTTAATTGAGCCCTTAACTATGTACTTACAATATTTTTATATATTATATAATTCATAAGATACACTCGAAGGAGTGTTCGTTTAAGGTTGTAAATTACTAAACAGTTTTTTATTGTTATATAAATATAAGTAGGTGTCATCTTAGATTCAAAAATATACATAACTATCTGATACAAAGATATGTATATTAACAGTTTTTTACAAAATCCATTGAAATAATATTATACTTAAATGTCTTTGAAATTGACTTTACATAACCAGTGCAGATTACAAGCGATTTCATTTTACAGGTAGGTTTAAACACTTTTCCAAATATTATGGCCTTTTTAAATGGAATGAAAAAAACTTCGGCGTTCAGTAAATGCTCATCGACCATGAGTGATTGTAATGAAGACATGATGTGGAGTAAATACAGAGAATCTGGATACGTTAACGCTTATGGCGAAGAACACTTGGAGGTCCCGGACACTTTTTGTAACTATGTATGTGACGAAGGATTCAGAGCCCAGCCGACCATCCACTACATGCGGCCGCTTTACCTCACAGGAGAGACTAGGAGAGGGAACTTGATCTGCACCAAACAGGTTCCCTCCGCAACAAGCACTCTTAGCTATGCCTTGGATTTTGTTGAAACATACAAGAACGACAAATTTTTCGGCTTGTTTTGGATTAATTCCTACACCCACAACCCCAAATTTTTACCCTCCCTCTTGGATAAAGATATCACAGATTTCTTTGAAAAGTTAAATAGCACGGGCGCTCTGTCAAACACTTTTATCTTCTTCCTCAGCGATCACGGTATTCGCTTCGGAAAAATTAAACTTCTAGCTGAATCCTATTATGAAGAAAGACTTCCCATGTTTTTCATCTGGAGCCCGGTCGACTTCCGGAAGTCACATCCAAGTGCTCATCGCAACCTTAAAATAAACGAGAACCGACTAACAACTCCCTACGACCTGCACGAAACATTTCGAAGCATTCTCCAACTTTCGAATGGCTTAGTAACTGGTGAGAAGTCCGAAGGTTGCCCTACTTGCACCAGTCTGTTTGAGGTTAAAAGCGTTTATAGGACATGCGCAAGCGCTAATATCGATGAACGATGGTGTAGTTGTCGCAATTTAAACGACGTGGACACGTTAGTATACGAATATAGTGTTGTTCGCAATATCAATTTAGCAGTTTCTTTCATTCAAAACTTAACGAAGTTAATAAAAACCACGAAATGCACGAAATGTCACCTGTTGCAGTTTAATAAGGTTTTAAGAGCACAAATGAAAGAAGAATATGTAAATAACGTAAAGAATTACGTAATCGCTTTTGAAATGCTACCAGGCGAGGTCGCTTACGAAGTTTCGCTCCAAGAGAATAACCATGGAACACAAATAGTGAAACCTATATTCCCTGTCACAGAATATAGCACACATCGTTGACACAAACTATAGACCGTATTGTGTATGCAAAAAACTAGAAAAATGCAATTAATCATACTCCAGGCAGCTTGTATAGGTAAATATCTGTACTGTGCGCGCGCGAGTTCATGTCCATCCGGTAATGCGGTAGTTACGTCAAAACGTCAAGGACCGCACTGAAGTGCGGATGAATGCGGCGCAGCGGGTGCGTACTTTTGAAAGTTAGTGACACAATTATTTATAATGTTATTAATATTGCTATCATATTAAAAACGCGAAATGTTAGTTGTTTGTTTTTCTTCCTTCTTGCTGCAATTTCGTTATAAAAAATAACGAAATTGCAAAAAAAAAGGCAAACCTGACTCAATGACTTATATATCAACGCACAGCCGAAACCACTGTACCTAGAAACTTGAAATTTGGTACAGGGGTTCCTTTCATGATTTAGGTAAGTGAGCACTAAGAAGGCATATATTTTAAGCAATATAAGCAATATTATACAGGTGAAGTGAGAGTCTGGACTCGCGCACCGAGGGTTCCGTATTTAAGACGCATGACTCGTGGACAATTTTATATGGTTGGAAAACGCAGAAGAAAATATTCATTTTGTTATGAACTTTATTTTCTTTGCAATAGGAGGTTCATTTTACGTACCCTAAATCTTAATACAGATTTTTAAAGTTTTTCATCACACTTGCTCGTAAATACTGTCCTTTTTTCACCATTACGCCCTATCGTGCGTAATAGCTTTTTTTTAAATATAATATGTGGACTCAAACTACCATAATACGTCAGGACCCCAATTCTTGTGCCATTCGATATGATGTTTCATTCGAGATGAAAAGTCAGTTGCATACAATTTTCTATAAATCTCACATATAAACTATTGATCTCGACTGTCACTAGAATCGGACTCCTGAACACGTTTGACATTATCTGTGGTAAGTCATAGAGAATGATGTAGGCTGCCGCTAATTTATAAATACTGAATATAAACTGTATGATTCCAAAATAATAATGAAAAGGGTGTCTTTGTGCATATATTAAGGTTTATATATCAATAAAAAACGTGTCGTCTTCAGAAGAAATGGATAATGCGACTCCGCTCCGTGGACATCGCCAACGCGGCTAAAATTATTATTGGGAGAATCGTAAGTTAAAAATATGATCTTTTGTCTGATTTTATTTCATTTCCTCGCAATTGTGATGAAAAACATTGTATGTTACACGGGTTCTAAAGGAAATACAAAGCTCGAGTCAATAAAGCCCTCAGCCTTCGGCATCGGGCTTCTAACAGACTCTCGTTTGTAATTCTGTCTTTACCACCCTCAATACACAATGTACTATTTCGATAATTTTTCTTTTATTTTTCGCGTAAAATATAAATCTTTATATCAGGAATTTTTCAGATTTTTTTGGTCCATAAACTTCCAAGATTGCCTGCCTGCTTAAGAAGTGGACATTTTGGGAAGCGCTTGTTGTAGTATTGTAGTCTTAAAATTAAATTTGGGAAGAGGACTGTTTAAGAAGTGGACATTTTGGGAAACGGTTATTCTAGCCAGTGATCAATTTAGTAACCGGCCATCAAAGGAGTGGTCATTCTGGGAAGTGGTCATTCAGCCATGTGGTCATTTTGGGTAGGGGTCATCATGCTCCGGAACGATACAGTACACAATTATAATGTAACTGGCGCGAGTAATCTTATTTAATTGTATTTTTAATTAGTATTTACATCCCTGATCATAAATCACTTGTTTCTTGACTTCTTCTGGTATGACTTCTGTGTCGGTCTTCGCTTGACTGCCGTGTCGGTGTTTGACGCGCAGGAAAGCGTAGATGGTTAGCCATGACTGAAATGGAAACAGAAATAAATTAAAATCACATCTTTATTTTATTGGAGGGAAAGAGATAAATGAAAAATTAAATAGTGAGATGGGACATCGTGAAACCATTGATTGAAAACGCTGTACAAATAACAACCAATAGGAATTTCTTTCTTACATAGCTAGCTTACTAGCTTACTTGTATTATAAGATGGTATTACTTGCCAAATTTCATAGTTCTAGGTCAACGAAAAATTATCCTATAAATTTGAATTCCCTTGAGTGTGTCGAAATAGACGTTTTTAGCGGCAATAAACGGCTGTATCTTTTTTACGTTATCTTAGAAGTTTGATTTTTCCACAGCTTCAAGGAACTGTAGACCTGAGTATATGGTTTTAATTTCAACTCGATTCAACTCTACGCGTTCTCGAGATAAGGGTCTTGACAGACAGACGGACAACAAAGTGATCCTATAAGGGTTCCGTTTTGTCCTTTTGAGGTGCAGAACCCTAAAAATATTAATAAACTAAGAGCTACCTGAATCATCGTGGATACGAGGCCAACGAGCCCCATTACTGCCAGTTGCGATTCTGCCCAGCCTCCTACCGCATTAGCACAACCAGTGAAGTGTGACTCGGGAAAGGTACAACTGAACTTGCCAACTGTGCCATAGATCCGACTGCAACAGCTGACTGGCAGCTGTCCAGTTTCCACAGTGTTTAAGAACTCGAGCCAATCGCTCGCAGAGTTGACTCCGCAGCAGGAGAACTGGAAACGCAAATGGTAGATTTTAATAGAAACCTGCGGTGGCTGCGAGTGTATCCCAGGATTCAGTTCTAGTGGAAACAAGCGCTAGAATAAGGGAACAGCAAGGTAGGAAATACAAATAACCGGTTATAACCGGTTTTAACCGAATATTTTCATACAAAAACCTCTAATAATCGGTTAAATTGCATTCCCTACAGCAAAGACAAAGTATATTTTAAAGTATGGATGTCCATGTTTCAAATAGCAGGCTGAAAGTGATTATGAAAAAATAATTGGTCAAACATTCAGCAATTTTCGACTGTTTTCTAGACTCAGCAGAAAAATCCCAGCCTTTTTTTTTAAATCCTATTGAAATTGTGTCCGACTCGTATTTTTTGTAAAACACTACATACTTATAGAAGAAGTTCGTGAAAATAAAATACAATATTTTTGATTACTTTCCTCTGAGTCGAAATGAGAAAACTAGAATGTTTAACTTGGGTGAAAGTATCAATGCACCCTCGAATTATAGGCGCACTCGCCAGTGCTCATGTAGCCTAAATATTTCAGGATGCACTTTCATCCCTTGGTTAACAATCTACTATTTATTTAGCATAGCGTCAGAGATAATAAATAACTTCAAGGATTTAAGTAAATTTTGGGTGAGATTTAGTCGTGTACCAAAAAGATCCACTTGCGACGGTGGACCTCTTTCTTACTTTAAGACAACTTGCCCTTTTTGTGGTGCGGTGTCTTCTTACAAGTCGTGTACAAGATATTTTACGGACATTGTCAACGCCTTTTTCTCCTTCCTTGATTTATCCACATTTGCGCTTTATGAGAGTTAAGTATATTGTTCATGTCGCTAAATAATGTTGTGATCTTCTAGAAAAAATCTCCTAGAAACTACTTACATATTCCTGCACACTATCCCAATCCTTCGTATACATGTAGTTCATATCGCCCCCATAAAACCCCATCGTGGTGTTCATCTGGGTCTGCACCAAAGATATAGTCTTGCCCTGAAGAAACTGGTCGATGGCGATACTTGTAGCCAGTTTAAACACAAATGAAAGCATCATGGCGCACACCAACTAAAAAAGACGAGATGATCAGATGATGATATGTTTACGTTTAATTTTATTCCATATCTGAATTTTATTTCAATCATCATCATCATCATCATCATGTCAGCCGAAAGACGTCCACTGCTGGACATAGGCCTCCCCCAAGGCTCTCCACTCAGACCAATTAACAGTTAATTTAATTTCGAGGTAAAAGATTAACGGATTCAAAAACCAACCAAATTGTCTCATCATCGTTTACTAATGTGACAATGGGGTGTGGAACAGACTTCAATCTAAATAAGTACAATACAAGAAAAAAGCGTAAGTCTATGGGAGTAGAGTGCTAGGGAGTTAATATGACTGACGAGGTAGAAGGTATAAGTAATTATTTATCACTATGTATCTAACAAGGTGAACATGCGATCTGGTGAAGATCGCGGGAAGCCGATGGATTCGAGTAGCACAAAACCGGGCGTGTCGTGGAGATCCTTGGGGAAGGCCTATGTCCAGCAGTGGACGTCTTTCGGCTGATATGATGATGGTGATGATGATGAAGTATCTAACAAGTGTCATAAAAAAAGGATGTATTAGGAGCTAATGCGTCAGTCTTTTCGATAAGCCGCTGATTACCTAAACCTACGACTCACCGCCAATTTTAGGTAATAGACTTCGGTAAAGATCGCATAGAACCCGAAGATCGCTATAACGAAGATCATGACATCAGCGGCGAGGAAGGTACTGCGGATGATGGAAAACGGCTCCGTAAAGAACGAAGAGTACTCCTTAAAGACCGTCTGTGTTGAAGTTATCATCAGCAAGGCTATAAATCCAGTCATCTGAAAGAATAGATAAATGTATAGGTACTGAGGGGAGGGGACCATATCGCAGAATATTAGCAGAGTAATTATGTGATTACTTAAAAAAATATTTAAAAAAAAAACGGGCAAATAGGTTATAAACTTCGCTGATGCGTAATGATTCTAATTATGTAAGATATCAATGTTTTTTTTTTAAAATAAAACTTGAAGTTAATGTTTTTTCGTGACATGGACGTAAGGAAAATTACAAAAATTAAGATTAAAATGATCAATCTCCGAAATTAATAAAAATCTCTGAACATACATAGGGGTTAAATCGATAGCTTTTTAGCTGCTCTATCAGCTCTAGGGGGTTGACGTCGGTTTCTGGGACACCCTATATATTCTCAACAATTTTTAGTTTGCGCCTATAAATCGTTAGAATAACTGGAGTACTTACCAAGTATAGAAAATTGATCTTTAGTAGATACTTTGTATCGTCCGAATATATTTTAGTCGACATTTTCTGTAAACAGCCGTCGGAGTTGTAGGCACACTTTATAACAACATAAATTGTGTTCCCGATTATATCTGTTATCACATTTGTATCCATTGATAAAGTTGATAAATTTAATTGCGTCTTCTGTCATTTTAATCGTACGTTCGAATTTATTGTTCTACTGTTTCGGGACTTTCCCGAGGTTATCATATTAATTGCTTCGCAGACACTCGCTGCCTATCAAATTTACAAAATAGATTACATGTTCGGCTGTATGTAACTTTTTTAATACATGTTTACCAATTTCTCTGTCAATTGAGGACTAATTCAAAATAAAATTCTTTTCTTTTTTGATAGTACTCCTTAGGTGACCCCCTTGTCACTAAATTGGTATCTGATGAGGGGATCCGTGAGGAATCGAGGGAAATCTTCAAATATTATAGGCATACATTTATAGCGAGTTTGGTATTTTCAGTTACAATGCCCAGCATTTGCATTCAGAAATTATCATTTGGTGAAGTGGAACTAATGATGAACACCACAGATGGCCACCGGAACTACTCAATAGCCACTTGATTGCTCGTGCAAATTTGATCGACCTTATTTATAAGCAAATAAAGGCTATCACTGGCAACTCTGGATACACAAAGCATGTGAGATACACACACAGCCTGCACACGTAGAGTTCGGACCGCGGGAAACGCCACGCGCTATTCCAATCTTCGCGCCGAACCGTACGTGTAAATGCAACTGTAATAGTTAAAATAGTATAAAACCTACGGTTCGGACTGGCGCGTGGAATGGGGCGTGGCGTTGCCCGCGGTCCAAAATGTGCCGTGTAAAGGCCGCTTACTTATTTCAAGGGTGGCGATAAGATATCTCGATTAAAATCACAATTAAATCGCATTTTAATGGCTTATAATATATAGTATTGTACTATATTTTGACTCTGTGTACATACTACATACATCATATACTGTTGAAGAAATATTATAGTACGCAAAAATACTATATTTCGGTCAGTCCTTATACATATGCGGTTTGGATTGGCCATTTCAAGCTGATTTAAGCACCAATGTAGTTGGAGTGGAGAAATAGGCTTTATTCAGCTCAGATAGTTGCCCCAATAGCAGGCAGAATGTTAGTAGTAAATATTTTGCATTATACTTATTTAATGAATAAATTTACACACTTTTTAAAAAGTTTTTCTTCAAATTTTTTTTTTTCAGTGAACTATATTTTTTGTACCTCGGGCTGGAAAATACTATATTTGCCCAAGAAAAAGTTTGCAACCCTAACTAAGACTCCCGCGGCGTAATTTGCGGCGAGATTGAAATGTCATATTATTTCTTATTCATTGAAAAGTGGAACTACATAAACATAATAGCATATAGTTACATGTATCATTATCACAAAAAAGTTTAAAAAAAACTACCTTTAAAAAAGCAAAAAATAACTTCTTTTGAAATGGTAGGTATTTAGGTAATAGGGTAAGTCCAGCTGAAGTAGTGGGACGCCGGTCACGCCGGTCCCACAATATGTTTAAGCAAAAGCCTTTAATTACCTACCATTTAAAATACATTTTATTTGATCGCGGAAACGCGGTGGATGCGAAAACCACAAGACCGGTCTGAGTGGAGAGCCTTGGGGGAGGCCTATGTCCAGCAGTGGACGTCTTTCGGCTGACATGATGATTTAAAATATATTATTTGGTTTTTTAAAACATTTATTTTATGAATTCTGGATTAACCAACCGCAGATAGACCATAAAAACAAAAAAAAACACTAGATTTCATAGTTATCGTTTATTTCCAAGTTACAAACTCAGTTATTTACATGCTTATTGCTAATATTAGGGCTATTTATAAATCTAGGACTCCAGTTCGACAGATTCGAACTTCGACCGCCAGGCCAGCCAGGCTGCGATGGCCGATAGCACCGCCTGAAATTATGAAATTACTGATCAAAGTGTAATAATCCAGTTCATAGGGGTTTCTGCTTTACAAGAGGTGGAGCATATAATTTTCTTGATTGCCTCTACGACAAAAGTGTAAAAGTTCCGATTTTTTTTCCGAATATTTATTTGTCGATTTTTTTTCCGATAGATATGTTATGCTTGAGCTGTTTAAGGTTAAATGCATAATTTAATTGCTATACGTAGGTTAGGTTAGGTTTAATTTTTAGAAAATTATGAAAATTCCGAATTTTGAACAATTCCGAATTATGACTCTTCGGATCATGTAGTGTACCCGTACTTAACGTAGACTCACCAATATTTGATTCGTTAAGAAGATGAAGAGGGTGTAATAAAAAGTACAGTCACTCGGTCAGCAACAAGTTTTTTTTTTGCGCGAACCGCTTACGAATGACTTATGTTCCTTTGCTCAAATAGTTTGCATGCTTAGATGTGCCGCTACAATTGCTATAAAGAAGCCGCCGCGTCGCGTGATGGTGACTTCAAAGTGTTTTCCAACGGCATACAAGGGCCAAAATTATGAAACGCCTTTATAAACCTGCTTGTCACAAGGCTATATACACCAAAAATGTATACAACATGTGCATTCAAATCTATAATGTCATACCTGTGCGGGCCGATTATAGTCCTGTTTATCGACGTAGATAAGCGTGGATAAAACATCTGTCACATTCTGACCAGTATGTAAGTGCGAGAGTGACGGAAGGTTTATCCACCGCGATATAGGCGACCATAATACATACATACATACATACAGCTACTCCAGGGAAATAGATTTAAGAACAAATTGTCGAACTGGCTCCTAGATAGGTGTTTTTATAGTGTTAAGGACTTCCTCGAGCAATCTAATAAAATGTAATAATTAGTAATAATTTGTGATCTTTGACATTTAGTATATTTTATAAATGTTAACGCTCTTATTTGTAATTTTAAATGTATTTGGTTATTTATTGAATTTTATTACATACCAAATTTTGTAACAAATAAATTTCTATATTGCATAAAATTAATATTTGCACGCAAGCTGGATACATTGGACATTATTATTATTTAAAATTGACTGTAACATCTTGTGTACTGTATTCTGCAAATAAATGATATTGATTGATTGATTGATTGTAATGCACACTATTTAACGAACGAACTGTACGTTACCTGTATGCAAGTAGCGACGAGCGCAGTAATGGCGAGCACATGGATGTTGTTGCTAAGCCACGCGCCCAGGACGGTGATGCAGCCGGTGGGGTAGGCTGCGGCCAGGGTGCAGTCAAAGGGCGAGATGGTGCCGTAGTCGATGTGGCAGCAGCTAACCGGGATGCGCGTCCATTGCCAGTCGTTGACGTTCACGGCCCCGCAGCATTCGAACTGGAAAAGGGGTGGAAAATGCCGTAGCGTGGCATTAAGTTTTTTTTCCAGTATGGCTTTCAGGGTACGGAAAAACGTTCGGGGTAGGTCCGGCTTTTCTATTTTTGGGCTTGGCAAGCCTACCACGGGGCCCTGATTGCTATTTAGATTTAAATTTTATTTTATTTATAATTAATAACTCTTTTATTTATATCAGCGTTTATATTTAATGTAGGTACTTATTAAGTATTTCGTTTCAGTAACACTTTATTTTTTTCGAAATAAAATAATTACGTAACATATTCCGATTATTGTATCTTTATAAGAAGAAGATAGTATACCCCGCCAGACCCCGCCATGGATTGGGTGAAATCTGGGGTCCGTTCCAGAAAGCCACTCTGCAACTCACTCCACAAATCCCACTCTTCAAACGTATTTTTGTTACACAAAGCTATTGCAGAGTCGAAGCGGCAGAGTCAAATGCAGAGTGTGGATTTGTGGATTTGCAATGTATTTCTGTTCCACAAGACAAGTGCAATGTTGAAGAGGCCGAGATAAATTACAAATTGTGGATTTGTGGATTTGCAAAGTATCTTTTAGGAACAGAATCTTTGCAGAGTTTGCGAATTACGCAGAGTGTTTTCTGGAACACGTTTACTCTGCACTTTGCATTATCGTGTATTTGCAAAGTGCAGAGTGCAGAGTTGCAGAGTGGCTTTCTGGAACGGGCCCCTGTTCTCAAGGTTGGTTGACTAATCAGCCTGGCCGAAGAAAACATTATATTGGCCAGTCCATAAAGGGATTGTTGAAAGACCCGAAACCGAACCATCTCTGGCAATATCTTCGAGCAGTGGTAAGAAATAGTACATTTGATGCAAGTGCGGAAAGTAGGTAGGTATATCATTTTTCATCTCACTAGCTCGGAAAGTCCTTTTTGTTTGTTTGATATCTATTGAGAAAATCGCTTTTTATCCACATGTGAAAAAAGAGTTTTGACATTTGAAGGCAGCTTTAGTGATATTTTACAGCTAACAAAACGTAAAACGTTAAAACCGATGAATTTTTAACATCACATTTAATTAATTGCATCGAGTAAAAAATACTAAATACAGTCTTACAACTTTATTTTAATTCATAAATATCAGCATTCAACATTACCCTTCATTCTTGTTGTAAAAACGCATAAAATGTTCTGACAGACCAAGTAAGTCGATGTGCGAACAAAACGCATCCGAAATAATAAAAAAAAATCACTTAAGTCAAAACTTTTTAATTAACGTCAACGCATAGAGGTAGTAAAGCAGAGGCCCTACGTTAAAAATCGAAGTTCGAAGTTACGTTAGCTCCATCTCTGTCACACGTCATTCGAGACTAAATCGAGAGAAAGGGATGGAGCTAACGTAACTTCGAACTTCGATTTTCAAAGTATAGGGCCTCTGTTTTCCTTCATCTTTGGGTCGGGTCAACGTTAAATATTCGAATGTTTTTCTAGTTTGTTTTGTTATTAAAAATGAGTGGTTCCAGTGACGAAAGACGTATTAACACCTGTGGAATTACGGGAAACCGTGCAAAATGCGGAATTGAGCTTATTTTCCTCGCTGTAGTGAGATGAAAAGTTTTGTGTTATACACGGGTGAAAAGTTATTTTACGTCTCGTGTGTTGAAACACTTGCTACGCTCAGGATTCTATTTTTGAACCACTCGCTTCGCTCGTGGTCAATCATAGAATCCTTTCGCTAGCTCGTGTTTCAAATGAACACTCGCAGGTAAAATACAACTTACCCCCCTTGTATAACAAATAACTATTACACGAGTCCCGCGGTGTCTTGGCCCGAGCTGCAAACACCGTTTTTTAATAAATTTGCGAAGAAATGTCAATGAAACCAAACGAAAAATGTAATAAAAAATTACATTTTTCGTGAGTGAAATTCAAACATTTACTTAAAAAAATGGAAAAGCAAAAAACACTAGTGCGAAAAATCCAACTTTCCGCACGATATGCAGCCACAAAAAATAATAAAAAGCACTAGCTTGAAAAATCCCACTTTCTGCACGATTTAACGGCTGCAAAAAAAGTATGTAGGTACTATACTACTTTTTAAGCGACTGTATTAATTGCTGATAGGATACTCGTAGGTAGATATTTTTAAGTAGAGTCACAAAAGCTGGCACTTGTTTACGTATGAGATATGTGAAGTGTGTAAAGCACCTAAATACAGGTCGGGTCGCCACCTTCCCGAACACATGGTTGAGGGAGGCGATGGCTGATATATGCGTCATACTCGTGAACGGGTGCTGTTTGTGGGGTCCGGTCTGTTCACGTCTGCAAGGACTTGTTGCTCAGTTAATGATTCCAGTTATGGCTTTTGACGTAGAGACCTCGTCGTGTTGTTCTCCTAGTCATTATTTTTAGTATCATGTATTTGACATGTAATCTTTTTAATTTTTATATTTATTTGTAATGTTTTGAATTTTGTATTTGTATTTTTTTTTACATGTGATAGTTCTAATAATTTATATTTGTTGCTTTATTACCTTGTAATGTAACTTACTTTTAAGTATTATTATATTTTATGTTTGAAAAAATGACCTTCTGCTGGAGTTTCTTGCGGCGCTTCTTCTCCGCAATGATGGTCTTGTCCGAAGCGCTAGTAGATTCACTGTATATTACCGACGTGTAAAAGAGCCCGTATGTGGCCAATTTACTGAATAAATATTTTGATTTGATTTGATTCAGGCTTTGGGTATGAAATTCGCACAGTGTTGCTGGCACTGAAAGTGTTAAAGGCACTCAAGTTTTAATTCGTTACATACATGCTCCAGCTCTTTCAAATCGACCTATGAAACGAATGACAAATATACTATCAGATGCAGGTTCGAGTGTGATAGTGATATCCAGGGCCGGATTAACCATGTCGCGACCCGTTGGCAATGCATTTCTGGAGGCTCCTCTAACTTTTGTTGCTTCCCAAAATACTTACTATATACATAGATGATGCAGGGCCCCTAGCCAATACGGGGCCCCGAGGCAGTACACTGCCTAATGAATAATCCGGCCCTGAGGGCCCTGCAAAGATGCACTACGCTAACTAACGTTTCTGTTCGATTCGTTTTTAAACCAATCGCGTCACTGGGAGATGACGTGATACGAAAAGTCACGTGGTCTACCAGTGACGCGATTGGTTTAAAAACGAATCGAATAGAAACGTTAGTTAGCGTAGTGCATCTTTGCAGGGCCCTCTGGTGATATCCAGCCGATTGCTGCTAGAAGCTGGTACTTAGTAGGTACTCACATCCATATGCATCTCGTCCCACAACTTGGCGACCTCACGTCTGGTTTCGTACTGCTGCAGACTGGCCACCATGGGCGCTCTGATCTCCGAGGAAGCCTCATTCTCCAGCTTGAACGAGGCTATTGTTAACGACATCTCGAACACCAGGATTATCAACATTAGGGCCACGTACTAGAATGAAACGGTAACATTATTAAAGCCCCAACGTTGTGGCAGCTCGTTCTTTCACTTGCAAGGGATCGCGAGTAGAATGGTAGGTAATAAAAGTATGATTGTAATAACTAAGCATCGGTATCAACGTTCAACTTTCATGGCAGAGTACGGTTTGCAGAAAAATAAATACAAACAAATACATCTAGTATTTTAAACCTTTATTTTTAATAAACAAAAGGAAAGACTAAAAATGAATTAAGAGTTTGAATAAATTACTAAAAGTGGTTTCATGGATTTTGCTGTGAACCTTTTGAAGTCTGTTATATAATATCCTTTTTAATTGACTAAATGACCTTTCCACAGTGACTAATATTTATTTGGTGTGACAATTCAATTGACATTTGTTAACTATTTGGCAAATATTAATTTTCGAATGCAAAATGAGTATTAACGTTCTATGACATTATTTAGAATATAAACTTTAAGTATAAGTACAGTATAAATATAGTTACAGTTAGCTGCAGCATAATAAAAACAAAAAATAGCACAGCTAATAAAAAATATTATTCATTAAATATTCGAATGTATTTCTTTTTTTGCTACCCTTACCGGGTGCCACAAAAGTTGAACGTTGATACCGATGTTTACTAATAACGTATCGAATAATAAATACCTACACTTTAATTGAACTTCACACAACGAAGTTCTATGAATGTAAAGGTTGTATAGTACACAAATCAATTGCTAAGTCATGTTCAGAGGTCGGACAATTTGGCGTCATTCATTACTCGCAATAATGTGGACATGACTCCAAAGATTTTAATTATAATAATTAAATTAAATTAATTGATTTCTGACCTGAACTTTAATTTTGATTCTTTACAGGACAGTAATAAATAAATAATACAAGTAAGGAGTGGCCAATAATATTGATCTACTTACTTAAGTTTGCTCCATTAACATGCGTGGGTTGCGAAAGGAGCTTTTCACCTCATAAGTTTATTCAAGCCGTGAAAAGGAATAAACTAACCACGGAAAATTTATAAAATTTTCTGTTTATTTGCTTTAATAAATCTAAACAATAACAAGTCTTTCAACCAAAATTTTTTTTCGGATAAGTAATCAATTAATGTAATTCAATTTGTTTAATTAAAATCTGTGGAGTCATGTCCACATTATTGCGAGCAATGACGCCCACTTGTCCGATCTCTGGTCATGTTAGAGCGATGAAATTGTACCTACGCAACTAGCTACCCCAGCGAGCAAGTAATAAGAGCGCCTACTCAAACTAAATAGCACATAAACATCTTAACTCAAACATTGTTAGTTTTATTTCAGGCACTTACCGCAGCGATAAAGTAGAACTTTTCCGAAATAGCAGCATAGAACCCGAGGACGGACACAAAAAGTATTATTACACCGATGGCGATGGTGAAACCGGGCAGAGTGTAGAATCTGTCTGTAAGCATCTCCCCGTATTCTGTATTCTTGGCTATAACTATAACTCCTACTATTATTAAAAGAGCGCCGGTCAACTGTGGAAAAAAAAGTAGTTTTAGGTCATGTTTTCAGTTTTTAAAGTTCAGAAGTAAAATAAGTAATTAAAGAATCTTGATTTTTGTATGTTTTTATTTCATATATAAAAAAAAACTATCTATAAATAAATAGTAGTTTACGTGACGGTTGCGAAATGCTAATTACGCAGTCTCGTACAATACTTTATCTACACACATATGTATTATAAGTAGGGTAAAACACCAAATTATTAACCGCTAAAATATCAGTTACTGGCACCTAGTGATTGTTAAATTATCGTCTCAATTACCTTATGTTAAAGTTCATGGGGCCAATAATAGGGCCGTTCACCCTAGGTACTCTAAGATGGGTTCAGAAGCCGAAAGGCAAATGACCAGAATTACCTTACCTGTGGAAGTAGGTGACAGCGATGACAGCTGTAAGGTAATTTCGAAATTACGTTATCGAATATTGAAAGGTAGGTAATTGTGGTGTGAGGCTGCCATTAAAGAGAAGAAGAAGAAGGTAGGTAATGAGATCCAAATTTGGAACATCTTCCAAAATTAACAGCTGTCATCGCTGTCACCTACTACCACAGGTAATGCTGGTCATTGCCTACGGGTTTTGAACGCATAATAGAGGACTTATGATATGAGTGTAGATAAAAAAGTGTACAATAGAAACGGTAACTTTACCATTGCGTCACGAAAATTAACTATACCTACTGCTATAAGACAAATGGTGGTATTCAAGACAAAACTCCTGTAGCAAGGATTGAATCTGCTACGTTTATTTTGAATTTGAGATGCCGTAGCCTTACCGTACCATACGTACCACAAGTAGTTTATTATGTTTACTTATTTGAATAAAAGATTATGTATGCACCTTAACCCCGAGGGAGGATATGGGGTACCTTTTACCCGCGAGTAATAAACGATTTCTACGCGGACGGAGTCGCGGGCAAACGCTAGTAACTTATTAACCGACCAAACTTTCAGAACCACATCCGTTTGTTATTTAATTAATCACTTTAGGGTTAAATACATATTGCACTTTAATATTTTTCGAAGTTGTTAAAACTTTACCAAAGTCACAACAAATCAGCTTAATGTCTTTCTATGAATGTAACGTGTTAGTATTTCGTTATTACAGAAGCTAGTTATTCCTTTAATTTTATGAGTTTGTGAGCTTTACTGCTTGATTATTAACTGCAGGTTTAAAAAATTAAGCACTCTTTGTACCGTCGCATGGCATGTCCAAATAAACATTTAAAGTAATAAAGTAACCTCACCACGAAAAGACCGTTGATCCCGGCCAGGTTATACCTCACTGACTTCAAAAACTTAGGCACTTTGATGTTCAACATTTTTCTGACCACCTCTGAAAATCTCCCGTATCCTCGATCGATAAGAGACAACTGGAGACCGAGATGATTATCGGAACATTCGATCTCTGGGTAATCTTGACGTTATCCGTATCGCCGCCAAATGTTATCTCCCAAAATAATATAGTCCACATTTATTTTGATTATCTCGGATGCATATACTACCTAGGTAAATTCAGTGGCGTAGTTATCGGAGGGCTAGGCGGGGCAGTGCCCCGGGGCCCCCAAGTTCGAGGGGCCCCCAAAACCTGATTAGCAAACCTCTTATTGCACTAGCTAGCTAACTAGCTGATGATACCTAGTTAATTATGATTGTGTATGATAAAATTTGCATTTGTAAAATATTGATAAAACCTAAACAATTGGTATTCTATTATCTCGCCTCATTCGTTTTTCGTTTAATTCTTCATTCTGTATTCGTCACTCATTCTTTATTCGTCTTGTTCGCTATCCGTCATTATCTTATTTGGTCAAATTCTGTAACTTGTCTCTCTCTTAACTAATAAGTCTTATTCGTTTTTCGTCGCGGTCTTTCTTATTTTCAGAATTTGACCAAATAAGATAGTGACGGATAGCGAACAAGACGAAGACGAGAACAGAACGAGACGAAATAAGAATTAAACGAAAAACGAATGAGGCGAGATAATAGGATACCAAGTTTGGGAGCCCCATATTTTTTGCCCCAGGGGCTTGGTCACCTAGCTACGCCATTGGGTAAAGTTCGAATCGCTTGCAAAGTACTTACCGAAATTATAATCTGTTAGATATAATAATATTTAGGGGAAGTCATTTATATTTTATACTATTCTAGGACCTGAGTCTTCACGATTTTACAGTAGCTGTTATAGTTCAGGAAATATGAATTGGCCGTCTGTAATCTTTACTAAGATCTTTTTTAATATCAAACAAAAGGTAATCGTAATAGGCCAAGCTACTAAGAATTTTTCGAAGAATTAATTCCCAGCAACCTGGAAATCGTTTTATGATCTTAATTTGGTCCTAAATGCGTGTAATCCGAGTTTGCCCAATCCCAGGAGGTGTGCATAACTTTTGGGAGCCCAATAACCGCGAAAGGGTCTAGCAGGCTAATCTAACAAGATTGGCCCCTCTAGGGATTTGGTTAATTTATACTTTTAGGTGGAGTAGTGGCAGGACCTGACGACACTGTATGCTTAATAGAAGCCTTCGATTTTCTTTTGTTTCTGATTTATTCACGAAAATGTAAAAAAATCAAGGTATTTTTAAACTTTTATTTTACCTAAACCAAGCATGCGTGTGAAACCAAATAAATTCAAAATGGACGAGGATAGAATGGGGTTAATAAAGCATATTTTTACGGACCTTCATGTCCTTAAACAAAGATGAAAAAAATAATTGTATATTTAGCTATCGCTTCATTTTTTTGCCACTTCTCGCGGAGGCACAACTACTAAACAAATTACGTGGCCACAATTGTTAGTTGCGTATACATTTAAAAGCATTTTCAAATATCATGGTTCGTCATGTAAAAAAAATTAAGCGAAAAATAAACTAGTTTTTTTTTTCATCTAAGTTTAAGGTCATGAAGGTCCGTAAAAATATGCATTATTAACCCCATTCTATTCTCCTCAATTCTAAATTTATTTGGTTTCACTCGCGTACTTGGTTTAGCTAAAATGAAAGTTTAAAAAATACCTTGATTTTTTTAAATTTTCGTGAATAAATCAGAAACAAAAGAAAATCGAAGGCTTATATTAAGCATACAGTGTCGTCAGGTCCTGCCACTACTCCACCTAAAAGTATAAATTAACCAAATCCCTAGAGGGGCCAATCTTGTTAGATTAGCCTTGTTAGCTTGCTGGGAATTAATTCGTCAAAACGCTTTTTTTGGATCTAATTAGCTTGGCCTATAAAACTGCCCACGTTCTTCAAACAGCACAGAGGGTTGAAAGGTTAAGGTTTAGGTTAAGGTTAGGTTTGGTAAGTCTTAACGCAGAAAAAAAGATCGCAAAGTTAGTAGATAACAGACGGCCAAATCATATTTCCTGAACTATACGAAAAGACTTATTTTCTAGTTTTATTGTGTAGTTTATAATCACAATGAGTTTCCGTTAAAGTTTACGCTATTTATAACCTACGTAAATCTACGTAAAACAGTGTAATCTCACGAATTTGTTTATTTAAATACTCCCGCGATTACCCAGCATCGCCCTGGCAACATTGTCTCTCTTAGAGCTTATAGTGTGTAAATAATTTAACAAAAACGGAGTAGGCTTTTGTACGACATTTGTTTTATTATATAAAGTTTAAGATATCACTATATTTAAAAATATTTTATTTATTTGCATTATATAGAAAACATCACAGTCATCATCGATCGATGTCGATGCCCACAACAAGTAGCGATTAGACTAGCAACACTGATTTTCATTCGTGTTTGCTTTCCGTGGGTGAAGAACGCTGGGTCGTCTCTTCATTGTTTTATCGTGATTTTTATCTGGAATTGGCGGTAAGATTATTTTAAATTATGCGTATTTAAATACGAAATACGTTTATATTTCATATTCAGATTAAATACAGGTTTCTGGGGTGTTTAATGTCAGTTTATATTTTTTTAGTGACTCAGTGTCATGTTTTTAAATTTGCACTTGTGCGTATTAACAACTTAGTATGTTTTATAACGGCGTTATTTGGTTTCAGGTGTTGATCTTATTGTCGAATTCTCAAGAAATACAAAATGGCTCTCGGATTCGGAATGTCTTGTGTGAAGTACCTGCTCTTCTGTTTTAACCTTTTGTTCGCGGTAAGTTTTTTCTAGATGACCGTAGATTTTTTTTAATGGCACCTCTTACTGCATTCTCAAGGGCTTCGTCAGAACTAAATAGTTTTGTTCCGTATTTGGTAAATGTGGTTTTTGTTAAGTTTCAATTTAAGCATCGAATCTACCTTCAGAGTAAAAAAATGTCTGTATGAGTCAAATAATGTTCTGTTGCAAAAATTACTTGCTTTCAGATTGCATAAGGTTAACATTTAGCGCATTCGTGGAATAGCGTACTAAATACATAATTAAGAAACAAGATAGCTAGTTAAGTTTTGAAACAACATTCCTTTTTATTGCTTTATTCAATATGATTTACTTTTTTATTAAGGTCATCCAGTATAACAGAGCAATGTACGATCATACAAACACCACCTATCTTGCATGTGGTGCAAATAACGAGACCTTATCTTAATTATGAGTGTGTGTATGTATGTTTAAATGGAATAATCAAAATCACAGTTTAATAAATTCATTTTGCAGCGAAAAGTTAAATAACTTTAACCTGTTTGAAAAGTCAAGTTTTTTAATATTGATCCTTTAACTCATTTGTAACCCGGAGACTGTATTTTGAACTGTCAAAACTAAAGCCTGTAAAAGGGAGAGAGCTAAAGGACTGATATATCTCTGTTCCTTTTACTTGCCTGGAACCTGTCAAATTTTGCAGGCCTACTATGGTTATGAAGTATCTCAATCTGTATGTGGTTTCATAGCTCAAAAATAGGTGAACTGATTTAAAAACAAACAAACTCAAACTCACAACATTTCTTTTACAAAAACACACTGCAAGGCAACAAATATATTGAACATTTCAATGTTCTTTAATTAGAAGCTAGCTCAATCGGGTTCGTTAGAAATTTGTTTAACAATTCCAACATTATGAGCTCTAAAAGCGGCTCAGGCGACGGCCCGGTGTGCTTACTTTTGTCCAATCTACTTTCATTTATGTATTAAATTGATTAACATTAGTGTAAAGCTATGTACGGCCAAGGAAGTTAATTTGCTACCCATTTCAAAGAAAATCTGCTTGAAGATGTCATTGTCAATAGAGATGCCAAGTCATTTGTAATTGATAGGAAACTCAACCTTATTGCTGTGGAATGTCAGATTGAATTTGGACCTAAGGTGGGTCACAAATTAAATTCCTTGACTGTATCTACAACATTAGTTATTTAATACCTTTAAGGTGGATTCATTTTGTATGAATTTACAGAAGTCTCGAGTGTTTCTTATGTACTCTTTGTTACAGATCACCGGTCTGATCATCTTGATAGTTGGTATCAAGTCAGAGGTAGACTCATCTCCGTACATTGACTTGACCGATGAGAGCTTCTACACTTCAGGGCCAATTGTGCTCATCATTGTGGGAGTGATAGTGTTTATCGTGGCCTTCTTTGGATGCTGCGGAGCGGTTAAGGAGAACCACTGCATGATTGTTACTGTAAGTATTTTAATTGATAATATTTGTTTTTGTGTCTATTATTGTCCTAGGCAATTCATAAATCATTTACTCAAGGGGCTGTGTTATGAAACTCTTAAAACCTGTCATTTCGGTCAGTAAAATGGAAAGAGTAAGAATAGTAGCTCTGTCCCTTTCTGGCCATAGGTATTATAACACTGCTGTTATCGGTTAAATTTAGAGTATTTTCACCTTACGTTTTGAATTGAAAAAATACTAGCCTATATGAGTGTCCTACAGCTGGGCAAAGGCGTTACCCCTGGATCTCCACGAGTCCCTATTTGGTCTCTCCTGGCTAGTTGCAGAGGATTGCGTCCAATAATTGGTAAAAAAAAATACAAATTCAGGGCTATGTAATACGAGTATCTGGGTGGTCATTTATTATTTTATAATTGTGCTCCATGTACGACTTATGGAGCAAATGCTTTAGTTGGAACTTTCTTGGATTTGTTATCTCGGCTATTTATGATCGAACTCTCAAAGGTTTTATAAGGTCAAGAACTAGATTAGAGTGCATTGCAAATGCAAAATCAGCTTGTCTGTTTTCATATAATTTATATCTAAGTAAACGAGACTAGCAATCAAAATTTCAGAAGTTCACTGCTGTCTTACTCTAAATTTCAACTTCTTTCTGTCTGTCTCTACGTTCGCGGTGATCTTGAAAACTACTGCGATGCGAATTTCAGTCAGTTTACATCATAATTTTTCACGGAAGATTTGTATGTAGGTATAATACAATCTGGTATAAGTACGGTTGTTACAGAACTCACATAAACCTAAGCGAAGCGAGGGCGGGTCGCTAGTAGTGTATAAAATAGAATGTATGTCTGTAGCCTGTAAAGTGGACAGGTGTATTGAACTTTTTTCCTTTATTTCGAAAGTTTTTGTGGTAAATATGATTAGATAATGATTAATATCATAGCATGTATACAAACCATTGTGGGACTTATAGGGAAAAACAGGAAGTAACCGGGAACAATGAAAACGCTTCGAGTAGGGGCTAACAAGTATCGCATGGCATGACACACACAAGCATAGGTATTTAACTGTGTGGGGGAACCCTACAAACTGCGAGCTTGGGGTGTAACACGAAATTCGATAATCTTGCTCTATCCTTTTCACTCTCAAGTCGTGGCAGAATGTACAAAAAGAGATGGAGAAACTTCAAAAGTTTGGCCCCCGGCGCTTCTAGACAAGGCGGTAATATGAAGTGAATTTACTAGCACTTTTGGCAAAACAATTGCAGAGAAGAGTCGCACAACTTTTATAAACAGTCTACCTGAGGGGGCTAGCACGACTTGCCCGTTACTTCTTTGTCTCGCTCTAGGTGAACTAAGTGTTGATCACACCGAAAGTGACTCACTGAGCTTAGGTACGTACGTAGGTACGAGCGAGAACAATCAAGATAATATTATGGTAGTTGTAAAGCAAGAGTTCAAACAGCCTATGTTAGATTTCTTTGAACATCTTACAGTTTTCAAATATCAAATAAAATCAAAAGTTGTGTAAGTATTCATATCAACGACATTCTGTTATGGTTAGTGGTAGGTAAATGTGTGTGGACCAGCGTTGCGAGTTTTTTTTTTTGCCAAGTCGGGATTTTGAAACTGAGTGAAAAAAGCGGGATTATTTCGTATGGTAAAAAAACGTACCTATATTATCAGAAGTTTTTAAATACCTTTTAATCTTTTTATGGGTTTTAAATTATGTTTACGTAACAATAGATAGCAAAAATAGCCATAGAAAATGTATTTTAATAAAAATATGATATTTTAAATCAGATTTACCCTATCGTTATTATTATTATTATTTATTTATTTATTTATTAAAAACAAACAACATGATACAATAATATTAAAGGCCCTGCAAAACTGTTACAACAGTTTGACTGCAGGAATGTGTCCGTGAATAAATCTGTTTTTTTTTTAAATATAAATATACTTAGCTATGTCTTACAGTGTGTCTAGTATGGAAGTGACTCTAATAAAAATTTATTGACTAACCTCTTAAATCTACGTATATTTGGCTCATGCCGGATATCATCGGGCAAACTATTCAACACATATGGCACACGTTTCCTTAATGTTCTATCACCAAAGTAATTATTCACTCTAGGTACCTCAAATTTACCCGCAGATACCGACCTTGTGCCATAATTGTGACTTACCTGAGATAGGTTATGCTCTTGACTATCACGATTATTTATTGCTAGAAGGTATTTATGTTTTACACTAACTGGAAGGATTTTACAAATTTTAAACAATTTCCGATAATCTTTATTACAGCTTTCTCTAGTCTTATTATTAACAAGTAATTTTAAAAACCTTATTTGCAATGATTCTAATTTATCTAAATGGGTTTTAAACGTGAGACCATAACTATCAAGAGCATATCCCAATATGGAATCTACTAACGAGAAATATAAACACTTTAAGGTACTAATAGGAACTCTGTAACTTAAATGATAAAATTTTCCCAATAACGTTCTTAACTTAGCACAAATATAGTCTATGTGATGAGCCCATGAAAAACTAACATCACGCAAGTACGCACGGTCGAGTTATGGATGAAAAGCGGGGCTTAGGCTGTCTCGCGTGGGACATTTAATTTTGATTTAAAAATCGGGACGTCCCGCCAAAATCGGGACGTCTGGCAACGCTGGTATACCCAACCCACCAGTCCAACCCAAGTCCAGTAAAACCCAACTGCAAAGTTTTAGTCGAAGCATTCTATACTCTATTGGTAACCATATTAAATTTAAAATGCTCTTACCGCGATGCGTCCAAATCGATCCATCCGACTAGGAACTAAATGATGCCACCTACAGAAAAACACACATATAGAAAGGCGTCAAACTTACTCCTCTTTTTGTGGTTTAATTAAAAAGGGAAGTATTGATGACTAGCTGTTGCCCGCGACTCCGTCCGCGCAGAAAAATAAAACATAGCCTATGTATAAACAAACAAACAATCAAATCTTTCCTCTAATATTATATTAGTATAGTTTTCAAGAGATTTTTACAACGCGTTAGCCTAGTTGGTATTGACGCTGCTACGAAGCTAGCAATACCGAATTCGATTCCCGCTTTTATCAAATATAGGTATTTGTGATGATCGCGTTTGTTCTGAATCTTGAATGTTTTCTATGTATTTAAGTAGCTGTATATTTCTCTATGCATATTAAGTATCTACTTATGTTTATCGGTGTCTAGTACTGTAGCCATAGTACAAGACTAGGTACCAATTTCACCAAACGATGTTAACCACTTAACAGACGATGAGAGCGTTAACAGCTGTCAAAATGTATGAACTAACAGTTGATTAACATTGATTAACAGAGGCCGGAATTCTTGTAGCACTTTTGAGCTGTCATAGGGACTTCTTGTTTATCGACTTCCGATATATTATTATATCGATACATTACAGAACACAACATATCAAAGATGATTAAAAGTAGAGGTAAACAGGCGATCTTATCGCTAAAGAGCGATCTCTTTCAGATAATGACTATAATTTTATAGAGAAACTAATGATGAAAAACTTGTTTGCACCAAAACAGACTTTTAACTTGAAGTTGATAAATGATAAAACACTGAACTGGACTGATTAAATGTGAAATTGTAACTATTAACTAAACATTATTCTCATTGCAAATCTCTATTTCACATTTACAACTACTCAAAAGTTATCTGAAAGAGATCGCTCTTTAGCGATAAGACTGCCTGTTGTTTACCTCTACTTTTAATCATCTTTAAGTTTTGTGCTATAATGTATAAATAAAATATGTATATAGGAAGTCGATGAACGAGAAGTCCCTATGACAGCTCAAAAGAGCTACGAGAATTCCGCCCTCTTGATTAAATTTAACATCGTTTGGTGACATTGGTTCTAAAGCTTGCTTGCTTTGTGTGAGATTGTCTCCATATTTATTTTTTCAAGTGCTGGATCCGTTACCGCGTAATGTTAGTCAGTGTCGTATGCCAAGACCCATATTATGTCATGCGCTTCCATATGTATACTTAGTTGATATACATCGCATCAGGTGTCACAGGTGTTACGGTTGCGGTCGACCTCGCACTATAATAATGCTGTGGTTTCTCCCAGGTTACTATTATATCGGTTGAGGTTGCTTTTGACCGTGATAGATGATTCAATGTCTCACAGTGTACAGGGTGGAAAAACGAACACCACATGGACAGCAACTACCTTAAATATTGGAAATAGCAAATTCTACGCAAAGGAGACTTACCTACTTTTGCTTTTAGAAAAAATAAATCCTGCATTTATGCCTTAATCGGGAATCGAAATACGGTCGAATATAACAAAACAATAAGAGTCGTGTTTTATGATACAGATCGAAAGGGTCATTGATAGTGACCATTGTTAACTAATACGCATACACCTTTACTAAAAAAAAGACCGGAAAAAGAACACGACTTGTTTTATCATATTCCACCAGCGCCTCTGTTCTAGGCGGTAAAAACGATATCGTAGTTTGCCTGTTCTGCCCTTCTTAATAAAAAGGACGTATGTACAATTTGATAGTTAAAGCAAATTTAACCCTCCATGTTAAGAAATAAGGTCACTAATAAATACGCGGTTCTATGAGACTTACGCCCTTTTTTCTAAGGAGGGCAGTGTTATGGTATTGGTATGACGTCAGCCGCCATTACTGTCAAGAAAATAAGACCTATCAAAATGTTGACAATACGATAACAGATCAAATGCGATATTGTTTTTACCGTGTTGAATAGAGGCGCTGGTCGATTCCCGGTTAAGGTAGACGAATTTTCAAAAATCTATAAATGCAGGATTATTTTTTTTCAATAACCCTTCGCGAGTGGCAAGCAGCCGTATAACCGCTGCTGTCAAAAAAACAATAATAGGTAGTTTATGACATTAACTCAAAATTCAAATTTAAACTAACTATAGTTTTCTTGCCACTTTAAAGGATAATAAAAATAAGTTGCCTTTGCGTAGAATTCGCTATTTCCAGTATTTAAGGTAGTTGCCGTCCAAGTGACGTTCGTTTTTTCCGCCCTGTCATAGCCTAATGTGCTATTATTCAATCTCAAAACATAGTTATCCATGTATTCACCTCCTACAGAGGAAGTCAAACGCGTCGTGGTTTATATTCATGGAAGTTTACCGTAGCGCAATATCCTCTGGCGTCTGTAAATAAAAACGATTGCAATGATATAGGTACTTGTAACTCATGTATGACTCATGTGTATACCGCTGACTAATACCTAACCAATAACATTATCAGTACATAACTAGATAACACAAATCAATGCTTTCCGTCGCGTGTTTCAAACCTGTGAAGTGTGAAGCAAGTCCAAGGCTGGAACTAAACCGTGACTAAACCCCCTTTAAATTTATTTAGCTCAAGTGCAAATTCTAGAGTAGTCTAAGACGACCTTAAAACAAGAAACAATTAGTCAATGTCTTGTTATTGTTCATTGAAGGTCAAAGGTATAATCGGTTATTGACAGATCTCGTTTTGCATTTAGAGTTAATTATTTTTTATTTATTAACAAAGAAAGACACATAACATAATACATTTTACATTTGAGAAGCGCAACAAAAACGCGGTAAATCACTGAGAATTACCTACGACTAACTATTTATACAATTTTAATGTCGGTAATAATAAGTCTACACGTAGTGCTAGAATAATAGACGAATGCATTGATAGACAAATGAGTGAAATAGAAAACAAAGACTTGCTAAGAGGTTACATAGGTATGCTACCAAACGCGCACGAAATGCAAAGGGATAGCTTTGTGTAGGTACTCGCGTAAAAAGTGAGATGGAGATAGTTTGTGCGCGCCTTCATTGCACCGTCAAATTGAAATAATTGTCATTTAATTTAAAATGGTTTACCAGGATTAAGAATTTGTAAATTTAATGAAACATCCTCCAAGATCATAGGGTTTCGAAGATTCAACCAAAAACATGCGAAAATTGAGTCATTTTAAGAAAAAAAACTATTTAGGATTTTGTTTCTAATAGTGTGTAAAAAGAGAAATATTTTAATTTTAACTATAGCCCGGTAATTATATAGATCTAAGTTTCCACTTCCCGGCGATGACATCACAACGTGCAAACTCTTATTATTATTGAACTGTTCTGTGTAGCGGTTGTGATCCTGTATGAATGTTTACTTTGTCATTGGATTGAGTCACGACGTCGTGCTATCGCCAATTTGACGTACAAACAATACCTACTGGCTAAATGTAGTATTAAATAAAGGTAAGGGTTTTCCGAGTCAAAATATACTTTCAACAAAACTAGAGAGAAACATCGGTCTGATCGGAAAAAGCAGCAACTAATAAAGTTATTGGTCAATATACAGTGACAAATATCAACTAAATAGCAAATGATATCCTTAAATAAATAAATCAAATATTTGACAAAATACCGCAAATCCATTAACTACTATTAACATGAAACTAATGTTATTTTCCTTAGCATTAACCTATATCATTAACGCGCGGCAAATTAGCCGGTGCTGCAATGGCTCGATCTATTATGTGCTATCTTCAGGAGCGAGCCAATTGACCGGCAAGACGACCTTTGTGAGCCTCGGTCATGTCGTCACGTTAAATGGACGTTTCCTTTCCCACTAATGGCCATTTAGAGTGATTCGTCATATTATACGTGAGCATTACAGAGTTAATTAAATCAGGATAAGGAAATGGCTGTTTGAAGTTGTAAGTTAAAAAGTTCTAGCCCTATTTCTAAGGTAAGGACACAAACGTAGGTTAGCTGTTTATATTTTGATTGCGTGTTGTGTTGGTATGATTTCTATGGATGGGTCGATCAAAGATGATCCCTGTGGCAGCTCATAAAAACACGTGGCTATTATGCAGACCTATCTCTTCACCTTTAACTCTAACATTAATGCATACGATTTAAATTATCAGTCACTTCTTTTTATTTGCTGTGCTTGTCTATTACCTAAGTATTTGACATAACTAGAAGATACCTGGCATAAGTGAGTCAGGGCCCGTATTGTGGACAAACGTGGATAAACCCGTCCCGCTCGCACTTACATTCTGGTAAGAAAGTGACAGATGCATTTATCCACGTTTATCTACATCAATAAACACGATCATAATAGGCCTGAAGGATGTAATAATAATAATAATAATAATAATAATTTATTTTCATAAAACATGGATACATAAAAAAGATGATTAAATTAAGCTATACATGCTAATAGCTAACAGCAGAAGGAACATAGTTTGCACCTTACTGTTTAGACATAATAAGGGAGACCATTTGATCCTTCTAAAATTAGGTAAGGCCAGTGCTTATAATAGGAGATGAGTCCTGTGCTATAAGCATCGGCAGTCTTCCAGATGTCACTATTTTTAAACGAAGATCCCAATAGTAGAAGTAAGGTAAGTGCCAGTTAACAATTTTATACAAGGGAAACACTTCTTACAATTCAATAGTGCTTGTTTACATGTGTGTGTGTGTGTGTATGTTTGCGTATTTGTGTATTTGTATGTATCTATGCGAGGATGTGTGTGCAAGAAAGGGAGAGCGCGTAACTACGGAAATTTTAATATATATATTTATTTAAGGGGGTGTAGGAGGTTTTCGGCTTCATCATAGCTGAGAGATAGAAGCCACTTTGTGATTGTTGTTTTGTATTCGTGTCTACTTTTGTTATGGAGTCCCAATTTGTTGTACACATTGTTGAATATGTGTCGTCCTATAAATTTATAAAAATTATGGCTAAACGAGGTTTTATTTGTGGAACAAAGAGGCAAAACTAGATTACGTGTGCCTCGACGAGACCCCGTGGTCAGGTAAGGCCAGGCATCAGCGCTGCTTAAGTAAGACTTGTAAGATAAATAGTTTCCGTACGTAATAAGATGCCTACTGGCGTTAATCTTGAAACTATTAAAGAAATTAAGCGCGAAGTCGTAGTAGAACCATCTCATTTCCACAAAGCTAAAGAAAAATCTATTTGCAATAATGTAGAAAAAATATACCACCAACAATACAGAAATAAGCGGTCGTTTACCCGAAATCTGTGTTATCGTGGATTTATACTACACCGGTGACGTTTATTTATATCAACAGCGGTAGGGAGATAGCTACTGTCTCCTCGTGACATCACGCCTCGAAAATAACAAAGGATTTAAATTGGAATGAGCTTGTGACCCAGAAATAACCTAAAATAGAGCCACTAGAACGTTTGTAGAATCGTTTTACGGTTTTATAGCTCAGGTACCTACATCCACTCGATCCGGTTTTGTCAGTAATATACATTACAAATAAAACTTTCGAAAGTAATTAAACTAAATCTTAAAAACATAATTTAATAAAGTGCAGAAATAGCAACTTGTTATAAATTATAGAGAGATTAAAACGTCTAATAGTTTTAATAGTCCTTTAGGCGAAATAGTCCAATTAAGAGCGTATGACTCGAGTTTTCTCTAGTATATTTATCAAAAATTTAAACACTTCTCTTTGAGTGTTTCATGTTGTAACGCTATTGAGAGAAGAGGTGTTATTCTATTAAAAACGGCGATAAGTTGAGCGAAGCGAAGTCATACGAATTAGTTTCAATGAGTAATGAATGACTAATGAGTATGCACGCGCTAAAATGTTGTTTTTACAGGACAACTTAAACTCGCCGGTTAATAATCGTCGAGTTGTAAATCGATTTAGTTAAGAGAATAGCGGCCTTTACACGGCACATTTCGGACCGCGGGAAACGCCATGCGCCAGTCCGTTCCGTAGGTTTTTTTACTATTTTACTATTACAGTTGCATTTACACGTACGGTTCGGAGCGAAGATTGGAATGGCGCGTGGCGTTTCCCGCAGTCCGAAATTTACGTGTGCAGGCTCTCACATCACATATCAGATTTGTTTTTGAAATATGTGCATTTTGATATTTTGCAATGTACTCAGTTGCAATATTTTTTTTAAATATCTAGACTTGTTTACACTAATTTATAATTAACATAGGAATCAGGTACAGTCGAGTACAAAGATATGTATCCACTTTTGCACCTTATTTCAATAGAATAAGGTGCAAACTGCATATCTTTACATATTTTTGTTTCTGGTAAACAGCTTTGTTCATATTATCTGAATGGACTGACATAGGTTTACGCAGATACACATGCTGAACCTTTGTGTAGTCGTGACGAACAACATCGTGAATGACGTCTTAAACTTATTGTAGGAAACCAGAATTACGATACTAATATTATAAATGCAAAAGTTTTTGTGTTTGTTTGTTACTTCTTCACCCTGCAACAGCTGGATGGAATTGGATGAAATTTAAAATGGAGATAGCTTGTACCCTGGATTGACAAATAGGCTACTTTTAAATCTCGGAAAAAATTTAAGTTCCCGAAGGAATAACGGTAATCGAAATCTACGCGGACGAAGTCACGGGCAGAAGCTAGTTGTACATAGAAAGCCTTCCGTAAAAATATCTAACTGATGATATGGTGAAAACCGCATCAAAATCCGTAGCGTGGTTTAGGAGTAGTTAGCGGATATACAGGGTACCTACCTACAGACAGACAGACAGACAGACAGACAAACGCGGAACTCACCTTTGTTTTACTATTTAAAGATGCGAAAGTATTTGGTTATCCGTCTTAAAATTAAACGGAGCAATAACAGATTAAGGTGTTATTTATTGCACAGGGGCTAATAGGGAATATGCATGTTTTTTTTTACAGCTTCAATAAAAGCTGATTCATGTAACAAACAGGAGAGATTTTTTTTTTTAGAATAGCTATAAAAATAACCAAGATATAAGGTAACAAAGATTTGTTCCCTATCTCTTTCTAGCAAAACAGAATTTTACGTGGAGTTTATATGGCCGCACTGCACGATGACGTCACCGGTGCACTTCGGATCTCTCTGTCTAATTAGCATTTTAAAATGCTTGTATCATCCGTATTACTTGACCGATTTTAATTTTAGTTTCACTTTTGGTGATCTCTTTTACGGTATTTTCATATTTTGTTGAGAAATGCTATTTAAAAAATCCATGCATATTCCCTAATGCCACACTACGATGTAAAATGAGCCTAACCGCCTTATTTTAGCGACAATAACTCTTTCCTTTTTAAACTTGCAAATGAATAGGGGGGTTTTTTTTTCAAAAATAACGCAATTAGAACAAGCTTTTGCTGCGGAGTCTGCTTTTTTTTGCAAAGTCATCTTCTGCCTGTCAAGACCAAACTAATGAGTCCCAACAGGGTGAGTCTACGTTTAGTATAGCAGAGATCCTGTCGGCACCTTCCGACTCCGTCATCAGACCAGCTCTTTAATACCATAATAGCGTACCGTCATCGGGTTTACCTAAATGGTCTAAATTTAATTCCATTCCATTCAGAGGAACTGGTTCAAAATTTACTTGGAAAACAATACCTTCATGAGAACAAAATTAATGAGACACTAAGGAACGCCTTAATCGTCATTAGCTACTGACTCAGTGCGGCCGTAAATAATGTGTGCGTCTTACACTGCAGTCGAGTCGAGTTGATAAAAATGTGTACACTTTAGTACCTTGTCACTTTAATCGCTATGAGAATTCATATATTGCAGTTTAAATATGGCATTAAATAGACAAGGTACTAAAGAACTCTACTAGGTAGACAAGAAGTCTTTCCTGACACATCATGTTGTCAGCAGTGAAACAAAGCTAAAGTTATTTGTTGCGTGTGAAAGAATAGTAATAACAGTATTGTTTTACTGCTGTCAACATTACCAATGTTCAGACACCTCATGATTGTGCAATGTCATTATTATTACTGATAGATAGATATAAATAAATAATAAATAAATATCAGGCGACAATGTCACACCAATTGACCTAGTCCCAAACTAAGCTCTAGGTTTGTACTATGGGTAGTAGACAACGATATAAATACTTATATAGAGAAATATATACTTAAATACATAGAAAACATCCATGACTCGGGAACAAATATTCGCGCTCATCACACAAATATCTGCCCTTACCGGGATTGGAACCCAGGACCGCTAGCTTCATAGGCAGGGTCACTATCAACTAGGCCAGCGCGTCGTCATTGAATCGTCGTCGTCATCAGATAGTGAAATAAATAGACGACTGAAATCAAAATGAGGCTCACATCTGAGTTTTTTATTAGGACCTAATTACAAACGCCTAGGCTCAACCTAATCCTTCTAAGAAAAGTTATAGTTAGTAGTAATGGTGTATTTGGACCTATTCGACTGCTTTAAAAATTGGCCAAGCGCACACGAAGTGTTTCTTACCACCGTACAATATTAAGATCGAGAAAACAACGCCAAAAAAATCACGTTTCTTGGAGTAATACACACTTCGTGAAAGCATCAAGTGTCTGCGGGAAGCCTGCCGTTTGGACAAAATATTTTTGATCAAATGTATCATTTCCCAAATTTTCTCCCCAAAAAGCATTTTGTATTAATTTTGTTTTATATCCGGGATATCGAAACCGCTTGCTACGTGTATTAGGTTAGGTTACACTTGTGACTACAAAAAGAACAGCGACGGGAAACAACTATTTGGATTTTGGAAAATGATACATTTGACCAAACATATTTTGGCCAAACGAAATAGACCCGTCTTTACGGTTTAAAAGATACTGTCCTGTGACAGACGGACAGCCGAGCCTTAATAATGGGACCCGTTGGCACCCTTGTTTAACTTTCACAAAGTTAACACTTATCTAATCATCTTTAGCTAACTAACGGAACTGTTTCAAAGTAGGTGAAATGGGCTCTATTAACAGGGGCATTAGGTCGCATTAAGAAGTCTGGTACCTTGCTCTAGTCTTATTACACCGACTATAATCATTTATATAGTGCTTATCTTGTTATTTTACATGCAAAGTAAATAAAGTTGAATTCGTACAACACGACAAATAAACGACTAAATGAGTAGTAGTTTGTAGGAGAAATATAAGAAAGTCCGCTCAACTCCATTCTGGATCTGAATGCACAATAGCTTCGCTTTACTACATTGATGGATCCTGAAATGGATCTGGAGGGAGGATTAGTAAGGATAGCGCGCGGCCTTCTAGCTCATACCCAAAATAAGAGTATTTTTTTAAATATGATTACTAATTATACTGGAATCCTGAACCTTGATTTTCAAGTAATATACTTATGTTTTAATAGTGTAGTCCGGTATATTGGGACGGTCCTTTTTTTAAATCTTACAAGAAAACATTTTTTTATTTTGATTTAGATTCATTATTACAGCGTTATTCTATTTTAAATTGCGATCCTAACATCGTACCAATCTTATTTGGCTTACATATCCTAGTTTGGTCGGCCCGAGCGTCCCTGCGACCCGTGATATGGCGTCTAGATGTCAAGTTAGAATCTAGTGCGTTTTAGAGTCGTTTACACTCGTCGACAAACTTGCGGTGCCACGCAGCAGTAGAAAATAACATGACTGAATAACTTTGCACTGCATTAGTTGCATATCCGAACCAACTACCGCTAAACCATTAAATCATTATGATTTCAAGTATAAGGGCGGTTTTCAAAAAAAGTGTAGGTACATAATTAAGGACTAAAATTAAGAAACTGTAATTTTAGTCAGGTGAGTCACGATAATTAATCATTGCTGCAAATTAATACTGCCCTCGTAAGCCAATAAGAGGTATCTGAAATTCAATAAACGAAGCAGATTGAAGCTTCACCCGTTAGTAATATGGTCGCTCTTGCTACAGGAGTTATGCCTGAGATACCACCATTTGTTTTATAATGGTATAGTTAATTTTCGTGACTCAACTGACTAAAGTTACCGTATCTTAATTTTAGCCTTCACTATGTACACTTTTTTTGAAAACCGCCCATAACTGGTTTACCTAATCATAACCTCTCCTCAGTTCTCGGTGTTCCTCCTGATGATCTTCATCGCGGAACTGGCCGTCGGCATCGCAGGCTACGTGAAGCACAAGGATCTGGAGAACTCCATCGTCCGCCACCTGAACGCCTCCATCAAGGAGTATGGCACCAACGACGAGGTCACGCGGGCCTTCGACATCATGCAGACTGACGTGAGTATTGTTGACGCTTGTACACTACTTTATTTATTGGTTTCTACGACTGATTATCATTGGCTGGGTTTTCGGTTGCCATTAAACTCAAACTCACTAGATAATCATTTCCATACCTGACCAGTAGGCATATACTTTGTAAAACAAAAAGTATATTATACTATCAGAGAGTGGATTTTAAGTCCCACCTATGTTGAGTTTTGAAATTACATATATGTAAAAATGTAAAGCCGCCGCGTCAAGGAGGTACTAAAAAGTAACTAAGTAATTCACATTTATTTGTTTAATCAATAAAGTTCAAGGTTTCTGATTTCTATTGAAGAATTCCGTTTAGTTTTTAAGGTTGGCAAGGCATTGGCCATCTTGCGATTGCATGAATCAACAGCCCACTTACAGTGAGATATTATTAGAAACCCGTGTGTTCGCCGTTTTCCTCCTTCAAGTGTTAAATAAAGAATGGAAAACTTGACCTTATGTTTCAGTAAGTTAGAACTATAATCGGAAAATTTCAAAAGTGCATTTTAAAATTGAACTCCACTGTGTCTTTCAAAGTAATTCGCTCATCTTTAGTTAGTAAAAGTCCTAGACTATTACAAAAAAAAATCAATAGCATTGATAATTTCCACTAAAATCAGGCTAAACTAGGATGTAATAGCCAGCAGTATTAGCTATAAATAAAACAAAAAACAAAGTGGTTATTTACACCATAATTTATAACTCAAGAATGGCTCGACCAATTTTTTGGATCTGTCTCTTCCCCGAATAGGAGAATAACTATTTTATCATCGACAAAAAAAACATTCTGGGGCGGTACAAAGTTCGCCGGCTCGGCTAGTAAATAATAAAAACAACCGAATTTTATGAATATTTAATTACAATAATGTCACGTTTTTCAGCGTTCATACGATCCTGACTATGTTTATTGATAAAAGGCAAGATAAACATGCTGTTGTACCGTGCCGCTGCAATTATGTGGTCGTGGCAGTTATAGCGTTCCGCGCCGCGCTTTATAACAATCACAACAAAAAATACTTTGTTCTATGAATGTATCATTTACTGGAGTACCTACATAAAACAGCTTGGCAAGACCTGGTTTGGAAAAAATTATAACGATAGTGTTGAAAGTGGTCTAACATTATTATGCAATTTGAAGCCAATCGGCCAATGGTGGTTGCCATTGAAAACACTCGTGTTCCAATCCAACATATTCATAATGTTATTAGAATAATCAAATATTGTTATTCTTAAGTATATTCTTTTATTGTATGCCGATACTGGCTGACTGCGGTGAGACTTTGTAACATGACTTACATGACATCATGTTGAAATACCCACTTTCTGACAATAAATTATCTTGTAGGTATCTTGTATCTTCGGTCAACGGACTTTCTGGCTAGTGATAGTATTCGAAACTAGTCTATGCCCTAAAAGTGTATGCCTATGATCAATGTTTAAAGTTATTACCTATAGAATAAATACAAAAAAATATGCGTAAGAAGAGGAGAACCGTGCACCACTTTTTGGGAAATGATACATTTGACCAAAAATATTTTGGCCAAACGGCATAGACCCGGAAAAATCTGTGTAAAGGCCTGGGTGTTAGATTTTTCCTCTTATTTCGCGTCCATTTTTCCTTGTGCACATTGTTATAAACGTTCCTTCCAGCTCTCGTGCTGCGGCGTGAACGGGCCGGGCGACTGGAACAACACCAAGCTGCCGGCGAGCTGCTGCAGCGCGCACGTGATCACCGACAACGTGGTGGAGGCCTGCACCACCACCTCACCCACGCGGCACGAGGATGGCTGCCTCCCGAAGCTGGTGTTGCGCCTGCAGGAGATCGCGCAGGTCCTGGGCGGAGTGGGCATCGGTATCGCTTTCGTACAGGTATGAGACGCCCCCTTCCCTCCAGTTTTCCCGCTGACGGGTGCTAAATTTTAAGAGGCCACCTATGATAAAGTCTGTAGTTTTCCGCGATCTTAATCTTAACAACCTTTGTATCTGTTCTTTGGATATATTAAACTTGATCATATTCGCTTGAGACTGGCAAACGTGAAAACACGATTAGAAATGAAATCCTCGATTGTTTTATTTTTCAAACATGACACCTTTTCTGCATGTTTTTGTTTGAATCTTCGAAACCCTATACTCTTTAACGATGATTTTCGATTCAATAGTTGAGTATATGTAACTTCTTAATCCTTGCAAACCATTTTTTCAATAAATGTTGTGGTTTTAAAGTAAAAAAGCATTTATTTGAATTAACGCTGCCTTCAAGGTGCGCGCGACCTATCTCCATCTCACATTCTTCGCGCGGAAGCACATAAAGCCATTCCTTTTCATGCTATCTATCTATCTTGTGTGGGCGTGGCACCATAGGTGGCCTCTTAAGATAGGCCCTTTTTTTAGCATTTCAATCTAAAGCAAAAACAAACCCTTGTAAATTATTCTAACAAGGCGTACATGTACATACGTCTAATCCTTAAGTAATTCCCCGCGTACTTGTACAAGTACAAATTATTGATAGCAGTTCAAACTACTGACTTTAGTACAAAAATATTTTCAATCTCTCTGTTAATGAGGTGTTGTAGACGCTAAACATACAGAAAAAAGGACAAATAACAAGATATCACTTAAGGCCATTGTCTTAGTATGTACTTGGTATAGTACATGCGGTAGTTAGCACTACCGCTATTAGGGTGGATTTCAAAAATATTGTACGTAGTTAAGAACTCAATTAAAAAAACCTTAATATTTCCTTTGTGTGACGTAAATTAGTCATACAATCTTATGCCTAATTATCGTCACACAAAGGAAAAAATTAAGGTTTGTTTAATTAAGTCCTTAACTACGTACAATATTTTTGAAATCCACCCATTAATAAAATACAAGACTTACGAGGTTAGTCCATTGCTACCTTATGAGTCAGCACGTTAGTGACAAAAAACAATAGGTACTCTCATACAAAACATGTATTAACTCTAGAGATGGGCAGACTACGGATTTTGCCGACTGGCTAGTCGGCCGGCTAATCGGTTTTCAATTTACCGATCAATTGGCCGACTAGTCGGCAATGCCGATCGTAGGATTTTGCTAAGTTCGGGTGAACTCGGAAACGTTCGTTTCGCCTCGTCCGTCGCGCTTTGTTACCTACCCCTACCATGTTTTGACCAGTTTTGTTTACGTTTTTTCTGCACGACAAAAAAATCAATTAGAACTCTAATTATAGTATTAAAACGAACTACCTAGTACTTTATATAACTATGTCGAAATGAAAATCGCGTGTGTGGACATGTTTTGACGATATTTCCTATAGGCAATAAAGTGCCGAATATTCGGCGTTTTTTGCCGACTAATCACCGACTAGAAATGATGCCGAATAGTCGGCTTTCCCGACTAATCGTCGAGTAGTCGGCCCATCTCTAATTAACTCATAAACAACATTCAATTTCGGTATCTCGCTTATTATTGAATATTTTTGCTCTTCAATGAATTTATATAATAGAATAGTGTTATTACCCAAGTTACAGTCGAAAATATCAAGGAAATAATGTAAATTGAGGAAGATATTTCAATTTTAATTAATACCGGTATTGATCCCTGGTCCAACATATTCATAATGTTATCAGAATAATCAAATATTGTTATCCTTAAGTATATTCTTATATTGTATGCCGATACTGGCTGACTGTGCTGAGACTTTGTAACATGACATCATGTTGAAATACCCACTTTCTGACAATAAATTATCTTGTAGGTATCTAACAACATTCCTTTCCTTTTTTCAGCTCTTGGGAGTTGTATTTGCCTGCTGCCTCGCCAGGTCCCTCCGCAGCCAGTACGAAACTGTTTAAACGAATCTGCCAACATAATATTTACACCTTTGAATTCGAATAATATTATGGTCTCAATTTAATACAGAATATTCGTGATTCTCGATGTCAAAATTTAAATTATCTGTATATGTATGTAATTGTTTTACGTTAAGTTTATGCCATAGATTTATGTCGTATATTATTTTAAGAATACATGTATGATTTATATTTAAGATAGCTATTACGATGCTGAATCGAAAACTACAAATTTCTTCAAGTGCGTTAGCATTTAAATGCAATTTTATTTAATGGATAATTTACGCCTGGTTTTTTACGTTTACGAATATATGTTTCATATTTTTCGACTAAAAATTACATCACGGTCGGATATTGCATTTGGTTCATTCCAATTGAATGGGAACATTCCTTGCTCCCGGCATTGTACTAACTTTCTTAAAAACGGAAGATTTATCGAGTAAGCTTTCTTGTTAAGATTATATTTTTATCTTTTTAATTCTTTTGTACGATGTAACGCCAAACGTGTGTAGTGTCGCGTGAATAGCACCCCAGCACTTTATTGAAAATTCACATTGGTATATACATAGTGTGCTCAGTGTAGAAGACTGATTTATCAAAAAGTTTACACGGATTCCAATCTCGTTCGCGACGTATTAATCTTCTAGTTATTTAGCGATTGTAATCTTTTACTTCGTATAAATGTTTATTAGAAATGGTGCACTAAACCGGTGCACGTATTATATTGTAATTTGATTAGAAATTAGATGAGTGTCATATTTGATCATATTTCCAGATACATTTATAATAAAGTCCTCTTTCATCTACACATTACTTTTATTTGAGAACCTTGTAATTTTTTAATTTCCACTTGCATGAGATAATGAAGTTGCGAACAACGAAAGCATTCTAGCATGACTAAAGTGGTCTGGGGTCGAGTTCACCAATTCACAACTAAACATAATCATTGATTATTTAATCGCTCCGTTAACATTTAACAAGTGTTTAAACAAACTGCGTTTTTTTTTGGTGATCGATCACCAACCGTTTCTAACGAACGGGTAACTAACCGAGCGTTTGTCGTTCGCACAAACCTGCAATATGCACTTTCTGGGTCAACAAAACTTCCTTGAAAGCGTTTCCTGGACTGGAGGTGCTGATAGCCGGGGTCCCACCCCACAGAGTTCATTCCCAGTGACTCCCTAGAACAGATGAGGTCCGCTTTACCTTTATTACGGATTCCCTTACCTTTACTGGGTAACCACAGCCAGCCGGCGAAAGCCCGAGCTTAGTTCCATCGAGGACCTTTCAGATGAACAGCATCGAGTGACGTCACTTCTTCGGGATACCATACCACTATTACGGAGTGGGATATTTCCAAAGGACACTAGATTTTAGATACTTCTGTATATGGTTAATACAGATGATATGCCTACGACATCGTGTTTTTAACAAACTTAATAAAGAAATATTAGGGGACAATCTAGCACAAATTGACCTAGTCCCGAAATAAGCTCTAGGCTTGGACTAGGTTCAACGATAAACACACTTAGATGAGGTGAGGTGAGTATAGGTATATAGAGAAATGCATAGAAAACATCCACGAATCAATAAGGACTCGCGCTCATCACACAATGGATAAGTTCGCCTTTGTACATACATACCTTTTGTGTTTCTGTCTATTATGTTGTTTTCCCGTATGTACAATAAAGTATTTACATTCATACATACATACAAATATTTCTGAATCTTTTGATGGGTGTGTAATGATTAGCATAAAACGAATCCCGACGACGACTTGTCCTTAGAGCGCTGCGGATACTGTCGCCATGTTTTCCATAATCATACATGTCTCGTTATGCCTCTGGTTCAAGACATTATCGTAATAATGGAGCGACAAACTCACATGCATGATAATATAGAGAGATAGTAATATAAATCTGCTTCGCATTAATTTACTGTTAACGTTAACTCCTTGGGTGCCGCGTTCGACGCCACAGGGGGTCCCGTCCGAGAGCAATTTCTCCCTTATTACGGGTTAGACCCTGTCGTCTAGCACGGAGCCCAAGGGCGGGACCCGAAGGCCCCCTGTTGACCCTCCTCACACCCCTACAGATCAACCCAAAGCCTCCAAAACAATATCAATCTTTTGCCATCTCTTTACATCGTCAATATTACAGTTTATAAACACTTACCAGTGTACAGAACCATTATCTCTCACCTCACAAACTTGTCACAAACAACAATTCCAAACCTCAACCGTCGTCCATCCTTTTTCATCTACTCTTCCCTCCAAAGCTATATCACCTCCCCCAGAGTTGCCAGGCATAATTATTTCGTCTAAAAATTACTACCGAACTAAAGGGGTTCATTCACTAGCATATTTAATGCATATCGCGATCATTCGCGACAGATACTGTAATAATTTTCATTTTGCTCAACACAAATTGCATAATTTCGATCTGTATAATAATTATAATAAACGAATTTTTGATGGATTGCTTTAAATTTGGTCCGATCGAAAAATAGTCGTGATCGAGACAGTCTGAAAAACTGGTTTCTGATCACGTCTTCTATGTCACCCTGTAGATTAAAATTCGAGGCCATACTCGTAATGTTTAATATTAAATAAGCATTATTGATTTTGACCGTTATAGATTTTGATTTTAGATTATTAGTAGATAGTATAATAGGGTTAACTTCAAACTTCCATTTTCAAAGTAGGGCCTCTGCTGTGTCGGGTGTAGGGTTGCAAGGTGTCCGGCTTCTTACAGTCGTGTCCGGCCTGTCCGGCTTTTGGTCAACCCCGCCCCGCAAAAAGCTGCCGAACGAAAGCGCGCGAGCGACTCACGCGGACACGCATGACTAGAGATCTCGCAGGAGTATGAAATAGTACATTGTGTATTAAGGGTGGTAAAGAGAGTCTGTTAGAAGCCCGAAGCCGGAGGCTGAGGGCTTTAATGACTCGAGCTTTGTATTTCCTTTACCACCCGTGTAACATACAATGTTTTTCATCACAATTGCGAGGAAATGAAATAAAATCAGACAAAATATCATATTTTTAACTTACGATTCTCACTATTAATAATTTTAGCCGCGTTGGCGATGTCCAGCGGGGTCACATTATCCATTTCTTCTGACGACGACATGTTTTTTATTGATATATAAATTTTAATATGTGCACAAAGACACCGTTTTATTAATTATTATTTTGGAATCACAGTTTAAAATCAGTATTTATAAATTAGCGGCAGACTACATCATTGTCTATGACTTACCACAGATAATGTCAAACGTGTTCAGGAGCCCGATTCTAGTGATAGTCGAGATCCATAGTTTATATGCGAGATTTTTAGAAAATTGTATGCAACTGACATTTCATCTCGAATGAAACTTCATATCGAATGGCACAAGATTTGAAGTCCTGACGTATTATGATAGTTTCGAGTCCATATTTAAAAAAAAAAGCTATTACGCACGATAGGGCGTAATGGTCAAGGATCGGAAAAACGCCCGTCATTTTGAAAACATAACCCTGTTTCGTACAGGAGAGACTTCCTTATGATGTTAATTAAAAATATTATTAGGTATTTTACATTTATTATACCATTATTTATATGTATTCAGCAACAATATTATTAATGAATAAAACCATAATGGTTATGGGAAAAAAACACTTTCGCCAATCAAAAAGAAAGTTTTTTTTTTTAACTTTCGCCTGTTATTAATGATTAAACGAACTTACCTGTAAGTGAAGTTCTATCATAATTATACGAAGGGTTTCGTCCGAAGATATTAGTAACTTGAAATTATATACACATGTAGTACCGCGTAAGCGCTACCACTTCATCACTTGTTTAAGGGAAAAAATGTAGCCGACACAGGCAACACTTTTAAAAAAATATATATATTTTTCCCTGCCGGGCCCTCATCCAACCATCTTCATTTAGTTTAGAGCCAAAACGGACATTATGATATTTCCGATAGGGTAAGGGCGGGCGGGAGTGCGTTACTAATATCTTCGGACGAAACCCTTCGTATAATTATGATAGAACTTCACTTACAGGTAAGTTCGTTTAATCATTAATTATACTCGTGTTTCGTCCTCGATATTAGAAACTTGAAATTATATACACATGTAGATGTTGAGAGATCAATAGGAAATATCAGAATTAATAAACCTTATTTATTGCCAATAGTTATATTATTTAACGCATAAATAACACAATATAAACAATCCGACAAATACAAATTACTATCAATCAGAATTTAACTTAATTCCCATATTGAGTATATGATATGGAGTAATCCGAAATAAATGATGATTTATATCTTAATTACGATAAGACAAGCATACAGCTCTCGCTAGAGCAGTATTTTCATTGTTCAAATCGACAATAGTTATATTATAGAACCTGGCAAAGGTAGTGGAATTGCCAGTCCATCCCGCCGACTTCCTAATGGCGTCAAGGCTTACACCAGATTTATAAGCTAGAGACGTCGAAGCGTGTCTGGTGCTGTGGGAGGAAAAAATGGAAATGTCAATTCCACTACTCTTCAAGGTTTCTTTGATCCAACGACTAAGTGTTGGAGCTTTAACACAATTATGGGGTTTCTTAAGCCCTATGAAAAGCAAATCAGATTTAGACAAGTCCTTTGTCTTATTCATGTAAGTAATCAATGTCCTAGCAGGGCATATCTGAGGGCGTTCTTCAAAAAACGGTAGAACCAAAGTAGGTCGATTAACACCTACTTTTGAAGTCTTGACAAGTTCAGATACCGTAAACTCGGGTTACTTTAGCCCTAGGGGGTAACATTGCCCACCTTTAAAACTATATCTTTTTTAGTGGTTATCATCTTAAATTGTTAAAATAATTTTAGAACTCCATAAGTAGCTTGGTCCTGATATAACATTTAATGGAATTATATAATTTTAAAGATGGTTTTTGTGGTGGGCAATGTTACCCCCTAGGGCTAAAGTAACCCGAGTTTACGGTATTTTAATTATAATTTTTTCCGAGAGAATAACTACGTTATGGGTCATTATCATCGAAATTGTTTGTGCTCTGTGAGCTGTTACAAGAGCAAGTAAGGTAATGCATTTCATTGAAAGCTGGCGCAGCGTTAATGTTTCGTTAGGAAAGAACGATCCCAAATAATTAAGCACCTTGGTTACATCCCAAGTTACATCATAACGTGGCCTAGGTGGTCTAAGCCTGTAAACCCTCTTACAAAATCTTTTGATACGATCATCCTCAGATATTGGTCCCAATATTAGAGAAAGAGCAGACCTATGACTATCGATTGTTCCGTATTGTCCGCCAACATTGAATAGTTCCGTAAGAAATTCTATAATTAATGGCACTGGCGTGCAATACATATTAATCTTATGTTTGAAACAGAAATTATACCAACGTTTAAAACAAACATCATACTGTTTCATTGTACTGTCTGACAATGACGCAAGCATGATGTTTACGGCGGAAGACGGGACGCACCACTGCAAAAGTGCCGTGCTGATAATGTTCCGGCAACCAGGATAACGCTCGACTGGATGTTCCGGTTGCTGGAATCAAATATGTTCACGTCTTTAGGATCTATTTTTATCGTATTGGATACCCTCAGCCTTTTCTGAAACAATTTTTCTTAGGGTCTTTAGTATGACAGGCACTGGTGGAAAGGCATAAAAGAAGAACCCCGACCAATTTATAGTAAATGCGTCATACGCGTATGCATCTGGGTCCCTATTCCAGGATACGTATCTGTCACATTTTTTATTGATGCGACTTGCAAAAAGGTCAATATTGGGACATCCAAATAGTACAGTCAATTTCCGGAATCCGGCATAGGAAATTTCCCACTCTACATCTGGATGGGAACGTCTGGATTCTATATCTGCGGTAACGTTATCAGTAGACCTTATATAAGACGCTACGACAATTATTTTGCGAGCCTCGCACCATAGCCATAAGTCCCTTGTCACTTTTGTGAGGTGGGGGTATTGAATACCTCCCATTCGGTTTATATAAGACACTGTCGTGGTGTTGTCAACTCGTAAAAGTATCTGACAGTCGTAACAGTCTTTTGCAAAAATTTTTAGGGCGAAAAAGGCAGCCAATAGTTCCAGCTCATTAATGTGAAACGAACTTTCGGCTTGGGACCATCTGCCGTTAGCCGTCTGATCCCCGCAAGCTGCCCCCCACCCCGTTGTGGAAGCGTCAGAAAATATTTAAATCAAGAAACTATCATCCCTAATACGGTGGTCGGAATGGCGTATAGCATTGATCCACCAGTTGAAATCGGAGCGGAGAGTATCGGGGACATTCATTAATCGGTCATAATCATCGTGGCCCAGTAGATTGAGGTATTTAATACGTTCTATTTGTTTCGTATATAACCAGCCGTATTCCACGGCTGGGCAAACCGATATTAATAGTCCGATCAACTGTGCAAACCTTCTAATTTTGCAGCGTTTTAGTTGCTTGAAAAACTCTAATTCACGAATAATACGATCTCTTTTTTCAAATGGCAGGCTTACTTGCCATTTATGGGAGTCTATTATAAAACCGAGATATTTGCAAGCGTTCGCTGGAATGCGATGGCTTTTTTGTTCATTTATTAGGAATCCTAGAGATTTCAATAGATTTTCGGTTGTTTGTACATTATTTTTACATTCTTGGTAAGAATTACCAATTAGGTAAATATCATCTAAATAAATTGATGATATGAAACCACATGAACGTAATAATTTTATGACTGGTTTCATTAATTTAGTAAATATATAAGGCGCTGTGCAAAGTCCGAACGGGAGTACATTAAATTGGTACAATTTTGAATCCAAAATTAATCGGAGATATTTCCTGGAATCCGGGTGAATTTTAATTAAAAAATACGCGTCTTTTAAATCCAACGTGGCCATAAAGCAGTCTTTAGATACCAATTTCAAAACAGTTCGCAAATCTTCCAGTTTAAAATGTTGTGTAGGAATAAATTTATTTAATTCTTTTAAATTCAGTATAAATCTCATGCTCCCATTTGGCTTTTGCACTAAAAAAGCTTTGGATACGAATTGATCTGAACTTGGTTCGCATTCTGAAATAGCTCCTATGGATAGGAGATTATTGATAGATTCGTAAAAGTAACGTCTTTCTGAATCTGAACGGTATGATACCGTGGGACAGGTGGATTGATGTACTGGTTTATCAAAAATTATTTGATACCCGTTTACCCAAGACAAAACAATTTTGTCACTGGTGATCAGTGACCACTGTTCATAAAATTCAGCGAGTTGACCGGCATAACATACCGGGTTTAACGGCGGTAAGTTTGCTTGCCCCGATGCGATGACCTGTGCGACGAGGTCCCGTGACGACGACTGGCCGGTGCTGCAGGCTGCTGTTTCGGCGTCGGACCCTTCTGTTGTCTGCGGGCTGGGGGTCCCGCCCTCCAGTTTAAATTCTTCGGTAACTTTGACGAACCTTGTTTCTGTTTGTGTACATCCATCTTGATATCAGTACCAGATCTGGATACTGCCTTAGCTGTCTTTAGAGTATCTGACAAGTCCTCGCCAAAGAGATAATTATCTATTTTTGAAGTTTCAACTTGGTCTCTAAAGTCCTTTTTTAGCGAATATAAAAAGATTTTTCTGCGAGTCACTGATTCGCAGTGTTGTATGTCACATAGGATACGACCAACTTCTATTAATTGTTTCGAAACATTGTTTTCTTTGTCCCTGGACCTTAATTGCAATGTTAACATACGCCCTACGCTTGTAATTGCCGCTGCGATTTGTTTTTGTCGAAATTCGATGGCTTTATCTCTTTTTTCCACGGCTTCAGTTGACACCGCTTTTATCTCGGCGTTAAGTTTCGGGGCGGCAATTTTCTTGCAATTTTTGGGTACTAAATACCTGTTCAATAAATCTTGTCTTGCTTCTTTTTCTAGCCCTGATGTGGTTATGTGTTCGAATCTACAAGCCACTTTTATGTTTATATCTTCACCGTATTCTTGGGTTGCCGACGACGGGTCGACTCCCAATATTTCCAACAAATCCGACTGGCTGATGCCATCTTCATTGTTAATGATAAGGTCCACGCAGGGAACTGTAGGTGGCATATTGCCAGTCGGCAAGATTTCATTCGACGGACCAGCAATCTGTTCGTCGTTACTGGGTGGGGCCACAACTGGCGGTAATGGAGAGATTGCAACCCTTTGTTGCGGTGGCTCAGGCGGCGGCACGTAATCGCGCGGCCGCGCGGTTTCGTCTCGGTCTGGGAGCATAATTATTGCTTCAAGTATTTGCGAGCAGTATGTTTGCCAGTAATTACGATGCGGCGGAAAGGCCCTATAGACCATCCTGAATGCATTAGTATGTAGCCAAAATATATATATATATATATATATATATATATATATATATATATATATATGTGTAAAGAAAAAGGGGGTAGTTCCAGGTTTGTAAGTACTAACCATCTTGGTAATCCGGATATATCGGTGCGGCCTGCGACGACGACGACGAGCTCGAGGAGCGTCGAGAATACGCCGAAGATGAGGAAGATGAGGAATCACGCTTGCTATGGCGCGTTTCTTTAATATATTTTTCGAGTTGCTTCAAACGTTTCTTAAGAAATTCGATTTCGTCCTCATTCCTACGTTTCGGCATGACGAAAAACACGAACTAGTAGCACAAGTGGAGTGGTTGAGCACTAAATAGCGAATGAAGATGGTTGGATGAGGGCCCGGCAGGGAAAAATATATATTTTTTTTTAAAGTGTTGCCTGTGTCGGCTACATTTTTTCCCTTAAACAAGTGATGAAGTGGTAGCGCTTACGCGGTACTACATGTGTATATAATTTCAAGTTACTGATATCGAGGACGAAACACGAGTATAATTGCATAACGACGTGAATTTAGGACCTATTTATGAGTCGAAAAAGTTTGTTCACAGTTTACGGAGGACATTGGGGCAATCGTTGACATTGGTTTACTGTTTGTATGTGTGTTTGTGTTTTCTAATTAACATTTCGGTGTCATTCATTAATAAAATTGTCGCTAAGTACATATAAATTATTGTATAATAAATATATAAAATACCTAATCATATTTTTAATTAATATCAAGGAAGTCTCTGCTATACGAAACAGGGTTATGTTTTCAAAATAACGGTCGTTTTTCCGATCCTTGGTAATGGTAAAAAAAGGCCAGCGGGTATTTTTTTTTTACGGTCGATTTTTCTAGCATATTAGGACACTATTTACGAGCTAGTGTGATGAAAAAGAATTTACAGCTACGCGATTCAAGCGTCGCCTCACAAACGCGGGGTTTAGATAAATCTGTGTAGTCCGGACGTTAAATGCCGCCGGGGAACACGGATGCACGTATATTGGGAGCTCTAGTTTAAATTAGGTACACCTCATACTCATTTGACATTTTGTTTCATGAGAACGAAGGAACTTCTTGTCGCCTTTGCGCAAGTGTAGTCCTTAGTAGTTCGAAACCCTGTATAGGACGCCTTTACGCAAAAATGTGTCATCCCATGGTCATCCCACAATTATTTAGCAATAAAATGTCAACCCATAACGATAGTACTGAGGGTTGACACTTAATTGCTAAATATTTGTGGGATGACACATTTTTGCGTAACTGCGTCCTTTATCCTCGTAAGTCCGCTCGTACTTGTAAAAGTACAAATTTAATAGAGCAGTTCAGGGAACTGTACTTGTACCAAGCCGACAGATCAAAAGTCAGTCAATTATCAGCCTTATTTCCGTAAAATTGGGAACTAGGTATTTCATTAATATGGGTAACATTTATCCCTTATTCTGGTTAATGAGGTGTTATTGATGCTTAACAGAAAAAAAAACACCAACTCACTTTGACAGTTACAAAAACGGAAAACTACCGCTATTTTATTTGTATTGATAAAACACAACACCCACGAAGATGTAACATGCGATTCATCATGGCGGCCCTTATAATATGACCTATAGTACCTATACCCTAATTGTTATTAAAACATGGTAAATCCTGACCAAAAATATGAGGTATTAGGAGTTTTTGAGATTACCAGAGCAACACGAACGAGACAGTTGGGAATTAATTAAATGAATTTCCGCAGTATTGCCACAACTCATGTAAATCTGGTCAGGTTTTAGAAAAAAGACCAATTACAAAAAAAAATGAAGAAAATCCTGAGGTGTTATTTAACCCTTAAATGCATAATGATGTAGAATTGTAGATATACATCGTATAGTTTAAAGCTCATTTTCAAACGTACATTTTGAGTAAATTTCAAACTTATAATTTATGCAGTAAGATTTGTAGCTTTGTCAAAATTCAAATTTGGAAATGAACTTTAAAGACGCGTTTCACTTTGGACATGCTATGCAGTAAAGGGTTAAAAATACGAAAGTGTGTGTTTATTAGTTCCGTCTCGACGGTTCAAGGACTCACTCAAGCGACCGATATTATAGGTGTATAGCCCGTGTATTTTGTACATGTCCTTAATTATCCCAAAAACTCCCATCAGTTCTCAAACGAATAGTAATAAAACTTAAAACACTACGCGGACGAAGTCGCGGGTAAAAGCTGGTATGTAATAAAATCCCTTATTGTTTACACATTACACATTATTTTATGAGAAGTCCGACTAATAAAACAGCAATATGAGTTCTAGTTACACACAATTTTATTTTTTTCTATTTTATACCATGATACAAATTGTAACAGAAGATGGTTACAAGGGGCCAAGTTGAGGAAACCGATAGATTTCGAGGAACATCAGTCGCGTTAAATACAGCTGTCTTCTTGCAAGCAACATAGACATTATTAAAAAATAATTAAAAAATCACATTGACAAAAATATCCAGTCTCGAATACCTTGCCGGTACTCATTAAACTAACGTACGTCGCAAGCACGTGAATCTCACAGCACCAGTGTCACCAAATGTTATCACGGAGCTCGTCTCAAGTAACGAACGTTCTCATTCCTTTCGGGCCCGTCATACATTCATATACGCGCGACATACCTTCCCCACTAAAATCATTACACAGCTAACTTTAAAATTACGGTTAAGACATACATTACACTTTACCTAAACAGTAGAATAACTTATTTCTAATAATTGTTTATAAACTAAACGGAATATGTTAGAAAAAAAATACAATGTTGAAATGTCAGACGGCGAATGGCTGTTTTGGCACATCGCATGCACTCGTCGGAAGCTAATTTCACCTCCCACACTATTTATTGCAAACCATGATATGTCAATTTCGTAAGAAATTTATGTCTTGATGATCAATATATTGTCCAATCACGCTCACAACGAGCAAGACTTAAGATTCACTTTATAACGCAAACTTTGTCAAAAATAAATATTATTTTATCATTTTTATTTTTATCACCGGTCATCAATCGCTTTTGACCCACGAACCAACGCTCAGTGACTCGACTAGTACACACAATGTATTTACTTTAAACTACAAATTCGACGGAGCTTCTCTGCGCGGAGCTTATGTTTTCAGCTGGTTTACCCTTTGGGCATAAGCATCCTCACCTAACCTACCAAGTCCAATTTGTAATTAGAATAAACACGTATAGTACCTAATAATCGTTTCGATAGTTTGATCCGTCCATGGGTCAATCACTAAATCAATAATTATGTAATATTAAAAAAATATTTAGAATTCGAAATGTTGCCTATCTTGATCATTGCATGATAAAATTGAACAAGGCAAAATAAATTGGCAAATAAGTTTAATAAAATTAACTATCTATGTCAAAAAATTGGCCAAGTATAAACCCTATCTAAACAGTCTAATCAAATCATTACAGGTTCAAACATCTTTAACAGGTCTCCGGTCCCGCGAGACCTCCACAAATGATTTTGAATGTTTTAGGATGTCTGACGGGGACAGTGAATTTGTTGAAATATAGGCATCCCATTTAGGAAACATAGCTTAAACTATAACTCATTCTATTCATTCCAGTTAATCAGTCCACAATTCCTGTCATATAGTAAAAAAAAAAAAAATTGGCAACATGGCGAAGAGGACAAATGTAAACTAGGGTGCGTCTTCGGTCATAAACGGTAACTATTCAGAATTTAAACTTGACACTGAATGTGTAGTCAGTCAACGATTAAAATAAGAGTATGTCTCACACAATATTAAATCCCACATTTTAAGGATTCTTTTTTTTCAGACCACTCCAAATGTAGCAAATAGTAATTATCACAATATTTCGAAAATAATGTTACCATACCCTGAAATCAAAAATCATTTCACTAGACAATAGTATTTATTTTAAATTGTATTTATAATATAGTAGTGGGTCGTACCATTTGATATTTCAATATAGTACTTAAGTAGAACAGTTCAAGTGTCTGAGATCATCGCATTATCGCGGAAAATTGACTCAATTTCACTGGTAGAAACTTATATTACAAATTCATTAAATCATTCTGTATTCATACATAGAAACAATAAACAAAAAAAGATCATTTTGCAATTCCTACAATTAAAATTTCGGACATTTCGTTTCGGACATCAATTTAAGCTTGTTGATGCATCACATTAATTGCAACATAAATGAATAAGCCGTACAACACGCACACTGCGACGTATCCATTTGGGACCGTCTCTCGTCTATACACCGCAAGAATTAATATTATGATGCATAGTTTGCGCTAAACGATTAGTTACCTCATTAACACTGTAAGCCTATATTTACGTGAACAGGATGGATTTAGAACAGAATGGTGTTGATTGAGTATGATAGTAGTCCGCGGGGGCCGCGCAATCATGTCGCGTAGCGCTTGGTCCAGAGGCGTGCGATGCGGTCGTGCTCCTCTCTGTTTTGGAGATACTGCGTCGCGATGCTGCCTACTAGTGGGTCCGCTGAAAGCAAAAAATAATTTCTTTATACAACGCAATTTTAGATTTGGGTGCATTTCAAAATAAAGTTGTTTCGTAATTTTAGTGGGTTATTCCCACCTGTTACCACCAATTTGTTACCACTGGTAATAGCCGGGATTTTTTTTCCCACCTGTTACCACTAAAGTACTTGGTGGTAACAAGTGGGAATATTTTTCCCATTTGTTACCACTAAAATATTTGGTGATAACTACGTTTTTATTCCCAGTAGTTACCAGTGGTAACAGGTGGGAAAAAAATTCCCAGCTGTTACCAATGGTAACAAATTGGTGGTAACAGGTGGGATCAACCCATTTTAGTCCTTAACAAGGTATTTTTTTTTTAAACCTCCCTTTAATAAAACAGAAATTGGGGAAATTGGAGCAGCAGTATTAACCATGTGCAGATTGGCGTAATTATAGCCGAACTAGGGATGGGCGGCGGGTAAATACATTCCCAATATACCCATGGGATTACCTGGCTCATTAGCCATTTATCAGGTAAAATTATTTATTCATTTATTAAAAACTAGTATCTGGAACTACTTTTTGGTGTCTGTTAAATCCACATTCTCATTAAATGTATAAAAAGCATTTAGAAGCGAAACCACGGCTCCATCTTCCTCACATTTGATTTGTGAATAAAAGTTCTCTTATCTTTTCTTCCTTGCTAGCTTCTAATGAATCTAATCAAGCAACTTTTAGAAACTAGGTTTGAATCTGGCCTTGCTTCACGATCACATAAAAGTGGAGGTGGGGAATTTGTGTATCCTTGACTCCAATTTTCAGATAGCACAGCTTTTAGTTGCAGGTATGTTTTGCTTGGATATCTCTACACAAAATCATTACTATTAATGATCATCATCTCAGTGGAATTTGTCGTCAATGCACCCATCGCGTGTCGTCAATATAATGTTCAGAAGTCATACCATTGATGTAACTAGATTGTACGCTCACTGGGTAACCATGAATACAAGTCAACTAAAATTGTAGATGCCAGGAAGTCTAAGGTCGACGAAAAATATATGCTGCATGATCTGCCCACTGTTGCCTATAGTTAACCTTGTAATGAATCCACTAAAGAATACAATTATCTGTTACCACTTAATAATATAATAATAATGCATAATCTTGCTTAGAGGTGTATTACCACACGCAGAGACCAATACTGGTATTATGAGACCGCTATTAGTTTAGGATTGGAATAGCTGTCAATTCCAATGCCGTCTTTACCGCACACGGGGCCCGTGCCCAGGGCCCCCATCCACGGGGGGCCCCGAAGGACCGCCAATTTATTACCCATAATAAATAGGAGATCATAGTAGAAAAATGATAGTAATTATTCGCTTTCTTTACTTTCCAAAAGGGGCCCCAAATTCTTGTGTGCCCTAGGCCCCCAGCATAAGTTAAGACGGCCCTGGTCAATTCATACTGGGTGTCCCTAAAACCAATGCCAAAACTGAGAGGGCTGATAGAGCAGCTAAAAAGCTATCGATTTAACCCCTATGTATGTTCAGCGATTTTTACTAGTTTTGGAGATATTGATCATTTTAATCAGAATTTTTGTAATTTTCCCTTATGTATGTCACGAAAAAATATAAATTTCATGTTTTATTTCATAAATTTTTCAGTGGTATCTTACACAATTAGAATCATTATGAATCAGCGAAGTTTTTAAACCTATTTACCAGTTTTTTTATCAGTATTTTTTTAAGTAATCATCTAAAGTTGTTTTTTCCATACAAAGTGAAAAGCAAACACTGGGACTCCTAGTATAGAGAAACAAACTTAAGGGGATTACTCGAAAGGTTTAAAAACTTCGCTGATTCATAATGATTCTAATTATGTAAGATACCACTGAAAAACTTATGAAATAAAACATGAAATTAATAATTTTTCGTGACATAGACACAAGGGAAAATTAAAAAATTCAGATTAAAATGATCAATATCTCCAAAACTAGTAAAAATCGTTGAACATACATAGGGGTTAAATCGATAGCTTTTTAGCTGCTCTATCAGCCCTCTCAGTTTTGGCATTGGTTTTAGGGTCACCCAGTATGCACTTTGACATAAGTATATGGTAAAACTGTCACATCTAATCCCTTTCTAATCGCGGCTAGATAATATTAATTGTATGTATGAAAGTTTAAAATGACCCGAGCTTCAGAGGTAAATAAGATTATGAAATTTCTAAATGCAAAATTTTAAATTAGCACAAGTTCTTTTAGAATATCTTTATTAATCTCCGGTTATAACAGCAGCAAAAAACTGTACTACCATTGTGAACGCACTCATACTCTGATCCCCATCCCCATCCCATCCCCAGGACTCCTCAAATACGAAACATCTATTTGCAGGATATGGTTATAAAGGACTCCTAATGAGTCCAAATCATTCCAACTTATAAGTGTAAAGTTTAACCATCTTCACTTTGACTACTAACCTGGATTACAGTCGGTGAGCAAGGAACAAATAGATAGTAACACTTTAGAGATGGTCAGTGCTGGGGACCAGTTGTCTTTGAGTATGTCCAGGCATATCACTCCCTGGCTGTTTATGTTACAGTGGTATATCCTAGTCCGGAATGTTACCTGCAAAACCAAAGGTTCATGAGATTTAAAAAAATTACACATGAACATTGAAAAGATTAAGATGTGTCTTGGAGATTCTTTAAAAATAACTATGTGAAGTCTCTTTAACATTGCTATTGTATCATATCTAGTACAGTGAATAAAATGTTGCTGAAATTATGTAGCCTTCCCAACATTTCTCAATGGTGACCTATTTCCAGCAGTGGACATCTATCGGCTGAAAATATGATGATGATGATGATGTAATTGTACCAATTTCTATAATGGTTAAAAACCAAGTCAGTTTTGACCTTCTGTTCACAAAGTTCATTAAATACAACCTAAGTGCCTGTTGAAACTCATTTTGTAATAGTACCAAATGTTTATCAGATCAGATATAACACCTTCTTACCTTAGGAGGTTTGAAAGGGTATTCTGGTGAGAAATGAATATCGAGGAAGAAGACTCCTCCTTCATAAACTGAACCAGGTGGCCCCAGTATGGTTGAGACCCATTCATACAAATTGTCGCCTTTGGGCCCTGCACTGCAGTTCGGAGGCGGGTCTAGTGTGATTTCTGCCAATTCCTTCTGGATCCTCTTAGCCGAAGTGCCTAGGGCTTTCGACATTCTGGGATTAGGTTTGCTTTCCTTGATTTCGGGTTTACCAGCTACTGCACTGCTCGAGCCGCGGCCCCGTCCTGTGCCACTCCCTGATGAACCAGACGCACCAGACATTATCTACAAGCACCAAACAAGTAAAACTGCTTCACTAAATCTACTTGTTAAAAAGCAAATGAATTGTATGAATTTGTTAATAGCATGCATGGTTGTGATGGTAAAACAAAAATGCAAATCAATATGTAACATCTATGATAAAATTAAATGATGACTGGTGAAAACAAAAGAATATGCTGTATATTTAAGTACAAAGGTTAATGTTTGACACCGTCTGTACTTTGATAACCTTTTAATTATAATGTAAACATCACTTATGAAAGGTGATATACATTACACTTTAAAGACACAAATACTTCAGTATGTGTGAATCAAAATCTAACCATGACTCAATAATGAAACTGTCAATCACAGTTAAATCATAAGCACATGATAAATCCAAACAAAAAAGAAGATTCCTCTTTTTTTAAGCAAAACAACACAAGAACAAAGACATTCCTTTGGTGTGGTTCTAAGACAAGAAAAGGCAGCAATTTAGCAAAAACTAAAACGGCCTAGATCGCCTAATGCCTGTTTTAAGGAACTAATCAAAAAGGGTGAACGATATGATACAGAAATTGTATATTTTGTACCTTACGAATAACAGTCGGCCATCTTGTAGGCTGGCGTTATCCGATAATTTACTATTTATTATTTTAAATCACCAGCGATGAAATTCCTATGAAATACAAGTCTCCAGGCGCACAACAAACAGAAGAGAGACCCACAAAATTTATGGATGTATGGATTCCGCACAATTACTACGAGTGGACTTCTGTGTGATGCCCCACTGTAAGCGCAAATATGCCTGTAATTATTATCTCATAACTTTTGAGAATAGCACTTAACAGAAAAACGAAAGGAGATCTACCTTTCACACACAACTCAACGAGTATTAATCTTTTGTCAGCTTGAACTTTCAATCGTCCGCTAGCACATTTTCACTTCATCCATTTGTCCATCACCCTCACCAACACAAACAACCACGGACCTCACACAGACTCAAATAAAACAGTAAATAACAAATAACTTACTATAACTTATGTTTACAGTATTACATTAAGGATACTAGTTAATCTTAAACTAATCAGGATATATTTAAGGAAATCTACAAGTATTTTCTAAGGATTAAATAAATGAAAAGTTCACAGTGCACAACCACTTTCCGACATGTTTTTAAAAAGAACCGGTGTGTTGCCAATTATTAATAGTATCAGCTTTTAGTTTTTGTAATCGGTCAACGGTTTTACACGTGACTTAAATAAACTAATCTTTTTCAACCATAGACAAAATAAATCCTTGACAAAGAGAAGATAAATAACAGTGTCATATTTGACAACTTGATATAATTTCGGATAGATGCCAAATACGTTACATTCTAAAAAATTGTGTAGTTACAGTTAATAAAAATGGTCTTTAATTCTATCAATCAAAAGTATCATTATTCAAATACAATCTCACGTAGATGCCAGATAAGTAACAAGGTTTGCCACCACAATATTCACATTTTCACAATTAAAATAATAATGTTGTGTTTTATCGTATTGTCGTGGATTTGATACTTTGCTGTTTTCAAAGAGCTCTCGCAATCTCGAGTACACATATATAAAGTGTTTTGAGAAGAACGCACTAGCTTAAACGTTTACTCAGGCTATTCCTTAAAACAATCAAAATGGGCAAACGCCAGCATCAGAAGGATAAAATGTTTGTTTTTTAACATAAATAAATTATACACTGCCTGTAACTTCTATACACTTTTAACACTAAATTTGGTTCCAGGTACCTCACGTACACTGAGTGGACCACTTTATACGGTGGTAAGCGCTCGGGCACGTCGAAGGAAGAAGACACATCTTTTAAGAGGCTCCCGTTCGACCACTGCTGCCTTTGCCTTCAACCTTTCGAAGACCCTTACTGCGATGCTGATGGGAACGTATTCGAGCTGCAGGCATTTTTAGAGTTTGTGAAGAAGTTCAAGATAAACCCAGTTACAGGGAAGGTACGTAATTTTGTCTCACACCTCCTTTATTACTCATTGTCGTCTTAAATACATAAGCTACTACTGATGTTGATTGTGTCACATATTGGTGTCACAACACAACCATTACCTAGTCCGGCCATAAGTTCTGTTACTAAGGTTGAGTCAAATAAAACTAACTAATGTTTATTTTTTTATTTTATTACATTATAAAAATTAAAAGCTCAATAAATGTACATTTTGAAGAACAAAAAATCATTCTATATTGTCGCCGCAATTTCCGAGACGATTTTTTAACATTCACAGCCGGCATCGATGAAATTACGCATGTCTTTTCTGTAAAATTTAACTTTTTGAAAACGCTAAAGAGGTTAGTCTTGGTTTAACAAAGAAGGTTATTGTTTAATATTATAAAACTTCCTATCTCTGTATATGTTTAGAGACCAAAATTATATCTCTTAACAAGACTCAATTCCAACTTAGTAGTAGTAGTAGTAGTAGTCATTTATTTCATATTGGAAATTACATTATTATATGTCGCATAGTTATAATGAATTCACAATAAGATCGTCAGTGTAAAAAAATAAAATAAAAAGTAAAAATCAAATAATGTCAATGTGTACAAAAGTAGTATAATAGAACAAAATAAAAACAGCAGAAAAAAAAAAAGCCCAAATGCTACAGTCAAAATGTCAAGAAAAGAGTACAATAATATTTGGAAATGTCAAAAAGTAATAAAATAAAAAATAACTCAATATAGCTAGCTATATCTAATCGTCACTATATTCTTTAACAGAATATAGTGATTTCGTTAATAACAGATTTTTAAGTCTGCGACCAAATTTTTCGCCCGAAGATTACTTTTTAATGTCTGCGGGTAGACGCTCATAGAAGGCGGGTTTTTGTCGAGCAGCGCCAACCGCCGCGGCACACGCTGGAGGCGGCCCGTTTGCCGGGTGACCCTGGCGGGCATGTTCACACGTTTGAATTTATTAATGTTGTTATGAGTATACATTATGATATCAAAAACATACTGTGAATAGTGCGTCATTATACCATATTTTTTAAATAGTTCCCTACACGAGTGTCTCGGTTTTACCCCTGCCAGTGTACGAAGAGCTCTCTTCTGCAAGGTGAGAACGTGTTTAGAGTCCGTAGAATTACCCCATAGAATTATACCATACGACAAGATGGAATGAAAATAAGCAAAATATACTTGAAGCAGTGCATCATCAGAAACTATTGGTTTGAGCTTGCGTAGTGCAAATACTGCACTACCAAGTTTTCCGCACAGATTAGACACGTGGTTTTTCCAATTTAGTTTAGCATCTAATGTAAACCCGAGAAAAATACATGACGCACAATGCGGTATTGGGCTCTGGCGCGGCGGGATAGCTGTGGTGTTTCCGGCTGTGAATAGCGTCACGCTGGACTTTGCGACGTTGAGGACGAGGCCATTAAGAACCAAGAGATTTGGTGTGTTTTCGTATTCTTGCAAAATTTATGTGAAATCGTAAAGTCGATTTAATGAGACATCAAGATTGACCGGTGTCCAAGCAGATCTTTAGTTGCTTAAAATACATTTGTATCAGAATTTAAAGCTAAAAGTCTGATCAATATGTCACGCACATATGAACTCTCTACAAGAACTCTTACAAAAGTTGTGGCTGTTATCAGTATCATCGTCGTGCTTGAATTGAACTATGGTTTTCTAGTCCGAAATGGGAATACTTCAAGATCGTATGTCAAATAATTGCAATAGTTTAGAATACATTTTTTTTTATTTATATTCTATATAAATCAAAGTTTCGATTAATATACAGATTTATGAAAAAAACCATTAATTTATTTTTTAAATTGTAATAAATCTTAGTAACAGAACTTATGACCAGACTAGGTATTATTTTGTGATAAGATCCACAGAAATAAATTAATTTTCTTTATATATATTTTTTTGGGTTATAACCAGTGATCGGAATAGGTAGAGCTAATTTGCCTAAACTTGACGCATATTCATTCATGCGTGAGAGAGATGGGAATACATTATTGAATGAACATGCATCAAGTTTAGGCAAATTAGCTCACCTATTTCCGATCACTGGTGCTAATAATTGATATTATAACCTTATAATATCAATTATTAGCAGCCAAATACCAGTTGTTGTAATGAGGATACATTTGGTTAGTGACCCTGCCTACGAAACTTGCACTGCCTGGGTGTATATTTTTTTATACAAACCTTGTCCTGATAATTACAAACACAATAAAAAAGAAATTATTGAAATTGGTCAATCCATTCTCGAGTTAAGGTCACTGCACACATATCAACTCGGAAAGGGATCGTCACCCTATCAACTCGAGCCGTTCAGTATCATTTGTATGAAACTCCCTACTGCAACGCACACTTATCGGCATCGGAACGGCAACGCCTCACCTCGGCACGAGCTAGCAGTCGTCCACTGAAAAATGTATCGTATTAACACAGGTCAAAGTTCCCTTTTCAATGTTTTACTTTGAGTTGATCCCTTTCCGAGTTGATTTGTGTGCTGTGACCTTTATGGTGAGACCAAGGGAAACAGGGATCAATTTTTATATATACATTTATATTTATCCTAATAAGGGACATGTCAAATCTTGATAGTTCAAAAATGAATCTTGTGTCAGACAAGTTAAGTTAGAAGTAATTTTGACATATGTCCTACATATAGGTTGTTGGGCCTTACGAGAATATATGTAGTGATTGCAGAATTATCACATCTATTAACTTGAAATATAGTCTATGGATCCATTCACTATGTACCAACAATAGAACTAATAGGGAACCCTTTAAAGAGATTTCCTCATACTTAAATGACCCTTTGAGAAACCAGTAGGCTGGTAGCTACTTGGGTGAAAGTTTGGGAAATGCTGACAAGCACCTGAAGATCACCATAAGTACGGATAGTGCCCTAGCCAGTGTTATTTATATTTTGAAACAGTTATTATTTAATTTACTTGACTGTAATTAAGTGTGTTTAAAATTATGTATAATAAAATAATAAATGATATTTTACTTAAAAACACATTTTGTTTTCAGAAAGCGGACATAAAATCCATAATTAAACTAAACTTCTTTAAAAATGCTCAAGATGATTACCACTGCCCGGTGCTGTTCAAGAATTTCACAAAGAACTCGCATATTGTGGCTATACGGACAACGGGAAATGTATTTTCGTATGAAGCTATTGAACAGCTCAATATTAAAGGAAAGAATTTTAAAGACTTGGTTAACGACACACCATTTGTTCGTAGTGACATTATTACGATACAGGACCCATCTAATCTCAATAAGTTTAACATATCAACCTTCCACCATGTTAAAAATAACCTGAAGGTGGAAACGGAAGGTAATTGAGAGTTACTTACTTATGTAATACCAAGGTGGCTCACAACATTGTAGTAGTTGAATTATTCTATGGTCTATTGATAACCACATTAAATTTAAAATGCCTATACCATTACTATGCAGTTAGCCACCTTCTTTGGTATTACGGCAGACATTATTGGTGCAGTCTGCCCACAGCCCACAGCAAAATGTCAATGTGATGTGTGCTTAATCTCTCTGTCTATTACAAAATTCACAACTCCAATTTTGTACACACACTAAAAGCACTAAATGCTTGGTTTGGTCTAGGTACATTTCTGTGATGTGCAGAGATCGGACGAATGGGCGTCATTACTCGCAATAATGTGGACATGACTCCAAAGATTTTAATTACATACATACATACATTAAATCACGTCTGTTTCCCAGAGAGGTAGGCAGAGACCACTTCTTTCCACCTGCTACGATCCTGACAAATCTCTTTCGCTTCTTCCACATTCATACATCGAGTCATGCATGCACGTCGGTTTCGGGTACTTAAGATCCGGCCCTTTTCCAGTATTTCTCCGATTTGATTCGAAAAAGTACGCCTAGGGCGGCCCCTTCCGACCCTCCCACTCACTTAAAGATTTTAATTAAACAAATTAAATTACATTAATTGATTACTTACCCTAAAAATAATTTTGATCCTTTACAAGGCAGTAATAATACAAAGACTTGTTATTGTGTAGGTTTATTAAAGCAAATAAACACAATTTTTTTATGACTTTTCCGTGGTTATTTTTTTCATTTTCACGGCTAAAATAAACTTATGAGTTGAAAAGCTCCTTGCACAATCCACAGATGTTAATGGAGCAAACTTAAGTAGATTAATATAATATTAATGCCCACTCCTCACCTCTTTGTATAATTTATTTGTTACTGTCCTGCAAAGCATCAAGATTTAAATTTCAGGTAAGAAATCAATTAATGTAATTACATTTGTTTAATTAAAATCTTTGGACTCATGTCCACATTATTGCGAGTAATGACGCCCATTTGTCCAGTCTCTGATGACGTGTTCAGTCTCAGAAAACAGTTGCTGTGTTTGGCATTTTTATAAAATTTACATTTATATAATACAATACAACCTTGTTATACTTGTTAGTAGTTTAAATTATTTTATATTTTTTTATAGCATTTGCAGATGTTAAATCACAGAATTCATTCTGCTTTATCAACACTAGTTTAGTTCGATATTTATGATTGAGCTTGGACCATGGGCAACCTTGTACAAAGTCTGGTCTTTATACGAGTACAAGCTGAATTCCAGAGCAGAATTTTATAAGTTTTATTGGAAAATGGGGTTACAAAATGATTAATAAAGAATATATAAAGAACTATTTAATGACAAATCATACAGCTCTGTTGGTTCTATGCTAATTTTGACACATGGAATATTAACTTTTGACAGATTAACTATAACTCAGTGAAATATAATAAACTAATTTGACTTTGTGTGTCCGTTGAGATGTAACATAATGATTTCAGAGGAAATTGCGTTAAGAAAGGATCCCCACGCAAGGTTGAAGACTGTCTCAGCTGAAACAAAGGACATTCTCAATGAGTTGGAAAGAGAATACAAAGCTCCGGAAGTTAAGGAGATTAAGAAAGAGGTAATTTGAATTTGAAGGTACATAAAAAACGGTCAAGTGCGAGTCGGACTCGTGCACCGAGGGTTCAGTACCGCAGCACAGTAGGTATTAATATATTTCGATTTGAATGTTGTCTTTACCAAAAAAACAGTTAATTTTGAATGTTAAGTCATTAACAAATAATAAAACCTAGTCCCAAAAAAAAAGCTCTAGGGTTGTGAGGCTTGTGCAATGGGTACAGTCGACAGTTAATAAGTAATATTACAATGCAATGCCAATAAGATGAAAAAGTGAACACATCTCTTTGTAGTCGACAGTACTAGACCACGATACGAGTATACTTACTTATATAGAGAAATACTTACATACCTACTTGAAGACATAGAAAACATACAAGGTTCAGGAACAAATACCCACGCGCAGCACACAAATATCTGCCCTTTCTGCTTTTGAACCCGGGGCTAGTGACCGCTAGTGTCGTACGCCGGATAACTACCAACTGGGCTAACGTGTCGTAAATTGTATTTTATTTGTAGTTACAGAATTAACAAGTTTTTAGAGTTTTTGATAATTCTGTAGCTCCGCATACTTCACTCTGGGAATGAAGGCGTGACTGTATGTATGTATGTATGTTGTTACCGACATAATTGTAAGTGAACTGAATCTAAATCAGGTGGCAGACAAGTTCAACGCCGCCCACTACTCCACGGGCATGGTGGCGGCCAGCTTCACGTCGACGGCGATGGCGCCCGAGACCGTGCACGAGGCGGCCATCGTCGCTGCGGACGACGTCAAGTACGACCGCGTTAAGAAGAAAGGTATTGGGTAGTTGAACAGCTGGCCTGCTGGCTGCTGGCTGGCTGTGCCTAACGCACTCGTAATCGCTATCGACTTCGAAGTGGAACAATTGTTTTTATTTTATAACCAGTCTCGCCTTCGGCTTGTCAAACGAAATCGATTGCGATGGCGAGTGCGTTAGGCAATAAGCCTGCTGACTTTGCAGTTTTCCGTACGCTACGCCCCCGTACTATAGTCACTCTTTTCACAGTAGGTAAAATTAGATAAAGCATCCGTCACTTTCACTTAGGTACATATCTACTTGTCAAAAAGTGACAGGTGTTTTATCAATGTTTATCCACATCGATAAACATGACCATAATTACGTCCGATGAGAAGAAAATACTCCACTACGTTGTGTTGTGCCCGCGATTGTATCCTCGAATAGGTAGGTATAATGCACACCACGTAATATGGTTTTAGGTGTCACAGTAGCTGCGTGGTGCAAGGGGAGCGCGCGTACCGTACCATAGCGACCGCATTGTTACCCGTGCGGTAACCGCCATATTGAATATGAATGTATGTAATGATACATACATCGGGGTTTTCGGTGCGGGAATGTTTGACATTAGCCAAAGAGTAGGTATTGACTTAAAAAACAGAATATACCTAAGGTTTCTACCTAATGAATAAGGAATTGAAAAAAAAAGTATTTTGTAAATGAAATGGTCAATCATTATCAACCTCTTCAGTTAAGTCCCAACTCATTTATAAGCAAATAGGTCACAGATATCGGACGCGTGAAGATTGATATATGACATTTATATGCACCTATTACAACTGCCGACGTAGAAAGATGAAATGAAATGATGAAATGAAAAATATTAATAATTTATTCTGAAAATCGTATCAACTACTTAATTTACTGCAAGTAATTAATTAAAGTTATTTTAATTATTATCGCATAGCCTTGGTAGTAAAGCCAAAGTACTACGTGAGTTAAAATAAAATTATATCATAATGAGTATACAGTTCGCAGAGAGGTAGTTATTCATTAGGCATAATACTCTTTCTTAAATCATTCCCGCACCGAAAACCCCGATGTATGGAATGTAAAGTATGTTCAAAGTCGGTGTTTGTTGGTTTCGTCTTCTTGTTTAACGCCTTACGTCAAATACAAAATATGTCACTCACACGCCATATGCTGTGCAAATTACAACTTAATTGGTACGAAACAAAATCTCTTTTAATCTTGAACTTGTTACGGCTGTCTGTTGTCTGCCAGAGCCGCCTGTGGCGTAAAGGTTAAACTTCTAAACCCTCCTTTTTGCCTCGGGGGTTAAATCCATCGATTAACAAAACCACTTCCCGGCCAGGCTACGTGCGCCTCGTCACCAACTACGGCCCCCTGAACCTGGAGTTGTTCTGCGAGGCGGTGCCGAAGGCCTGCGACAACTTCATTCGGCTCTGCAACGCCGGCTACTACAACGGGACCAAGTTCCACCGGTCCATTAGGAACTTTATGGTGAGTCTTTTATGAGGCCCATCTATACTAAAAAACAGGGAGAATTTTGTGAGTGGGAATTTGAATTTACTAACAAGGAAATAAAGTTTATAATTACATTTGCTCTAAAATGTCATTTTCAATTTTGAAGTAAAGAAAAATGAACTTTATTTCCGTCGGAATATAGTTTAAATTGAATTGCGTTGATTATGTTTAGTACGTTTTTTTATAAATTGATCCGATTAGCAAAGAGATGTAATTAACAGAAAAGGCCAGTTTAAAAAGTTCTTACCATGCCTCCTATGACACCCTGGGGCTCACGAGGTTAAGTACAGACCAAGGCGAAAGTGAGTTTGTTTCACAAGTGTTCAAGATTTCAGTCATGTGATTTATTTTCTTCCATACAAATTATGAAACACTCTAAGCCGCGTTCTGCTAATGGGCAAATATTTGTGTGATGAGTGCGATTATTAGTTCCTATTTCATGGATGTTTTCTATGTACCTATTTAAGTATGTATTTCTCCATATAAGTAAATATTCATTATCTCTATCCATAGTCCAAGCCTAGAGCTTAGTTTGGGACTAGGTTAATTTGTGTGATATTGTCCTGATATTTATTTATTTTATTTATATTTGCAGATTCAAGGCGGGGATCCGACGGGTACTGGTTTGGGCGGCGAGTCCATCTGGAAGAAGCCGTTTGAGGACGAGATCAGGCCGAACCTGCACCACACGGGCCGCGGGATGCTGTCGATGGCCAACTCCGGACCCAACTCCAACGGGTCGCAGTTGTGAGTATTCCCAAAACATTAGGGTAAATTAACAAATATTATACATAGTTGTGTCCTTAATTGAAACAACGATTACTTTCTTCCATTGTGTAACGAAAATTTGTCATAAGGTGGGAGTCTTGTAATTGAAACTATCTGGTTATTGCAACTGACTTAAATATAATCTAGGATCACTGTTTTGAACAACGACAGGCGTCATATTGTTCTCCTATATGACTAAGTAATACAACACAACAATACAACACAGTAATACAATTTTATACCACAACCTTATTTATCGCCTAGACATGCCCGGATTCAAATAAATGGTTTTGAGTTGAGTTACTTAGGTTAGTTGCAATTACAAGACTCCACCTTACAAATTTTCGTCACACAGTAAAAAATAGTACATTGTGTATTAAGGGTGGTAAAGACAGAATTACAAATGAGAGTCTGTTAGGCTTTAATGACTCGAGCTTTGTATTTCCTTTACCACCCGTGTAACATACAATGTTTTTCATCACAATTGCGAGGAAATGTAATAAAATCAGAAAAAAGATCATATTTTTAACTTACAAATGTCACTAATAATTTTAGCCGCGTTGGTTATGTCCGGCGCCCGGCGGAGTCGCATTATCCATTTCTTCTGATGACGACATGTGCACAAAGACACCCTTTTAATTATTATTTTGGAATCACACAGTTTATAATCAGCATTTAGAAATTAGCGGCAGACTACATCATTGTCTATGACTTACCACAGATAATGTCAAACGTGTTCAGGAGTCCGATTCTAGTGACAGTCGAGAGAAATAGTTTATATGCGAGATTTTTAGAAAATTGTATGCAACTGACATTTTATCTCGAATGAAACTTCATATCGAATGGCACAAAAATTGAGGTCCTGGCGTATTAAGATAGTTTGAGTCCACGAATTATATTTAAAAAAAAAAAGATTACGCACGATAGGGCGTAATGGTAAAAAAAAGGCCCGCGGGTATTATTTTGAATTTACGGTCGATTTTTCTAGCATATTAGACTACTATTTACGAGCAAGTGTGATGAAAAATGATTTTGAAATTCACCCGTCAGGGGGAGTCGCTCACTGCGGCTCTAGGGCGGCATGGTCGGGGGCTTCGGGGCGTGGACTTTGTAAATAGTGGAGGCGTAGGCCGCTATGTTTCGTTCTAGAGGCCCTACTTTGAAAATCGAAGTTCGAAGTTACATTAACTACAACGCCGTCACTTGTCATTCGAGAATAAATAAAATAAAAAGGGACGGAGCTAACGTAACTTCGAACTTCGATTTTCAAAGTAGGGCCTCAGTTCACTAAACAAAAACGAAAAGACGAAATGACAAAATGGCGGCGGCGTTGTGGCCGAAACAAAAAGGAACCCATCAATCTCGTAACTCTTGCATTGTCTTTTTTTTACCTGACTGCGTCAGAAGGGGGTGGAATGTGTTTTGAACGTATGTATGTAAGTCTATTTCTTTGGCATGCTCTGCTGCGGCTTAATGAATTTTAACATATGACGTGTCGTTAGGATTCGTCGTGGTTGTGGTAGAGTCACAGGCTCATCGAAATATTATAAGTATGGAAAGGTAACCTCAAACAAAAACGACTGCAAGATCCGCTCCAAAACATGCACTTTTTGAAATGAAAAGATCTTATGTATCGAGTGGTTTGGATAATCAACTAAATATTAATTGAATTATGGTTTGAAATCATTTATGTCAGATATTGATATAACGTTTGAGTAGACAGTAATTTCAGTAAAGTTTTATACCGTTTGAAAGACAAAAATCTGCAATTGGTTACAAGCTCTCGACACAAGAATTTTATTTGACATTATATTTCTTCATAAGGTTTAGTTGAACGCGGCCAAGTATTTCAACATTTCACTATTGAATAATGAATTATATTCATATTTTTTATGGTAGTGTTTTGACACACTTACTGACTATTCCCCTTGAATCATTTAATATTCTTATTTACTTACACTATAGTAAAGTTGTAAAAGAGTAAATCTTTACAGTCAGCATCAAATATATCGCAACACATATTAATTCTTACAGGCATAAAGATACGAGACTATATACACGGTTGTTTTGTTATGATAATAGCTTAGTTACGAAGATCATCATAGTTAATTAAGTATTTGCGAGAATAAGATTATACAGTCGAATTCATAAATATGTGTACACTAATATGTGTATATGTGTCTATTTAATGTCATGTTTACAGTGCCATACATGAATTGTCACAGCGATTAACGTGACAAGGTACTAAAGTGTATACATATTTATGAACTCGACTATACCTACAAAAACATGCATAATGCATATCGGTCATAAGTTAAGCGATTCTGGGGGGCGATTTTTGCCTTTCGAGCGCTCGAAAATTTCACTCGGAAGTGAGCAAAATCTGTGAAACCGTATTTTTTTCTATTACGAGCGATAGAAAATTTAAAGACGAGTGGTCCACACCATTCGTTTTCAATTCTACCGCTCGTATTTCAAAAAAACGGTTTCGAAGATTTTGCTCACTTTAGAGTAAAACTTCGAGCGCTCGAAAGTCAAATATCGGCCCCAGGTACCTTTCTCACCTAATAGATGTGTGACTGATAATGATAATGATAAACCACTCAACGTCTGATACTCGGTGTCATTGAATATTAAGTAATATTATTGTAAATATGTTGACAACATAATTTGGGACTGCTGTGCCTTTAAAAAAAAAATTACAGTCTTTGAGATGACGTAATCCGATTCATCAAAATGGATGCTGCAAATCCTGCAATGTTTGTAGGCATCCAATTTTCGCTACGCAATTCGCGACGAACTCCATCAACCCAACCCAGTCGAAGTTCTTATTTTTTTGGAAAACTTAAATATCATATCACTTATTTGTTTTACTATGTAAACTGATGATAGCTAAGATGACAGATAATTTAATTTCCTATTCATTCGAAGTAGTTGCTTGTAATTCACATTTTTCAAAGATATATTGCATAACATCGGCCATGACATTTTAGTATGGGAATATTTAAATTTCAATAACTTACTAATGAAAGTAAATATCGCTTAGTTTTGCATCTGTGTGGGTCCTGCACCAATTTTTACAGCATTATTTAAAGCCGGTACTCATTAAAAACTAATTATTTTTGTTGTAATTATAAACAACCGTTTGACACTACGTCAGAAAGTCGACTGATACACGGTTTAGCACTAAGTATTAGCTCCACCCCCTTTGGCACTAAGTCAGTGGGGCAGATTTTCAGCGTCAGTTACTCGTCCATACTTATCATATTTCGATGCACAGGCTATAATATTTTATTCAAAATAACGACAGAGGTTTTTTTTTTAAATATCAAAAATTGCGGTCGGATTTCTTTCTAAACGATATAGCCTTCCTGCCTTCCTAAGCCAAAAAGCAATATCTCAAACTCAATAATCAAAGCAGTTTTAATTCTATTTTGTTAGTAATGAAGTCTGGTTCTGCACTAACGAATATTACTTATTCCAGCTTCATTACGTTCCGGTCTTGCAAGCAGCTGGACGGCAAGCACACGATCTTTGGCAAGCTGGTGGGCGGCATCGACACGCTCAACGTGATGGAGCAGATCGGGGTGGACAACAAGGACCGGCCCATCCACGACATCGTCATCGAGGTAGCGCAGGTCTTCGTGGACCCCTTCGCGGAAGCCGAGGAGCAGGTACAGCCTTGTATGCCCCAACATATTTTTTTCATTAGTTATTTGATTTCTCAACATTTACGTGACCGCATACGTAATTTTTATGATCTACGAGTATGTTGTTTATCATATCTATTTTAACCTCGTAAGGCCCACGTAAAATTTCGTTAGTTCGAAAAAGAATCTTATGTCAGTCAACTAAAGTCAAAAGTCACTTTGACAGATGTCCTAAATTTAGGACATCGGGAATTACGAGGTTAAAACTGCTATCTTCTTTTAAGTAAAATCTACTTACTTCAACAGCTCGTGGCAGAAAGAGCGGTAGAATTAAAGAAACGAGCGGAAGAAGAAGGACCAGGAGTAAAACCTAAAAAAGCATCTAAACAACCACTCAAGGTGTTCAGGAGTGGAGTTGGCAAATACCTCAACCTGGAGGGTCCCAGCAAGCCGAGCAAGTCTGACGAAACACCAGCAAAGAAGAGTAAAAAAGACGGAAACTACAAGTTTGGAACTTTTGATGCATGGTGAAACGTTTTATGGATTACAGTGTAAATAGTTGTAAAATAAACACAAATTATAACTCTCTTTCATTTTTATTTGCTTACATAACTCATTACGTACCTTCTTATAATATTTAAACTGACTAAAATATCTAAATATATTTAAAATAATTAATTTAAGTAACTTGCATTATATTCTTAATACATTATAATGTGCATTAAATTGAGTCAAATATTTTTAGCATCAATTTACGTGACAATAACATATACCCCTTTAATTTCAACTAAGCTAACTTTACCATAATAGCCTACAATGGGATTCACTAGAACTTAATTTAGTCTTAGCACACGCAAATGCCCTTATTAGGCAAGTTGGTTGTCAATGAACCTAGATTATAGGGTTCATACAGCACATGTACATGTTAACACTTTCATTGCCGCCGACCCGCTAGGCGGGTCCATTTTGTATGAAAAGAGACCTTGGCAATGAAAGTGTTAAAAGATATTAGTGCTTATGTAAAGTGAGCTGGTAATAAATACTGTTCAGTTTTCAGTTACTGATAGGAAGCATATTGTGTTTACCAGCACAAATGCTTAAACAAATATAATATCAAAACAATGACTAATTTGCAAAATATTTAGTGTCAAAAACCATGCACTTCTAGGGCAATGTCCTAAATTAGGTCAAATATCAACAAATACATAACATACAATAACAATTCAAGAATACATTTAACTAAAGTCAAATTGGTTTTATAGTGCCCCTCGCTATGACATAGGCAATATAGTTGAAACATTACTGTTCATTTAGTTGAAGTTGGTTCGCCGCCTGCCAGTCCTCTGCTTGTCAAATCTCATTTCCATCTCCTCCAGAACTTTGGGAGTGTAACGGACTACCAGCTTTACAGAGCCAACTGCCTGCTTCAGTAATTCTACGGCCTTCTCGTGGTTCTCGCCTTCGACTGACACGCCATTTACGGAGAGCAGTTGGTCCCCTCTCTTCAGCCCGCCATGACGATCGGCGACGCCGCCGGGGATAATTCGCGAGATGTAAATTGGAGAGTTCTGCTCCTTACCGCCCATGACGTTAAAGCCCAACCCCTCTTCTGTTTTCGGGAGCTCGACCACCCTAGGATGAGCGTGACCTTCCGCTGCTGCAAACGCGGCCACCGTCGCCTTGGCAGTCGCGGAAGCTCTGATGTCCGCAGAGCCCTGGATGTCCACAGTCTCGTAGACATGCTCGTAGACCTCTCGGACGGCGTTTAAGAAGTCACTTTGCAATACCTTTTGCAGGGCAGCGAGCTTCGTAGAAGGCACTTCCCCACTTTGTTGTAGCTTCTCCAGCAACTCAATGGCCCTCTTAATGTCCCTTGCCAGAGTTAACTGCTCTCCTGTGTTACTCATATTGATACAATGATGTAAAACTGCTCAGAGATCAAGGAAATCTACGAATTTAATCAATACATACAGAATGCAAGAAAGATGAGCAAGTGCACACGTTCAAAAACGTTCATATAGAAATATTGTTTTGTTTACGTCTCGCAATTGTAAAATAAAAAAGCTTTGTTAAATAAATTTGGTAAGAAATGTATTTTTTCCCGTATCCATTATAAATACAAATACAGCTATTCACATAGACATATTGCTCATTTTATATGAAGGAAAGTATCTAAACAATATTTTTGAATAACATTAACATTTCGAACGTACCTTTTTATGACAGTGTAAGCTATTTGAGTCAGGTGCCAAGTGTGGCACACTGGGCGTGTCCGCGATTGGCTCGAATAGTCGGAACTTATCACTGACAGCTGACATCGGTCGTTGACAGTTCCAAACAATACGCTATATTTGCCATATTTGGGTTGTTATTTCTTGCGTTTTCTTTGCAGTATTCTTAAGTATTATCAAGCTTTATAATGTTTATTATTATCAACTAATTGTGCCAAAATAAAAGCTCAAGTGAAAATAGTTTAAGTGTCGAGAAATTCCAGAAAACACCATGGACGATTTGGGTGAGTTGATTTGCTGTTATCATAACCTGTTTAACTTGCTCTGTTGTCCCAATGACGTGTTTTATTGCCAAATTCTTTAGCCTGTGCATGCTAAACGTGTTACAGCGTGACCACTTCGAGACTGAAGATCATATTTCTAATTTCCAGAGAAATTGCAATGTCTCTTAATCTTTATGGTTTTGCCTAGGAATAGTGCATTTCACAATTTACTTTTCTTTAAATTGTACTGCTAAATCACAGACGAACTATAAGCATCGGTTTTGTTGTAATTCGGCGTATAAAATTACTCATCTGTAGGGTTTTGTAGTAAGAATGCATGAATCACAGTGTAGCAATTATGGAGGCAAGTTTAAGTGAATCATACTTACAAGTATTTTTGGAGAGAAACTTCATTATACAGCGTTTAATAGCCATCGAATGGGTATTCTCAGGAAACTCATAAGATCCCTTGCATAGCTAAATAACTTATTAAAATTAAAATGATACAGATTTATATAATTATGTTACCTACCACATTATTCCATTTTTGTTTTTGTTTTGATTAGATAAATAGCCCGTTTACTTACGTAATTAAAATGATTAGCATAGACAGCAAGTTGGGTTGAGTTATTGGAGGTATGCTCTAAGAACTTATGACAAGGATTGGTACACAAGTGAATATAAGACAAGTGACAGCGGCACCATCATCTACATAAAATCACCATAAATATTATAGTTGTATAGTTTTTTTTTATTTATTATTATTAGTTAGTTACTGAGAAAAAAAACTGAATGTTATCAGTGTTTGCTACACCTGCTTTGGACTAGGTAGGAATGACATCATTTAGTTTGCAACCGTCTTTTGTTTTTTAAGCACTAGCTGCGACATAGAAAAGATCATGTTTAGACTCTTCAGCCATTAGTAGAAAGGGCATTGGGTAAGTTTGTATGAAGAAAATTATCATATTTTTTCAGCGGCCACAGATTATTTTTACATAGTTATTTAGAGGACCTCTAAACACACATCTATATCTATATATAAAAGGCAAACCTGACTGACTGACTTAGATATCAATGCACAGCCGCAACTACTGTACCTAGAAACTTGAAATTTGGTACAGGGGTACCTTTCATGATGTAAGTCAGCACTAAGAAAGGAATTTGAAAATTCATTCTCTAAGAGGTTAGGTTAAATAGGGGGAGTAGCGGGAAACTAATTCTACGCGTATGAAGTCGCGGACGTCCTCTAGTAGATATATATATAATTTATGGCGTTAAATAATATTGGAGCGGAGATATTAAAGATTTAAGTATTCAGTTTTTGGTACAAAAGTACACCCAAGTATGAATATTTAAATACCTCGGCCCCGATGCACTTAAGAGTATTACATTACCTTACAAAATATGTTTATTTTTAGTAATTCTATCATAATATACCACTTTTACGAATGGCTGCTCACCTTGAAAATGTATGACTTTTACAAATGACAACACTTTTATCCAAAACACTTTGTTTATTCATTTTATCAGTTTTTTTTTTCAGAACAACTTTTAATGAAAGTTTTTGATTATTTAAACATAATGAGCAACTAGCAGAAATAATCAAGTGCTAGCTGCACTGGTACAGGTAAGACAAAAAACTTCACGTTTTTGTGACCACAGCTTGCAATTTCAGGAAGCTTAAAATTACATTTGGCATTAAAAAAAGCTTACAATAAAATATATGCTCACAGATCTTTTCTAAAAGCATTAATTGATGGTTATTAATATAGTACAAATAATGATTCATGTATATTTTAGTAATCTATACAAGTAATATAAAATGTGAAAGTAACTTTGTCTGTCTGTTAGTTGCGCTTTCAAGGTTTACCCGCTGAACCAATTTCGATGAAGTTTGGTATGGTGATAGCTAAGGCCCTGGGGCAGGATATAGGGTAGTTTTTATCCGCAAATAGCGATAAATGACCTGTACGCGGACAGAGTCACGGGCAACAGCTAATCACCCATAGAACACCTCTGGAATAACTTCTCAACTAACTATAGATAACTATTTCATTGTCTTGGCACTTGTACGCGTGTGTAGGCATCTAAAATCTAAAGAAACTTCATATAAAATCAAAGACTTAAATTTGTGACCTGCCTTAGGTCTAAAATCAATCTGACATTCTACAGCAATAAGGTTGAGTTTCCTATAAGTTACGAATGACTTGGCATCTTTAATAACATTGAGGACGTAAACCAATTTTTTTAATAAATGGGTCTTAAGTTTAAGCTTCTCACCTTAATTGGCAGTGTTATCGAATAACTAAATACGAAGCAAGCTTTCAAAACCCGACTGCACTTTGTTTTATATTGCCGTCGATATATGTTAAAAATATTAAAGTGCATAATAATTATCAGCCATTTTATTTTGGTAAGAATTTTATGTGAGTGACACTCGCACCATTAAGAGGAATCTAATATGACGTATCATTTATCAAAATGGGTTGAGTCGTTGAGTAGTTACTAGCGGACATAAGAACGGACATACACACATACATACAGCTCAAATACAACCCTTTTTGGCTTCGTCGCAGTCGGGTAAAAAAGGCGGTAGTGTAATACCGATACCTCTAACGTTGCAAGTTGCAAATGTAAGTACTAGGTCGTCACGGTGATCACTTAGCACTGGCTGACCTGTTTTCTTGTTTCATTAATTAATGTGGGTATGTTATGAAATGACACAAACAAGCATGCGAGTACCTGGGAAGTAATCGCCACCGTCCCTAACTGTAAGCCTTAGAGTGGTCATTTACGATCAGTCCAATGGACCTGGTCCAATCGTAGTCGTAGTAAATCAAACGCACGGATACCAAAATTTTGCCCACTCTCGGTCGATTAATGGATGTGGGGTTGTCCATTCACTGACCGCGTGGCGTGATGCCATATCCCGCGCAAGATTCTTGGAATCAAGATCGAACGAATGTTTTGCGACTTGTCATCTCATCAGTCCAAAAATTTGACAGTCAGACTGTCAACACGCCACGCCAACTGATGCGATAGAATTATCGTCGATGACCAACTTTAATGTCATACATACTTACACAACTGTTTTGGCTGCCCCTTATACCTTACAAATAGGACAGATACAGCATGCTATAGCCACCCGTCAATAGCGAACAGCTGGGTGATTAATGACGCCAATCGAGGCCGCCCCGTCCCTCGCAATCGGCTAAAGAGCCTGTGCTAGCCAATTTCCACGCAAAGGTCGTTAAAGCTTCGGGATTATACAAGCTAACCTTTGAGCAAACGCTTTTATAGGCGTGTTAAACTTAATCGGAAATCATGCAATTTAAGGGCTTTAAGAGCCGAGTTCACCAACAATTAATCGGACGGTTAAGTCTTAATCAGTTGTTAATCAATACATTTGACACCCGTTAAACCGCTAATCGTCCGTTTAATTGTTGGTGAACTCAGCCCTAAGAGGGAGGTTATATGCTCAGTATTTTATCAGTTCAGTCCGTCAGTCTGGTCAAACTTTGACTGACGCTAGAATGATGAATGGTTCGAACGGTTACACAATCAATCCAAGACTGATATCAGAATAATAAAATGTACGCAGTCACCGTTTAGAGAAAGGGTTACACGCGTTAAGTATTTCATCAGTTGAGTCCATCTGCTTGGTCAGAATGTCCGGAGGATGATCGTCTAACCCACTGACTGATGGTCGGGACTGATGAAAAGTAAGTCTTTTGTGTCGTGTGACACGTCTGGCTCCATTTCATCGTGGAGTCGTGGACGGTGTCTGACTCGAGAATGATTGTAACCCACACACGATCAGTTCCCCATCAGTATTTCATAATTCACAGTGGATTGAAAAAAAATATTTAAATCATTTAATTTTCTTCTAAAAGCCTGACCACAACCACGGTGTCACGTGTGACATGACTCATATATCTCAATGCATTTGGTCGTTGCCGCTCGTCGCTGACGTGAGAATATAGAATCGCAATCCACACTATGCGTAATTTTAACGTACAACAAGCGATCGTGTATAGAACTATACAGGTCCACTCTAGCTGTACCTTATTCATTTGATTGCCTGATTGTTTGATCTGTATTGCTATTTTGGGTGTAACGCCTGTCATACAAATGAAGTGAATATTCATTCGACATCTTGCTTTTTCAGTCAGATTCAGAACCCATCGATAAACAAAGCTTGCGACTAATACGAACTTCCCGAAAAAATACGATGTCGTATGTGTATGCACTATATCTTGTTCTCGTAAATCCCACAGTAGTAGCTCCTTCTCTTCTGTGTAGCCAACTAGGATTTTGCTCGTAGAACGTCCGTTGTACTTAACAATCCATACTAAACTCGAAAATCTAATTCAAGACCAAAATCTTAACCTCAACGGGCGCACATTCGCTGTGATTTCTGCATTTTGGTTTAAGTGTAGGATTTTTTATCAATAAAACTTCCCCTAATATACTGGTTACACGAATTCTCATCCATGTTTCTATGGAATAATGTCAAATTACTAAATAATGAAGATGGCAACAGTCAGATTTTGGTCTTGAATTATAGATTTTCAAGTATATAATATTATAATTTTAAAAGTAACTTTGTCCGTTTGTTACGCTTCCACGACTAAACCACTGAACCGATCTCGATTCAATTTGGTATGGAGATAGCTTGAAACCCGAGAAAGGAAATAGAGTACTTTTTACCGCATTTTACTCGGACGGAGGGGTGCTAGTTAGAAATAAATGAAATTCACGAAATAGCTGACAGATTCACTAAATTCCGCAAAAGCCATAAAGCTAAATAGCTCACTTCTAAAGAACTGCCTTGAAAAATGGTAATCCCTCCTCCAGATCCTTGGAATTACAGAAATTCTCCAACTCCACACATCCAAAGTTCCCAAGGGTTCTTAATTTAGAGGGAATCCAGTATATTTCAATGTTTATAGCTGTCACTTAATGCCTTGCATTCTCTGCTGACACGAAACATGCCCGCATGCCAATGCGGTAACTCCAGTAGCATACCTTCGATGTATTTTTAAACTTAATTGGTAGGCAATAGTGTTCTGCATTTATTTTAGTCATAGTCTGCTAGTAAACAAGAATAGATGGCGGTAATGACCATGGATGCAGCGGTTACAATGTACGTGTTCTGTTGTTTTTATAGTTGTATGATCTCATCAACAACCAAGCTAATATAGGCGACCGATAAACCGGCTCTATGCGATAACTGGCGTAGATTTTTGAAATGGTGACATAAATATCTAGGCATCTTAGCTTTCATGCTTTACATTGTTCATACTAGAATGACGTGTATTTTGGGTTCGTGAATAAGATTCAAAGATGGTACTCATAACAGAGAGGGAATCGAACCTAAAATCTCAGACTTCGTAACTGAACAGTGTAAATTAGGCAACAGGATGGAGAGTTTAAAAAGGTTGTGTCGGTTTGTTTATTTTTTACATGACTGCAATGTATTTATTTTATTTTATTTATTTATTTATTAAAATAGGAAGCCTCCATGTGACACATAGGTATTATGTTACAGATTTTCGTTATATTATATTACAATTATGTATAACATACTTATAGGCTAACTCAGCATGCATATAGTTTACTTATTTTTAAACATTACAGGAACACACACACACACACACACACACACACACACACACACACACACACACACAAAGGTTTTATAAATTTTTGTTGACCTAAAACAGGGTCTTGATACTGCAAAAGATATATTTGCTAAGATCTGAGGCGCATCAAGTTTACCGTTAACAATCTTATGCAAGAAACATAGATCCAGAAGGCTTCTGCGGTCAGATAGAGATAAAGCCTTATAGTATTTTAATTTCTGTAGCAATATTGAGGATTTTATTATTTCTATGAGAGGTGTAGTGCTCTTCTGGTTACATGTTCAGGCGCTAATTATCTTCCCTTTTTAATGCACTCCGTCCATAACGAATGTCATGACGAAACTCGTCAACTAATTTTCAAAGCACGCCTATCTTAATGGCGCGTAAAGAATTCCCAACAGTGCGTTATCACGCCCAGTCCGCGGCTAATCCCGTGCCCACTCCCGTTGACTTTAATTAAGTTAATTGTGTCGTTGTGCTTCGTTTGCGTTGTGTCGCAACACTCGCAACTAGCAATGTAACCGTGCGGCACGCCTAAAGTACGGCTCGAAGGACCAGGAGGATTACACATTGAATTTAATGCTTTAGATCCCCCTCTCCCTCTTTACTTGTATTATTTATCCAAACAATGAGATAGAATTAAATATTATAAATGAGAATTAGGGAGTACTGGGTCGTTTTCGAATGTGATCTTGTTTTGCAATTGTCCCGTTCCGAAATCAGTGAGCAGTAGGTAAGCTCTGTTCTCTGTGAATGGGCACGATCACGCTCAGTTAAAACCTTTTTGTTTTGACGCGTTTAGTGCCGAGAACGGAAGATATCGGGTTATTTACTATGGAAATCAAGGAACCTTACCTAATGTTGTTATTAAGTCTCAATTCTTAAAATATTTATTAAGAACAGAAGCAGCAGAAAAATCTTTCTGATGAATTTTAAATGATAAGGTTATCCTAGACCAGACCCGCATTGACTGCGAGTTCATATGTCTGTAGCATTCCCTCTTCTAATCCTTTTTATTTCTACATGGTGCTAGGATGAGAAAAGGTTACATGTTTCCTCTTTTTATTGAATTTTGTTTATAACCTTGGCCATAAAATCGTTTTTTTCCTCTCCCCTGTACCTAATCTTACAATTTGTACAAAAACCATCGTGGTTTCCTGTTTCAAATTATAACGACTTATTTAATAAACCGAAACCGCTGCCACTGCAGATAAACATGGGTCATATACAGATTTAGGTTACCGTTTTTCCTGTGGGCATACCCAAAGTTAACGTTATAAAGGCCTAATTTTCAGGCTGAACCCACATCCGCATAATCGGCGTCAGATCTACTTTAGTCCTATCAAATAAAAACGTAACTTATATGCACACAAGCTTTTCACTATTGACCACAGAAGAGATAACTTTTGTTTTTTCGAATGTGTATGACCCACATTGGCGAACATCCTGAAAGGTGTTCATTTTGTGACTAATAAAGCAGGTTGGTAAACTGACTCATGAATCTGACTATTATGACTAACAACCTCATCTCCAAAATGAATACAATCGGAACTTGCAGTAGTTTTCTGAAAAGGCTTAGCAAGTAGATCAAATCTTAGACATCAGAACCTTGGTTTATCGTTAGATTCAAACTAAATTAGTTCGCTCATCAAAAATCTAAAAGAGATACATGCATTTCCATAGACAAACAACTTGGAAAATCTGTAAATACGTTGGTGACATTATTGGTGTGTTATAAAATGAATGAATCAGGAATCACTTGGTTGCAAAATCCAGCAATGACGATGTGATTGGCGAACATTCACCTGTATGAAAGAAGGCCTGTACCTATAGCAAAGGGACGTTGTTGGCTTGAGGATTGAGGACTGCTTTCTTTCATGCAGATTTTGGTTTCTCATTTAAAAATGAGAGGTTTAGGTCTCTTGCTTGGAAAGCCGGAAATTTGCGCCCATGAAAGTTTTAGCGTAATCTATCCGTAATACCACCATGACGCCTGTGTAGTGGGGATTCAGGCTGTTGATAATGCGATGTAGTTAGTGACGTCACCACCACAAGGGCCTCCTTTCGGCGAGCGTTCCCGCTGGCAGTCGGCGCGCGTGCCCTGCGTATATACGCGTCCGTCACAACCGTGGAAAATAGCGCGGAAAATTCGGTGGAGTTTTGTTTTTCATTTTTGAGGTTAGAAATTCGGCAGTTAGCATTTGTTTCTTACGTAGTTTGGTGGCGATACTGGCGATACTGGTGATATTGATATGGTATTTTTGGATAATTGGTAATGTGATGTGAAATGAGTGTTTTGAAAGGGATAGTTTCTAAGATGATCTTGATGATTTACCCTGTAATTAAGTTAATGGTTTACTCCTTTCTGTAACTTCGTTCCTATTTTCAAGTAAGATTATTTGTATCGTAAACTGTTATGAAGTGCTGAAGAGTAAATAATTATTAGTATGAGCGTTTCAAAGCAATAATTATTGTAGAAAATTTAATAGTGTAAATATTGTTGCATTAAACCTAAACATTTACAAAACGGTGTTGGTGTATTGATGTAGTGTTTTATTTCTCTGCTGGCAGTCGAACAAGATTGATTTTGGCGCGGTTTCAAAGCGCAACGCTCAGAGTCTAGACAAATAAGTTCAACCTTCTTTTTCATGTCCTTAGCCTCATTTTACTCCCTATATTTGGGGTCCAATTAAGAGATATTTAAATGTCTGCTTTTCCTTTGCCTTTTAGTTTTTATAGGTAATCACTATTGTCCCCGAAACTGCCGCGCTACGTAAACATATTTAACACGAAAGCGCTGACATAAGCAATCATTAATGAGATTTTATGGCACGCGTGTTTCTAACATATTACAGCTTTTCATTGTACGAGTAACTATTATTTTATAGCTTGTTCTTTCGTTCTATTGTAAATAAATCGCGTGGTAACGTACAGAAACTATAGTTAGCTTGCAGTTTAAACTCGCTGTTTACTTACTGGAAAGTTTCTCACAGCTATTGCCAGTCACTGTTTCCACTTGCGTGCATTTCTTTTGTATTTGCACGTGCTCGATCCACGGCGTGAGGTCAGCTCAAATATTGACTTCCTTATTAGCCCGCAGGAACAAGCCGGGCCACAGGAAGACCCGTCGTAAAAATAAAAGCCAGTGTTCTAATGAACGCTGTGAATTCACAGCGAGCGCGCGTGCTGCAAACTGCTATCTTTGAAAGCAGAAGAATTAATGGTCGTTTGTTTTCTGGTCGCGTTGTATAGGAAATATTATATTAATGAAATTCGTAGAATCTGAACGGTAGATCAAACCTTTCAGCTTTCTTTCCAGTAATTATCGTGAAGTGTTAGAGGAATGTGACGGAGTGAGAGCGATGAAACGGAAGTGTCACGCGACTCCCGCGCAGCGCCGGATGTCGTCGCTACATTTTGGCGGGAACCGGGCACGGAATTAGAATAAATACGACTAGGGAACCCGTGATTGATTGCATTTCTCGCCTTCAAAGCGCCGTGCTATGCCTAAAATGTCCGCCGAGACGGATTACTTTATTGTCGCTCCCAGTAACAATAACTCATTTTGATGTGTTAAAACACTATATGCAAATTATCTTTACGTTACGCGTTTGAATGCCTGATTTAGCGGTGACATTAGTGGCCGTGTAATTTATGTCAGAATGATGGCTACTGTTTTAAATATGACTCATTGACACAAGCGCTCAAGAGTTGGTACTAGCAGACAAACGATGTTGGAGAATGCACTTGATCGCGTATAAATATTGTCTGCGGCGGAGGCTGCGCTGGAGCGCTGCGCTGGCGCCGGCCGCTCCACCTGCGCCTGCGCCGCAGTCGTGACTGAGACACCGACGCACACTCTCCTCGCTCACCCGGCGTCACCTCTGTGACACCGCCTTATCACTTATCACTCCGCTTATCGCTTACCGATAATATGCATAATATCAATATTATCGATATGACCAGTGGATTGTTTCGCCTCTAAGTAAACTGTCATTGTCATCCTTGATGCAGGACTCGAACGTGTGTTGTTTAAGTGCATTAAAGTACTGTCAGTGAATCAGCTGTATAATTGCAAGTGTTTTCTGCATTTTCTCGCCGAGTGGGACGCGGACGCTAGTGTAGGCAGTGATTATGGCTCGCCGAGCCTAGTGTTGGGCCCGTGGGTGTTTTATTTCTAAAAAACAACTCGTGATTGGCCGAAGATGGATCGGACAATGTATGGCAAGGTGCTGCCAGGCACTTATTATCCATTCCGCTGCGCTATGAAGGAGAACGGAATATCGCCCGGCTGTGAGTATTATTTAATAATTATATATTATGTTGTGCTGGGGAGAGATTGATCGGATCAACATTGACGGGCCATGTGGATTTGTTTACGTTGTGTAGAAGTGCAACAGTGTTTTGATCGGCCTGTCTGATTAAGAGTTCTGTTCGCTCTGTGCACTTCATTTATTTTTGTAGTCATGCTCGAGTGCATGTTTATTTATTTACAGCACGATTACTTGTGTTACGGGCTCACGGTTGATGCTCATAGAAGCGTGCCTCTTTTGTAATTCCGGCGATGGTTGCCAGGTTGTTATTTTTGGAGTGTTTAGTTGCGTGTGTTGTTTTATGTGTCAACACATATTTCTGTTAACTTTTGCTAAATTTTCAAGTGTTTTCTTTTTCCACGTCAGCAGCCGAGACGTTAACGATTGTTTATTTAAAAGTCGATTAAATTTCGATTTGGTTTGTCGACGCGGCGCTTATCGATGATATTTCGACTCCCAAAATGATAGCAACAAACCTTGTAACTGCCCGTGTTTTATTAGGTTATTCTGCGTCCGTGTAGCCATTTCTACTTGGATCACTTGCATATGCTGTGCTGTTGGTTTAGCGGTACAAGTCGCGAGGTCTGGTGAAGTGGTGAAGTCATTGCGATTGTTGAACGGCGGGTTAACTTGGTTCCATTAGCATTAGTTATACGTTTTGCGGTTTGTTCGCTTCTTTATGACGGCCGTCTATTCCCGGAACGCTCGTGGGTGGGGCAAATATTAAATTGACTTTAACTATCCCATTAACTTCTTAATGGAGTATTTTAAAAGTTTAAACTGCTACTGGGCTATTTATAATAGTTTACGTGTTTGGATTTGGACGTGGGATTGTTAGGTCTGGAATATTCGTGTGAATGGATGGGAACTGGGAAAAGTGGAGGCAATCGCCGTCTTCGCAATAGTATTTTAGGGAACTGTCCTGAAATTTCTTTTTTTACGGTACATGACATTGATGTTCTTTATCTTTTATTTAATTAATTTTACGTATGATAACACATTATCTAAATCACATGTCATACCGAAACCACTGTGAAAATTACGAAGCATAAGTGTAGGTGTGGTAATGCTGACATTGCTAATAGCCCTAAGATAATATTGTGTTTAAGTAAAGATTCCAAAGATTATCTTGACTTTTACTTTGACCTATGGCTAGAGAAGAGGCATTCTGCGAGAATTGACAATATCTTGACGTGAGTTTTTATGTCGCCGCCTGTTTCTTTGGAACAAATGGAACAATTGGGATAACATTGTCTTTATGTAGCAGAAGTATCGTTTAAAGTTTAAATAAAGCAACTGTGTTCTAAATTACATGGAAATTTCTAGAATAGTCGGCGGCCTTACGTTGCGAATCGACTGCAGCCCGTGGGCAGGCCTTACCATTCGTGCCCTTTGCAATCTAGGGCTTAGCTAATATTGCTAATGCCGTTCCTCCCACGACCCTTTCATGCTTCTCGCATTATAAACGTTCTAATACAGACTGTTTAACATACCATTTAACTGAGTAATTTTGAGACTGGCTGGCTGTTGAATTTCTTGCGGCGTTTCTTCTCAGAAGCAGTTGTCTTTTCTTGGGAAGCGCTGGTAGATTTGTGTAAAAGTGCCCGTGCGGCCTTTTACTGAATAAACATACCTACCTATTTTATCTTTTTTGTTCCTTACTCTTTATGTCCGCGAGACCTGCAATTGCAGAATTAGTTGTAAGATATAAAAATAATTTGTGCTGATGTTAGAACAGTACTTTCCTAATTGTTTTCGGTCTGTTTCTTTTTATATTGCAATGAAGTTAAATAGTTGATAGGTACATACGTGTTAAGAAATTTCCGATTCTGAAAATATTTATACTGACGGAAAGCACAGTATTATTGACTGACATTAGGCTGCGTAATATTCTGGAAGTTCAAAATGAGCGAAAGAAGTAGGACAAAATATAGTAGGTAATAGTAAAATGTATCGAATGAAGGATTTAAAGGCGCCTTTGCAATATAAAAGCAATGTCTTATTTGATAAGTTTTGATTAGGTCTCTGATTAAAATTATTTCTCTGGGTTTAGGTTGATAATTAAATGTTATGATATGATGGTATATAGCTTTTTATCTAAGTGAATGAATACATTATTTGAAAATAAGTAAGTATAATATTTGAACAAAAATACACTCGTGATATCTCCTTTTTCTTATAATGAAAACCAGTAAATAGACATTAAAAGGTTAATTGATTATTGCGATGTATATCTCGTTCGATTTATTCAATATATGTAAAACGACTATTAAATTTAACGGCATTGCCTTTAAAAGCGATAACTTTATAACCGTTGACACTTGAACTTGTTCTTTATATCATTTTTTAATCAGACAGGCCATGGAAACTCGTTTCTGCCATTGAGATCTTGCCGTAAACCGGGTTTTATAAAGGGCGACCTTTCCGAGGCCGTCTGACATAATATCCGTTACGCTCTGGAACCGCCTTTGCAAACAGTCAGTGCCCAGCATCTAGTGTTTGTATGCAATTTGATCACGCTAGCGTGTCGCTGGCACTGAAGCTCTCCATTCAGCCAGTGCCCATGCTCGTAATGTGTATAGTTTTTTATTGAGCGTTGGCGTCATGAGCTCTGAATCGGTAAGTCTTCCGACCACCCGGTTTGGTGACCTCAGGCTTTCTTTGGTATGAATGGCAAAGTCGTGTTATTAATTATTAGCCGTACATGGGCCGAATTATACCGCAAGGGCAAGGGTGTTCAACTATTTCAATGGATTTTGTCGTGAACTTTGTTTTTTTTTAAGGGGGCTTGCTATCTGAAGTTAGGAGTCCAAACAGTTTGGGATTGACATGCTCTAGAATGTTTTATGTAATACTAGCGACCTGCCGTCGCTTCGCTTCGGTTTATGTGAGTTTTCTGTAACATACGTACATAAACCTGAATTTACTGCACATAAAAACCTTCGGTGAAAATTTTCTAACTGATGGTACCTACATACAGAGAGAATGAACGAAGGGAAGCGACTTTGTTTTATACTATGTAGAGATGGTCATTGGAAATAAGTTTGTGGCACACAGTCATATTGCCTTGGTCATCACAACTGTTTAAAAATAACATTAGTACTTGTTTGTTTGAAGTTTCAATTTGATAGTGTTGCATAATACAAGTTGTTCGCAAACGGTACAAGTGGCGTGCCATCATTATTGTGCAACGCTTATCTACTGCGCCATGTGTCTTAAAGTCATAACATATATGGCTTGTATATAACATGACATGGCCATGTTAGGTGGAAGACGCAAAACCAAATTATAATTCTAATATTTATGGTAATGTCGCTTATATAAATAGTTAACATATTTTTCAACCTGTTATAATGAATTCGGTTGGTATGCGCAAATTATCCGTTTAACTGAATGTATATTATGTTTTATATTGAAGAATTTATAAAGCGCGCATATTTTTTTGATAATAAGGGACGTAGAACCAGATTTTCAAGTATTTTATAAATGGTTACGTGTATTGTTAACGCAACAAAAATAAATCTAAGAGTAAGAACCCCTACTAAAGTAAAGAACTAGTAAACACAAGATTTTCCATTCAGTTTCCGTCTTTACGTCCGATCGTAATACATATTGTGGTCGCGGTAAATATGGCCGGTGCTGACTCATACGGAAGGTCAGGACGAAAGCCGTTCCTTATAAGGACCACGCCGGCTGTCACCTCGGACCTTCGATCCAAGGGAATACTACGTTTTCTCGTTAATCTGGCAACTTTGGTCAATGAAATAACTCATTTAAATTGAACGTGCTGTGGCCCGTTTCACGAAGCTACAATACTTTTTCTAGCAAAAGGAGTTAGAACGAGACTTCCGCTTGTAATTTGTAACTTGTAGCTTCGTGAAACGGGCCTCTGGTTGCTTTATTATTATTTGATGACAACCAAGACCAAGGCTTTTAATTAATTAATGCGCCTTCCCATAATGACGAGGACGCGGTAAAGAGTAGATCTGGTAACTTTTTTTTATTAGCCAGTTTGGTCCCACTACTGGGCAAAGGCCTCCCGTGAACATTTTTAAGAGTTTTTCTATTCTGATCTGGTAACTTAACGGGTGCAAAATTCACATATTTTGTTGGATAGAAAAACTAAAGCTAAAATAAAGCCATCCACAGACAGAATGCAATGGTCAACTTAGCCGAAATAATGAATATGAAATGAAGTATGGTATCTCAAACCCGGTGTTCCCTTGTTTTACCGCCAATTTTTTCATCATTAAAGTATCATTTCACCGAATTTCACTTCATCGAAAGCTATTTTCTGGTGAACCCTTGTTCTGCCCTCATAAGCAAAAAGGCAGTATCTCACATTTAATTGCCAAAGCAGATTCAATACTCTTTCGTTAATGATAAGGTTGCATTTGCTATAGGAGTTTTGTCTGAGATACTGCCATTTGTCTTAGCAGGGCAGCGTTGTTTTCAGGTTATCTTAAATATGAATTACGTAGGATGGATTACACTTGTGACTATCACAAAATCGAAACTCCTGCGCCTAGAAAAGCCTGTCGGTGAAATGAAAATTATGGGAAGTGATAAGTTGTATGAAATGAGTGTCGAAAAAACAAGGGTTAAACCCTCAAATACAATATCTAAAGCAGATTCAATTTTCTTCCGTTATTAATGACGTTGCAGACTCTTCAGAGGCCTTAACCTACATTATCTTTAGCCCTATTGTTATTGTATCGTAAACGTTATGTTTTAATAACTTGACAGTAAAAGCAAGCATAGAATTAATTAGGCATCAAGCGGGCCTTTTATGATTGTGTATCGATGTTAGATAAAACACGTGTCACTTTCTGACCAGTTCGCAACTCGCAAGTGCGAGATGCGATGGATACTTTATCCACCACGATAAAGGCGACTAATATTTCCTAAAAGATGCAGCTTTTTAATTTAGCAGGGCAGAAGCCACAGCTAGTAGGTACCTATTGCCAAACAATAACAAACTGTACATGATATGGCGGCTATCGCGCCCACTGTTTTGATAACAACGCCCATATTGTTTATTATTGTAATAAGTTAATAACACACGGAATTAGTGATACACTTGACGACCATATGGTGAGATCCAAATTTTCGACAGTGCGTCATCTCCCGTTACTCATTCTTTTAATTTGGGTCAAACTTGGACGTAGATAAAATACACGGCCAATTTTTTGAGCAATTTTTTATTGCCCGTGAACATTAGCTGTCTTGCTCTAATTTGTGTACGAGCAATAATAGAAAGAGACGCTCGTACTGTGGACGGGCAATGATTGCTCATAAAATTGCTCGTTTAAGTGCAACTTAACGTAACGTTTTAAAACTACATGTTCAAAAATGCACTTAAAGGATGCGGCCAATATGACCTACATTAACGGTACCTATCCTGTAAGGCCTGATTACTTCGTACACTTTCCGCCTAGAACGTAACAGTGATATTACATTTGACTCATACCCCGTGTCTGCCATTTTTTTTATTTTACCCCTTGACTAATAAGGAGGGGTGTTATAAGTTTACCGTGGAATCGTAGCTCCCAAAAGAATGGACGGGTTAGGACGCGTGTCAAAAAATTTACAAAGCTAGTTTATTTGGGGACGATTCTTATTGCAAGGCTTGAACAAAATCGGTCAGTTATCCACTCTGAAAGCAGGGGTTGCCATTAATACACATGTTTTTATCCATCTAATTGTCATTATAGCCCCATTCAAAAAAGCTTTGTTATTTGTTATTTATCTATCTGACTACTCGACGTCTGCTAACTTTTGCTCTCCTCATCCATTCTGTCATCTTCTACCTCAACGACGACTTTAATCATCTCCAGACCAAGCAGATACTGATTGCTAGTGTAATACTTCGTCAGTGTAATAAATGCTGTTAAATCCATTCTATTTCATTCCTCAAGGAATCCACACATTTTACAATCTCCAGCGCTCTTTAACAGCGGTCTCATAATTAATTATTCGTATTCCATTAATTAGCGTATCAAGAATCCGAGCAAGAGAAACCAGTGTAAATTGCCAATTGAAACAGGTACACTCCGGTAGAACAACGCGGCTATTTAGGATTTAATTAGTGCGCCTGAGTTGCGGCGTCTGAAGTCGAGGCACGCGGCTTTCAGACCCGTTTTAGATTTATATTGTACCTGGGATACATTTCCTGGTGTCATCATTAAAGATAGGACAGTCAGGAGCTTATTTATTCACCATGGTAAGGGAATCGGACTTTGTATCAAATTTACTTACTAGCTGTTGCCCGCAACTCCGTGCGCTCAGAACCTAACCGCTAACCTAACCTAACCTAACCGAACCGATGTCACTCAGGGGTAATGTAGTATTCTAATGGTGAGAGAATTTTTGAAATATGTTCTGTAGTTTTTTGAGTTTATTCGTTACCAACATATCTTTCCTCTCTATAATATTAGTGTAGATAAAGTCTCGGTAAACGATTACATAATTTTGAGTTACGTTAGGATCTAATAAAATGAGGATGATTTGTCGGTATATGTATTTACAGACTTTTTTTACGTTGTTTTGAGCAGTACTATTCAGCTGTAAATTATATATAGGGAGAACAATAACTAAACTTTTCTCAGGAGTACCTACGCGAAACTAAGGCAAATATAGGTACTAACATCCGACGATCTGATCTCTACCCATTGAAATTGAAACTGCGTCGTATTCGCGTCTGTTTGCAAGCGATTGATGTCTGCGATGATAAATGACTAGTAACGTTACCTTTTATGTAACGTTGAGGTTATGGGAAGTAATACAGATGTACAGTTATACAAGTATAAGTATAACAATGTCAGAGGCAGTGTGGGTAGAGTCGTGGTCAGACGTCATTAACAGGTTGTTTGTGTATACTCGATATCTAAGCGGTATTGTAAACACTCGATTACAAAATAACCATGTTATGGTTTAATCTTGTTTTGGCAAAAAAGTGACTTAACTTTTAGGAGCAATGGCTCTATGATAGTTTATTTTATAGGTACAGGTCATAGGTTTTTCGGTTCAAAATTGCATTTGAATACGTGTGAAAATAACGAGCCCACGTCAGCCCACGGCTGGACAATATGCCTCTCCCATGAAGCTCTGCAATTGCTACTAGCAACTGCATGCTACCAGCTCCTCTGCTTATATCGTCGCTCTACCTAGTCGCAGGACTTCGTTTGGTTCGTCGTGGTTTCCAGTTTAGAACTCGTCTGCCCCGTCTCTATAATAAGCCTACTGCCACTTCAGCGTGCTAACTCTTTGAGCTATGTTGGTAACTTTGGTTTTCTGCTGAATGTCTTTCTTTCGGCTTGGATCCCTTAGATAGATATACACCGACCCTTCTCGTATCCCTCTTCATAGCTAGCTGAATAACTTTACGTTTTTGGACTAATCGAGCCATGAGTGTCCTCTTCATGTCTCGGCTCCGTATGTCACCAGCTCATTACGGGTAGGTTGCCCGCGTTAGACTGCGGCTCCACTGAGGCGGAGATGAGCGGAGTGAAGCGGAGCTGTGCCAATATTAACCAATAGAATCTAAACTAACGTTCGCAAGTCACGCTCGACGTGACCGCATGCGCCTTCTAATGGTTAATATTGGCACAGCTCCGCTCGGCTCCGCTCGTCTCCGCATCAGTAGTGGTGGAGCCTTAGGACGCACTGATTAAATAGGTACTTTTATTCAGTTTTTCACTAGACTAGACGACAACCCTCAAATCAAGTTATTTATACTAATACTATAGTTCTAGGCGTTCTAGGCCGATACGAAGTCAATCCTGACACATTGCACAACGATGAAGTTTCTGAATATTAATAATTTTGAAAGTATACAGTCTTGGCCAAAAGTCTTGAGCACCCCACTTTTTCCTTTCTAACTTATAAATAAAGTATTATTTTCTAATTTCAAAAATACACAAATACTTATGTAAAATATAAAATGTGATTGTACATGTGCAAATTATTAGTAGATTATCATTTTGAAGTAACTATTTTGGTGTGACATGGTGATTAATTGTATTTTTTTTCACGGAATTACGCTTAACCTCAATAAATATGACTATTTTTTCCGATAGATATACAACTTTCTACAATATAAGACATAAATGCACCTTTTAAAGTTTGACTTTTATATGAAAAACGCATGGGTGCTCAAGACTTTTGGCCAAGGCTGTAGTTTAAAAAATGCTGTTAATACTATTCCTAAACACGCAACAAATAAGTTTAGTATTGTTTACTGCTGCCAACATCACCAATATTTACAAAATTCATGGTTGTGCAGCGTTTTAGTTTTGACTTCTTATCGGCCTATAGTATAGATACCTACTGTGGCACTAAAACTTCTATCTATAGAGAATTTAAATCTATACATGAATTCCGTAGATTAAGTTACAAATATAGGCGATTCCTGGATTAATACGCGATAATCAATTAAAGACATTATATTCGCAACTTAGTAACGGGTTGACATAATAGTAGTTCATTGGCGTGTCGGTACTCGTGTAGTCATTAATTGGCTTATATTGGCTCATTGCCAATTTGATTATAGTTTGTGGCAATTGCGGCCTATGAAGGAGCTAATAATTGGCCTGTGAACGTCGGGGAGTTACATAATGAGATATTTATTGCAGGACAGTTATATGTTTATTAATATTTATTAGTTTAATAATTAATTTCAACGAGATGCGCTCTTTCGACGAGTTTTAACTGAAGTGGCAGTGGGCTGGCCATGTCTGTCGCAGAACCGACGAGAGGTGGAGCAGGAAGGTTCTCGAATGGAGACCACGTTTAGGCAAACGTAGTGTAGGACGCCCCCCGGCTTGATGGACCGATGACCTGAAGAAGGCAGCTGGCAGTGACTGGATGCAAAGGGCGGGAGATCGCGCGCTGTGGCGCTCCTTGGGGGAGGCCTATGTCCAGCAGTGGACTGCAACAGGCTGATATGATGGTGATGATGATGATGAGATGCGGTCTGATTTTGTTCAGAGTTCTAGATTTGATTTAGACATACGTACGATATAATTAATTAAGTGCAAAGCAATGTAATTTTTTTTTATTACTCATCATCTCATAATCTCACGCCTTCGTTCCCTGAGTGGGGTAGGCAGAGCTACAGAATTACAAACATCTCCAAAAACCCGTTAACAATTCTATAACCACAATTTGCACAATTAGGCTAAGATGTTTACCAGCGTATTAGTGACAGGTCGCAAGCCCATCGCCTAACAGTACTACAAGCACTACTACTGCTTTTTATTACTGTTTTAAAATGAATTAGCTTGTTAACATATACTTATGTTATTATACCGCTCCAATTTATTTAGCTAAAGCTATCCATTAAGCTAAAATTTATTTGTCAGATACTGTTATCTGAAGATGAAATAATGTACCCTTAGTTAATAACAGAATTCACAAGAAATCCACAGTCCGTAAGTCTTATTGCATTTAATGTCTACTCGCCATAAATCCGGAAATGCATTACTTCTCTTGAACACTAATGAAGCCTGGGGAGCCCATTCACCCATTTATAGGCCGTTTTATGATACGATAGTATTGAAAAAGAAGTTAACGATCTTTATATCCAATCAGAGAAAGCTAAGAAAGCGTGCGAAACTTCGCGTTCTGCGGCGATTTTCATACATTTATAGGTTCGTAGTAACTAATTACGTAGGAAAGAGATTCGTAACGATACTGAACAATAGGACAATGAGGAGACGTAAAAAGATGAAAATGACAGTTGGTATAATGATATGGTGTGAAAGTTATCGTATAACAATTTCCCTTCCTGGAACTGTTTTCTTTTTATCCAACTACGCAATGCCAGAAGGTTTATGATTTTAACAGCATATATGTATGTTTAAAGAGTTTTTGTATTGCGTTTTACAGTCAAGGAAATTTATTGTTTAGTTCACATAATACGTCTCTTACGTACATTTGCTTTGTTATACATTTCCCGACGCGGCACATCCAATGACACGTGGAAAATGCGTAACCCGGCAAATGGCCATGTTACGTCAAACTGCTAAACAATAAATTCCTCGACTGTACTTAGTATGTGAATAAAAATCGGATGTTTCACTGAATTAAAGACTGATTTTAATAAATCGGGTGCCATATGATTCGTTTAAAACGTGTGAGTTCCATCCATAGGCTATATACATACATACATACATAAACTCACGCCTTTATTCCCAGTTTGGGGTAGGCAGAGCTACAGAATTGCCAACAACTCTAAAAGCTTGTTGATAATTCTGTAACCACATTTTGTATAATCAGCCTAAGATGTTTACCAGTGTATTAGTGACAGGTTGCAAGACCATCGCCTAACAGTACTACAAGCCCTTATTCCCTTAGTCGACTCTTACGACATCCACGGGAAGACACGGAGTGGTACTATTCTAAGCCGACAACCACACAGCTAAAAAAAGGAGCATAGGCTATATTATGTAGAAATTATAAGGGTGCAGTGTTATACTAGTCGCCAGTCGGGTTTCAACAAAAAAAACATGAAATAAAAACACACCCTGACTCGGAACAGGGCCTCTTTGTTTCGTGCAATATTATTTTATAATATAACTTATAATTGAACTTTTTGCATTATGGCGTATTTTAACTCCGGAAACTCTAATGCAAATTTATAAAAATGTATAAAGAAAAGATAAATTCAAAATTCAAATTCGAATGATTTATTTGTAAATATAGGTAATTAGGTGTTACAAATTTGGCTATAAGTATCACTATATTTTGCCGCTAGGCATACAAATATGTCAGATGATAGCGCATGCACATAATACAATTCTGCCCTACTAAATAAAAAGGACGCATGCGTAATTTGTTAGTCAAAGTAAATTAAACCTTAATAATAATGAAATAAGGTCACTAATACATGCATGGTTCTATGAGACATACGCCCTTTTTTCTAAGGAGGGCAGAATTATAATAATTCGTACAATGGGTATAGGGTATAAGGACGGCACGAAGCTAATATTATATTATAGTCAAGTGTCAGATAAATATTCCGCCAAAGAGTAGTATGCTTTTTATCCTAAGAAATTAAACAAGAGTTTTTTTGATACTTAAGATTTTTTTAAACTAGCCCTTTCTGTTATACACATCTCTTTGCTATTCGGGACACTTCATAAAATACATTACCTGGCTTTGGTAGTAAGGGGCTAAAATTGCTATTCTGTCCCAAATATGACTTCCGGTGAGGTCCCCATACAGTTGTACTATCACGTAATTATTACCTATTGTTGTTTTAGTCCAACAAGTGCCCTTCGCGTACTGATTTTTATATGAGGGGCTTTAGAAATGAATATTTCGTGAACTGAATTGGGTGCTTCAAATTTATCAAAGTCAGTGAGTTGAGTGGCAAGGCACATTTCTATAGTTTAGGTTCTTACTTAACGCCAGCTTGAATATATTTTTTTAAATTATTTTATTGATTAATTATATTTTGATAATGAAACAATATAATTAAGGTCTCTCCTTTTTTAATTTCCAAGACCCAACAAAAGAAAAAGACATGAGTTGACTTTGACTGATACTTTTATGTATTTGCCGATTGAAAATTTATCTTTAAAGAAAAAAGTCATGTTTTATAAAAAAAAAATGACATTCATTGTACGAATTCGGCATTGGTTCGCGTGTCAAATGTTATTAGCCGTCTCGTTTGTCCAATTAGGCTAACACGCTTTCTCCATTCATCCCGGCCTTGCTCACGCACGCGAAGGTCTCGAGGAGTGTCTCCCGGCCTTGGGGTCGGCCTTCGGCTGAGAGGAACACACCATGCCTGTTAGGCTGTTCGTACTGGTATTGAAAATGCCATCATAAAAACATTAAAATGGATATTCTAGGGTACGAGATTTTTAATATAAAGAAGTAGTTTTTCAAAAACAGGGTAGTTGTGGTACAAGCGCTGTATGAACTGTTAAAACTTGTCAATTTCCAGGCAGCAAAAGGGACACATCTCTCTGTATGGCTGGTAGAACCATGTCTCTACATGTGTGGAACTTTACATGATTTTGCAGTTTATAATACGGCCTTAATTAGGTCTGGAAATAATAGGCTGGAAATGCCCTCGGTTAATATTCAAGGAAAAGATTTAGGCCCTGTTGTTTGATCAGTAGTTAAATTAACTAATTGTTAAAATTCGAAAAAGGAATGGAAAATTTGACACATTTCCTTGAGAATTTAAACATTAGTAACGTTTTTTGACCCTTAGTTAGTTTAACTACCGATCAAACAACAGGCCATTAGGGATGGTGATTGGGGTCATTTTAAATTTCTTTAACCGTATTTTACTATCGCACCTACAAAGTATTATGGACCTTATGGTTTTTTCACATATTGCCCGTTAAGTTTTGAGCGCCTTTTATTCTGTAGGTAATGGTAAAAAATATTTGATAGGTACCCACTAAACATTGACGAGCTACTTTCTTTAAAACCCTGACCGTAGAACGGATTGAAATTGAACCGTTCAATGGACAATGAACGGATTCTGCACGGTTTATGAAGCTTTTCTATTGTTAGACAGACAGTTGTATCATTCAGAAACTACGTGTTTCGCGGTTTTCACGAACTGTTATCATGATGTTACGGTAACCGGTGAACGGCCTCATTAAGCCTCGGTCGCAGCCAAATATTTTTTCACTCCCAGTATTTCTGTCCCAGTATTATTAGATTTGTGAAAATTACGCGCCCGCCGTTGTGAATCACTTGTTTGCTCAGGAAGCTTATGATAGGCCATTATTCTTTTATTCAAAACTTTATTTTATTTAGTTCTGCCGTTATATTTGTCACTTTCACAACTCGACGCTTTTCATCGTTGATTTTATTACTTTTTCAAATTTAAATATTTTTCGGTCAATAACTTTTCTATTCCTGCGCAACTTCTTAAAATATAAGTGTTACAAAATAGCAACATCGTTAAATCGCAGTAAAAGGAAGCTAGGAAGTTAATCCTGAAATCCTGTTATTCTAGTACAAATAATAACCTCAAACCTAAGAACAGATAATAAATTATACTGCGTTGACAGGTGTCAGTGATTGATTTCTTAACTGCCTTTTACTATAAATTGGTAACAGTTATAACATACAGCGCCATCTAGGCGTTTACTCGCAACTTTACGTTCCATGAATGAAGTGTTTCTTACGTTACGTTCCTCGTCCGAGGCGAGGTCGAAGTCACGGTGCGGCCGAAGTTTTATTAGTTCCAAGCTCTTTCGATAGATGTCGCTTATCATATTTAATACTTTTATGTCCATATTGTAATTGTTGGGATGCTAATAATTCTTATTGATTTTAATATAATTATTATGTCAATTTTTAACTTAAATGACTTGTCATAGCAAAACTATCCCTTAGTGATTGCTTATCTTCATTAGCGTTATCGATCCAATGGGTAGTCCAGGTCGTTATCTGCTGCAGCCTGTGACGTCACGGGTGCAACGACCGCTGCACCGGGCTGCGTCGCCGCCCGCCCACGCTGCGTGAAAACACCAATGTCATTTGCAAAATAATCCTTGAACACGTCTAGACTCAGCGCTGCCCGAACGCTCTTCCAAATTTGAAATTTGATTTACGTGTTGCATTCGTGTTTTGTGCCAGTGTCTTTAGTAAAAAGAGGTCGATTACCCAGAGATCGAACTCTTTCCTTTTAACGATAAACTATTTATAGTCAAGAACATTTGCATATTTGAAGTTAGTGTGATATATAATTTCGCGTTTCATAAACATTATAGCGCTCGTTGCCAATTCTAGTTACCGTTTTCAATGCGAAACATATGGCGGGAGAACGCATTCCTGTGCGAACTTTCTGGATTCACTCAGTCCGAGCATAATATTCAAAGGGAAGCCTGTGTTTCGACAATACTGCTTTCAATTTTGAATCTGTGATTGATTCTTGCCAGTTGCAACAATGACCGGTGAGTGCGTTCCAAATTTGTAAAATTTCAAATATAGAAATCTACTTTCATTTTTGATAAAAATAAACATATTAGTTGAAACCTGTTTCAGTTAGACTATTTCCAATGACTACCAAATACTGATATCATATTTTTTAAGCTGATTTAGATATACTTACCAATTTATAGTCTACTCTACGCTCTTCGTTCTTATCTTGGAAAGAGGTACCGGTTAGTAACAATAAGTACTTTATATGCTTATTAAATAGTCTTATAATAGACCCTTTTGGTAGTAGTCAAAGAACAACTTAAGTTTATGACGGCTACATAATTATTTTATCACTGTTACTTATTTGGCTTTTACAACGTAGAACTAACCTTGATACTTTTACGAGTCGACAGCCGAAAATAGACATTGCTAATACTTGGTATTTAATGCTGTTCCGGTATTAGATTCTGGAGAGCTAACGTCATGTTTCAATAGTGTACCTATGGAACAGTTTATAGATTTACCGTTGAAGTGAAGTAGTTACAATATCGTTATTGGCTTGCTTCAAATTGCTTTCACTTGGACGTCATAAAAATAACCAGGTCGATAGGAAGCGTTTATCAAAAAGTTTTTTTTGTATGAATTTATAGGAAGTTGGTCAAAAAGATCACTAATTTGGCCATCTGTACCAGCTATGCTATAGCAAGTCGATTCTGATGACTCATTTCTTTATAAATTGTTATACGTCCTCGTAAAGTTATGGAAATGTAATCGCATACCACCGCCCCGAAGAAGTGATGTGCCGTTTTATACATCTCATAGGAAGTAATACCTACACATTAATTTCTGTTATAGCTGCCGTCTGTGATGGCCTTTATATTTCAGACAAGGCGCCGATTTCTTTTTCTCACTCAGGTCCAAATCCAAAAGGCAGTATGCTCATATGAACTTCATACTCAGAACCTGCCTTTTCGTACTGTCACTGTCGAGACCTGTCCGCTGATACAAGTATATCTCAATCATAAACCTAATGGAGTCAACATTTGTCAGTCCCACTGTCACTCCTTGTTTGGACAGCAAAGTTGTTTCTAGATATTTATATTACTGGATAGCCTGGGTAAGTTTACCGTGGACCGTGGTAGGAAAGACATGGATGGGTTCTTCGGAATGTTTAGATTATAATATTTCAAAATCTACTAGCACGATCATTTGTAATAACTCGGCCTTCCAACTGCCTTTTATTCTCGATTATATTTTTGGATTATTCAGATTTTATAAAATATTTCATGTGATCGGAAAACGAATGCACTATTTGCAACAATTAAAAGGCTACGCAATTTCATCAACAACCATCACTTCATCATCAAGTAACAATTAAAAAAACGCACGCAAAAAAAAACATATACATTTATGGTGTCTATGATTTGTCAAGACCTTGTGAGTAGCACTCATAGCCTCATAGAGGCCATAGACAATTTGTAAGGGTGCGGCCTACTCGTGGCCAGTCGGGATTTTGTTTTTAACTATTATTCGCTCCGGGGTACGCAGAGCTTAACCTTACAAGGTAAGCTGTCCTGTTCTGGCACACTTCCCAAGACACTTCCCTTCCTCGTAAGTCATGATCCCGAAGCGAATAATAGTTAAAAAAGCAAGCTTTGAAATCCCGACTGCTGCTAACCAACTTTAAATCGTTATAAATCCTTAATGATCATTCAAAATGAAAAATGATGAAATAAATCTAAAGACGATTTTTAAATCCCTATTCAATGATACCCCACTTGTCATACTTGGTCAACTATGTTTTTTTAATTTGCACAGTATGGCGTCTAGTTGCCGCCATATTGAATTTACATTACTGTCATATCTTCAGTGACACTCACCAGATTAAGACAAATCGATTGGCATAAGAATCATCAAAATCGGACAACGGGTTTAGTTTTTATAGTGACACAAAGGAACAAACATACATATATAGGCTGTGAAACACATTACCCTCCTCCTTCGGTAGTCGGGTAAAAACGAAATCCCGACTGGCGACGAGTAGGACGCAGCCTTACAATTTGTATATGGCCTCTATGAGGCTATAACACTCATAAGGTCTTGACAAATCATAGACACCATAAAAGGTATATGTTTTTTTTGCGAGCGTTTTCTTAATTGTTACTTGATGATGAAGTGATGGATGGTTGTTGATGAAATTGCGTAGCCTTCCTTTTAATTGTTGCAAATCGTGCATTCGTTTTCCGATTACATGATATATTTCCTACACAGAATCTCTGATATCCACACAATCTGTAATAACTTTTCGCCTTTTCTGACTACCAATCCAAACATATCTCCAGCATTCTCGCACAATAATTGCGTTTTCTCGTCATAACCATTGAATGACGATGTAAAAACAAGCACCAAATCAAGACGTAGCGAGTGGTTTAGCTAATGGCCTGCCGTGTGACTTGACAGCTTTCTCAGCGTCCCACGTGCGAGTTACTGACGGGTTTAGAATAAAGCTTTATCTAATGATGATGATGATAATTTAGCTCAGACTGCGTAGTTGTACACTCGTTAATAGTTCCCTAACTATACAATTCTTTATAGCTCGGCATTTGGGCAAAAATAGGATCCTGTAGTCAACAGCGCCCTTTTGTTTTCTAACTCTTTTTACCAAACTGTACCAAGGGTTATTTTTTTATGTGAAAATGGAGGGAGGAAAATATAAGATTTGGTTTTAAATCTGAATTTAAGACTTTAGTGGTACTAGTGGTAGGATCTTGTAGGAGTGGTAGAATCTTGTGCAGGGTCCGTCTGGATCTCTACCACCGTCTTACTCTTTAACCTAACGCCAAGCAGCAGTGTTCGCATTTTTGTGTCCCGGTATAGGGATAAGACACCCATGAAATTACTAGCAAAGAAGCATTCCATCTTAGTCGTCAGGGTTGGCAACCCATTTGGAGTCTTACGATTCCAGTCTTGAGATTTTAGTCGTAAGAAGTCAAATTTCTATGGGCCTTAGATCCTATTTACCATCAGGTGAGCCTATTTAATTTCATAAAAAAACAACATACATTTTTACACCAGTAAACTAAGCTTGAATCTTAGATTTATCTTTATGCTGCTAATGGCATAAGTATACTATAACCTCTCTCTCGATGGACGTGTCACATGGCAGCGTTGAAGGTAAAGAGAAGCGAGTTTCAGAGCACTTGCCAGACGGGCTGATGACGCAGGGACTGTGAATAGTTCCGACACGCACGAGATATGCACGAGACCGTGAAGGTAGGCGTAGCGGCCCAACGCCATTTAATTACGGTTTCGGTGCCTAGAAAAAAAAACTCCTTTTTCTAAAAAAATAATTTCAACGTGCAGTGCGTTTTTAAATTGCCTGCCTTCGCGTCTTGTCTTGCCTTGTTTTCACATTTCACTACCAGCTTCCTATTTCACCATCCTATGACAGATGGCATTTCAGGTTACATAGCGCAAATTACATGAAGTCCAGTGACGTGAGACCTTGTAAACTTTGCAATGTATACCGAATTGTCACGTCACCTATCCTTATCAGGATGGTGAAGTATGGGGCTGGTGGTCTGTGTGCTCGTTTGCCTTCTCCATACCGCACATCTTCGTGTATTATGCCGTGCTCGTTTGCTTTCTCCATACCACACATGCATACATCTTCATTTATTATTATAAGATTCTTTAAGGACTACTTACGGCATAAGAAAGAACTAGCTATTTAAAAAACCGGTCAAGTGCGAGTCGGACTCGCGCACCGAGGGTTCCGTATTTGAGATAATATGCTTGGTAATCGCAAAAGAAAGTACTCATTTTGGTATGAACTTTATTTTTTATGCAATAAGGTCCATTTTAACTAGCCTACATTTTTAAAACAGGTTTTCAAAGTTTTTTGTTTATTTCTCAAAAACTGTAAATAATTAACACTTCATTTTATTTTTCCCATAAAATATAAACAATTACCTATACAACACGATTTTTTCTGATTTTTAGATTAATAAACTTCGGAGATAAGGGGGGGAACGGTCATTTTTTTCACATTTTTGGCTATAAATCAAAAAGTGCATAAAAGAAAACTAAAAAAAAAATGCTTTTGAAATGTACAAATTGAGCCCTTTCATATGACACCCCATTTGCTATAATCGAACCACTTTCATTTTTTAATCCCCCATTCTAGACCCCTTTTGAACTATTTATAAAATTAATTTCATTTTTTTTTTACTAAAAACAGATAAGGGCAAGCAAGTTGTACAATTATGCCAAATTTCAAGTTGATAGCTTTTATAGTTGCTGAGAAAACCTGCTGTGACATACAGACAGACAGACAACGAACTCTCACCACAAGGGTTCCTTTTTTACCATTTTGGTACGAAACCCTAAAATTGGTTTTGCTTCGAATCGCATGGCCTCGTCAAAAAATGACTTAATGATGCGAAGACACCCTATTAGTCGTTTTGGCACATAATATTCCACTTAATATAACCCATGCAATTTGTTCACGTCTCTTTAATTAGGTGAAAAACTTCGTCGCCGGATCCGCTTCGCTCTTTTAAGGAAACGCTGTGATACTTCTCAGTTTTTGTAGCTTTTAGCGTGTTAGTAAGGTGAACATGGGCTCTATCTGACTCAGCAAATCCGTATCGCTTTTGACATGTTGTGGTATTGTTTTTAATTCGGCCGCCATTACTGTCAAGTAAATCAAAACATCAAACCAAAAATCTTTTATTCGGTGTCAAGAAAGAACATAACGACAGCGTTTTTTGTCATCATTCGACCATTACTAAAGACACTGGTTTCGTAGTCTTTTAATTTCTTCTTTTTTAATGTCAATGTTATAGCAATACTATAACATGTCAAAAACAATATTGTTTTCCGAGTAGAACAGAGCCCCCCGCTCCGTGCCGCTTCTGCCGGGCCAAATTTCGTTAATTCTATCAAATTAAACAGTCAATCTTATTAAACATGGGTATAAATGGTCAAAATCTGCAAAAATATGTACACCTCATTTTTATTGCCATTGTAATAAGGTCTGTGTTTTAAAAACCAGGAACAAAATGCTCACGCTCAACACACATACAACCTTACCGTAAAATACTTGTATTATGAGCGAGAGTATTTGTTCCTGAGGCTGCGCTCAGGCTGAGGATGTCCTGTCGCTAGCTTCGTAGACAGGATCACTAGGTACCAACTAGGCTAAACGCAACGTTATGTTTAGTAAACATTGTTTACGCAATACTTTAATTACAGTCTTGCAGATAATGTCAAGAACCACCAACGGTCTTGTTGTCTCGACGAGCATCCATTATATTTAATGACTTGATTCTTGTTACCGCTAAATAACAACACAGCCGAACGAAACCCCTCATCATGTAATGTATATTTGCGGATTACGTAATTGCTGTTGTTAAAATGGTATTATCCGGTAGATACAGCATTACATTGTTGTTTGCAGAGTTTTGTAAGTAAACTTAATATGGCATATTTCGTATGAGAATTATAGTGATTATAATAAACTTTCAATTTTCCACCACCTGAGGCCCTACTTTGGATATCGAAGTTCGACGTTACGTTAGCTCCATCCCTGTATAACTCGTCATTGGAGTCACCTTCGATATATCTGGTGCAAAAAATACATTGTAGACATTAAAAAATATTTTTTCCATTTACATTGACGATTCACCGGTGTTTCTAGTTTCTACAGTAGTGGTTATGAAGAGACGATGCGATTCAGTCCAGGTTACCTTTTTGTGATGTCATAAGATTTTGTGCATTTTGGGTTACGATTGCGATTTTCTTATGTATGTTATCGCTAAAATCTGAGATGAGATAAGATCCGAAGAATCTGGCAAATTACAAAGTAAATATCACTAAGTTCGGTCCCGAAAATCCCTAGAATCCAATCTAGGGACTTTCAGGACCAAACTTAGTGACATAAATAATGAAGTCGCATAGTAATCGGAGTGTTGCACCGCTGATTAAACGGATATTTTAATGATTATAATTTGTGTAGAAATAGTGTTGTTAGGTTAGGGTGGTAGGCAGTGTGCAGGGTCCGTCCGAATAGCTACCACCATCTTACACACTAACTTACCGCCAAACAGCAATTTTCACATTGTTATGCTCCGGTGTAAGCGTGAGACAGCCGCTAGAACGACTCACTTAGAGGCATGGCATTCCATCTTAGAACACGTTGGACGCTGACGGAACAGTGTGACTCAACACAATGGAAACTTACGTATGATAATCCCGCTTTGCATTTTGCCATACTCAGCCATGGCTCCAGTAAATTGGACCGTAACTTCAGCCTCGCGTAAATCCTTAACAATTGGCCATAAATTCGGAGTATCAGTCAGCGATCAGTTGGAGACAATGCGGTGGTTCACCGTTGATTTATCCTAAGTCTACCTTATGGAATTTATAAAACTCTATCTTTATAGAAGGTAATAAGGTGCACATTGAGTGTGTTCAGAAGAACACATAGTATGAAATGAGATTTAGGTAGTGGATGGCTAGAACAAAGGATCAATTGCTCAACGCATCGGCGGATCGGTTTTATTAATGAAGTTGGCTTCGGAGGTCTCAGCGGGTAATTAATTAATCGGGCCATGGGAATCTGCATAGTTTTGTTTTGTTCACGGTTTTTGGATTTGGAGGTTAATAGGTAGGTAAGTTTCTGACAACAAGTTATTTTTGAGGTGAAGTGAAGTTGCTGACTATACTTTTTTTAGCACAGTCATCATTCGATTCTCGAGATCAAGCTCGTTTTGGTCCACGTTAAAACTACAGCGGAGATAGTCCTGCCTTGTGACTTCATCATAAAATCATTATGTCAACTCTTAGACACATAATATTGCATCGTTATCTGATATACATATTATGTACCTATTCCAAATTTCAGAACACTGTTCAGTTCAAAACTGACTTGCAAGATTTGAACCTTACATACGTACAAACATAAATGCTGATTGCCTTAATCATAACCCCCTTATTCTTCGCCATAGTCAGGTAAAAATGGCACGTAACGTAACCATGACAATATTTCTATCGAGCTATCGAACTCATACGAGCAAGTCTAAGCTGCCTAATTGAGAATGCACGCCTTAAAATATTGTTTGTATGCTCTGACGGATTATTAATTCGTCCGTCAAATCGAAAAGTTAGTCCTTAAGAGAATAACATAGATAGGTAAGTACTTGGCACATCTTACCATAATAATTTTTACTACGTCGTTCTTGTCGTTTCACTTTGTAAACATTATGTGTAGATACTGGCTCCATAGGTCTCGGTCAATCCCATTTGGGCTTCGCCTCATCCCGAATAAGTGCCATTTACATTTTTTATTCGTGTGAAAATCGTCCCAAACCACTCAAGCTATTTAAAACCTATTTGAACCCTTTCAATTCCGGCAATATTGATAAACTAGACCCTTAATTACTATTAAAAGAATTTGATCCATTCAATACGACGATTCCCAAATTCGATACGAATTGAAGGCCATATGGAGTCACGTGGCATTGAAAATACAATATGTAGATACAGTGATTTTCTTCGGCTCATTTTAACGGTCGTCACTCCGATTTGAAGGAATGTTGTTAATTGATTAGGTTAATCAGGTTTTAGATACATGTGACAGTTTTAGTTGTATCGGGTAATTTCTGATGCTGTGACATTAGATTAGTTTGTTTGACACTTGTGTTGACATCAATACAGCCGGTTGGAAAATATTTGGCTTGTTGAACTTAGATTGTATATTGGAATTATATTAATAATAGTACCTGGAAGACCGAGCGTCGCTCGGGTTGAAGACGAAATTTCCCGAAGATGACAACTTGACAGATCGATTTTTCGCCCCCATAAACCCCTATATTTCAAATTTGATCGAAATCGTTGGAGCCGTTTCCGAGATTCAGATTATATATATATACAAGAATTGCTCGTTTAAAGGTATTAGATAATAATATTCAAATTGATGTCAGTAAATTATGTATTATAAAACGTCCTTTTGTGGTCAACTGTACCAAAAAGGACCCTATGGCATGTGTATATTATAACGCCAACAGCGTTAGAAAAGTCTAATTTTATTTCATCAACCACATATGGAAAATATACAATACACTTCAAACGTACTTCCCGCAAAGCCTAAACCAATTACCATAATCAGCTTAGAACATTCTTTATTGAATACAAATGCCCCATTAACTCCATTTACGAACTCAGACGGCTTGTCGAACGATATAATTTACGAATAGAAAACACCCGAAGATGTGGGAAACACATTTCATTGCTCTTAACGACAACGGCGCGGCGGGGCCCAAAAGTTACTACCTCACATTCAAGTTACCAAAAATAGCGGTCGCCCACTCACCGGGAAGTGGACACTAATTAAGTTTAGATAATGATAATTATTATTGTTTATTGCGAGACCTACCGAGGGCCTTTGTGGCCGAAGACATTATGTTTGCTTTATGCTCTGGTGGACACGGAATGGGTATTGACCACATTAGATGCGGCTTCTATGTGTAGCTATCATTAGTGGTTTAATAGCTTGGCGTGGATTTAACAGCGTCTGTTTACGGAATACGAAACTTTAAATTCGGTTTGGTTACGGTTAGGTCATCGATCTCGGTTCCTGAGGGGGGTTTAAAAAACATCCGTAGTGAATTAGCAACCATTAGGTCATCAATTATGATGATTTCGCGGCCGCTTGAACCGCAGCAGTAACCAATTGCGAGTGAGTCGGCTCAGTCCCAGTAGTTCGGAGCGCTAGGAAGCAGGCGCGGCTACATTCCGCGATCGGCCGCGTCCTGCATTCGCGGTGCTTCCGAGAACGCCGGCCCGCTAGCGACCTTCCCTGGACACTCGTCGCCGGCCGATACGTTTATCGCCCACACGCCCCCGTTAACGCGATTCCGCACCACAATGAGCCGAAGATCATTCGAAGCCGTCCCACAGAATGCTGCGAGAGCCGCACGCGCGCCGCCTAGAGCGACCGGCCGCGGCCAGTCGCAACCACGACAGCCGGCCGACCACGCCGCTGCAGCGCGCGCGGAACGTTCCATCTTGAAAAACGTTAGATATAAATGCTAGATTCCCAGTTTTGACAGTGCGGTGTCGTTAGACACGGTGAATCGATTGGCAACGGTCAGTGACGCGGGCAGCGCGGGCGCGCGACTAATCCGACAAATTGTGTCCGCTTGTTCCACCGTGAGCTGGTGTCCCAAACGTCCCTAACAATAATGTAGTAATTAGAGCGTGGACGTAAAAATAACTGCACCCACTCGCGGTGCGCGTGCGACGCGAACTCCAAACGTTATTGTTGCCGAGTCAAAACACGCCGACGCTGTTTTAAAAACAATACGTCTTGTGTTTTTGAGGTTCTTGAATAGTTTGTTCATAGATAACGTCCGTGACGATGGCATTTAGGGACCTTTGTTCTGCGGTGTCGCAGCACTCTTTGTTGGCAGCACCAAATGTCAACAGTCAATCAAAAGCACGTGGAGCGTGGTGCGCCGACGCCGCGCATCGGTGTTAATTGCCTATAAATAAAGCTGGGCTAACACCGACCAGTGCGAACAGACCCGCGATCCTCTTAAATGCGGGAACATCCCGCCACGCCTGCTTAGATTCTTAACCCGATCATTGAGCAATATAGATCTGTTTAGCGTGGTCCTATTAAAATCGAAATTGCCACTATTGTGTAAAGCTGCCATAAGACGCTCAGTTTGGATACATTTTAATGCGGTTTCAATTTGCGGAAAACATGTGGACGTAAATACATATCAAACACTAATCCTAATTCCTATTAAGTAATTCTGTTGCTAGGCACAACTCGGAACTTATCTGGTAAACGCCTATTATTATTTGTTATTAATGAAGTACCTCCAATATTATGTCGCTCTACGCCTTATAGACCTATTATACCTACTGTATCAGACTCACTGAGTAACAAACATTCTTATTTCTTTGAATATATTCTTACTATTTCTGTTATTAGTTATCATCTTACGGGTTTTATAGTATCTATCTCACACCACACCATATCAATCAAATGACGGCCTTCTCTGCAAGGTGTGAAAATTTGACGTGTCCCGTCAATTAAATCAACACCTGTTTTTGCATTATTCAATGAGCATCATGCATTAGATTAAGATTTGTGACATGGATTATCTTTGTGTTGTGTAGCCCTTTAGCAAGTCAGGCATTGACAGTGTCTCGGTCAACGGTGGTTGTTCGGTGTATGCCAAAGTTTATTCCAGACTTGGTCACAGTCACAAAATTTAAAAGTTCCGTGAATGGTTCTAACGGAATGTTTTTAAAATTGAGTCAAAACCGACCCTTCCCCGGCGTGGCGGCTGCGACCTTCAGTGTTCCCTCATAGATCTACTTAAATATTAAACCCAACCTCGTAAAATACAGGAAGTCGTCCAAGGTTCAATTGAAAAAGGGTGTCAGTTTATACCATTAATCAAAGTCCATAAAGACTTTAATTGTTATAAGACACTACGCTGCATGACACAATATAAAGCAAAATCTGTGAACAGACAATCATCAGTGAGTTACGGAGTTACGTGCCATACAATTTTCTTGTACATCTCCGCGTGGGTGCTAACCCGATTAAGCCTACACTGTAATTATACAAACAAAGCCGACCTTCCGCCAGCATATCGTCTGTCAGTCTTAATTGTCACATCGCACCTTCTGTAGCGAAATGGTATATTAGTACTGAACTAACGGTTTATCTTAAAATCTTCCCTATCTCCGTTGCTGGATGTAGGCTTTCTTCTAAACTCCTGGCGTTCGCTAGAACGGCCTCAAGAAATGTTAAGCATGTGTATATTGTTATTTATTAGCTTAATGATTCGTATGTATATCTATGGAAGCTAAATCTATTCATATCGTTCAGTGAATATATTGGTCTCTCATGGACGTGACTGACCTTTATTTATCTACGTATAAATATTCCGTTCCCAAACATCTCTAGAAGTATCAAAATTAGTTAAGGCAGAAAAGGTGTTTGTATGGTACTATTGTTCCGTCAATTTGACTAGACGCCTGTCATGTTCAAGATTGAAAGCTATTTGTTTCTGTTCGCTATTGATTAACCATAAAACACTTCTCTGACTTGCAGTTAGAGACAATCGGTATCTATCTCGTAAAGCCACTACTTGTTGTTTATTCATAGTATTTTCATTGTCACGCGCAAATTCTTAACTAAATTGCATGCCATGTGCGTTTCAAGTGCAGTTTGCTGCACTTACAACTGTTACATTAATAGTGATACAAATAAGCATACTTGTATCTTAATCAACTACATGTTTTGCGACAGACATCTTTATTTTGGTGAAGATGTATTTACATTTCTGCAAATACATCTGTTACCTGTATAGTCCTCAAATTTGTCACTGTTTTTTTTTTGTTATCGGTTGTCACAAAAGTCATTTTGCGTTTTCGTAATCCCATCACATTGTTCAATAGTCGCTATGGAAAACGTGTTAATAGCATTTTTTAAATACCAAGTTGTGTGGAAGTTTCTTTGCAGTGACACATTTATTTCTCTTTCCCGCCACACATAAAACTGTTTCTAAAACTACTATTGCGCGGTAAATCAAAGTGATCTGGGGCAACATCTGTTTATTGTTGATTCGAAAAGCAGGTTTTTCAAAAAAAATAGGTCACTGGGAAATTCCCCGTTATATGCATTGTAAGTCCCTAGCAGAAATCTCGTGCTCTCATTAAACTTAATTCGGTTTTTGTCGTAGCATATTGCATGTGCGTGTGTTCGTACAACGGACGTCGCCTACATCGCATATGCAGCCTTTTCTTCATTTTTTTTTTCAATTCTTATTTCACTGTTTTTACCTCTACCTCTAATCCCTGTACATGTTCAATTGCCAATTTCCACGGCCCAGTGGACCGAGCGACATAAAACCTTGTCAGCGTTTGTCTTCCGGTGATTACACTAATCGGATGAGATGAAACAATTATAGAGACAATCTCGATACACGCCTTTAAAAATTAACTAAGTGCATAGATACGGAAATTATCTGCAAACCTTTTATGTGTAGATGATTGTATAATTTGTATGGGTAGCATTGGGTAAATAAAAGACGGCACCATAATATTAAAAATGTATACTTTGTCATCTTTGCCTCTGTAGTTAAGTACTAGACAGTCCTATACCGCATGACTTCCATTCGTCATAGAAAACTTATTAAATTCCCTAAAAAAAATCGGCCAAAAATACTGGAAGCACGAGACTTTCCGAGGTATCACAAATGATTTGTTAGATCATTTTCACAAAAGCATTTTTTCATAGTAGCGAATTTTCACATCGCGTTCTTTCATAATAGCGAATTTTCACGTCGCGTTATTTCATAGTAGCGAATTTTCACATAGCGTTCTTTCATGATTGCAAATTTAATTATTCGTCTTTCTTCATGTAGCGATTTTACATAAAGCGTTTTATAATGTTCGCGTTTATTTTCTTCCCATATTTTACTAGTAGATTGTTTTATTACTCGCATTTCTTCCCAACCTAATTTGACAGAGTCGACGGAGCTCCGCACAGCGGAGCTCCTATTTCTAGGTTGTTTTGGCCCTCCGGGCCTGATATAAAAACGAACCTAACCTAACCTACCTATGTATTACGATGTAATTACTAAAGAAAATTGGGAACGGAAAAAATACGAATAGTAAATTCACCGAACAATAAATAACGCTATACGAAAAAACGCTACATGAAGGAATACAAGTAATTAAATTTGCGATCATGAAAGAACGCTATGTGAAAATTCGCTGCTATGAAAATACGCGATGTGAAAATTTGCGATCATGAAAGAACGTTATGTGAAAATTCGCTACTATGAAAAAAATCTTTTGTGAAAGTGATCTAACAAACCGTCTCTACAGTGTAATAAAAGAACCAAAAACATGCGACAGCAGAGGGCCAAGAAACGTCGATTACTTATTTATTATATGCGAGGACAGGAATAGGTGTGAAGCCTGAATGTCAGCTAACGAGCAGTCGTTATTCTATTCGACTATAGAGCATAATTCTGAAAGCGACTAAGAATGGGCCTTGAACTTCTCTCATGGACGTTTGTTACAGCATAACATTGATCGTGAACGCCTTCATGCTTCATGGTATTCGTTAGGTTTTATGAATAAGGTTTTAGTGGGCTAAAGTTCTGTAGAATATGATTCCAATTTCTCCTAAGTAGCTTTTAGAGAACATAACGAACTAATCTGACCTAATATCGCATAAAAATATATAACAGCATAAGTGAGCATTTCTTATTGGTAAACCTTCGAGTAGATATGAACCCCTGCACTTGTGCCGATAGCACTCACATTTTTCTCGATTTAGGCAATAACTTCTGGTTCAGGGCAGGTATTGCCTAGTGGGACTTGGGACCACTACACTAGGTAGTTGAAAAGTATAAGGTACCCTGTTTCTTTTAATAAAAGAAATTTATTTATCCCTTAACGTAAACCAATTGTCACAAAAAAAAACCTATAGAAATCCGATCATTCATTCTGACGCTTCTCTACCACAGACAGCAGACAGGAAGAGGGTTCATAGGTTCATACTATAAACACGTGGTTTATGGTTCGTGATTCTTTTGTCGGGAAACATGAGACGACGATGCGCTGACTCCTTGACGAAACCGTCAACGGTGACTCCAGAGTTTTTTATACATTGATGATGTGATCCCAGCACACGGTAGCTTTTAATTTATTTTATTACGTAGCCTTGATCCTAGACTTCGTCCGAATTGTTTTTCTGCGGGTCATTGTTCCCGCGGAACTGATTTAATTTTACGGTATAAAAACCGGGCAAGAGCATGTCGGACCATGCTCAGTGTAGGGTTCCGAAGCCGTTACTACAAACAAATTAGACCTCGCGACAAACTTAACTTTACCGTTGGAAAACTGTTATCCCCATACATCGACATAGGTCGCGGTCAGTTTACCAAAACCGCAAATAACTTTTCGGTAGGTATAAACATATTAAACCGTTTGTAACTCAAGGACCAATGAAGCCTACTTAGTTGTGATAGTTTTCCTATTAAATTCATTATACGTGCTTTCAATTAAGATATTTTTCTGTTTTTTTGTATTTGTAGTTTTGGCGGGGTAGACGAGAAAAAAAATACATCCCCAAGTTACGTGTACACTAAAAAAAAATATTTTCAACATTTTATTTTACCTGTTTGTTGGCGTGACTAATATGTATATTCATGCTAAATTACAGCTTTATAGTACTAAGAGTTTCTGAGCTAGGCTGCGGACGGACAGACGGATGGCGAAACTATAAGGGTTCCTAGTTTGACTACGGAACCCTAAAAAGTAACTCTTTTCAATGTAATCTCAGCAAGAAATTACGTTAAGTCATTGTTCCATCTTAAATAATGAACTAGACAAAGCAAACGCTTTTGCATTTATAATAAATATCATATAAGAGTATTTTTTTTCAGTTTCAGACAGGAGTCCGTAGACAACCTCTTAATAATCAAACATCTCTGACTGTAGCAGGTTATGTATTTCGTAACAATGTGGCTCGCGTTAACTATAGCAATATGGTTTACCACTGTAACAGTAAACGTGGCCTGTGGTCACCGAGAAGCTATTTTAAGCCCAGCAACCAAACCCAAATTTGTACTGTTTCCACAGTTTGCGTCTCGTGTAAAAATAGCATGTGTACAGTTTTTTGCCTATTCGCACAGTTTACTACCGTGAGACCTTCGACTGCCTATTTCCACCCACGGGCAGACGCCTACATGACAACAACAATAACAATAAATGACGAATTACCCGTATCCACCATACTAATAATAGGCATTTTCAAGATCTATAGATAAGAATCCAATCTCACATCGAATGGTGCCCAAGTCTATCAGCAGTCAGCTCCTTTAGTCAATCTATTGGCTGGGTGTTGTCAAAGTTACTTTCTGTTTATTATTCAGCTCTTTGCGGTGTTAACTGATATCTTCATTGAACTTTATTACAGTTTACATAATAAAAGTTGCTAACGCGTTTGACCCGAGTTGTTAATGCGTACACATTTATTTTCGTAACTGTGACATGAACATATTTAAACATGACAAATAGCTCGCAATTATTCTGATTATGGGATTAGTTGCATTATTAAAAGTGGGGCGTGTTTTACTATCTATCGTTATTTATTTGTATTTGATATGTAGCGATGAGTATACATGTTTTCCTCGAGGCATCGAGTTGAGGGCGGCGCGCCCGCCCACGCCGCGCGGACCATACAAACTAGTCGTTTACATAACACTCGTGACTCGGCCCTTTAGCCAACACTAATAGAGTTTTTCTCGACTGTAAAGTAAGTCAACAGGTTAATGAAGTCCAAAATCCGTTGCGAAACGGAGCGGAAGTGACCACCTGACGGGAATAGCACCGCGTAACGTCGCCAGCTCCCAGTGCGAGCGCGCTATCACCCGTCGGCGCCCGCGCGATAACCCTGCCTATCACACGCGAAAATAACCCAGTCTTCTCCTAGCCGTGGTCCGGCCACGACTGCCCGCGTCTCCGACCCGCTGCGCCTTTTATACCCCACGGCAGAGGGATGGCGTCCGTGCGCACGCGCTCCGCATCCCCCAAATCCGTCTCCTTCTCCCCCGTGCTAGAGAGGAAGTACAGCATCGACCGAGCGCCTACGAACCCGCCCGAACTCAAGTCTCAAGACTGGAGGAAGTACTTTAACGACTTCAGCGCGTACCTCGGTAAGTAGGCTAGCCCGAGTGCATCAAGGAGTTGGAGTAATCGGATGAGTCAGGTCGCTTTTATTTTGCGGCCTTGTGCTATATCGGTAGCGTGTTAGTGGACCGTTCGGGCACCGACTCAATAAACAAACCTTGCGCAATTCCAATGCTTTTGCTGAGCTTTCTGTTCGACTTTATCTATTTACTGATGGCATCTAGAGTGCCTCTCGCCGGCCACTTCAATCCAATGGTTTTAAGTCAGAATGAGGCCAACAAGCCTACGAACGAAAGATTTGTGAGGTTCTTCCGCTATTATTAGTGTCTATTTAGTCTGCCAATTAGTATGGCTAAAGACATTATTCACGTCTGTTAACAAAACCCTTGAAATTGTCGGTGATTCTTGCCAATTTGCCTCATTTTCTGAGACTAGTTATTCCTCAAGGCATAATACTTGTATATTGTTTCCGCTGTTTATACTGCCTCGTTAAACAACTTTGTGTTACTTCGTTTTTGAAGTCCTGAATCCTGAAGCGGCACTGGGTCCGCGTGTGGGCCACGGCTCCTCACATAGTGAAATAAGGTCTATGCCCAACAGTGGTTATATCCCGAACCGAACGGGGCGGTTAGCATAGGTACCGAACAATGGGTGGCTGCACCTCTCCCAACTGGGTGCTGGAGTATACATACCAGGTGGTTGCAGGTGCAAAAGGTCGGCTATCTATCTATCATATCTGAATTTAACAATTTAATTTCGAACAAAATTTTAACTCTAGATTGGCTCATCCAGTGTTCATTAAACTCAAAGATAAAACCTCATTGAAATAAATAGTTTCACTAGAGAGATGGCTATAAGCATCCCTGTTTAAAGGGTTGGGGTGGAAAGAACGCCGAAGTTAGGTACAGTACTGACGTCTTGGACCAATTTTAAACGATATATCAACATCCCTTCTAATCACATCCCATCTCCGGCCAAACGGATTTGTACCGCATCGTTAATTTAGGTAAATGCTGTTACAAAATATACGTAATAGATGTTCTAAAATTTCGTAACTTTTCGGACCCCTAATAAAAAACTTTTGCCCACCCTTAGTGTAGGGGAATGTAAAGATGGGCCATACGATGCTCAACGCGCCTCGGTTGACCAAGGCACTGTCCGTGCGTGGTGTCAGTGCGCAGATAACCTTGCGGTTTCCTATCTTGAACTTACTTCACCATTTTAGTTAAACACAATGTAATTTGTATACGCAATTATATTTTACTAATCTTGACCCGATATACTTTGTTAGCTCTTAAAAGGTGCTTCGGGTTTGTACTTTTCTCTCACTCGCTCTCACACACTCTTATAAGGAGCAAGTGAGAGAGAAGTACAAACCCGAAGCACTTTCTAAGTGCTCACAGACAGTTTGTGTTTGATACCGAAGTTGAAAGGAATTTAAAAAATATCCAAGATTTAGGAAAGTGTAAAATTAATTAGTCAGCATTTAGTTTTTGCAAATATCCTCCGGAATCATTATTAGACGATAAATATATTTGACATTAAAAACCCTGTGTCATACGCATTAAATATTACGTGAGCCGAATTGCCGAATTGTTTGAATTTTGAAGCCTCAAATTTGATGGCCGTTGATGGTTCATAGGTAAATACCATTATAATGGTGCTCCTCGATACATAATATATACTCAGAAAATTAAAAAAACAATGAATCTAAGTACTCCAAATTAGTAAGGAGTTCCGTTAATTTTGCATGGATCTACTGATAAAAAAAACGGTCAAGTGCGAGTCGGACTCGCCCACCGAGGGTCCCGTATTTAAGATAATATGCTTGTTAACCGCAACAGAAAATACTCATTTAGTTATGAACTTTATTTTCTATGCCATAAGGTCTATTTTGACTAGCCTAAATTTTAATACAGATTTTCAAAGTTTGTTATCTCTCAAAAACTTTAAATAATAAACACTTCATTTTATTTTTCCCATGAAATATAAGTAATTACCTATACGTCAGGATTTTTCAACTTCGGAGATAATTATTTTGTGATTTTTTGGCTATAAATCAAAAATATACATCACAGAAAATGAAAAAAAAAACGTTTTTAAATGTGTAGATTAAGCCCTTTCATACGACACCCTATTTGCTACGAGTATAATCAAACCACTTTCATTTTTCAACCCTCCATTCTAGACCCCTTTTCAATTATTTATAAAATTAATTTCATATTTTTTTTACTAAAACCAGATGCGGGCAAGCAAGTTGTACAACTATGCCAAATTTCAAGTTGATAGCATTATTTTGTAGTTGCTGAGAAAACCTGCTGTGACATACAGACAGACAGACAATTGCCGGAGAAATCGATAACCATACACACAGCAAAAAAATAAAAGGCGAATTTGATAACCTATTTGATAAACTTCTTGAAGTCGGTTAGAAACAAAATATTGGTATTAAAGAAGCCTCTACGTCCGTAAGTTTAAAAAGTTTAAATTTCGGCAAATTTTCTGGCCACTAGCGTTTCGCTCACGACTTCGTCTGCGTAGAGTCACTATTAGAAAAGTTTTTGTCGCTCTTCCTCTACCCCTCTTATCCTTCTCCAGAATTTCCAAAATTAATAAGTTTTAACAAAAGAGAGTGCCATAATATAGCTATACTATAATAGTGACTGAAATTTCTAAGATACCTACTTACTTAAGCTTGTAGCGTCGTCAGTACCTATATAACCTCGTCATACAAAATCTGTTCGTATCTCGAGTATAAGATTAGCGCCTACCATGTAACATATAGCACACTCACTTCGTAAACAGTTGCGCTTAAAAAAAATCTAGGCGTTAAACATTTTGAAGCATTTTAACCCTTAATCAAACGGGTAAATTTTTAGAAGATAAATGATTATAATCTTTATTAAGACACAAACAGAAAAATAAATGAAAACTATAAAATTTTGTGGGAAATAGTTTCCCAATATTTGATTAAGGGTTAAAGTTTTAACAATGAGACCTACTACCTACCACTTGGTTACTAATTATCCTGTTCTATTCCTAAAATTGTCGGATATAAATACTTTTAGATATGAAATGTAAGAATTACTACAATGAAGGAAGCTTCATTTCATCACCACCATTTACCAGCAGCGACCATGACTCCAATTCCAAACAGGACCGTGCTGCTGTTCTGTCACCTCCTCGATAATAGTTTTAAGTTTTATATTATGTATTTTAGTCTATCTTTAAGTTTGTTTGTTGCTCGAAATTAAACATCTTATTTATTCTTATTATTTATGAATACTAATGAAACATTAAGTACTTTTTGATGTGATTGGTTGCTAATGTTGGTAACACTTGTCCAATATTGTGTGATGAGTAAAAATTACTTATGCATAATCCAAATGCTAGCCGAATCCTCCATCTCTTTCAACCTTTCACCTCTCGGTATGACCACGACAGAGAGCGCGCGACATTCCTTGAGACTCGCGTCATCCCATGTCGACGTCTTCATTATCAACGCGGCGCCGTCAGCGGTTCATTGATGACAGCAGAACCTTTAAGCGCTTTAAGCGCTTTACTTAGTACTTAGTGAACAGATTTCGTAATTAATTTTAGAAAATGCAGGTAAAATAAACAGACTGGATAATACGACTATCAAAAGTATTGGACTCAATTAAAGAAGATACGTAACGCTATCACAAAGTTAGCTTTAACATCGATGTGTTAAGGAAAAATATTGGCATACAGAAAACGTGGAATTCCTCGAGATTGACCTTAGCCTCATTAAATCTAAATGCGAAAGCGTTTATACGCAAGCGCATGAGTTAGCCATGGATAACGTCAACACTTAGCGCTCAGTAGCTCCGGCCCATGGAGCAAATGTTTATGTGAACAATGTGTAAGGCTGAGCGATTTTTGCGGTCCGCGCTCCAGCCGAGGTGAATCGAATCAGTACTGCATTAGTCCATAACAGCGCCGCTCGCGCACTCCTTCCACGAACATATTTAAATTTAGAATTCCCTTCGCCCTTGCGATGTTACTTTTTTTTTAACCTCGCGAATTCTCCAGTCAGTGTCTTGTGGATCTTCTAAGTGATACGTTTTTGAAAATGTCCAGAGCGCATTATACGGTGAACGATGATATTTACGGGAGGATTTTAAAAACCCATCCGAATTTGCAACCGGAAACGGATTATGCAGAAGTATTTGAGGCCGTTGAAGGACTTGGTATGGATGGACTTTGTTTTACTTCTGAGAACGTACGTCTAATTTATTCGTGGCGGAGCCCACTTAACGCTTAGCATAAAGAAATCACTGTTTAGAGGTGACAAAGTTTTAACACAATCAGTGCCCAGGCTTCTTAATTTCGATACAAATTGGAGCAGATACTAAATTCTTGGCTCTTAAAATGTAATTGCTGAGTGTACGAGTAAATTGGGTAATAGAGATTCTTTGTGCAGAGCACTGGTACCCTTATCTTAATGTAACTATTAATCCCGCTGACTGATAAGGGACAATGTAGCGTCTTTAGTTGCCTGATTGAAGATTTAAATGCGGTGGAAAACTTTATTCACTCCTGGTGTGGTCAATGACCTGCCCAAAAGAGAACTTGTTTTCGAAGGACGAGATCACGAGACAGATTTGAATATGTGCAAACGCCAAGATAACCTCTTCAAACTCTAATTTACATTTTAAAAATTGTTATTGTTCTATATTCACAAAGTGTAGATCTTAACTTATTGAGCATCGTAGTATTATTTCTTATCGCTCTATGGCCTTTAAACAAGATCGTATCCATACATATTTAAACTCTTGTCTTTGACATACAAAACCATATTTTTTGTTTCTAAGGCTCCGCTTATCCTTTAGCTAAATCTAAGTATAATATTCATATCTAAACTATAATATAAGTAATGCTTTAGATGTGCCGTTAAATACCCCGCAATTTATTTAGGATCATCTAGATAAGAATAAACAGACACACTAACTGTATTGTACAATAAGTCGCAGTTAATATAGAGTTCCCAAAGCATTTGCGACCTTATTATAAGTAGATAGCGTAGGGTCGAATCTGGTCTGAGTGTAACTTGAAATTGCGCCCTTTTGACTAAAAATGGCTGAACACTTCCGCCCCGAAATTGCTTCATGCTCATGGTTAATGTAAAGAGTGTGATAAACTGATAATGATAACTTGATATAGGTAAAAAACTTAAGTAAAGGTCCTCTCGTATGTAGTTAGTTGTAACACGTCTGTATAGACCGTTCGACATTTTATGTTTGAAATTTGACGTAATTTCCATATTAGTTTTGTACACAACTACATCCAAAAGGACATTTACTTAAGTTTTTAACCTATAGCGCTTTAAAAACTTAAGCATTATCTTCGGAAAATTAACTTCTAGTGTCGCATTTAAGAACTGATCTTGAGATTTCCGTTTTAATTCACCTCAAAGTAAAGGTCAGGTCGTACAAAACTGTCATTTCTGACGGTGGGTTTAGACCAAACGAGCAAATTCTCTAGAACATTTTTTGTATTTATTTTTACAAAGAAAACGTAATAGACAATGCCATAGAATTCTTGTTTGTTCGCTTGGTCTGAACCCACCGCGACGTGTCTTAGTTATGATGAGCATTTCACCCAAGATTTGGGTCTCTATTCTACAGGGTAAAAACATTGTCAACGTTATGATAGCTCTTATTTACTTGAGTTAAAACAAATAACAATATAATAATACGATAACGTGTCAAAACAATATGGGTTTACCGAGTTAAATAGAGGCCCTGATTATTTAATACGGCCTTTAGCTGCGATCTGCAACGAAATTCTTTACGTTTCCAGATTGAACCAATAATTTCAAATGACAATTATCGTTATGGGCAGCAGCCGTTGGTTAAGAATCTAATAATGTAGGTATTACTCCGATCAACACTCAAGTGCTTCGAATCTCGTTTTTGCCAAGCTACAGATTCGTCAATACACTCAAAAAAATGAGCGTCAACAAAGAGAGATTTTCACTTATAGTTGACATAAAATGAATACAATAGTTAAGAATGTTAAGATATTAGTTATATAAACAAAAACTGATAGTAACAAACAGCAATTTCTTTAGTGATTCAACTAACATCTTAGTTGATGTATCTAACGTCCTAGTTGATGTATCTATCGTCTTGTTAGGCTCGTATGGGATCAAGACGCTTATGCACAACAATCACAATCTTGTTACAAGCGACCTTTTTTTTTTTCAGTGTATACTCACTTAAGATCGCCAGTTTATTGCCAGGAACTGTATTGTGTCTGTATACATTATTTTTAAACTCATTGCTATCTACAAAGGGATCTAAACACGGTACTAATAGTATAAAACGTGACTTAATCGTGTAATAAAGAAAATTTATCTCCTCCAATTATTTTAGTATTTATGTGTTAGGGTGTTACTTTTAAAAAAATCAAATTTATCTAGATTCTCTAAAGAACAAATAGTATAGAAAATGTTGATGCCAATCAAGCCTCGGTTTACTTGGTGACATCACCCAGACAGCGTATTATTAGTTCTATTTATACAACCGAACCGAGTAAATAACTCCAATTAACAGTTCGCAGTACACGCGTTTAATGTGGGTCTTCAACTTAATCCTTATTAACTAGTGAATAAAGTTTATTTATTTTTCATTTTGTTATTTAGTCCTACTGGTACTTATTGTTACTTACTCGTAACCAGCATTAATTTGTCTTATTCTTACAACGCCTCAGCTGAATTGATCATTGGGGCGTTACCATAGCGTACCAATCGATTGAGCTGCTTCTGTCGTCCATAAATCGACCGATAGATGAACGATCAGCTGATTGATCCACGTCGATCCATTTCAATATTCAACGATCAATTGATAGGTTTAGTAACGCCTTTAAAGGAGTAGTTGTCGTCAAATAAATTTTAAAAAAAGCTAATAAATTTACCTTAAAAAAGCTTATTAAAGCTTTCTTACCCCTAACGATAGAGTCGAATTCAGGTATCGTTGATGGCGATTGGTACACCATGAAATGAACCAAATGGTGTCAATCTTACTAATATTATAAATGCGAAAGTTTGGATGTTTGTTAATTAATCACGCCAGAACCGCTGAACTGATCTGGATGAAATTTGGCACAGACAGACTATAGTCTGGATTTGCTCATAGGCTACTTTTTATCCCGGAAAATTGGACATATCTTGAGGGAATAGCGATAAACGACTTCTGCCCGCGAAAAGCTACTTAGATATATGTTTTACTCTTCAACCTACTGCGAAGCAGCAATGCTCGCATTGTTGTGTTCCGGTATGGGGATAAGACAACTGATGTTTCTAGCAACTAGATCTCAGATTCCGAATAATATCAAGTGGCAGGGGAGTTTTTTGTGAGTGGGACTTTGAATCTACCATCAAGGCGATAAAGTTCAATTACGTTTGTTAGATAATGCCATTTTCAGTTTATGAAGATAGGAAAATAAACCTTATTCTTATTGCCACACAGTTCAGATTAAATTGTCTGGATTATGTACATCCTATTGCACACTGGACCTTACAAGGATAGTGTTCTATACACTCGCGAGCAAAATAATTGCATCACTTTGCATTTTTCCATGTACACTCAATATCTTTGTAAACGGTATTATCTTATTGAAATATTTAAATGTAATTAAGTCTTGAAATTTAAGCTTTCTTAAAAAGTTAAGAAACTTGGAAATCGATGTAGTATTTTACAAATAACGGTCATTTTTCTGGATCGTGGCCGATTACTCCTTACCGCATGCACAAGTTGTGCTCCCTTAGACGGCTATAAAACAGGGTTAGAGGGGGGGGGGGGGGGGGGGGGGTTTGTCAGTCACTTATCAGAAGTCGACCGGTACACATCTCCGCATATTATCCCATCGAGACGACCTGGAAAAATGGACACCCCAGCTGTTCAAGTCGCCGTCATCATTCGCCTACTGCGAGAGGGTCGCAGTCAGCGTTCAGTAGCTGAAGAGCTGAATTTGGTACAGTCTACAGTTTGTAGAGTCTACCGAAGATTCAGACAGACTGGGGCCTTTACTTCAAGGCCAAGAACCGGCCGGAAAAGGTGCACTTCGGAGAGGGACGATCGGTTCATCGTGACAACCACTCTACGAGATTGTCACCAGACAGCTGTTGCTGTCCAACAGCAGGTCGAAGAAGTGAGAGGAGTTGCAGTCAGCGAGTGGACAGTAAGGAGAAGACTAAAGACAGCCAACCTGACCCCAAAAAGGGCTGCGATGGGGCCCAAGTTGCTGCCTCGGCACCGTGAAGCACGACGTCAGTTTGCTCAAAATCATCAAACCTGGACAATTGAGCAGTGGACCCCAGTCCTCTTCTCAGACGAGTGCAGGATGTGCCTGAACGGCTGCGATAGAAGAGGACGAGTATACAGAAGAGCGGGAGAGCGATTTGCACAATGTTGCATCTCCGAAAGAGTCGCCTATAGAGGGGGTTCCGTCATGTTCTGGGGCGGCATTTCCTACAATGGGCGAACGGAGCTGGTTTTCGTGCCTGGTGGTAGCCGTGGCGGTGGTTTGAACGCTGCCAGGTACATCACCGAAATCCTGGAGGAGCATGTCGTCCCTTACGCTGGTATGTTTGATGAGGGGTTTATCCTGACGCAGGATAATGCCCCTTGTCATACCGCAAGGGCAACCACAGCCTACCTTCGCGAGGTGGGCATCGACACCATGGACTGGCCAGCGATGAGCCCAGACCTAAACCCCATTGAGCACATGTGGGACTTCCTGGAAAGGAGGGTTCGGCAGCGGAATCCTGCCCCGTCTCATGTGGAGGAGCTGAAGCAAGTTTTGTTGGAGGAGTGGGAAGCCATCCCGCAAGATTACGTGAAAACCTTGATAAAATCAATGAAAAATCGAGTAGATTGTGTGAGGAGGGCTAGGGGAGGGAATACCAAATACTGATGTATAATTATTTTTTTTGTAATAAATACCATAATAAATAAAATGCCTATCATTCTTAGATTTCCTAATCCCTTTTAGAAGCGTTTTTTCACCATTTTCTGGATGAAGAGCATATTTCAGACTTAGGACTTGATATTACATTGAAATAACGCATTTTCTGTTGCGTTACATTATCAGCTTTCATTTGGTACTACAATTTTTAAATTCGAGTAAAGATTTACAAAGATATTGAGTGTACATGGAAAAATGCAAAGTGATGCAATTATTTTGCTCGCGAGTGTATTGCATTTAAATTATAATGTAGGTAAGAGTCTTTTATATTTACCTATCCTATAAAATCCTATAAATGGAAATCACTTAGAATACGCGAATTACAGGCCGATAGCAATATTGTCGGTAATAAATAAAATTGTTGAGAAGGTGATCGTTGGACAAATATCGGGTTTTCTGGAGAAATACAACGTACTTACTGACGCGCAGCACGGGTTCAGGCGAGGTCGAAGCACGGGGACGGCTCTGGCACACTTCTCAGATGAAATTAACAACTGCTTGAACGAAGGTAAGCAAGTTCTCGCACTTTTTATAGATTACAAAAAGGCGTTTGATACCCTAGACCATGAAGTACTACTCCAGGCCATGAGTGAGTGTGGCATAGCTGGCCCAGTGAACGACTGGTTCCGCAGCTACCTGGCGGACAGGACAATGCGTACGAGCATAGCCGGCGCCACGGGCGCGGAGTGTGACGTCACGCTCGGGGTGCCGACCGGCTCGGTGTACGGCCCTGTCGGCTACTTGATGCTTGTTAACAGTGTTGTAAACGTAATAAAAAAGTGCAGGGTATACATGTATGCGGACGATATGTGCCTACTTTATGCGCATGCAGATATATCAGAAGCTCATGGTTGTATTCAGGGCGACTTTGACGAGGTTGTTAAATGGGCCCACGATAACGGAATAATTATAAACTTAACGAAAACGAAATGTATGCACATATATTCCCCATACAATCGCAAGGCTAAGTCAGTCAACTATAAGGAGTTGGGTGTGACAGGACACGGATACGATTGCTTGCACAACCGAAAGAATAATATTTGTAACTGTGAACCGCTAGAATACGTAAACACTTATAAGTATCTAGGTATGCATATCGATCACAACTTTAATTGGAAAACACACATTAATGTGGTTTGTTCAAAATTACGCTCAGTATTAAGCAAAATGTACCACTTGCGTAAATTAATCAGCAAAAAAACTATGCTTATAGTGTATTATGCACTGGCGGACTCAGTGATAGGTTATGGGCTCAATGTTTATGGTAGAACCTTCCAAACTTATATGGCTGAAATTAAGAAGCTGCAGATAAGATCATTGAAATACTTGGTGGATAACAAAATTAAAAATAAACTTAAGAGCGACTACGAAAAGCTATATAAAATGTATAAAATATTGCCTATGACTCAAAGAGTACAATATTTGATAGCTGTAGATAACTACTGTAATAATAAGTACAAGGTACTTAAGCAGAGCAGATATGTAACAAAGAATATTAGAATGAGGAAATATGTGCAACATTTTGTCAAAAACTACTATGGTAGAAGAGCAGATAAATTTTTGGTCCCAAAAATATATAATAAAATAGAATGGTTAAGGGAGGATAAGAAGTATAGCTTAGTGGAAGCTAAGAATAAGTTAAAGAAAGCATTTTTAGATAACTTGCCTTGATTTCAGCTGTTGTGAGTTGTTATTATTAGATTTGTCGTTGTAGCTCAGTTCGATCTTACGGAAAGCATGGAATGATTGCAACTTAAGTATGGATCTATTCTATTCTATCCTGTTCTCTGGTGTAGGGTACCTACTGGACTCATTTAGGTGCATAGTATAAAATTAAAGAATGAGCGCTGTCTCGCCAACAAACTGCGTAAGCAGTTTGGCGAGTAACTTTAAAATTAGTTATGTATATGTGCCTTTGAAAAATAAATTAAAAAAAAAAAAAAAAAAAAAAAACGATCGTTTTTACCTCGAAGTTAAGTATTTATCAATTTAAACTCCGCATTTCCCGGTCATTCTATTTGTTTATGTCAATAAATAAGATAAGTAAACAAATAAACCACAACCGCCACTAATGTTTTTATTGTTTATTTACTCCGTATAACTGCTCGAAGCAGGATAAATTGGATATCCCTTTAACTTTAACGACATAACCTAATAACCAACCATGCTCTTATTATACAGGTTTTCCCAGAACTACGCAAATATGAAGAGATAACAAAGCCCCTTCTTTACCGGTCCAGGATATAGTTTAAATTTTCCAATATGGTTATTAGTTTAGGAGTTAAAGGTTTTAGTGATACTGGTAAAGAAGGTTACCTTGCCATACCTTTGCCTCCCTTGGTTAAAAATAGCCCTAATTTGTGATTGCATAACTTCATAGTTCATATCTAATCCTTAATCAGACGGATATAATGAACAGACAGACAGACAGAGAGACGCGGAAAGCGACTTTGTTTTATAATATGTAAAAGTATAATTATATGTATATGTAGTCGGTACAGTCAGCATCAAAAGGAGCTAAGCAGAATAACATGCTCAAAATGATCTAGACACGACGTATTCTCTTGACAATAGAGTCGAGTGTAGATCATTTTGACCTCTTCGGTTGCGTAGCTAACTTCTGCTGCTGACTGTACGGTGACACGGCTCTAATAGTGGCTGAATTATTTAAGTTCAGAAACACATCCGTTTCGTATAAAATTAGGGTAATAAAGTAATAAATATGATGCACTTGAAACGGGCATATTAATGATTCAATCTACACTCGCGGTCAAATAATACGGGTCAGAGTGAGTTTTTCATACAAACGAGGCTATTTCGAAACCTTGGTTCCTCGGCAGGTGTTGTTTTGAGTGAGGTTTAATGGTGGATACTCCGAGGTTCAATAGAGGTTGTCAAAAGTTCTTAAGATACCTAACTGATCGCACAATCAGATAACATCACAGCGAGAGAGTTTGGGTCAGCGTTTGGATTTCCTTACATTTTATTGCAATTTTAGATGTTTTCCTGAACATGCACGATTCCGGCGTTAACCATAACCACAGATTCAATCAGTTGGGTATCCTAGGCACTCTCGAAGTCCTGTATCGATGCTCGGGGTATCCATCATCAGATTTCACTACAAGCATCCTCCGGCGAGGAACCAAGGCTTCGAAGTAGCCTCTTTAGTATGAAAAACGGACTCCGACCCGTATTATTTGTCCACGAGTGTATTATGACCCAGTTTCAATTTCAACGACATAAATATTGCAGATCGAGTACCTAATATAATGTTTGTTTTATTACGGATATTTAGCAGATCGACAAGTATATTACAAATAACTCGCTCATCGTTAGTAAGTTTAGTCTACGGCCGAAATAGTGTAAAATAAACAATTGTTTTAACGATAGCTTGGCAAAAAACGATTGAGGGCGCTGTTTGAGCGAAATGGGCAACATGATCAAATTTTTACACAGAATGGGCTTCATAATGCATAATATACCTGTCACCAGCCACCACGTTTTTTTTTTGCCATGCTATGAGTATCGCCTTTAACAATGTCTATTCTACACTGTTTGATACATTTTGGCATAATGGTTGTTTATGCGTTGTCCATTCTGTTTTTCAATTGTAGTGTCCAAACACACAATATATTTCACATAAAAAAGCTCATGGAAACGCATATTTTTTTTTTATCATTCTTATCTCTATCCTTATTAATATCACTTGTAATAGCTAAGTATATTAATCTTAATAGCCCTCTGTCCTCTTTCCAGATGCGTTGCTCGCCGACCTCCAGAACTCCATCAACCCTGGGGCGCGCGTTGGCAGCCCTGGCGGCCGCACGAGCTCCCCCGGAGGCCGGACCGCCTCCCCCGGCGGCCGGGGCTCCCCGGGCCGGCTGAGCTCGCCCGGCGGCAGCCTCAGCTCCCCCACATCCACTGGGTACGGCTCCATCAACGGCTCGAGGAATGTGGATTACCAGAACCAGAAGTCTAGCTCGGTTAGTTGTTAAATCCTCTTAAGCAAGTGTCTTTCAGTCTTTCTGACGATGAGCGAGAAGCGAGTAGAGCCAGCGATCAACTATGTATGCGTCTCTTTTATTCAAAAATTCAAATTCAAAATTCAAAATATTTATTCAGTAAATTGGCCACATGAGGGCTCTTTTACACGTCGGTAACATGGAGTGAATCTACTAGCGCTTCGGACAAGACCATCATTGCGGAGAAGAAGCGCCGCAAGAAACTCCAGCAAAAGGTCATTTTTTCCAATCATAAAATACAATAATACTTAAAAGTAACATTACAAGGTAATACAGTAATAAATCATTATTTTAAAACTAACACAAATAAAATCATTACAAATGTAAGCTAAATTACTTAAATTAAAAATAGTGACTAGGAGAACAACATGACGAGGTCTCTACGTCAGGAACGATAATTAAAATAACTAACTGGAAAACAGCTCCTTGCAAGCGTGAACAGACCGGACCCCACAGACAGCACCCGTTCACGAGTATGACGCGTATCTCAGACATCGCCTCCCTCAACCATGTGTTCGGGAAGGTGGCACACGCTATTGACACGCGGGATATCTTTTGTTCGTTTCTTGAGGGACAATAGAGACTTGAGAAAAAATATTCGATAGTTTACTCGTTTCCTCGCCGGCGATGAGACAAGTGCCTTGAAGATAAATAAGTGATAAATTTAACTTGTGTATATGTGTATCTGTCTCAGTCATCGTAGCTTCCAAACGGATAGGCCGATTCGGACGCAAATTTTTACTTCAAAATTACTTAATTAACTCCCGACAAAGAAAAAGGGGAGCTATAAATTTACCTTGTCTCTACATCTGCTTGTAGCTCCCAAACGGATGGGCCGAAGTTTTTTTTTTTATGAAAGCTAGTTTAATCGGACCAGTTTTTAGCTAAGTTCCATGAAAATCAATTGGGTGGTTTAAGAGATATCACATTTGAAAGTAGAGGTTGCTATAACTTCGTAAGGCCCAATGTGCAATAGAATGTACATGATCAAGGCAATTTAATTTGAACTGTGTTGCAGTGGGAATAAAGCTTACTTTCCTATGTTCATAAACTGAAAATGGCATTATCGTACAAATGTAATTGAACTTTATTTCCTTGATGGTAGATTCAAAGTCCCACTCACAAAAAACTTCCTGTTTGCAGTATGGTGGGCCTTACGAGGATAATATCTGGGGTGTTTGTCAATTTCAGAGTTGTACCTAACCAAGCAATCAAATGGTGTGCCTGCTAAGGTGCTTTCGAGGAGCCTAAATTGTTAAGCTTCTATAACACCCTATCGCAGAGAGCCGCTGGTTAATTAAGAAGACATTTCTTCTGAATTTGACGCTGTTATTTGCATAGGGTTCTATGAAGAGTCAACTCTGTGATGAAGATATATGTCAGTTTCTTTGTGACTTCTTGTGGATTAGGCGGCTTGACGGATTTGACAATGCGAGGTATCTTTGATAGATGTTCAACCAACATCATCCACAGTAAGAAAATACTAATCAATAAATCAATAATGTAGTAGCACACAGGTGCTCAATTATCTGAGCGCGCTCTAACGCCTTTGTCTACCTCCATATCTTTACGTAGTATAAAACAAAATCGCTTCCCTCATCTGTCTGTCTGTCCTTTATATCCGCTAACTTCTAAACTACGCAACGGATTTTGATGCGGTTTTCACTAATAGTTAGGTACGTACATATTTTCTCACGGAAGGCTGTTACTGTATAATAAATTCTGATTTATGTACTTGTCTATATAGAGGAATAACTAGAAAGTGATATGATCGAACGTCTTTAGTAAGCTTAGTGAGTTTTTCCTGCATATAGGCGGTATATTTGATGCCGATTGTACCTTTTTACTAGTCAAGTAAAATGTGACCCGAGTTTTAAAGGTAATTATCGACGGGTTGGTCCTTAATTAGTTATCACACCGCTAACAGAAACACGTTACGTTATTTTACGGTAAATGCTTGTCGTAAACAATGTTCGACCCTAAGGAATAGGAACATCTAATTAACCGATATTCTATGACATTAATTACTCTATAAAACGTGTGTTGTGGTTTATAGAGCCTTGGTAAATAATATACGCACGAAGATCATGTGTCACTGCTAACAGATGAGTTAGTTATTTTCTTAGAAACCACCAGAAACTGTAGTGCCTTAGATGATTTGACGTAGGTACTTGGACAATTCTAAATATAAACCAGCGGACTTACTGGGGTCCTAGTGAAAAAGTCCTGTCTCGTGAATATCAAGTGAAAACGGGTTAAGTCTAGATAAGTACAGTCGAGTTCATAAATATGTACACACTTTAGTACCTTAAGGTACAATTGTCACTTTAATAGTTTTAACAATGCATATGACAGTTTAAACATGACATTAAATAGACAAGGTACTAAAGTGTATACATATTTATGAACTTGACTGTACTCCGTTTGTGTATAATAGGCCCTTTTTTATTACGAGTTAATAAGTCCCTTTTTATTTACCCAGGCCCCCAGTAAAGACCATGTGTTTATCGATGTAGATAAGCGTAGATAAAACAACTATCGCTTTCAATATGTAAGTGCCAGAGCGACGGATGCTTTATCCACCTCGATAAAGGTAACCATAATACGGGCCCAGGTAAATTAAAAATGGCGAACCTTAATTTCAGAGCTGATAACTCCTATACGGTCCAAACGTATTGCATCAAACCTAGCTAATAAACACCCAGATTAAATTAGCTTTCTAGTAAAAAAAAAACGCGGCCTTTTTGGTCCATCCTTTTAGGAGCTACGCTGCCACAGACACATGACAGGTACGGTCGAGTTCATAAATACATATGTGTACATTTTAGTACCTTGTCTATTTAATGTCATGTTTAAACAGCCATAATTGAATTTTCACACGATTAAAGTGACAAGGTACTTAAGTGTACACATATTTATGAAATCGACTGTACACACAGATACTCACGGTAAACTTATAATGTCCTGTTTGTGTCGAATTTGAAAATTGCTGAACATATACTTTCTGGAATTTTCAGTTCGCGAATTAGTTATTTTTGTTTTGCTGTTGGGTTTCTTTTTTGTTTGCTTGTAAACATTTTATCACGCCATCTGTTGGCTGCGTCTTGCACGAGTAACCCGCATAGCTAACGTAATCATATTTTATGAACACTATTTCACTTGGAAGAGTTCCAAGAATTGCCACACCTACGGTGTAGATGTCGCTGAATGGAAAATCGTCTGAATGGAAAGGTAGTGTTAGAAATATTAAATTCCTTTCCTTATGCATTATGTCTTTTACATTATAATATATATTTTTTTTATTATGTATGATATATTACGTATGATGTATCTACAACATATTCAAAAATCGTAAAAATCGGACTTGGTTTAAGGGTAGAGAATCGTTATTGTATTTTGTATGGAATTGTCAGCGACACAATCCTTTTGAGACAAAGAATGATGGGCAAATTGGCCCATATAAGCAATACAAATCTCATGTATACCACGTGAAAGCTAGTTACATAAGCTTCATTTTCTAATACTAGGACAAACTACAAAAAACCCGGAGAAGAGAGTTATCAGCCGGCAAATATTCACACACACAACGTTTATTACTACACTCGCTGTGCCGCGCATGCGTTGCAATGCTATTTCCCGTATATCCAACTCACGCTTGACCGATTTTTTAGACTAAACTATTCCTCATGAAACTGGCTATCATGTACAAAAAGATTTATTCCAATCCGATGGGTAGTTCCAGAGATTACCCCGATTAAACAAACACACACACACACACACACTTACACGTCATTTTTTTTTGCGTCGCGGGTTAAAAAATCATCTCGGTTCCCCCAGCCTTCTCAGTCTAGTCGTCATAATAACAATTACAGCAAATAGTGGGACCAGTAAGTCTACATACGTTATTATTCTATTGGTGATTGGGCTGGGTTTCATACATTTTTGCCCATCATTCTTTACGTAAAGCCCACATTCGGACACTACGTGGAAACTTCGATCCAAGTTCAACATGAAATTAGAGTTCATTTAAGCTTTTCATTTAATACCTATATGAATTTGTATGCTCACAACCCGGAAAGGAGAATCAGGTCATTCTGAATGCTGTAAAATCGCATGCAGCGACCTTCGCTTCGCTGAGCATATTTGAACTTGAACCCAACGTGTCGAGGGCGAGCCATCTACCAGATTTCGAGATGTTTTTAGATTATTAATCGAAGAGCATTTTGTAGAAATATAATAAAACAGAACCATGTTCAGAATTTTGACCAGGTTTACCTAGTTTGACCTAATCAGTGCACTGAATCACTACTCTGCTCTTTGATATAGGTATCATACGAAAAATGTACCTATCCTTGCCATACTAATAACACGCCTAAATATTAAAAAACAAAATAAAATATGGTATGGTTGTATGAAATCAAGTCGCCAATCAAGCAACCAAATTTTTAAGTAAGGTCTGTTCATCCTTATTTGTCTTATATAGTAAACAACTTTCTAACCTCAAAATGAACCTTTTTTGGCCTAAACAGCTCTTTTATCGTAAATAAAGTGAACCGAGTTAACATTTTGGACATCACTTGGCCAATGTATTGTCTGTGATTTCGTTTTCGATTAAAATAGCTGTTTTAGCCAAAAAAGGTTCATTAAAAAAAAAGGTAAGGCTAAGCAGACCTTAGACGATAATGTTACTCAAGAAATTTTACTGATTGAAATATGAAACACACTTTTTAGGTTTCGTTTTAACTGTAATATTTTGTAGCAGGAGTCATTGACAGCATCGTTACAATTGGCACGGAACAGCTCCTCTAGTTATTTTAACAGCGGCTGCCGATTCGGTACGTCATATCATATATCATGTTCAGTGCACAGTATATTCTGTTCCGTGCTATAATTTATGATCGCGTTGTTTTCCTGCGCAGGAGTATTTGCTAATGTTTGTCTAATTTTCACTTGTTACGTCATTGTAACAAGGCAAGCTTTGTTGATGTGAACTAAGTACCTAGGTATATTGGTGTTAGCCAAGAGTTTAGTTTAGACGAGGTTAAATTGTGTGAGTTTGCCCCTTGATATTTATTTAATGGTTTATTTATATTCTAAAACAGACCTGGTCCGACAGACTTTGTCTTTTCCAATTATTATTTTCCGGCCATCTCTTCCATTTTTTTCCGAAGAAGGCGGACTTTAAAAACAATAAAAAATTCCAAATCTGAATACATCCTACATACAAATAAAGCAAAATAAAGTTTTTAATAATACGACTGTAGACGTAACGTCACAGCATAAAATTCATGATGCTGCTGTTTACTTTCCTCGCAGCGTCAAAAATGAGGAATGGGTTGTATATTGTTTCTTTCTTCTACTTTTAACTTTTTATCGGGAAGACATAAAAACACATTAATACACAAACTGTTCACAACTTTATCTTGCTTATATTTCTCATATACACTTTTGTCCACAGCCAACATACCAGAACACGGGGTCCCTGGAGAAAGTGATCCCGGTGAAGTATTCCAACAGTACCTCGGGGTACGGTGGCCCCACGTCATACAACGCGCCGTCGGCGGGCTACGGCAGGACCACGGGGAGGGGGAACCTGTCGGAGCTGGACACCCTGTTGGACGATCTGAGCAACGCGCGGTATGGCAGCTACGGGGACAAGACGCCGACCGGCGATAGGCATGGTGAGTGACAGTGCTATGATGAACGAACAGTGATCGGAATAGGTAGAGCTAATTTGCCTAAACTTGATGCATATTCATTCAATAATGTATACCCATCTCACTCACGTATGAATGAATATGCGTCAAGTTTAGGCAAATAAGCTCTGCCTATTCCGATCTCTGATGATGAAATAGCACAAGTAATTTTATTTTAAATTGTAGTCAAATTGACGTTGCATGGTTGCGTCAATGTATGAAACCGACGTCAATTTGATTGGCAAGGTATGCCGTCGTGGTTTGAAAACACTATACCATTGCGATTGACATATTCGGCACCGTTTTATTAAAATTATAAATAACGAGTTTCGAAAACTGACAATTGACATAAGTCACGTAAGCGACAACCGTAAGCAAACGACAATTACAGTTAATTCTATACATTGATTTTGTGCAGTCGTTAACGTTCCTTAATGTTATTTCTCTAGGCTTATAACAGATATATCAAAAATGAATGAATAATTCAATGTCAGAGGGCAATCTCACACAAATGGAACCAGTCCAAACATAAATTGAGCTCTAGGCTTGTACTATGTGTACTAGACAGCAATAAACATACTTATATAGAAAAATACATACTCGTACACAGTCGACGTCATAAATATGTTAACACTATAGTACCTTGTCTATTTAACGTCATGTTTAAACTGCCATATGAAATTGTCATAGCGGATAAACTGACAAGGTACTGAAGTGTAAACATATCTTTGACGTCGACTGTACTTAAATAATTCCAACTAGGCTAAACGCGTCATCAATTACTTACGGTTAGGCAGAAATAAATTTATTAATTTAGTCTAGTTAGCTAACTTCGATGTCGGTGGAGTAATGGCCACTTCTCTATTTCTCGTCAGAATCTATAAACGGTCCCCCAAATTATAAAAAATATATAACCGTATACATAATGTTTTTTAAAAGCTGTGTTAGACACCTCACTCTATGTTATAATGTAAAAAAAATGTTGCTTCGCTTTACATGTACCCGAAAACAAGTTTTTTTTACACCTTTGTCGGCGTTATTTAAACGTACCTATAACTGTGCCAAGTTACAACTTTGTAGTACCAAGAGTTGAACCACTGACAGTCGGACAGAGGGACAGAAGGACATGACGAAACTATTAACTACGGAACCGTAAAACAGACAGCATACGCGCTCTTAAACAGATCTCCAGCTAGCAACCTACTAAAATAACACCGACGCGTTCTAAATCAATACATCTTTCCTGTCGATAACTGCGAGCAATATTTATTCAGGCCGATATGAATGCCTAGGAATTTATCTTCAGCAGAATTAATTACGCAATTATTTTTAGCTGTGAGAATCTATAAATCTAGAGAAACTGAGTCAGAGCGCTAGCTAATGCAGATGGACCACTTGTTCTTTTGATCTTAAAATCTCATTATTTTTACAAGTACCTAATCTTTGCACCCACGAGATGTTTTAAAACGCAATCTTCAAAATTGTAAATAACATTTATGTAGCCTGTTATGTAATTGCGATTCTTCTGTAAAATTATTATCATTTTGAAGTCTTAGGGTTGCAGTTTTGAGATTGTAGTCTTGAGATTTCAAATGTCTATGGGTCTCAGATCCCACTTACCATCAGGTGGCCTGAGTGTTCGCGTGCCTTCTCATTGCCATAAAAAAAAATTACAAAAATTAAACGTCTTTTGAAATTTCTTTAATATCAAGTTGTCTGCATTTGCACGTAGCGTATTCAACTATAATAATTATAATCAGTGATCGGAAATAGGTGAGCTAATTTGCCTAAACTTGATGCATGTTCATTTAATCATGTATTCCCATCTCTCTCACGCATGAATGAATATGCGTCAAGTTTAGGCAAATTAGCTCTACCTATTCCGAGCACTGATTATAATACTTAATATTATTTCCGTTCGAATACCCTCTAGTCTATGCCTGTTCTAGCTTCTTCCTATTAGCTCTATTTTTAGTCTTGTCCACGTGTTGAATAGATACCTATACTCTTAACCACGTTATTATTATCCTCCATAATAACGTTTTATTATAATGTTATGATATATTCCGTGTTTACTGCGGTGTCAACCATCACGAGACAAGGCCGCCGCTTCCCGCACAGGAATAGATCATCTGGTTGCCAACCATCTTCACAAACATTATTAACATTCATCTTACGCGGGGAAATTGTGCTTTCACGTTTTGACCTTCCAACATATTTGTAAAATTGTTCTTACTCTGCACCTTTTGCAAAATATTTATCTTGCAAGCACTTTAATTTTTGAAATAACTTCTGACTATAATATTACTCATTTGATCAAAATATCACTAAGACACCAACTAGCTAATGCTAACTAACGATAAAGGAACCCACAAACAGCGATTAATACGACACCAGCATGTTTAAACAAAAACATTTAAAATCTTAATCGTTTTAATCTTCACCATAATTCTCTAAAACAACAGCTGAGGTAAATTCTCATCACAGCAACCAATAACTTGGGTTTTTCACCCTAAGCCCCCTCAAATGAGCCGTGCACTGTATCCTTTACCCACTAATCTTGTGACATGGAAAGCGTAACGACATCTGGCACGCCACTGACAGCAAAATGTAGACGTTTGACATTGGATCGTCTCATATTAATCAAGAATATATTTCATGGAAAATGAGCGTCGGAGCTTCCAAATGGTGCATTAAGACGGCGGTTTAATAAAGATGTAGTCTTATGGGCTGCTAATGTGGGACGATTTTTATATACCCGGAGGATTCTGAATTATTGCATGATTCACTTGTAGTGTATGTGCAGATTCCAGAAGCGACTGTAATTTAAAGCGACGTTGTAATTGTAACCAATTACTTACTTGTTTCAGTATTAATATAACCCTCGCTCCCTATTATATTCTTGGACGCACATGATTATTCTGATAGTTTGGCTGTTCATTCATGGGCAACGGTGATTGCAGTGATGATGGTTTTATGATATTATCATGTCACGTATTTGCTCGTTTACCCGCTTGTTGCATACAATTAATATTATTATTTAAATATATTTAAGACTAGCACCCCGCCAGCGGCTTCGCCCCGCTCCAAATTTCCGACAGTCACAATTTGTTTCTTTCATCCAAATTTTGTCCTGATAATCACGAACACAACAAAAAGAGAATTATTCAATTTGAAGCAATCGTTCCGAAATTATGCGCGTACATACATATCGGTTATTCATTTTTATTTATATAGATTAGCCACCTTCTTTAGATTTTGCTAATCCTCCAAGAACCAAAGAATCTTTATCAATCACTTTGTTCCAAACATCGCTAATCTAATGAAGGATCAGCGAAGCACGTGCTCTCCCGCCGGTTTCCCGTCCACAATGACTTGGCACGCCCGGAGACCCGGCCCACCTGTTCAGCTGTAATTGACTGGCACGTTCATAATTTTTAATATTTTCGGACGCCTCGTAACACTCGTTTACTGCCTCCCTCTAGCGTTCAGGTGACATTTTCGTAATAAACACTTTCAACGAGTGACGTCTGAAGTGTGTATTTGCTGAGTTCTTGAAGTTGTTATGATTTATTTTTCGTATTAGCTGTGATTTATGAACTGCATTAGTTTCTAGGAAACTATTTCGAATCTAGATCTGTTCTTGCTTGAAATTACTGCACTCCATTACATATTATTTATAAGTCCTAAATTAGTCCATTAATAAAATTACACCCAAGTGATAGAGTAACGTGGTTTTGGTTATTAATTACCCACTTACACGACCTGAACAACCCAATTGAGAAAGCTTTAGTACCTAGAAATCATACCTACTTGAAATTGAACTATGTAATATTATCCTTATGATCATGGGATTCAGGGGACGCTAACTTAAAAAGAAAATTTAAAGATCAGCTGGTGAAATTCGTCGCGGCCTTTATCATAGATATTTGGCAACTAGACATACAAACATTTAATGAATAAATACTTGTCCTCATTACACAAATTCCAAACCCAGGACCTCATCCTTCTTAGGCAGGGTCACTTCCAACTAGGCTAAACTTTTCTTCGTTACTTACATGTTTGATACTTGTATGATTAATTGCCTTGAAAATTGGTGATTTGCTATTAAGCTTCAGTTCCGTACAGGCCCAGGGTTACACTAAGTATTTTTGTTGCAGACGGGTACGCGCGCACCAACGGCGCCACGAGCCCCGCCTCCTCCAGGCCCACCGTTGACTCGCTGCTGGATCAGCTCAGCACAGACCTGCACAATGGGTGAGTAACTAACCTTAAATTACTCTCAACAACTGTTTACAGAGTTTCTTGGTGGCCGTTGCAAGTGAAAGTCAAACAGGCCCTAGACAAGATGCTTGACCCTATCGAAAACGATTTTCGAAAACTGTCAAAGTGTATGCAACTGACATATGCGCTTGACGGACCACCCGGCAGCTTACGTCAATCCTATATATTTTCGATAACGATAACCCCATGTGCTCCTGTTTAGTCCATTAGAGAAAATACTCTTTGACTGAACAATTCTCTTCGCGTGTGATAACCATGGACTTATTTCTGTAATAAGTCCATGGGAGTGTCTATAACTAACTCGACATTGGCGAAATACACCTTAACAGGAGTGAAAGCCATTAATTAAAATTAGAATTAGAACGATAACGATCTCGCCACGCATAATGGTCTAGGGATATTGGTCAAGCTCGAAAACTTACCATCACATCTAATAAAAATGAATTTACACTGCGGTCTGCGACGTAACCGGTCGTAAGTGCCACGAAGTTTAATTTTCTTCAAGGAAACACAGGAAAAAATTGAATCGAGTTTAAGTCTGACATCTGGATTTCCATACATATTAACCCCCGACGCATTCCAGGGGCATTCCGCATTCCGTTATAAGTTTAACGTGTGTATCTGTGTGTCTGTGTCTGTGACATCGTAACTCCCAAACGGACAAACCGAAATGGACGCTGTTTTTTTTAATAGAAAGATAGTTTTATCTGGGTGCTTCTTAGCTTAGTTTTATAGAAATCGGTAGGGCCGTTTAAGAATTATCAGCTCTGAAAATATGGATCGCCATCATAGCAGTGGTTTATATCTATTTAGTCGTTATGACAGCTAAACTGAACTTTAAATCCTAAATCTAGATTTTACTTTTTTCTGCAAGTTGCTCTATGTATCTTAAGGCCACTGACAGATATTTTAAATCTAGATTTGGCTTTAGTTCAATTTTTTCTTCAAGTAGTTCTAAATCTAACTACCTACATAACCATTTTTTAAATAAAGATAGCCTTTCACTAGAATATTGAAAGCGTTTTATTAGTGCAACGTTAAATAAATGAGAATCCCTGAAGAAGTTACTATAAACTAGGCTCATCATCATTCATTGCGCATGGCACTCATCCTGCATGGATCGTAGGTGGGTGCGCCAAAGTTCGTATAAAATTGCAACTTCGATTATTGGAACTCCGATTTTTTTTCTCATACCATTTTACATCTTAATGATCACTCTTCATACTCTTCATAATATTTTTTAATACTAATGATCGTAACTTATACTCATCTGAACTTATAACGCCAATATTCATGGAACCGTACACTTTTCAGATTTTCTTAAATATCTTACGTGTAGATAAAATTAGGTTAGGTTAGGTTAGATTTATAACAATCCTCAAAAAGTTACAGTTTCTTAAAAAAATGCATTATGAGTTGCGATGATTATGAGTTAAAAAAGTATGAACAAAAAAGTATAAGCAAAATTTTTCGAAGAAATGATGAGTATAGACACAAATCGTTATTTGTATCAAAATTCTAAAGACCAATTTTATATGAGCCAATATGGACCCATCGTAGGTCGATGTCCAGGTGATTCAGCCAGTTTGCGTTTGCAGTTTGTGAAAATTTATGCAGCTCCTCCATGCCACCGGGAAAACATCAAAGTGGGCAATAATTTACCACTGGGGAGAGGGTCTGGTCAGGTGCTCCGCAGTCCCATTGTGGTGACTCCCTCAATCCCCACTTGTAAGATGATGGTTAGTTTTCCCGTAGTCAGATCGAAACCTATTTAATATATAATAAATTAAGCTAACCTTCAGCTTCGAAACATCTTGTTAATACACAAGCGCAGCTGCCCGCCACATAACTAACGGAGGAGAAACAATACCAACAGTCGCAAGCCACGTGTTCTATCGATCGAAGAAGACAGTGGTTCTATGAATAATAAATACACCTTTGCCAACGGTGCAAGAAATCAATAACATTGTGTCTTTTCTTCATAACGTTACAACTAACAAAGCAAGTATCTCAAAGATGAAAAAGGCTAATCAAAAGTGCCTAGAAAAATCTTTACTAAAATGTAGCGGTCTAAACAGACTAAATACCCATTAATTAATACCGTAGACTTTAGAAATACTCGCAACAAAGAGTGTAACGAAAACATTGGGTTTTCTTTGATGTCTCTAACTAATGGATTGTGGACGCCCGTGCGCTCGTAAAATTGCTCGCTTTATATACTAATACTTGGGTTTACATTGTAGAATACTATACATGTGTTTGACTTTGGTCTAAAACCTGGGTGATAGTAAAAAGAAGACCGAATTTCGAATTGAATTTGCCCGAACCCAATTCACGCTTTACCGGTTTTTAGTAGCTATTTGCGGTTTTACTTTAGGGTGTGTAGGTACTATAATCGTACCAAATTTGACGCTTTTATGTTTTACCGTTCTTGCGATAGGTACCTACAACAAACATAAAAATACGTTGAAAAAGAATAATATCAATATCTTTAAAAAATAATACAAATTATTCTGAAAAAAAAAACCCGCTATCTATGACGGTTCAAAAGATACAGCTCTCTAAAGTCAGGACGGACTGACAGACGGACGGACAGAGTAAACTTAATAATAGGGTCCCGTTGGGCGCACCCTTCCGGCACGGAATCCTAAAAAGAGCATGCAAAGCGCAAGACCGGACAGCTTGGCGCAAGAGAGAAGAGGCTTATGAGTTATGACCTGCAGTGGGTTGATGTGGGCTGATTTGGTGAAAGGATACGATACGAGTAGTCGAGTAGATATCAAAATAAACCGTGCCAGTTGTTACTGAATATATTAAGCAAGAGGAAGTCGCTATTTAAACGAATTGTTCTGGTCGGGTAGCATGTTGCGGATCAAGTTGTATTAATTGCTTCTGAACAGACACTATTTCTATATAATGTCGCCAACAATAGAACTTGTGAACGATGTAAACAATTTAGTACTGTTTGACACATAACCTCAAATATTCACCAAGAATGTTTTTATTAAAAATAAAATAACATAATAATGAATAGTTATTTCATGTTAAACTTAATATGAAAATAATGATCTAGTGTATAAATCATTGCAAAGACCTCACTTGATCTTTAAAAGTACGTGATTATCGAAATCGAATCGGTTCGTTTGGTTTTGTTTACATCTTTTGCAAGTTCTATTGATGGCGACTTTAGATAAAATTATTCGTTCGACGAATTGAGGTGTTAGCACCGCACCGTTCGTAACAGTAGACCGGCCGGTCAAATTCTGAGTTCCACTTTTAGATTACGAATCAGACACCGTGAAAAATGTCGTTTACCGTCGAATAGTTTGTAATTGCTTTATCCTATTACCGTCAACGTAAAAAACGTCTGTGGGATCTTGTAATATTTGGAGCTTTCAACGATTTCTACAGCCATCTGGAACTGTATTTTTTGCTCTATTATATATTTGTAAGGGTCTCTAAAGATAATGCCGTAACGCCAACGGTTGCGTAATTTGTAAGATGTTTTTCCTCCACTTCGTCTCTGTTGCGCGAATTCTCACTGACCTGTGTTGAACTTCTTCAGATCAAACTGCATTCTCTTTTTACTTCCCTCTGGTCTTCCTCTGTGGTCTAGTGACCGATATGATGTTTGTGATTATCATTAACATTTAAAGGAGCTTTGGAGCTCAGCAGCCAATATCCTGGAGTGGACTTCATTCGGCTGACATAATGACGATGATGTTTTTTCTTTTTTGTTTAAAGAAAGCAAACAAGCACATAGACCAACTGTATTATGTAGACTAAGTAGACTATAGTACCTAGTAAATAGAGTATCCTGAGTCTGCAAATGCTGAGTCATCGTCGAGGAGGAGGAGTCTGCCCTGTTATTAAAAAGTCCACCAACCCAAGGTTGTCCAGGAATGTCCTTGGCCTTCCGAGGGTGGGCCGAGACACCCGTGACGTCATCCGGGCCGTGTGAAAACCGTGTATTTTTGTCCGGCCGCAAATAGACCGTGGCCGTGCACCGTCACGACTCCGCCCGTTTTGTTCTAATAACCAGATCGCTAATGTAAACACGCGGTAGTTGTTTGGAGGCTGTCCACTTTTGCTTTTATGAATATTGGGTTTCTAAATGTAGTTGGGTTACACCACTTAGTATAGAGAAGAGATATAGGTGGTTGTACAACAAGAGCTGTCAGATTTTATCGAAAGAGTATATGAAACGGTAAAGATGAACAGGGATCATTTATACTGATCACGTGTTTTGCTGCTAACGTACCGACCTGTGAAAGAGCGGAAAAATTGTAGATATTCAATATTCGATCTATCTTTTGTTTAGACATACTTACAGATAAACCACCGTTAAACTAAATGCAACATGTTCAAAAATGTAACCTTCCTGTATTTGGTCGACACTCATAATATTTAGCCAGAATAATGCTGATATTAGTTTCGTACATTCCGTCTATGCCGGTTCTCGCAATTTATGTAATTTTTTAGTCCTCCTTCTCCCAAAATGAAAATCTAAAGCTGCCATTGCTACCAATGGCCGATGAAAGCTTGATTTTGTTATTGACGGTTTGATTATAAATTTGATGGTATTCAAGTAAAACTACAACGCGTGATGAAGCGTGTATAATAAAGGGTCGGGGGTAAGGGGGGGAGGGGACATGCAGCTTCCGCGCCGCCTGCTCCTGCGTCGCTCTACGCGTCGCGAACTGCGCACACGTCCCTTACAAAAAAGAAGACAGGAAAATGTTATTCCTCAACCTTTACAAAACTTTTAGCAAGTACGTGTATTTTTTCTGTTTGGTTTCATTTCCGCTGTAGGTGTGATTGTCATAACTTTTCTTTTTAATATAGGTACTTACTATGTTAATAGCACGAACCTTGAATGCTAGTTTACATAAAGAAAATCTAGCTCTCAAGCATGAAATAAACATGTGCAATGCAACACTTCTCATTCTGTATCTAAACGATCATAAAGCAAATAAATCAGACTTATTGCGCTAATACTAAAATCTAAATTTAACCTAGAAGTATATTGTTGTGTATAGAAATATACGTTGCGTCGACTATAGATTTGTTCGTGTATTGTGGCTTGTAGCGTCCTCACGTAATGCGGTGATGAGATGAATGGGGCTCTGGATCGCCTCCATCATTTTATAACTGTCAACGTCTTGTATGTTACGGACGTTGGTGGGAAATTGATGGCTGATAGAAATATTCAAAGTTCTGTTTTTAAACCTCATTGGTGTGTTCACGAAGCTGTCAATTTTATGTTGGTAATTTGAATGACACCCAAGTTAGATGAGACATTAGGTACTCTTTTTTGTCATGATTATAAAGTGTGAAAAAGATCAACGCTTGTATGTTTTATTTAATTAGTTAGGGAGCATAGCAATTACGGAGTTAATTGCTACATGCAGCGTGCCAATAATTATTTCCACGATTTATGCTTGCCCAACGTGCATTTGAGCGATGCGTTGCGACACGCAAGTGACATGTAAACTTAGAGCACTACATTTTGGTTGTTTAATCTCGTCACAGTCGCATATCGTCGTTATGGACGAATGGCATTCATATTTGGGGACAAGAACACAAATGCATTATTATTATACTATGTGTAGTGCAAAAATGCATCGAGAGAATCCTCTCATAAATATGTTACGAAGTTCTTATTTATTACACTGGAATAAGGTGCATTGGGACATATTTTTGAGATCTTGCGTACTAGAAGGGATAGAACTTGGTATAGATGTTTATTCGGTAACGGTAAAATGTTACGGGTTGATAAATATCTTATGATAATATTAAAATTTTATCAAGTAATGCCGAGACAGTGTAATATTGTATGTTTCTGTATCTCCCTGAAGTTATTAAAAATACATTACAGCTTGTAAAAACTATATTCGTAAGGGCGTCGCGCGGCGTCACCGTTGATTTACAATGTCCGTCGGTGGCGTGTATTTTTATATTTAACCTTTCGGCTGACGGATAAATAGTAAATAGCGCTGTTACCCCAGGGCCTGCTGACGGAATAATGGATATGACGTTCAATCTTTTAAATAAATATATCGATGGATCAAATTAAACTTTGAAATTGGTAATGTAATTATTTTTTGTTTCGTTCTATTGTTGGATTAAGTAAAGTTTGTCTAATTATCAGTGATCGGAATAGGTAGAGTATATTTACCTAAAGTTCGCAAAAGGATATAATATAGAGCGGTTACAACCGAGTCAAATATTAATTTATTTTTATTGATCTCCAGATTTCCGGTATTTTTAATGCTAAATATACTTAATATTTACTTACGGTATGGTATATGTTATGTTAGTTAGTGATAAAAGGGCCTTTAACTCATTTCTTTTAAGTATCTATATAATAGGTGAAGTATATTTACCTAAACTTCGTAGAACAGAGACCTAAACTGGAGATTTACGTGCGATTACATTTACTAGTACCGGAAAAATACCGGTATTCAATAAAAATAAATCAATATTTCACCCAGTTGTAACCACTCTGTATTATGTAAATATACTCTTTAGGTAAATATACTCTACCTATTCCGATCACTGCTAATTATACGGTTCGAAGGACCATCTTTATTTATGCTTCAATCTTATTTTCGTCAGTCGCTTACGTTTCATTGTGCAGTATCAGGTTGTTCTTAGAATACGTACCTCCAGATGTCTCAGAAATCTTGGCTCTGCCTTGGCAACAATTCCGAAATACGGAAACGCTTCACAAAACAGACTTTATTATGCGGATCCAGAGTCGCTCGTAAACGCTAATCAATCCGCTCCGCGTTCCAAACGTCAACGTTGTTCACTGAACACTATATGAGCTTAGTCTGTTACATAAAGAGCGCATATGCCATTTAATAACCAAACCAAATCCAATCTTTCACTGTTTTCAATAAGATCACACATAAATTAACAGTTATGTCACAAATAAGACGTTTTTCAAATTCATTCATCGCAAGCTTTACAGCTGTAAGCGCAGCGGATCTTGGCAAGCGCCGCACTCCTGCGCAGATCCCCGTCCTAATTAGTTCGAGCACCTGCCGCGGCGTCTCTGGTGCAACACACTTGCATTCATCTTGCATTATTTGCTTGAACCGTGGGATGGAATCATTTGTCCAGCTGAGTTATGGAGTGTTCCCTAAATCGCCTGTGGCGAGGGCGGAGTCACATCGTTTAGCAATCATAACTTGATCCTTCTCCCTGTAAGCATCACACAGCAGTGGGTACCTTGGTAGAACTGCATCGAAATGACAGCGCTGGGTACACTCAGTCTCTGCTCCGGACCTTTTTACTTTTTACCAGGTAAGAAAGAGGGATGCTATGCTATAAAGATCTGCATGTCTGTGGATCCCAAACGAATGGAGCGATTTGGATGAGTTTTTTTTTTATAGGGATGGTTCTTGGCTTGGTTTTATAAAAATTGGCCGGGCCGTTGGAGAGATATCAACTTTGAAAGTACGGGTTACCATTGTATCGGGAGTTTTATCCATTTGATGCCTTTTATTTTTGCGACTTGGTGAAGACTATCTTGTGTACTACTTTAGTACTAGCAGACGAATCAAGTATTTCTGATCGAGTTTCTAGACGATGCATTTCTCATTAGAGTCACACCCATGCAGCTGCATATCTGTCGGAAACGTAATGACGCTAATGAAGCGGTAAACTCGGCTGCCAAATAGAGGACAGACTGAGATGCTCGACAAACAAATTGCTATTTTAAGTAATTGTTTAAGTCTCGAGACATGCGCCAAATGTTTATATTATTTATATGGATCATGCGCAGTTCAGATGATTTGAGACGCAGGGTCTGGTGTAGGGGGCGTCTACACTTCTAGGTATTAATCTATAAGAGAGCGCTAACTCGCAAAGCACTTGTAGAAACTGCAATATTATGTCACGATGGTTTACAGTTTTTGAGAATTGGGTTACTAATACGGAAATCGATACATATAAGTATATGATAGGGATACAACTATTCCCGAAGAAGATCTCACATTAGATGTATTATTAAAAAAAAAAAAAATATTATCAGATAATTAAAATCCATATTTTGTTAGTAACAAAAAAGCTTATGCCCTAAATTAGAAATTTTCACACCACAATACGTAATTAAATAATATATAACACTGATTAATTATTCTAACAATTTTTATGTTTAATTTATAATAATTTATTTTACTGTCAAACAATTATAAGTGATTTTATTTTTATTGGACTCAATTTTGTTTTATTTTATTTTATTCAAAATTGGCCCATTATAATTTAAAAATAATAATGCCCATCCAAGCTTTTAGGAAGGAAGAATCCATCTTTCCAGCACTGACCTTCAGTATTCTATTGGTACTGCCCCTGACCCGGCCCATCAGAAATAATAAACAGTAATGAATTATATATACATTATTATCATGAATCGTAATTTATTATTTTGTAACTGGTGTATCAGTTTCATTGCACTAGAAATTCTGTTTTCCTGTTTATATTACTCCTACCAACACACAGCGATCTAGCTTATTCTCAGAGGAATTATTTAAATATGCTAGATTGCAGTACTATCAATATTCATAATAGGAGGCTATGCATCTCGAGTCAGGATATCTTCCCACCAACGTATACACATGTCATAAATTTTACAAATCAATGCAACTCTCCCTTTGTTCCTCAGTCGCTCGTCCACGTCTCCGGTGCCGGCGGGCTCGCTACCGCGGCCCGGCACGAAGCAGGTCACCGTTACCGTGCAGGAGACCGTGGTGGAGCCCTCACAGCCGCGTCACCACGCCTCCAGCGCCACGCGTGAGCTGGACGATCTGATGGCGTCACTCTCGGACTTCAAGGTTAGTCAGCTATCTTCTACAGCTGGTTTTAAGTCAGGAGATCATGGAGGAGCCTCCAGCGCCACGCGCGAGCTTGGCGATCTGATGGCGTCACTCTCGGACTTCAAGGTTAGCCAGCTAACTTCTACAGGTGGTTTTAAGTCAGGAGATCATGGAGGAGCCTCCAGCGCCACGCGCGAGCTTGACGATCTGATGGCGTCACTCTCGGACTTCAAGGTTAGTCAGCTATCTTCTACAGCTGGTTTTAAGTCAGGAGATCATGGAGGAGCCTCGAGCGCCACGCGCGAGCTTGGCGATCTGATGGCGTCACTCTCGGACTTCAAGGTTAGCCAGCTAACTTCTACAGGTGGTTTTAAGTCAGGAGATCATGGAGGAGCCTCCAGCGCCACGCGCGAGCTTGACGATCTGATGGCGTCACTCTCGGACTTCAAGGTTAGTCAGCTATCTTCTACAGCTGGTTTTAAGTCAGGAGATCATGGAGGAGCCTCCAGCGCCACGCGCGAGCTTGGCGATCTGATGGCGTCACTCTCGGACTTCAAGGTTAGCCAGCTAACTTCTACAGGTGGTTTTAAGTCAGGAGATCATGGAGGAGCCTGCGGCGCCACGCGTGGGCGGGACGATTTGATGACGTGGCTCAGCAGTCGGCAGATGGCTTGGCTCATGTCTACAAGAGCACTAATTTTTTGGACGGTTATCCTTTAAGACAAATATTACAATTAATGCACGTTTCTTCAAGTCATTTTCCTTTCTAAACAATGACACAAACGTTTTAAAGATTTAGGGGCGGTTTAAACGATACAAGGCCCGCCAAAATGACAGGTTGAAGTAGCACGTAGTCACGTCACAAGACAAGATTAAGGTCGTCTTCAAGAAAGTAAAAAGGTGGCACCTTTAAAGAGAGTCATAGGTTTGTGAGGCTTACATAAGCGTGGCTAAACTATTGTTTGTTAATGATCTTCAGTTGCGAAGAAACTAAAACCGAAAAAGAAGGTTAAGGGCATCCATTTTAGTTACATTAAATGTAATTATGAAGTTGTGTGTTTAAAGTCATCAAGGTTCCACGCCGTAGGAAACGAGGCCCAAGGTTCAAAGCAAACTGAAAAACACTCGTGACCTGGCACAATACACGCTTTATGCTTGTTTACGCGTTTCGACCCAAATCTTGCCCATTTGCAACAAATTCATTCACGTTTACAAATTAACTCGTTTATAGTCCCCGCTGCATCGGCTCACGCCGTTTTACTAGATCGACCGATCACGATGAATCACCGCCCTAAGGCGTAGTATGGCGGCCGTCACTTCGGCACACTGCACTACGTTAAACCACGCTTTTCCGTTTATTATAATATTTACAACTCTCCTTTCTTGGTCCACTGCTATTTCCAGCCGCGCGAGCAGGCAGCTCTCCAGCGAGCGCGCTCCCGCTCGCACCCGTAGGGAGGCTGGCTTCTAAAGATAGTCCACGCGTTACATCACAGGCGTGGTGGGGCCGGCGTTTATAATATTAGAGCACATAGTGAAACTTTTCACTCGGACCGCACTCGCTCCAGCCCACCTCGACCGACCGGTTACTTCTGTACGTACGCTCCGACTCCTCGACTAATCGAGGACTTAGAGCGTTGCGATACCATCACAACAAAATAGAATTTGTTGGATGGTAGCGCAGAAGTTACAACCATTTACTTTGTTACTAGGTGAGCGGCTCAGGAGGCGAAGGCGGCACACAGGTGTACCGTGAGAAGCGCGCCTGGCAGGAGCACTACCGCAGCACCCCGCGGCAACCCGAGTCCGCCTCCCTTGAGCATATGCTCGGATCCCTCCGGGCAGACATGAGCCGCCAAGGAGTACAAACCCCCCAAAAGGGATGCTGCAACGCCTGCGAGAAACCCATCGTCGGGCAGGTGCTTACAATTCATACCTGGCCTCATTGGAAGTGAAAAATTAAGTGTTAGAGTTTCAAGTGTAAAGAGGATTGTTTGGTGCAGGTGATCACCGCGTTGGGCCGCACATGGCACCCCGAGCACTTCACGTGCGCTCACTGCAACCAGGAGCTGGGCACTAGGAACTTCTTCGAGCGCGATGGTCGGCCTTACTGCGAGCCGGACTACCACAATCTCTTCTCTCCGCGCTGCGCATACTGCAATGGACCCATCCTCGATGTTAGTGCCGCTCTACACATCAACAATTACTCACAACGTCTCTCATTTTACAGCTTATTTTCTTTTGCAGAAATGCGTGACGGCTCTCGAGAAGACCTGGCACACTGAGCACTTCTTCTGCGCTCAGTGCGGTCAGCAGTTTGGAGAGGATGGCTTCCACGAAAGGGACGGCAAGCCTTACTGCCGGGCTGATTACTTCGACATGTTCGCGCCCAAGTGCGGTGGCTGCAACAAGCCCATTATGGAGAACTATATCTCTGCCCTCAACACCCAGTGGCATCCAGATTGCTTCGTTTGCAAGGTCAGTATACGGCTCTTTCCCCAACAGGTCTCCGCCAACAGCACTACAGGTTTGGTGTAACACACGTTGCTTTGCAAAGAGCGTATACGCCAGGTTGAGTATCGGTATGAACTGTCTTAACTAGATATTTCGGTTGCACAGGAATGCCAAGATCCTGTCAAAGGCAAGTCTTTCTATGCGATGGAAGGCAAGCCGGTGTGCCCCAAATGCGTCGGAGTCGATGAGGACGAGTAAAGGATGACATCTGTGAACACCCTCCCCAAATGAATGCCCTCCCCCTTTTCTTCCACAGCTATGCTCGTCGATATGGAATGATCGTAAACACAAACATGATGTTACCCTAACAGAACAAATCCTGACTAGAGTACTTAATAGGGATAATGTATGTAATATATTTTTGTAATATTATTGTTATTATAAGATTTGTACAATAAAGAGAACAAAAATAAAAAAAATAAAAAAATACAATAACAAACAAAAAACAAAATAAAACAAGAAAAATAAACAGAGTCATAAGGCAGCGCACGTTGACTGACAGCACGGCTGGCAGTCAAGGTTGCGCGGGCGCCTGGCAATGACCCCTTATCAATGCATTGTCGCGGAGGACGCGATCGCACGAGCTGGTGAATGGGGTCAAGAGCTAGGCGTATAGGGTTTCCTGCAGGGGGGGTATTTATACTCGTGACGTCAGGCGCGTCTGCGCCGCCCCGGCTGCGTCGATCGCCGCTTTGTTTATGGGCCAGTGGATTAGGCGCTATTTGGAGCGCACTATATTTGCCCGTCGCCGGGCGGTAAACAAACCGGAGTGAGTGCAAAACGTGCGCACTGCCAACGGTTACTGCCCGTTTTTACGATGATGCGCCGGTTATGTATCGACGGTTAACATCGCGAATTATGGCCGATGACATATAATGTTAGGAATTATGTATTTTGGACACAGAATCGCTAAGGCATTGTAACTTAGAGTCAATGCGACATCACGCGCAAAATAGTCAAACTCGGATGATTTTCAATCCGTTGCAATAAATAGTAAAAATGCTTGCTTGGTCGCAAAGTGTTTTGAAATTTTACATACAGGTATTCGGCTATTACTTTCTACAGTACATTAAATAATTAATGAAAGGAATCGATTATTAAGCAGATAATAAGCTATAAGCTAAGCCAAAACAGGACCACACTGTTTAATCACGTCGGTGTTAAGTTTAAGTTTTATATTGCCATGTGTGTTAGTCTGTAAAATATTTGTATTTATGTGCCTTGTTGCCCGAAATAAAATTTTGATATTATTTCTTAATCTTCTTATATCCATGTACGAATATTCAATAGTAGTATAACAGCTGGTAGATTTCCACAACACGTGTTCGCTTTTACTAATAATGAGTTTTATCGATTTCTGCTGTGAAAGTGAGCACTTTTACAACACTGCCACTAGTTTTCTATAAATAACATTTTGTCATTGCCGCCCCAGAGGACCCTGTCCATAAATTACTGGCTTTCCGCCCGCGACTCCGTTCGCGTAAAAGTCGTTTATTCTCTTGGAAACTATCAAATATTCCGGGGTATAAACTGCCCTCTATATTCATCCCCGGGTTTAAAGCTAAGGTAAACGTCAGAGTGCTCGACGCCGTACTAGTATATAGCATGGGCACTGTATGTCAAAGCAATATGGGTTAAATTCGAACTAAGAGGATTATTCTTCATTCGAATTTAAGCCATGTCACTTTGACATAGAATGCCCATGCCATATACTAGTACGGTGACGGAAGTTAATTTGCTACCCATTTCAAAGAAAATCTGCTTGAAGATGTCATTGTCAATAGTGATGTCAAGTCATTTGTAATTGATAGGAAACTCAACCATATTGCTGTAGAACGTCAGATTGACTTTGGACCTAAGGTGGGTCACAAATTAAATTCCTTGACTGTACAGCGTCGAGCACTCGGACGTTTACCTTATTTACATATTCAAATTCATCAAATTCGGATCAGCGGATTAGCTGTGAAAGCGCTAAAACGAACAAACAGAGATACGATCGCATATATACTAAAGGACTCCCGGGACTTCGTACGCGTAGAATTAATTTCTCGCTCCCCCTATTTGTTCCCGCTCGGGGTCGATTTTTGGAAAATGCTTTCTTAGTGCAACCATATGGTAGCCAAGGAATACTCGCTTCAAATTTCAAGTCCCTAGGTCCAGCTGTTTTAGCTGTGCGATGATCGACCAGGCAGACAGGGTTCTCCTTTTATATATATATGAGTATGGATTGAAAGGGCCACAAAATTTATGGGATTGACGTAAGCTGAGGATTGCTTACATTTTTTCAGTTTGTTATAACCCGATTACTATAAGCTGACATTAGCCCTGCCCCCTATGTCACCACCTTGACAATGGCATGTGACAGGCGACCATACATTGCAAAGTTAACACGCTGATACATCACTGGGTCTCATATATTGAAATGTCACCTGTCACCTGTCATTGTCAGGATGGTAGAATAGGGGGCTGGTGTCCCATGTTGCTTTGTCCCTTCTTCACAGGTTCACCGACTCGAAATATAGGGCACTTTATATTTATCCCGGAACCCGGACGGTTCCTGAGGGAATAGCGATAACAAATACTACGCGGACGTAGTCGCGGCTAAAAGCTAGTTTGTAATACATCGAAGCATCAACATTGTCGTTCGGTATGTGTAACGTTCGTTGCGCGTCAGTGTAATAGGAACCGAGGTAGGAATCCGGATGCGTACAGTCTGGGCTGTAAGAGTATTGACCGACATTTCTTTTTGTATTGAAGCGGACATGTTTCTGTTCTCCGAAGTCATAAAGTAATTACTTTTTTAGGGTTCCGTACAAAAAATTAAAAAACGGAACCCTTATAGGATCACTCGTGCGTCTGTCTGTCACAGCCAATTTGCTCCGAAACTACTACACCGATTGAGTTGAAATTTGGTACACATATGTAAATTGATGACCCAAACACAGATCTGCAAAGTAAATAAATGTTTTTTTTTTAAATAAGGGTCATTTTTGGGGGACAAATTAGGAAATTAATAAAAAATATTTGCAAACCTTACTGTGTCATATATCAAATGAAAGGGCTCGTTATGAGGATCTCGAATATATTTTTGTTATTATTGTAAAATAAACACTTGATTTTATTCATGAAAGAAGACGAAAATTGGCCATGCCCCCCCCCCCCCCTGAACTCCGAAACGACTGAGCCTAAAATTTTGAAAAAAATACAAAATATAGTTAATTGCTTGTAGATTACAGGAAAACTAATGTACGGAACCCTCTGCACGCGAGTTCAACACGCATATGTTCGTTTTTATTTTATTACATTAGAATTACTGTTTATTTGGCATAATTTCCTCTTAAATCACAATGTAACGCACTATTAAAATACCCGGTTCGTATGGGAAACTACTGTTAGTCTGATACATACATAAACACATTCCTATGCTCTAGTTTGGTTTGTGTTTGTTATATTTTAGTTACAAACATGTTTGTGCTTACTCTATACATATTTTCTGGAGGTAAAATTTCTTCACAAATTGTACAAAGAAACCACAGAAACCCAGGAATATGACGTGCTCGTGAAGGCTCAGTGATTCAAGTCACCATTTCAACCCTGATGACGGATACTCATCGGCCATTACGGTTGATAGGGTGCTTATACTTATATAGCAACTAGTAAATATTATCCAAAATTTGTACTCATAATTATGCCTCTAGTAATCGAGACGTGCCATCGACATCCCCTTTCAAATAAAACGAGCACTTTTGAGTTTTTCATAGTTTAAATATACTGTAAAGAAATGAAATTTATTATGCTACAACATTAAAAAGTATTGTTTACAAAGAAAAATAAAGATTGTATATAAATAATTAATTTAATCTTGTAGCATAAAATAAAATCTTATTTCGTGACACTATATTTTACTCAAAATAATCGTAAGTTCAAGTTTTTATTGAAAAGGGGATTATTATTCAACATCGCACAAAATATCTGAGACACTCTCATGTCTCTCTTAATAGAGACGCGTCATATATTTTTGAACTGCTTGACAATGTATGTAACTTTAAGGTTAAAATTCGCTCTGCTCTCTTAGCAGTTACGACAAAACAAAAGGTAAAAGAAAACAATGATAGACGTATAGAAAAAAGTAAACTTGATAACAAAAGTTCAAAAAATGATTCGACTTTGTGGGCTTAATTTGGTCGCGTTAATCGCTGTCGACAAGTATATATTTGTTGAGGCGATACTTGGCGATGGTCGGAATTACAACTAATTCGGAATCACGACTCTCCGGAATTACCCCTTATATCCAGTTCAAAAGTGTTCCGCTCGAATGCAAATTACAACATATTTATTGCCACTAACTAGACATTGAACCCACCGGGCTGGCCGTGTCGTATCCTAATCCATCTTTTCCCGTTCCAGGAATGCCGCGAGCCCTTCCACGGCGGCTCGTTCTTCGAGCACGAGGGGCAGCCCTACTGCGAGACGCACTACCACGGCAAGCGCGGCTCCCTGTGCGCCGGCTGCCACAAGCCTATCGCCGGCCGCTGCATCACCGCCATGTTCCGCAAGTTCCACCCGGAGCACTTCGTCTGCGCCTTCTGCCTCCGACAACTCAACAAGGGCACCTTCAAAGAGCAGAACGACAAGCCGTATTGCCACACGTGCTTCGAGAAACTGTTCGGTTAAGGTGGGGTGACGATAGATGGCGTTCATTTCAATTCTCTAAAAGCTGCTATCAATTTCCAAGTAATGGTCTGCGCCTTTGGTCAACCACTTGATAAGAGCAGAAAAATAAGCCGTTGAACTGCCGTAAGCTGTATACGAGCTGTAAAAACTGTTAGGATGTGGTGACGATAGATGGCGCTGATTTCAAATTTCTTAATGCTGCTGTCAATTTAGACGCATATACACAACGCTTTGGTCTGCGTCTGCAGATAACTTGACAAGAGCACTTTTGAGAAGCAGAAAAAATAAGTCGTTTTATCATACGCGCTGTAAAAACTGTGGTTTGGGTGGATTGACGATAGATGGCGCTGTTTATTTAATTATAACTCAAAGATGTTGTCAAATTCCAAGTACGTACAATGCGCTTTGTGTCTGAGACAACTTAATAAAGCAGGGTGAAAAGCAGAACACAAACCTGTATTCTGAAGTTGCTTCGATTTATACTTCGGTTAGCGTATATTGGGTCTAGATGGCGCTGTTCTTGATCTTCCTAGTTCGTCGCGGCAATGCCACTCGCGTTGTTGAAGAAAAGTTTTTGTCAATTGGTGCATTATAAATAGCTCTTGGAACGTATGCGTTACATTATTCAGAAGGCGACATTCGAAAAAGCCGTAATGACAAGTCGTATTATTACAATTAAGTGCTTCGGTACCAAGCTAAGTAAGACGCGATATGAGGTTTAAGTTATTTTTTTTATTAATCTTGCACAGTGAGCTAAGGGATTATACTGTAATACTGTTAGATAAGACAACGTATGACTATCGAGCGGATAATGCACCAGATTATGTCCTAAATCTAGATAAAATCCACAGATTAAAAAGTGTAAACTAAAACCCTTTTCCATCTTTTTCCAAATACAGTCACACACAACCTTCCGAAACCAGTATCAAATATGTTTCACGTTTTCAATTGTTTCACCCATAGATGGCGCTACCGTTAGTGCAATTTCTTCAAACGTCAAAGTACAATACTTGACGCCGAGGCATATCGATTTGGTGGGACTTGACAGAAGCGCGTGGAGCTAACCCCATGTGCTTCTGTTTAGTCCACCAGAGTAAATCTCTATAACCGAACAATTGTCCTCGCGTGTGATATCCATGGACTTGTTTCTCTAATAAGTCCATGGTGATTGTCTAAAACTCGATACTGGCGAAATACACCTTATTAAACACAAGGAGTGAAAGCCATTAATTAAGGAAAAAAAAAAAAAAAAAACGATTTGGTACTAATCGATACCCTAATGTTTTATAACAATGCGTATAACTAAAAAATTACCACGTTTTAAAATATGACCTATTCTGATAAATTATTCGTCGTAATTGATAAATGTCGATTATCTGTAATCTATGATTGTACCCGCCTAGCGATTTGATTTGTTGTAAATATTATCACAATCTGTAAATTAATAAGGACGTCCTGTTTAAGTAGACGGTTTTTTTTTTGATAACAGTTTGCATTATCTGTTTTATCCAAGGACTGTGATTACTGGTTTAATATCTGCAGGATTTTCGATGTAAATTTATATTGATTAGTACAAAATGTAGTTGGAGTTCTATGAACAAGTAGAAAAGTTAGATTTCTCTTATTGAAATTTGTAAGATATATAAATTTCGTATTATAAGAGATGTGTGGGTCAAGTTCAAAGGTGTAGAAGTAGTCATGGTGCAACTAAATGTATGTATTAATGTCAATAACGAACACATAGATATAATGTTTAATAAATAGAGAATTTTAATCTTTTAAAGTTTTAACACTTTCAATTATAATAGAGTAGCTTGGCAGTAATTGCTCCAAGCATTTTTTTTTTTTCAAAACAATGTAGTCCAAACTTCACAATTGTGTACAGTATAAGAGCTCTGGAAAAGTCTTTCGGGATCGGGCAAAGTCGGTTAAACTAACATAAATGCGCGTGAGAGAGAAGTACAAACCCGAAGATTGTTTTAAATGCAGTGTATGTAAAGTGAAGGACCTCATTTGTACCTTATTATTTTGTCATCCTTAGACAAAAGACCCATCTACTGTACAACTCCCGTGGTATGATTGACCTTGTATCATTATCAGATTGAATTACCGTAAAACGGGGTGAGTAGGGACACTACTTAAAATAGAATAGAATAGAATAACTTTATTTCAGACTACAAGGCCCATATTTACAAATACCTTACAGACTAACATATATATCAACATATAACATAAAATGAACACGACTACTAATAAATTTTCGCGGTGTCTGCTAGACGGCGACCACGAAATCGCCGAAATATGACACCCCTCGGCCAGAATTCCTCCTTTAAAAAGGTCGACAGATCTATGGTCGGTACTCTCACCACAAATGACTTAAAATTAACCTTATGGCGAGGTTCTAACCACTCGACCCTAAGAGTAAATCCGGTCTTAACTCGTACATACTCTACGAGATCTTTTGCCTCTGTAGAGTAGTGTAAACGGGACACGTACAACTGCGTCGTGGGCGTAGCAGGACACAGCAAGTGGTTCGGTCCGGTCGGAGCGGCGCCGCACAGGTTCAAAATAAGTCATAACATGTTACAAATAAGAACAATTATTAAAAAGACAATAACGTTACGTCTATTGGAAATAATTTCAGTCATATAATTAGTAACATTATGCTTCATTTTAGGTTGTGTCACTACTCACCCCTTAATCCTTACTCGCCCCGTTTTACGGTATATCTGCTAGAACTAGATATGTCCTTTTGTCTACGAAAGGCAATCTTCTACAGAAATATAAGCATCGGCTTTGCATGCGGATACAAGAGCGAGGTAGTACAATATTGTTTTTATTGTACAGAAAACTAAGTTATATTTGCCTAAAATCCCAAGTAGGCCTAGAAGGATGTTACTGTCGTAAGTCTATGTTACAAGTTACAACAATGCAAGATTGGTCTATGTAATTTATAACTTGTTTGGGAGGGGTGCTTGCAGTGTTGGCATATATACATAGAAACTGTATGTTGTAGAGGTATGTGGGTCTCTTCACTGATAATGTAGTGACGGTCGTGACAGACTCGTCTTTATGTGTCTCTAGGGCATGTAGTTGTACTAAAGTATTCGACGAATCGTTTAATAGTTTACTGTATTGTGTAATTCGCAAAGATTGTAAACTTAATGTAAGGGAAAATATCGTCGTAGAGTCGATATTTTTCATGTAATATAATATAGCATTTTTGCTTATATCCTTTAATAACGTGAATTTTTACACAACACGACGCCAGAAGGAATAACTTTTGTGGTTTAAACATTAAGGTGCAATTGCGTCATGGAAAACTTAAACAGAGTCGTCCGTGAAAACCTCGTACCTAGAACCCATAATGCGGTGTGTGTGTCATTACATTAAACAATACAATACAATACATTGTTGCATCATACGCACGGAGTCCGTCGCTAAAAACCAACGACTATAGTCACGATTCCAGATAAATCCAGTCACGAATAGATAACAATATCATTTACTACAATATATAAAATTACGTGTAAAGATAGTGAAATCAAGTTATTTTCATTTCTACGCGCCTGTTCTTTCCCGAATGTCATTTGGTTATTCCGATGACTCATGGTAACTGACCTGCGTGACGAATAAACCTACATCATTCCGTTATTTCTTCAACGTTCAGGGGAAACTTGAAACAAACACAGTGTTCGTTTTTTTAGAACTTTCTGGTTATCATTTTATTAGAAATATCAAACGCATCCACCACTATTTAGTTAGGTAATGATTGAGAAATGGCTGATGTTCGGAAATTTTAACAGAAACAGAAGGCAAGAGCCACCCGTACCATGACTCATGTGTCATAGATTGAAATGCGGAAAGTGTGTCAAATTGTTTCAAATTAAGCATTTTCATGCTAGAAATTGCAATTGGCAGATTGATAATTTTTCCATTATGTTACTGGCTACAGTGACATCACAGATAATAAAAAGTACAAATACAACCTTGTTACATTATTTCCGATGGGAAAAGTCGATGACGGTCACAGGTGTGTCCTAGGCGGACGTTTGAACGAAGTACTTTAATGTTATACCGCAGTCTTCGCCATTACGTGACCTTGAATCGTGAATACCTTTTGCGAACAATTTTGTTGCTTATTACAAACGATTCGAAAACGTTTAAAAACCTCTCTTATCTGAACAGGCTATCATAACGAAACGAGTCCTAATCAGTGTGTATACGGTTCTCTTTTATATGAAAGTGGCGTATCGCGAAGTTTTATGTGCATTTTATGTTACGCTTGAATAATCGATATCGCGGTTGGTTGTTAATTAAGTTCTAATCTTCCATTAGTGTTAAACTGTACAGTTCGTTACTATCGGTTATCTTATCGCCGTATGTTATTGTAGAGTAGTTAGCGAGTGCCAAACGCAGGGCAGTTGTTAGTCGCCGCTCACGGCAGTGCCCTACATTGTAAACCGACCTTAATGTAGGTCACCTGTTAAACGTTTGACTGTGGTAGGAGCGGGGGGAACCGCTTCTTATGTTCTGTATTATTTGTGTACAATATTTGATACTTTAAATGCGATTTATTTCACAAAAAAAGAATAAAGGTTTGACGTATAATTGTTTTTTTTTTTTGTAGACACATCTGTGCAATGACGTCAACTTAAGATAGCTAATGTTTAAAACTGAAATTGAGATTGTTGTCAACTGACATTTTAGCTACATGCGTTAAAATTCCTATTTACAGTACAATTTTATAGTATTTGATAACAAGTATTGTGTTATATTTACCTATTGTTCCATTTAATTAGATTTCAGCTAGTTACATCTCACCCTTATAAATGAAAACTTACCGTTCAGGGCTAACATATAGCGCCTTTGTATCGTAATTCTTTGTTAGATATGATTCATACATTGCAAGAAGTACAGATGACGACTTTAACGCATAACGGTGTATAATTATTAGTATTTAAGCGTTATTTTGGCCTAAAACTATATGTAACAGTCCAAGAATAAAGCGAGATTTAGGCTAGCAATAAAAATTGCAGAATTTTATTGCTGTCTTACTTTAACTTCAGTTTTAGAGCAAGAAGCACAATTTTGCTGTCTTTTCCTCAATTAAAGGCCCAGCCACATCGGATGCGTGCGCGTAGACGTGACGTGCGCGTGCGCTTTCCACTGCGGTGTATGAATTCTCATACGACATGTCACTTATACAACGCAGTGGAAAGCGCACGCGCACGCATCCGGTGTGGATGGGCCTTAGAAGTTAAAGTAAGTCAGCAGTCAACTTCTACAATTTTTATTGTTAGTTTAAAGCTCGCTTTAAAGTTGTAAAAGTAAACCACAAATTATGTATGTATTATGTAACTGTGTAATAATACTGGTCTACTGACAGAGTCACGAACACGATATTTGTCCAGAAAAGGTAAATAGTATTAAATAAGCCATTATTGATTAATGATTAATGAATGTGTAATGTTGACTCAGGTGCGTCGTGAGCGGCGAATTTATGTTAATCGCTTCGCTTGCGGTAGAGGGTTACTTTCGCCGCGCTAATCCTAGTTGGCCCTTAACCCTTTCACTGCGTATGACGCAATATGGCGTCAATAATTTTCACGTGCGAATTGCGCAGTGAATTCGTTTAAATGTAAAAGTTGTAAAACTTAGATTAAGGGAACGATTTTATTGAATCTGTAATATTTTAACAAAATATATTTAATGTTTTTTAGTGAGCAGTTTTATTTAAAGAATATAACTTTTGGTATAGGTTATTTTATAAGAGCTGCGATAAATGGAACGAACAAAACCTGTCACCAAGCAGTCCCTTCAAACGTAGTTCGAATTTCAAATCGAAAACCTGTATTTTTTTACACATGCTTTCATTCACCCACGTGGTCAATTTGTGCCAGCACGGGTAGCACAAGGTGTATTTTCTCGCTTGTCGCTCAGTGCGTCTCTATCGTTACGGACTAGATAGGAAGGGAGATCCGAGCGACAAAGAAGTCGCGGGCAACTTGTGCTAGCCGTGCTGTTCTAGTGAAACGGCGCGCATAACCAAGACAATCTCATTTATAATTTTAATTTGTAATCAAAGTGTTAGCCATTTATCTTTGGTATTTATTAACTGAAGCAATCAAAACTACGGTTATTTTTATAATTTGCTATCACTGGGAATTCCAATAGATAACACTTGACCGACTGACTCGGCCACGCGTGCCTTCGCGCTGTGTGCGTGATTATTCCGCACCGATAAGGGATAGATACCTATTTTATTTATGTAATGTTCTAGAAGGACCAAATAAAACGGCACATTACGACATAACACTAGGTATATTTCACAGCACTTACGTACATCCCTACACTTAACATAGTCTTAGCTAACAATAAAAAATACGTGCTTAACGTAATTATAATGTCATTTTCTTAACTATTAATTTAATAACTTAGATAACTTAAAACGAGTCAGTCTTTGGCGAGAGAAATACAGCTCGGAACTGTCTACGCTAGGCCGGGAAACAGCTCCGAGAAGGATTCGCACCAGAAGTCTGACAAGTCCATGGATTCCGGTTCGCTTAGGGGAGAAGCGAGAGACTCGTATCCGAGGTCACTGAAGTTGGTGTGCGACGGGGAGACCGCTAGTAGGTTCTCGTCGATGGATCTGGGAGACAGGCTCATCGGGGACAGCATTTTCATGTCGTCCAACGCTGCTCCTTCGGACAACGAAGTGAAGTCCGTGTCTATCTCGATAGGGGCCGTCTCTTCGACGACCTGTTCCTCGCACGGGACTTCTATGGTCACGCAGTTGGCTTCCTCGAAGCTAGCGTAGAACATGTCTCCCTTGTCGTTCTGCTCCTCCTTGAGCTCGGGGTAGGGATGCGCGTAGGAGTGCTGGGCCAGTATCGTGTGCACGTCGTGCTTCAGGTCTACTACTCCACCTTCACTGGGTTCCAGGTGCTCTGCTGCGGGCCCCACCACTTCAACTCCTTCAGGGCGTTCTCTAGCGACCCCGACTGAGATCTGAAACAAAACAAACTATCATTAGAAAACTTGGTATTGCCACCAAACTTTATGGTAAGTGGGATCTGAGTCCCATAGACATTTGCGAACTAAAGATTACAATCCCAAGACAGCAGTTACGTTGCCAACTTAGCGGACTAAGATGGAATTCCCCTATGCTAGTCTGTTGGGCAATTACCGGGGTAAATAACCCCATTTTTTTTATTGGGTTTTCCCTTTGGGTAGTACGTACCCAAGTACGTAATAGTCAGGTCAATCTGGAATGACATTTTCTTTCTTGTTTTTTTTATTAATACTACAAACAAACCTTGCGACAGCGATCCATAATTTTAATGATAATATACGTAGTAATTGTTCGAAATTACGAAATACTAGTAATTTTAAGATTTTCACCTCTATTTACTTGTAATAAAGATCGTGGTGCCAATAATAGTGCTAACACTACCTTGTTACCCCAACCCGGTGGGTAAACACGGGTAAAGTAATTTGTGCGCCAGTAAGTCGATATTGTAATTATCAAAAGTAGAACTAGATGTTATCGTTACGCCACGTGTACCCGAAGTAAATTAATTACCATAATTGCGCCCTATTTCGGGTAAGGGGGTCATTATTTACTAATATCCTTTGTTATCATGCTAAGCTATCATTATGATGACAAAGATAGAAGTATTTCGTCAGCCAAAGGGCCTGAGCCAGCAGGTGCAGCGTGGGAGGTTGGCTTGATGACGTCATCCGTGTTTACTACGACTAGTTGCATCAGCCGCGTGGCTCTCAAATTTGTGTGCGAGTTAGTCACGCCGCATGGCTTTTCCTTGATATTTTTTTATCTTAGTTTCCTCTTTATGTTATTGATATGTTTGAGACCAGCAATAGTCCAATAGTACCTAATAATTAATAATTACTTCAACGTGTGGCGCTTCTACTCTTGTTTGTTTGTATTTTTCTGAAATCGTAATTTTTGGCATTAACCCATTCAACGCCCATGACGTTGCGTCATAAACAGATACAATGACTATTGTCAGTGAAACTAATAAGCAACAAACTTAACAAAAAAAAGGTAAACAAAAGAACGATGTCAACACTTACATCTTCAGCCTTTCCTGCAGCACCTGCATCAATTTCTTGGAGGAGGGAGTCTGCAAGTTGCTGGAGGGTATCGAGATACTCTTCAGAGTCGAGGTGGGTGAGGAGGTCTGAGAGAGAAGACACATCGCTAGCAGCAGGCGCGCCGCGCGCATCGCCGTCGGGGGCCCCTCCTTCTGCCGAGGAGTAGACTCTGCCGGTCCCCGGGCCCCCGCGACGGTGCGCGCCGCCGCCGCGCCGCGAAGCGCTGCGTTCTCGCTCAACAACCTCTCGTTCAGAGCCTTTAGGCTCTCCACCTCGCTGATCAGCCGATCGTTCCTGTCCATGAACTGCTGGATCCGCTCCTCCATCTCATCCATCTTCGCCTTCTTGCGGTCGCGGGAGGTTTGCGCCGCCACGCGATTTTTTAGCTTTCTGGTGGAAGAGGAGTTTGGTTAGCATTGTTATCTTAAAATCGCTTTAAGGGCGTTTGTGACTCGGGTAAATTTAAGTTTAAAACAATCAACAATAGAAGACTTAGTACCTGACGCTGATTAAATCCAGGATAAAGCGCATGAGTTCAAAATTAAATTACTTAATTTCAATATGGGTATTGATCAACGCTAGTTATTCTGTTCTTCACACATTACAATTAACAAAGGGGACATTCGTTTTCAAGTATGTATGATAGTACGTAATGAATCAGACGTAGTAGTGAGAGTCATTCATATTTCGACCTACAGTGGCATGCTTCACTTATCTTTCTTATAATTAAACCAACATTCAGCTAGTTAGCTCTAGCGGCCTGCTTTCATCTTTGTATCTTATCTCATTGGAGCATGCATGTCATCACCCCTAACGGTGAGGGCATTGTCCTCTGGTGTAAATTCGCTGTACAAGCCGCTAAGCACGCTAACCACGCTGGCAAATATACAAAGACGTGACAATGACTGTCACGGGACATTATAAAATAAACCGGACGCGCGACAAAACATTGATCAAATATTTTATCAGGGGCTTAATTTTAGGCTCATTAGGGTAGCATAGGGACCCATCACGTGTCGGGCCGATCCTGAAATCCATGGGTAAACCAGCATCTAACGATAACGCAACGACTTACTTTCTTTGCATCTTCTCCTCCCACGAGAGATGGTCGAGCCGGCGCTTGCGGGACGGCGCAGGCGACGGCTCCAGGACCACCTTCGTATCCTCATCGTCCATCGTCAGGTAGTTGTTGGGCACAGTGATGATGATCGGAGCACTCATCTTGAAGCTGACGCAACTCTTCAAAACAAAACACTCGACACCGCGATGTTACAGTTTTGGTCGCATGCCGCGAGCCGTTTGTTTGTAAAACATTAGAATCACTTCACCGTGTTAGAAGTTGAGTAACGAGCGAGGTCTGCGTCGATCATGTTCAGCGGCTTAATTCGTACTGTAGCTTCGAGAAACTGCGTCGTGGATATACGCGATTGGTCCGCCGTTATCAGAGGGCGGACGCGACGCGTCGACATTTTTAGACAAGGCCGGAATCATATCACGCCTCGGGTGAGAGAAAGAGATAGTTAAGTGACGTCTGACATTCCTCCCTACCACGGTATTTGCTTTTGTTAGCGTGTTTTAACATTGCGGAGTGAAAGGATCGTGGTACCGGCAGTCGCCTCCCACAATAAGCAAAACAATGCTACAAGCCGAATTCATACCGGTAAATTATAAGCGAAACTGATACGTAAAAAGTATTATTACACATGAATGTTTAATATCAAGGTCTCCTACGGTATTGTTGGCAGAGTACAGTTGAAAAAAAACAGTTTTTTAATGATTTGTATTAAAGTTTAGTTCTGTTAGCAACTAGGGCTCATTAAGTATTATCATACGATAACAAAATTAAGCAACGAAATTATTTGCTAGTTTGTATCAAAGTACCTACCATTGTAGGTAAGTACGACATCGCCAGTTAATTTTAGAAAAAACAAGCCTGATCCAGCTTTAGGCTTTTCAAAGCTTCCGGTGGTTACGATTTGAGAAAGCCACATGTTTTGTTAAAAACTACTATATAACTAAGCTTGTAGAAAAACTAATTTTAGAATGTGTTTGTGTATACAGTATACCTACCTATATTTTTTATTTAGCTTTATCAGATTAGAGACCATACAATCATTTAATCAACCTACCTACTTAAACTCTTTGGAAAACCTCGTAAAGAATCAAATCAAATGCTACGAGTATCATATCTTTATTATTTAAGTACTTGAACTGTTGACTGTTATGTTCGTGCTTCGGTAAATCCCGCATGGCAAGCCCAAGTACATACCTAGAGCGGTTCATTAGCCACATCGTTCATGGTGATTTGTGTTATGTTATGCTGCAGTGCAGAAGTTTAACGCATAGGAACTATAGGTACCTACTTACCTCCAACCATATTATTATAGGACAAGCTGTTTCCTTGGGAACTGTAAATTTTTCTGGGTTGAAAACTACCCTAATGTTCTTCCCCAAGGCTCTAGCTATCAGTAAATCGTCAGTATGAAAACAAAACAAATAAACAGATTTAGATACTTTGGCATTCATAATATTTACTAATGGAGTCTTATATATAGGGCATATCAGATACAAGAGAAAAACGAAAACAGGTGAATAAAATAAAGGACGATAGTAAGAAGGTAGCAGGCTGTGTACGCCTATCCAGGAAAGTTTAATTAACACATTGACTTTAAGTAGGGATTCTTTGATCCCTAAGTCAAAAAGTTTTACTTACGTCCGCCTAGATACACACGGATTAATGCGTCACTTTTATAGAATGAGATATACCTACCTAAAAGGTTATAAACACCTACCTATATTCGTAAGCATCTGTATTTGGGTAATAGACTCATGACGCGGCGGCGGATGACGTCAATAACTTGAAACGTTTGGATTGCACCAGCCAGCACCACGTGCGCAGCCCCCTATTTCGTAACATTTCACGTCTCGGTGCTCTCGGTGGTCATGGTCCTATCTAACAACCGCATACTAAGCGTAAGCGACATGTAATGTACTCGTACCGACTTAACGTTTGAAAAATAATATGGTGACGGAAAGTTTGGTAAGTAATGGACAAGAACCATGATGGAACACTTGATTCGTATTTTATGAGGGCACCATTATTTGGCTGATATTTTGTCAGATAGGTACCTATTCTCGTTGCAATTATTTTTTTCGATATGGCAAAAGTAAGATATATTTGTACCGTTTTCAGCTATAGGTATACTACCAAGAACCTACCTAATGTGACACCATTACTTTGTTTTGCAACAGTCATATGACCATATATGTATGTACGCTTTGAATTAAATTAAGACTTAGTGTCCATTATTGGTGCCTGTCAGCTTAAAGTGTCAAACACTGGTGCTGCGGTTTGAATTTATATAAAGTGTGACGTATTGCTAAGTAGATATGGTTACCACAAGTGACTAGAAAACTAACGAGATAAACAAACATTGCATTTTTTAAGCGGGAGTTTCTTAGAACAGTACGTTTTGTCAGTCTTAATGACGACGTCTGCTAAGTATGTTTTTCTCCAGGAAATTTCCAATGCACTACTTATCGAGCTCAAGAATAAAAGTGTATTCTGTGCATGTTGACGATTGTAAAAATCTGTTAAAATGAAGCTTATCTTGTACGATGCCCAATTAAGAACTTATAAGTTACCTATAGCTAATTGAAGTCACGTAGAGTTAACCCTTAGGTATTTACTAGTGTATATAGGTACGTTACTCAGTTAATCTACTACTGACGAATGGGTAACTATGGATTGCGTAGGTACAGTCGAAAACAATAATTCTGGACATCAGAGCCAACTGGTCGGATGTCCACTTTTGACCAAAATCACTATTTTTTAGAATCATACTCAATTTTTTGTCCTCTTTCAGGCCATCTAACCGTTATATCGCTATCTCTTTTATTAACGAAGTTAGATTTACTAAAAAAGGTCGGATGTCCACAATACCTTAGAAGAAAAATAACGGATGTTTAAATATGACTTTTTGCTTCTAGTAATCTTAATGTAGGGCTTTAAAAGTAGGTCTGATGTTCACATAAGACATATTGGTTTTATTTTTTTATTAGAACGGAGCTTCGGATGTTTATATCAGACCTTTTGGTTCGGGGAATTTCCACAATATCCACATCCAAAAGAGTTAGCGATAAATTTTAATGGGCGATGGAAAGAGACAGATAGCACACATACGCCCGACGATTGCCTAAACCTTACGTATGGCCGAGCGCGGCCGGCCGGCGATTGACATGTATAATCCGGTTCGTGTCTAGACCGCGCATATGAAAATTCAGTGCAAATTAATTAATTAGTTAACAATTGCAAGTGCTTTTATTGTTAAAGTGGTACGACATGAATCCACATGTCATCAGGATATTCCAAGAGTTACGAAAGCAGAAAATAAAAGAAATCAAGGTGTCAAAACTCAAATAGTTATTTCATTACCTACCTACAAGTTTTGTTTTGTGCATTCGTTTTTAAACAGGATTTTTAGACTGAAGTATCAGTACCTGTATTGTTGTTTCAGATGATATTTTTCAACCAAACAAAAGACGACCTTCACTGTCAGTGCATGTTGATGATATTATAATTTCGAAAAGAAACACACTGGAAAAAGTTGCAAAATTTCATAAGTTGTGTCGTTGAACTCGTTAGCTTTAGTTTCTATTTCTACTGCTTAATTACATAGTATTTACAAGCTTTAATGCAACTTGGCCTGTTAGTTACGTAGTTTGGGATAAATCTTGCAAGTTAAATTTGACCCTTTTCCCGGTTTTCGATTGAGCTGAAATTTACTATACTTGCGTATCTTCGGGAACAATGCAATAATTGGTATGGTAACACGGAGCTCGTCTGATGATGCAGTCAGAAGGTGGCTACAGGAACTAACTCTTGGAATATCCTGTACGCACTTGCACTTGTTAACAAATGAATTAATTTGCACCGAATTCTCACAACCGCGGTCTAGACACAAATTGGTTTATACTTGTCAATCGCTGGCCGGCCGCGCTCGGTCAATCGTAAGGTTTAGGCAATCGTCGAGCGTGGTATCCGTTCATTTTTCATAATTTAATTTGCACTATTTTCATTTGCCATAATGATCACTGGCTATAATCTTCATAATGCCATAATACTCTAGTGTCATAATGTTCAACCTCCCTAATATCATATACCATACTAACACTTTCCATAATATTTACTTTCTATAATGTTCGTAATCCCTAATATTATATGACATAACACTTAATTTGCCATAATTTCGGAAAAAGCAGACCCAGACTGTACCAGTGTGTTTCAGTGGGTATGATGAAGTACTGGTACAATCTGGATTACGTACTACTATTATAATAACTTACCTATTCTTACCTACCTACTTTAAGGAAGACCAGACCCGATTTTTTTTATAGTACTACGCATAATACGCATTATGAATGTTTTAAGGCAAATAATTACTATGGCGTTAAAAATTTATACAATTTTATAACACTTTATAATCGGTATGGCACCTAACAATTATGTCAAGTGAAAATATACCAAATGATCATTATGGCACGTGATTCGTTATGACTTATGGCATATAAATTAATGTCATATGAAATTCGGGAAAATGAAATTATTGCATATGAAATTCGGTCAAACGATAGAGAACCGTCGGGCGTATGTTTGCTTTCTGTCTCTTTCCATCGCCCATTAAAATTTATCGCTATCTCTGTTTGTTGTGGATATTGTGGAGATTCCCCGAACTAAAAGGTCTGATATAAACATCAGACGCTCCGTTCTAAGAAAAAATTAAAACCAATAAGTCTTATAGTGGAGATTCCCCGGACCAAAATGCCTGATGTTCACATAAGATTGAATATATTTCCATTTGATTTCGAGCCATATAGTCTGATTTAAACATACGTCCTATACTTATTGCGTGTTCACGAATTTTCTTACAACCAAAATATCGGATGTTAATATCCGACCACAGCATAGCATATTCCTTGTTAATTTTAGGTCGGATGTCACACCCTTTTGATAATCAAATTTGAATTGCAATGTTATTGATAGCGTAAGAAAGAACTTGTATGTCAGTAAATACTTGCAGTTATATGCTCCTTCAACATTAATTACTAGTTTTCTTTATTTTAATACTGTTAGTCGGTGTCAAACGTTTTAAAGTTACTTTTGCTTGTCCTGAAAAGTGTCAAAAATGCACATCCGACCAGTTGGCTCTGATGTCCAGAATTAATATCTGTACACCTATCGCGTGAAATTTGTGTATAAACCACAAACCTTATTGTCAGTGGCATAGAGATTCTTGGGAACTCGTATATCGCACAGCTAGATCAAAACTTAACACAAAAATCTTGCCAGTCTTGTTTAAAGTTCATAGAAGTTGTATTAAAGTTGATTTGAAAATACAGAGTTGTTACTATTATTTTGATCTAGCAGTGTGACTATTTATGACTTTGATTGTACTTTATGAAGTTTAAGATACATTACCAACTTACTTTACTTAAATCCAAATAAACCTCCGTCACACACAGTAGGTATCGCATATCAAACTGTAGTTTCTTCAAAGTCAGCAGCGCACTTGCACCCTCAAGTAGGTGTTGCGGGTGTTCTTGAGTCGTAATATTTATCTACTTACCATTCGGTGACCTGCAAGCCTATTGCCTTAAGCACTCGCAATCGCAATCGTTTTCATTTTGACAGTCCGAAGGCGAGTCTGCACATAAAATGAAAACAATTTTTCTGCTTTGAAGTCGATTGCGATTGGAGTGTTTTAGGCAATAGGCCAGTTGGTTATTGTGTTCTAAAAAAATCATGCTTATGGGCGTTTCTCTGTAAACTCGGAACTCATTGTCTTAGGCGCATTTTGGTAAAATTACTTAAATTAATTATTAATAGAAACAATTTTTTTAATAACACAAAAGTGATGTTTATGGGCCGGTTAGTTTTTTTTCCAAATGCTAAATCATTTTTTTTTTTTTTTTTTAACACCTTCAAAAACAGTACCCTAGCGTGTCCCAAACCCAGAATTTGAATTATAGAGCAAATTTGGCAATACCTTATTATGAAACTTTAAAAGTGTATGAATATGCAGCATATTATTTGTTAATTATTTTCATTCTAATGTATTTAGATTTTATGCTAACCTGATTTAAAATCTGTCCCTCGGCTTAAAAAACAGTCCCCTGTAGCAAATTTAAAAATAACATATACATATTTGTAAAAGTCTATTGCATTATAGATATTGCAATGGGAAAAACAATACTAATATAATAAAGCAAAATTCGTAACGTATTTATATTCGTGTTAATATATATATATACTTGACAGGGGACTGTTCAAAATTACGAGTTTACACAGAAACGCCCTTATAGAGGTTTGTCTCAAAAGCAAACTAATTTTATTTTTTATTTTTTTGTTCATTATTTACTGAGAAAATAAATAAACTCTGCTAATGGATACAGAGCTAACCGCCATATAGTATGGTGGATAATATTCAATGTTTTTTCCGCAGTAAATAATAATCAAAAAAATCATGAAAAAAAGTATGTTTATGACCTCTATAAGCATGAAATGGCAGCTTTAGATATACATGTAGCGTTATCAAATCAGTGGTTGAATTAGCCTTTAAAATAATAACGTTCTAAGTATTACATATTTCTATTGGCTGCCTGTTCGTCGTAGGGTTGATGACGAACTCTTCGTCTTAAAAGAATTGAATCTAATGTCGTGGCCTCTCGAAAGAGACAACACAACCTTATACGGGATGCGAACGACATTCGTCATCCATCACCTTCGGGCCTAATAAAATTTCAACCGTAAAATTAGAAATTAAAAGCGACAAAGTTCTATACAAAGTTAAAGTGATCCACAGTTAAGTCGGATTATCAGTAAAAAAAAATTACTGAAAATCTGCCGTAACAGTGAATCTTTACAACAAACACTAGGGATAAATTATTTTTAGCCAATTTATGGGGTAGGTTTGAAATAAATATACACCAAAATGTAGATTAAATAATAAGTTTCTTTGTTTGGTAAATTAAATATAGGTACCTACTGCATAACATGATCAACATTGTGTACAAATAAGAAAAGCTGTTCAATTTGATTCTCAGCAATTGAACATTTTTATAATCAAGTTGTATTGCTAAAACAACTGCTAAGAAAGCCCGTGCACTAGGCAGCCTGGCTACGGCATTAGTTGCTACTCCAAGGTCCGGGACCTGAGCACCAACAATCCACATACTAATACATAATATGTATACTAATGGCCATGTTTGAATTAGGGGTCCTGAATATAATTGGTTTCTGATTCGCATCCAGACTGCCTAGTACGTACTGGCCCTGCACACCACAATTTGATGTAGCTCGGCAACACTAAACGGATTGTCTAAATGCATATGTATGCCGTTTCTTTATAATTGTTCTAAAGGTCGGTCAACAGAAGTTGACAAGTTGAATCAATCTCATAATTATTTTTTGCCTAACGTGGTTTATATTACATCTGTTTTATGTAATTGTGTATATTAACTAAATGAACTAAAATCAGTAAAAAAACCGTCTGTTTCTGACACTTGGTAAACAAGGTTTGGTGTTTATATAACTGATCTACAATATTTTTATATATTGTTTTCTGGTGGATGAAATAGTTTATTATGTCTATTTAAATAAGGTTTTTTTGTAAAATTCTTGTTACAAATTTGACAGGCGTAAGGTTTCTCCCCTGTGTGAATTAGCATGTGGCTATTTAGCGAGGACTTTTGTGTAAATTGTTTGTGACAAAGTTCACAAGAGTAGGGTTTATTCCCAGTATGAATTTGCTGATGGACAGCTAAATGCGACTTTTTCGAAAAATGTTTGTCACACATTTCACAGTAGAATGGTTTACCTGTGTGAATTAGTTTATGGGTAATTAGCGTAGAGCTATGTGTAAACCCCTTGTGACATATATCACAAGTGTGAGGTTTTTCCCCCGTGTGAATTAACCTATGGTTAGATAAATAAGATTTTGACACAAACCGTTTCTCACAAATATCGCAACTGTATGGTTTTACTTCTAAATGAGTTAGCATATGAGCAGCTAACTTGCACTTTCTCATAAACTGTTTGTTGCAGATCTCGCAAATCAAAGGAGTTCCAGTATGAATAAGCTTATGAGTAGTTAAGGAAGAGCTACGTGTAAATTCTTTCTGACAAATATCACAAGAGTAAGGTCTTTCTCCTGTATGCATTATTTTATGGTTATCTAGATAGGATTGAGTTAAAAACCCTTTGTTACAGATTTCGCATTTGTACGGCTTCAGTCCCATATGCCTAAACTTATGGCTTTCATAATTATTTCTCCTTGTATATGGTTGGTTACAAATTTCACATGCTAAAGGTTTAGGTTTCTTTTTGTATTTATGAGGCCTGTTACTTTTTTTTTTGGGACCCAGTTCTTTACCAGTTTTATCACAGTCAGATGCCTTTTTAGGATTTCTTTCCTTATTCTTTTTTGCTATTATATCTTCTTTTTTATCTGCAGCCACTTCTATGTTTTCTATTAAATCGGAACCTGAAATTATTTCAGAAATTGTTTTATTATTAAACAGATATACAAGAAGAAGATACAAGTGGAAATAATAAATTTAATATGGTTTTCTTATTTGGTAAAAAAAGAAATGAAATAAATAAATATCAGGGGACATGTCACACAAATTGACCTAGTGGCAATCTAAGCACTAGGCGTGGTTTATAGGTACTAGACAACCATAAATTTACTAGTATAGAGAAATACATACTTAAATAGATAGAAAACAACCAAGATTCAGGAATGAATGTTCGCACTCATCCCACAAATATCTGCCCTTACTGGGATTTGAACCCAGGGTTTGGTAGGTATCTCAATTCAATATTATAGCACGAAATTTGGGAAAGACCAATTAAAGAGTGATAAAAGGTAAACAATCGCTACATAATCACTGCATATTATAATGCAAAGTCCCCCGCCGCGTCTGTCTGTCTGTATGCTCGCAATAATCTCAAAAAGTACTGTACACATTTTCATACAGTTTTCTCCATCAGTTAGATTTTTTTGTATAAGTGTGTGTGTTCTGTTTTATGTACGGGTGTAACAGACTACTCACATAAACCAAAGCAAAGCAAGGGCAGGTCACTAGTGAATTATAAAATGAATAATAGTAATAAATATTAGGGGACAATCTCACAGTAATTGACCCAGCCCCAAACTACTCTCTAAGTTGTACTATGGGTACTGGACAATGATAAACATACTTATATAAATAACACAGGCGAGGATCCAGCTTTCAGATTAGGGGGTGGTCATTAACTGCTGAACGCAGAAGTTTGGTCAAGTGCGAGATAATGCCACACGACTATTTACTTTCTGACCCATATCTACGAGTGCCGAAGGGGGTGGTCATGACGTACGTGACAACCCCCGTGGATCCGCCTCTGAAATAACATTTCATTTAACAGCATAAAAATGAAGATGCATAATGAAACTCACTTGGTTTTTCAGAGGAGGCATTCTGTGTTTGCAAAGGCTCATCTGGCATAAACTCGACCTTCACCTCATGTTGCATATAAACAGGCTTCGTAGCATCATTGAAACTGCTCTCTTCTTCACTGCTGTCTGGCTCCATCTTCACGGTCACTGACGATGGCATCTGTTCACTGTCCCATTCTCTCTCCACCTTAACATATACTGCGACTGGGGACGAGGCACGGTCCTCCTCTCTTTCCTCTTTAATACACACTTCCACCGTAACTGTCCCATTGTGTCTCTGCTGTTCTTCTTGTACTCTCATGCTCAATCCGTCGTCTTTCTCTTGCTCTTCCTTTATGCCCACTGCCGGCATTGACATGTTGCCGAAGTCGATTGGACTCGACTCACATAACGGAATTATAACAAAGTGTCTATAGCATAGCGTAGAACAACCGCTGCAACTCTACACTAGAATATTACGAACATACCGAAAGTGCTCGCTCGATGGTTGGCTGGCTAACTTTATTTAGAGATTTATAACTTTTTTTTTTTTTACCACCCGTAAACAATAACACAACCATCTCACAAGTCAAAACATACGTAAATTATCTATTTACTCATACAAATATATAAACCACTGATTTTAGACCAATGGCCCACGAAATCTCTATACAGAGAGCTTGTTCTTTGCAGAGGGCATTGCAGTATTTATTTGTATTCCCCTGAGTACCCTCTGGGTACTTTCGATCAATACTTTGTGACAGAAACTTTGAACTTATTTGACCTTTTATTTTAAGGCCGCGTTTACACCACACATAACTACAAAAAAAAATGGTGTGCGAAAAATCTTAGCGAAAAGAATAATAATAGCCTCTTACTATTTCATTTCTTTATTTATGGCCCTAGCTACCATAGATATCGTAAACATAGCTGATTCCCTTTTTTTGATAACTAGTTTTACAAAATCAAAACTTATCAAAAAAAGGGAATCAGCAGCCTTTAGCAGGGTTCAAACCTGAGGTTTAAATCTAATTTATAGGGTTGAAAACATTACAGAAATCGAGAACGCATGTTGAATGATGAATGAAATATAATCTCCAACAGTAACATGACCTTGTTTTTGAAATACCTTTTCCAGTCGCCGATGTGAACCAACCTTTTATCGTTATATTGAATGAGAATCCGAAACCACTTACTGAGAAAAATGTTTTAAAAAATCAATCTGTCATAATGTTATTGTCTATATTGATTGATTGTCATTCCAACAAAATTGCATTGCTCGCTTGCTTATTGTATTGGTACCTAGGTATTCAAATTTTCTAAAAAGGTACCCGTAAAACCGAAAAGTTACAAAGTGAATTAGTAAATAACGATTAAAGTCATCCACGATGGCTTCAACAAGTGGCGATTCACAGGCGACAATTGCACAGAAGACATGGGTAATGTCGAACAGCATTGAAACGGTATCAAGTGTTGACGAAATATATCGTTACGACAAAAAGCAACAACAGGATATACTTGCCGCTAAACCATGGGAAAAAGAGTAAGTTCCCTAAACGTTAGTAAATTGTACCTAACATTTGTTTACAGCTTACCATATGTATAACAAAAACTTTGTTTTTCAGTCCACATTTCTTCAAAGATATCAGGATTTCTGCCTTAGCTCTGTTAAAAATGGTTATGCACGCTCGTTCCGGAGGCACGTTGGAAGTTATGGGGCTTTTGTTAGGTGAGAAAAGCTTATGATATAGCAAAGTATTGTATTTTGTAAGTTGGAATAGGTTATAATTTTTACTATTGTTGTTGCAGGCAAAGTAGACGCGAATACTATGTTGGTGATGGATTCGTTTGCGCTGCCCGTTGAGGGCACGGAAACCCGCGTGAACGCGCAGGCACAGGCCTATGAGTACATGACCGCTTATATAGAGGCTGCAAAACAGGTAAATCCGTAAGAAACAGCTTGTGAAATTTAGTAATAACATATTGATACCTAAAATTTTTATTTGTTTAAAGTACAATTTGTGCTTTCTTGTTTGGGTTGTTTTGATTTCAGGTAAAATGTTTTGTTTTAGGTTGGCCGCCATGAGAATGCAATTGGCTGGTACCACAGTCACCCTGGCTATGGGTGTTGGCTGTCTGGCATTGATGTCTCCACACAGATGCTTAACCAGAATTTCCAGGAGCCCTTCGTGGCAATTGTTATTGATCCAGTTAGAACCATTTCAGCTGGCAAAGTTTGCCTTGGTGCTTTTAGGACATATCCCAAGGTAAGCATATACACCCAAGTACAAAATACATTGTATGTTACCATAATTTAGTAGACATTTAGTTAACCCATTATTTCTCTTCAGGGCTACAAACCAGCCAATGAAGAGCCATCCGAGTATCAGACCATCCCACTAAACAAGATAGAGGACTTTGGTGTCCACTGCAAGCAGTACTACTCTCTAGAAGTGTCATACTTCAAGTCCTCCCTGGATCGGAGGCTGCTGGATTCCCTATGGAATAAGTACTGGGTGAACACGCTGAGCACTTCCAGCCTTATTACTAATGCTGAATATACAACAGGGCAGATATTTGACCTCTCTGACAAGTTGGAACAGAGTGAAGTGAATATGGGTAAATAATTGCTACAACACTTTCTTTACTTAAGTGTGATTGCTATTTACTTGACTACTTTGTAATGCATTTAAATATTTCCAGGGCGTGCTAGCTACTCAATCGGCCCAGACAGTCATGAGAAGAGAACTGAAGACAAATTGGTGAAGGCAACAAAGGATGCGTGCAAGACGACCATCGAGGTGATTCACGGACTGATGGCCCAGATGATCAAGGACCGGCTGTTCAATGGCGTGAGCGGTCGCCCCGCGCCCCCCGTGCCCATGCTCGAGGACTAGGCCCTGCTCAAATGACCAGGCCCTGCTGATGGAAGTGCTGTTGAGCTACAATGACGGTCCAAGCATGCAACGGTATTTGACCGTCAGCAAGAATCTAGGAGATTAACTATTATTCCTGATTCTGTGAAGGACGTATTGAAATCCACAGCTTCCTGTTAGTGATATTATAGTGGCCCGTATTTACTATTGTAAAATTTATAACAAAAACTTAATAAAGATAAGTTCAAGTACGAGTCTTTGAATAAAACAAACTGTTGATTATATAAACATTTTCAAATATTTATTAACCAATTTACATAAAATCATTATAATCATATATGTACATCTTTCACATAGCTTTACTTTTAGTTATACACAAAATTATAACATCTCACATTGTGGAGGGCTTTCTATAATCGGATATAATAAAATAAGCACCAAATACATTTTAACTTTTGCAAAGCTCTGTTTAGGTATTGGGAAATAATACTTCTATACAATTACACTCCATGATTATTGCCAAATCCAGAAAAACATCTGCATTTTATTTTCCATATCTTAGTAAGCGAAATATTCCATTTATAATGTGTTGGGTAGGTTAGTTAATCATAAACATAAATAGGACAAAATAAAATTAAAACTAGTGCCTACTTAACGTTAAAATATCCCAAAACAACAAAACCGTTATCCAGTATGTGTTTTTGATTGAAAGCCGTATATTTACAATTTCCCCGAATATAAAATGCTCTGCGTGGCACATCACGAGGCCCATCTATCTACCGCGCCGGCGCGAGCGCCGCCCACGATCTACTCTTAAATAAACAAATGCATCGGGAACATGGTGTACTAAACTAGAAAATGACACTGAACGTGTGCTACAAGTCCAATAAATAAACACAGGCGTGCGAAATTTTAAATCAATGACTACATTTTTAATAGAAGGGATATTTTAACTCGTATTCTAAGTGCTGTATCACACGAAAGTTACAATATAGTAGTTGAATTTTAAGTACATTCCACATAGTCCCCGTTTCCCGCACTGACTGTATACATCGCAATATTCGATACACGAAACAAGCGATGGAATTTATTACATCGCCACATGTATAATTTTTTTTAACTAACTATAAGCGGAATCTGTAAAGGCAATATTAGAAAATCACGCCATTTTAAGTAGATCAGACTGGGGAGGTTCAGATTGAGATTGTCCTAATACTGACAAATAAGTCTGGCCATAAATTAATATAATATAATTATAAAACGAGTATAATATTATATAACAGAATCTTTTCATATTGGTAAAATCGGGTTGTTCGGCCGATAATTTCACATTACAATGAGGACTTGTTACACCCTTAATTTTTTTAGACTATAGGGTAGTCTTGTTCTATCTAAAAATTGGAATGTTATAAAATCTCGTGTCAGCCAAATTAGACCTATTATGAGCTAATATATCTCGAGTCACCAATAATTTATTTATTAAGTAGTGAAATTGAACGACTAATGTAATCGAGAGCATGTTATTATTTCCGATATGTACAAGCGATTAGCGTCTCTAGATCAAGGCAATATTGGCTTTAATCCCAAGCAATTAACAATAGAACTACCTCATACTTCGATAGATTTGAGGATCTAGTGAAGTCAGTCTTTAGCAATTAACAAAGATGGCTAAAGAAATTCTATAAGCTGCCGCGGTACTCAAGTTGCAATACTTCTGTAGCGGCAAGATCACAACATTTAATTCGCTTTTGGTGTTGGAGTCTTTTTTTTATTGGGATGACATCTTTACGTATTGAATTTATTCTTGCCGCTAGTAATATGGTCAACCATTTGTTAATAGCGCAATCGCTGCCGTCTCCTTGCCCAGGTCTTTCCCCACGTTCCCCAGATGTGCCTTTTGATTTATACGAAGCTAGAATACTGTAAAAACAGACTTACATAGCACTGGGTCAAAGTTAGGAAAAGGCTGCGTTCAAAAAAAAATTAAAGACGTGAGTAGATGAAGGGTGTATGTCTACTTTTTAGGTGCACATTATTATGGCATAATTAAATGTGTAAAGTCGCATTCTACCTCTCAACGTATTCAAACATACCCCCTCCATCCACTCGTGTTGTTGTCGACGCGATGGTGAGCTTGATGGGTAGACGGCCGACGGCTTTTTACTACAATAGACGTAGTTAATTATTGCAACAATCTCATATTCAGTCGAGAGTTGTAGGCTAGGAATGAAGCAGTAAGGCCACTAAGCATTCAATTCTAAACTTCGGATGTCCCATCTCTTTCACTCGCCACTTCTGTCTGAATCGATAGAAAGAGATGGAGCTAAAATAACCTCGATAATTGATTTTCATAGTCCCAGACCCTATAAACCCTAACATCCATTCCTTTAGCCTGCTACCGTTTAGTGCCTACACCTATTATTCAGCGGAATATCATGGTCTTTTTTACGGATGTCGATAAAACATCTGTCACTCTCTGACCAGTATATAAGTGCGATAGTGACGGATGCTTTATCCACCGCGATAAACGCGAACATAATACGGGCCCTGGCTGATATAGTCGTGTAATTTTTCTTGTTCATTTGAACAAATATTCAACTATCTAATGTAGGAGTCCATAGTTAAGGGGCAAAATAAGTCTCTTTTATACGATGGGCCAAAGCCATAAGCAAGAAAATTGCATTTTCAATCCAAGAGCCCCGCCAAGTTATTAGACGTTGCACGAGTGCGTACGAGGTTTGAAAATACTTAAGTGATCAATTTATACGTTAGAGAGTTATATAAAGAGAAAGAAGTAATAAACGATTATTTTTTTCTTTCTTTCTATATTGCTCGCTCTAAAGTGTAATGGCACCACACTATGCCATATGTGCGGACGACTATGCCATGTGGACACACTTTGAGCCGGTACAGACTGACTGCATTTGAACTGCAACCCAGCTGCAAAATGGCAGTTCGAGGGCAGTTCTGATGCAGTTGATGTAACTGCATCGAAACTGCAAACCAACTGCGCAGTCCGCTTAGGTAGACTGCATGCCAACTGCAAGCGGACTGCGCAGTTGTTTTGCAGTTACATCAACTGCATCAGAACTGCCCCCGAACTGCCATTTTGCAGCTGGATTGCAGTTCAAATGCAGTCGGTGTGTACCGGCCCTTAGTTGTAAACCATGGCGGCTAGCACAATTTATCTGTCGCTCAGTAATTCTTCGTTACATAGTTTGTAAAAAGATGTACTAAGCGTCAGGTGAGAAACTTTTTCTAGCTGTAGTAGCATTTGGAGGAGGTACTCTAACCTTGTGGACACACTTGATTATGAATCAGCTGGCCTTTTATGGTTGTGTTTATCGATGTGGATAAAATATCCTTCACATTCTGACCAGTATGCAAGTGCGACAGTGACGGATGATTCATCTACTGCGATAAAAGCGACCATAATGCGTGCCCATTAGGCCAATTACGGTCCTGTTTATCGCTATCGATAAGGCATCCATCACTCTCGCACTTACATAGTTATAAGAAAGTGACGGATGTTTTATCTATATTTATTCAATGCGATAATCACGGAGCGTTATAGGCCTGCAGCATTATGTAGGGGGCTTTAGTCCAGCCTTGGGACACTTATTAGTATACCAGTGGGTCAACGGTCGCGTTCATTGCTGCAGATAAAGCATCACTAGCACACATTCAATTGTGAGAAAATAATTTAATGATACCGATAATCGCGTCCAGGCCCGTTGTACAGGAAAACTTTAACACAGTTAATAAACCAGGGGGCCTATTGCGGTCTCGATTATCGCTGTGGATAAAGCATCACTTTCACTCTGCTTTTATTTTTTGGTCATAATTGTCTTTGATTACATCATTATTTAGTCATAATTTTGATATCGCTCGAACCATAAACATTTCAGAGTTTTTTCAATATCTAACGTGTAGATAAGTCTAGGTAAGATCCCGATAAAGTAATGGTTTCAAATGTACTCGCGATAATCATGATCTTAACACGCATGACTGAAAATAATGATGGCAGACAATATAGACGCTCCACTCCCCGAGGTGGTGGTGTGAAGGTGAGGTATTTATCGACATTTATGAACATTGATCGGTCGCAATGATCGCTCCCGTGCGACCCCCGCAGCGGTGCTGGGTGGCCGGCGCGGGCGGCGGGCGGCGCGTCAGTTGAACAGGTCGGCCGGGAAGCCGCTCACCTCCGCCTGCTCCAGCACGGCCGCGCCGTCGCAGCTGTATGATACTCGTATCCTGAGCCGGAGGGGAGTCTGGAAAAAAAATACCTTTTGTGACGAGTCTGATACAGTCTATGAGCGCTTAGCCCTTTAGACCCGAGCGTTTTTTTTTATTCAGTATATATATATAAAATTGGATGTCAATTTTATTTTTCGTTTTACATGGTTCATATTCAGTCAGAAAAAAAACCCTCATAATCGTATCACTTTTTCTTTTCTTTTTTACACTGTTCATATTCAATTAGAAAAAACCCTGTCATATCAGCTCGGGTGTAAAGAGTTAAGTGCTTCAGGTTAGGTTTCTACAGTCGAGTTCATAAATATGTGTACACTTCAGTATCGTAAAACGTGGTGAGTAGGGATTAAGGGGTGAGTAGGGACACAACCTAAAATAAATCATAACTTGTTACAAATAAGAACAATTATTAAATGGACAATAACGTTACGTCTATTGGAAATAATTTCAGTCTTATAATTAGTAATATATGCTTCATTTTAGGTTGTGTCCCTACTCACCCCGTTTTACGGTACCTTGTCTATTTTAATGCCATGTTTAAACTGCCATATAAGAATTCTCACAGCAATTAAAGTGACTAGGTACTAAAGTATATACATATTTATGAACTCGACTGTACTTTTCTTAAGAGCGTATGAGAGAGAGTGAAAGACAAGTACAACCCGAAGCACCTTCTAGAGTTGTCGCACTGAATTTGAATGAATCCCCGGTAAACTTATCTTGGGTTCATATTGTTAAGGCTAAAATAATTTAAATCTAAACTACTACATCATTTCATATTATGATACAATCATTAAGCCTATATTTTTTCATATTCTTGTCGGGATAAAAAAAATATATTTGTATTGTGATTCATCTTAACAGAGGACTTAACTATAAACCATTCGCGGGTTAAGAGTTGTTAATTTTAATATACTAGCGATATACTAATTTTTGGTGACAAGTTTTTAGTATTAACATTAAAAATAGTACATAACACGACCATTAAAATAAAGATTTAATACAAGATGATTAAAGTGAAGTGGAATTTCTTTTGATTTTATGTTATGACTCATTAGTAGAAAATTAACTTTATTTCATTCACAATAGATTCATACTCCATTGACTAATTATTGCGTTGTATAGTGGGGCTTATGAGGTTCAGTTTAATTTAGCTTCAAAACTTAACTACACATATGAACTACTATCAGGATTATATTTATGTGAAAATCACGAAACTCCACCACGTCCAATTCTATTTCACCTCCCTGTTATGTGTTGTCTCTTACCCGAGAGGGGTTGGTGATCTTGAGCACCTGCGTGATCTCGCCCGCAGGCGCCAGCACGGTGCCCGACGGCGACATCATGTCCAGCTGGAACGTCTGCGGAACGATCACTTACAGGCACACACGTATGGGTAGCGTTGAACGATGAAAGGGGAAGAAGGACATGAAGGATTTTATATTATATTCTAGTTGGTATTCTGCTTACGAAGCTAGCAGGGGTGCTCTTCAAATTCTTCAATTAATCTAAAAACGTTTTGTATAATTTTATTTAACTAACCACGAAAAGCATAATGAACGTTTAGCACAAAAACCAATTGTATAATTTCGTCAGGCATACGATCGAATAACAACACTCATTTATTATAACTATTATAAACCATTTTATTATGCATTTTAGTCAATTTCTTCTAACGAGATTAGGTTAGGTTTTTTGTAGAGATCCAAATTATGCAATTCTTGTTATGTAAAATGAAAATTAGACCATTTGTTTTTATACTAGAAATTACACACCCAGCTAGCGGTCCTGGGTTCGATTCTCAGTATGGACATAACCCTAGTAAGCTGTCATCTCAGTCATATGATTTCTATGATGCCATTTTTTTGGGTATTTTTGTAACACGTTATATTTGCTAGTATTTACCCTGGGCACGGCGGCCTGGAACAGGAAATCGGTGAGCGACGCGGGCGCGGTGCTGCGCGCGCGCATCGTGAGCGTGACGCACTGCGCCGCGCTGCGCTCCGCCTCCAGCACTATGCTCACGCCGTTCTTCTCTAGTGCCGGTACTGTTATCATCGGCTCTGTAAATACAAATATATTTAATATAAGCTAGTAAAATAGTTAACGCATTTACCTTAGTAACAAACAAATTGTAAATTATAACCGGGGATTGGAATAGCTACTGCTTTTTAACTTAAACTTGACGCATGAATGAATAGTGAGTGAGATGGGAATACGTTATTGAATGAAGTAGCATCAAGTTTAGGTTAATAAGCAATAAATATTCCGATTCCTAATTATAACACTAAACGTCACATATATTTTAATTGACTGTCAATTTGTTCGCGTAATTTAACGATGGACATTATAAATATGCTTTTTGGGTATTTTCTCGTTTGTCGCTCAGTACGTCTCTGTCGTTATAGAGTAAGTAGAAAGGATTGCTATAGTTGCGCTATTACAAAAGGCCAGATGCATATTTGAGGTTATAAACATATTTTATACTGCGTTGACAGTAGTCAAATCGGACCTTTTATAACGGCACGACTATAGTAAACTCTTCGTAACTAATCAATAACGATAGCTATGCGCGTAGAGAAGGGCGCGACTATAAGTGTGGATCTGACCCTTTAACCTGTAAATTGTGCAAATTGTGGTTATAGAATTATCAACAAGTTTTTAGAGATGTTTGTAATTCTGTAGCTCTGCCTACCCCTCTGGGAACGAAGGCGTGAGATTATGTATGTATGTGATTTTACTAACTTAAAGATTGTAAATTAATCTTCCCTAGATAAAACATGGTTGTTCTAAATGTGAAAATACTAGAAAGATGTGCGAGTTTGTCGAGCGTCCCGAGGGTTAAGCAGCAGTATTTCCCATTATTCCGGTGTGGGAGTAAAAATTACCAGCATTCCGACATAGTCCTCTGAGTCGGTAACACATTTGCAGTCTTAAGATCGGCCTCTGACCCCATTTACCTGTTCAATGTAATAAAAAAAGTTGGTTACGTGTGTTGGAGGGCGCGGGCGCGGGCGCGGCGAACAGCCCGTCGAGCAGCAGGCCGGCGTCGTGCGCGGGCGCGCCGGGGCCGAGCGCGGCCGGCGCCGGCGCCGGGGACAGCTCCAGCCCGCTCAGCAGGTCCAGGATGTCCTGAAACATTACAATATGTCGCGTAAGTGACGAGGTTTCGACTACGGTTCGTGTCATAAGTTCGTCACTCGTGTCTTAAAGGCCTCATTATGTGACAGTTGTTTAACTACAGTGAAACCATAATATTAATAGTACTCAGCCGCCTATAGCTCTCTCTGGAAAGTGTGGAAGCCAGACAGTTTAGTACTATGAATACTAAAATTTTACTATATATTAGTAGCAATATTCTCAAGTGACTACCACCACAGTAAACAGTTTTTTTTAAAATTAAAAGTTGAATCATGTCTGATATTCATCAACGTATTTGTCGATGTCGAATAAATAATTCGACATTGGCAAATTACACCTTAACAGATGAACAGATGAACATCAGTGTTCATCTGAAAACTAGTGCTGTGACTCCGACTGCGGCACAAGTTTAGCTAATTCCTATTTGATTTCATGCTACATCACGTTTCTAAATTTACGCTAATCTTGCTGTTTTATGTGACTACCATGTCTCTTGTATTGCAGTGTATATTTGTCAAATAAATGTTTTGTTTTTGTTTTGAATAGGAGAGAAAGGCATTAATAAAAATAAAATTGGAACAAGTCAAAAACAATACTGTTTTGCCGCGCTTGTTTTTTGTTTGTGCTCTCATCAAATTCTGTCCAGGGGCCAGTTTATCGAAACTTACTAGAACATAAATATTAATCCATGCGTTACATTTCACTGGAAGGCTTGTAGAAAATTGTATTAAGTGAACCAATATAACTGGTAACTTTCGAGATACGGGCCCCTGGTCAGCTATGGGTTTTTGTGTCGTAGAATAGTGTGTGGTGCTCACGTGCGTGTTGTTGTTGTCGGGCGCGCGGTGCTCGGCGTCGCCGTTGGTGAGCGGCTCCGAGCCGATGATGAGGTCCAGCAGCGCGTCCTGGGAGGGGACACAATACAATATTGTACATGGTGTATCAATTTGTTTCACAAAGTCAATTATTCCGCGTAGCTATTTTTCCAGGCGAATGAAGATTGCTACCAGAAAAACAACATTTTGGGAAATATATCGCCATACTCACTGTACAATAGACTATTGAATAGGCTATATACTATTTATTAAGTTTTTTGTACCTATGTCTTATGTCCTAATCTTGGACATAGGATATTTTTGGGGTTAAGAAAATTTACAAATATTCAAAGCATAACAAACCAATTAATACTTAGTATTTGACATGATGGAGATGGGTACCGTCCACAGATCTCCAGGTACAGTTTCCAGCTATATTATCCAACATTATATGACACGTTTCAATTACTCAAGTAGAAGCATAAGAACGTGCCAGATAATCTTGAGCACAATACATTATTACATAGGCCGGGAAGTAGGTCTGAGCGAAGCGAGGCCGGGTAGTTGCGAGGTTGGCAATCCCTTTTCACGCCGAGGTTTGTATAGTGCTTTTCTCAAACATATAATTCATTAAAAATTACAACGTCAAATATGTACTAGGATATAAAGTCTATATAAACTCGGCCGGCAATCCCCTACTTCCCGGCCTCTGTAGTAATGTACTAATATATTAATATCGTCGCGCGGCGCCCCGCCGGCGCCTCCATGGGCGGCATCGCTCCAGCAGCGCGGGACGCAGGTGTAGTATCCTGTCAGTGATCTCTGTGTAGGTCGCGGTCGGTGTACCTGCGTGTCGGCGGGCGCGGGCGGCGCGGGCTCCCCGGGCTCGGGCTCGTCGTCGCGCGCCTCCATGGGCGGCATCGCTCCAGCAGCGCGGGACGCAGGTGTAGTATCCTGTCAGTGATCTCTGTGTAGGTCGCGGTCGGTGTACCTGCGTGTCGGCGGGCGCGGGCGGCGCGGGCTCCCCGGGCTCGGGCTCGTCGTCGCGCGCCTCCATGGGCGGCATCGCTCCAGCAGCGCGGGACGCAGGTGTAGTATCCTGTCAGTGATCTCTGTGTAGGTCGCGGTCGGTGTACCTGCGTGTCGGCGGGCGCGGGCGGCGCGGGCTCCCCGGGCTCGGGCTCGTCGTCGCGCGCCTCCATGGGCGGCATCGCTCCAGCAGCGCGGGACGCAGGTGTAGTATCCTGTCAGTGATCTCTGTGTAGGTCGCGGTCGGTGTACCTGCGTGTCGGCGGGCGCGGGCGGCGCGGGCTCCCCGGGCTCGGGCTCGTCGTCGCGCGCGCGCCCCGCCGGCGCCTCCATGGGCGGCATGCGCTCCAGCAGCGCCGGACGCAAATGGGCGTATTGTCTACAACACACAGCAAAAGTTATATTTGGCTCGTGGTCACGGTCGTTGCAACACGATCGAAACGTCGAGGTAAATATCACACGTGTTCACACGGCATTAAGTAGCGTATTCGTTTTTTTTTTTTTTTTATTTTTTATTATTAGGTTCGCAAACTGGACGTTACAGAATTATGACTTATAATAAAAATAGAACTAAACAAACAAGTTTGGCTGCATGCCCTTCTAGGTGCGAACACAACATGCACACGAGTAATTGCACTTAATACTTAGTGATAATTAATAAAGTAACAAACAAATTAAAGAATTTAGAAAATACAAAGTAATGCATTATTGTACTAGATGATTGCTTACAATTTAGAAAAGAAAAATTGTTTAATATTTTTGACCGATGCACTGAAGATGTCTAGCTCCTGGCAATCATCGTTGTAGGTTGCACACATGCGAAACAATGGCGAATGACGGCTGTAGTTGGTGCGACATGGCGGGAGACTAAAGGTTTTACGGTTATGCAGGCGGCTACTAATTCGTGGTATAGAAAATTTTACGTTTTTGAGAAGGTCAGGGCTGTCCACTGCCCCGCATATTATTTTGTGGAGGCAAATTATATCAGCAGCTTTGCGCCTTGTTACAAGGGGGATCATTTTGTAGTGTTCGAGTCTCGAATCGTAAGATGTTAAGTTCCGGCAGCTATTATTGGCGTAACACAAACAGTATAAAAACTTTTTTGCAGTTTTTCTAGCCTATTGATGTGAACTGCATAGGAAGGACTCCAAACAGGGCTGCAGTATTCCAACAGGCTACGGACATAACAGTTAAACAAAATCATTGGTATTTCTGGTTCCTTGAAAGTTTTTGTTTGCCGTATAACAAATCCTGCCAAACGTGAACCCTTCTTTGCAATATAATCTATGTGTTCACGAAAATGTAATTTCTGATCCACAACGACACCCAGATCGCGTATGCTTGTGACTTCTTTAATTAGTTCGTCGTTTACAAAATAGTTGTAGTTTGGAATCTTTTTCTTTCGTGAGAATTTGATGTGAAAGCATTTTGACGAGTTTAAAACCATATTATTATTGCGGCACCAGAGATTGACAGAGTTCAGATCACTTTGTAAGGACTCAAGATCAATGTCGGAGTTTATTATTCTGTAAATCTTAAGATCGTCTGCAAATAATTTGTACTTGGAAGTTAGATTAGAACAAAGGTCATTAATGAAAATTAAAAAAAACAGGGGGCCAAGATGCGATCCCTGGGGCACGCCTGAGGGCACGATCCTAGCTTGCGACTTGAAACCTCGAACAATGACCAGTTGACTCCTGTTCTGAAGATATGATTCGCACCACCTCAACAGAGAGCCGCAAATTCCAGCGTGTCCGAGCTTTTGGATAAGAATACCATGGTCAACCACATCGAATGCCTTGGAAAAATCGGTATAAATTGCGTGGACTTCTTTTTTGTTTTCGTACGCCTCGAGTATGTCCTTGACATAGCCAAGGAGGTTCGACATGGTTGATCTCCCCGGAAGAAAGCCATGCTGGTGGCAGCTGATATTTGGTTTTAGGTGTGAGTATAACCGTTTTTGTACTAGTGACTCGAACAATTTACCTACGGAAGAGAGGATAGAGATAGGTCTGTAATTGGCTATGTCTCCGTGGTCATCTTTTTTATGAATAGGGGTAATATGCGCAGTTTTCCATTTAGTGGGAAATACTCCGCAGCTAAGAGACTTGTTAAAAATGATGTGTAGAGGTTCAGTTAATTGTGACGCACAAGTTCTGAGAAAGAGTGGGGGTATAGTATCAGGACCAGGACCCTTATTTATATCAATAAGTTTTAGAGATAAATATATATCCGATTTGGAAATGTAACACATGCTAAACGGTTCAGACTAATTATTCGAGTTATTATTAAGCGGGTTGGATGCTGCGTTAGTGCTGTTGAAGACAGATTGAAAATAGTCAGAGAATGCGTTACTAATTTGTTGTCCACCCTGGGCGCATTCATCTCCATGAAACATTTCATCGGGTATTTCGTGGCTATTGGACCGGAATGATTTTATGAGGGTCCAAAAATACTTAGGGTTCTGTTTAATGTGTGTTTTTGCTTCTGATCTGAATTTCGACAAACACTCAACTATCATTCTATCACAGCGGTCGCGGAGCATTCGGTATGTTAGCCGATCCCTTGGGTTACCATATTTTTTAAATCGACAGTGGAATTTGGCCTTCTCTTTGAGCGTGCTTAGTAGACCGCTACTGAACCAGCACGGGTAATTGTTGTCTTTCTTAATGGTTAATGGTGTGTTATTAGTGATTATGGGAGTAATTAAGTCGTAGAATATATCAACAGCTTCATTAACTGTACAAAATGGATTTAAGTGGTCACTCCAGGTAATTTTGTCCAGTTCTTGATTGATTTGATAATAATTGGCTTTCCAGAAATTGAGGTGAGGGATTCGGTTACATTTTATTGGTTTGTTGAAGTGAAATTTCATGGTAATTATTAGTGCTGGATGGTGTTTGTCTATTTGTACTAGAGGCGTGTCATGTTCTTTTACTGAGAAAATATTTGTTAATTTTTTTTTTGTAAATATTTGTTTGTTTTTTATGACATTGAGAAGGCGAAAAAGCCACCTAATAGCGAGTAGGATCTGTGACCGACAGAAATTTGCATCCTCAAGACTACAATCTAAAGACTGCAATCCTAAGACCGCGAATACGTTGCCGATCCTGAGGACTAAGAAGGAATGCCTCTACGCTAATAATTTCACCGTTGTTTTTATCCCCAAACCAAGTAAACAACAAGTATATCGCACTCGGTACCTTAATTATTTTAATCTTGAGCGGTGCTGTTAGTTCCTCATTATGCTTAGAATTATTTAAAAACCCCTCATTACTCTCTGATTTCTACTAGACCTTTCCACTTCGTATCCAATATACCGCCAGCAATACATGATTTTACTCCCTTATGACACAATCTACTAATACTATAGTATGTTTCAATACCTGTACAGCTGTGACAACTCCACGCCTCTCTGCTGCAGCTCGATGTGGATGTGCGACCCGAACGTGTCGATGATCACACGCATCTTGCTGCAACAACACAATAATATTAACACAGTTAACATTTGACTTAACACATTCACCGCCGGCATTGAATTTTCTTGTAATGATAGGCATTGTTACACTAGTATACTTTTTTACCTATAGGTACCTACTACACCGAAATCAGATTACCATCTCATCGATTGATTATAGCCTGCGAAAACCTATAACTCGCCCATACATGTGCATGCTATTTAGATGTAACTATACATTTTAAGGCTGGTTGGGTCTTTGAATAAGTAAATAACGTAATTTATTTTTCTCAAAAATGTTCGGAAATGTTGACATTACTATCTACATAATGAGACGCGAAGTACATAGTTTACTGACAGTTCTCAATTTAAAAAAAAATACATTGCGTGCCCGCTACACAAGCCCGCAATGTTGCATACAAATTCCATTACTATCTAGCTTGTAACTTTTTAAAAAGTGAAAAAGCCCATAATAATATGATGGCACAAGTCTTATACATCCAAATTTTATTCGAAACATAACTTTTTTATCTGTGTCTGGAATAGCTTATGTTTTTTTTAAAACAAAGCTTGCGTTTCTCCTTGTCATAAACAAAAAGGCGGTAAAGAGTGATGGTTTTTTCACATGAAGTTTCTGTTTGTATGCAATTTAAAAAATGAGTTCAAGCGACGAAGATTTTACTCCAACACAAAATTTTTTTGGCGATTTTTGAGAAAAGCACTATATTTGCCTCGGCAGGAACAGCAATTGCGGGCTTCGTATTTTTAAACGGACACGCAAGCTCGTCCGTTTAAACCAATACTCGGCCCGCAATTGCCTACTTCCATGCCTAGGCAATAATGTACTATTAATCTCTGAAGTAGTGATCTAACTTTTCCTAAAATGGCAATGAGCAAGTTTGTTAGCAATTCGAAAACATTTGAAATTTGAAAGAGGTTAAGGTAAGGGATAGAATCAAGTTCGACGTCACAGAATCATCCATAGCAACATTATGCTACAGTTGTATATTTTGTTATTCCTTTTTTATTGGTTAATTATGATTTCGGTGTTGCTATTATTTTTATGATGATTAAATTTTTTTCTAGTTCTCTTCTTGTGTTTGTCTAATAAATGTTTCTATTTCTATATTATGTAATGGCAACGTACTCCTGGCTGGGCTGCGAGGTGAACCGGGTGGAGAGCTTGGCGAGCGAGAGCAGCAGGTACTCCTTGGTGGTGATGGAGAGCTGCGTGGACCATAGCAGCTTCTGGTAGATGTCGATCACATACTCTTCCTTTGGCCGCGTGAAGTCATCTGCAAATAGAAACATTATTTATTGAAAAAAAATTACGTGATCCAGAAAATATCATAGATATTCTTTTCTCCGGATCCAACAGACATGCTTTTTACGACAGTTCTGACTGTCAAGTGAATAGAAGCAGCAGGCAACAATATGATTACGACATTGAAGCCAGATGGGCTAATTTAATGTAGAATAGACATCCTATAAGCTATTAGTTCTTTTTTATATATTTGTAATAGTTAACTTCGCGTATACGTACTATATGTTTACTGATGGTCGATTATTGTGCTGACTGGGTCATACACACTTGCAGAAACAAAAGGTGTCTCTCCTGTGGTCAATAGTAAAAGGCATCTAAGTTATGTTTTTATTTGCTAGGACTAAAGTAGACCTGAAGGCGCTTAAGAGCATGTGGGTTCAGACAGCAAATTAGGCCTGAAAAACGTTAATTTCGGGTATGTCCACAGGAAAGACGGTAACCTAATTCTGTGTATGACCCGACTACAGTTTTACACCTTTAATCTTATCTTACCTTATTACAATAATTATTTGGGCAACAGGTAAAGAACAGCCACCTCAATGTGCGAGAGATGTAATTTGGTATAAAAAAAAAGTGCAATGAAAATGGATGAATGAAGGAGTGCTAAGTAGCCACTAATAAAAACAAGCCAAAGTATTAGGCACTCACCGACGCCGTCGTCGTCGACCATGGAAATGGCGTTGCTGGCCTCCGACACCAGCAGGTCGCCATACTCGCCCACCGTCCACGTCGCCACCTGCGGCAGCAACATGTTCCTTTATTGTTGGCTAGCCAGCTTTTTCTCGCTCGCACGTTAAAGGCGTAAAATGGTGGCACCGATACATACGGACTCTGCCTAAGGTCCTAGCATCACTAGGAATATAGGATAGGAAACATGGTACCTATTTGTAAACGGTCACCGTCGCCCGTCAAAGGCAGCAATGCCAAATGCATAGCCAAGTCCCTTCCTTTTTGAAACACAGACTATTATGATTTATTATAATACACCATCTTACAGATATCTTCCTCTTTGAATGGCACCACTTAACGCAATACTTGAGAAAAAAATTGGATGATGTTGCCAATATTACTCCGAACAGAGCCCTCGTTTTTTCCAATAATTTGATTTGTTTAGGTAATGAACTCAATGTATACAATAATAACACGTGAATTCGTCATCCAATAGAAGCAGAAAACTATTGCGTCAAAGCTCGCCAAAACCGTTTTGATTGGCTGATTGCCAACGTCAAGTATTTTGGTTTGTTTACATTTAGTAAAGTTCCTAAACAAACGGAGTATAGCTTTAGTGTCAGTGACCTGCACAAGTGGCTGTTTCTCGGAGGCGTCCCCGTTGAGGGCGGCGCGCTCCAGCGAGCTCCACAGGCGCATAGCGGCGTAGGCCTGCCGCTCCGCCGGTGATGACGAGATGATCTGGATGGTGGACGACACCGTGTCGTCGCGGAGATAATTGCCCGCCTGGAACGATACCATAACATGTACACTTTCACATAAATACAAGTGATTGCCTGCAATTTCGTTGTAATTTTGAAAGACATTATGTTGGGAGCTATCAGATTTTGGGGGATAACAAGGTATTGCTATGTTTTAGCTCAGGACACAGATTATACATGTGTCCACGTTTGAACCAAATCCGTTCAGCCATTTATCTGTGATTAAAAGACAAACATTCAAGCATCTTCACACTTACAAACAACACAAACAAACACATAAAACCAAACGTATACTTTTATAGTTGTAGTATAAAGTCAGAGTGGGAGTAAATAGCATACATTATTTGTTTAATAGGGTTAATTGGCTTCAACATTTAGAACTCGCGCTCAACCAATAAGTTACATAATTAATTCACCTAAGCAAATTTTTGTTGGCCCATTCACCCATCGAATAAAATCAGGTTTACGTGTTCTTATTTCCATAAACGGGATGACTTTGTCCCTTAGCCTCCACCCACGGCCACCACAATCCCCAGAATTAACCCTTATTCCTAATACAGTTGTTTTATCTAACGATAGCGAGTGGGCTATACTCGTAGTTGTAACCCGTATGATAAACACGCACACTACGGCGACGCTTAGACAAATACGCACTCAGAAACAACGTGTAGGTGCATCTATGTACACACATAAGTATGACCCGCCGGCGTTCGTGAGATAAAACAACTTTACCTCAATTGTTCAATCACCGTTCTGTCTTAATGTTAATTTTAAGTACTTTTCGCGCGGCTGAATTGGCACATAATGGCGCTTAGCTTGCGGGTAATAGTTATGATGGGGGAAGTAAAGAAGGACGTATGTAACAAAAACAGTCGAGAACTATGTTGTATGGAATGACGGGGCCCTGACCGTACCTTGAGGAACACTTTGAAGAGCGTGTCGAGATGCCACTTGTTGGTGGGCGCGTACCGCTCGGCGGCGAGCAGCATGGCGCTGGAGCAGTGCGCCTTGAACTCCGGCTCCGAGCGCTCCAGGAAGGCCAGGAGCTCCTTCATCATGCTGCGGATGTTCTGCTGGTTCACCAGGGCGAAGGAGAGCTCCATAGCGCGTCGGCGGATTGATACGTCTGGGTCCTGGAAAGAGGCATTAAAAAAAATGTAGTAGTTTTCGGGGAGCAAGAAGTTATGGAGAGCTTGGACAGGACAAGATCGACGATCTTTCACAGCAAGACAGCATGTTGTAGCGAGTTGAGATGGTAGACTATGTACAGTAAGTTAAAGTGAAAGACGTACGCTTTTATGTCTTATTCACATTGTGACAAGAGCGAAAAAGGTATGTCTTTCAGTTTCCCTTACTGTACAGCCGTGGACGTCACACAGTTGACATGAAGATAAGGTGCCGAAATGTCTTTGAAATTTCTTAATAAATTACCATTTTTTGGGATTAAATTATGTTCATCCTCAGGTACCATATTACTTGTCAAACTTCCGTGTAAAACTAATACTGGAAGCCGTTTGAAAACATCCAATTTAATTTTATATCAATTATTACGATTTGGAAGATTAAATTCGATTGTACACTAACAAGAAGAGTTTGTCGTTTCTAAATTTAATATTTAGACAGGTTTAAATTTAGTGGATCATCTACATACATGCCGCTATATTACAGAAACAATTCCAACTCACCTTCAAACATTCCAAAATGGTCGTCCGATGCCTCTGCACCGCAGACGTGTCCACATGCACCGTTCTCAGCAGCGTATTGAGGGCCACATATCTTATATTCTTATCATTATTCAGGAGGAACCTCCCGAGGATGTTCACAGCGAGGACCCTCAGGCTGCTCTCGGACTTGATGTCCATGATGGAGAGGACGGTTTCGTAGAGGATGGTGTTGCCGACGTTCTTGCTGGTCTCGGTGTTGGTGGCGACCTGCGCGAGGATGTCGTTCATGGCTTCCGATGCTTCGGCGTCGTTCTTGCCTAGTATTCGGAGGAGACGGAGGATTTTAACCTGCAATTTGGGAACATATGCGTTTACGCAGGAAAAGCAGTCGAACAAAAATCAACACACACACGCACACGTGCACGCGCACGTGCTCTTGGCTTTGGGTAGGAGGGTAAAAATACAGTTGAGATTATATAGTAAAACTAACTTTTTGACAAATATTGATGAATAAAAATTGCATTTAAAATCACGTCATGATATTTTAGGGCATTACTGAAAAATAGCTTCAATTTGCAAAAAAATATCCTTTTTGTCCTTTAGTAAAAATCCAATTTAAGTAGACTGTGAACTACACCATAAACATACCAAATTTACTACTAACACATTAAAGTTGATATTGACCTCTATCGCCTACTTAATTAAGCGTTTATTACCTGAAGGAACGGGTCGGAGACGCCGCTGACGTCATGCTCCGGCGAGTACCCCGCCAGGATGAGGTTCTTTAGTATCCGCACCAGATTCGGAACGATCTACCAGCAAAGACACACATCAACACATATTCGTAGAGATAGTTTACAATGGATTCCATTTGAGATGGGTTGTGTGAATAAGACAATTTTATATTTTACGCAAAAGTTGTTACAACAAAGCAAGCTGTTAACTAACTTTAAAATTATATAATTTCAATTTCTCAGGTACAGTCAGGGGCATTCCCAGTCGACCACCTCTAGGGTGATATTCGTTTGCGCGTTCGACGCGTAACGACCTGAGCGTTGTAGGATTAGCTAGCTGCAACGAACAAGCTAAAATTTTCTTAAGTGGACGACCGCCAATGTCCCTGACTGTACCTTTATACATTTATCCAATAATAATCATATTAATTATGTTCAAGTATCTATCTACACACGCCTACACATACACTCACACGCGCGCACACACACTCACACGCTCACACACACTCACGCACACTTTAGAATTAGATTAGTTAAAGCATTTAAATAAGAAATCGTGTAACCCTGTATAACCCTGTACAAACTAAAACTGTTCTTGATACGTAATCGGGTCCTGTAACACAGGGATCCCTAGCACAGGACCCACTGTATTGTTTCTACCACTTGTAAGGTTTCATTTATGCAATAAACATTTTCATTTTCATTTTTTATTTTTCAATTAACTAAAATAGTTCGTGAAACATCCGTTTTTTATTGGAACGGAGAAGGCAAAGAGCTCACAGGCCACCTGATTGTAAGTTGACTATGAAGCTCAGACATTTTCAATCTCAAGATTGCGGTCTAATTATGACAATCTCAAGACCGCAAATGCATTGCCAACAATGAGGAGTTAGAGGGACTGCCTCTATGTTAGTAATTTCACTTGAAACAGACCGTCAATCTTTATTAACGGTCTATTATACATATTGGACGGTTCAGTATATTGTTTTGGCCTTAAGTTTCTTAATAAAAATACACAGTTTACAAAAACCGTATAGATATAATGTGAAATGCAAAATTGCCTTATGTCACACATCCCATCTCTTATGGAATAATCTATGTATATTACAGCTTGCCCAATGCACACTGAATAAAGATATGAAGCGAAAAGAAAACGAATTCAGCCAATTATGTATGTTTTATATTCATACTCTAAATACCGAATGAAAAATAAAAGTAATACTTGAATACAACAATTTTACATAACGGGCAAATAACATAGAACACCTTTACAACAGCGATGAAATTAAATAGGGCTTTAAATACTGCCAGCAGAAAAAAAATGCTCCGAAACCCTTGTCAATTAGTCACTGGGTGCTAATTCTAATCTATGTGACGAAATCGTGTCACAAATCAAACAATACTGAAATTATGATAGTTAGTTCGTGTGAATAGAAATTAGGAGTAAAGGGAAAGGACCATGGGCAACTTTGTATGAAGTGAGGGCCTGGAACCAACAGAGCTGATACGTCATGAAATGGGTCTTTCTATGTACTATGACAACAAGTTAAATTCTAATGTACGGCAAAATGGGGTTACACCGGGTGATAAGGTGTATTTTCGCATGTGCAAAACAATTTTTCCTTACAAATCATAATGAACCATGATTCTGCATTAAAAATTAGCCCATAATAGAAAATGAAGTGCATATAAAACCCTATTTCATTGAATTTCCTTCACCTTTATTAGTTCTAGGCCGACTATGACGCATGGTCCTTTAAAGAAATTTCAAAACGCACACAGAGTGAAATGTGTACCTTCAATACTTTCATTAATGCTACTCAAATTGTACCACTTGATATTTATCAACCGACCCGACATCTTGAAAGCCTTACAGATTCATCTCTACATAGTATAAAACAAAGTCGCTTCCCGCCGTCTGTCCCTCTGTATGTACGCTAAGATCTTTCAAATTACGCAACGGATTTTAATGTGGTTTGATCCATAGATAGAGTAATTCAAGAAGAAGATTTTTATGTTTAATAATTTTCATTTTATTGTACGGGTCTTACAGAAAACTCACTTAAACGAAAGCGAAGCGAGGGCGGGTCGCTAGTTTGAAATAAGCCCTTATCTAACTTCACATAGAGAGGACTTTCGTTGCGATCTGTGAGACTGACGTAAGCAATGTAATACGATACGAATACGATACATAAATATGTATGCTGATCATGTATCCAACACAAGACATACATGCTGATGCCACAGCTATAGTCTGTTGAATATTTGATTACTATTACAACAACATAATAACTTTTCGTACAATATCCTAACATTATTCAGGATAAAACTAGATTAATTTCCATAAAGATATAATAACTATGCCGAGGTTGCTACACTTTTGTAAGACTTTTCACTGCAATCAAAGACGCGTTACTGCAAAGTTGTAAAACTAATTAAGTGACCACCACTGTATAAAACAAATCAAAAACGTCCGGAATAAAAAATATCCCTACATTATTTTTGTAATTTGCAATTCGTTACGATACATGGTAAGAATATTAATTATTCCTGTACATTTATAATGGGTGTTTATGAAATTCTTCTCGGCGAAAAGTCGCACCTTTTATAAGAAGTTAAATTGCATGATGCGCTCTTGTACAACCTAAATTGGTTAATTCGTTTTGGCTGCTAAAATGCTGATACAACGGCAGAAAGGGTGCTCTTTAAAAGACGTGTTTCCCACAAAGGGAGTGCACAAAGCGAGTATCGTCTCAATCAAGGCATCATCAGACTATAGCCGGTTAGCGTGCAAGGACCATCGAGATTACCTCGCGCTGTCCGCTCTCCTACGGGACAACACAAACAAACCAATTAGTGTATTATCAATGTAGCAATCGGGTCATACAGTCACAGAAACAAAAGATGTTTCTCCTGTTCCCAAAAAATAAGAATTCGGTAGTCCACCTAATCCGTTGTCGGCCGAAGTATGTTCGGGCGTCGTCGTCCAAACTCAGCCGATTGAATCAAACGTATTTAAAGGAACGGGAGCGCCTACACTACTACCGGTCGTACACCATACACGGTGTAGGCGCTCCCGTTCCTTTACATACGTTTGATTCGATCGGCCGAAGATACTTTGGTCGACAACGGATTAGGTGGAAACGTACCGTAAGGTCTATTTCTTAGTTTAAAATATATTCGCATGTTGTGAGCCAGGAATCGTTTTGGCCTGCATGAAAGTTATATGAATCGGACACTTTCATGACGTTTACTATCAGGAACAGAAGGGACAATGTTGAACCTAAATCTGTGTATGACCCAACCAGGTCCTCGGCAGTGTTATTCTTTATCAAAAACCAGGAGCTCCATTTTAGTCGGTACCATATCGCTTTTGACATGTTATGTTATGTCAACGTTACGATAGCTCTTATTAAGTTGACAATAATGACGGTCAATTAAAAACAATACCAAAATGTTAAGAGCAGCATGGTTTTACCGTCTAGAATTGAGCCCCAGTTATCTATCAATATAACAGCTTAGTTACAACTTTTACATTCTGGTATAAAATAACTAAGCAGAAGTCACAGCCTGGGTAGAAAAATGTCACGAGTCATGTCGCAAATGGATGTGTGAATTATGTCACTTAAGTCTAAAGTAAAACAAGTTTGTTTAACAGTCTAACAGCAGTCAACCTAAAGGTATTTGCGATTGTATCTTTAGATTTTTATTGCGTTTGTTATTTAAATTATGAGTTTGCCCAGTGGGACGTGACTGAACGCAATTTGAAACCGGAGACGAAATGATTTTTATGCAATAATGAACGACCTTATCGTTAGCATTAAAGAAATATGATTCACGAACGAAGAGGAAAAATGTCTCAGACTCACACGCGTTTGATCCGCCCATCTGTGTTACGATTAAGTTATTATATAAAATGACAAGTAATATTAACTTTCGAGGTAACCTGTTAGAACCGTCGCTCAATTTATTTTATCGTTTGTAACACGAGACGGGCGGTTGGAACGCTCAAAAGCCATAGCCAAATAAGTTTTACTCATAATTTCACATGTAAACGTTTAGTTTTATAATGTATGCTAAGCATTTATAATATGAAACCAAGGTTTCGTGCCGTGCCAGGCGTCCTAAAAATAAGTCTAAAACGCATCACAGAAAATCAAAGATCTTAACACCTTCACAAGTTCACATCGGTAACCTATCGCAACCTCGATTTTTTTTTGACCGAAAACGTTTCGTTTTTTGACGTTTCTCCGATGGCACAATTCGTAATTTTATTTCACTTTTTTATTTCACTACTTGACATTAAGGAAACATATCATTAGTCCGAGCAACTTTTCTCTTGTAGTCCTATGTATTGTTACGTATTTTATTTCAAAGCCTATTTTTCATTACACCGGTGCTACAACTAGCCTAGGGATCGTTTCGTATTTTGTTTCTTAACCCATTTTTCACTTGATCAATGCTACATATAGTTTTCGCTACGTTACGTCAAATATAAATTTCAGGTAAGAAAATCTTGCTTGTAATTTGTTACTATCCAGAAAATGCACCGAGTAAGACGAATTAGGGCAAAACCGATACGGATAGGTTAGGTTAGAAGGCCAAGGCGGGAGCTTTGCTCCCGCCTTGGTCTTCGAGGTTATTTTTTTTTCTGCCCAAAAAATCTTGCTTGTAATTTATCCAGAAAATGCAACTGATTGTTGAGACGACTCAGGGTGGAACCGAATCGGACAGGTTAGCATAGTCGATTTAAAAGTAGGTAAACTATTAAAAAACCGAGCCGTTACATTGGGAAATGATATTAAGGTAAAATCGAAATGGGAAATAGATAAATTGACAAACCATTACATTGGACAACTGTTTGTACGCCGAAACCAATATTACGGAATAGATAATTTGTCAAATCGGTAAAAAACCTAAACAAGTAATGACTAAATGAAAATATCCGGAGTGATCTTTCGGGCAAACGTAAAAATACCCAAACCATAGTTGTCGAATAATATTTATCGAACCAAAATTCGGTCAAACATTTTTCGGAGTTCAGATAGGTAACCGTTCACATCCTTACACTTATCTACACTAATATTATAAAGAGGAAAGATAACAAATAAACTCAAAAACTACTGGACCGATTTCAAAAAATTTTTCACTATTAGAATGCTACATTATCCTTGAGTACTACAGGCTACTTTATATCCCGGAAACATGAACAATTCCCGTGGGATGACAAATATACGAATTCTACGCGGAAGAAGTAAAAAAAGTCTTATTAAACATGCCCGATGTAATACCGCTTACAACATTTGTAAACAACTTCAAAGTTTAATCAAAGCGTCCTTAAACGGTCCTCAAGCAAGTGTATTTGAGGTTCGTTGACGGAATTCCTCGAGTGGAAATCTTGACTCTGCTCAACGGCATCCTTTGTATGGAAGGGTACAAAGCTAAACCCTCGTCGCGTTTCGTGGGTAACAATGAAGTTTGTTAGGAGCTCTTAAACTTTGAGAGTAACAATAATAAAGTTTTATGCCACGTGATATTGTCAATGTAAACACTGTAGAACGAACTGTTTGTGATTCCGATTTCGTTTTAAACCTTAAACGGCTTATGTCAATTATAGTTGTGTCACTTACAAGCCAACAATGTTTCAAAAGCAATGCCAAATTCAACTTAATTTATACGAAGAATGTTTTTGCTGTACCTAAGCGTCGTTGTAGTAGTCTAGGCACGCATGACAGCTTATGACGACTTTAGGCGTCGTTAGCTTTTAAAAGGTAAAACCAACTATGAATCGAAAAAACCTCAGGAAAAAAAAAATTCAGTATACAATAGCTAAGGCTTAAAAGCAACAAACCGTCCGACTAAGTAAGTAATTGATATTAACAATAATTTACTAAGTTAATATTCATTTTAGTCGCGTCTAAAATAGGTAGTAGTAGCGTTCTAGCGAAAGTTTCATGTCACAAGTCTCGAGCAATTCCCGAGGAGTGGAACACTAAATAGGCTATAGAGTGGACAAGCCGCAAGTAGAGAGTAGATTAACCGGCTTAGGCATTATTACACCTTCTTTATCGAATTAATTGAACTGCCGCCATTTCAAATTGACCAAGTAATGATATCTATTCAAGTATCGTGACACTTGAAATACACCCGAAGCGGAGAAAAGTATCATCAATGTATAACAACACAGCTTTATTAGATACTTTATCAAACGACCTCCAGACATCAAAGAAAATATACAGAGAGTAATATAAATTTATATTTCCATTAATTTTGCTTCGGAGTAAACCAAGCTTATTACTATTCTTGGAATTCCGTAATGAATCGAGTCCTTTCCTGGTATCAATAAAAAAAATGTAATGGAAATACTTAAAACTAAACAGTCTTTGCTATACTTTTAAGATATAAGATATTTCATAGTGACTGCCTGCGACTTCGTCCGCGTAGAGTATCCCATATGGGGAGAAAAAACCGTGCAGCTCATTTAGCGTACAGAATTAACAAATCTAGCTCACACACTTATAAACTTTCGCATTTATAATATCAGCGTGATAAGGGTGATAATGTTAAGAAAGGTCCCATATCTACGCATTTGATTATCTTGAAGAAGTTTCATTGTTTATCAAATCACATAAATACTATCTTAAACTTTACATGGTTTCTCAAAAGGCAATGATTGGTTTTCAGTTCCGATACTAATTGTATCCAGATCCGATTTTGTTATAAATCCATAAAAAATCAATTCCGAAGCGCCCATAGGTCTCCACACTACTAGGCTATAATCTATATCAATGGAGCAGGGAAAATGCACGTCGGTTTGATAGCCTTATCTTTTTTATAAATCGTGGGACGCATTATTGTGTACATTACTTTATAGAGATAAGATTATTTACTCCAACCTGTGTAGCATAGTTTTGAATGCCGTTGCAATGTCCCGATTTAAGTTTTTTTAAATAGCAATGTGTTCTATGAGCTTACTGAAGAGAATCGGACATCGTCGCCCGCAGACACCAGAACTTAGAGTGAATAGGATTTTTATTAAACCACGTTCAGAGCTAATTTTTTTGTGAGATCCGATAGAAGCTTTATGGTCTAAGATCCGAATAGTGAATATTTGAACCGGGCTGTTTATTCGATGAAAAGTATTTTATATCAAATTGAAAACGCTAAATAATATGTGGCGAATAGGTAGGCTGAAAAAATTTAGTCCAGTACTTATATCATTAAAAAAATAATTAAAAATGAACTTTTTTTTAAAATTGCAAATGTTTGTTAAATAGACAAATTACATACTAATCGAAAGTATAAAGTCTATAGAATATGCAAACGTTAGGTTTGGTGCAAATTACTAGTACCGACTTACCTGTTTATACCTGCCTACCCAATAGTTTGACGGGAAAAAAATAGTCAAACTAACGTTTGCATATTCTATAGGCTTCATACTTTCGATTGGTATACATACCTTGATTTGTCCATTAAACAAGCTATTGTATTTATTTTAAACAAAGTTAATTTTTAAATTTTTAATTAATTATATACTGGACTGAAATTTTTCAGCCTACCTATTCGCCACATATTATTTAGCGTATTAAATTTGATATAAAATACTTTTCACCGAATAAACAGCCAGGTCCAAATCTTCTCCTATTCGGATCTCCTACTATTAGTTGAAATTTGCACTGAGCAAGTTTGACAAAAACTTATGGGTACGTATCAGAACGCTTAAATTTAAAAAGCCTAATGTATCATAATCCCTAAAAGTTCATAATACCTAAAAGTTGTTTTTTCTGAAACCGTAAACTTTTCAGGAATTTTGAAAACGCCATTGTATAGAACTCATTAGGTTAGGTTAGGTTTGTTTTGTAACAATCCTGAAAAATTTACGGTTTCAGAAAAAACAACTTTTAGGTATTATGAACTTTTAGGGATTATGATACATTAGGCTTATTAAATTTAAGCGTTCTGATACGTACCCAAACTTATACTATGTTAGTTTGAAAGTACAGTTATCCACAGGCTGGGTTGAGTAATTGTGCTCTCTCGATTTCGCAGATGGCAAAAACCCGTCGAACTACATCGATCAGTTAAACGACCGCGTTACTAACTGGGCTGGTAACAAGTTCAAGCCACAGACTAAATTATGATTAGATTTACTTTTCATACGACTTAACCATTTATTAATGTATCAAAATATTTTTAAAATATTAAGCAACAGGAGTAGCGGCAGGATTTTGATCGCCATTACTTTACGTCAATCCTATTTTTCATCGTGTCATGTTTCATGTGAGAAGGTGACGTCATATGAGCAAGTTTTACGGAAATTTTAAGTTGGTAATAACCGCCGAATAATTAAATCCTCTTTAACTTCGTATGCTAGAGGAGCCCACAATATCGTCGACACTTGTACAGTCAAGGACTCTAATTGTTAAGCCACTATGGAACCCTGTCATAATGAAAGCGTCAAGCCACACGAAATAAATTACTCCGAAATTAATGATGGACGTTGAGCCGAGCATTACAAAGCTTACACACCACTCGATGTTCGTGCCGAATGCTCATTACACGCGAATGCTCTCAGTGGGGACGCTCGTTAATGATTATCTTTGAAAAATAAAAATGACTTCCCTAATATTGTTTTTTTTCTTAAATAAAATTGATAGAGCATGAAGGTAGAGTCGAAACGTGGACACCTAATCACTAAAAAAAATTAATCTGTACGTCTGACAACACATTATCAGTCAAACTCTGTATTTTTTATATTTGCGTTAATATACTTATTTACATTTTATTTTATTTAAAACTAGTCCCGAGAATTGTGAATTTTGATTTATTATATATAACTAATGCTGTTACAACACAATCGACTTAATATAAAATAATCCATTCATCAAAAGTGACGTATGCAAAACAAAATCTTACCTTTTTGAAGTGATTGAGTGTGTCGGGACTATTTTCGCACATCTCTGTGATGAGCGTCACTCCGGTGATAAGGACACCTGTTGACAAATTGATAAGATCACCAGGGGAACTTGGAACCTAGATCGTATGAGCACGTATATGAATAATAGACAGTGCTATTTTGGTCGCTTGTTATCGGGCAGTGAGTAGCACTGATACTGGGTTTTTAATAGAAAAGGGGATTCTCATTTATTTAGGCTGTATGTAAGGCAATATCTTCGTCGATTATTATTAGTTAATTAAACAGAAATTATCCTAATAAATAGTAGGTCCTTTGTATTTGTAAAAACTTTCATCATAATTAAACGTCACGAGCAAAACAATTGCATCACTTTGCATTATTTCACGTCCACTTTGTAAATCGGCTTTTCTTTCTGAAATATTTAAATGAAATAATGTTTTAACAATTTCCATGTTTGTTTACTTTTTGTAAAGGTTAGATTACAAGAAACTTTATTTTATTTAAATATTTCAGAAAGAAAAGCCGGTTTACAAAGATAGAGGAGGACATGAAAAAATGGAAAGTGATGGAATTGTTTTGCTGGTGAGCGTAATTGGCACACGCCCTTATTACGTGAAACCTAAGAGTAATTTCAAGCAGAGCGATCCTATTAACGTTTTAAGAGTAATTGAAAACATTTCAGTCCAAGTAAAGGAGGGCGTAAATTGAATTACGAAATACAAGCACAATTCCGCCTCGAAACCCTTTACATTAAAGTTTGCTAACAGGCAATTTGGAGTTTTTTTTCGTTCGAGTGCTTACGTAAATAATATTACTTTCAAACACTTTTTAAGAGATTGAAAAGGTACACAACTTAGAAGAAAACACACTGACGAACATCTTTTTTGAAAGTGCAGATGTAGTAAATAAATATAGGACAGCGTTTTGGTCGAAAACGTTCGTATTTATAATGCTTTCTTGGTCAGCTTTATTACCCGTCAATAAACTAATTATTTTAAGACTAATACAAACTTTTGTGACCAAATCGATGTGGTATGATGATGTACTGCACTTAATAATAAGATTGTCATAATTGTTATAGTTTATTTTTAATTTTTACGTAGGTAACTGTGTAATTTATTTTAACGGATTATTCCCACCTGTTACCACCAATTTGTTACCACTGGTAACAGCTGGGGATTTTTTTCCCACCTGTTACCACTAAAGTACTCGGTGGTAACAAGTGGGAATATTTTTCCCATTTGTTACCACTAACATATTTGGTGATAACTACCACCAATTAGTTTAGTGGTAACAGCTGGGATTTTTTATTCCCAGTAGTTACCAGTGGTAACAGGTGGGAAAAAAAATCCCAGCTGTTACCAGTCGTAACAAATTGGTGGTAACAGGTGGGAATAACCCGTTTTAACTAACAATTTAATGTTAGTTTGACATTACTGTCGTAGAAAAAAACCGCATCAGTGGTTGAGTTCGAGGTCCCAAAACATAAATTATTTAAACGAATAAAAATCTAAATACTAGACTTCTCTCTACACAAGACTCTCTTTACAAGATATTGCGCTATCAAATTCTCGGATCAAACGATACGAAAACGCCATTACTCTATCCCAGAGGTCCCCAAACTTTTTTGGCTCGTAGACCACTTGGCAATTTTTTTGGTTTTGGGTGGACTATTAGGTAAGCAGGGGTGCTTACCTAATATTCACGTTGTCACGTAAAAACTAAGCAAGAAATATTCGGGATTTTTGCACGGATACCTAACGTTGCAGGTCTAGTCGGCTAAAAATTGACAAAGGCTACAATTAAAAATTAGCGCGGAAAAATATTTCTCACAAAATAAAAACTTACCAGAGAAAATTAAAACATAATTTATAATAGATACATAGATATGTGTATATTTATATATTTATAAGAAAGTATTACGTAAGTAAGTAGGTGCCTACTATCTGTGTAGGTATGAATATGGATTATTCCATTAATGGAAAGCCAAAAATAAAGTCACGACCTGTTTAAATGGGATCCACTATCGTGGGCCCCCATTTGTTTTTTCCCGCTCACATAGATCCCTTGCAGGTTGTCGTCGACCCCTGGGGGTCGATATAGACCACTTTGGGGATCACTGCTCTATCCAAATAGTGGCAATGTCTAGCCCGCTTATGTATGATACATGTTTATTGTTTATTATACTTAAATAGTCCGTCAAGGTGACAGGAAACCCTACACCACATTTTTGTTTTCGTTAAAAACGTTCACGCTTCTCTGAATTTCAACGGACAGGCATATCTGATTCTGTTTTCTTGGTAAGAGATACCCATTCTATCTGTTTAGGTATTAGGCCCGATTTAGACCACGCGAACGAACAAGAATTCTATGCATTATCTCTTACGTTTTCTTTATAAAAATAAAGACAAAACATGTTTTAGAGCACTCCTTCGCTGGGTCTAAACGCACCTTTAAACAAAAGGCGACTTATTCTTCAGAGTTTCCAACGGCGGAATTCGCAATAGGGAATATGCATGTTTTTTTTTACACCTTCAATAAAAGCTGATTCATGTAACAAACAGTTGAGAAAAAACATATTTTGAATAGCTATAAAAATAACCAAGATATAAGCCAACAAAGATTTGTTCCTATCTCTTTCTAGCAAAACATAATTTTACGTGGAGTTTATATGGCCGAACTGCACAATGACGTCACCGGTGCACATCGGATCTCTGTTTAATTAGCAGTTTAAAATGCTTGTATCATCCGTAATTCTTGACCGATTTTGATTTTAATTTCACTTTTGGTGATCTCTTTTACGGTATTTTCATATTTTGTTGAGAAATGCGATTTAAAAAATCCATGCATATTTCCTATTAATTTTGAAATTTGGTAGATTTAATATCAACAAAAAAAAATGGACCGACTCCAAGCGACGATTGGCGAATATATCGCAACATATGAAATTTCATTCCTCATTTTTCCACCACCCGATATTCTTTCACAAGAAGGTATTAAAGGATCACCCTTGTCATATACTTGTGACAAAAAGAATCTTTAAAATCGGTTGAAAATTGACGGAGAAATCGAGTAATATACACACAAAAAATAACATTCCAGATGAGAACCTGCTCTTCTTTTGAAGTCGGTTAATTAAAATTAATACATGTAAAACGAAGATTATCAATCAGCAATCAATCCTGAATCCTTTTCTTAGGTTGAGTTTATAATTTGTACTAAAAAGACAGGTGTCAAGATTGTATCAGGATCTTTATTATCTTTCTTCTACTGTATTATTATTATAAGTTTGCGTGTCCACATATTCAAGACAAAGAGACTGATTGATATCGTATTGTTTTATTTATTTTATCTATAACGATTAATCCTCTTATTCATAAACGCACAATAGTTAGAGAGTGCTTCAAATATGCTTTGTCTTTATCTGTCATTGTGACATTTCGATTAGTAAGAAAATAACAGATCATACTTTAAATAAAATAGGTTTATAGTGCGTTTATGAATAAGGCATTTATTCATGAATAATCTTGAAACAATAGCTTTCCTCCTCACCATGATTTTTCTCAGTAAGCAAACTCCTGGTAGCCGGCAGGAACATCTCCATGAGGTCAGGCACCCGCCTGATGATGCGGAAGGCGCACAGGGCCGCCTTCTTTTTGATGTACGCGTTGGGCGACTTGATGAGCCGCTCCACCTCCGAAGCCAGGTCACGAGCCATCTCGGGGGAGGCGATGGCGCCGAGGGTGCAGAGCGCCAGCCCGACCACGAATTGGGTGTTGCTGTTGAGATCGCTGCAGAACAAGAATGAGGTTAGTTCGGTGTTTTAGACAGGCTAGTAAACTAAACATGGCCACTATTTTATAGGTTCCATTGAGTAGGCAAACGAACACACAGATCACCAGATGGTAAGAGGGCTCCGAAACCACAATCCTAAAACTGCAAATACATAAATTCACCGGTCGTCTATTCTCACACAGGAACACACATTCTAGTATTTTGCTTAGGCTAGTCGACTATAGACCCCATTCCAAAAGTTTTTTATGTCAATATGAAGAAAAACAAGTACAGGGCCGCCTGGCTAAGGCGAATATAAATTTTGAATCTTGAGACTGTAATTGCGCTGCCAAGTCTGAGGAGTACAAGGATGGCCCCCAATTCCAATTTCTATGACGATGACAGCTAATTTCTACACCTTGCTAACTAGAATTTATTACGCCCGCAAATAATCTAGGCTAGTAAGCGGTTACAACTACAAGTCGGTACATCATTAACGAGGTTCCCTTATCAGAACATTTAGCGTTCTAGTGCTGATCGATCTTACCGGCCATAACGCGAGCGCCGGGACGAAAGTTTAATGACCTACGAAGTTAATTTCGATCGTAACCTTTAATGTGAATCTAACGATGTTTACTTGATTAGTTTGGTTGTTCGTAGAGCATATTTTAAGGATATTTTTTTATACTTGGAGATTTTTGAAGTGTGTTATCTATCACATTTTCTATGGATGCAGTTACTCAATCCACTCATGCGCAGACAGAATGTTCTGAATGCTATCACGGATCATCAGCTACAGTGTTAAGCTACTCAAACATGGGGCACCTCAAATGATTTGTTATATTGTCAAAACTTCTTAAAAATGTCTCACTTTAGCGAGGGAGAGAGACAAATACAAAATCAAATAGATGACAGACTAGTGTGTCGAATGAATTTTGGTGTGAGCGCACATAGCGGTACCTCTTCTCATTTCAGATGGGACATACCACCTCATTTTATGAAGAGAGTTACTCTTTCAAACACATTTTAATTTCATGTACTGCCCAGTCCCATCAGCTATCGGTCTTTAGCAAAAATAAAATACGCAATCGCTCGCATATTACACGGATTAATTATGAATATATTATGTAGACATGATGGAACTTGACAGGTTTTTACAGTTTACAGCCATTATCTTCGTAATATGACCTTAGAATTGAGAACTATTACCTACATTACATTAATCTATTATATTCTCGGCTCGCAAATTTTTCAAACCCCACCCCGACCGTAAGTTATCTCCTTCAAGAATCGCGGCGATAAATCAAAAACCAACCCACACCGGTTCTGTTCCGCCGAGGCTGCTAAATATTGATCCCGAAATCAGGGGCAACGACCTAGGTCCGAGGGTCATACAGTCATACAAAGTTACTAACAATACGTAAATGCGGGTACCACCATGACATGGACAATGAAATATACAACCTTTTTATCCCGTGACATTGATACCTATCTTTAGAAGTCAAGTTTCATTATGAGGGTTTAGAAAAAGAACGGTTCTTTTGGAATTCCATGGCCTATAGATAAACCGCTTTAACCTACCACATAAAGGTTTCTATCCGATCAATCTTACTAGAAAAATAAAAATGTAAAAGTTAGTACCTAAGGATATTTTTATGAAATTTTACAAACAGATACTTATAGTGCATAATGGTATCACTTTCAACCCGAAAAAAATGATAGAAATTGATAGTTCCCAAGGGAAAAAGATAACAGAGTTTTACGCGGACGGAGCCGCGGGTAGATCGTTATCATGTATATACATGATTAGGGACAGGTTATACATTCAGTATGTCATTTAGTCTGCCACTAAGGTTCTTAAGGGTAGTCGTTAAGCAACATGTGGAGCGTAATATAGCAGCAAATTACTAAAACGTCGATGTAAACAAGTGGTACCATACCCCAAGTAACTTTTAGGAGGTTGTAGAATTGTAGCAGAAAACTTCATCTACTTCATTTTTCCGAACCCAAAACTAGTCTAAATGTTAATATCGTCTAGTTCAGAAATATTCAAATATGTTTGGGGAAACATAGGCAGGAATAACAAAGTAATGAAGGAAAAGCGTAAAAGCTACCGACTGGCGTCTAGTATGCCGCACCTTCTTTTATAGCCTATACCGCTTTCAATTTTTTAAAGAATCTTATGTAAGTAATTATCCGTCCAATAGTTAAAGAGCTAAATGGAACGTCCGATTTTTGATCACATACGCATTGTTTACGCATAATTTTTGTAGTCATATTTCAATATCGCATAATTTGTTTAAGCCGAATTGTATTTGTGCAGAAACTGTTCTCGCATAATTTGATGATGATGATGAATTCTATCACGCATATCTAATTGTAGCCGAATTGGTTTTACGCATATTTTCTGAATTCCGAATAGGAATTTGGCAGAAAATGTTTTACGCATAAATTAGTTTCGCAGAAAGTTATTTCTCGCATAAGCTTATTTCGCCGAATTAATAAATTAACGTAATAAACCTAATAATGACCTAAGCAAGAAGAGTCGCCTTATGTCCCGCATCCTGCGGCAGTGTCGAGTTTGGCGCTTCGCGCCTGGACAAAACTCTAACCTAACCAAAACCAATTTTTTTTCAAATTGACTTAATTATTTAATATTTTTGTTTCGGATTTTTGGACATAAATTCGGACAGGATTTCGGGCTATCAAAATTCTGCTAAATTACAGATATGATAAGCAAAATTATGCATAATTAAATTCTGCCATGTCAATATTATGCTAACATACTATTCGGATAAACAACCATTCGGGTAATATAGATTTATGCCAAAAAAAAATTCGGCAAGTCTAAGATTCGGCGCAAATAAATTATGCGAAACTTGTTATGCCTAATACGTTTCGGAAATTAAAATTGATGCCATATAGATGGCACCCATACTTAGCATTGACTTTAACCTCGTTTATAATTTTGATGAGGTAGACTGTTGACTTGCATTATGTACAACAAGGTAAGCTTGCAAAATACGATTTAGGTTTGTCACGTTTAAGCATCCTCATACTCCTCGTATTTTCATTATTATTGCATTATTTATTTGTTGTTAATATTAATGATTCATGTAGATGATTTAAATTATTATAAATTTTAAATATGCTTATGTACCTATAACTATAACTATCTATATTTTGCATGTGATTGTTTTAAGTTAGTCTAAATCCTTTTAAGGCTGAGATACAGGAACAACCTAATTTAAGCATGTAATTTATAAGTCTCTTTTGTTCTTGTTTAGTACAGTCGAGTACATAACTATGTATACACTTTAGTACCTTGTCACTTTAATCGCTGTGATAATTCGTATATGGCAGTTTGAACATGACATTAAATAGACACGGTACTAAAGTGTATACATATTTATGAACTGTACATAGTTATATCTTCATTAAGCGCTTAAAATTAAGATGTAGTATTATTATACATACATAGACTCGTAGACCTTTCTTTTGGCTTCGCGTAGTCGGTTAAAAAGAGGTCATACATGGATCAGAAAACAAGCAACACAACGGAAAACAGCGACTGAAACCCGTGCCGTGGCTTACTGCGGCATTATGCCGGGTCGTGCTCTACTTTGCACAGTTCAGTGCTTTTTTCTTTCTTTGAATACTACTATACCCCAGAGACACATTATAGTCAAAACCCTTAGAAAATGCTTCTTCATATCATTCCAATTGCAAAAACTAATGGTAACTGATACTTAAAAACAACGCCTGAAAGCTACGATTCAAAACCCCTGTAAAATAACTATATGAAAAGCAAGCTTTAAAAACCCGACTGCATTTTTTATAGTGTCGTCGATATACCTACATATATTAATATTTGTCATTTTACCATTGTCGTTATTTCAATTTTAACAGTTTAGGTATCCTATGTCACCCGGGATTACGTAAGTATTCTTACGATACCTCACACATCTAAATCGGTCAAGGGATTTAGAAGTTATAGTGGAATAAAGAAACTCACATACATACATACATACATACAAACTAGAACCCTGAAAACATTACACTCCTTTTTTGGGGCAGTCGTGTAAAAAGCGATTGTATGATTAACGCTGTGTCCCTTTTCATCGATTCCTTATTGCCCCTAGTGTGAGGACGGGGTATGTTGTCTCTAATTTTGCTTATAGTTTTAACTCGTGGAATGTTATGTCATATACATATGCAATACAATATCAATCTTAGTTCAAGCAACTCTGAGTTTGAAATTCAAATAATCCTGTAGACAAACGTTGTCTACAGGACGATCCACGGGTAAAATTTCCAAATAGTGTTCCTATTCCTACCGAGCCTTTTATCAGCTAATTTATGTAAACCGGGCCACACCGTTCAGCTTCTAAATTTATGTGCCCTCAAAAGCAGGCATTTTAAACGCGCTGAAAGCAAAATGCATAATGTAACTATGTTTATTTTGAGCATGCGGAGGACATAAATTCAAAAATTTGGCGAGGTAGTAACAAAAATTTTGCTAAAGAAAAACGAGAGGGATATTAAAAGTGAAGCCATCTTTTTAAATATAGCGTTTATCGTTTCTCGACTAACTTAGATCAATTTGACAAAGCGCTCGACATGGGCGGTGGCAGGAGGGTGTAGGGGGACACTTCCCTGTCATGAGAGAAAATACGCAGTTTTTTTTAAAATAAAGATCACAAAACATAATAAATAAGGACATATAAACAGTACCAATACAATTCAAAAGGCTAAACACCGAATGCTAACATTTTTAGAAGAAAGAAAAAGAAAGATTTGATATAAATGTACAAAAAAACCTTAGATCGAAGAGCACTTTAATTAAATGCTAGCAGCCCTGCCATCAACCGATACCGATCTAAAAATATCCCGGATTGGGCGTTTTCGCACTAAATAACGCGATTATCCTCGAATTAGCGGCATCGCGTGCCGGCACACAATCAGTCACGCTTCGACGCGTCGATATAACTGGGTACACTACATAATTCCGAATTGATTAAAATTCCGAATGCAATGTTTTGATAGAAGACTTTATTTTTTAATGTCGCTTGTAAATCAAACCATTTTGACTCTCGGGAAAATGCCTCTACGTGTACCACCCGGGCCTGGAGAAGCCTAAGGTTATGTGGGCCTCACCAACCGAATGTGGCCAGGATACCCACTAAAAACCAGCGATTCTCCCTCTACTTTGTTGTTGGCAAGGGCCGCAGGTTCTGCTTGCGCATTCAATCACGACCCTCAAAGGCGGGCTCCGACATTGAAAGAGCAACCTAACCATCTATCTAATACGTTTAAAGGAGCAATTCTTAATCGGAATCTCGGAAACGGCTCCAACGATTTTCATGAAATTTAGTACGCAGGGGGATTCGGGGGCGATAAATCGATCTAGTTCGGTTTCATTTAAATAAAACTTACCCAAAAAAAAGGTCATAGGTCATCCAGGTACTAGCAATTCAATGAATAATTATGCATTTTATCTTAAATAGCTCCACCATAACATAGCTTTCGGAAAAATGAAAATATCGACATCTACTACTTCGGATTAGCTACTATTTCTGTCAGTTAATCTACGCTAATATTATAAAGAGGAAAGATTTGATTTTTTGTTTGTTTGTTTGAATCGAATTGGCTCCAAAACTACTGGACCGATTTGGAAAATTCTTTCACCATTAGAATCCTACATTATCCCTGATGAACATAGGCCATGTTTTATTTTTCTGAGTGGACGGAGTCGCGGGCAACAGCTATTCGCAATATATTGAGTAATAAGTTTTATACCTCGTTTATCGTTTTTGGGATGAAAAAAGGTATCCTACGTTCTTCCCCGGGGTTCAAGCCATCTCAAAGTTCAATTTAATTAATCTAAGCTTAGTAGGATGGCCGTGAAATCGATACAGAAAGATAGAAAGACAGACCTTTGCATGTATAGCTCTAGTGCAGACAGAAAAAAACATAATAATACGTGTCATTAAACATTAGGATAGAAGTACCGGTTCTGGCCATCTTTACACTAATATGTAAAGCATTATGAAATTACAAACATATTTTTATATTTCTTCTTTATTTTAATCTTCAGTCTAACTATTTATGAAGCAGCCACACGTGCACGTCACGCAAGCGGTGTTGCTGGGCCTTAAATGGCCAAAAAGGGTACACTGGCTACAAAATTTCACAGAGCACATTTCGCTGCTTAAATACAAAAGCGCCACAAAACAAAAACAGATACAGTTTGATTTAAAACTTAAAGCATATAGCATTTCAAATTTAAATGCAACACAAACACATTTTGATATATGTCCCTTTTGTATTTAAGCAACGATTTATTTCACATACCTGCACTAGCTTTACTGTATGGTTCAAAGGAAAATTAGTAATAACTCCAGGTCCAGTGTCAGTATTATGCTGTGTCCCATTTCATGGCACCAGAGGCCCGTTTCACGAAGCTACAAGCCGTTATACCCAAGAAGATCACATTCGCAAAATATCATACTAGCAAAACATAATATACGCATAGCATCACATTCGCAAAACATCATATACGCATAACATCATACTAGCAAAACACGATATTCGCAAAACATGATATTTACAAATAGTCCGGTTTTGTTATAAAATCGTAGGTAGGTTTAGGTTATGTTAGATGTACAGCAGGCCCGGAGGGCCAAACCACCCAGAAATAGGAGCTCCGCGGTAGCGGAGCTCCGTCGACAATGTCTAATTCATGTCTTAATAATAGTTATTTTTTGCTAATGTGATGTTTTGCTATTATGATGTTTTGCGAATATCATGTTTTGCGAATATGATGTTTTGCTTTTATGATATTTTTCAGAATATCATGTTTTGCGAATATGATATCCAACGACTGAGGGGCTACAAGTTACAAATTACAAGCGGAAGTCTCTTTCTAACTCCTTTTGACAGAAAGACAGTTCCGCTTGTAATTTGTAACTTGTAGCTTTGTGAAACGGGCCACAGGTCATTATATTCTTGTATCTTTTATGTTTTTTGTTGTTGTCCTAAATAATAAGTTAAAAATACTGACCAATAACGAAGCTCAGTTTAGCCGCCATAAAGATTATTATTGGAGATAAAATTTGTAACTTCCTTTCCGCGTTGATATACAAAATTTCACCGTATTACAAGGTTACATACGTCTATTTATCACACATATTGCAAAGTAGTATAAGTATAATTAGCCAGCGTATTGAATTGGTTTGATTATTTCGTTTATAATGGACTGCGTTTATTACAATTGCAGCAAGAACAATGAAGATCCATAAAATCAAGAACCGGAAAAGCCATAAAACGATAAAAATCGCAGACGCATAAATTTGAAGCTTTATTTCTGCTGTCAAGCGCACAATACTCTCCCGAGGGAGGCTTCGAGACTTCGAATTATATTCAAACGTTGTACCATTTCGATACCAAATTTACATAAAGGGGTTTGGGTAAAAGTGTTGTCATTTGTAAAATTCATACATTTTCAAGGTGAGCGGCCATTCGTAAAAGTGGCAAATTATGATAGAATTATTAAAAATAAACATATTTTATTACATAATGTAATACTCTTAAGTGCATCGGAGCTGAGATATTTAAATATTCATACTTAGGCGTACTTTTGTACTAAAAACTGAACACTTAAATCTTTAAAATCTCCGCTCCGATATTATTTAACGCCATAAATTATATATATCTATGTGTATTTAGAGGTCCTCTAAATAACTATGTAAGAATCACCCGCGGCCGCTGAAAAAAAATATGACAATATTCTTCAAACAAATTTACCCAATGCCCTTTATATTTAAATAATAATAATGCATATAATTGTATGTTTTATAAGTACTTATAATAGTATTATTATACTGTAAATTGGTATTTATTTTGTTTTCCGCCGTCTTCTTTTTCTGTGCAATAATTGTGTTAATTTCCGATTAATTATTTATTTGACTGGTAGATAATTCCATTACGCATTAAGCCAGCCATTTGTCCTTGCTTTTGTGCAACAAAGATTAAATCAATATTATTTTCAAACTCTGTTTAAGTAACGTCATTATCATATACTATCAATTCATACATATCCATCATATTTGAAGTTCTTGAAATGTACAAACACAGCCCTATTATCTGAAATATGTAAGCACTGTCAAACAATAGCCATGGAATACTTATATGGCTTAAATACGTCATTTAGCTGCGACTGAATCCTAAAGTCATACGTAAATCAATATGTTCGACTGCATCACGTAGGTACATAATTATATTGTTCGCTGTTTGCGAGGTTTTCTGCTCACAATTGTTAATTTAAAGCAATTAGTATAAAAAAGCGATGATTCAACGCTGCAGTGGCTACTCTGCCGCATACAGTAAAAAGGCTCATTCACCTCGGGCCACGTTTACACAATGCTTTCGTTACAATGCGCTTTTTTTGTTCACCTACATGCATTGTATGTTGTCAGACAAGCATTGTATAGTGTACACCCTCTTAAGGTATATCATGGTATACATAATTATGAATAAAAAGTAACGCGCAGATATGTTTACGGTGATTAGATTGCTGCAAATTGTGTCAACGAAATGCAAGTCTAATTAAAGTATCTGTTGGAAGCAGCTCTGATTGAAACAAGTTTTGCAGGAGACAAAAATAACCTAGATCGCCTAAACTGTATATTTTATAATTTGTTAGAGTAGTTTTAGTTCATACTCAAACAAATAACGTAATTTTAAAAACCAATGTAGGCAACTTCTGACGTAAAATTTGCTTGACCTGACCTCCTGACTCAACACTCCTCCTCCTGATTCTTTAACAAAAATAAGATAGGTTCACAAAAGGAGTAGATGTAAGGTCTGTTCATTCTTATTTGTCTTATATAGTAAACAACTTTCTTACCTCAAAATTAACCTTTTTTGGCTAAAACAGCTCTTTTGTCGTAAATAAAGTAAACTGAATAAAGATTTTGGACATCATTTGGGCAATGTATTGTCCGTGATTGCTTTATTTTGTTTAAAATATCAGTTTTAGCCTAAAAAGGTTCATTTCGAGGTTAGAAAGTTGTTTACTATATAAGACAAGTAAGAATGAACAGACCTTAGATATTGTGTAACATAAAAAAGAAATACAGTCGTTTTGAGAACCCTCTTTTGATGTCTTAACAAACAAAATGTAACCAGTTAATGCTATAGGATAGTCAATGATAGGTTTTCTAAAGATATACACACGATCGCAGATACTTATAAATCAGGTTTTATCTAATTGGACAATTTATTACCATGTTCGTACCACACAAAGCCGCCTACAAGCAATACTAAACAATAATGATGGACTATATTGATACTTCCTCCATCAGTACCAGCTAGTAAACAGAATAGTGAATACATTACATTACTATAGGTAAATCATTTGAAAGATACAGTCATTGTTTGTCGTAGTAAAATCAATACGACAATGATCCACAACAAAATCCACTCACACATGTCTCGGCGCTCGAGTAAAATCAGAATGTTATGCATCTGTACATGCTTACACACACGTTTACAATCGCCAGGTCAAAACGATTGAGCTCTCTTATACGACTTCAGTCTCAGTAAGACCTAACGTTAAAATTAAAATTGCGAGTTTCATACAATACCTCTGCGTGAATTTAAATTGTTCGTGGGGTGATATTGCCGAAGAAATTTAGAATAAAAGAGGGAAATTACGGATGGGGCGGACAGGTTTATTTGCAGACGGGGCAGGGCAGACTTAATAGGGACATCGTTCGGGATAAAGGAAACTTAGGGAGATTTTATCATTTGGCAGCGGCGTTTGGCAGACATCCGGCTTTTTAGAAAGATGTAAAGTAAATTAAAAATTCTAAAATAAGGAAAAAACTTTAGACCAACCATACCGCTATACTCCGTTGGTTGGTTAAATTATCGCCGACTACGAAAGGACTATAAGGAAAATAATTATGTTGATTGGATTCTTTAGTTGAGAGTTGCAAAGTCGCGATCTTTCCAATATGAGCAGCCGGTTTTCCTGAACCACGTACAAAGATTTTTTCTTTTTACGCTCCATAGATAAAAGCGTCAACATTGTGCAATAGCTCTTAAAACGCCCTTCAGGGTTGGTCGCCTACAAAGAGATGTACCTATCCGCTCTTTCACTTTATTGCATTGTAATACTCTTAAGATCTGTAAGTGGATACATTTCTTTGTAGTCGTTCTTCTCAAGCTAGGTAGTTTAATCGACTTTACCTGAACCTGAAAGCCTTCAAGACCTCTTACACTGTACCTATAACATGTCATGCATGACATTATCACTATATAGTGCTCTATTATCCAAGCCTTTAATAAAACGAATAAAGAAAGAGCTGTGCAACATACAGTTTATATAAACTGAGACGCCAGGCTCGTTGGTAAGTTCGGTGGCAAAACGTTATTTAATAGAACAGCGGAGTTCAAACTTGTTTAGCAAGAATTAGAATATTTTTCGGAGCCCTCTGTATGTGAGTGAGTATGTGACCAGTATGTGAGTGTATCTCGTCGGAAGTTATCAATTATATATTTTTTCACGCTGGGGAAATGCTGTTACCCATTCTACCTTGGCTCGGGGGGGCAAGGTGATTACCTATGTGTAACTCACCAACCGAGAACTGAAGGAATACCCACTAAAACTCAGCGATTCCCCCTCCATGCCATTGTTGGCGAGGGCCGCAGGCTCTGCATGCGCATTCGAAAACGAACAGTAATCGATTATCCTGACCTTACATTCATCTAAAAAAAAAGTGCTAGTCACAGCAGCTGGACAGTCTAAACTAGACTTACTTTTTCAGACAGTTGGTGATGAGCAGGTGCACGTCCTGCCGCTCGTCGAGCAGCAGCATCGCCCCGAGGTAGCCAACACGCTTGTCGGTGAACCGCGGGCTGGCAATGAGTTTGAGGCACTCCAGCTGCCCGAAGTGGGCTGGGTAGCCCAGCATGTGGATGTAAAGGAGCTTCGCGATGTTGCGACATCTGTTGGGAGAGAAGTTGATGTTGAAGTGGCACTAAAATTACTGCATCAACAACTTTCAAACAAATTGTAGCAGTTTGAGTTCGTCAGTGTACAGTACATTAGGATGAACAACGTGACGTAAATATTTATGTCGCTCTCCTGAGCTTTTATGGTTAGACGAGGTGACGTGTATGACTGGTATTGATAATGCGTCGGTGTAGATTATGTTCTTTGTAAATTGTATGGAAGAAAAGTCATAATAGCCAAAGAAAGCGGCCTCTTTCGATTTTTTTCAAGTAGTTTAAAGATACTGTAAGCCTTTACGCTACAAAATGAAAAAAGTATAATTTTAAGAGCCCGTTTCTTCGCAAAGGGGGTTTCTATGGAACGGTTTAAATGGCCTACGTGAGTAATGTAAAAAAATTAAATCAAGAAATATGTTTTTATCTACACATGGATGGTTAAACGCTCCATAAAGCTATTTCATTTAAATAACTGGATATTAAAAAGATCTCAATTTAAAACCTCAATAGGTATATGTATGGAAAAAAATGCAGCATTTTAGGTACGAACTCTTCTTAGTAGCCGTAGAGAGTAAGGTAAAAAGATTCTAAGTGTTGAGCTAACTATAAAGCAAATTGTGGCCATATAGTACCTACCTACAATCGATTAAGAAAATGCCGCATTTTTGCAAAGTTCAAACAATTTTAGACTATGACTACATTTTTGAGATCTTACGAGTATATTTACAACTAAGTAACCACTAAATATTTTTACTAAATAAATACAAAGTAAAGAGAAGACGAGCGATGACAAAGGCAACCTCTTCGCAGGTGATTAATTCATAAAACCACCTTTTTGGTCCTTGTAATTCCATCAAAGATTTAAAGTCAGCTTGTTAGCCGAAGGTTGCGGTTTCATTATGCCTGCCGCTCGCTAACGAAGGACGTTCAAGGACTTTTCGCGGTAAATTACATTTATAAGTTACTACCCACGAACTTGTCTAAGTAGGGACATCTATCCACTATAAGTATCAATCAATCTAATACAGCGATTTGACGCAACACAAATTACAATTTTTTTTACGGCATGGGTAAGGCAAACGAGCACACATGCCACTAGATGGTAAGTGGGATCTGTAGACATTTGCATTATCAAAGCTACCAATCTAAAGATTGCAATCCTAAGACCGCAAATGCGTTGCCAACCCTGAGGACCAAGATGGAATGCCCCTATGCTAGCCATTTTTCCGAAAAAGGTTAGTTTAAACACAAGAATTTAAGTAGTTATTTGACTGCTTCATCTCGTCGAGCGACAATCATAATTTCAACCTTACTCGCAATTTGATGTCGCTACGGCCTAGACGAAGCTAGGCTGAAAACAAACAAGGTCGGAGACACGCACGAACTTACAGTTTATCCACTCACGGGACAAATTAGGCACGCCTGTGAATTCGGTGACAAGGTGTTATTTAATAGAATTGTAACCTTAACAAGTCGTAGATCGTACTGCCCCGCTGTCAATTAAAAAACAGCCTAACAGTTAAGCATATTACGACATAAGTACATTATCTCAGTCTCAAGACATACACATTCCAATGTTCTTCGCGTTTGTTAAAGATACGCGACATAAGGGACGGTTGAACAGCTCAAACAAACGCGTCTGTTTAATATCGGCAACGAATTCGAAGTGTTTTTTTGGACACAAACCGGATCCCGGACTTGGTTAGTTTCGGTTTTTGCTTAGGGCTGTATCTTGCCGAATAATAATGATACCGCGATCGGTCGACCCTTGTAGGGCCCAATGTAATGTAACAACTCCGTTTTATTTGAAAGAAATAAGGTTCTTGATTCATAAGAATTGCAAATTCGCCCTTTTAGCAGTTGCGAGGCTTGAATTTTACCGTCGTATTTGGTTTTATAGCCTTAGAAGGCTTCTTCACAATCTGCATTAGCGTGGCGTAAGTCACAGTTCACTATATAGGTCATATTCATACAAAAACGTTTCCGTATAATCGGTAAGTAATGTAGACATTATTTGGTATACAAGTTTTCATACGGTGTCATGACGATGCCGATATTACTGAACCTTTGCTCAGCATTTATGAAAAACATGTAGGTGTGGAAAGTGCCTTAGTCGTTGTTACTTATCCTACAATCTAGCGCACCTGTGGCGAATTTTCTCGTTAACTTAACATTGGTCGTTCGTTTTACTTCAACTTTGATCTCGCTAACAAATTATTAAAATACTGATTTTTTTCAAGCTAGGTACTAAAGCAACTGATTGACCAAGGGCTGCCATCCCGTCCTGGTTTCCCTAGATCCCTTATAGAAAAATACCGATTCAACCATAGCAGCCACGTAAATCTAAATTACTAATTTTTGAAACAAAAACCCTCTTATTCATAAACGCACGATAGCTAGTGTGCCTAAAATATGCCTTGTCCTTATCCTTCATTGTGACATTTGAACTTAACAAAAATAGACAAAGCATTGACTAAACAAGGATTATTGTACTTTTATGACAAGGGAGTTGGTCTTTAAACAAATACATTCCTTACTCACCTCCAAACGCTATCCTCTTCCCGGAATGTGGACCTAATATACGCGCACTCTCTGTTTACAACGCTCCGCTCTTCCGCCGCCGTGCGCGCAGCCCTGATCTGTCTGATGAGGTCACGCAGCCGGGTCGGCGTGGGCATGCGCACTGAAACCGGCGCGACTGTTACGGACGGCACACACACAGAAAAGCGTTGATCAGTGCATTGTAGTGCGAACTTAAAGCTAGGCGGATAGGTGTTAGAATGAATATTTTTAACTGCCAATGCTATTGTTAACAGTCAAATAGCAACTTACAGAGCAAGAGGTCTTAAAAGTCTTTTTGGTTCGGGTATTGTCGGTTCTGGGCGAAACAGACTAAACGGTACGTTTCCACCTAATCCGTTGTCGGCCGAAGTATGTTCGGGCGTCGGTCGTCGTCCGGACTCGGCCGATCGAATCAAACGTATGTAAAGGAACGAGAGCGCCTACACTGCTACCGTCGGTCGGTCGGTCGTCGTCGGTCGGTAGCAGTGTCGGCGCACTCGTTCCTTTACATACGTTTGATTCGATCGGCCGAATTCGGACGACCGATGCCCGAACATACTTCGGCCGACAACGGATTAGGTAGACGCGTACCGTATCAGTCCGCCGGTCGATTAGCCTGTCAGTTCATATATGGTCGTATTAGAACAGATATAGCCTTCACATTCTAACAGATGGTTGTGTCCCCCTCGGCCAGTCAGTCCGACAGTCTGGGGCGCCTATCACACTAGCACAAGGGCGTACGAGAGGGAAACAATGAGGAGTACAAACCACGAGGTACTTTTAAGATCTACTGCACTGTACACTAGTATGAGATTACATTTAGTTTAGCTTGGCGATTAAAAAATGAAGGCGGTTGTTTCAGCTCTCAAGCCAACACATCAAAGAAACAACTCTCAGAGAAGACTTGATTTGACAGGATAGACGTTGTTGTCGTCGATTATTTATGGCCGAACCCTATACTGCCCTACTAAGCTAATAAGCAGTATACCAAATTTAATAACCAAAGCAGTTTTAATTCTCTTCTGTTAGTAATAAGGTTGATATTGCTACAGGACTTTTATCTGAAATACTGCGTATTAGATTAGCAGGGCAGTATATTCAAGCCGTGGATAGATAGGCTTACTTCGGCAAATGTCAAATTTAAACCCGAAGTATGCCTTATCTGTCAGCGGTTAAAAATATAGGAATCGGCCGTTAGACAATATGTTAGCGATGTGTTTGCTTACGATCGCTTAGAAACACGCCTTACTTATTCACCTAAGGACGCTCATAAATGAAAGCTTTTAGTCCAAAATGAACATCTAGAGACGCGTCTTTTACGTGTAGTAAACCAAGTTTAGTAGATTTACTAATAGGTGTGTCGTCCCGTCCCTTTTGATTTGAACTGTTAGGTTAGGATTAGTTTATGAGCGACCTTATTCTAGATTAATTTTCGCAATGCACTCCAATTTGCAGTTTTCAGGAAAAAATCAATAAGTGATTTGATAATAAAATGGGAACCGTTAGGGTTTTTTTTCTCTAACATTTTACAGGGTGAAGTGACTTGCGAAACATAATAGCAAAAATGTATTTTTTGTTGAAAAAATAGTTTTTTGCTTTATGAAGAAGAAATAAATTAATATGCAGTTCGCTAAAAGAAGAGAAGCGTCTTGTGCCTATCTTCTAGACTTACGTTTATATTAATTTGTAGGTTTATAACGGTAGTGAAAAGTCTCTGACTTTAATTGTGCTCAAAAATATCCGACACTTCACAGTGTCAAGGGACAGTAATAGATACTACAGGTATAAAAAGGTATCAGTTATTTTTGAACCAAACGTCAGAAAATATAATTTTGCCGGTATCTCTACAGTACTATCATTTCCTTAATAGCTTTCGGCTTTCTTTTTGCTTCTATGGCAAATATACTGCCAGGTGCGAGTGTAAGTGTGATAGCGATATCAAAGAACTGGTAGCAGTGTAAAACCATTTCACAGAATGTCAACAATTGATTTTAACTAATTAATTTCTTATAATTTGAATTACGTCGTTACGACCCTATTGGGGTTTAAGGCCCAGCCACACCGGATGCGTGCGCGTGCGCTTCCCACTGCGGTATATAGTATGAAATCTCATAGGACATGTCACTATACAACGCAGTGGAAAGCGCACGCGCACGTCACGTCTACGCGCACGCATCTGGTGTAGCTGGCAGAATAATCACGTTTTTGGAATTAAAGATCATGATTAAAATCACACGATAACAGACTGGTTGTCAATGAATTAGGATCTCACTAACCCGTACGCTTTCTTCTGCGGTGCCAGTGATTCAGTGTGAATAAATAACGAGGCTACAACTAAAACAGTATCCATTATTATTATAATACTATGAGTAACTCGTGCATTACTGTAACCTATTTAACAATTCTATTGTTATTCGTATAAGAAACTATCTATAATAGTCATAGCCTTATCTTGCGTTGTTTTTCTTAGAGCCTACGCTACGATTTATCACTCGAGAAGGGGTTTTAAATATAAATTCGATTTCAAAGCATCTGAAAATGAAAGACAAGGCTGCAATCTTAAAGGATCGACCACACTGACGCTTAAAATACGCTGACGCAACGTGTCACGTCACATTTTTAACCCCCGACGCAGAAAGAGGGGTGTTATACGTTTGACCGCTATGTGTGTATATGTGTGTGTGCGTGTGATTGTTTATGGCACCGTAGCTCTTAAGCAGGCGAACCGATCGCTTAGGTTCACTTTGTCCATATTCGCATTTCGTCCACATTCTCATCTCGGCCCAATCCCAACTCGTCCACATTCCCAACTCGTCCACATATCAATCCCAAAGTGTCCACTTCCTGTCTCGTCAATATTCCCAACTCGTCCTTATTCCCAACTCGTCCGCATTCCCAACAACCTAACTTAGGACTGTAGGGCTGTTCGATATCAATTCGATCACTCGGTTGTTCTCTAGTTGTTGGGACTGTGAACGAAATGGGAATGTGGAAGAGATAAGAATGTGGATGAGACGGGAATGTGGATGAGACGGGAATGTGGACGTGATGGAAAAGTGGACGACATGGAAATGTGGCCGAAATGGGAATGTGGAATACATGGGAACATTCCCATGTATTATTTTTCGGCCACATGGCCGAGATGAGAATGTGGACGACATGGGAATATGGACAAAGTTTACCTGATTTGGGTGCTATCTATCTAATAGTAATTAACGCGTCTTTTAAGCCGACCGGTATGGTCGGCTTAGAGCGACTTTGCCCACAGTCCTATTTCGTCACGTTCTTAACTCGTCCACCATGTCATATGGCCCACTATTCCAATTCGTCGGCATTCCTATATGGTCACCTTCCTAACTCGTCCACGTTCCTAGTTTGTCACCTTCCTAACTCGTCCACATTCCTATGTGGCCCATAGTACTAACTGGTCCACATTCGTATTTCGTCCACAGTGCTAACTGGTCCAAATTCCTATATAGTCCACATATTAGTATAGTTGGTTCGGTTATATGACTTTTAATCGCTTTAAAATTGAACATCACATTAAGCCATGTTTGAATCATGTGGACGAGTTAACATTGTGGACTATATAGGAATTTGGACCAGTTAGCACTGTGGACCTTATAGGAATGAGGACGAGATAGGAAATTGACGATATAAAATGTGGACGAGTTAGGAAGGTGACAAGGAATTACATGCTGATGACATGGCATTGTGGACGAGTTAAGAAGGTGACGAAATAGGACTGTGGACAAAGTCGCCCTGAGCCGTATGGTCACATTCAAAGATATAAATACACATAGATAATGCAAATGCATCTACTTCGCGTGTCCGACTCCGGACTTAAACCCCGACCATGCCTCGGGGTTGGCCGTCGCTACTGACGTTCCGCGCGCTTGTGGCTCTTGCCAAGATGCATTACGCTAACTAGCGTTTCTATTCGTTTCGTTTTGAAACCAATCGCGGCACTGGTAGATCACGTGACTTTTCGTAACAAAGTGATCCTATAAGGGTTTCGTTTTTTCCTTTTGAGGTACTGTTACACCAATTATTATACAACATTTATTATACTTAAATTAAAACCTTGAAAATCGCTCTATCTATTGATGAAAACCACATTAAAATCCGTTGCGTACCTATTTTGAAAGATCTTACCGTACAGACAGCGGAAAGCGACTTCGTTTAGTACTATGTAAAGATAAACAACCCTTATGGCCTGGCCACGACATTGCGCGAATTGCGGCGCGGCAAGCGATTTTCTTATACATTGCGTGTGATGCCAACTAACCGCAGAACGTTGCGCGTCTCGACCGTGCAATGTATTAAGAAAACGCTCACCGCGCCGCAATTCGCGCAATGTCGTGGCCAGGCCGTTATTTCGCGTCGAGAGTTCACTCGAGGGACAGTTGTGTTTCTTAAAACTTTTTGCTAGGTGTATTAGTGTTGCGTCAGTAATCTACAAGTATGATAGTACCGTGAAAATGTTAAGTTTGTTTAACAAAGTGATCCCCAGCTTTTGATAAGGGCGTTGAGGCGTTTATTTCGGCGCCGGGTGACGTCATAGGGCAATTGTTTTAGCAGGCCTTTGTTTTTATAGAGGCCATGGTTCTATCTAAGTTGACTAAAATTAATAACCGCAACTACGATAAACTACGATATGTACAAACATTTATTATATACCATTTTGAACCGTATTTTATCAGCTAACGAATTGAACAATAGCAATACAGTTGGTCAACTAGTTCTTAATTGGTGGTCAATTTTGGTAAGTCATATTTGTAGGTAATCGAATGAGATGTAAGTACAAAGCTCCTAAACTTTTTGGTGGTAGTGTAGGCTATATTTTATTTTGATTAAACCTAAGAAAAGCGAAGTTTATGGTTTACAAGACAAGCTGCTTTTAACTGTTGGCGACAGTCCACGCCCGATCTCGCTAGCACTCTACATTGCGAATCCACCTTAATTCATAATTTTGTTCTTTACCCCCTCGTGTAAAAAGGTAGGTATGCTTTTGGGAGAAAAACTATTTCATTCATCGAGGTACGTGCCCCATCCTTTATCTAAAGGTACTGAATAGGAGCGCTAGCGGGCCGGTTATCGTCGGCGGCGCCCACTGGGGAACTGGGTCGGGTAATCGAGGTGTGACGATCAACCTCAAGGACCAGCCTTCATGAATAAAGGCCACAACAAAACTAGACTTTTAAGAGCAAAAATACTGAGTTACTATAGTTAGTAACCACATTGGTATAATAATAATGACGCTACTCACGATTCTTTATTGCGAGATGCGATTTTGACAAAACAACACAGAATCTACATAGGTACAGTCGAGTTCATAAATATGTGTACACTTTAGTACCTTGTCTATTTAATATCATGGTTAAACTGCCGTATATGAATTGTCTCAGGTATTTAAGTGACAAAGTAGGTACTAAAGTGTACACATATTTGGGTGAATCAACTTTTAAAGTACTCCCCATTTTTCGAAATGTTTCACGTATTAAACGATATTAGAAAAAGTATATTATTTGCTAACGACGTGACTTACACGTTTATTAAAAAAGACAAAGAGGCTAATATTTGAAATTATTTGATTTAAAAAAGAAAAGTCTTAAATATTAATACAGGGTGACTGGAAACTCGCCGTATTCCTTGAAAGGGTAAGGGTAATGAGTTTTGACCCCTGGTTGACTGGACTTAAATCATTACAAATAAGCTGTAGAATAACCCCTTTCAAGGAATACGGCGAATTTCCAGTCACCCTGTATAGTTGGTAACGCAGGGGACGATGTTGTCCCTAGGTTTTGTATGAAAAATGTCAGGTTCATTCAAAGATTAAACAATATTTGAAAAAAATATTGTGTAAGGTTTGTAAATTTGGTGGTCTGATTTGAATACGCATACATTATTATTAGCCATAAGCCACCAGGAAAGTTATACCGCAAAAGAAAAGGAGTACCTTAAAAGTTGATTCAGCCATTTATGAACTTGACTGTACATTCACTTGGAGCAATGCAGAGTTGTTAAAGTGACCTATTTTAGTTAACTATAGCACTAGGCAGATCAGAAGTAAATCCCTTTCATAGTAAACTTCATAGTTGTGCAATGTGTCAGGTTTCTCTTCTTATCGGCCAGTACTGATGTGCAAGTTGTGGGAAGTTTCCAAAAAGTTGGAAAAGTTCAAAGAAATTTCCGGAAACTTACACTAGAAATAAAGGAAATTTAAATTTAAGATACGGAAAGTTTCAATCACCATACAAAATTGTGAGAAGTTTCCGAAATTTACCTACATTAAATTTTCTGCAATTTTGGAAAGTTTCCTTTGGCACATCAGTATTGGCCAGGCACTTGTATAAGTTATATAAAAATAAATACAAAACCTACTATTGGTTAATCTGACACAAATTGTCCTACCTAGTCCCAATCTACACTCTAAGTGTAACTTTATCGTGATTATTACCTATTCTAAAGAACCATAAGTTAAGTAGGTATAAGCATTATAGATAACTTGACTTGTGTAACAGAAAAAAATATTGTGTAATTATCATTTATTTATTTTACAAATTAAATACTTAGGAACATGAACAAGCCATATTCAATTATATGCAGAGATCGGAATAGGTAGAGCTAATTTGCCTAAACTTGATGAATGTTCATTCAATAATGTATTCCCATCTCTCTCACGCATGAATGAATATGCGTCAAGTTTAGGCAAATTAGCTCTACCTATTCCGATCTCTATATGTCAAAATGATGATTAAAGAACACCCTATTTCTTAACATAAACCTAGCAAGACTACAAATATTAGACATTTATTGAGCAAGAACTATGAGTCACAAACATCAAACTCGGATATCTCCTAGAAATTTGGTATACAAATTTGAAACTTAACTTGTTTGAAAAAAGATGCAAATTCCGTTGTCCTTTTGCATGGACTTATCCAAGTTTGAAGATAAGCGACTCATATAGGATTAAAGATGTTTATGGTTTTGCTACACAATTGACTTCAACTAAGAACCTGTGCAAGGGTTTAAAATAATTCAAAAAAGATTGCATATCATCATTTTGTTGGCCAACTGCGAGAATTAATTAAATTTATGTTAATTAATTGTAATGACATCATTAAATTATTGTTTTTTGCAGTAGTCTGATAAGATGAAATATGATATACATAGTTAACTACTACAGTCTTATTATTTTACATTAGTGTTAGGGCTTGTTTCACAATCGACCAGTAAGTTTATCTGTCATTTAATTTTGGCTCTCTCCTTGTCTTATTTTCAAATGTCAGAAAGAGAAAGGGCTAAATTTATCTGTCAAATATGCTTTACTTGTCGATTGTGAAACAGGTGGTTAGTGAATTAGCCATAAAATAAATAACAAGTCAGTTATTAGTGAGTATAAGTGTTATATGTTATGTTACACCAATTGATCATTCAATCAACCATTGTTTGATGTTGTCAAATTTTATTTGGAGACTTCAGCTGATCAATTAACTAACAGGTGATCAATGATCAATCAATTTGTGTATTAACACCCTAAGAAACCATATCCCTCACATGCCTGAATCAGATTTTTCTTACTAAATTAGGTACATATATTATGTAAATAAATGTAACTCACCTCTTTCTATGGCCTCATTTACCACTTGTTTGATGGTAGCAATATTAAATGTAGGGTTGAACCTGTGAGGAAGAAATAAAACTAAATAGGATTGATTTAAGACATAAAAACCTTGCATTTAGTAAAAAAATATGTTAATTTTGTATTTTCCAAATGTATTTTCAATTTTGGCAATTAATTCATAAGTGATTAATTTCAACATATTTATTATAGTATTACTCATTAGTAGCTAGTTTCATTATGAGTATTACAGTTAATCCTATAGAAAACTATGCTGCCCGGCAGCAACAGCGTATTGACCTTTATAGCTGAAATTGACTGTCAATTAACAGCCACTTGTCAGTACCAATGAAAGCCAATTTTATTCACAATGTTATTGGACACTGATTTCACTCTACTGCAATAATTACACAGTATTGGCTTGGAATAAAAATTCACTGTGATAATCATTGCCACCTAAACATAATAGCCTCTGTACTGTACACAATTATACATTGACCCAATGAGCAGGGCGAGTCTCAGGAATTATTATTAGTACTGATATACTGCCCTCCTACGGAGAAAAGGCGCATGTGCAATTGATCCATAGAAGCATATTGAACTTTCAAAGGTTATAATAAGGTTGGGTGTGCAGTACAATTCATAGAGTAGATGCGCCTTTTGTCCATAGGAGGGCAGTATAACTGTGTCAATAGCCAAAGTTCAAGCTGCCTCAGCATGATAGACCAACACATAGAACCAAGTCAGCATGTACAGGAACTAATAAGGTTTACTCTTGTAAAGTTTAGTGAAAACAAATCTACAGAAGAATTACCTTTCTATCTATATTTTGTGGATTATATTTTTGCATCTTAAAATAAAATTTGAGGTAACAAAATCAAAACTTCAATTTATTTTTTATCTCATGTAACTATTGTTGAAAGGTTAATGTTTCTCCTCATAAAGTATTTTTTTAACAACACTCCAAAGCCCCAGACACTGATTAGTGGAAGAGCTAGGACAGTTCCAATGAATTTATTTAATTTGTCTGATAAGAAAATTTGTATTCATAGCAAAATTGGCGAACTGCTAGATGTAAAACAGGATTTGTTTGCACAAATTTAAGTTTGTACTAAACATGGTAAATATTGTTAAGTGGGTTTAGAGTCGCAAAAAAATTGCAGAAGTTAACTGCTGTCTTACTTTGAAGTTAGAAAAAGACAGCAAAATTGTGCTTCTTGCTCTAGCTAGAACTAAAATTAAAGTTAGACAGCAATCAACTTCTGCAATTTTTATTGCTAGGCTATTTCGCAAATTACAAAACTAAAGATTTTGATGAGGCAACGACAATGACTTTATTAAAGAGATGTGAAGACAAATTGGCTATTTATTTATTTAGTAAAATCAAAATACTAAATAAAAAAAAGGAATGGGTAATGAAATAAAAAGATAATATTCTGATTGAAAGTAATAGGTATGTTCTCATTCTTGATGACTGGGGAGTCATGATATCAAATTCTGCACCGCAAAAACATTTGACACTTTCAATAGATCCGAGCTTGTAGTTAGGTAAATAGCATATGACGAGATTACAACACGACAGTTATTAAGTGCAGGATATCGTAGTCCCCAGTCAGCAGTTAAACATAAAGTTAAAGAGAAATGGGCTTTACTTAATTGTTATGATACTAGGAACTAAAAATTTACCCAGATTCAGAGCCGTTCATCTTGTACACTTAAAGTAGAGGACTGTATCACTCTGATTTTCCTTGAAGTTCACAAAATATGGGAAAAATAACTAATGACGGATACAACTTATTTCGAAGATGGATTATAAACACACTTGATCATTAAGTTATCACTTGAGCACTCTTATATCAAAATCAAGGAAACTAAAGAATAATATACAGGTTTAAAGTCAAGCTTATGAGCATTTTATCCGTCACAAACTAATAAAATGTAAGAGAGAAATCGCATGCCACCTTTGATTCACTTCTGTCATAATTTCACTTTTAATTAAAACGATCCCATGTTTGGTTATTGGTTTATCTTATAGGCGCACAAATGACAATAGTATTGTAAATTTTCCGTCAAAATGTTTATCACAGTTTCAAAAATAAGTTAGAAATAATACGGCAATTGCCAGCTGACATTTCCCTGTGCGTTGTACAAAATTCAACATGGCCGCCGTGACTCGTCGCATGACGTTCCTCAAATAGTAATCATATTAGCTTCTTTATTTATGCGAAACGTCTGCATAAATGTTTAGGACTTGTATTATATCTTATTAAAAAATAATAAAGATAATAAGTAGGTAAATATTATCTTAAGATTAAAATTCATTTTATTATACTTGATTTGACTGGAAAAACGAAAAGTAAACGCAACGTGGAAAAGGGAAAACTTTTCAGAACAGAGAAGCGCTTTTTCCATCCGTTTTTTTTCTATACTCAATAAAGAACTAGATCAAAGGTTTTTTGTTAAGAATTTGATTATTTTTACATGCAAATGATAACGCACCTTCTGTTTTGTTCCGGCGGCAGCACACTCCAGTCAACTTCGTACATTGGATATGCCATATTTATTTATTTGTGAAACACAAATAACGCACTAGAAACCAAACATTTCACAAACACTACACAATCCCACCACAGTGTAAACGGTACTGTTATCAAAGTGTTTTATCAGTTGCAGGTAGTAGATACCCGACAAATATCTAGTAATTACATTATCTCTTATCAAAGGTACACTTATCACTAAAGAAGGATAGCAATACAGACACCGTTCAGTTAAAAATTTATTCTTACAATGTCAATATATGTATGTACAAAACAATGGATCGCTTCGCATCATTATCTTAATAGGAAAACTCATTACTATTCAATGTTATTAGCGGTGATATATTTTATTATGGAGGAAGCGTCGCGGTGACTTCATAAGTTGTCGTCGTGGTTGCGCGGGAGTCGGTCTGCGCTGTTCCTCTTGATGCAGTCGACCAGCCACCGGATGCCCTCGTCGACGCCGTCACTGCAACGAATCGACATTACCATATTAATCTCGCTTCGCTCAAGTTAAACCGTAAATATTTACTAGACTGCTATTTGTTTTGATATTCTACAAACATATCGTAGCGTTCGACGCTTATGATTTGCCGCTCTTGTTATTTATCTTATTAACTTCCTTGTATTCTTCTTCTATCTATAACCATATTGAAAACCGTTTAGTCCTTTTTGATAACATGGAAGTAGAATGCATAGAGGACAAATAAACTAACGTTATTTTTTATTTCAAATAAATACCTAACAACTTTCGACGCGGTTTAGCCTGGTATGGGTCGCAGAAGGCCAATGATTAACTTTGACGCTATTTCATTCTCGTGACTTGACGCTGTACTTACCCATCACATGCATGGTTCTACTTATGGTGGTTCAACAGTGCAGGATTAGCGACATAGCAAGAGTAGCAAATGCTACGGGCCCCGCGCATCCACACGTCTCCCTGACATGTATTTCTACTAGTTATTTTTTATATAGCACCCTAAACTTAAGAAATTAGCAAAAAAACCATGGGCCTCCTTACAGAATTTGCTACGGGCCCCGAGCTGCACTGGCTTAATCCAGAACCTGGAGTGTCGGTAACGAAAATGATGAGCACTTTACTGCCCTGTTATTAGTAATTTCAAGCTGAAAATCAGACGACAAGCGCGACAATTACAATGACATAGGTTCTAAGTATATTCCAACTTTTTATTAGGTGGCTCTAGCTAGAGTCTAGAGAAAGTAATAGAACGGGTATACTCGGCAATAATAACATTAATAACCATAGAGAACATCGAAGACCCGGAAATACCTAAATATTAGCGCTCACACAAATATTTGCCGTTACCTACTCCTAACCAGCTGAGGCCCTACTCTGAAAATCGAAGTATCGAAGTTACGTTAGCTCCATCTCTTTCTCTCGATATAGTCTCGAATGACGATTTCATGTTTTATTTCATAAGTTTTTCAGTGGTATCTTACATACACTATACACTTACATACTATATACACTTATATAATTAGAATAAAAAACAAAAATCGCCTTCAAAAACGCAAAAATAACTTCTTTTAAAATGGTATGTAGGTTAGGTAGTTTGACTGACCTATAGGTCAGTCAAACTGAAGTCGGCGACTCACAATATTTTTAACCAAAAGCAGACCATTTTAAAAGAAGTTATTTTTTGCGTTTTTGAAGGCGGTTTTTTGTTTTTTAAAACGTATATTTTATTGCACTTGATTGTACATGGCAACGAAATAAAAATAGTAAAAAACTAGAACAACGTTATAAATTACGCGCTGCTGCCGGTTTGTATGGTGCATATATGCTGGCGGCTCTTATGATGCATATAGATGAGCGGCAATAAAGGCCACCGTGGTATTGTACGAACCAGCTAAATTTAGTACAGTAAAACAGTTGACGACTTATAAGATATTATATCGTTATACCTATAAGACATCGTTATTATATATCGATATGAAGTTTATATCGTTATGGCGAACACCGCTATGGTTATGGCGCGAGATTAACGCTATCGTAAAATAGCGCTATTTGAAGGTCTCCACTAATGGAACTTATGTATAATGTAATGAATAATGATGCAATATATATTTTTTAAATCGTATCGGTGACGGTTTGCTGGCTGTGTGTCATTATCAGAGATCGGACAATTGGGTGTCATTATTCGCAATAATGTGGACATGACTACAAAGATTTTAATTAAACAAATTAAATTACATTGATTTCTTACCTGAACTTTAATCTTGATCCTTTAGAGGACAGTAATAAATAAATAATACAAAGACGTGAGGAGTGGCCATTAATAATCTACTTAAGTTTGCTCCACTAACATCCGTAGATTGCGAAAGGAGCTTTTCACCTCTTCAGTTTATTTTAGCCGTGAAAAGGAATAAACTAACTACGGAAAAAATATGAAAATTACTGTTTATTTGCTTTAATAAATCTACACAATAACAAGTTTTTGTATTATTTAATTTATTACTGCCTTGCAAAGGCTCAAAATTATTTTTACGGCATTTAATCAATTAATGTAATTTAATTTGTTTAATTAAAATCTTTGGAGTCATGTCCACATTATTTCGAGTAATGACGCCCATTATTCCGATCTCTGGTCATTATATAAATTCGATAAGCGGCAGTCCGGCGTTGGACGCTTTGGGGTTAAAAATCTTCTAGTATGTGAAGTGCTAAAGAAAAGAGAAGTTACACAAAAGATCTCATAGGGTCGAAGTGTAGGTACCCGAAAAGACCCCATCATTAAATAAGATGGTGAAATTTCTGAAAGTACTAATCGGATTTTAAAGTATCTTTAACTTATATGAAATTATCCCCTATCTTATAAAGGATTGTTTTATAATATGTAGTGATATGCTTCATTTTTTTTAAACCGGAAAAGAGCGAGGGTTGTCGGTAGTGAATTATAAATAGCAAGAATAAAACATATCGTCCCATTACTTTCTCAACCTCGTATCTGATGGAATAGTTAGATAGGAAAGTAGTCTTTATTCTTTAGGGAATACGAGTGCTATCTAAAATTCGATAAAGGGACGATATGACAGTGGTGCCACTATCTATGTGAAGTATGGGTCGTTATGATTTACTTGAGATTCCAGATGTTAAGATAAGCTGTTATAGTAACCGAAGGAATGAAGGTCATGCAGTGGTAAAAATATTAAATAAATATCAAGGAATATCACACAAGTTGACCTAGTCCCAAACTAAGCTCTAGGCTTGTGCTATGGGTACTAGGCAACGATAAACATACTTATATAGATAAACTAGCGACCCACCCTCGCTTCGCTTTGGTTTATGTAAGTTTTCCGTAAAACCCGTAAATAATCCAGAATTTATTATACATAATGACCTTCCTCTTGAATCACTATCTATTTAAAAAAACCGCATCAAAATCCGTTGTGTAGTTTAAAAGATGTAAGCATACATAGGGACAGACAGACAGCGGCAAGCGACTTTGTTTTATACTATGTAGTGACTAGTGACCCGCCTTCGCTTCGCTTCGGTTTATGTGAGCTTTCCATACCGCCCGCACATAATCCAGAATTTATTACACAATTTATTACACATTCCTCTTGAATAACTCCATTGATGAAAACCACATTAAAACCTGTTGCGTAGTTTCAAATATCTAAGTGTACATACAGAGGGATAGACGGCGGCAAGCGACTTTCACCCGTATTAACCCATTCATTGCCGAAGACGCGAATTCGCGTCCCATGCATGTGTAATCGTAATGCCGAGGACGCGATTTCGCGTACTCGAGTTATTTGTTTTTTTTTGCTAGAAAACAACTGTACTTAAATGCTGATACCAAAATGTTACTGTCGCGTGGAAGGCGGCGGCACTGCGTGATGGGTAAAAATATGAGGCGTCGGCAAGTGCCTCCAACTGCCTTACATCCGTCTTAACAAACGTCACTATGAGGTCTCACAGTGCTCACGAACGCACAGGGTGGTTCAAATCGTCTCATAAACAAAAGGTCGGTCAAAAAGGACCAATCACAAAGCTGTATTGAACGCAGTGCGTTTACTCAGTGAGGATCCCTTAAGTATATTTGTGAATACGGGTGTTAGTTTTATACTATGTAAACATACAGTCACGAACTTAAATTTGGGACCCACCTTAGGTCCAAAGTCATTCTGACATTCTACAACAATAAGGTTGAGTCCTATAAGTTACAAATGATTTGGCATCTCTAATGACATTATTTTTCTTCTGGGTCACAAATTAACGATCGTGATAGTACATACTTAGAGCTCGTTCCCATTATGTCGTATGTCGGATTCCGATTTTAATCGGGTGTCGGCGCCTCTGCTTCACACTAGTCGGCTATCGGCCACTATGGCAGCCACGCGCGGGCGGAACAAGGGGTGCGGGCGGGGCGGGGTCGGCCCCGACATCCGACCAATGTGAACAGCGTCATAATTACTCAACGGCGAGCGAGTTCCGACACGATTTTTACCCGGACGAGAGGGTTGGCAAAACACACGATATTTTTGTCGGATCCGACACAAAATCGTTGTCAGACGAGTGTGAATAGCTTCATATAAAACGTTCTGCCACTGAAACGACCGATTAAAATCCGGACCGACATACGACATAGTTGGAACGAGCTCTTAATCCATAGAAAACATCCAAGACTCGGGAACAAATACTCGCGCTCATCGCACAAATATCTGCCTTTACCGGGATTTGAACCCAGGACCGCTAGCTGCTTCGTATAAGCAGGGTTACCGCCAACTAAGCTAACGTGTCGTCGCAATGTATCTAACGTCCTATACTACTGTGACAGTTTCCTTCATTCGCTGGTAACAGCTTATGTTAACCTTTTCAACGGTATGTCAAAAATAAAGTCTACACTCATACGCCAATGACAGCTCATAGACACTGGGGTCTATTTTGCGCTGTCAACAATGACGGATATAACCGTCAATGGCGTGGAAAAGGTTAACATCTGGAATCTCAACTAAATCATAACGATATATCCAGTATAATGGATTGATAAGAGTCAATTCCAATTATTTTCAGGAGCCTGTTTTATAAAACTACAAATTACAATTTCAACAAACACAACCTCTGACCAATGGCGACCAGCCATTTGAGCAGTGTTGCCAGTTTAGACCTGTAAAATTTTAATTTGTAGTTTTATAAAACAGACCCCAGGGGTAATAAAATCTTTTTACGAATCGGGCCTCTATCTACGACGGCAACCAATAACGTCAAAGTTTTGATAGCTCTTAATTAATTGACAGTAATGGCGGCCGAGTTAAAAACAATCCCCATAACACGTCAAAAGCAATATTGTTTAACGTCGTAATATAGAGACCATGTATAATTGCAATGTTGTAGTAATTGCATTTATATACAGATTCTAAATGGCAGTACAGGTAGATTCACTAAAGCTGGCGCGAATGGAATAAACATAGGTAATGTAATGTCACCTATCACTGTGAGTGCCGTCCTTTGAACCGATGTTCGAATTTCAAACCGAAAACCTGTTATTATTTTACACACTTGTATACTTTCGTTCACTCATTCAATCCGTTCGTGACAGCTCTTGTAAATCGACCAAACTACATACACAACTAAACTACCTTCAAAGATGTTTACTGTCGAAACTTGAGTGTTCCATATACGGAACGATCCGTCGTTACGATCAATCTGAGGGCCCTGCAAAGATGCACTACGCTAACTAACGTTTCTATTCGATTCGAACCAATCGCGTCACTGGGAGATGACGTGATACAAAAAGTCACGTGGTCTACCAGTGACGCGATTGGTTTAAAAACGAATCGAATAGAAACGTTAGTTAGCGTAGTGCATCTTTGCAGGGCCCTAATCGATATCGTGACGATTTATATTTCGATTGGAATTTGGATGCGATATTGCCACACACGTACAATCCATCGCAGGCCATCGCTCGATTTCAGTCTGAACCGACGGATCGTACCGTATATGGGGCCTTTTAGGTTTAGACTAGACATATTGTCAATTGTCTTTTATGATTGAAAAAATATCATTATACCAGAGTTTCATGCAACGCTTCTCCACGATGATGGTCGTGTAGGCGCTAATAGATCACTCCATATTACCGACGTGTAATTGAGCCATTATGTGGCCAATTTACAAAAAAACATTTTGAATTTTTAGTTCTTTGTTCTCAGTGGAAATAAAAATACCCAGTTAATGCTGACGTGGCCATTAGCATGATATCCCTGGCTCCGATCAGGTGTGCGTTCTGGTTGAATATTGGTTTGACAGTATGAACTCCCATGCAGTCTGGAATGTCTTGTTTATTCGCCAGAACCAGCAGGGGGACCCCTGAAAGCTGCTCCGATGCTATCATGCGGTCTGAAACATCAAAACATGTTCGGTTAACACTTATATTGCATTTAAAAAGAACTTTAAAAGAAAAGATTGTCAATCAGGTTCCGTACCAAAAGGGCACGAACAGGACCCTATTACTACGCCTCTGCTGATAATTAATATTAACGGAATGATCTCCATACAAGACATGTAATTTTGTTTGACTTAATATTGTATGGTGCGAGTCTGCCAAGCACTTGGCCGTTTTTTTTATCATTGATCAATACCAAAAAAGTCTCTACATTTTATTTAGCTAAGTCAATACTTACCAAATGTTTCCTTCGATTCTGATATTCGTTCCCTGTCCGAGGAATCAACAATATAGATCACTGCATGACATTCAGCAAAATACTAGAACATAACACGATAATTTATGTATTACTTTATTATTTGTAAAAAGGTGACCTGCATACGGTTCTCTGCATTTTGGGCGAAAAAAGTTTGGTTGAATGTATCGTTTCCCAACCGTTTCATTTGCCAACCCTCTTTTATTTCTGTAACTGTAAATATTTCAGGATTTTTATAAAAACTAAACTAACCTAACCTATAGGGTCTACACGAAGGTACAGAAATAAATCCTGAAATATTTACAGTTACAGAAATAAAAGTGGGTTTTCAAATGAAACAGTTGGGAAACGATACATTTGACCAAACGTAATTCGGCTAAAAGGCAGGATACCCCTGCATACACACATTATATTGCTTAGCTTATTAGGTCCTAGAAATCGGAATTACAGGTAGGGGGTTCCTATACTGATAAAGCATAAATCAATGCTTTTCCCCTATACTAGGGATCGCTCCCTGTCGCAGCTTAGTTTTTAAGTGTGTATTTTTTTGTAGAGATGATGATTACCTTCACAGAAATTGAATAAACTTTTAGTCACCTAAAATGGATTCATCAGTCAAAACAGAGACATTAAAAACCAAAAAAACAAATTAAATGGAACAGTAATTCTAAAATACACACTAAAGAAAAACAAACATGGAAGTTTTTATTTTTTCTGTATATTTGCAATCAGTATTTTTACTATAGGCAGAGTAATTTGCCAGTCATATCGAGCAGGGTGCGACCTCTAGTGAGAACCACTACTCATTCATATAAGCTTCTGTTTCATGTGAAGATGACCCTTCTTCATAGTATGTTTCTCATAGGTCTTGGTGGTTAATTGTGTAGCAAGTTCATTAAGATGAGCTTGTAGCCTTTGGTAATACTGTCTCATCATGTTTAATATCTCCTCTTTGACGGTGTTAATTTTGAGATGTTTGTGGAAGTGTTATGTTTTGCATTCTTTGTAGAATGGAGATGTTAGAAAAAAGATGTTTAAAAATAAAGAAGAAAAATAAATTTTTACTTGGTTCCGTTTTAAAACTTTCAAAAAAAATTATTTTACATTCAAAACTTGGACTGAAAATTTGCATCTTGGAGCAATAGGAAATCCCTATGTATCATTGAATTTCGCTTCCAATATTCCTATGTCTGCTTATTACTCTAGCCATGGCTAACCAACTCATTGTAAATACAACACTGAATGTGTAAGTCAATGGGTTAGCTAGGGTATGAGCAGTACTTTTGAATTAAAAACAAGCTTTTCCCTGTAACTCCCTTCAAAGATTTTAATCGCTACAGTACACCCTCAGCAACGGTCCAATGTTCTGGGATAAGAAGTACCCTATGTCTGTCATCTGTCAACAATTTAAGATGTTGAACCATGAAGACGGAGAAACAAACAAACACACTTGCATTAGTAATATTTATAATGTATAGTGAAAATTGTATGGCTGGGTTGTTACAGCCTGGATAAAACTTGATGAACTATTTTATATGAAAGTTAAACAAAATGAAAATAAACTACTTTTCTATTTATAAAATCGGGATGAAATATGTAGGTTAAAATAACAGCATATAAAATTATAACCCATTAAGAGTTAAAACTAGCTTAGCCAAGCAACCCACAGTTCATCATCAACACTAAACTTGTTGCTGAAACATGTAAACTGCTGGGCAAACCTCTCCCAAAGATCTCCACTAGGCCCTGAGCTAGTCATTCCCCGCAACCTTCAGCGATAGTCAGTGCACCTTGTGGGAGGCCTGCTAATGCCGACATAGTGCTTTCCAGTGCATAGTTGCCACCCTAAAACTAGGCCTACTTTCTTACTTTTTATGTGATATAATTTAAATTAATGTATCAATTTACTTTATCCCACAGCGACTGAAGCTCCACTTGTCCCCCGAGGTCCCAAAAACTCAGCCTCACGCCTTCAACATCAATTTTACCTATGTTCAGTCCGACTGTTGTAGTTATCCTATTGGGGTTCATAGCCTTGTACTTTTTGGTAAACTTGGTTTTTGTGGCTTCAAGATAAGTCTGAAAAACAGAACGTCATACACAATACATATTTTAAATGGTAAATAACCATTTAAAATATGTATAAAATAAAAAAAGTACAATGTACCGTTTTGCCTGCATTGTCGAGCCCTAGAATTAACACGCAGTATTCATCCTTCTGAACCAGATATTTATAAAACCCGTGTAATAAAGTATACATTCTGTCGCATTGTTTTCGAGAAGCTTTTTTATTTCTTGATTTATAAAAACAATATACGTGTAAACATTGGTCGACGTCTGTCAAGTATTTTTTTTATACGTTAACGTCACCCACGTCGCACGTCACGGCCGTCAACCGTCGAACAAACGTCAAAGCACAGATTAATAAGGGTATATCTCTGTGGTATGTCTAAAGAATAGTCTATGCGTCAACGTCTGGGGCCCTACTTTGAAATTCGACGCTCGCAACGAAGCCCGCAACGCAGATCGATCGAACGTTGAAGGTGAATGCTACCATGAAGGAACTTCGATTTGTTTACTTACGTTTCGGAGCCATAGACCAACTTTCGATTCAAGAGGAATTGAGTTACTTGAATGGAAAGAACGAATGGATAAAAAGTATGCGTTACACACATAGCGGTTAAAAACCGGTAATCCGATTTTTGTCCTAAATCGCCGATTAACAATTTATAGCTTACTTGTGCAATAACATACAAAGTAACAAGGATAGTTTAAGAAAATAAAAACACCAAATATGCTTGTAATTTATTATTTTAAAAATATTCTGACGTATCATTAAGTGTAAAAAATAATCTATCTATCATATCCATGTGTCAAGCAACGAAATTTGTTTTGTAAGTTTTATTTTTATTATTAAATTAATTTTTAATAACATCCCAATATTTGATTATTATATTATAAAACAGTTTAACTCGAGTCAAGACTTGGTGGTATTAAATTTGTATTTTATTCTTTAGTTAACTGATATATTTTTTGGTTCTCTTGCTTACTTACTTTAGTAGTTTACTTTAAGATTTCAAAATTCAAATTCAAATTTATTTATTTCAAACAATTAGAACAATCCTTTTAAATCTTATAATATAGTAAATTAAATAGTGTTTACAAAAAGGTTTCAGGCATGAATTTCAATGGTCCTCACACTAGGACAGGCCTGTGTCGTGAGAACCGAGTTGATGCGTTACCGAGGTAGATCAAAAATACATGATGCGTGAACAGATTACAGACGTGGAGTAACAAGATTGAATGGTGTGCAGGATTACATTAGGAAATTAAAGTAAAATTTTACAAGATTATAAGTGAGTTTAGGTACTAGGTTACTTATAAAATTGTGTGTGTGTGTGTGTGTGTGTGTGTGTGTGTGTATGTGTGTGTGTGTGTGCGTGTGTGTGTGTGTGCGTGTGTGTGTGTGTGTGTGTGTGTGTGTGTGTATGTGTGTGTGTGCGTGTGTGTGTGTGTGTGTGTGGGTATGTGTGAGTTTGTATGTGTAAGCGAGTACAAAAAGTATTTTAGGACACAGATTTCAATAGGTCCTCAGCATCCTTATACGAGAGTGTAAGTAGCCATTTTTTTAATTTCGCTTGCATTTCTTTTATCGGTAAGTCCATGATGTTGCATAATCTAATAATTCGGTTGTAGATAAAAGGGTGCATGAATCGTGGAAAGCGACGTGCGTAGTGCGTTTTGACTGTGGCACTAGGGATACGAAAGACCCTTCTGGCTTGCAATTCATGATAATTAGGGGAATTTCTAGCATTTTTATGCATGATTACAGAAGCCTGATATATAAACAGTTGGCGAACAGTAAGAGTCTGGGTTTCTCTGTAAAGTTCACTCGTAGGGTATTGAAATGGTTTTTTATACATTACTTTAAGGACTGATCTCTGCGCTCTTTCCAGACATATCATTGCTGAGGTACCGGTACCACCCCACACAGCGATACAGTAGCCCAGTATGGATTCACACAAAGCCACATAAACAAGCTGAAGGACTCGCTCATTGCATGAATTTCGTAAAAGACGCATTATGTAAATTAGTTTTCTCACGCGCTGTGACAGTGATAACACATGGTTTTTAAACGAAAGATGCTGGTCAATTTCGACTCCCAGATATTTTACGCATTCCGCTCGATCAATGACGTCACAGGAGCCTAAGCTAGAGTTATGGGCAGCTACAGTGTTAATCCGCAGTACTGCAAGGTGTTTGGGTTCAGAGGCTTTTGTTTTGTGGAAACAGATGAATTTGGTTTTGTTTAGGTTAAGTGTAAGGAGATTTCTGTCCAGCCATTGCTTAACACGTTTCATTCCAATTTCAGCTTCTTGCTGAGCGCGAGTCCAGGTGTTTCCGTAAAAGAGAGCCACAGTATCATCTGCGTAGCAAATGAGGTCGGTTTCTGAAGGGTTTACGAAAAAAATATCATTCATGTACAAGATAAATAAAGTTGGACCAAGAACGCTACCCTGTGGGATCCCAAAGCGTACCGGCAATTCTTCACTTTCGCACTCACCGACTCTAACGCGCTGACATCTATTTGTGAGGTAGCTTGAAAACCACTGAAGTGGGAGTCCCCTGATTCCGTAGTGTTCCAGCTTTTTGAGCAATATTGTTACTGACACCGTGTCGAAAGCCTTTGCATGAAAACATTGTACTTATGGATTGCAGCAACCATCATCTTCCTTCCCTGTTACCCACGAGCGATATGAAATGCTGATTTTGCTCGTGGTTTTGTCGGGAGCGTTTTGGGAAGAGTACGCTCCCGCACCCTGTGGGAGCAAATTACTGTTACGTTATCTTAAACAGTCTCGGTGGGGCAGCCCAGTCGCCAAGACAATCGCAGAAGGTAAACCATCACGACATGGTTTTATTTTCTACTTTCCTGTGCCGGTGCATTCTGACTTATGTGAATTCAGAATACAATGCAATACAACATTGTCTCATTTCCAGGGTAATGATGCGGACCCCAATCGCTAAAAGAGGTCACTTGCCCTATAAGAATGTATGAGGAAGTGTCAGTTTCACTTTTGGACAATGACCAATCATCCATACCCTAGGAACCTTATAGCTCCTGTCATTTCAGCACCCATCAAGTAAGCATACCTTTTTACTACTTAACAGAAATGCTTGGGGGTAGCCCCATATGATTCTGTTTAGTCCACCAGAATAAATACTCTTTAACAGAATAATTGTTCATGTGTGTGATATCCATGGATTTGTTTTTTTAATAAGTTCATGGTAATTGTCTAAAACTTATTGTTGGTGAAATACACCTTGTTAAATTAATATGTTAAAACAAGGAATGATAGCCATTGATTAGGAAAAAACCTTTGTACACAACTGCAAAGTCTATCCAAACTGACTGATCGCAGATAAATCCAAGAAAAAAAATACAGTATGTTTAAACTACTTGCAGAAATCGAAAGTGCTCGTTATCGTTGCAAGGGGGTTTATATATCATTTTAGGTACATTAGGTACATCATGGATTATCTGACTGTCATTATTTTGTGTGCTGTGTTTATTCCTAGGTAAATATATTGATCCCATTTCATTTTTTTATAATATTGTAATTATCTGTTCACATGAGGCACCAGACGATGGTGGTCTGGCCTTTGCTGCTCAAACAGGCCAGTCAGCAAGGGCAGCTGCTGGAGATGGAAGATTCCAAAATCACCAAGTCAACCATTTGCCCAGAAATAACAAAATCAAGACAAGCGGTGCTCATTGACTCCAACATAAAGAAAATAAAATTAAAATCGAAAAAGATTAAAAGTTATTTTATTACATAACATAACACAAAATTGAATTACCCTCCTACTAGGTACTCCTCATTCTTCAGTACTCGCTAAAAAACATTACAACTTCCTATTAAGTCTAGCATTAGGTACCTACTTGGAATCATGAGAGATAGACTTATTAATAGAACTAGCGTCAGGCCCTAGCTTTGTTCAGGTTCCAACATAATAAAAAATAGCCTATATTCATCTGAAATAATGTACTGTACAAATAGTGAAAGAATTGTACAAATACTAAAGTAATAATTATTGTACAAATAATAAAGTAATGGTTACCTTTCACTTGTAAACAAAATAACAAATCCACTATCTCTCTCTCTCTCTCTTAATAATATAAGTATAGATGAATGGCCCTTTAATACAAATATAAAAGAAAAATAACGACAGAAAACTATGAAAAATACTATAACAAATGGTATGAGGACTATTACAATACTTTGTCTCTAGTTAAGCCTAAAAATGTACCTTATATACTAATTATTTATATATATTTCATACCTAGCATTGTTTTTGGCAGACATTATGTTGACCATATTGACCATGATTACATTTCTCATCATGAAGTCAATAAATAAATAACTGACTATTTAGTGCCTACACGGAGACAGAGTCAGGAACGACAATCAATTGAAATTGAAACAATTTAAGTAATTTCTCTACATCCCTATCCAGGGTTAGGCTTTTAAGGACTACACTCTGTTTCATCTAAGATGAGTCCTGTTGCAGCCGTGTTTCGTAATTTCAATCACTTAGGTACTATGCTCACATGCGAGGTACTTAAAAATAGGTGGTTAATTATTTAAGTTCCTGAACCGCGTCGCTAGGTGTGTACCAATATAGTATTTATGTAAAGTTAAAGAAACAAGTAAGTAATACGTAAGTAATAACAAGTAAGTAATACGTGTTTATATGAGCTGTCACAGGACTCATCTTAGATGAAACAGAGTGGAGATTGCAAAACGACTATGTAAACAAAACGACTTAGTTCCATAAGATCTTGGTTGCAAAATGTCTAATTGTGTAAATCGTCTTAATAGTAGAATACCTTGGTTGAAGATTCGACTTAGTTCTATAACGTTTTGTTTGTATAACGCCCAAATAACAAAATGTCCCAGTTGCAAAACGCCAACGTATGCAGAACGTACTGATAGTAAAACGATTAGGTAGAAATATCGTCAAAAAATCATAACGTCTAAGTGGCAAAACTACTAGATGGTTGAATAACAAGGAAATCACAAACTGTAGTTTGTGAAGGAACTCTTTGTACTATTCATAGTTACTTAATTAGTTTAGTTACTTTACTTTACATAGTTATTTAAACATTTTTAGTGTTCCGTACCTCAAAAGGAAAAAACGGAACCCTTATAGGATCACTTTGTTGTCCTTCCGTCCGTCCGTCCGTCCGTCTGTCGGTCAAGACAGTTATCTCGGGCAATCGAACGTTGGGACGGGAGTAGAAATTAAACTCTTGAAATTATTCCAAGTTAACGAAAAAAAAAAGATACTTACGGCCGTTTATGCCGCAAAAAACGTAGGTATATTTCGACATTCAACTCACTCCAGGGTTACTCAAGTGAATCAACATTTATAGGGTACCTAGTTATTTTCCGATGACATGGAACTATGAAAATTGGCCGGTAATACAGTCTTCCAAATTTTTAATTAAATCACAACAAAACAGGGTGATTATACAAGGAATATCGGTCCAAAATTTGAATTGATTTTGAATTGAGGTATCGTATGAAAATCTTAAATACGGACCCTCGGTTCGCGAGTCCGACTCACACTTGACCGGTTTTTAATATAAGTATGGATATACTCGTATATTTACTAGTAAAATTAATAAACAGTAAATTATTAACTAGTGTGGAGTCCTAGACCATAAACAATCGTTCCTAGTTCCGACATAAAATTCATCTAATATATAATCTAGTCGTTATGCAATCACGACACGTTTTGCTACCTAGACGATTTAAAACCTCGCTAAAAAAGGTTCAAACTCGATTCCAAGTATGATACGAGTAGCTCTGTATCCTCTAATGAGGCTGAAGTTTGTGATGTTTTCTCGGTACTTCAGCTCAGTTTTTGAGAAGCCATGTATCTCTATGTCAAGTTCTTACTCAGCAAACACACCTAGCCACAGTTATAACCTAATAGTAATTAAAACTTAAATATAGGTACTAAAACTATACTGATAAAATTAATGCCCTCTAACGTTATTTAACTAACTAACATATATGTAACAAAGACTGTAACTTGTTTTGTGAGCCTTAAATAAATAAATAAATAAAATAAAACAAAAATGTTGTTATGCCTAATTATGCATTACTTCCAAACTAGACATTTTGCATCCTAGGGCAGGGCATTGTACAAAAAAGGCGTTTTGTTTAGTTGGTCGCTATGCAACAACGATGTTTTGCTTACATAGACGTTTTGCAATCTAGTCCTTATAAGCCTAACTAAAGTATGGTTAAGAACACGAACAACTACTCTAAAAATTGAAGTTCATCATTCAAATTGTCTCAGTGAATCATAAAGCAGCAGTTTTAAAATAAACTTAGTATAATTTTTGTCAAAGGATAAACACGTTAAAAAATTCGCTTCATATGGTCGGATGTGTCGGACGACATACTATTATTATCTATTTATTAAAACTAAGATTAATCTAGGGTAGGGGCTGAGCTACAGGCTACCTACGGGGTCACAGGTGGCGGATAGTGAACAGCCATCAGATATGATGGTTAGCTGCGAATATACCAAATAAGCAGTCCCCGACCAAGTAGCGGCAGAGTTATCAGGACGTAGGGGTTAGAACGGTGGGACGGATTTTCCTTTAAAAACTACATATGTCCTAAGACGACTCTGTGACGTGGCGAGTCAATGCCGCCACTAAATAAGCATTCCCCTGGTGTCAGGCAGCAGTGGCATCAGTACTAGCAGATAGCCGAAGAAGAGGGTTCTGGAAGGATTTCTGTCAAGATATTAGTGGGCGAGTAAAAACGGCCATTAAACTGCGGTGCGGAAGGCAAGTTGGGAAACCACTGCACTATATTCCCTGTCTAGGAGTAATGGAAATGTCACTAAAAGGTAATAACGTTCTTGACAACGGGCTTCCACGATGTAACATGCCGTGGCGGTCTGAGTCCGGCAGGTGCAGACGCAAGGCTGAATCGGTCGTCATCATGCAAAATCCTTGCCAGATAGGGACGTGGAATGTGAGAACGATGCTGGCTGAAGGAAAGGTTGAGGAATTAAAGATAGAGATGGAAAGATTAAAAATAGATATTTTAGGAATATGTGAGACAAGATGGGAAGGTAGTGGAGATTACTGGGATGAAGACTTTAGGATAATATATACAGGAGACAAACAAGGTGCCAACGGAACAGCAATAGTACTAAACAGAAAATGGGGAAATTTAGTAGAAAATACAATACACTATAGTGATCGTATAACCGCCATAAAGATAAAGACTGTACCTGTAGATACTATAATAGTACAGGTCTACATGCCTACTGGAAGCCACGGGGATGATGAAATAGAAGACATATACAATGATCTGGATTCCATATTAGATGCAGTTAAAGAGAAAGACAATCTTATAGTAATGGGGGATTTTAACTCAGTAGTTGGGGAAGGAGCAGAAGAAAATATAGTAGGTAAATTTGGATTAGGAATGAGAAATACTAGAGGAAACAGAATGGTACAATTTTGCAAGGAAAACGACTTGTTTGTTACCAATACATTTTTTGAACTCCCAAAACGAAGGCTTTACACATGGAAAATGCCAGGAGACATAGGACGATATCAACTAGACTACATATTAGTAAGATCAATTTACAGAAAACAAGTACAATCATGTAAAGCCCTTCCGGGAGCAGACCTTAGCACGGACCATAATCTATTGTTAAGCAAACATAATCTTAATGTCACAAAGCAAGGCAAGAAACGTAAGCCAAAGAAGCTTGATCTCAAAAAACTTAGTGATAAGGATAGCAATACTATCAGAGTGCAATTTAGTAATAAGGTTGGTCTTAAAATAGAAGATTATAAAAGTAGGATAGAAAATAATATAAATAATAATCTAAGTGTAAACAATCGATGGGAAAATATTAGGGATATCTTAAGGTCTTCAGCCGAAGAATGTTTAGATAGAGAGAAAATAACACCACGGAAAAACTGGCTAACTAAAGAAATTATTGATTTAATGATAGAAAGAAGACAATTTAGAAACAAAAGTGATGAAAAAAGTATACAAATATATAAAAAACTAACGAATAAAATAACAACTAAATGCAGAGAATGTAAAGAGAAGGATACAATACAAATTTGTGAAGAAATAGATAAATGCATTCAGAAGGGTCATATGAATAAAGCATATAACATAATAAGAAATTTTGAGAAGAAACACAATGCAAAAAGTACAACTATTCTAGATGAACAGGGTAATATACTTATAAATAATAGGGATATATTGGAAAGATGGAAGAGATACATAGAACAACTTTACAAAGGACAAGGATTGGATGATGATGATATAGAGGAAGAACAAATAGTGGAAGAGGACGAGAAAGGGCCAGACATCTTAAAAGAAGAGTTTTTGAAAGCCTTGATGAGTATTCACAATAACAAAGCAGCAGGGTGTGACCAAATATTTATTGAAATGATAAAATATGCAGTATGTGAACCCATGGTACAGGAAGTTTTTGAGTTAATGAGAGATATATACATAACAGGACAAATACCGGTAGATTTCCAAATAAGCAGAACAGTGGCATTGCCAAAAAAACTTAATTCTTTAAAATGTGAAGAACACCGAACCTTAAGCCTTATTTCGCAAGCATCTAAAATTTTATTAAAAATAATTCAAAACAGATTGAGACCAATTGCTGAAAACCATTTAAGTTCCGATCAGTATGGTTTTCGACAGAATAAAGGAACTAGAGAAGCTATTTTAGCTCTTAGATTAATAGTTGACAGGCGGTTAGATTTAAATATGGATACACACATAGCATTTGTTGACCTGGAGAAGGCTTTTGATAAAATAGACTGGAAGAAGATGATGTATAGCCTGCGTGGTGTTGGTGTTTGCTACAGGGACCGAAAGATTATTTGCGAACTTTATAAGAACCAGGAGACCATTATAGAAGTTGGAGAGGAAAAAGCAAAAGCAAAGATAAGGCAAGGTGTCAGACAGGGTTGTCCACTCTCACCGCTCATATTTAACATTTTTATAGAAGATGCCATAAAAAAGGTAATAGATTCAGATTTGGGGGGAATTAAATTTAATGGACAAAAAATTCACTTCATTAGGTTTGCGGATGATATTGCAGCATTTGCTGAAACCAACAGTCAACTACAAGACCTAGTTGTAAAAATGGAGGAAATTTTCAATCAGTTTGGACTTAAAATTAATAGCAGTAAAACTAAAACTCTTATAACATCTAAACATGCAAAAAAACATAACCCAATCATTCTTAACAATAGTACAATAGAACAAGTAAACAAATTTAAATATTTAGGAAGTTTAATTACCAATGACTCCAGATGCACCGCAGACATCATTCAAAGGATAGCCATGGCTAAAAAAGCCTTCAATAACAAGAAGCACCTATTAAGAACTAAAATATCAAAAAAGGCTAAAAAACGCTTAATTAAAATCTACATCTGGAGCATTGCGTTGTACGGTAGCGAGACTTGGACACTAACACAGAGAGATAGAGAAAGGTTGGAAGCGTTTGAGATGTGGTGTTGGCGAAGGATGGAAAAAATTAGCTGGACGGAAAAGAAAACCAACGAAGAAGTTTTGAAGATGGTGAACGAGAAAAGACATATTTTAAAAACTATAGAATGTAGAAGAGGAAAGATGATGGGCCACTTGATGCGGCACGATAGTTTCTTTTTGAACATTTTGGAGGGTAAAGTCGAAGGAAAAAGAGGAAGAGGAAGACCTAGGCTCACATACTTTAACCAAATAAGACGGAAGGCGAATGTCGTGTCGTATCAGGAGGTGAAAAGGCTGGCACAGGATAGAGAAAAGTGGCAATTACTCCACCGACAAGAGCCTGGCTCTTAAATTTAATGAAGATTAATCTATTTTGCGGCGGAGAAGACGCGGAAGTCAGCGACAGCACCGGTCTGCATGTTGCTCTCGCTCGTGACGTCGTCGGTTGCAGCTGGCATCCAGATATTATACAGCATACTGCATTTAATGGTGATCCTGCAGATCCTGCTGGCCATCTCAGGGCTGTAGTGCAGAGTGCATGCGGCCAAAAGGCATCTCCACCGCCCTGTGACAAATAAAATATATAATTAATTATAATTTCTGATTATGCTGTGACTTTGGAAACGTTGGTGTTTTAGTGGTGCCCACCAGTGCAGCAGCAGTGTTCGCATTGTTGTGTTCCGGTAAGGGGATAAGAAAAACCGGTGAAATTACTAGCATCGAGGTATTCCTTATTCCACCTTAGTCCTCAGGGTTGGCAACGCATTTGAAGTCTTAGGATTGCAGTCTTGAAATTGTAGTCTTGGGAATTCAAATATCTATAGGTCTCAAATACCATTTACCATCAGGAGGCCTGAATACTTGTGTGCCTTCTCCTTGTTATAAAAAAGTATGTTAATATATACATATATGCATTTAAACCTTTAAAAAAGATGAATGTTCTCTCAATGGTTGAGCGCACAGTCTTTTGTATGGCATTATAGTAACCCTCAGGGGAGTCATCTGTGGCCCCATCCTCAGTGGTCATCATGTACCTACCCCCGCAAGGGGTCATGGAAGTATTTCAAAAGAGAAGTATTCAAATTTTAGGAAAAAAAAACTTGATTCCTTACCCAGCAAGTGCAAAACAGCAGGCTCTCTCTTGGCACAGACGCTTTCAAAATGTTCCCAGATATTGCCACACAAAATATTCATGAGTCGCTCCACCATGTGAAGTATCAACATTTAAAATGGCATATTTGTCATCTGAAACAACAATGAAGTATTATCAGTGAAGTATTTTTTTTTTCATTTCACAATGTCACTTTACTCTATCAATACAAGAATTAAACCTAAAGCGATAGAGAGGACATATATGAAAAAACACTGAGAATTTTTACAGATTATCCGCTTTACACTGTAACTGTTTAGTTAAAGTGTAATGAGATAAACATAACAGGTTGTTGACTCGGCATATGCTTGTTACCAAGCTTGGCCTGACTTTATAAATATCAAATAATAAAATAACTTGATGTCAATAACATAAGTTATAGAGCATCATATTATCGAAAACAAATAAAATGAACAAGTTAATTGTCCTTTAATATATATATGATATATATAATATTGGGCAACTGGAAATGTTTCCGGTTAAAGAACTTCTCCTCATGCTCTTTGGGTCAAAGCGACTTAACTATATACAATGTTAAGAAAAGTAAAAAAACATAATACCTTTTAGGATGACATTATGATGAGTGCGAATGATAATTAGAAAAAATATATAACCATAGTATGTACTTACCCAGTTTTAATGATGCTGCGCTTGTTTGGGGGAATTGCTAATGGGGCAGAAAATGGCAGCCTTATGTAACATCACACAGGCAACAAGTCATTGACCCAGCATCATATCTTCCAACCCTGCCCCGGTACTTTACCATACCATAAAATTTTAAGGCCAACTCCAATCTGTAATAAATCAATGGAAAGAGTTTTATCTCACTTGATTGGTCTGCATATTTGAACAAAAATAGGTAGACATTATACCTCATAAATAACAATACCAAAAGTAAACATATTTTCTTAAAGGATAAACATCGCTAAAACACTTCAAATACGTACCTAAGGTTTTTTTTGATTGAATAGGTTGGGTAGATGCCTCGGTTATTAAGTTAGGCTAGTAATAGCCTCTAACACCACTCGATTTAATCTGAAAGTGTTGACGAATTCCCCAAAAAGCCTCGAGTGTATCCCGCCGCCAAATTCGTCATATGTACGTGCATCACTTTGAGGAGTACTTCGTTGAGCAAAAGACGTGACATCGTTCAATCTAAAATATAAACGAAACTCGATAAAATATAATAAGCTTAGGAAAAATATTTCACAGTAATAAAACCAAAAATCATTCACACTCACGCAATGAAAACAATGGATCGAAGGTCAAACGATAACACTTTAGTTAACGTGAGATTTGACGTTTCTCCCCGAAGAACTTTGTGTCAAAATCCGAAACCGTCGCCGAAGATCGATTTTCATAGTAGGTCAAAAGAAGTAACCACGAAGTAACAATTGTCAAACGACGAACTTCGAATCCGAAGACGGGCCCGAAGGTGTTCATAGTAGCAAATGGTGAAATCGAAGAACGGAACTTCGAACTTCGAATTTCAAAGTAGTGCTCCTGTGGTCAAAGTAAAGAAGAAGAGACGACCACTGAATAAATAATATACCTAGTATTTGGACCTATAGACAAGGAAAGAAATCCTTCCTATAGGAATGACAAAGAACTCCCTGTGTAAAACCTTGTGACAATGAAATTAAAGAAGAAAAAACAGCCTACTTTTTGTTTCATTTTTTCTAATGTAATACGTAATCTAAAAAGTAGAGAAAGATAGCTGACGCAAAGTACGACTTATAGTCCGGTTTCTATGCTATATGTTCTTATTCTGTGTTTGTACCAGTATGGCGACCCTTCAAGCAAGGGTCTAATTACGTAATGAATGAATGACGAAAAGGAAAATGATGGTCCTATAAATTATAGAATATTATTATTATTATAGAATACCATGGGTCTACCAGAATCCATGTCTTGGTCGTCTTGGTATAAAGCGTGCTCTACATTCACAGTGTTCGCAATTGTGTTAACAGTATAGTTCGCGCGCTCGACGATGTAACAAGGTCTACCTACATTAAAAGTAAAAAACAAATTAAAAAGAATTGCAGGAAACAAAAATGGTGTATGACGAGTATTCATCGTAATGGAATATTTTTTGTAATATTTTGTCCAGTATTAGTGGTATGGGGCTAATATTTTATAAAAGTTGCGTGTGAATGTGGAGCCTTATTGCGTTCGCGCGTTCGCGGCCCTTAAAATACCGACACGAAGTGGTTAACAAGGCACGAACCTGGGGCACTACTTTGAAATTCGAAGTTCGAAGTTCCGTTCTTCGATTTCACCATTTGCTACTATGAACACCTTCGGGCCCGCCTTCGGATTCGAAGTTCGTCGTTTGACAATTGTTACTTCGTGGTTACTTCTATTGACCTACTATGAAAATCGAACTTCGGCGACGGTTTCGTTTCGGATTTTGACACAAAGTTCTTCGGGGAGAAACGTCCAATCTCACGTTAACTAAAGTGTTATCGTTTGACCTTCGATCCATTGTTTTCATTGCGTGAGTGTGAGTGATTTTTGGTTTTATTACTGTGAAATATTTTTCCTAAGCTTATTTTATTTTATCGAGTTTCGTTTATATTTTAGATTGAACGATGTCACGTTTTTTGCTCAACGAAGTACTCCGCAGTGATGCACGTACATATGACGAATTTGGCGGCGGGATACACTCGAGGCTTTTTAGGGAATTCGTCAACACTTTCAGATTAAATCGAGTGGTGTTAGAGGCTATAACTTAATAACCAAGGCATCTACCCAACCTATTCAATCAAAAAAACCCTTAGGTACGTATTTAAAGTGTTTTAGCGATGTTTATCCTTTATGAAAATATGTTTACTTTTGGTATTGTTATTTATATGGTATAATGTCTGCCTATTTTTGTTCAAATATGCAGACCAATCCAATGAGATAAAACTCTTTCATTTGCTTTATTACAGATTGGAGTTGCCTTAAAATTGTATGGTATGGTAGATTACCGGGGCAGGGTAGGAAGATATGATGCTGGGTCAATGACTTGTTGCCTGTGTGATGTTACATAAGGCTGCCATTTTTCTGCCCCATTAGCAATTCCCCCAAACAAGCGCAGCATCATTAAAACTGGGTAAGGACATACTATGGCTATATATTTTTTCTAATTATCATTCGCACTCATCATAATGTCATCCTAAAAGGTATTATGTTATTTGACTTTACTTTACATTGTACATAGTTAAGTCGCTTTGACCCAAAGAGCATGAAGAGAAGTTCTTTAACCGGAAACATTTCCGGTTGCCCAATGTAATATATATCATATAATTATATATTAAAGGACAATTAACTTGTTCATTTTACTTGTTTTCGATAATATGATGCCATTATTTCTTATGTTATTGGCATCTATTGATATACATAAATTCGGGCCAAGCTTGGTAACAAGCATATGCCGAGTCAACAATCTGTTATGTTTATCTCATTACACTTTAAGTAAACAGTTACAGTGTAACGCTGATAATCTGGAAGCATTCTCAGTGTTTTTTCATATATGCCCTCTCTATCGCTTTAGGTTTAATTCTTGTATTGATAGAGTAAAGGGATGTTGTGAAATGAAAAAATAAAACTTCACTGATATTGTTGTGTCAGATGACAAATATGCCATTTTAAATGTTGATGCTTCACATGGTGGAGCGACTCATGAATCTTTGTGGCAATATCTGGGAACATTTTGAAAGCCTCTGTGCCAAGAGAGAGCCTGCTGTTTTGCACTTGCTGGGTAATTCAAGATTATTATTTTTTTCTAAAATTTGAATACTTCTCTTATGAAATACTGAGTATAATTCATGACCCCTTGTGGGAGTACATGATGACCACTGAGGATGGCCCCACAGACGACTCCCCTGAGGGTTACTATAATGTCATACAAAAGAGGGTGCGCTCAACCATTGAGAGAACATTCAGCATTTTTAAAGGTTTAAATACATATATGTATTAACATTCTTTTTTATAACAAGGAGAAGGCACACAAGTACTCGGGCCTCCTGATGGTAAATGGTACCTATAAATATTTGAATTCCCAAGACTACAATTTCAAGACTGCAATGCTAAGACTTCAAATATGTTGCCAACCCTGAGCACTAAGGTGGAATAAGGAATACCTTGAAGCTAGTAATTTCACCGGTTTTTCTTATCCCCTTACCGGAACACAACAATGCGAACACTGCTGCTGCACTGGTGGGTTGATGGATAAGATGGTGGTAGCCATCTGGATGAATCCTCCACAAAATTTCTACCACCACTAAAACACCAATATTTCCAAAGTCACACCATAATCAGAAGTTATAATTAATTATTATATTTTATTTGTCACAGGGCAGTGGAGATGCGTTTTGGCCGCACGCGCTCTGCACTACAGCCCCGAGATGGCCAGCAGGATCTGCAAGATCACCATTGAATGCAGTATTCTGTATAATATCTGGATGGGAGCTGCCGCCGATGACATCACGAGCGAGAGCAACATGCAGACCGGTGCTGTCGCTGACTTCCGCGTCTTCTCCGCCGCAAAATAGATTAATCTTAGTTTTAATAAATAGATAATAATAGTATGTCGTCCGAGACATCACACCATATGAAGCGAATTTTTCAACATGTTTATCCTATGACGAAAATTATACCGGTAAAACGGGGCTATTTGGGAATCACGAGGCTATTTGGAACTAAGCAATAAAAACTTTTAGTTGTTTTTTTTTTTCATGACTATGTTAGAACTAAAAACTTCGCCTGATACAAGTTTTACAGTTCTATTATGGCCATGACAAAATATATACCAACTAAAAGCTTATGATTGCTTAGTTCCAAAATAGCCTCGTGATTCCCAAATAGCCCCGTTTTACAATTTAACTTTATTTTAAAACTACTGCTTTATGATTCACTGAGACAATTTGAATGATGAACTTCAATTTACTAAGTACTTGTTGGTGTTCTTAACCATACTTTGGTTAGGCTAAGGCCGCACAGATAGGAGGCTTGCTTAACGCCTAGAGCCTAGCGTGTTGCTTTTGTTCGTGGTCGCCTAGCGAGGCGCCAAGCGCGCAGTACGGCCGGTTACAAAGATTCTAGTACATTTGGTTCAGGCTAGGCTCTAGTCTAGGCGCTAAGCAAGCCTCCTATCTGTGCGGCCTTAGCCTTAGGTTTATAAGGACTTGATTTCAAAACGTCTATGTAAGCAAAACGTCTTTGTTGCATAGCGACCAACTAAACAAAACGACTTTTTTGTAAAATGCCCTGCTCTAGGGTGCAAAATGTCTAGGTTGGAAGTAATGCATAATTAGGCATAACAAAATGTTTGTTTCATTTTATTTATTTATTTATTTAAGGCTCACAAAACATGTTACAGTTACATAATGCTAATAATGCTAAAAGAAAGAGTTTTAAGGTCTGGACTATAACTCTAAACTATGTGTGCACACAGACACACATTTAAAAAAAATGAATAACGTTAGAGGGCATTAATTTTATCAGTATAGTTTTAGTACCTATATTTTGGAAGACTGTATTACCGGCCAAGTTTCATAGTTCTATCTTTTTTTTTCGTTAACTTTGAAGTATAATTATTGTTTCATAGCTTCAAGAGACTGTAGACTTGAAATATATGGATTTAATTTCAACTCCCGTCCCAACGTTTGAGTTCCCGAGAAAAACGGTCTTGACAGACAGACGTACGGACGGACGGACGGAAGGACAACAAATCCTATAAGGGTTCCGTTTTTTCCTTTTGAGGTACGGAACCCTAAAAATGTTTAAGAAACTATGTAAAATAAGTAATTAAACGAATTAAGTAACTATGAATAGTTCAAAGAGTTCCTTCACAAATCACAAACTACAGTTTGTGATTTCCTTGTCATAAAACCGTTGTCTAGTCGTTTTGCCACTAAAACGTTATGATTTTTTTACGATATGCCTACCTAGTCGTTTTACCATCAGTACGTTCTGCATACGTTGGCGTTTTGCAACTGGGACATTTTGTTATTTGGGCGTTATACTAACAAAACGTTATAGAAATAAGTCAAATCTTCAACCAAGGTATAGTAGAATACCTTAAGAAGATTTACACAATTAGACATTTTGCAACCAAGATCTTATGAAACTAAGTTGTTTTGTTTACGTAGTCGTTTTGTAATCTTCACTGTGTTTCACCTGAGATGAGTCCTGTGACAGCTCATATAAACACGTATTACTTACTTGTTACTAGTTATTATTTACTTGTTTCTTTAACTTTACATAAATATTACATTGGTACACACCTAGCGACGCGTTTCAGGAACTTAAATAATTAACCACCTATTTTTAAGTACCTCGCATGTGAGCATAGTAAGTGATTTAAATTACGAAATACGGCTGTCACAGGACTCATCTTAGATTAAACAGAGTGTAGACCTTACAAGCCTAACCCTGGATAGGGATGTAGAGAAATTACTTAAATTGTTTCAATTTCCATTGATTGTCGTTCCTGAGTCTGTCTCAGTGTAGGCACTAAATAGATAGTCACAGTTATTTATTGACTTCATGATGAGAAATGTCATCATGGTCAATATGGTCAACATAATGTCTGCCAAAACAATGTTAGTTATGAAATATAATAGATAATGTTATACTAAGGTACATTTTTAGGCTTAACTAGAGACAAAATATTGTAATAGTCCTCATACCATTTGTTATAGTATTTTTCATAGATTTCTGTCGTACTTTTTTCTTTTATATTTATATTAAAGGGCCATTCATTTATACTTATATTATCAAGAGAGAGAGAGAGAGAGAGAGAGAGTGGATTTGTAATTTTGTTTAAACCATTACTTTATTATTTGTACAATATTTATTACTTTAGTATTTGTACAATTCTTTCACTATTTGTTCAGTACATTATTCCAGATGAATATAGGCTATTTTTTATTATGTTGGAACCTGAACAAAGCTAGGGCCTGACGCTAGTTCTATTAATAAGACTATCTCTCATGATTCCAAGTAGGTACCTAATGCTAGACTTAATAGGAAGTTGTAATGTTTTTTAGCGAGTACTGAAGAATGAGGAGTACCTAGTAGGAGGGTAATTCAATTTTGTGTTATGTTATGTAATAAAATAACTTTTCATCTTTTTCGATTTTAATTTTATTTTCTTTATGTTGGAGTCAATGAGCACCGCTTGTCTTGATTTTGTTAGTTCTAGGCAAATGGTTGACTTAGTGATTTTGGAATCTTCCATCTCCAGCAGCTGCCCTTGCTGACTGGTCTGTTTGAGCAGCAAAGGCCAGACCACCACCGTCTAGTGCCTCATGTGAACAGATAATTACAATATTATAAAAAATGTAATGGGATCAATATATTTACCTAGAAATAAACACAGCACACAAAATAATGACAGTCAGATAATCCATGGTGTACCTAATTTCTCTAAAATGATATATAAACCCCCTTGCAACTATAACAAGCACTTTCGATTTCTGCGAGTTGTTTAAACACACTGTATTTTTTTTTCTTGAATATATCTGCAATAAGTCGGTTTGGATAGACTTTGCAGTTGTGTACAAAGGTTTTTTTCCTAATCAATGGCTATCATTCCTTGTTTTAACATATTAATTTAACAAGGTGTATTTCATCAACAATAAGTTTTAGACAATTACCATGAACTTATTAAAAAAACAAATCCATGGATATCACACACATGGACAATTATTCTGTTAAAGAGTATTTATTCTGGTGGACTAAACAGACAGAATCATATGGGGCTACCCCCAAGCATTTCTGTTAAGTAGTAAAAAGGTATGCTTACTTGATGGGTGCTGAAATGACAGGAGCTGTAAGGTTCCTAGGGTACGGATGATTGGTCATTGTCCAAGAGTGAAACTGACACTTCCTCATACATTCTTATAGGGCAAGTTTTACCCGTTGACCTCTATTAGCGATTGGGGTCCGCATCATTACCCTGGAAATGAGACAATGTTGTATTGAATTGTATTTTGAATTCGGATAAGTCAGAATGCACCGGCACAGGAAAGTAGAAAATAAAACCATGTCGTGATGGTTTACCTTCTGCGATTGTCTTGGCGACTGGGCTGCCCCACCGAGACTGTTTAACGTAACGTAACAGTAATTTGCTCCCACAGGGTGCGGGAGCGTACTCTTCCCAACACGCTCCCGACAAAACCACGAGCAAAATCAGCATTTCATATCGCTCGTGGGTAACAGGGGAGGAAGATGATGGTTGCTGCAATCCATAAGTACAATGTTTTCATTCAAATCTTAAGGTAAACTACTAAAATAAGTAAGCAAGAGAACCAAAAAATATATCAGTTAACTAACGAATACAATACAAATTTACCAAGTCTTGACTCGAGTTAAACTGTTTTATAATATAATAATCAAATATTGGGATGTTATTTAAAATTAATTTAATAATAAAAATAAAACTTACAAAACAAATTTCGTTGCTTGACACATGGATATGATACATAGATTATTTTTTACACGTAATGATACGTCAGAATATTTTTAATATAATAAATTACAAGCATATTTGGTGTTTTTATTTTCTTAAACTATCTTTGTTACTTTGTGTGTTATTGCACAAGTAAGCTATAAATTGTTAATCGGCGATTTAGGACAAAAATCTGATTACCGGTTTTTAACCGCTATGTGTGTAACGCATACTTTTTATCCATTCGTTCTTTCCATTCAAGCAACTCAATTCCTCTTGAATCGAAAGTTGGTCTATGGCTCCGAAACGTAAGTAAACAAATCGAAGTTACTTCATGGTAGCATTCACCTTCAACGTTCGATCGATCTGCGTTGCGGGCTTCGTTGCGAGCGTCGAATTTCAAAGTAGTGCCCCGAACGCCCTCCAAATTCACACTTTCACGCGAACGCGTATCGCGTTCGCGCATGAGTGTAACGAGGGCCTAAGAATTATTTAAAATGTCGGAATCAACTTAGGAGCTTTCCAAATGATAAAACTTAAAGATAAAACGATAAAAAAAATCTTACTATACTTGATTTTCCACCTGTGGCCTGTTTTATAAAGCTACAAATTACAATTTACGGGCAGACCTTTAATAACCATTATTTTCGTGTAACGTTATTTTTCATAACGCTATATTGAACGAATAATGTTATAATATAACGTTATTTGACGCCTTACCTGTAGCGGTATCCATTATAACGTTATCAAGCAAAACGCTATAGTAGGTATGTATAACGATATGCATTTTTAGTGATAAAGCAAAGTATTTTAGCTGACTATTTGAAAAGGGACGGAAATAGGACGGAATATATGAACGGACATCGAAAGGACGTTGGTTTCAATGTCTAAACGGACGAAAATCGTCCCTTCTGGGACGTCCACCAGTCACGCAAAATGCCTACCTAAGGAACGGCAACAGCGCGTAGTTCATAAGTTTCATAACGTTATTTAAGTGTAACGTTATTACGATTTCGTTACGGTGTAGCGTAACGTTATGAAAAAATATCGATACATTTAAACGAAATTTTGAGCACTAACGAAATATAACGTTATGATAACGATATTATTCATAACGTTATAAAGGTCTGTGTACGGGTTTCAAGTTTCCATTTGAGACAACTTCAACCAATAACGACCAGAGGCCCGTTTCGGGCCTCAGCCGTTTCACGAAGCTAAAAGTTACAAGCGAAAGTCTTTTTCTAACTCCTTTTGCTAGAAAGAGATTTCCGCTTGTAATTTGTAACATGTAGCTTCGTGAAACGGGCCGACATCAGAAACAGTAAAATGATTTCGATACCCTTTTAAGGTTTATACTACAAATACTACAATCATCAAATAATAAGAAGGTAGGTAATAAATAGTGATGCATTTAGTGTGGTTAAATATTATATGTATACTCCTTGCTTGGGTAACCCATAAAGTATTTTTTTATTGAGAAACCTTTAGACAACTCAAATGACTAAAGATTGTTTTGAATGCTAAATAAATAAAATAATATTTAAAATGAGTAAAAAACACCAGCAAAGTACAAGCGGTACTAAGTCAAGCGAATATACCAGTACAAGTGGAGAAGGTTTTATCATGTTATCTCTTATTCTTGAAGGAGAATTCCCAGCACCTTTTGAGAACACCTTTTTCACACTATTTAATGGACTCGTTGTATTGGACGCTAAATGGACTAATGAGCTCATGTTGGAAGGTGAGATGATGATGAACCTTCATGATCCGTATGAACAAATGCTGATTGCGGACCGACCACTTATTTTACTGGTCCGAACACTGAACATTAAGCCGGCAAAAGAACAAGACCCCTTGCTACACCCAGATAATCGTGCTGGAGCAACGGTGGACTTGTTTCCTTTAGTGATTGGAGAAGAAAGGGTCCACGTAACTGTACCATTGGTTAACATTCTGACTGGCGCAACCACTGGCTGCACAGTTGAGGTCACTGCGATGGCGTCTGCCACTCCAGAGATAAATAAAGTTCCCCTAATTATGACTATGATCTCAGGCCATTGCATACCCGTCCCGCCTAGGGACGGAACAGTATACCTTGCTGCTGTTGGACTTGACATTTTAACAGATTTTTCCGTTGTAAATTTCGGTATGTCTCTTAGCTCTAGTTCAGCTACCAAGGTTGTTTGGGCGACTGCCAGCGGTGCTGGTTTTGCGGCAAATACAGCATATAATGTACCAAACGACGATGTATTTGTACCACCTGATTTGGAACCTCTTGACACTCCTAATTGTCCAGCAGTCTACTGGAATTCGATGAAGCGAGTATTGGTGGACCCAAAATTGTTTCGAAATAAATTAGAATCTCCGATTTTAATAGAAGTAGCAGGTATTCCTAAGATGGGAAAAAGTGAGGTTCGCGGACGTTATAAGGGATATATAGATGCAAAGGTTTTATTAGAACCTGGCCAGTTAGGGGTATCTACCTCCGCCAAACTGTGTTTTTTTGCGGAGGCTATTACACCGGAGGATTGTCAGCCGTTATTAGACTTGCCCCCCATTAGCGCTAAAATGACAAGTGCTCGTGAATCAGATGCTATAACGGATGACTTCGGCCATAGCGCATACGTTATTATAAGATTTGACTTACCAGAACCACTCACGCCTAAACTAAAAATAGCAGCATTATTTAAGACTATGGGAGTCACTCCTCCTGACGGAATTATTGTTCCTTGCAACGAATTAGAACTAGATCCGCTTCCGGAAGATACTCACGTGGATGTCCAAAGAATACGCAAAGACTGTGGAGCTTTGGCGGTTCACAAAGAACTGGGCGCTCTGGCGTGTCTCGGCACGGTGCCCATGGGGCAGAGCATCAAGCGCACAGCGGCGAACAAGCTCTTGATGCGGGTGAGAATGATGCTCAAGTCATTTCAACCGGAAGATGGTACGCCTTACATCGAGTGGCAAGACATTGTAACAGGCCAGCACGCGGCGACTAGGCGCGCGGTAACGGCATCTTTTGCACCACAACCCCCCCCGATTAGAACACCCCACCTCGTCGCCGCTTCTCGTGCTCGATTAGCCGGTGACCATAGAATAGCTTCACACCACGTCAAAACGCACCTAGCAGGCAAGCCAGGCCATCCAAGCGCACTCCTATCGAAGGCTTTAGAATGCCTCGTACAAAGGAATGATTCTAGGGCAAGAGATTACTATTTAGAAGCCTTAAAGGCGCATCCGAAAAACAGATACATACTTTGGATGTATGGTGCTCAAGATTTTGACAAAGGAAAAGAAGTAAGAGATGCTGCGTTGGCGGCTCTTCGTATTGCTGTGAAAGGTGATTATTCAGATGGCATATCCAACGCGATAGGTTGGGCGGCGATGCACGCTTTTAACCATTTCAACAAAAATGATCACATAGCGTTTATAGCGTTAAAAAAAATGAGGAAATCTTATGAACTTCCCCAAGAGTGGAAAAGGTTTTATGAAACGTGGATTCAAACGAGCGGAGAGGAGGAAATATATTGGCTTCCAACGCTGATATCCACTTGTAACCCTCTTGTAATTGCCGCAACTTTCTTTCTTTGTTTACGGTGCTACGCGTTTGCAGAAAGGTTAATTTATTGTGTACAGGAAGAATGTTTTACCAAAGGGGCACGTAAGAGCTCAAAACCAGTTGCCGAATGTACATTCGACTTGTATTATGTCCGCGCTGCGTCACAACTTCTCAGAGGGCACTACGATAAGGCTTTCGAAATTATCGATCAGGGAATAGACAAATACGGTCCGAGCGCGATAATGTCCCAGATACAGACCAGTTGTCTGGTCTGTATACACGGTTGGAATGACGCGTGCAAAGCATCTTTCTTGGAAGCGGAGCTTGCAGGAGCACCGCAATGTCCGGCTATACTTTTGCGTGCTGCGTCGGCTGATTTTAAAACTACCCCAGAGTTGGCTCTGCAATGGGCAGCACGTAGCCACCAGATGGCACCGAGCGCTCATTCCGCTCTTCTGATCGGGCGCATATACAGGAGGCTGGGGGAGTACAAGCTGTCTGAGCGTTGGGCGGCGGCAGCAGTAAAGCTGGAGCCGCTACTCGCCGACGGGTGGGGGCTCTTGGGTATCCTGGCGCTATATGATCGGGATCCAGAGAAGGCGAGGACCATGATCCGCACGGCGAACCAAGCGGGACCCATCAGCCCGGATATCAAGAAGAAGTTGGGCGAGATAGCGGAGATGATTAAAATGCAAGCTTTACCCGATACTTTAGTCACGGATATGTGTCACCACGATAAACCCTATGTCCTGGGTGATCGCGAGTCGTTTGTAGCTGATCAATAATGTTATTTTAATTTTAATTATATTAACTGATTTCGTAATTGTGTTTTTTTACCTACAATTAACCCATTGATAAGTGTTTCCAGAGGCCCGTTTCACGAAGCTACAAGTTACAAATTACAAGCGGAAGTCTCTAACTCCTTTTGCTAGACAGAGAGTTCCGCTTGTAATTTGTAACTTGTAGCTTCGTGAAACGGGCCTCAGGTTGTTTCTATGAGAGCACTTACGTCGGTTTAATTGTTCTGCCATAGCTCCTTCCAGTAATGCGTAATCACTATCACTGTGAAGTACGAACACTTATTACCAGCATCTACCAGCATAAATAATTTTATTTCAAAGTTGGATCAGAGGCCCGTTTCACGAAGCTACAAGTTACGAATAAAAAGCGGAAGTCTCTTTATAACTCCTTTTGCTAGAAAAGGAGTTCCGCTTGTAATTTGTAACTTGTAGCTTCGTGAAACGGGCCTCAGGCCTTACATTAAACAGGTACATTTTTGCGGATCGGTCCACTGAAGATAGAGTTAAAAATCTAAACATAATTAAAATGAAGATGTGAGATGGAAGCAACATTAGTTTCGTAACTTGCACAGATTTATTAAGGACGACATACTTACCTTCGCCATATCGAAACACTAGAGCAATGCAAGTCTTGGTCTCCTCTAAAATGTAGATCTCTGATCTTAGCGATAGAACACAAACGGTTGTTGTAAACCAAACACAGTCCATTGGAGCAACTGTTAAATTAGGTGTGCCTCAGGGCTCTATATTAGGTCCTTTCTTATTTCTGGTCTATATAAATGACTTACCACCCACGGTAGATAACCTTTGTGATATTGTGCTATTTGCTGATGATACTTCATTAATTTTCAAGGTGGACCGAAAATCCGTCGATTACAGTAGGATAAACGCCACGCTGGTTAAAGTACTTAATTGGTTTACTATTAACAATTTGCTACTTAACGCTAAGAAAACTAAATGTGTTAGGTTCGTTTTGCCTAATGTTAGACCGGTAAAATCTAGTATATTTCTAAATGATGAGTGTTTGGAGATGGTGGACAAGGCGCTTTTCTTAGGGATAACTATAGACAAAAACTTGCAATGGAGTCCCCATATAGCAGTACTAGCAGGTAAATTAAGTTCGGCAGCTTATGCTGTTAGGAAAATCAGGCAACTTACCAATGTTGAGACAGCTCGCTTAGTTTATTATAGTTATTTTCATAGTGTTATGTCGTACGGTATTCTGGTTTGGGGAAAAGCTGCTGACATACAGACTATATTCGTGTTACAAAAAAGAGCCATTCGTTCCATATATAACCTAAACTCCCGTGATTCCTTAAGATTACTATTTAAAGAAATTAGTATTTTGACAGTAGCGTCACAATTTATTTATGAGAATATTATTTATGTCATTAAAAATCAAGACTCTTTTGTTAAGAATTGTGATATACATAATTTGAATACAAGAAATAAAAATAAAATTGCTATTAAAAAATTTCGTGTCCGTAAGGTATATAAATCATTTGTTGGTCAATGCATTCATTTCTATAATAAATTACCTGACGAAGTTTTAAAGTTATCATTTCCAGCACTTAAAAATTACTTGAAAAAGTCGTTGATGTCGAAAGCTTATTATAGGGTCGAGGACTATCTAACAGATAAAAATGCTTGGCCTAAATTAAACACCTAAATAACTTAGTAATAGCTTAGTCAGGAAAATATCTAAACATTGTAGGTATAATTATTGTCTAGGGGACACGGTTTCTGTAGGAGAATGTATCAAAACTATGTGGTTGTTTTGCACCGTCATGGGTAAGTATATGTATACTATTATTATTACAATTTAAGAGTTCATCTGAACATACTGAGTTTTGACACATTTTCCTGCTCAACTACGCATGATATATATATTTTAATGTTAAATTCATTGTTTTATATAATGCTAGGTTAAGTTCTATAATTGTATAAGTAATTTTTAAAAAAAACGACTGACTGTTGAGTTTCTTGCGGCGTTTCTTCTCAGCAGTGGTCTCTTGCGAAGCGCTGGTAGATTTTTGACGTGTAAAAGTGCCCGTGCGGCCTACTTACTGAATAAACATCTTTTATCTTTTTTTATCTTTTTATCTTTTTAAGGAAGCGTTATCCGTACGACGTTTTTCATGACGATCATGACCCCCTCCCGGTTGAGCCATGATACTTACATTTGAAATTTTTGATCTGTGCCACAAAAAGGTCGTTTTGGTCGTATTTTGGGTACTGGTAACGCCAACACAGCGTTATGATTTTAACGACCTAGATAGGAAAGGCAATGGACTATTTTCTCTGCTACCTAGGTTTCTCTGGTTAAGTAGTTACGTAGAAAAACATTGCGCGTCAAAACTAACGTAGCGAAAGTACGCCCGTTACTTCACGGAAATAGAAATCAAAAATGTCGTGGCGCTCTATTTATATCCCGCTTGCACTTACAGTTCTCCGTAAACCCACGTTATCTGTACCAGAAATTAGGTTATATCAAGCCATCACTTTACACCTGTATTTTATTTTATACCTACTGCGTTATCATTTTGATGCTTGATAAGATTCTATGAGTGAACTTGTTAGTAAGACCAAGTTAGTCGGTTAATGGAGCGCGCCTTTTTATTATTTGGTCTAAACGATAATTAACACTAATAAATCGTAGATGGACACGGTATAAAATACTGTTTAAATATTGCCGTCTTATTAAATGTCTTGTTAAATACCGAGAGGTTAATTCTGTAGTTTAAAGCGGTTGCATCACTCATTTCGTCTCGCTCGCAACGACACAGCAGTTCTCAATTCACACACAAAACAATCCGTGAGGTGGAACGACCGGGCGCTTTGTTATGAGCGAGTTTTGAACAATATTTGACATGTGAAAGCGTTTGTTTACAATGGCCATCACAGCGAACTGTTGGAAGTATCTAGTGCTAATCTTCAATGTATTATTCGCAGTAAGTATTCATAAGTTTAATTTACAAACCAAAGTTTACTTTTACTCAAACTTCGAGTCACCCAGTCGCCATACCAACAGCTTGTCAAAACATTGTTCTTTACTTATTTAGATTCTTAGTTCTTCATAATAAATTGTAAACTTTGTAAAGGTCAAGTGTTTAATCTTTAGATCAATTGCTATGACACACTTTCTTCAGTCATTACTGCGAAGAATTAGCTCGCTAAACTTCTTCCATTCAACTAATTAGACCAATGAGAATCTAGTTTCGGACACTTTGAGTTCTAAATGGCGCTAGTAGTCATGGTAAACGCGTTTGAAAGACAGGGAAGTCGTAATGCGTTTTTAGCATTGTTTATGACGTTTTTATTTGGCCGGGTAATGATTGTAAGTTGCGAAGTGATGTCGCGATCTGTCCACAGATGTCAGCAGTGGTACTGTTCGGAGTGAGCGGATGGCTGCTATACAGGCTGTTCATATACCGGCACTTTATTGGGGTGAATGTGGAATACCCGGCGATCCTGCTGCTCATGATGGCCATCATAACTTGCTCCATAGCTTGGATTGGCTGGAGAACTGCTTCGTCGATGCATCAAATTCATGTCACTATTGTAAGTTATTTTACTAAAACAGTTGAAAAAAAAAGGGATATGGTCCTGTTGTTTGATCAGTAGTTAACTAACTAGGTAATCGTTAAAACCGTAGCTAATGGTTAAATCTTATGGAAATGTGTCAAATTTTCCATTCCTTTTTTGTACTTGATAAATTATACAAAACAATTTTTCAATAAGTATATAGCAATAGTGAGAATGTCGGTAACATTCATTTTGCAATGTGCTGCCCCCCCCCCCCCTCCCCCTCCCTTTCCCTCGCGTCAAATTTCCTATATAATTTATTTAAAAAAAAATGATATTGATATGTTCATGTAATTTGCTACATACTACGAAATACCTGTGTTGACGTTAGATATTTCCGAAACTGTCCCCCATTTTGAGCTCACATGATTTACAAATAAGCGTAAAATTTGTCTAATTTCAGACCGGCATCCTCATAATCCTGGTGGTGGTGATCGAGTTCGCCTGCTTCGTGTGGGCGCTGGTGGTGTGGGACAACGTCGAGCTGGAGATCACGGCGGCCATGAACAACTTCTTCCAGAGCACCTTGGATAACAAGGAGGCCAACTCGTTCGAGATGCTAAGATGGGACAAGCTGCATGTTACGGTAGTTAAAGTTATAAAACACGCTTAAGGCCGGGATTACACCTGTAAGTTATTACGTGAGTTTTGAAACAAAGCTATATGCAAGAGAGAGATGCAGATATTTGCCACTCACTCTTACCCATAGTTGCGTCTCAAAAATTACGTAATAAATAACTTACAGGTGTAATCCTGGCCTAACGGCTTGGCAAATAGTTTGATGCGAGGGAGATTGGCAACATGACCCAATTTCGACGATGCAGAACTTAGCCTAGCTAGTTGGTAGGGATAGGGAGGCCTACGAAGCTAGCGGTCCCGGGTTCCAATCCCGGTCAGGGCAAATCTTTGTGATGAACGCGAGTATTCGTTTCTCAGTCTTGGGTGTTTTCTATGTAAGTATTTAAGTATGTATGTACTTCTTTTTACAGGTATGTGCCTATGTTGATCGTTGCCTACCTGTCGTGATAGCTTTATTTTTAATTTTGTTATGAAGGCATACTATTTCATTTGGTATTAATAAAATTGTATTTCCCTTGAAAAGGGTTACTATCGAATTGTCTTTATCGCCAAACGACCATTTCACCTAGATGACATAAAAGTAAAATACACGGTCAGCAAAGAGTCAATTCAGCTGGACGACATGAAAGTAGAATACTCAGTCAGCAAAGTGTGAATTAAGCAGGACGGCTCAGAATTAAAATGAGCAAGTAGCCAAACGTTTGGAAATATAAATAGTCCGTATGATTAGAATACCTAATTAGCCGAAAGTAAAATTAGTTAATTGACATGAACACAGAATGAGTTAGTAGCAAAACGTCTGAAAATTAAAATAGTCCAGAACAGGTACCTAAGGTGTCTTATCAATACGCAATTTTAAGATCCAGACGTTTTGCTAACCGGCCATTTGGCGTTCATGTCTATTTAGTAATTAAGACATTTTGAGATACAAACGTTTCGCTACCGGGCCATTTAGCTTTTATGTCTATTAAGTAATAAAGACATTCTAAGATAAAGACGTTTCGCTACTAGTGTATTTTAAATTGTAACATTCTAAGATCCAGACGTTTTGCTAAAGATACATTTAGCGTTCATGTCTATTTAGCAACAAAGACATTACACAATCCAGACGTTTGAGCTATATTGTCATTTGGCGAAAAGGGAATTTTGATAGTAACCCCTTGAAAACATAAGTACCTAATCATAGGAAAGCGGTTATCGGTGATACAAGTTCTAAGATAAAACCATTTTATCACGCACACATTAAATAAAAACGGGTATAGGTAAAAAACTCAAGTATAGCTCCTCTTGCATGTAGTTGTGTTAAAAACTTGTGTGGAATTTACGTCAAATTTCAAATATAGAATATCGAACAGTCTATAGGTACACATGTGTTACTTCTACATGCAAGAGGAGCTTTACTTAAGTTTTTTACCTATACTACCTAATATTTTATCGAAATAATTTTCAACAAACATAATTCATTACGCAGTATTTTCATTTCATCGAGAGGCATTTCTCGGCACATGAGTTTTTTTTGGCAATCTCAAGTCTACCCTTAACTACGTAATTCATGTTTAGGATATCCTGAAAACATCGTAGTTTCAGCAGAAAACAGCTTACGATGAAATTAAATGATAAGTACAGTCAACATCAAAAGTAGCTAAGCAGAATAACAAGCTCAAAATGATCTAGCACGACGTATTCTCTTGACAGTAGAGTCGAGTGCAGATCATTTTGACCTATTCGATTCGGTTGCGTTGCTACTTCTGGGGCCTGTTTCATAAGCTACAAATTGTAATTTACAGGTTACAAGTTTTCATTTGACACAACCTCGACCAATGACGACCAGCCATTTGAGCAGTATTGCCAGTTTAGACCTGTAAAATTGTAACTTGTAGCTTTATAAAACGTGTTCCTGCTGCTTACTGTACAATCGATGAAGTTAAATTCAACAAAATGATGGGTTACCAACAAAATCAATTTTTTTGGACGTAATCTATGTTTAGCTTTACGAGTATATCGTTGACTTGATGTGTCCTCTATCCCAGTTCTCTTGCTGCGGCGTGAGCGGTCCCAGCGACTTCCTCTCCAAACGCCAGGTCCCGTTCTCCTGCTGCGGCCAGGGTCCCCTGGATGCCCTGCATCAGCCCTACGTCAACGACTGCCTCCAGCTCTACCAACGAGGCTGCGGAAAGCGAGTGCACGAGTACGCGAGGGAGACGCTCATGCTGGTCGCCATGACAGCTCTCGCGGCTTCCATAGTGCAGGTAAGAATGTCAAATATCTTCTAAGAGGCCAAATACTCGTATGGTGCCTAGGGCATGCATCCCGGTATTCCGGAATCTCGTAATTCCGGGATCTCGAACGATTTTTTCCGATATTTCAATTCCGGGATTGAGCGTTTGAATATAGTAATTCCGGGATTGATTGAAGACAAAAATGTATCTTTGTTTTTATTTAAAATAAGCTTTTGCGTTGCCATACTTGCCATTTGAGACCTCGAGCAGGTAGTAAATTAGTTGTTAGACAAAGGAATGTGTTGTACCCGAGAACCTTCCTGTATTTACCTCTCTCTTTCTCTCTGTATTGTCCGGCTAAGACAACTCGTATCATGTAAGAAAACAAGGAGTGATTGAAACTGTGATTAAAAGCCTATTTTTTATTTTTTATTAAAAACGAATGGCAAATGTTGTTTTTTTTTTATTTACCTATTCAAAATCAGCATGCGTGGGGCATTTTATAACCTGAAATAATAAAAAACCCGATCCCGGAATTAATACCGGTATTCCGGTATTGGGATTTCAATATCGAAACTCAATACCGGGATTGAAAACCTTGCGATATTGCATGCCCTAATGGTGCCTCAGCTAAACACCTTCTCGCACCATTATCGAAAAATCAATAGTGATGGAATTATGTGAAGGTAAGTACACTAAGTACATAACAATTATAAAGTTATTACGAAGATAGAGATAGTTTGTGTGCACTTCGATTGCAGCGTTGCAGAAAGGGATAGAGATAACCTACCTAAATACTTAGAACTTTGATTTTTAGGGTCTGCCGTAACATGAAACGTCAAGTACATTATCGTATGTAGGTACCTAGTCTACATTAATGAATCGTAATTTTTCAGAATATTTATTATATTTCTAAGGTTTAAGTTTTTTTAAATAAATATTCTATAGGGTATTATAAAAGTAATGGGTCGTGCAGACCCAGTTGAAAAGTAATAATTTAAAATATCTAGCACAGGCACATTGCCACACCAATTAACAGGCTAGCGCGCCTCTTAGCGCGCGCGCGTAAATTCGCCGTACAACACTAAAAACGGCTTCTATGGCTCGTTACTCGTAACGTCTATATTTAAAACTCCATCGGCTAACAAAGTACTGTTGAATTTATGAGAAAATACTTTAGGTATGTGGCAGTTTAAATATTTAAATGCGATCACGGCCGTGTCAAGCGGGTCCCAGGTACGAGGGCTGCTACTTATGTATCCGGAATCTGGGATTCCAACATTTATAAACGTTATATCTGACCTCCATGGTAAAATTTGAACTTTTTTTTAATACTGGCCGCTATAAATTTTTTTCTTATGTACGCTAGTCTTTTGTTTTTGGCGGGATCAAAATGTAATCTCGCTGCAAGAATGGAACTCACTCGTGAAAATATTCGTGCTATGATTTATTATGATTTTCGGCGTGGTTTAACGCAACAACAGTGCATAGATCAATTAAATTCGACTTTTGGTGATGAAGCTCCATCGAAAAGCACTGTGTACCACTGGTTTAGTGAGTTCAATCGTGGACGTAGTATGCTCACGGACGAAGTTAAGGAAGGTCGCCCGAAATCGGTCGTTGTACCACAAAATATTGAAGCTGTGCGAAAACTTATAATGCATGACCGTCATGTTACATATCGCGAGATAGAGGAGACTCTGGTCATATGTATGACGAGCATTAATAAGATATTACATGATCATTTAGCTGTAAAAAAAAATTGTTCCCGTTGGATCCCTCACAATTTAACTAAAGATCAAAAAGAGGCTCGCGTCGAATGGTGCAAGAAAATGTTAAAAAAATATATCCGTGGTGACTCAAAAGCTGTTTATAATATCTACACAGGTGACGAATCCTGGATCTATGCGTATGATCCGGAAACTAAACAACAATCAACAGTGTGGGTGTTGCAAAATGAGCCGAACCCTACGAAAGTAACTCGTGCAAAAAGTACCTTGAAGCAAATGGTCGCCTGCTTTTTCGGTATTAATGGCCATGTGGCTACAGTGCCACTAGAGAATCGTAAAACGGTTAATTCGGAATGGTACACGACCATTTGTTTGCCGGAGGTATTTGAAGAAATACGTAAAAACAACCAGCGACGCAGAATCGTTCTTCACCATGACAATGCCAGCTGTCATACATCACGCGAAACGACTCGATTTTTGGAAGGTCAAAATATTAACGGGTCATCCGCCGTACAGCCCTGATTTGGCACCCAATGATTTCTATTTATTCCCAAATGTAAAGAATAAATTACGTGGTCAACGATTTTCGACCCGTGAAGATGCAGTCGACGCGTTCAAACAGCACGTTTTGGAGATACCTCAGTCAGTGTTTTTTTTTTTAAATTCGTTTCATCTTATGCAAAAGTGCATCGATCATAAGGGAGAATATTTTGAAAAACAATAAAACCATATTTAGTCATATACGTTTGTTATTTTTTTCTATTCCGGTTACATAAGTAGCAGCCCTCGTATCGGGTGTCGGATCCGACAAAATATCTGAGGGCGCAGACAAGATGCACTACGCTAACTAACGTTTCTATTAGTAGACCACGTGAGTTTTCGTATCACGTCATCTCCCAGTGACGCGATTGGTTTAAAAACGAATCGAATAGACACGTTAGTTAGCGTAGCGCATCTTTGCAGGGCCCTCTGGTATTGTAAGAGCGGGTCCCCACTTATCGGGTATGGGCTCCGTCAAAATTAAGGGTGTTCTCGTGACAATACATTTTAGAGCGGGTTCTCCTTATCGGGTGTCGAGTCCGACAAAATATCGGGTGTTTTGGTGGCAATACATTTAAGTACGAGTATTCCCCCTTATCGTGTGTCGGATCCGACAAATATCGGGTGTTCTGTCGGCAACACACTTCATATGAGGCTGTTGCAATCTATCAGTGTAGAATGTGAATAGTCCCGTATAAAAATGTATTACCACCAGAACACCCGATATTTTGTCGAATCCGACAACCGATAAGTGGGTACCTGGTTTTAGTTGGAATGATGGGATAAACCTATCGGCCCCAACATGACGGACACAAGGATAAAGTTATCCCAGTTAACGTACCTATGATTTATTTTATTAATAGCCGTATTGTAATAAATTTTATGTTTAAATTCCTGTTAACTTTGAATAAAGTAATGGTAGGTAAATTAACTGTCAGTTTACTTCGTCTAATAAAAATACATAAGTACTACTTAATAAATGTCATAATTCATAAGAATAAATATCGGGGGACCATCTCAAACAAAGTGAGCCAGGTCCAAACTAAGCTCTTGGCTTTTACTATGGGAACGAATGCAAACGTAAAGTCGCGTCACAGCGTAAATTTCATGATGCAACTGTTTTCTTTCCTAGCCTGTCGGAAAACGAGGAAAGAGTCGTATTTTTTTTGTAAAAATATTTCTTTCCGCCCCACCTAACTTTTTATCGGGAAGACAAAAAAAACATGTGTGCAAAAGCTGTGCGTAATTTTGTCAATTGTTTAGGAATTATGAACCAATTTTTGCACCTTCAATTCAAGATGGCGGCTCGCGCTCCAATAAGGTCGAAAACTTAGATTTTTATTTGGACCTCATGCCTTAACAACATCCTTCAAATCACACGGACATGGCGAAAATATAAGGGTTCCTGGTTGACTACGCAATCAATCCTAAAAATTCTCTTTTCCATCTTTGGCCTTTTTTTGGATCACACCTTAAATTATACATTACTAGCGAACCGCCCTGACTTCGCTTCGGTTTATTCGAATTTACAATACATAAATAATTTATAAAAAAATCTAAATGATGGTTATTTATTTATTTATTTATTTATTAAGGATATCAACAGCACATTACAATTCATAAAAGCAGTAAATTAACAAGACAATAGTGCCAATTACAGACATCCACCTATGAGCAATAAACAAAGAACAACAACTACAGATAGGTACATGCAAGTAGTTTAGTTGTAAGTAAATAAAGACGAACGTTACAGCTACTTACAGATGCGTTGTGCTTGTGTGTCTGTCTGTGTGTGTGTGTGTGTGTGTGGCCATACCGCTTGCAGGCTGACTCGTAACTGAGGTTCCTCTCTCTTGATATAAAATTAAGATGTCTAATAAAAATTCGTTGAATACGTTCAACCATTTCAATATATGTAATGGTGACCAGATTGTGCTGGCATACTCTAGAGTGCTGCGAACGGAAGCAGCATACACCACTTTTAAACAAGCGACGTCTTTGAATGGTTTACATACGCGTATGACAAAACCCAAGCTTCTGTATACACGGTTAACTACATTGTCAACATGCTTCTCAAATGTAAGCTTAGAGTCAAGGATCAATCCCAAGTCGCGTGTTGAGGAAACACGTTCCAGAGGATGTCCATCAATGCTATAGACAAAATGGATTGGATGAGGATTACGTGTGAAAGAAATCTGTACACACTTTGATTTATTTTTATTAATTCTATTAGCTTTGTAATATTCCGATAACCGAATGGTTAAAACGGTTCTCTATCGTTTGCCCGAATTTCAATTTCCATAATCGTTTCACTTGCCATAATATTCATTTGCCATAAAGACATTTTTTTCTGAAACCGTGACTATTCAGAATTGTTATAAAACCAACCTAACCTAACCCATTGGGCTCTAGACGATGGCATGTAAAAATTACCTGACAGTTTTACGGTTTCAGAAAAAATGTCTTTATTACAAATGAATATTATGGCAAGAGATACAATTATGGCAAATTAAATTCGGGCAAACGAAGTGATCCGGGTAATATCCGCACCAATAAACAGACAGACAGACGGATGCGGAAAGCGACTTCGTTTTATACTATGATTTCTATGTAAATAATAATAATAAGTAAGCTATATTTACACAACAACCCTTTAAGGGTACGTGATCTATAACTAAAAGTGATTTACCTGCGACCGGGTTACTCAAAGGTTAAGTCAAGGTCAGGTATGAGTAAAGGTCACGTTGCCTGGAAATTATACTAACTAGGGCACGGTGTACATAACATATATTACAGGAGTACAACTTATTTGAGAACCGGGGTAGACATGGGGTTCAGGGCGGGGTTGAGGTAGGATAAAACTCATATACTTAGTCACCGTTGCCCTCTCCCCGCGCCTCATGCATACCCTGGATTTTTTAATAGGCGTTCTGAAAAAAAAACATGCTATGTAGAGTCGGCAGCACATAGTAGGTAAAGGTAAAGAACAGTAACTTAGTTACACTTGTAGTTATAAAGCAATTATGTAATGTTTATCTTCGTATCAAGTCCATGGATTTAATTGAGCTGCAATTATAAGGTACTAGCGAGTCTAGCGATCCGCCCTCACTTCGCCTCGGTTTATGTGAGTTTTCTGTAAAACCCGTAAATAATTCAGAATTTATTATACATAATAACCCTTCCTCTTGAATCACTCTATCTATTGCTGAAAAACTGCATTAAAATCAGTTGAGAAGCTTAAATAGTACATTACTGCACAGGCCGGGAAAAAGGCCGTTGCGGGACGAGTAGAGTTAGCGTGGCCGAGACGCGGTCGAGGCCGCGCTATATACGAGTCCAGCAACCGCCCTTCCCGGTCGAGGCTTGTATAGTGTTTTTCTCCAACAATGTGAGTTGTTGTTAATAATATTAAACACAGTCCCAACATTTCCTTGAAAAAAAGAACAGAAACGTATGATTTTGTATAACACTGAAATAAAGCATTACATAAAATCAACAATTTAAACGTAATAAATTCAATTTGAATAAAATATAGTTAAAACAACAATTTATTTTGTTTATGAACGCAATTTCTATTTAAAAAAGTCAAATTATTTGACACACTCTTAAATACGTTGTAAACGCTGTTTGAAAAGGCTTAACTTTTTGGTCTATGACATTTAAAAAGTAAAATATACAAGGAAGAATTTTGATTGCACGAGTGTTTGGCTGTTTGGAGATAGTTATCCTAGTCCAAAAATGATTTTTAAAAGTAAAACACTAGGTACGTAATGAAATTTCATACATTTTCGCGGCCGAATTTTTTTGGGGCAGTCGTGTAATAACTTTTTTTTTTTTTTTTGGACTCTGGAACTCAGAACTTCGCGGACTGATTTTACAACAGTAAGGTTAACATTTCCGAGCATGTGAGAGAAAAGATCTAAGTGAACAGACAGCGGAAGCGACTTCATTTCATACTATGTAAAGATAGAGAAATAGTTATTTGTTATACAAGGGGGGAAAGTTGTATTTTACGAATGGCTGCTCACCTTGAAAATGTATGAATTTTACAAATGACAACACTTTTACCCAAACCCCTTTCAAATATAAAATGTCGAACGGTCTATACAGATGTGTTACTACTACATGCAAGAAGTCATTTACTTAAGTTTTTCACCTATACGTAATCCCATTAATATTATATGTGAAATTTTGTGTGTGTGTGTGTGTGTGTGTTTGTTTGTTACATTTTCACGCTGCAACGGCTGGACGGAATTCCCGAGAGAATAACGATAATTGAAATCTACGCGGACGAATTCGCGGGCAGAAGCTAGTTTAATATAAATCATTCAAGATTACTAAGTGCAAGAGTAACTAAACATCTTGTTACAATTATCAACAAAAATACACATTTTTTGATAAACATTTTTAAAGCCATTTTTATATGAATCAACCGCCCACAGCGGCGATATTAAATAACAAACAGCTCCAGTGACCCTGTAGGTAGGTAAAAACCCAGATAAAATTAAAAAACAATGCTGTTGTTGCTATGAACATATCAGATTTAAAACAATAGGTCGCCAACTGCGATAAGCTAGTGTTGTCGCGCCTATTGTATGTTATCGATAAACGTTTGAGAAACTCTTGTTTAGGCTCATTGTTTCAATGCAGCATCCGTGATAGTGCATGCAATTGCACTCACATGATGAATCAAGACCGAAGAAAAGTCTGATTAGGTAACGACACGTAATGATGAGGTATGTAGGATTTTTTCATAGAAAGCGTCTCCACTTTCGCTTTGATAATTAACTCGGGGTCCAATTTCTGTATAGTTTGACGTTTATGTCCAAATGTAGTGTTGGCGTGATGACGCGTACAGTGCTTAAGTCAAAGATAGCTTAGATGTCGTCATCAAAGTATCAAACGCTTTAAATTATTTTAAGTACCTACTTAAAAAACGAACCCTTGGATGAGCAGTCACATTTTTTTAACAATATTATGAATGAGTGTTAAATAATGAAAACCACTTTTTTTTTGCAAGAAATATATTGTTAATTTTGCAATGCTACCATGCAAATGCTTGTGCAGTTCTATTTAAATCACCTAAAATGGATTTTGCGAATTGGGTAACTGCATCATTAGGTACATTATGTGGACTACCATGACTATGATTCGCCTTAGTCAGCTCATGATGCTTTGGGATATTATTGTTAACGTTTCATGTTATTTGTCATTTTAAATTGCGTCATCATTAATTGTTCCTTGTTTCCTTCACCATTGGTAATTATTCACCATCTCTCAGTATTTAACTGTTAGTTCGATGAGACGAGGAAAATTAACATACCAATATTAATAATTCCATATTTACCCTGTAATATGAAGTCAAATTTAATTTAACAATGAAATATTGTCCTGACGTCACTCCCAGCGATTAGTTGCCGAATGAAATTACGAGTGGCAGTAAATCGATCCGCCGCGCCTGTGAACTCCCCCAATTAATTTCAGCGTGATAGTCATTTGAACCCGTTGAAGCTAGTGAAGGGTAGTTTCATATTTTTTATGTTTAAAAACAGCGCCCTAAGAGTTGGCAATGTTGGGTTCAGGGTAACCTACAGCATTTTTTTTGTGACTTGCCCAAAATTCGTAGATATTATCTAAAAACCCCTGATTTAATAGCAACCCCTTACTTTCAGAGTTGATATCTCTGACTGCCTAACTGATTTTCATGAAATCTAGCTACAAACATCTCGATTAAACTTACTTTCTTTTAAAACAGATACACACGATAAACCTGTTTTTGCGTCAGGGTTTAAAAAAACTGGTTTAGTCAGCTTTACGCTGCCAGTTTGTCTCGAGCCTTAGCTAAGTGTAGCGACAAGTATTATTGGACCGAGAGCATGGGTAGATCCTCATCCTTGATAGGGATCTTTATGATAAAGTATCCGGTAGTCTGGTAGTCGAGAGACCAAGTTAAGCCTGTATGTCGAAGAGCTCGTGGAAGATGTCACTCTTTGCGGCAGATAACGACCATAGAACACGAAGTCAACAACGGAGTCAGCTTGTTTGTGTAGGTATAGATTAACCAATTTGCATCATGAGGAACGGAGGAAATCACCTGGTTTCAAATGCAATTGTGAGGATTACAGTCGCTTGCAGCAATTAAATTCTGTGCTATAAATCAAAATACGAAATACAGTGTGAACAAATACGAATGTTATGTAAGTATTGCAGTTAGTTGGGTTACTGGATCCAATCGTTCATAGGATGTAGCTTTGGCGTGTCCCACCCAATAGATATGGGCATAAGATCCGTATGATTTTCAAATTAGCCGGAACACATGACACTACTACATTTAACCGCCGCCCCGGCTCAGTTATACATTTATTTATAGTACCTAGATTTATTATATTTCTATTATATTGTCTTACAAGAATTCTCCCAAAATAAACGTTTCTTTTCAATAGTCAACAATGTCCGTCTAACGTCTGATTCAGCACCTAAGTATATCGATATCGATGGAATTCTCCCCACCCATCGCATCCCTAGTTTCAGTAACATTTCACCGCAGGGATATTTTACGAGCTCGACCTAAAAACTGTGAAGTACTCGGAAACAAATACGTCCTCGACACATTGGGACATGTAATCCATAACGTAACTCACTGCCGTCTCTTTCACGCCCTAGCCGAGGCAGTGTTGAGCGAGAGAGATATACATGGTAGGTAACTACAATTTCGTGTTTCGTATTAGCGTTGTGTGTTTGGCCCCGAATCATAAATCCCATGAGCTTACTGCTCAAGGGAGTGCAGTTGTTTGAGTTGGAGGGGGGGGGGGCACTTTGGGGAAGGTAGTACATAAGGGTCACGTACTTTGGCATAATAACACTATAATAACACAGCAATCTAATTAATAATTACCTTATCTTGACTGAAATGCCCGACTCAGAACACATCAAAGTTAAAGTCAAGTCATAAATTGGCTGGTGTAACTACCCGAGGACTATAGATGGTGCCGTGCACTGGGACCCGCAATACAGGGGAATTCCAAAGTTTAGTTAGGACCACCAGTTTTTTTTGCCCGTGGCCTTTAGATTCCTAACTACGCCTCTGGTTTTGGGACGGGCATTTCAGCCATATCAGTTATTAGGCTGCGGCTCTACTGAGGCGGAGACAAGCGGAGCGGAGAGGAGACGTGTAGGGATCGACCAATCATATTAGTTGAAATCCACGTCTCGTCTCCACTCCGCTTCAATGGAAACAGTCAAGCGGAGATGAGCGAAGCGAAGAGGAGACGTGTAGGGATCGACCAATCATATTAGTTGAAATCCACATCTCATCTCCACTCCGCTTCAATGGAAACAGTCAAGCGGAACTGAGCGGAGCGGAGAGGAGACGTGTAGGGATCGACCAATCATATTAGTTGAAATCCACATCTCGTCTCCACTCCACTTCAATGGAAACAGTCAAGCGGAGGTGAGCGGAGCGGAGAGGTGACGTGTAGGAATCGACCAATCATATTAGCTGAAATCCATATCACGTCTCCGCTCCGCTTCAGTGGAAACAGTCAAGTGGGCTCTTGGACGCCCTGTATGCGGCTCCACTCAACTCCGCTCGTTTCCGCCTCAGTGGAATCACTTAACTCTTTTCACAGCTCTAGGAAGCTCGTCTCCGCCTCAGTGAAGCCGCAGCTTTAATTCGGCCCAAAGATGGCCTAAACGAGACGCAGTCTGATAACGGTACCAACCAACAAAATCAGTAAAAATGTCGGTTTGACGTAAGCTGACAGTCGCGTCCATACATATTGACCGTTTTCGAAAGTCGTTAGTTGTTAGCTCTAAACTCACGACATACGTAATTCAATCAAAAGTATCAAATATTCCTTCATTATTTTGATTTGTAATGTATAGTCCATTCGCTTAGATAGTGTCGCTACACTCGCACGTACTTGTGGTTATTGTAATAAAATACGAATATATTTCGATGGAAACTGCCGAATTCACTAGCGGGTTTTACGGCGCAAGTAAATTTGGCAGTATATGTCGTATTATATTCGTATTTTATTACAATAACCACCAGTACGTGCAAGTGTAGTGACATTATCTAAGCGAATGGACTATACTGCGTTGCGATACATTGCACTGGAAAATTTGAGTTTTCAATGCCCATAGGAATGTCTAAGATTGACTCTCATTTCTCTGTTTTCTACAGCTCTAATTAAAGTTGATCCTATCTTGCCTACTGTTGTAAGGTACAAGAAGGTATCCAGCTGCGGTAAGCCCTATAAAAAATTGAGCATACGTAGAACCTTGTCATTGTGATTGTCATTTGCATGGTAATGCTTGTCATTTGATGTTCAGTTTGAAGTTTATTATGACAATGCACTAATGTTAAGCCTTGTTAAGCACATTTTCGTTTGGGCACTTGGTATTAAAAACTTAATTAATCTAACCTCGTCCTTTCAAATAAAGGTGAATAAAAATTAAAGGTTAAAGTCATTCGGATCGGAATTACCTCTACCGGATAACGCGGATGCACGTGAAACTTTTATAAATTAGTTACTAGATACACGGCTCATTTAGATTCCGACCATAACTTCGTGAACGCTTAAATACTACTTATAGATGAGTTAAGCTTGATTCGTTTCGGTATGAAGTAAAACTGAGTTTGTTTTTTTTATTTTCTACACACATCAATAATCTACGTTAGCGAGAGTCTGCGTTAAGTATAAGGTAGATCCTCTCGCCACCTTCCAACTCCATCATCAAATCAACTGTTAGATATCACAATATTGCATTGTCATCAGGTTTACATTATGTGGTCCAAATTTCAGCCCATTCCATTAACGGGATCTGGTTCAATATTGACTTGGACATTTTAATAAAGCTTGTAAAAAATAGAAAAGATTAAGTAAATGGTTTTTAAATTTTAAATGGTAAAAATTTCAACGCATTCCAATAACAGCAAGTAAATCATAGTTGAGTCGCAAGATTTGGACTAGCATGTGAAGTTATAAACATATGTAAAAAATTACATGCGACGCTTGTTTGTTGTTATTCTCCTGTATTTCGTGTTTAATTCCTACTTAAACAGTTTCTAGATACTTACATAAAATGTGTAAATAAATATCTTAAATTTAAATGGTCGTCTCGTCTTGTCCAGAGTTCGTTTAAAAATCTTAACAGTTGTTGTATACATTATCTACGTAACAACTAAATGACCATTGTACCGCGACGCGTCCACTTTTTAATTTTCGCATCATCGTCAACCCTGACGTCATTAACCAAATACCTAATGACGTCGACTATGCCGATGTATGCGTTTATAATTACCCAATAGCAACCACAGAGCTACCTCGTATTTCGGCAAGCCTAATCGCTCGAGTGCCCCTGAGTGCCGAGGTCAGGATGCTGTGATGAGGTCACCACGGCGAGCTATTACCCACTTAATTCGCGGGCTAATGCTACCGGAGATGTTATCTAACGCTATACTAGAACAGGGTTCTAGCCTTCTGATAGAAAAGTTATTTTTACCCATGACTGAACGGAGACGGTATACGTAATTATTAGATACTTGATTTTTATGGGATAGAAACCTTAGGTCCACATCTCGTTATTAGGACTAGGTTGCAAATAAGACTACATCTCGATCTACTTTATTTGCTTTGTGTAAATAATTCGAGTGTTCAAATTTAAGAAGTTATACTTTTAAATATAAAACATTGTTGTAGCAGAAAAAATAAGAAATTGTGTTTATAATTTATTTTAGAATGTCGTATGTTCTTAATAAATAAATATCAGGATTATCTACGGAACTTGGCACCCATTAAGATCTCAATTCTTTTGTCGGTGAAGTCGATAACCATGCATTGCATACTCTTAAAATATTGAACTTGACTCCCATTTTCACATTTATGTTTTTGATGGGATTATTACCTACATGAATATCTTGCATGTCTTGGCTTGAAGATCACACTGTATTAATTTATAATCATGTTCTTCATATTTGAACAAGCGTCAAGTGCCACACGACGCGCAGAGTATTATATTTAAGCTGTTCACATCTGATAACTTCCAGGTTTTTGAAAAAAACAGTGCTATTACTCCTATACTCCTAAGTATAGCTCTATTCCGTACGACTACAACTTGTTTTGTTTACAAAAGCGATCAAGCAACTAAGGAGTGGTCCGGAAAAAAAGTAGCAGCACATATTTTTTTCGTTGTAATTTTTAAGCAGTGCATTTGTTATAGTAATCTGTAGATACTATTCAATAAATTAAAAAATAACAATCGTAAAAATGAATGCGCGATTTCAAGTTTTCGTCTTTTGTATTACATCTCAACTGAAACTTTTTGAACAGCGTCTTTGAGAGAATTTATGAGGTGTTTGTCATAAACTCATAAGCATTGTTTTTTCTTTAAATTTGATGGGCTACTTAATACCTTATTAAATTGTCTTTTGATCAATAGTTAATATTTTTGATTTTACTTCATTTTGACCTTCATTTTCCTCATGTGGTTGCCGAGTTAGAATAGTGCCACTCCATTTCTTCCCGTGGATGTCGTAAGAGACGACTAAGGGAATAAAGGCTTGTAGTACTGTTAGGCGATGGGCTTGCAACCCGTCACTAATACGCTGGTAAACATCTTAGCCTATTTGTGCAAATTGTGGTTATAGAATTATCAACAAGTTTTTAGAGATGTTTGTAATTTTGTAGCTCTGCCTACCCCACTCTGGGAACGAAGGCGTGAGATTATGTATGTACTTCATTTTGAGGTAGTTACATGGAATTTCAACATTTGTGTATTTGCCATTTTTATAGAAATTTGTCTCCCATAGAAAAACCTCTGTCAGAGAGTCAGAGGTTAGATTGGAGAGACTTCCTCCGTAAGATGATATTCCTGAAAGCATTAAAACAAGTTGTGAAAATGGAATTTCAATTGTGGCATTGTAGAAAACGGCAACCGAAGATTGACAAATTGTGTTGTTTTAAAAGTTATAAAGTTCCTGCAATAAATATTGAAACAACTCCAAGAATCTGATACATTTCAATATTATTGTTTTTTACTTCATAGTACGATATCTACAGATTACAAAAAAAAACTGCTTCATAAATAGAAAATAATTTAAAAAATATACCAGATAATTCATTACTAGTTTTTTACTGAACCACTCCTTACAATTGGATTGCTTTAATTATTTTAATTTAAACGTTCTTGGATTGATTTCCCGTTAGTAATCTTTATCGATGATTCGTTTCCTGGCGGATGTTGACTCACTTAACAAACCACACACCATTTTTTTAACTTAATAAACTTAACGTAATTTTTTATTGGTTTAAGGATAAAGTTATCTGACGTTAATTAGTACCAATTTCATGGATAGATTGATTACACATACGAGGATAATTTTGAATAATTCTTCATAATTTACCACTTTTACGAATGGCCGCCCACCTTGAAAATGTATGACTTTTACAAATGACAACACTTTTACCCAAACCCCTTTAAGTTTTTGACTGTATATTGACGACGCGCTGGCCTAGTTGGTAGTGACCCTGCCTACGAAGCTAGCGGGCCTAGATTTAAATCCCGGTAAGGGCAGATATTTGTGTGATGAGCGCGAATATTTGTTCCTGAGTAATGGATGTGTTCTATGTATTTAAGTATATATTTCTCTATATAAGTACTCGTATTTATATCGTTGTCTAGTACCCATAGTACAAGCCTAGAGCTTAGTTTGGCATTAGGTCAATTGGTGTGACATTGTCCCCGGATATATAATATGTATTTATATACCTTGCTTCCTCCAACATATTTGATCGCTACAGTATAAAATGTATTACGAATAATTGACAGGTATATTGACGTTTCGCTAATACTATTAGTACTACGCCGTAGAAGACAGCCTCGCCCTCATTTGAGGTCGACCGGCGCGCGCGCAGCGCAGCGTCATAGGCTCATAGGGCGTGGTTGACAAGCCTAGTTGACAAGTATGAGTAATCGGTCGAGTCGACGATGTGTCTGTGCGTATACGCATTGTTCGGATCGCATCGGAGAGTGTATTATGGCAATGACATCCTTATTCCATGTAGCAACTATTTGTACGAGATCTGACATTTCTAACTGTCATCGCCATAAACAAACATACAAGCGTCAAATTTTTTTTTTTTTTTTTTATCAAGTATGTGTTGGGCTTACGCTGATTCGATTCGAAATAGAATTTAAATCGGAATATTATAATACCTTCTGTGCGGACCCACTTGACCGGTTTTTATTTTTAAACTTTTCACATGTCTTGGGCTCCAGCCATGATCGCCCAAAGTTTCCGCCATATTGAATTTTGATTACTGTCAGATCTTCAGTGACACTCACCAGATTAAGACAAATCGATTGACATAAAAATCATCAAAATCGGACAACGGGTTTTTTTTTTTTAGTGCCACAAAGGAACAAACTTAAATATATAGGCTGTGAAACACATTAAAAAAACGTTAGAGCGTTTGCATCTTGGTTAGGGCCTGATGTATGAGAGTTACAAGTTGGTACTAAGCCGACTAATGAACTTTGTCGTGAAGATAACAAAGTTCATAAAATAACGTTATTTGCGTTATGACTAAGTTTTTATCTTAATTACCTAAGCTCGTCTTCGACGCGATGGGGAAAACCAAACGGAGGTTATTTATAAGCAATAATTTAAAGCGCTAATTTGCCTTAATTGACGCAATTTAAGGTAGTCTAAGAGCCGTTAGGCATTTTTGTGTTGGTATTTGAGGCACAGTGGAAACTTTTAAGGTACATCTATTTATGATGTTTTAATAAAAAGAAGGCTGAAGGGTAATGGAGCTGAACCGAGTTATGACTTTTTAAAGTAGATCGTGGTTCTTTTTTTGTCCGAAATACTCTTTAGGCGTTGCAAAATGAAAAAAAGCCAGATTATTAAGTCTGGTAAGTCGGGTCAAATTAAGCCTGAAGTTTGCAAAAATATTCTCCAAAAACAAATAATTATTTTTAAAGCAGGTTTAAATTTGGACACAGTAATGTTGGAAACTAAAAGTAAATACTGTTAAGTGACAACAAGACAGCTCATTTCGATAGGACATTTTACCTGCCAAGTGACCGAGAATCTTACATATATACTTACAGTGTGTTTTTCTATATGATGTGGTGGTTTTATGCAGGGTCTGCCTGGATCGCTACCACCATCTTATCCTGTAACCTACCACCAAGCACCAGTGTTCGCATTGTTGTGTTCACCGTGGGGATAAGACACCTGCAGGGGTGTTATTCTCTCAAAAAACGGCGGTCGGTCGAACGGATGAGCGAATCGAAGCGGCGAGTTTATGTAGTCCCGTCCGAGCGAACAAAACACATTTTAGCGCGTGCATTGTCAATTAGGCAGCCTTATACGTTTGAGAAGTCATGCTGCCAAATTGAATACACGCGCTATAATGTGTTTTGTTCACTCTGACGGGACTACTTAAACTCGCCGCTTGGACAATCACTCGTTCGTCCGTCCTTTCGTCGTTGTTGAGAGAATCACACCCCAGGCCTTTCGCGTAACTCACTCGCAATCGCGATCGGCTTCAAAACAAAACAAATGGTTTCATTTTGTATGCAGACAAGCCTTCGATATTCAAAATGAAAACGATTAAGATTGCGAGTGTTGTTACGCGAAAGGCCTGCCGATGAAATTACTGGCATACAGATTCGAGGCGTTCCATCTTAGTCCTAGCCTAGTCTAGTCTAGTCATCTTAGTTGTTGGCAACGCATTACCAATCCAATCTCGAGATTTTGGATGTCCATGGTTCTCAGATCCCACTCAATATCTGGGGCACGTTTTATAAACTATAAATAACAATTTTATAGGTCTAAACTGGCAACAATGCTCAAATGGCTGGTCGTCATTGGTCGAGGTTGTGTCAAATGGAAACTTGTAACCTGTAAATTGTAATTTGTAGCTTTATAAAACAGGCCTCTGGTGGCCTGTGTGTTCGTTTGCCTTGCTATAAAAAACAGCTTCGTGAGAAATCCTTCTTCGGAAATCGTTATCTGACATATATGATCCAGCTCTATCTTTTTCATTCAAACGACAGAGAAAAGGAGAGTACTAACTTGTTTTTTTAAACTAGGTGATTGGTTTAATCTGACCATTAGCGTGTAACTCGAGCGTTTGTATATAGATACAAAAAGTCTTATCTATACGAGTACGTACCATAATTATACCTCTACTAGAGGACGCCCGCGACTTCGTACGCGTAGAATTAGTTTCCCGCTACTCCCCCTATTTTATCCCCTTAGGGGATGAATTTTCAAAAATCCTTTCTTATTGCTCACTTACATGATGAAAGGAACCCCTGTACCAAATTTCAAGTTTCTAGGTACAGTAGTTTCGGCTGTGCGTTGATATCTAAGTCAGTTAGGTTGGGTTTGCCTTTTATAAATATAGATAAAATGGAAACGGGGAATTTAAGTAGGGTGGGTGTACCAGTCCCAAACCATTTAAGAGATATTTTGAAGTAGTATTTGATATTGTACCTTAATTATCGCACCAATGTTTATTAAGAAAATATATAACACTCCTCATTTATTGCTGAACCAATTTATGAATATAGATATACTGAATATCCATTTCATTTTTTTAAACAAAATAATTAAGATTGCAAAATGGAATGTGCCTAAGTTTGACCAGCTTGCACCAGTATTCGACCAATTAATGCACCAGTAATTGACCAGTAAATAAAATAACACTTGTATTTAAGAAAATCTTTATTTACTTGTATAAATCTGAGATAAAGAAAAGCTATTTTAAATTATATAAATCTGAGATCAAAAAATATTTATTAAATTGTATTTATCGAGATCAGGGCAATGGCACTAAGGTCCTTATCATTACAAAAGTTATAACTATAATATATTATTTAAAAACTTAAAAACCTAGGAAATAGGAACACAGTTCAGACTTTTGGCATGAATTTATCCATTTCAGGAACTCTGTAGAATCCTCTATTATTTGTCAGGACAGGGCTGCAATTGTTTCCTTTATATCTTTTTTGTTGTACCAAATTTTATCACATATATAAAAGGTTATGACCTTTTATATATCTCATAAGAATCACCTTCTAAATTCTCCACTGTCCCAGGGAAATACTCTCCTTCATACGATACGATAACGTAATCGCCTTTCTTTGGTTTAGTGAACTTCACAAGTTTAAAGTTGGAGAGTGGTGCATCGTCTTCATCGGAAAAATCAGAATTTGAATATATTTTCAGTCTTTTGCTCTCATTTTTTGAAAGTTCATCATCCGAGTTTGTCTTTTGTTTCTTTGTTTTTCGTTTTTTCATTGCTTTTTTCTCTTTGTTGGCTCGGTTAGCTTCCCTGATACCTTTTTCTTCTTCTTATTTTTTCTTAAGGTCTTCTTTTTCTTTCCAATATTTCATCCATTCTCTGCTGGTTACTGCATCAGGTAGCCGAACTTTGTTTCGCTTTTTTGTGCTTTTAATTGGAGATTCGGAAGGCCAAACCACTGCTTTAGCGAATGCAGGACTAATTAGTTAACAGGCTGTTTACTTGATGAAGGAGATTCCGTAACTCGCTTTACAGGAGTAGTGAAAATCGGTCTGCTTGGAATAAACTCCGAAACAGGCTCGCTGATGTCATTGCTTATGGCTGCAGCTTCAGGAAGTGTTACTGATGGCAAATCCGTAGAAATGTCAACAGGTGAAGTCCGAATTTCGTTTATTAGATCAAGCTGATTATCGAGTTCAGGTAGTCCTTCATTGTCGGAAACCTCTTTCAGTTGTTCTTCCGGTGTATGAATATTTTCTGCTATATTCTCTACTTTGTCGGAATGTGATGTGTTCTCGGGTACAGCCTTGGTTATTTTTAACCAAGCATAGAACAGCTCTTTAGCAGATTCGTCTCCTGTCCATGAGGAATCTTTAGCTGCTCGGAACTCTCGAATGCGGTTACTTGGCATTACAGATTCAAAATACAGTAAGTGCTCCGGACCAATGACGGCTGGTTTATCTGGTTTGTCATGCCGAGATGTATTAGTCATACATTTTTCATAGCTAATGGCATTAGCATCGAACTGATACAGGCCACATCTTCTGAATCCATTGCAGATGACATCTTTTGAGATGTCATTGAATGTTGCTTCTAGAAGGGGTGCAAACAAAGCTTTAGTTACACACCGATTGCTTGTCTTCAGTTTCCAGTCACTGACTATCTTTTTCCAAGAATTCTTGAAGGGGCGAAATACAGACACGTCGGCCGGTTGTATAATATGAGTCGCATTTGGAAAGAGTGAATATAAAATAATACCAACATCAATGCATAATTTTGAGACTTCTTGATTTATGTGTGATTTGTGGCCATCTATTAACAGCAAAACAGGAAACTTGACCCCATTTTCTATCAGTCTTGGAACCAGAGTATTAGCAATGTATCCATAAAAGACTTTTGATGTCATCCACCCTTTTTCTGACTTGCCAACCCCCCCATTCTTCATTAACTTGTCTAACGATTTCGGATGGAATCCGTTCATATGGATAAATAATAAGTGGCGGTAATATAGTTCCTGAAGTTGCAAATGTTCCCAGTACGGTGATGCACTCTTTCTCCTTCTCTTTTACTTCATAAAAAATGTTGAAACCTCGAGGACCCAAGACTAAGCCAGAAGAAGGGTTGGTTTGAAAACCGGATTCGTCTGCATTTATAATTCTTTCCGGATCTTCTAAAATGTCAGCGACGCCTTCAGCGATTAAATACTCTTTTAAATTTGCATGCCATTTTCTCAAAGCTGCTTCAGTCACTAAACTTCTAGCTATTTTGATAGATTCTGCATGCCGTACCGCTATTTCTTCATGTCTTCTTAAAAAACTGGTAAACCATTTTCTTCCAGGCTTGTCATCTTTAAATGGATTAGGACGTTGATCTTCTTCTATAATAGATTTAACTGTTTCAAGAACTATTTGTTTATTAACAGGAAATCCCTTCTTCGCCATCGCTACTATCCATGATTTTAGCAGAGACTCCTCTTGAGGAGTCAAAATCGTGGGAGGTCCCATTTTCCGTTGTACTGGATGTCTCAATTTCATTTTATTTACAATCGTTGAGTGTGGAATATTATATCGCCGGCATGTCTCCCGTATTTTACCACCTTTACTAATTTCATCGATGGCCTTCATAACGTCGTCTTCTTTATATTTAAAGAAGACTCTTTTTGGTTTGATTGAATCAGTTTTTGGAGGCATGATGTCTGGAAAAGATAGTGTAGATGGTCAATTACTGGAACACAATTTTTTGTATTGATGTCACCAGTAATAAACCACTGGTTCGCTACTGGACCACATAACATTTTCAAAGCGTTTTCCAAAATATTACAATAAGTGAACATGCCTGTTTGTTAAATATAAATAATAAATCAAGAATCTCACAAAAAGCAATGTCACCAATAGTAAACCAAATGGTCAACCACCGACACACCGCGAACTATTATGTACCAGTAGTTGTCCAGTGGAAAAAAACAATAAAAACTAGCATTATTTAAGGAAATAATATGCAAACCCTATAGAACACACGTAACAGAAACCCATAAATTCAAAAGTCAGTCGAAATTACGGTGAAAATCAAAGATTTGAATCGATTAATAAAAACTTACCTCATCACACGTGCTAACTACAATGGCCGCCCGGAACGAAATGAACGAGAGGGGTTCGTAAATAAGCCTTGAAAAAGAATACAGATAACGTCTAAGTCGTTTTTGGCTATGATTGGCCGATTGATCAATGGCCTTCGCGGCTGACAGCTAAATTCAAACAGGTGGGAAATTTAAACAAGTCTTAATATTCTCGTTGAAAGTTAGAAATGGTCAACTACTGGTGCCTGGTTTGGGACTGGTACACCCACCCTACTAACGATAATTAAGCTGAAACGGCCCGACATAATCAGACTTCTCGGAAGTCTGTCACTTGGGTTTCACGTATTTTTTTTACTATATCTTTGTGTTTTTGGGTTCCGTACCTAGATAGTGATAGGTGCCAACGGGTCTCTAACTCTAACTAAGCCTCCGCTGTCCGTCTATTCGTCTGTCTGTCTGTCTGTCAGCGGGCTGTATATCAATTGCTTCGAGTTCAAGAACGAGTTGTTTAAGATAATTTACCTGTACCATCAGCCCAATCAAACCTTGACCCTCCATAGAACTGTGTCACAGTGACATTATGATTAAAGTCAGAAGTAGTGTCAAACAATTTGTATAATAGGGTAAAAGTGGGATAGTTGCCCCATGAGGATAGATGCTCCGAATTTTAAATCAAGAGTTACAAACATTAAACAGACACAGGGAATATTTTTAAGTAAAGGTCGCCCCCCCCCCCCCCCCAATCAGGGGTAAAAAAAAAAGTTCGATGATTTCCCTCACGGACACGGCGAATTACGAAATTATCGGAATTCTGGAAGCTTGTAACTTTTAATTTTAAGATGTAAATTTATTATTTTCATTGTTATTCGCTAGTATAAGGTTCGAATATTACCTATCTATAGGTGTAGGTTTTAAAATTTTAGTAACAACATTATTATTTTTTAATTAGGGGCATCTATCCCTATCGAAAAGTATAGATGCCTTGATGACTTGATAGTATAGATGCCCTTAAAGCTTAAGACCAAATCAGCCAATGATTAAATACAATTTATAATGCTAGTATTGGTTACATGAGGATTATACATTGGATTAACCAAAAACGTATGTGCCATTGAAAGAGATCAAAATAAAACATATTAATTATACTTAGCCTTAATAATTAATCCCAAAGGGCAACTATCCTCATAGTGATAAAAGCATCGGGGCATCTACCCCATAACCTCGTAAGGCCCAGTGTGCAATAAAATGTACATAATCAAGGCAATATAATTTGAACTGTGTTGCAATGGTAATAAGGTTTATTTTCCTATCTTGATAAACTGAAAATGGCATTATCGAACATACGTAATTGAACTTTATTGCCTTCATGGTAGATTCAAAGTCCCGCTTACAAAAAACTCCCTGTTTGTAGTATGCTGGGCCTTACGAGGATACAATAGAGGCATCTATCCTCACAACGAGTACTCTGAATATAATATTTTTTTTAATATTATTGTTACATTTTTACTCAATTGCTCTTAAACACTTAGTAACTAATAAACGTGGTTTTCATTCAAAATAATAATCTGTTGATTTATTATTTATTATATTTTCGGAAATTATTGACATTTTCAAAATGTGGGGCAACTATCCAAATTTTACCCTAATGTCACTCTGACACCGTTTTATGGTGGATCAGGGTTCTATTGGGCTGGTAGTACCTACATAGACCTTTCCTAGGATCTAGGTTCGTGCTGCTGCTTGCGTGAGATTAAATATCCAATTTATACATGCAGACGCGCAGGTGTACGGTCACGATCACGAATGTTAATTAATGACCCATATCAAAAAAATATGCTTGAAGTCGTCAATATCATTAGAGATGCCAAATCATTTGTAACTTATAGGAGACTCAACCTTATTGTTGTAAAATGTCAGATTGAATTTGGACCTAAGGTACAAAATTAAGTCTGACTCTACAAGGCTGAAGCGAACTGAGAGATAAAATACTTCTCCTAGTGTTAATGCTAGAGCTATTCTTAGCTAACAACACCAAAATATGTATGATCTTGTTTCGAGTCATTCGCATTCGTGGATTTACCGTTTATGGCGGACATGTTGAATAATTTATGCGGTGAGGTGACCGGTGAGTCTTATGTCGTTTGACAAGGTTGAATCATTGTCGTTTACTCTTCTTATTCAAGACTAGCTGTTTCCCGCGACTCCGTCCGCGCAGAAAAATAAAACATAGCCTATGTTCATCAGGGATAATGTAGGATTCTAAGGGTGAAAGAATTTTCCAAATCGGTCCAGTAGTTTCAGAGCCTATTCAATTCAAACAAACAAACAAAAAATAAAATCTTTCCTATTTATAATATTAGTGTAGAAGTGTAGATTAGGTATACCTATCACCTATAATGTATGGTGATTGTTTGAGTATTTGGATACTTACTTAGTTATTTTTTAATACTGAAATTCTTTACTTTATCAGTTATCACTTACCAGCGACTCGCCCTCGCTTCGCTTCGGTTTACTTATGTGAGTTTTCTATAACACCGGTGCATAATCCAGAAATTATTATACATTAAAACCTTCCGTGAAAAGTTAACTGATGGTGAAAACGGCATTACAATCCGTTGCGTGGTTTAGGAGATACCAGCGGGTATACAGACATACAGACGCGGAAAGCTACTTTGTTTTATACTGTGTAAATATCATAAAGTAGGTGCTTACCTTATTTCATGTTTTTTCTACGGTGAAAAATGATATGTAAAAGGTAACATTCCTTCTTATAATTTTGCTAGGCAGTAGGTACCTACCTATACATAAAAAATACTATATATGTATCTTTGGAGATTGCATATTAATAGATATCCCTGTAAACATGCTCGACAAGATGACCATTTCAGTTTTCAATTTGCAAGCGTCTGAGCGTGACCTTTCATCTTACACCTACAAGTACTTTGACGTACCTATGTGCGCCTTGCTTACACTATGTCATGTAAAGATGCATCCTAAATGTGATACACCTATAATGTTGACCTTTGCCCCTCATTTTTCCGTATCAAACCGTTGTCCGTCACAGAATCTACTTTCTTCCCACAGTGTCTCGATTACAAGACATCTGAGAACACGTCTCCGATAACATCTTGTTTACAATAAAAACTGTTGAAAACATTTTAAGAGTTAATCTCGTTTTGATGGAGAAATAATACGCAAATAAAAACGCAGTAGGCATCATACCTATAGTCGTCTTGCAAAAAACAAGTTTGAGGAAAATAAATAAATAGCAGAAATATTTGCAATTCGTACGCTTGCGTCATCTTGTCGTCATTATAACAAACAACCTGTACCTATCTACCTCCGAAACGGAAACTGAGGCCCTACTTTGAAAAACGAAGTTCGCAGTTACGTTAGCTCCACACTTTCTCTCGATTTATTTTTGAGTGTCGAGTGACAGGGGACAGGGACTCGGCATTCGAAGTTTCTGTTGGTTTGTGGTAATCGTTCTGTTCCACCGTGGCGACCTGTCGCCCGTTTCACGAAGCTACAAGTTACAAATTACAAACGGGACTCTCTTTCTAGCAAAACGAGTTAGAAAGAGACTTCCGCTTGTAATTTTTAACTTTTAGCTTCGTGAAACGGGCCCCTGCTATGTTATTTCCTTAAGCAGGGTTTCCACTGCGAACGGGGCGGGCCCCGTACGGACTCCGTTTAGCATACAACGGTGACTTCAAAAGGTTTGCTCGCATTGGAAACACTTGAAGTCACCGATGCATGCTAAACCGAGTCCGTATGGGTCCCGCTCCGCTCGCAGTGGAAACCCTGCCTAAGGAAGGACTCACTTTTCAACGGACTCGTTGTCCCGTCGTCAGGGCCCTTATTATGGTCGTTTTTATGACGGTGGATAAAGCATCCGTCGCTATCGCACTTACATGTCAGAGAGTGACAGATGTTTTATTTTCATCGATAAACACGACCACAATAGACCAGAGCGTATAAACGACAATTAAAGTGTGCATTCTTATTTGGTAGCTTAAATATAGCTCGTATGAGCTCACTCAGTCCTTTATGATCAAGAATATTGGCGTAAGAGCTGATGGCAGGGGCCTGTTTTATAAAGCTACAAATAACAATTTACGAGGTACAAGTTTCCATTTGACACAACCTCGACCAATGACATCTAGCCATTTGAGAAGTGTTGCCAGTTTAGACCTGTAAAATTGTAACTTGTAGCTTTATAAAACGTGCCCCTGGGGCCTGTTTTATAAAGCTACAAATTACAATTTACGAGATACAAGTTTCCATTTGACACAACCTCGACCAATGACGACCAGCCATTTGAGCAGTGTTGCCAGACCTGTAAAATTGAAACTTACACCATGGGCACGTTTTATAAAGCTACAAGTTACAATTTTACAGGTCTAAACTGGCAGCACTGCTCAAATAGCTGGTCGTCATTGGTCGAGGTTGTGTCAAATGGAAACTTGTAACCTGTAAATTGTAATTTGTAGCTTTATAAAACAGGCCCCAGGTGTCTTGTTTGCAGACATTTGATTATTATTTTCTAAATTACTTACATATTTTTATCTTAACATAGTATTTTTTCTTAACATAATATAAAACAAAGTCGCTTCCCACCGTCTGTCCCACTGTATGTACCATTAGTTATTACAAACTACGCAACGGATGTTAATGCGGTTTCATCAATAGATAGTGATTCAACAGGAAGATTTTCATAATAAACTCACATAAACCCAAACGAAGCATTACAAATTCCTGAACGACTAAATTTTTCCCCGTTTCTTTGGTGGATTTTTTAAAATTCCGTCACACGTCAGCGGATTTTTTGTCTGGGGAAACCCCACGACATCCTTGTAGGTACTGGGTCTCTATTCCACGGGGCAAAACCATATGGCCTTTGACATGTTATCGTATTGTAAACATATCGATAGCTCTTATTTACTAAAAAGTAAAACACTGTTTACATATACCTTACTAGATAACTCCCGCGACTTTGTACGCGTAGAATTAGTTTCCCGCTACTCCCCCTATTATCCCCTTGGGGGACGATTTTCGAAAAATCCTTTCTTAGTGCTCACTTACATCATGAAAGGAACACCTGTACCAAATTTAAAGTTTCTAGGTACAGTAGTTTCGGCTGTGCGTTGATATCTAAGTCAGTGAGTCAGCGCCTCTATTCTAGGCGGTAAAAACGATATCGTAGTTTGCCTGTTATGGTATTGTTATGATGACGTCAGCCACAATTACTGTCAAGGAAATAAGAGCTATCAAAACGTTGACAATACGATAACAGATCAAATACGATATTGTTTTTACCGTCTTGAATAGAGCCGCAGGTTTGCCTTTTACGAGTATAGTATAAGTATAATATGGATTTTGGGTACTAGCGACCCGCCCTTGCTTCGCTTCAGTTTATGTCAGTTTTCTGTAAAACCACATAAAAACCTTCCTATTGAATCACTCTGTTGCTGAAAACTGGATTAAAATACGTTGAGTAGTTAAAAAGATCTAAGAGAACAGACAGCGGAAGCGACTTCATTTTATACTATGTACCTAAAGATTATCGAAAAATCCTGTTTTAGTTCTCCCCTAGGCTAGGTACCCAAGGAATACTCCCTCGAAGTTATATATATGTCCCAGGGGCTTACCGAAGCGAAAAAATTGTCTGTCAAGATGTCATCTTCGGGAAAAATCTTTTTTAACCCGAGCGATGCTCTACCTTCCGGCTTCCGGGTACGGAGATGTTACGAGACTTTACGAGCATAGATTGGCCTAGCGCCCCTTAGCGGCATACTCGCCAGTGTTGTGCGACATACAAAGAGTGAACTTAAATAAAACCGGTCAAGCTCGAGTCGGACTCGCGCACCGAGGGTTCCGTACCGCCGTACAGAAGGTATTTTTGTATTTATTAAGATTTGGATTTCAATTAGAATTCTATTTCCAATCAAAACAGCGTGAGTCCGATTCGGACTTGTAATTTTTTTAGTATTTGTTGTTTTTATTTAGGGTTTGTAATATAATCATAACAAATTAGACGCTTGTATGTTTTACTTTTTTTACGATACAACGGAAAAAAGTTTCCAACCTTTCGGATACGGAACCCTGAAGGCCGCAATTTTATATATTTAATTATTACGAATTTTACATAAAACTTGTCTCCAGCAAACCCAAACGATTTCTTTTAACGTTTACGCCCCACCCCCGGATCCGCGCGACATTGAAACACGGCCCGTAATATGAAAATTGCGCGGGAGTGGGAGGATGTCACCTAATACAGTTCGTTAAATGCAATCTAGCTCCCACACGGGATCATGGCAGGGGTTTTATGATCCTGTCCTGTTATAGCATTGAGGGCCCGGAATCGTGATTTGTATGAAATAATGACACGATATTGAGTTCATGATGAAGTTATGTTAATCTGGCAGAAAAATCCTCAGCCGAGACTATTTACAAGTATACAGACTGTTTTGTATAAGACTTTGCTTCTTGCCAAATTTCATGATTCTAGGTCAATGGGAAGTACCCTATAGGTTTTGATTCCTCCGTGTTTTGTATAAAATTTGCAGCATAAACGGCCGTATCTTTTGATTGCGTTGACCTAGAAGTTTGATGTTTTCCCAGTACCAACGGATTGCACACCTGAGTATTTGACATTAATTTCAACCTGATACCTACCTTCACGCGATCCTAAGCAAAAGGGTCTCGACAGACAGACAGACAGACAGACGGACAACGAAGTGATCCTATAAGTGTTCCTTTACGAAACACTAAAAATAACTGTTTCTAACAACCTTTTTACTGTGACATATAAAGAATACAAAGTATACTTATTTCTAACTATATTTGTAGCTTAAAAACTAAGACTGCATCACACGAACAAACAAGGACGTCGCCGTCACGCGATGTGAATCACTCTTAATTAACCGTCTCAATTACAGGTCTGATGGTTCAATGGCTTGAAACATTATTCATCATTCGTGACGGTATTGTAAGGGAACAGAGTAGCTATTCTACTAGGTAAAATGTTTTAAAAAACAAAAAACCGCCTTCAAAAACTTATTTAAACTTAAAAGTTATTTTTTTGCGTTTTTGAAGGCGGTTTATTGTTTTTTAAAACATTTATTTTATTTTATACTTTTTAGTGATCATAATTCGCTGTTACGTAGTCCCACCTCTTAGTTGATAATAATAATAATAATAATAATAAAGCCATTTATTTCTACAAAAACATAAAATGAAGTAAATTACAATTCATACACATAAATAATAACAAAAGCGACTTAAAAGTATGTGTGCTATCCTACAAAACTTAATTATAAGTTGGTAAACGTACATAATTTATATCTAGCATTCCATTAATAAAATAATCCAATCAAATATATTTCATTAAAAACTTTCTTAATAAAACCACGAGTTATTTTACGTACCCAGTTAGGCTAAAATTATGCACAATTAAGATTAAATAAAATAAACGTAATAAAATTAAAACCATTTCATAAAATATAATAATAATTAATAATAATAATACTTAACACATCACTTTAAAGTATTGTTTATGTTTAGTTGATATGAAACTTTAAGTTATTTCAAGCGCGCCGCAAGCAACGCCGCGGGAAAGTCATAGTCATATTTCAACAAGTAAATATTCTTCGTTGTACTCGCTCAACTATCTTAATCGAGATATCTTATCACCACCCTTGAAATCGGTACCGTTGAGGAGTTCCGGTGGCCAAGGGTGGTCTTCATCATCGGTTCCACTTCACCAAATGATACTTTTTGAATGCAAATGCTGGACTTGTTACTAAAAATACTATAATCGCTATATTTTTGCCTACAATATTTGAGGAGTTCCCTCAATTCCTCACTGATTCCCCCATCAGATACAGATTTGGTGACAATGGGACCACCTCGGAGGTATACTCTATCAAACCAAAAAAGATTTTTTACAATCGGTCCGCAATTGACGGAGTAATCGGTGAACATACATAGAAAAAAAAAAAACATACAGTGGAACGTATAACCTCCTCCTTTTTTGAAGTCGGTTAAAAACCATCTTGCTTTTGCCATGTTATCGAATTGTCAACGTACAATAGCTCCTTCCCCCGTATAATAGACACGCCAAGGGACATTTTTAACCGACTTCAAAAAAGGAGGAGGTTATACGTTCCACTGTATGTTTTTTTTTTATGTATGTTCACCGATTACTCCGTCAATTGTCGACCGATTTCATTTTTTTTTTTTTGGTTTGATAGAGTATACTTCCGAGGTGGTCCCATTGTCACCAAATCTGTATCTGATGAGGGGATCAGTGAGGAATTTAGGGAACTCCTCAAATATTGTAGGCAAACATATAGCGATTTTAGTATTTTTAGTAACAAGTCCAGCATTTGCATTCAGAAAGTATCATTTGGTGTAGTGGAACTGATGATGAAGACCACAGATGGCCACCGGAACTCCTCAATGGTATCGATTTCAAGGGTGGCGATAAGATATCTCGATTAAGATAGTTGAGCGACTACCTACAACGAATAATATTTACTTGTTGAAATATGACTAGGACTTTCCCGCGGCGTTGCTTGCGGCGCGCTTGATATAAGTTAAAGTTTCATTTCAACTAAGAAGTGGGACTACGTAACAGCGTATTATGATCACTAAAAAGTATAAAATAAAATAAATGTTTTAAAAAACAAAAAACCGCCTTCAAAAACGCAAAAAATAACTTCTTTAAAATTGTAGGCACCTAATAGGTTAGTCCAACTGAAGTCGGCGACCACAACATTTTCAACAAAAAGCCGACATCAGTTGGACTAACCTATTAGGTGCCTACAATTTTAAAGAAGTTATTTTTTGCGTTTTTGAAGGCGGTTTTTTGTTTTTTAAAACATTTACTTATTGAATTTGTTGACGACCATCGCTTCATTCGCCGCAGAACCATGGAGTCACTCAAGTGTGATTTCCTCCTTCCACTCAGAAAACGAAGTCGCACTCCTAGTGCCTAGAATTAATCATCAAGCATTCAAGTCTATTTGGTCTGGATTCGGGGCCAGATACCGTTGTACTGAGAGACATTTTAGATAGATAAGAGACGGTTAAATTAACTGTTGAAATAATGCAAAAACCCAAGTCTACCATGGATCATAATTCTACCTGTCATCCGTTTTGAACTTGTTCTTCTATAATAATAATAATTCTTTATTTTAAGTAACAAGACTGATAGGTACATTAATTATTTACATTATTGAATCAAATAAAATTTATTTAAACTAAACTAAACTATGAAATCAAAAAATAATTGTAAAATAAAATCACGTCATGGACGTCAAAAACAATAATAACTCACGACAATCTAATATCTTTTATTTTACGAAATAATATAATAGACTCTTGAACCGTAGTGAGTTTCCTTTAGCTGTCCCAACCTTCCCAAGATTAACTCTTTCCTTTTTAAAACTTGTGTATGAAAAATCGTCAATAACGAACGATTTTACGGTCATCAACTGACTCTTGAGTGCGGCCGTTAAACAAGGCGCTTAAGGCCCAGCCACACCGTATGCGTGACGTGCACGTGCGCTTTCGCTTTCCACTGCGTTGTATTGTATAGTGACATGTCGTAATGAGAATTAATACTAGGTATACAACGCAGTGGAAAGCGAACGCGCACGTGCACGTGCACGTCACGCATCCGGTGTGGCTAAAATAGGTTGAATGTTAGTGTTTTTTGAAAACTGTCAAATTATCTGCGTCTATGCATGTGTATATAATTATTATGCCTGTGTCGTAGCACCCAAACGAATTGACTGATTCGTACCTACGCGTTTTCATCCCGATGGATGGAAAAATTATGTGTATACTCAGTACAAAATATGTTCTTGAGTCATGTTTGAGGTTATATTTTGTAATACGTTTGACAGCTGTCAAACAGGGCCTCTTAGAACGGCGCGACTATACATCTCTCAAAAGACAAGAATATCAAACCTGGAAGCAGTATTATTACAATTGTCTAAATCCTATTAACGCGAGTAGCATGTCGGCTCGCGTACGAGGAAGTAATTTGTAAACGCGTATGACTCAGCCGAATTGAACAATGGGAGCTTGGGATTTAATCTGCGCAAGAGTCTTTCCTTGTGCGCTAGGAGCTCGGTTTAATTTGTTTGCAGTTGTATTTTGTAGCAGTCTCTACAGCAATTTTGAAATGAATGAAACTTTAATTTACTGTATTTAAAAAAAATGCCCTACTAAGGTAATAAACAGTATCCCAAATTTAATAATCAAAGCAGTTTTAACCCTCTTCTGTTAGTAATAAAGTTGATATTGCTGCAGGAGTTTTATCTGAGGTACTGCGTATTGGATTAGCAGGGCAGAACTGTGATTGCATTGTTTGAGGTTCTGTGAGGTGATGGATGTGCGTCTGTCTTCAAATAATTATTTATAAATGTGTGGATTAAAAAACTGTAATTCTACTGGAAAGTGTGAACTCATATTTTGATATTATGTAAAGTTATGTATTTCACAGTGTCTTAGTACCTGTTACTGTTATACTTGTAATTTTTTGAATAAATAAATAAATAAATATAATAAATATCAGTGCCATGGGGACCATGCCGCGAGCGGACCTGCTAGAGGGGGTGTTCTTTTTATAGTGGTGATTATTATTTATATCTTTAATATTTGAGTAGCTTAGTTTAATTTTAATTTAAATACGTTTAGTTTTCATTTTTAATTGTATTAATATTGAATTATGTACTTAGTTGGATGTAAATAAAATAAATTGTTGTGTTCCTGAGTAAGACAATCGGTTTGATTACTAGCATGCACTTCATCTTAGTCCTCAGGGTTAGCATCGCATTTGCAGGAGTGTCTACTCGTAGAGGTAGTCTGGAGAAAGCTAAAGTCTATGGGTCTCGAGAATCTCAGATCCCACTAAATCAGTACCCTTACCATGAGTTACAATTACTGTACTCGCTAGCGAGTCGAATGCTCTGTCCCGCACAGTATTGTTATTGAGTGCGAGGGATGGCGAGGGTCAGAGCATTCGGCTCGCTTAGTTACTCATGGTAAGGGTAGGTGGCCGTGTGCTCATTTGCCTAGCAAAGATGCATACGCTGCTAGAGTCTGTCTAATGAAAGCTGAACCTGGGAAAAAGCGGCAAATTCAAAAAATCTTGATATGGTATTACCGATCAATGAAGGAATAAACGATATTGATACTTTTATTATTTTATTTATTTTGGTGGGCACAAAGGAAGAGGAAACGCGTACTATATTTTCATATATATTATTACGAGCGCTATATTTTGATGAAAAGCACTTTAGGTAAAATACGATGACAGTGACTGGAGCACATTTGGTTTTTCGAAATATATTTGACATGAAAATATAGTGATCTGCACGTGTAGCACAAGTTGTATTTTCTCGCTTGTCGCTCTGTGCGTCTCTATCGTAACAGACTAGATAGTAAGGGAGATCCGAGCGACAAACAAGTCACGAGCAACTTGTGCTAGTCGTGCTGTTGATAGATTTCATTGATACGAGAGGTTTTCGTCTGTGTCGCACACAGCATAATAAAACAATGATGATGAGGAATATTATATTCAACCTTTTTAATAAAGTAATTAGAGGTAACATTATTCTCATCACCCTTACACCTCTATCTAACGACAATTATATCTTGGAGAAGAAGCGCCGCAAGAAACTCCAGCAGATCATTTTTTCCAATCATAAAATACAATTATTCTTAAAAGTAACATTACAAGGTAGTAAAGTAATTAATAATTATTTCTAACAACACAAACTTAGTCGTTACAAATGTACGCTCAATAACATTGAGTAAATTAAAAATAGTGACTAGGAGAACAACATGACGAGGTCTCTACGTCAGGAACGATAACTAAAATAACTAACTGGAAAACAGGTTCTTGCAAGCGTGAACAGACAGGACCCCACTGACAACACCCGTTCACGAGTATGACGCTGATCTCAGCCATCGCCTCCTCAACCATGTGTTTGAAAAGAATAATTAATGAGGGCTAATAAAACAACGGAATCTTTAGCACTCCTGGTATGAAGCGACCTCATCCAGCCTCATTTCCCTCATTACTTATTCTTTTTAAAGATGAAACACTGATATCTGTAAGAAGAAAGAAAGTGTTAAATAAACAGAACACCATTTAGAAATACATTGTGTGGTTGCGCAGTACAGCCCCATTGTACAGTCCGACAGCCCTAAAAACATTTGGGTTTAGGTGAAATGAAATTGCATCGGTGAGGTTCTAATCGCAACGGTTTAAGAACAAGGAAGACTCATATAACCCGAACATCTTTTATATCTGGCCGATCAAAAATGACATTAAATAAATAGATAAGGTACTAAAGTGTACACATATTTATGAAATCGACTGTACAGTGTACATTTGGTTCATAAACAACAAAATGCTGTTTGCTCCGCACACAGAAAATACATATCAAATAATATGTTTATGATATCTTTTAACTAAACACCTCCTTATTGTTTTATTGAAACTATGAGTGTCAGTTACATTAATCATCTGTCTATTAAATTAATTTAATAAAATTGTGAATGCTAAGAGATTCAACATGATATAGGGACAGACAATAGGTACCTACACCTATTATATAGGGAAAGACAATGATAATTTTAGTAATTACCGGTCATTGAAGATACTTCTTCCAAATATTTCGTCTGAGTCTGGCAGGCTAACTCAGTTTCCTCAACCTCTTTCAGCTGCTTTACGTTTTCCAGCACACTTTTGTCAACGTGCACGTCCAGGTTTTCTGAAACGAATTTAATTTCGTTTAATTTCTTAATCTCATCGTATAATAGACAGAAAAAGGTAAATTAAACTTAGGATTGCACATAGAGAAATAAGAAGTATCAAAATGAACATGCCGTACTAAAGCCGTACTAACCTATAAATTTGGTCACCGTAACTAAACAATTAATTTTTTGCATCAATAATGCTTTTCTTTCTTCTTGTTTTTCTTTGTACTTCTGTATAATAGTATACAGAATCTCCCGGACACCGCCTCTTATCGTCGACGGCATGATTACTCCGTATTTTTATCAATTTAGATCTCGAATTGACAAGTTTCTAAAAACAACAAAGTCCAAACGTCATATTAAATAGTGTTGCCAGACTCGTCAGCCAAGAAAAATCCAGGTTCAGCTTTCATTAGACAGACTCTAACGTTTCTGTTTTCCATCGAAATGTGTGGAGTGGAGGTGACTTACATTTTGTCGATTTTCAAAAATCGCTAACTTAGCGTTATGAATCTTGACTAGGCCCTCTGGTCCTTGTGTATGCTAATACCAACGTCAAAGTGCTCCTTATCGCCTTAATATTGCTTCATGTTTAAACATGACCATAATAAACTGAAGTAAAGCTCAGTGCAGTTAAACTTTCTACACAACTGGAGGTTAAATTAACAAATAACAAAATTAATGAAGGTGACATGTTGTTGAACTTGTGATTTGTGATAGCGGCTTGACCTTAGATGACCCCGAAAAACACACCACGTCACCGTGTTACTGTATTTTCCGTTTTTATCTGTAAGCGGCAAGTATATCAAGCGACCTTTCGTTGGGCCGAAATATGTTTGCCAAAATGTGTCGTTGCCCAACCGTGTCATTTACCAATCTAATTTATTTCCTGTAGGTAACTGTAAATATTTCAGGATTTATTTCAATACCATCGTGTAGAACCCTATAGGTTAGGTTAGTTTTTTAACAGACTTAAAAAAAGGAGGAGGTTCTCAATTCGTCGGGTTTTTTTTTTTTTTTTTTTTTTTATTTATGTTCCCCGATTACTCGAAGACCACTGGACCGATTTGAAAAATTTTTTCGTTGTTCGAATGGGTATACTTTCTAGTTGGTCCCATTGTCACCACGTCAGGATCTGATGATGGGATCATGGAGAAATCAAGAGAACTCTTCAAATATTATAGGCACACCTATAGCGATTTTGGTATTTTTCACTGTAACTCATGCATTTGCTTTTGAAAAGTACTATATGGTGAAGTGGAACTGATGATAAAGACCACAGATGGCCACCGGAACTCCTTAACGGTACCTACCTATTTCAAGGGTGGCGATAAGATATTTCGATAAAGGAAGTTGAGCGACTATGACGACGCACATTTAGGTTTAAATATGACTATGACATTCCCGCGGCGTTGTCTGCGGCGAGCTTGAAATGTTCTATAGTTTCTTATTAATATTTAGAAGTGGAGCTACGTAACAGCATAAATAGGATCACTAAAAAGTATAAAATAAAATAAATGTTTAAAAAAACAAAAAAACCGCCTTCAAAAAGCAAAAAATAACTTCTTTAAAATGGTAGGTAAATAGGTCAGTCCAACTGAAGTCGGCGTCCAACAATATTTTAACCAAAAGCAGACTTCAGTTGGACTGACCTATTTACCTACCATTTTAAAGAAGTTATTTTTTGCTTTTTGAAGGCGGTTTTTTGTTTTTTTAAACATTTATTTTATATAAAATCCTGAAATATTTACGGTTAATCCTGCCAATTCCCAGGCTGCAAGAGAGAGCTATATATGGCTGCTGTGCTTCCCTGCTAAGACACCCGGCGTATCTCATACAAAACTCCTGTAGCAAGTGCAACTTTATTAATAACACATGAGGATTGAATTTGCTTTGGCTATTGAATTTGAGATACGCCTATTGGTTTATGAGGGCATCTTAGGTGGTTTTAAGATCTCATAATACTTTATACTACTTTAGAACGGTGTTCGGGCTGTATTTTTTTTAAATATAAAAACCCCTGATATATTTGCGACCCCTTCCTTCAGAGCTGAATTATCTGTTAACGGCCTAACAGATTTTCATGAAACGTATACTCCATTTACTTTAACGACCTAGTACTGGAAAAGTGCAGTTGCACGTGATTGGCTAATGAGAATCCGCTAAAGCCGCACGCACAATGCAGCGGTAATCAGTCGGTTCTTACATCTGTACGGTGCGGACGCTTTTGTTTTCCCTTCTTGCGACTTATTGTTTATCGTTTACCAGTGGCTTGGCTATCTAAACGGACTGATGTCTCCTTAATCTTTCATTTTCAAATACCATTATGAACGAGTCCTAAGAAGATTATCGCTTGTTGCCGTCCACGTGGCTACCAGCCACTCTTTTGTCTTTGTAATTTGTATGACACTGTGCGAGTGAGAGAAGGCTATGCTAGGTCGTTAACGTAAATGGAGTATAGTTAAGAACTATCCCGATTAAACTAGCTTTATTTTAAAATGACCGTATCCAAATCAGTCTATTCGTTTGGGAGATACGATGCCTTTGGCATTCAGATAGACAGACAAAAAAATACAAAGATACACACGTTAAACGTATAATACCTCTCTTGACACGATTTTCTGACGGTTCTCTATTGGATGGCATAAAATTATTTGTAATAATTGCTTTTAGCCGAAATAGCGATGTGCATAATCATCTATACGCATATATTTTTACGCATAAAATTAAAGAGCATAAATACAGAAAGCATAATTGTCATGAAGACTAACGTCAAATAGCATAAATACAAAAAGTCATAATAATAAATTGGCATCATTACAAAATGCATAACAGTATTGTCGTAAAAAATAGTCATGTACAAATGGCACATAGCAATACAATTGCTATAGCGAAAGTCATAGACGGACAACGAGAAAAGGTTAGTTTTAGTTTTGTGTTTATATATTTATATATATTTAGGAACTAAGGTGAGGTCGATGGAGGTCCGTTTCGCGGACCTCCTATTCTGCGTTGCTTAGGCGCTTCGCGTCTGGATATCATACTAACCTAACCCAACCTAATGTACCTAAGGCGGACTTGCGCGGACCAGAGTTAACCCTTAACCCAGAGTTAAGCGTCTACTTTTGTACGTGGTTTGCCGCCTAACCTCGGGTTAAGACGCTAACTCCGGTCCGCGCAAGTGGGCCTAAGGGCCACTTGCACCAAAAATTTAACCCTGGGTTAAAACACTAACTCGAGTTTAAATGACAGTTTTCGTATGAATCTGACGTTTACTAACTCGAGTTAGTGTCTTAACCCAGTGTAAAATTTTTGGTGCAAGTGGCCCTAACGTGACCTAATTTAATCTTACCTAATATGTAACAACGAAACTGAGTTTTATTCATTCAGAAAACTGAAATTATGGTTAATGACAGATATAACAAATAATTATTAGCCCAAACAATAATATGCATAATGTGTATTAGTCTAATACAAATTAGTCCAACTGAAATTATTCTAATAGCGTAATATGCCAAAAAAGTATTAGGCCAAAGTATTATTATGCGACAGTACTATTATGCCAATACAAATTATGCCAAATTAATTATGCGAAACAATAATAGTCTAAAACAAATTATGCGATCCAAGGGGATCCCTTTTCTGACTCAGAATTAAGATTGAGATCGACCAAAGTTACTCCATAAACCGAACCATATTTATGGCAAGAAACAAGCCCACCCATCACGATAGCTTAACTGTATTGATTATCTAAAAGGGTTTGGGTAAAAGTGTCATTTGTAAAATTCATACAATTTTCAAGATGAGCGGCCATTCGTATAAGTGGTAAATTATGATAGAATTATTAAAAATAAACATATTTTGTTATGTAATGTAATACTCTTAAGTGCATCGGAGCCGAGATATTTGAATATTTATACTTGGGCGTACTTTTGTACTAAAACCTGAATAATTAAATCTTTAAAATCTCCGCTCCGATATTAATTAACGCCATAAAAATTATATAATTATGTGTATTTAGAGGTCCTCTAAATAACTATGTAAAAGTCATCCATTGCCGCTGAAACAAAAAAACAATATTCTTCAAACAAATTTACCCAATGCCCTTCAATCAGTCGTTTGGAAAATTTAATGGGGATACGTAGGGATATAACTTTGAGAAACCCTGGTCGATATAATGCTAGCTAGAGAGTTGTGCCAAAAGCAAATACGAGTACATAATTAATAATTATTTAATGACTTCAAAGCTAAATATACAAGAAAACAACAAACGCGCCTATAAGTGGATTAACTCAATTAAAAAAAGGGGTCGATGCATCTGCCGCACTAATTACCCATGGACTAAAATAAACGTTGCCGACACAAAATGTCAACAGAAATAAACATCGCGTCGGATACACTAGAGAGCAATGAAAACGGGTCTCGGAGTGTGTAAACGTGTATGTGCTGTGACCCGTTTTTAGGGTTTCGTACCCAAAGGGTACCATATTACCAAGCCTCTGTTGTCTGGTCTGTCTGTCAGCGGGCTGTATTTCATGAACGGTACTATTATGGTCTACTTATGTAGACGATTGAAAATTTCACAGGTGTAGATTTCCAATGCTGATATATAAAAAAAAAACAAAATTTTTTTCGTTGTTTTTAGCTTGACTATAACAATTGCTGTATCTCTTGATCCGTAATAGGTATACATATACTTGAATTTTTACAGAGTGCATATTACTATGGCCACTATAAAAAAAACGAAATAAAGTTGAAAATTAAAGGGGCAAATACCCCATACGAAAAACGTGGGTTTGCTCGATTTTAATTATAATTAAGGTGTTACAGAACCATTTGTGCCGGGTCCTACTCGCACTTGCCAAGTTTTTATTTTAGTACTCGTGTGTATAAGAACTAAAAAGTATGATTCAGTTTAAGATGACCCGCGCTGGTGTTTACCCGAGGACCGAAAACTCTCATTTTTCTCCTACGCCGCCCGCAAATCTTCTTAATATCAGTCTGGAACTCTGGACGCATTTTCGCACCGAGTCCTACTTCTGATGCATCAGTAAACAACGCGATCCTTACCGCGCAACCAGGCTGACGTCATCTCCCACCTTGTGCTCTTCTTAGAGCCCGCGTCATTGCTTGCGTATAAGGCAAGTACCTTGGCAAGTTGGCGAATGGCAAGTGGCATTTAAAGTGAGGTAACCGGGCCGAAATTGGTGAATATAACCCTAAATTATTGAAATATAGGATATATCTATATCTGAATCATCAACATTGGCATAAACACTTTTTGTTGGTTTATCTGGGCACTAACGATTGTCCTGCCAAATATTTTAGTAGTAACAATAAATTTATCAGCAATTGTTCTACTGCAAAAGGCTTCTAAATCCATATGTCTATATAGCTAATAATGCCCAAATGTAAGTCTGTAATCTCATACTTTTTTGTATTTTACGTTTTATTTCCTTAATAATTAATCAGAACAAAAAACCATTTGATCTTATGTTAAACATACGAAGATCCAACCTTCACACTTCCCCATGAGTCCATAATTCTAAGAACTTCCTATAAATATTAAGTCTTCTCAGTATCGCATGATGTCATGCATTGAGAACGATAGTGCTATACATTTTTTATGCATATGGCAACTATGCTCCCCTTACTTATGCGAAAGAGACGGATGTATTATGTCAGCAGAAATGGCTAGTGTAAGGGAGCAGGTTATATAAGATAAGACTGAACAATGCAATGTGTGCTAAATGCAGCTGTTGATTTATCCATATTGAGTACGCATGCGCCGGTACTGGTATTCATTTTTAATTGATCATTGGCTATAAAAAGTTTATTGCTAATATGGGTGACGTAAAATGACTTTGTCCATTTTGCACATGGCTTCGTTCGCTTACGCACGTGCGGTGGAGCGAACGATGACGATGTGTAAGGACTACGGGGCATTCCATGCCTATAACTTTAGTAAGGTAATGATCAAGTTGCCTATGTTCTACAAGGTTATGGAAAGACTCCCTTAAAAAAAAACACTTAATTAGACTAGCTTCTTTTAAAAAAAGCGTCCAAATGGTCCTTCCGTTTGGATTTATGATGCTACGGACGGACATACAGATGTACAGACACATTAATTTATCAGTGTTAAAAAGTTATAGCAGTACTTAACAATTAACAGCATCAAGGACAAGTTGTAATTTTATCCTACGACTACAAGCACATCGCCAAAGACAATAGTAGCGACACGATAATATATTCATAGCGTTTTTAACCTTGATCGCGCTATGTTATCCCTAGGGCCAGCTGACTCATTACATACTTCTTATGGCGAGACTATTGCAAACAATGTAAGGCTACCTCGCTTCGTGTGCCGTAAATAATAACAGTCCTTTGTGACCTTTTTATAGTTTTATTTCCAAAAGCTAGTTGGTCACGATATCACGTGCTTTTTAAACCATACCACAGAGCAAATAAATAAGTACATGCTTATTTAAAAAAAAACATTAGTCTTTTCAACCAGCTTGAATTATTTCAAAACAAGAACGAATGTTTCGGCGTAGTGGCCAGCCACAGGTTTCTGGTTACAAACCTCTTTGTTACAATCCGAGTGCGTAAGCAGCCAGTAACATATTACGAGATTGTCAACAAATACCGAATACCAACCGTTGAAAGGAGCTTTGTTCCAATTTTAAAACAAGACTTCTTTGTCGGGTGCGACGGTGTTTGTAGTTCATCTTCTATTCGGCTATAAAGTGCGATAAGTTTTGAACTGATAAGAAGAATAAAGAGTCTTTTATAAAGTAGAACTTCCTCATCTAAATTGGGTTTTTAATTTTGACACCAGCGACAACAAGCTTATAATATATGATTTATTAGGCATAATTATCCTCGTTTTGAGTTAGATCTGAGGCTGATTGTGTCAATTAGGTACTTACATTGTTGGAGACAACCACTGCTTTATGCTTTAATAATATGCTTACGTAGTAGAATCGTTTGAAATTGGCAACATGATCCTATTTTTAATAGCCAACATCTTAATGTGGTAGTTGCCTTTTGAGAATATTGTAATGTCACCTGTAACCACGTGAAGCCAAGAGCAATAGGTTGCCCAAAAAGGAGTTTGGCGTGGCCCGTGGTGGATAAAAGGGACTCTAATATTTTGAAGTGGCAACATAGCTAATTGGTTAATGTCGCCAATATACTTAGTACACAATAATCTTGCAATACGACGATTGCACTTTCGACAAATCAATGCTAATCCTGTCTTTTTCTCCCCCAGAGCACTGGCATATTCTGCACGTTTTTCCTGGCGCACGCAATCCGGATGCGCCGGCGCGCCTCCATCAGGAACTCGTCTCTCAGAGAGGCCGCGGCTCCGGACGACACCCTCCTCTCTCCGAGCGCTCCTGCTCCCACGTTGCCAAAGTATTAGAATAAAGAGCACTTACCAGCGGCTTGGTTCGTGTTATAATTCGCTTGTATAACGCTTAGCTCGATAGCATTGATCCGTGTTCCTAGGCATTAAGCAACGGTATATACATACGACTGCGGAGCTGTGGCATGATGATGAATAAATGAGAGTTCATCATCATCATCATCATGTCAGCCGAAAGACGTCCACTGCTGGACATAGGCCTCCCCCAAGGTTCTCCACTCAGAGTTGCGAGCGAATTATAAGCATCATACCACTGATTGCTAAAGGATCCACCAGTGACACTCAAGTTTACCATAGGTCTAATGTGCATTGTTTTTAATAGTGACTTTATGTATGAACTTGACATTAATGGTCGGGAGAAGTAAAACTCGTTTCAAACATATATCCAGCAATAGATACAGACGCGTCTAACGAGTCGCTGGGTGGTGTGCTAGTCCCGTGTTTTTAAGCCCAAGAATTAAACCCAAGCGTACACAGAGACCTTGTTAAACTACCTATCCAATACGTAAGTGATTGATAACAAGATCTTTATATGTATTGTTTAAAAAGAAACACACCTTGGGCTTCCATGTTGACAAAACTGCTTTTTTTAGAGTGTCTCGTAGCTCTTAAGGTTGTCTTTTTCGCGTACCTTCAGCGATGGCCACTCATAGTTTTAGAAATACGATCTTCAAACATTTAACTAAAAATACATATTTAGAAAATGTATTAATTATTTCTTGAGTGTGTGCATTTATCTTCTAATCTGTCGGGATTTTTGAGGCTTATAGCCTAATTTACACTTACTAGTATAGTAAATAGTATTCTATATTAGTTGAATTAATTAGTATACTCAAATATTAAGCTTTCAATGATGATTTGATGATCGTAGCGTTTTAATGACAATTATTAACAATCCAGATTATTATATCCCACCCAATCATTTTATTATTATGGTAGTAAAAGTATAAATTGTATAGATGTTTTTGATATTTGTTACTCAGTCGTTGTCGCCGAAAGAAATCAGGTTACGTTCGGCACACAACAGTAAAGTTACCATGTCTATTGTTCACAACTTTATCCTGATATAAACATTTGAAAGTTCTCGAGGCAGCTACGCCACGGTGAGAAGCTAGTTTATTCATAATATTTTATGAACATAAAGGGGCATTTATAAATAAACCGAGGTATTAAAATGCGTCATCACCTTGTGCATCTGGATCATAAACAAAAACATGCATCACTCTCATAGCTGTTTTTCATACAGAGTTATCGTTTAAATGGGTACATATCTGAATATCGAAAGTTAATATATCGAAAGTTAAAATATCGAAAGTTACAATATCGAACGGCCAAAACATCTACAGTCATAATATCTACCTACGTCTGAAATGCCTACAATTAAAACGCCACCAGTTCAAAATATCGAATGATACAAACACCAATAGTTATTTGAACTTTGTGCTAAAATATCGAAATATGATACATCTAAAGTTAAAATATCGAAGGTTACAAAATCTAACGCTCGACTTATCTACAATCGTTATATCTACGTTTGAAATACCAGACGATTAAAATATCGAAAGTTCAGATTCAGAGCCGACCAGTCTGTTTAATGCAAAACCGTCTCTGGTAGGTTAGGTTGTTAGGTTTTTTTTTATTGCTCACAAAATAATGAGTATTATGTATCCTCGCTACACTCGTCGTCGTACCTAACTTTTATAATTCAGCTACAATAACCGTTCGATATTTCAACTTTCGACATTTTGGACTTCGGTATTTTAACTTTAGATGAATCGACATTCGGTATTTGATTACTTACCCAACAAATACGTTCGATATTTCAACCATCGGCATAGTAACCGCTCGATATTTTAACTTTCGATGTTTCGAACCTCGATGTTTCAATGTTAGAGATATTAACTTTCGATATTCAGATATGTACCCCGTTTATTTAAACATTTGCCTAAGGCATTTGCCTTTTGTTCAATCCAACTCCACATTTATAATCCTTGAGTTGTCTCAATGCGAAAATACGTAAGTTATGCGACCATTCTTTGCAGGTATTTGTTTAATAACCGCTCGAGTGTGTCGTTTTATGGTTGAATCCGTGGAAAATGCAAGGGCGTTCGTTGGGTCCCAGTTTATTCCACCTGAAATTTGTACGTGAATGAAAGGGTTCTTTGGGTAAGCCTATGTTCAAGTTCAATAGTGGACTTTTAAGGCTAACAATGATAAACAATGGGTTAATGCTAGGGAATAGGTGTAGCTGTAGTTTCTCCTAAACTGTTTGATTTAAAGTAGAGAAGTCCAAGTATAATCAACAATCAGTTTCCTCTTATAAATTCTCGTAGATCTCCCTAGGATACATAGCTTTCAAATCAAACTACTCGAACGGTAGTGAGTGTCAACTCGTTTTCGAAGCGTTAAATGTAATTTTCCTAAGTGCAAAGCGGGATATGGGGAGTCGGGGGACACCGAGGCGGGGTATAATTATTCCCGCTGGGTTGGAAAAAGGCTTGATTGTGGCTTAGTGTTCCACTGTGGCCTCTATAACTTTAACGGATTTAAATATACCATTTCATAATCTGCCTGAAAAAACCTGTAGACATACTCTAAAAAATTCAGAAAATGCGGTTTTTTTTCATTAAATCGTAGGCGTAGCAATTAAGAATCAGAGGGCCCTGCCAAGATGCGTTACGCTAACTAGCGTTTCTATTCGATTCGTTTTTAAACCAATCGCGTTACTTGTTACTGGTAGATGACGTGACACGAAAAGTCACGTGATCTACCAGTGACGCGATTGGTTTAAAAACGAAACGAACAGAAACGATAGTTAGCGCAATGCATTTTGCTAGGGCCCTCAGTAGTGGCCACAGACAAGATGCATTGCGAGAACAAGATCGTTATCGAAAATGTATAGGATTCACGTAAGCTAAGCGGTCGCGTCAAGCGCTTGGTGTCAATTCCATACACTTTGAGAGTTTTCGAAAATCGTTTACGATACCGTTAAGCATCTTAGGGTTTAGATAAGAAACGTTACTTTACGATCGATTGAAAAACAAATACATGCAATTTATGTGTCCGCCGGTTACTGAGATTAGCGAAACGGTGACGTACCTACTTACAACGATTTTAATGTAAATTTTAAAGTGTCTGAAGCGTTAAACAACTGATGACTGCTGACTGATTAGTTTCTTTAGATGTTTTTTGGTCTTCAATCATTTTGAATCTACATCAAATGACAGGCATTACATGTCATATTTATTGTCAGTAATTTGCGTGTTCCCAATAAAGATGAAAGACAAAACTATTGTCATGAGGTAGACATACATTGTCGCCGCGTTACATTCAATAGTAACAATATATGTATTACCTCATCTACTGATTTTTGTGTAGGTATTTTTAAATTTATTCGGTTTACCTCATGGAAAAAAATGTATACTTATATTGGTCACAAAATTGTCACAATACGATTACCTAATTTTAAATATTTTAATACTGTGTTATTTATTAAGAATTTAAGGTTAAAATTATATTTATTTAGAAAAAAATACATTGGTTTTCTGATGGAACTCTTTTCTAATCCCAAGATAAACAAGATTTATTTTATAATTTAAAAAAAAATGTTTTATTTTTATTTTTTATTATTATTATTATAAAATCTTGATAAAAAAACAAAATTTATATACAAATAAAAATATTTTATTTTAGTTACTGTTGGTTGTGTGATTGTTATTACTTTTTAATTATTAATTTAAACATTTAATTTTGTAACTTTAAGATATTTTAAGTGACTTTTGTACGAATAAATATTATTTTATTGCCAATAAACCATAAATGACAATTTCAAGGACTTTATTTATTTTCCTGTTGATATTTTCCTTAAGGGTGTTTAGGAGGTACAGTCAACAACATAAATAAGTGATCATTTATGTACCTTGTCGCTTTCAATCGTTCACAATTTTATTTATTTTAATCGAGAAGTAATGACATTAAATTTCAATATAAAATCATCCAAAGATATCAAAACGACTCACACACTCACACTATCACACTGACGGCGACTCAGAGGGTCCTGCTGCCAAGATACATTGCGCTAACTAGCGTTTCTATTCGTTTCGTTTTCAAACCATTCGCGTCACTAGTAGATCACGTGTCTTTTCGTATCACGTCATCTACCAGTGACGCGATTGGTTTAAAAACGAATCGAATAGAAACGCTAGTTAGCGTAATGCATCTTGGCAGGGCCCTCAGACTGTTTGCTTTTCCCGTCGGAATTCGAACACGACACGCGCTTAACGATCCTACACCGAGAGCTTCTCTCAAATGGTCTTCTAGACAAGGTCCAGGATACTGATATTTTTGCGGGTAAGTGGCATTTATATCTACGCAAAATAGATTTATTTTTAAGTTTAACATTGTGAGTGCTTTGGTATTTACTGTAAATTTACTGTGTTCTTCTTCACTATCACTACATAGTATAAAACAATGTACGCCTAGATCTTTAAAACTACGCAACGGATTTTGATGCGGTTTTTTTTTAATAGATAGAGTGATTCAAGAGGAAGGTTTTTATGTATGACAAGTTTTGGGTTATGTACGGGTACTATAGAAAACGGGCATAAACTGAAGCGAAGCGAGGGCGGGTCACTACTTACATAGTATAAAATGAAGTCGCTTCCCTGTCCGTTCGCTTAGATCTTTTAAACTACTCAACGGATTTTAATGCAGTTGTCAGCAATAGATAGAGTGGTTCAAGAGGAAGGTTAGTATGTATAAAAAATCTTAATTATTGACGGGTTTTACAGAACACTCACATAAACCGAAGCGAAGGGCGGGTCGCTAGTTATAAATAAATCTCACCTCAAGTTTACCTGACTCACGAGGGGCCTAAACCAAGAGTGTAGTATGTTTCTATCTGTGGCATCGTAGCTCCCAAACGAATGAACCAAATTGTGAACACATTTTTTTTTTTTGACATCTAGATAATTCGTGAGCCTATTGGGTCGTTTAATACATATCAAGCTCTGAAGGGCCGCCACGGGTATTTCATCTCTCAAATAGTTAAAACCTATGACCGTTTGCTACAGTATCGAATGGAACTCCCCAGGCGCCCCGAGGTCAAAGTTGCGGATATGACCCGACACTTGGAGATAAGATAAGCCTAAGTAAGTCTAAACAGTGAGATATAATCATATGTGCTAAATTTTGTCCCCTTAAGTAGTTAGTTTTATCAACTTAGTTTTTTACCCATAAAATAAAATGAATAAATATCAAGAGACAATGTCACACCAATTGACCTAGTAGCTGAGTAATTCTATGTATTCAATGTATGGGAATATCAAACAAAATAATAAAGTTTTAAAACTTGTGTGAAATGATACATTTGGGTGTGGTGTTTAAAGTTTTCTGGTCTCCCCCCCCCCCTCCACTGGCCGCTTCACCCCCCCTGCCGTGAAATGTCTCCCCGTTAACGGTTTTTTAACATTCTTGGGACAACTATAATAGATACGAAAAAAGTGTCAGCACAAAAATGTTCCTTATTAAATTCTAAACAGAAAATGTTATATGTATTTTTTTTGTAGGATCGTCGGTTTTCAAGCTATAGCTTCAGGTACCGGCCACTAATATATCGCCTTCGTACTTACATCTTATACCTACGATTCCATACAAATATGACGTACGAAAATTGACTGAGATGGGTCTTGTGTGCCACTTCGACCATTGCTGATCTTTTGTGACAGCCCTTTGTTTAGAGTTCACCGCAAAGGCCCGTTGCGTCTAAGAATTTCCAGATGCTTTGGGCCGTGAGGAGTTGTCTCTTGTGGGTCCATGATATGTCGCTCTAGGTAGATACGTAGAAGATGGTAGGTGGTCGAGGGCCAAGATTAGGTCATAGATCGGTAGGCAGACCATCAGCTCGTTGGTCTGATGACATTTGGAAGACAGTTGGAAAAAGATGGATTGACCATCTTATTATTGAATGCAGGATTTCCCGGGGTTGACCGTATTACTCTAAATGCTTAATACATTTAACTTTACTTATAAATCTTGCTATATTGCATATTATTTATTTATTTATCTTGAAATATCAATCAGTCATAAAACAATATAATATACATCAAATTGAATCAAAGGGAGCCTGAAATTTGATCTTTTTTAGTTGATTTAAATAGAATTATAATGTCGTATAGAATGTATTCAACAAAAACAGATGTAGCCGACACTTTAGCCGTGTGTACTTACTACCTGCAGTTTGCGAACCCGATTTATAAGTAAAGTTAAATGTATTAAGCCTTTAGAGTAATACAGTCAATCCCGGGAAATCCCGCATTCAATAATAAGAAATAATTTTTTTGGTGGTTGTAACCACTCTTAAAGATAAAAAGATAAAAGATAAAAGAAATTTATTCAGTAAGTAGGCCGCACGGGCACTTTTACACGTCAAGAATCTACCAGCGCTTCCCAAGAGAAGACCACTGCCGAGAAGAAACGCCGCAAGAAACTCAGCAGTCAGTCATTTTTTAAACATATTTCTTATTACAATGGTACTACTTAGTCTAGCATTATATAAAGCTATAAATATTAAATTAAATATAGTATTAAATAACATGCGTAGTTCAGCAGGAAAACATGCCAATTAAGAATCTTACGGGAGAGATAGAGAAAAAAAAAAAACACATACTTATGTGTATATAAGATGGTGCGAGACGACCACATAAAAGTTTCGATATGTTTTCCTACATCAACGGTGTCCCCTAGACAAGATAAAGATTTTGCATTTGAATAAATTATTATTGACTAAGTTTCGGATTTAGGCCATGCATTTTTGTCTGTTAGATAGTCCTCGATCCTATAATACGCTTTAGACATTAACGACCTTTTCAAGTAACTTTTAAGTGCTGGAAAGGGTAACTTTAAAACTTCGTCAGGTAATTTATTATAGAAATGAATGCATTGACCAACAAATGATTTATATACTTTACGGACGCGGAATTTTCGGATAGCGATTTTATTTTTATTTCTGGTATTTAAATTATGTATATCAGAATTTTTGGTGAAAGAATCTAAATTTCTAATAACGTAAATAATATTCTCATAAATAAATTGAGACGCTACAGTCAAGATATTAATTTCTTTAAAAAGTTCTCTTAAAGAGTCACGGGAGTTTAAGTTGTAAATAGAACGAATGGCCCTTTTTTGTAACACAAATATAGTTTGTATGTCAGCTGCCTTACCCCAAACCAGAATACCGTACGACATGACACTATGGAAATAACTATAATAGACTAAGCGAGCTGTCTCAACATTGGTTAGTTGTCTAATTTTCCTAACGGCGTAAGCTGCCGAACTTAGTTTACCTGCCAGTACAGCTATATGGGGACTCCATTGCAAATATTTATCTAATGTTATGCCTAAGAAAATTGCCTTATCTACCATTTGCAAACACTCGTCATTTAGAAAAATACTAGAATGTACCGGTTTAACATTAGGCAAAGCGAACCTAACACATTTCGTTTTCTTAGCATTTAGTAGCAAATTGTTGCTAGTAAACCAATTAAGTACTTTAACTAGTGTGGTGTTAATCCTACTGTAGTCTACGGATTTTCTATCTACCTTGAAAATTAGTGAAGTATCATCAGCAAAAAGTACAATATCACAAAGTTTATCTACTGTTGGTGGCAAGTCATTTATGTAAACCAAAAATAAAAAAGGACCTAAAATAGAGCCTTGAGGCACACCTATTTTCAATGTAGGTCCAACAGATTGCGTTTTGTTTACAACAACTGTTTGAGTTCTATCACTTAGATAAGAAGACATAAGGCTTAAAGCTTTGTTGGACAATCCATAATGTTCTAATTTTAAAATAAGGGTCGTATGATCCACGCAATCAAAAGCTTTAGAAAGATCACAAAATATTCCTACTGCATCGCAAGATTTCTCCCAACTGTTATATATATGTTTAATGAGTACAGATGCCGCATCAATTGTTGATCGACCTCTGGTAAAGCCAAACTGGTTATTGTTAAGTAGTTTATTTCTGTTAAAGTGACCTACTCGTAACATATCCTTTAGCATTACTTTCTCAAAGACTTTACTTAAAACTGGTAGTATGGAAATGGGACGGAAGTTCGTTATATCACTCATCTCGCCCGATTTAAAAAGAGGTATTACTTTACTATATTTCATGAGATCTGGAAAGACCCCCTCTGATATGCAATTATTGTAGATTAATGCTAGATGGGGTGCAATTACATCTATGATATGAAAGAGTACCTTAACTGATGTGCCCCACAAATCTTCAGTCTTTTTTAAACTAAGTGATTTAAATATCTTGACTATTGAATCTGAATTTACAGGGCTGAAATCAAAGTTTATATTACATTTACTGACATTAGTGCTAAGTAATGATTGAGCTTCAACCGCGGATGATTTAAGACATTTCGTAGTATTAATGGCTATGTTAGAAAAATAATCTTCGAATGCTAAGGCAACGTCTTTATTTGACGTGATTTGTTGGTCACCTGTGTTCAGAGTGACTTGATTATCACGAGTTTTTGATTTTCCCGTTTCTCTATTTATAATATTCCATACAGTTTTTACCTTGTTGTCAGATGATTTAAGTTTGAGACTAAGAAAATTTGCCTTGGCAGTTAAACAAACTTGTTTAAAGGTCCTTGAATAATTCCTATCATAATTTAGAAAGTCAGCATTCTTATTTTCCTCCCTCTCTCTATATAGGTCATAAAGCCTATTTCTACTTTTATGAATGCCTGTAGTAGCCCATTCACTAAATTTTGTTTTCGACCTAGAAATAGTTTTCATTTTAAAATTGTTGTTAAATTGATGTAGAATTACGCCGAAGAAGTCTTTATAAATACTATTACACTCATTCTGTAAAAACGGTAACACTGTAAGATTACTCTGAACTTTATTTTTGAATAATTCCAAACGATTACTAGTTATAGGTCGGTATGTTATTGTATCAGGTTTTTGATAAAAATCATAGATGAAAGATGCCTTCTGACCACTATGGTCAGAATTAAAACAATTAAATATTTCTTTATCCAAACATTCGCAACTACAAAAAATATTATCTAAGCAGGTTGCACTACTAACACCTATCCGTGTGGGTTCTAAGAACAGATTACCTAAATTAAAAGATTTAAATAAACTAAGTAACCTAGTGGTATTATTTGAAGTTTCGAGTAAGTTAATATTAAAATCTCCACAAACTATAACATGCTTCTGGGTATTACATGCTAATTTTAACACATGTTCCATAGTAGATTCAAATGTGCAAAAGTCAGCCAACGGTGGTCTGTAAACACATATTATTATATAACTTTCTAGTTCTGCGCAAGAAATTTCTACAATCCTTTCTATCGATAGCTTTACAATATCCTTTCTTTCTTTGGATTTAAGAGTACTTTTTACAATTATAAAAGAGCCACCATGAATGGCACTTTTTCTGGCAAAATAACTAACTAATTTAAAATTTAAAAAATCAAAAATTAATTGCTCTTGTCTAAGCCAATGTTCAGTAATGCACATAATTTGTACATTTTCATTATCTAAGAACAACCCTATTTCTAGTTCTTTGCTGGAAAAACCTTGAATATTTTGGTGAATTAAATTTATATTCAAGGGTGTTTCCGCTGTCCTATAATTTAGTTTAAATCATGAGGCAAGGCATTATTGCCAATAATGGCTTGTTGGGGCTGGGTACTACTGTATGTATTTGGTTCTATATTAAAAGCTAATAGGTCAACCAAGGTCAAAATATATTTCCTGGGCAAATGAATTTTTCCTGATGTTAGATCAAGTCGCTTTATAAATTTGTTTAAATCAAAGAAATGATATTTATTATTACAGCTTATAGCATTATATATTAAAGAATTAAAGTGTGCTATTCTATTATTATGACTAAATGGCATGCTTTGTGAGTATGGTAGCGCAGTTACGTCCTTCCGTTAAGTTTAGGTAAATAGGCACTACCTATTCCGATCTAGGATTATAACGCACGCAACCAAACGCGGCAACGACGTCCGGCCCCGACTAAACCGGCTTGGTGCGTCTAAAGTCTTGGTGTTCAGGCAGTATGTATGTATATAGCCTGAGCACCAAGACTTTATCCACGGTGTTCCTTTCCGTAAAGAGCTGTAAGAATAATCTGTTCGTCACCGTCCGACACCGTATCCGATATACCAAAGTAACTGAAGTTTGATAACGTTCTCTGGTCGTTCGTCAGCTAGATAGTTGGCTCTATTCAAACACATTAAGAATGGGAATTCAAACTCACAAAAGTTATGACCCACTCAAGACTAGTATCGACATTAATTGCTGGGCCCGTATTACGAGTGTGGTCGCCTTTGTCGCGGTGGATAAAGCAACTAGCATTTTTGACGTTTATTTATTTCTCATGACAGTCAAGACTTGGGCGCTATCATTTTGACATGGTCTGGTGACCCAAAACATATGATCACAAAATATTTAAAAAGTTGAAGGTTTTACGCGAGAATGACAAAATACCCCAATTGAATAGGCTAGTCATCGAACCGAGTCGCGTTCATAACAGCTAAACAGTGCATTCAGACTCAGGATGCTCGAACGATAATTAAATCTCTGTCATCCATATAAAGACAAAGCCACAAAAGAAGAGAAACAACACGATTTGCACCTATTTTGAAATCGCGGCACGGCAATGCAACACATCCGATTGCACGTTGCAGAGTTTGCAAACATAAATTGACCAATCATGAACCTTGGGCCGAGGAAGCGAGATCTGGCCCTGTACTTTGTTTTTTATTAGTGAAAACTAGCTGACTCTCTTACTCTTATCGAATGTCTTGTTTGAATTCAGTGGCTGTTTACTAGGAAACTTTTCAGACACATAATAAAAGTGCCGATTTGACTGTCTGTTAAGGTCGCACATAGTGACTCGCCTTGGGGTCAATTTTGTATCGAATTCAAGATAGTGGCTCCGAATGTACTAATCGTGCACGATTAGGTCATATTTTATTACATAGCATCGTATGAGTATTTCTAAGAATCTGGATCGTTGTTTGCAGCATATTTTTGCCAAGATATTTATACTCAGAATCCTGAATCGGACTGATGACAATGATGGTGTTTACAATAACGACTTATGTACAGTTCTGAAGAGTAAATAGGAAAATTTTATAGCAAGTGATTCAACTGCGTTCATATCAGAAGTTAATGTTCTCTGAATCATTGCTTTCGTCACTTTTTATGACGATGGCGGAAACGCTAGAAGTTGATGGTGGAGGTGCATAAAATCTTTATTGCATATTAAACTCACGACAAATATAAGTTTTAAGAGAAACATTAATGATGTATTGTTCTATTTTTATAGTAGTAATATGTATAAATTATTTACTGTTGCCACAAATATCTATTTAAAACTATGCATGCATGATAACGTAGAAGATCAATCATTTCCGAAAACTTTCACGTTTATATTGGTGTGATAACTGATAACCAATAAACCGCGAAAACTTCATATTCGTCCACAAAAGGTTATTTTACGACACAACTTCACTATAAAACTTCCTAAATCAAAATGGATGTCACGAGCTCACTCGCCCACTTCGCTCCCAAAAAGGAAGCAGTAGGATGACATACCTACTCGTAATAGTTACATAACAACATGTAGGCAATAGCTACGTATTTTTGCTACTTGCACTATCAACGGTGATATTTGACTACGCAAAAACGGTAAGAATTAAATCACGCCTACAATAACCGAGATAGAGAATTTGATTTATTTAAAGGTGTTGCTTCATGGATCATGGAAATGACACGCCTAGTTCCACTCCAGTCGCCGGTTAGCTCTTTCGAGCCAAAATTGTTTATTTCGGAGAGGTAAAATGGAACAATTTTCGTACACTTACTCGTATTAGCGGATGTGATTAAGCCGAGGACCAAGCCTATCATTATCATCATCAAATCGTTGACAATGTACTTTAGAATTCTCGTCATTATGGTCAACCAGTGACAATGATGCGGTAAACAACCCCAACCTACGCAGTACTCAACTCAATTATGGTGCAATGCAACAGTAGGTGGGTGAGGATCAAAAAGCTGGACCACAGTTAAGCGTAGTTAACCATACAAACAACGAAGTCGAAAAAAGTTCTGTTGTGCGACGAAAAGTATCCCTATAATTGTATGGCAAATTTTCGTGTGTGGAAAAGTTTAATAGAAAATTTAATTGAGTGAGTTAGCGTGGCCAACTTTTTGGTCCTTACCCAGGTATCAACCTATTAAATAATCTTCAACGAATTGTTCTGTTAACTTCGCTATAATCATAATGAGCCAAGAGCGAACAGATCCCCTCCAGATATAATGTAACCAATTGACTAAATAAATGTTTAGATTTGATTAAGCCAAACCAATTGTCTATCTTACACCCACGCTTTGCAAGTTTAGTATACAATGTAAACATTTGCCACAGGCTTTAGCATTCATCGGCTATCCGATTGGAAAGTGGTCAGTTGCAACATCGGCTTGTTTGCTCACCACTTTCTCGATAAGTTTGCACTCCCTTTTCGGTTACGTAGTCGCGTGGGAAGTCTATTTATATGTCTCTGTATTTTTATTCATGGATATTGTGGTTGGCTATAAAATATAAATTAGAAAATTATGATGAGGAGATGGATAGTTATGTATTCAGCTGGGTAGATTCACGTCTAGTTAATTACATTGCACTAGAAGGAATGCATTCCCGCAAATCTCTGAAAGGCTACCATGCGAGTGAAATAGAATATAAATGAAGGTTCATTCCTCAAGCATTCTTACTCATAAAATGCTAGAGTCTGTCTAATGAAAGCTGAACCTGGATTTTTCTTGGCTGACGAGTCTGGCAACACTATTTAATATGACGTTTGGACTTTGTTGTTGTTAGAAACTTGTCAATTCGAGATCTAAATTGATAAAAATACGGAGTAATCATGCCGTCGACGATAAGAGGCGGTGTCCGGGAGATTCTGTATACTATTATACAGAAGTACAAAGAAAAACAAGAAGAAAGAAAAGCATTATTGATGCAAAAAATTAATTGTTTAGTTACGGTGACCAAATTTATAGGTTAGTACGGCTTTAGTACGGCATGTTCATTTTGATACTTCTTATTTCTCTATGTGCAATCCTAAGTTTAATTTACCTTTTTCTGTCTATTATACGATGAGATTAAGAAATTAAACGAAATTAAATTCGTTTCAGAAAACCTGGACGTGCACGTTGACAAAAGTGTGCTGGAAAACGTAAAGCAGCTGAAAGAGGTTGAGGAAACTGAGTTAGCCTGCCAGACTCAGACGAAATATTTGGAAGAAGTATCTTCAATGACCGGTAATTACTAAAATTATCATTGTCTTTCCCTATATAATAGGTGTAGGTACCTATTGTCTGTCCCTATATCATGTCGAATCTCTTAGCATTCACAATTTTATTAAATTAATTTAATAGACAGATGATTAATGTAACTGACACTCATAGTTTCAATAAAACAATAAGGAGGTGTTTAGTTAAAAGATATCATAAACATATTATTTGATATGTATTTTCTGTGTGCGGAGCAAACAGCATTTTGTTGTTTATGAACCAAATGTACACTGTACAGTCGATTTCATAAATATGTGTACACTTTAGTACCTTATCTATTTATTTAATGTCATTTTTGATCGGCCAGATATAAAAGATGTTCGGGTTATATGAGTCTTCCTTGTTCTTAAACCGTTGCGATTAGAACCTCACCGATGCAATTTCATTTCACCTAAACCCAAATGTTTTTAGGGCTGTCGGACTGTACAATGGGGCTGTACTGCGCAACCACACAATGTATTTCTAAATGGTGTTCTGTTTATTTAACACTTTCTTTCTTCTTACAGATATCAGTGTTTCATCTTTAAAAAGAATAAGTAATGAGGGAAAATTAAACAACGGTGTCTTTAGTGTTTTCCAGTTAGTTATTTTAGTTATCGTTCCTGACGTAGAGACCTCGTCATGTTGTTCTCCTAGTCACTATTTTTAATTTACTCAATGTTATTGAGCGTACATTTGTAACGACTAAGTTTGTGTTGTTAGAAATAATTATTAATTACTTTACTACCTTGTAATGTTACTTTTAAGAATAATTGTATTTTATGATTGGAAAAAATGATCTGCTGGAGTTTCTTGCGGCGCTTCTTCTCCAAGATATAATTGTCGTTAGATAGAGGTGTTACTAGAATAATGTTACCTCTAATTACTTTATTAAAAAGGTTGAATATAATATTCCTCATCATCATTGTTTTATTATGCTGTGTGCGACACAGACGAAAACCTCTCGTATCAATGAAATCTATCAACAGCACGACTAGCACAAGTTGCTCGTGACTTGTTTGTCGCTCGGATCTCCCTTACTATCTAGTCTGTTACGATAGAGACGCACAGAGCGACAAGCGAGAAAATACAACTTGTGCTACACGTGCAGATCACTATATTTTCATGTCAAATATATTTCGAAAAACCAAATGTGCTCCAGTCACTGTCATCGTATTTTACCTAAAGTGCTGTTCATCAAAATATAGCGCTCGTAATAATATATATGAAAATATAGTACGCGTTTCCTCTTCCTTTGTGCCCACCAAAATAAATAAAATAATAAAAGTATCAATATGGTTTATTCCTTCATTGATCGGTAATACCATATCAAGATTTTTTGAATTTGCCGCTTTTTCCCAGGTTCAGCTTTCATTAGACAGACTCTAGCAGGGATGTGTGGTGTTTTATTTATGAGATAGGTTCACTTTTTAAGTAAATACAATTCTGGGGAAAATATTTTTCATCTCTCCTGTTCAGAAAGTTTAATTTGAATGGGTACTATAGCCTGGTGGAAAATTGCTTTTTCACCTCTAGGGTGGAAAGTTTTTTTTTTATAGTTACTATTGGCCACGGAGTCTAAGATAATTGAGCTACGTCATATTATTATTAAAATAAAAGCTTTTCATATATCTAAACTCGGCTATACGATCTATAGGTTCATATTAAAATCATTTTACGACTGGTCCATTTTTTCGCACTTACAGAAAATAAACATTTAAAATTACTCCTCTATTCTGCTGCCCGCCATAATGCCATGATAGCATAGCATGACACTTTTTTCTCACGTTTCAGCATGGCCATCTAGAAAATATACATACTGCCAACATTAGAAAAGTTTTATCGATTTGGTCACTACCCAGGAGCTTATATACAACACTGGAGGATGAACGCCGAACCTCCGTTCAAAACAAGAAATTTGACCTTTATTACGTCACGAATATATTCCATCTCTTTTATAAAACGTGCGTGTAGTATTTTACTTTCCTCAGAGTCGCAATGAAAAGTAGTGTCTAACTCGGGTGACAATACCCATTTCCCCTCGAACTATAGGCGCTCTCACTTCGTTCGAGAGCCAGAAATATCTCGGGTGAAATGAGTCACTTTCAACCCTTGGTTATCAATCCACTATAGTTTGGTCTTACTAATGGGCAGAACATTCAAATAAATTCTGTCTGTCCTAAATCAAAGCAATGGCTCAAAGGCTTTCGATGCGTTTAATTGTCCTCCAATTTTCGTTGTAAATTGCGCAGAAATAAAAAAAATGCAGTAGTATTCAATTGTTACTGATCACAACGATTCGCCGATAATCTGGCATATCCCGACCCGATCGGATAGGTCACTAGTCAGTTTACTCGTACTATACAGTTTTAAACCAATCATCAGACTTTCGGGATCTTTAGACCTGCATAAAAGCATATGGAAACAAAGGAAGAATAAGTACAAACCCCAAAGGCGTTTAAAGATTTATGTTGCACCCTTTTATTATCATGGTCATGTGTTCCATTTCCGGGGAAAGGCCTCCTATTTGTTTCTCCACTCTACTCATGCCTGCCAATACCTCGCAAACGCGTCTAGGTCATCATGCTATCAACGTTTGGATTTTGGGTGTGCCATGTACGGTGTATGGCTGTTACCTCAGTTAATCCATAGTACGGCCTCCACTAGGTACGACGGTAAGGCATGCCATGACGAGGTGCACACTTAACTTTCTCTGAACGCTTTTCAAGCCGTGTGATCGTTAAGGCGAGGAAACGCGCGACCACTTTTTGCCAATCGAAAGCGAAAAATGGGGAATGTGGTTTTGCCTGCATTCATCGTATCTGATTTATTTTTACTTACGTGCGTAATTTCAAAAGAAGGGTTATGTAATGAGGTTAACAGTCATCATCATCATTTAACTTGAGAGCTAGGGCTATTGTTTGACGGTGGAATAAATGCCAATTTTGTCTGTTCTCTGCCAGCTTTTTCACCTCCTGATACGACACGACTTGGCCTTCTGTCTTATTTGGTTGAAGTAACATCATGTATGATGAAAAATCGAATGTTTCACTCTAATCTTCGACTAGCTGTAAATATGTTATGTTTCTTTATATAGAGAGAGTCTACCCCAAGGAAAATAATAAGCATTTTAGAGCATTGTCATAATAAACTTTACACTAATTCTAATTCTAATTTTAATTAATGGCTTTCACTCCAAGTTAAGGTGTATTTCGCCAATGTCGAGTTATTTATAGACACTCCCATGGACTTATTACAGAAATAAGTCCATGTATATCACTCGCGAAGACAGTTCGGTAAAAGAGTATTTTCTCTAAGGGACTAAACAGAAGCACATGGGGTTAGCTCCACGCGCGTCAAGTCAACTAAAAACTGAACATCAAATGACAAGCATGTCAATGACAATGACATTTACAATGACATGGTTTTAAGTATGCTCAATATTTTTATTGGGGGACTGTACGTGTAAACTTTACACTGTAAAGTTAGCAATAAAGAGTGGTCCGGAAAAAAAGTAGCAGGACATAATAATTATGTTTTTTTTTATTATGTGGTAATTTTTAAGCAGTGAATTCTTATAGTATCTGAAGATACTATTCAATAAAATAAAGAATAACAATCGTAAAAATGAACGGGCGATTTCAAGTATTCGCATTTTATATTACTTACATGTCACATGCTTTTTGAACAGCGTCTTCTGGAGAATTTATGAGGTGTTGGTCATAAACATAGTTTTTCCTTTAAGTTTGATGGGCTACTTAATACCTTATTAAATTGTCTTTTGATTGAGGTAGTTACATGGAATTTCAACATTGGTGTATTTACCATTTTTATAGAAATTTGTCTCCCATAGAAAAACCTCTGTCAGAGGTTAGATTGAAGAGACTTCCTAGTAAAATCCAGTTTATTGGTATAACTTGATATAAGATGATATTCCTAAAAGCATGAAACAAGTTCTGAAAATGGAAATTCAATTGTGGCATTGTAGAAAACGGCGAGCGAAGATTGACAAATTGTGTTGTTCAAACAGTTATAAAGTACCTGCAATAAATATTAAGAAAACTTAAAGAATCTCATACATTTCAATATTATTGTATTTTAATTTCATAGTATGATATCTACAGATTACTAAAAAAAAACTCCTTCATAATTAGCAAAAAAAAAAAACAGATAATACATTGCTATATTTTTTTACTGAACCACTCCTTAGTCGCCAGTCGGGATTTTTTTTCTGTATTTGTACAATATGGAGCGAATTACCAAGTGAAGATGAGATATGGTTGAATGGTGGTCACAGGTCACATTAAGTTTCATCTGCATACTTCGGTTTAGCATGACAATATTGACAAAGTCCAAAGAGTGAAACGATCAGCATATGTTCGGGATAGCTATACATTTTGGAACCTTGTCGTTTTAGCGGCTATGATAAATTCTTGTGCCAGTTTAAACGTGACGTGAGTGCTTAGCAATTTATCATGCTGACTTTACCTTTGTTTCTGGCGTTAAAGTAGCACTTAGTAAATTAAGTGGCAGCAAAAAGTAAATAAGTTATTGACGACGAGCTAACGAGTCGAGTCAGACGTCTGCGTTCATTGTTATTCTTCTGACATTAGTTGTACGAATTCGTGAAGTGCTATAGCTCTTAAAACGACCTTCGACTCCTTCGAGTTTGTACTTTTTAACCGACTTCAAAAAAGGAGGAGGTTCTAAATTCGTCGCGATCTTTGTTTCTTTTAAGGTCGGATTTTTATTCCCACAGAAAAAATGTAAACAAAGTTACGTCACTGTCAAAGTGACATTTCAGGGGATCTCAAAGTTTGGGCCAGCAAGAAATATAATATTAAGTTATCATTTCTCTCGAAACGTGATATAAAAATAAATTCGACAATTAATTGAAATCAATATCGCACAAACGAGTCACTGGAAAGCTATTACAACGGGAACACGAATTGTAAAGCAAAGCGAGTGAAATGACGTCTCACATCAATCGAGCGGCGCTCAATTTATTGACACAGGTGTATCGAGTCAATGATACCAGTGCAATAAATAAATTATGCATACAAAAATAGTTTTCTCGTTTTAAATAAATACAACAAAGAGTTTATATCAAAATGAAGTTTGCCATCAACAAATTAAATTCTTCAATTTTGATTACAATATATAGTTTTAATTTATAGAAAGTCGATTTCTTTTAAATGTAAAAAGTATAAATATTTTGAATACTGCAAATATTTTTCGTTAACGGCAACACCTTTGTTTACATTTTTTGTCTGGGAATAATCCGACCCTAATTTGACTCCTCGATTACTTAGGTACTCATCTTTCACTCTCTCATACGCTCAAACCGACTTTACCCGAAAACGAAAGACTTTTAAAACAGCTGTCGCACTGTTCGTTTATTAACTTGATGACAATGTTAATCTTATTGGCTCCTTATACTAAGTGTAGGCAAGGAAAACAAAATACAAATTGGTAAAAAACATTTTCTCAAAAATGTTCGGAAATGTTGACATTACTATCTACATAATGAGACGCGAAGTACATAGTTTACTGACAGTTCTCAAATTAAAAAAAAAAAACATTGCGTGCTCGCTACACAAGCCCGCAATGTTGCATACAAATTCCATTACTATCTAGCTTGTAACTTTTTAAAAAGTGAAAAAGCCCATAATAAAATGATGGCTCAAGTCTTATACATCCAAATTTTATTCGAAACATAACTTTTTTATCTGTGTCTGGAATAGCTTATGTTTTTTTTTAAAACAAGGCTTGCGTTTCTCCTTGTCATAAACAAAAAGGCGGTAAAGAGTGATGGTTTTTTCACATGAAGTTTCTGTTTGTATGCAATTCAAAAAATGAGTTCAAGCGATGAAGATTTGACTCCAACACAAATTTTTTCTTGCGATTTTTGAGAAAAGCACTATATTTGCCTCGGCAGGAACAGCAATTGCGGGCTTCGTATTTTTAAACGGACTCGCAAGCTCGTCCGTTTAATCCAATACTCGGCCCGCAATTGCCTACTTCCATGCCTAGGCAATAATGTACTATTCTTTTTCTTAATAGTAGGTACATTATTGCCTGGGCCCGGAAAAGTAGGAATTGCCTGAATATGTGGTCAGCCGGAATAGCGGGAAAAGCCTTGGCGATGCTTAAAATACGAGTCAGGCAGTCCCGTTTCCGCCAAGGCATACCTATAGGTAAATTTAATGCTTTTCTCAAACAATGCGAGGAAATGATACAAATACATAATTATAAGCAGAGAATAGTTTTTGGAAAACCACTAATTATTTTACGCACAATGAACCGCCGCTGCCCGCAGCCCCCCGCCGCCACCCAACGTTGCACCACGTTTTAAGTATAATAGGTACGCAATAGGGAGCATTTTTAAATAAAATATCGCAGCGGACAGGAAAGTGTTTTCATACGTATATTTTACTCCTAAAAAGAAAATGAGCTTTCTTAGCGTCCAAAAGAAAGCCATTCATTCCGAGCATGTTTGAGAAAACATTTTCTCTCGAAAATACGAGTAAAATTGGAAGTCTTGAGTCGCGTCTCGTGCTCTTGTGTAATATAATCTTGTAAAGTATATCCTTTTGTTTATTAATTTATTATTTAAGAACCATTGCAATCCATCACATAACATGTTGTACCTACTTATTGTATAGGTATTTGGATATCTGTTTTATTCGAGTACCTATCGGAGTTATCCTGTGTGGCGTTGCTCCCCCAGTGGGGAGCGATATTGATATTGTGCATTCCAGATTTAAACGCAGCGAGATATGAAAGAGACGAGGTTTACAACAACAAAGGTTGGTCTACCTAGGTACCTACCTATTCACTGTCGAGCTTGTTATACTTGATCGATGTACACAAAAAAAGTGTCTGTCAATATTCTTAGGGGACTGTAATGTTTCATTTTTATTAGTAAGGTTTGGCCAATGGTTTGGCCAGATGAATTCTGCGAACGCTAATACCTACGTTTGTAGAAATCATAATACATTGTATAGAATGATATTATGCGAATATACGGTAGTTAAATTAGGTAAGCAACCTATTACGATAATCCTAAACTAATCTTATCTTTGATTTCTGCAGTAGTTGCAGCGTTCGGTGCAATAAATTTTGTCTAGCCCGGCAGATTTGTATCTACCTATGTCTGGCCTTCCTTTCAATAAATAATGGAGGTTAGATAAGTAAGGAACCTAATTAATCAGAAATTTTGCACCCAATATAATGTTGGATACGTAACTAGGTCTTAATTGATTGCACTCTTTTTTTTTGACAATGTGTTGACAACACAGAAACACCGTTTCGTTTTCTAAAATTGTTTTTCTTTATGATAATGATGATTCAAACAAACCCCTGACTTGGCTTAGAGGTTCTCTTGAGAATATGAACTGGATTAATGGAAATACCACGAACAAGTTTGTCGATGAATAACCGCGACTCCGGCGAGAGCAAAGGCTCGGTGCGCGAGGGGTCACGCGCGGGGGAAGGGTGCGCGTCGCCGCCATCGCGATCCCCAATCCCCGCCACACCACAGTCGTCTGACACTTCGAACCGAGACGGTTGCGTCCCAACGCCGCGCAAGTAAACAATCCGCGAGTGCAACAGTGAAGTTTCGTGACTCGCAAACAAAAATAGTGCCGCTTCAAGATGGGTTGTGGAACGAGTTTTGTGAAATATGTGCTGTTTTTCTTCAACCTGTTGTTTGCGGTGAGTAAGGGCGCGGGAACCGGTTTCATTTTGGTTCCGGTACGGTGGTCAGCCAACACTGAGCCCGCGGGCCCTGTGACGTGGCCAGTTTTCTACCTGAGATTTAGGTTCAAAGAGTACGATTGGTTGTACGGTCGCGTCCATGAGTTTGAACGTAACGCCCGCGACGACCGTCGACCGGTACTGGAGAAAAGTAACGCGAAGTACAAAGATGAATCATTTGTCCGCCCGAAGTTAAAAACGAGACACTTGTAACGTGGGTAGAGAGTCCTGGGTCACATAATTGAACTTATAATTCGTAATAATCCGTACTTACCTATTAAACTACATACAATACCGCACTTGGAAACGCCCAAGTTTTATAATATCCAACAAGTACTTAGGTATTATTAGGACTTACGTCAGTCATCATGTTCTTTGGTAGGTATTCCTAATAAGTTTACCATTCGTCCTTTAAACCAACATGAGCAAAATAAAAATAAAATATAAACGACGACGCAACGGTTTATCAATTTGTGGGGTAAACGTGCAAATTGTTGACTACTCAATTTTTTTTGTCGTAGGTACTTAAATGTTTTCCAAAAACAAATGTCCTAGATTTTTATCAACAGGTAACTGCCTTTTCACTGTAAGTTTTGTAGCTAGTACTTATTTTACCAAGCTTGTTAATTCGCCTTGAGTTTTTGCACACCTGTGGCCCGTTTCACGAAGCTACAAGTTACAAATTACAAGCTGAACTCTCTTTCTAGCAAAAGGAGTTAGAAAGAGACTTCCGCTTGTAATTTGTAACTTGTAGCTTCGTGAAACGGGCCTCTGGTGCTCTTTTTCTGAATAGGTAGCCACAATGCCTTTAACCTTGGGATCTCGCCGCCAGTTACAAAGGCTTATACCTATACCCGTACTTACTCAATTTTAAACTAGTTCTGGTTTTACCAGTAGGTAATAAATAATATTAATTGTATTTAAAGATTATTTTAAATAATTATAGTAGTACCTATAGTGGGCTTAAAAATACAAAATGTTGCAACGCATTGCAACGTTAAATATTTGTAAATTACCTAAATCCCTACCACAACTAGGTATGCTATCATTATTGCAATTAACTAATAACCGGATGACTTAATTGGATAAAAGCCCGCCTAATGACAACATTCAAATTTAATTAGTGACCATGGGTATCTACATACCTACATACTTACACAACTTTCACTTTGGGGAGAACTGTCATGGGGAAAATCGTCTAGTCATCGCCACCCAAGGCACACATCCTCATGCAATAGTAAGTTACCGATACCAAGCTCTTCTATTTATCCAGATAGAAGAACTAGGTACCTATCTGTTTTTTCGCAACTTAAGTAACCTTACACCTTCAGCAGCGCTCTCCTTTGTTAGCCTGAGTTCTCCCATAATTAAACAATTATAAGCCATTCTATGACTCAAACAAACAAGTATTAAGGGATTACCTATTTTGCCGTAATACTCGTAGACAATGACAATAATGAGTCAATGTCAATGACGAATAACTACCTAGCTATGACAATTAAAATATTCTTTCACTTGTCACCTGTACCAGAGTATCTAAATACGTGTGATTTGTTTTCAAAGAACTATAGGTACGTATTAGAACTAGATTAGAACCTATGCACCTATAAATTTTAATAGTTACCTACCTAGGTACGTACAAATATTTTAAAGTCAAAGGTTTGAACTCATTCCGCTGATCCAGTTTAAAAATTTTGATGAAATTAGTTTTCGCGTTGAGATACCTACCTACATATGAAAACGCTTGACGACTAAACTTATTTCTTTGGACTCGAAACGTATCTACCTATAGCTATAATATGCCACATACCTACAATGAAAGGGGGAATGCCAATGCATCATCACCTGCCAGGCTTGGGAAAAACGCCATGTGTTTGGCTTCACGCAGTTTGTATACAATAGCAACAGGGCGAGATGGTGAGAAACATTCCCTTTGTGTATAAAGAATTTGATTAGGAAGAGAAAATATTGAATTGTTAATTTCGCTTACAACTAGCTAACTGAAAGATGAATCCTAGCTAGGTATCTACTTATCTGAATTCACGTTTCAAGTATTTTGTTCGTCGATGTCCGTCCACCCACTCACTGTTGTTCTTAATAGTATTACGACGGTTGTTATATTGCTTAAACCCTTGCTCTACATCTGTAATGTCGACAGATTTGCACAAAGTTACGACATTCGTGATTATCAAACCTCGTAACACAAGATGTTTTATTGTGGTGTTAAATTTGAGCTTCATAAATACTTGTATAACTTTCAAATTTTCTTTATTATGCTTTGTGTTCAATTTATGCACTTGATTCCCTGTAAAAACACTTGTTGTACCTATTTTTATATACATAAATACTTGCACGCCAACAACAAACAACCCCCGAACTAGGTCGCTGTTCGCGTGACCAGCCCCCCCTTTTCCTTTCCGCCCTGCAATCAACAGGTGTAGCTGTTCAATGAATAATTGATGCATAGTTATTTTCCGGTCGTTCTGTGGTAATTTTTCCCTAGGAGTCATTTTCTATTAAATAGACAACGTTACATAGTGATTCAGTTCGACTTTTACAACGATACATCATTATAATGTGATTCATATATTGGCCATCGTCTGTAATATGTGACTGGCATTGTAAAATAAGATTTCTACGAATGCTAGTGATTTCGCTGGTGCTTTGCAGTTTCCCCTAGTGACCTGACTACTAATTAATTATGAAAAAATAGTGAACCAAACTATAGCTGGCCAACCATCAGTAACCGATCGAGAATTATGTACACTAAATGGCGATAGTTTTGAGCAAATTCGACAGAAATATGCTAAAAGAATTCATTATTTTTGCTATCTGACCATAATATGGTCGACTAAATTTAATCAACTTAGAAGTCGCTATTATCTGACTGTTGCCCAGTTATCCATTTACTCAGGCTTCTGTTTCTTTATGATTATTTAACTATAATATTATAGGAAATGTCGTTTATTTACATACGTAAATTCATTTAATCACGCCTGTTTCCCAGAGGGGTAGGAATAGACCGACCACTTATTTCCACCTGCTACGATCCTGTCAAATCTCTTTCTTTTCTTCCACATTCATACATCGAGTCATGCATGCATTTGAATATGAATACACTGTAGCGATATGGAAATTGGAAATGCTTCGATCAAAGATAAAGGTGTTTAAAATTGTATTGAAAAGCTACTGCAAAGGTGCAAAACTGCTGTTATTAAGGTCACAGTTTTCTTCTCTCTGAATGCCCTTGTGAAAACTGTTCCAAGAAGTGGGCCAAGGAAATATCCTTTGCTTCAATAAGGTCCAAGGCTAAGCTAAGACGTGACTCAGTTTCAAGGTGGTTTTGTTATTATCCGGGCCATTATCCTTGTCGCCTACACTTTGAAGACTTGCATACTTTGGTGGGATGTTGATGGAATTATTAATTTGTACCATCTTATCTATTCTCATTAATTTAAAATACTTTTTGAAGGTGGTAAAGAGCAACCATTTTGCGGCATTAAAGAGTATCCTCAATTCATCAATGTCATTAATTGACGGGATGCCTTTAAATCTGGCATCCCTTCAAAGGAAAATCTTGTGATTTTTTGCTTGGTACTCGACTTTGCTTACACAAGAATCAAAATCGTTAGGAATTCCACTAAGTTATTCCTTATATCACGATCCGAGGAGGGTGGACGTGACATCATCGCACAAACGAGCACTTTTAGACGCCGCTCTGGCGCCGACACTTGGTTCCGGCTACCTCTAAGTACTTGAATAAGACTAAATTCAACTGGCACTTGAATATTGATTATGGTTTTAATATATTCATATGGGGCTGCTTTTTGATTAAATTGATGAACATTAAAGCTCTGTTTTACTAATCTTTTGCAAGACAACTTCATTATACCTATATTGAGATCTTTTCCTGTTTTTAAAATCGAAACGTGTAATATTTCTAAACATTGACCTTTACGGTAACTTTGTCACGGCTGAGCTGTCTGTTTTATCCAGTTTCTGTTTGAATGCTCTCGGTCTCAATGATATTAACTTAAGAACAGCTATTTGTCTTTTTTCGTTAGTTTCTCTTATCAATGACCTTACTCTCAACGCCATTCTCAGTGACATCATTGTGGGTTTAAGAATTTTATTTACTTTTGTAGCACGTACACAGCTCGAAAATTAGGTTTACAACTTAATAGCGGATGTTGCAAGACGTTTTTAATACCGTAGTTCATGCTTCACTTGTTACTGTTAAAAACCAGTTTGGCTCTTGCAATTAAAAGTTTATTTGATATTTCAAGTGCTGAAGTAGAAGAAATATTGATCCCAAGAGCTGGTACTACTGAAGTGATTGGAAGTACTTGAACATTGTAATGAAAAGCAATACTGGTCGTAAAAAATATTGGTGTTTTCTTACTGTATTTGTAAGCGATTAGCGACGTTAACGGTAAAGTCCTTTCGTTAGTGGGGGATCCATGGCGACATTCTAATGAATTTTAGACAATTCACTAAAATTGTGTGTATTTAGCTGTAGGCGAGTCGTTTATTGAGTAATTCAGCTGTAGCAACGATGACGTAAATGGCATGGCATTATTGGGATTCCGTGTGCGGTTGTATAACTTAAAGGTTGCAACGTAGGAATAGGTTATATTAAATATTTTTTGTAGTATAATTAAAACCAAAAAAATATCAATAACGGAAAAACGTCCTTTGTACAAGCACAACCCTTCCTTGTATCAACAAATAAATCTTATCCTTCTGTTTTAAGACCGACTTCCTATTAAAGTAATTATTTTAATTAATCACTTCCTTTTAAACGAATAATATCAGCATTTACAGCTACTCATCCAGTTACCCTAGCCGTGAGCTTGTGACCATGAAGGGGCTTAAAGATTACCGTGACGTCCGTGACTCTAGCCTCTTGTCTAGGCCTCCCCCTCCTCACGTGGCAGCCATTGTCGGCGGTCGTCGACCTCTTATGCAACGTTGGGACAACACCTGGAGTTGCGTGGTCGCTCCGCTATTTTGAATCCCACACCGACTAGGTTGGCGTGAAATTAATGTCATGTCAATTATTTCTGGCTTGTCATGTCAGTTGTCACCCTTTACCAAACAGACTGATCCTCTCATGGACCAAAAAATAAGCTCATAAATCCAATTCGTGTACCCATTAAGCTTGTTTACAAACGAAGCCCTGTGACGCAGTCATCCATTTCAATTAGTTTGATCAAGAAATTCCTATTAATCTGCCTGTAAACAGGAAATTAGGTCAACACCATGATGGGTTGCTGACCGGGCTAGAACAAAGACAGGAGTACTTTCGACTTCAGTCAAAATTAACTCTGCTGTTTGCTTTTACAGTGTATTTTAGCTTACGTTAATACTAAAGCTTTTACTGCTTTTATAGTGACCTGTGGTTTTGCTGCGACATGCTATCATCATGCCTATGGCTCGTAAAGATGCAATAACAAAGGCAAATGGCTTTTGTAGTGTGGTTTTGTAGAAGTGATAAACGGTAGAAAAGAGTACTTTAGTTAAAACCTTTTATAGTTTCAAAGGTATTTCCCACAAGGGTGTTTTTATAAATTCCTCTTGGTAAACTGATTATCGATCTGTTCTGATTAATAACTGATGGTTAGTTTTTTATTTAATATGTGAATGTTCCCTACATCCGATAGTAGTTTGTCTGTTAATTAATGACCGTTTCAAATAAAAACGCATACGAGTAAGGCCATGTCATGTCAGGTCAAACGATCAATACGGAGCGATAGCATCTTTCAATAGCTGTGACTTCCTACTAAAACCGTAATGATTGACAAGTTGACGCCTGAATAATTCATTATTGTTATGTTAGGTTTAGGAAAATATAAACAACGTGTATACTATTAAGAGTTAGTTGCTTTAAAGGCTAACGTAACGTACGATAAGCCTAGCACTAGGAAAGTGTAAGTGTTTTTTAGTCGTTATGAATAATATTCATTAAAAAGTTTTTTTTGGACCACCTTTTAAAACGGACATGCCTACGTATACGTAAAAATATGAATAAAACACAAATTAAAATGATTGGGCATAAAAATAATACAGATAATCTACATACAGTATAATTATTTTAATGGGTTATCCTTGTTTGAATTTATAGGGTTTCAAACAAGTAATAATCTTCAAAGCCATCATTCTTTCATTCACAATGGCATTGTAAATATCGGCTAAGAGCTCTCATGTTATTTTTTTACGCACTGATGTCATGCGTTGCTCAACGCCGAGTGTGGAGGATTACTCACAGGCTTCGTTATCTGTGCAGCATATAATTACATGAGTTATGCAAACCCGCTAACATACCTACTTTTACTCAGAACCCGTTTAGTTCAAATATGTGGTCGGTCGCTGGCGCGTTTACCCTACTTTTGTTAGTTCGCGGGCACTTTTTTTCAACATCATTGTTTGAGGTTTTTGTGAGGTGATTTTAAGCGTGTAGCAAACAATTGTACCTAGAAATGTAAAAAGCTTTAGTCGAAACTTCAGGATTGAAGAGTAGAGGCAATAAGTTCGGATTAAATGCGAATATGGATCGTTTTTAATAAGGTACCACGATCACCGTAGGCACTAAAACGTATATTAAAGGTTATAGGAGTAGACGGAACGCCCGTCCACTAATCGACCTATGAAAAATGGATCCACACGTAGCGTAAACCACATTGAAGGGGAGTTCAATTTAATATAAGACGTCCTCTAATACGATGATTACCTTTGCGTGCGTAAAAAACTATAAATTAGCCTATAAACGTCTTGTATTGCATCACAGTTAAGTCAAAGAATAAGGTCGCATCTCGCATCACTCTGTAGGACCCGGGTTTTCACCCATTGTTTCCTGAGAAGTGGGTCCCATTGTGGCAAGATCTTACAATGACACTATTAAATATGGTAGTGAACACGCAAACTGAAGAAGAAATACATTTATTCATCAACCATAAGAGACACATATACAAATGATTAATAAAAACAGTGAAGGTAACAAGGATACCACGCATTGTGTGTCCTCGCGGCGGTGAAACGGACACTGGCTCAGCAAAATGCCGAGGTGTCAGACACTTACAGCGCTGATTTTCAGCCAGTACCAGCAGTGAACGCTCTCTCTCACTGAACGCTGTACGAACATACTATATTATACGTATAAACTACTTACATACTACTTATAGCTGCTTAAACTGCTGTAAATGTCAGAGAATTCTACTGACTGATTGAATGATGACTCAATGTGGCTGTACTAATTGATGACTTGTTATGACGGTGTTAAATAGGTTAGGCCATCAACACTAAAAATAGTTTATTCGCCGTTTTAAATATTTAATGTGCTAGGATGTGGAGTGGAACACCCAATACTCTATATATTCTTGCATTAAAATGAATGGCTTTTCAATACTGAATCTTATTTTATTTGTATATTCTTCAGTTATAGACGTACGTAACTTTGAACGTTGATTGAAGGAATACCTATTGCATGAACTAAATTTATTAAAAAAAAAAAAATGATCACTTGTATACCTTCATTTAGGTAGCGATGGTCATTGTCATTTATGTACAATTGCAACGCCAGGTATTAAGTACCGCTGCATTGACGAATTATTCCCGTCATCAGACGAGGCGTCTTCAAACTTTCCTTTCCCAACCCCTCAAAGGTTACCTTGAAGAGATCCTTTAAAGTAATAAGTTCGTCTATGTATGTAAAAAGGCGTTTCTGTCTATTTAGTTTTTTGTTATTTTCCCGTTTGTACAATAGAGTAGGTAGGTATTTTACATAAATACATAGGCGACTTCCACAAAGCACAGCGACAATGCATAAGCAATTGACCTCTCAATTGCCGTAATTGCGTACATTAAGTAATAAAGAATACAGGTCAAACTCGTTCGAGCAACTGCACTTTTCTAATTAGGAAAAAGCTCAGTAATGACATGCGCTGTTTGTGCACACTCGAACACGGTCTTTGGACCTTATGTCGCGTATGTAAAGTTCATAGTGCGAAGTTAAACGATTCGTTACGTCTTCCATATTCGAAAAATTTTGGCTGTGGCGGCGAACAATTATTTCATGACACAAAAGGCGTGCCTTACGCCATAGAATATAATGACACGCCTGTCGTGCCATCCGCACTGAATCGGTTAATGGTTATAAAAATGTATTTAAGCAGTAATGTCGAGTGGGTGTGCATAAAGTACCATTTGTTTGGAAGACTATAGGTATTGAAACTCATTTTGACACTGCTGTAATCGCTGTGATCCCTGAACCAACTTGGAACTCGTATCGACTCTTATCTGTTTCGCTGGTTCGCCGAAGCATTTTTGGTAAAGTAAGGGCCGGTACATACGGACAGCATTTGAACTGCAACTCACCTGCAAAATGGCAGGTCGACTGCAGTTGATGTAGGTACGTACGTTTTGATGCAGTTATGTCAACTGCATCAGAACTGCACTCGAACTGCCATTTTGCAGTCCGTCTGTACCGGCCCTAAAATATAATAATTAGGTAGGTATGTGTGCAAATTCATTAGTTGATTACCGATTGACATATAACGTGGGGTATACCGTAAAGCAAAACGACGTTCGAAACAAGATACTGCAACGGTATTCCAAGTTGTTGTTCAGTAGAGTTCAAATTTATGTTAATGTATGAAATTTGAATAAGCAAGCGTGTCATTGGCATCGGACGTGTTGTAGGTATGTCAGTCGCCTGTATTTTTCGCGTTTTGAAGCGTTTCTGTACGCATACTGCAAAAATGAATTAAAAATGGTCCTCAAACAGGTGCACTCACCCTACTAAGATGGATCTAAGCAAATCTGTCTTGTTTTATCCGTTTTAAAATTGATGCTTTTTTTTAAAGTTTATATACTTACTCTTTTATTTTTTTATATACTTGGAGCAGCCACTCGTATTTTATGGCAACTATCGTTTTATTTAAATTTAATTGTCCTTAGAATCACCATTATTATTAAACAGAATTAGAATGAGTACCTAAACAGTTTTGTGTCGATGCCCCCAGCCTTTGTCCTGTCCCGTTATCCTTCTTAGTTCCAGTCTAGACGTCTCGCCAAATTTTAGACCTATACCTAGGTATATCTCCTGCGCACATTCATTGCAGTTCCTTCCCCAGACTTATTATTACACTTTAGGAGCGCAACTTTGCTTTTACTTATATTCTTTTTCTTATGTATAAAATTTTGAGCTTTAAAATATGGGTCTATATTGACTGACATAATTATTTTTAGTCATAATGTGTGGTCATAATCATCGCAAGTCATAACGTGTTTTTTTAAAGAAACTGTTACTTTTTCAGGATTTTTATAAATCAAACCTAACCTAACCTAGCCTTGTCTACACGTTATATATTTCAGAACTTCTGAAAAGTTACAGTTTCACCGATATAAAAAATTATTACTATCAAAAATTTACAATATATAATAGATATTGAAGGTCACAAACAATCACAAAATGTGTCATGGTGTATTGTTTTATACACGCATTTATCATTATTGGCCTATTATAATTATAACGTCTATGTTGACCATTAATAACAAAATCCGTGAGATTTGTAACAAATAGCTTCTGCCTGCGACTTCGTCCGCGTCGTCATATTTTTTTTTTTCCCGGGATGATAAGTAGCCTAAGTATGTGTTAATCCAGGGTATCAGCTATATCCATTTTAAATGTCATCCAAATCCGTCCAGCCGTTGCAGCGTGAAGGAGTAAAAAACTTACACACACATAAACTTTCGTGTAACCACGTTACATTATAATATTAGTTGTCATACTGTCTATACACACTTACCGTACCTACCTCATCCACATTTTGTACTTGTTATGTTGTGTTTATTATCATACTTCATTTTCATTACACATTAGGAAACTAAGTACTTACCTAGAACATAACTTTCCTAATCAATATTTTTGTTTATTTAAGCTTACTTCCGCCACGACGCTGACGTCATTTGTACTCTTAAGTAGATATGTATCTGAGTAATCACGACAAATAAACCTTAACTAGCAAAGAAGGCATAAACAGGATTAAGTCTAATGTAAAATATAGTAGTGTAGGTACTCGTCCGTCTGAAACTTATGTAATGTCGTATCTGACATTCTTGAATAGAATTACTCGTAGTGGCACATATTCTCGTCGATGGATCATTTTCTGGGCGTCGAGCGAGATCGAATTTTGATGGTCGAAGTACTGACGGTGATGCGTCCAATAATTGGGTGTTTTACCCTACTATTAATTTTTTCTGCAGTTGTTACTATCATTCGCGAAGAAAATGCCTTAGGGTAGGGCACAGGATTTCATCATGGTCTTGGTCAAAAACTAGGTATCTAGGTAGGTACCTACAGTCAAGGACTTAAATTGTTATAGCACTATGGAACCCTGTCGCATAACGTTAATCATTAATTTAAGCGTAATTTCTGTCATGTGGTTTGACGCTGTCATTATGACAGGGTTTCATAGTGGCATAACAATTAAAGTCCTTGACTGTACCTAACCTACCTATTAACAACTGGGTTCTACATAAATAACATAACTTAACTTGATATTAACGGGCGATATGGAACCTCCCTTTCCCACGTAACAAGCTGATTCCAATAACGCATCATGGATACTTAAGGCCGGGATTACACTACACCTGTAAGTTATTACGTAAGTTTTGAGACGCAACTATGGGTAAGAGTGAGTGGCAAATATCTGCATCTCTCTCTTGCTTATAGCTTTGTTTCAAAACTTACGTAATAACTTACAGGTGTAATCCCGGCCTAACCTGTGCTGTTTGGGTCTAGGGTTACCGCCAGACGAAATTAATTTTCCTGATTGTCCAGATTAAAAAATAAAAGTAAAATCTGTAACAAATTCACATCATAACAAGAGAAAACTGACAACAAGGAAGACAAGGTCTTTTAACGCTTTATGCTGACTGCTAACAGTAATCACTAAATGAAAAGCAAGCTTTAAAAACCCGACTGCATTTTTATACTATCGTCGATATACATATGTTAATAATTGTCGTTTTGCCTTTGTTGTTATTTCAATTTTAACAGTTAGGTTTAGTTTAGTCTATGTCACCCGGGATGGTCGAAGGATAACGATGCCACACACATCTAAATCGGCTCAGGAGTTAGTCATGGTGGAATAAAGAATCGTTCATACATACATAAAACCTGAAAACATTACACTCCTTTTTTTTGGGCAGTCGTGTAAAAAACCAAGATAACTGGATCACTACCTCTTTCCGAAAGTATAAAATTGACACAAAATGTCAGGAAATGAACTGAATACTCAGGATTTTTTATTTTTGGATCTGCTAACCCTACCGGGTCGATCGGAAAGGTGAACAGCCGCGGGATAAAAATAGCCCAATCGCGGCAAAACAGCTCCGGCCCGAGCTTTCCTTGGATTAGCTTGTAAAAGAATCAGCGAGTGATTTGACGCCATTTTAAGTACCTAATGTTGTCAGTAGACTTGATTTGCGATCTTCATTGAGGTTAGGGAATGCAATTTAACCGTTTTTGTATGAAAATAACCGGTTAAAACCGGTTATAACCAGTTATTTGCATTCCCTAATTGAGGTCTATGGAAAGATACCTTACTCCGCGCTCCGTGCTTAGGCACTTGCTATCTATTTTCTCGCTCAAGAAACGAACAAAAGATATAGATCCCTTGTCAATAAAAGAGACACATGTATATTAATGGTTGATCGCTGGCTGTTCACACCGCTGGCGAGAACTCCACTAGTTTGTCAAAACAAAAAATCAAGATCCCGTGCCAATAAAAGTGACACATACTTAAAGTACTTGTTTGTGTGTAATTCCGTGGTTGACGCTTTGGCATCAAACTGTTAGTCAGATACCTATTTTAACTCTTTGACCGTTTTTCCGTGCACCGGCACCGGCGCCGGGGCTTCGGGCCTGGACACAAACACCACGGCATGGCGACGTTAACGTGAAACGGCGCGGCGCCATAGAAAGGCACCTTACCTTGCCGCGACGTGCAAATACACGGTGCCGTCATTCATTATAAAGTGCAATATTAAGCCCAATGTCTTGCGCGTAGAGTTTAAAATAGTTGAAGCCGTTGTCACACGGCACCGTGTATTTGCACGACGCGGCAACGTGCCTTTCTACGGCGCCGCGCCGTTTCACGTTAACGACGCCGTGCCGTGGTGTTTGTGTCCAGGCCCGAAGCCCCGGCGCCGGTGCCGGTGCACGGCCATGCCGGTGCCGGGCCGGCTAATGGAAAAGCGCCTTTTGAATAATAAAAAATAAATGTAATTAATTAATTCATTAATAGTTGATTTCTGGATCTACTCGTTTTCCGCTCATCGTCGGCAGTGGGAGAAGTGCCTTAGACTATGTGGTCGGTTTTGTTTGAAATTTAAAAACCTGGGTATTCAATGGTACCTATTTAGTTTATGTAAGAATAGGATGTAGGTACTATCGCGATCGTTAATTTGTGACCCATTTCAAGAAAAATAGGCTTGAAGTCGTCAATGTCATTAGATATGCCAAATCATTTGTTACTTATAGGAGACTCAACCTTATTGTTGTAGAATGTCAGAATGACTTTGGACCTAAGGTGGGTCTCAAATTAAAGTTCGTGACTGTACAACAGTTGCAGTATTTTTCTCTCACTACGTTAGCTAACCGACTAGCAAACCTGACTTGACCCGTCAGCGGCTATGAACTGCGTGTCAGTCGGTGTCTTTTAATTTGGTAGTCTTTGACACAGCTCTGATACCTTAATCCTAAGCAATGTTAATGAGCGTAGATTCAATTCTGTTTTAGCTATTGAATTGGAAATACCTATGCCACATGTGCAACTTTGATAGCTAATTTTTAATACTTAGTTATTTACTAGGCCGATGATAATGCATCTTATAGAATAGAATAGAATAGAAATAACTATTCGACGCATACACACATTTAAAACAAATGACAAGTAAAACACATTCAACATGGCATGGCGTTGAATTCTTCTTCTTAGCTTTGTGCCGTAGCATGCCGCTGCCCTGGTTTTCAGAGAGACCCTGACTTAAAAACCAACTCAAATATCTATACTCAAAAGTTCATTTTAGCCCTGCTTATGCTTATTTAGTACTAACAAAAATTGCAGAAAGTGCTAAACAATAACCGTTACGATCGTGATAATTTCTGAAATCTTTTAGGTCATTTCCTTTAAGTGAACTGGGTAAAATCAACATTTGCGATTTCACGAATTTGCGCGTGCCATTTTGTGATACGTTCACGTTTGTACTAAGTAATTCGTCATGTTCTTACCAGATGGTAATTGTTCTGTGTAGGCATAGTTATCTAGTGAACAACGTGGAGCTTGCTGACTTCGATGAAAGATACATTATATCATGAATCATGCATGAAACATCAACATCCTCATGTTATCCGAAACACGTCGACAGCTGGACATCTTTCCCAAAGTTTCCTCAAGAATTCTATCGTAAGTCCAACGTTGTTTCCCATCTGTTTAATTTTTCCGAAAATTCACAAGTTAGAAAATCCTTTTTTAGACTATCCATTAACTTTTCAAAATGTTAGGAGGAACGAAGGAAGGTACGTTAGGTTAGGTTTCTTATATAACAATCGCAAATTAAAACAGTTTCATTAATAAATATAGTTGGTACTTTGCTGAAATTCGACCTAGTGATTGGTAAACTTCCCAAAGACCATCATCTGTTCAGTCATGTGCTACTCGCATTCAGCCGTTTTGCGTGAATTCCTTCGCAAAGGCCACCATGATCTGTTCAGTCCTATGCTACACACATTCTGCTGTTTTGCGTAACTTTTATCAGAGCGTCAGTCAATGTTGTGGAAGGATGGCCTTACAAACCTACCTATGTATTTTATCTGCCATTTCAGACTGCTAGAACTTTTCACGAACCTAAAATTGGATTAGTTTAAACTGATCTTACAACGTTTGAAGGCTATCTTCATACTGAGCCAATCTAAGCCTAAGTCCGTTTGCAGTGGCAGTAACAAGAATCCAAAACTAGTTTATACCTATTGCTAATCGAAAGGAAACTAGATTTGCTTGAATATTTACTTATCTCGAGATCAAACCGCTTCACGGTAGTGTATAAGCTAATACATAGCTAAAAACGCCTTCACAAGTAAACATAAGGACCTCCGAGAATTTCAACAAAACCATTGGTGACCATTAATTAACTAATTCTACCTAAACAATCGTATAAATAATCTATTTATAATATCAGTAGGATTCAGTTTTAAAAACCATACATTAATCGTGGAATCGATTACGTCGATGCCATATGCGAAACTATGATTCAATAACCTGGCCTCAATACCAACCATCTGTCTGTTATGCAATACTGGAAACAAGCTGCCCTTATGTAACCTGTCTCGTTCCTTCGCCAATCGTGTGAAAAGGACAATCGAGTGGGGCAAACCACATCTGTAGTTGCGTTGGCGCATTTAACCTCTTGATGTTAAGATTAGAGAGACGCTATGCGGGCGATGCCATTTGAGAGAATTGTTTTGTTTGTTCATTTACGAAACGCAATGCTAATATAAATAACTTCGTATTTGTATAAATAGATATATATTATATTTAGGATATTTTTAACATCTTATGATAATCCGGTCAATTATTTTAGATCCATTTCTTTCACATAACGAAGAATAACAAAACTTAAATTGAAATATAATAAATAATGGCATATTTTGTGAACAAAAAATTTAGCGTGCTTATTACTAAGATTGAGAACATACCCCACTAAAAGTTCTCTTTCTACTGATTTGTAGGTAATGTATCCTTAATTTTCTCTCTTATTTGTCCGTTGTCCTTCTTCAAACGCCAGTTGATGACCGAATAATCGAACCTGTTTTCCTCAATCCCACTCATCCAACACTGACCAATTAGCGAATTCCAAAAAAGGACAGACAATTCTGATGTATCCTCCCAAATTAGTAAATTAATTACTTATAATGTAAATTCTTGAGAAGATTTCTTAACTTCTGAGAATGTTCTGCAACTTGTACATTACTACTTATGACAAACTATTTTTCCGCTGGCACTTTAATTCCACAAAACCAATGTATGTAACGCAGCCGCCATTACTGTCAAGTAAATAAGGGCTAACGTAACGTTGACAATACGATAACACGTCATAGGCAATATCTGTTCAGGTTATGACATGAGGGCATTCAAGAATAGAGCTATCATTTCCCCTAAAACGCTGGCATCGGTCCGAAAACCCTTTGTTTGACCGGTGTTCATGGGTGGTGTTTACTTCTCATTAGGTAACCCGCATATCGTTTGCCTTCCTCTCATAAAGAAAACACTTCCCGGTAAATACGCAATGCCAGTTGCGATTGTCAGTAAACACTATAAAGGAAAATATGTTACTTACTATAGTCATGGCGTCATGCGCATACATACACATAACTATACGGACGCATTCCAAGTGTGCTTTAGTTGCATACTGGTAACAGTTAATGTCTGATGTCATTAATTATGAAAAAACAATATTTGTGAAAACTGGGTCTCAAATGAAATCGAACTTCGATTTCATGGCAAAATAATTACCACATAGGAAGTTACTGGTATCACTCCTACTCAATTTTACTTTAATTGTATTCCCGATTTTATTTCTTGTAAGCGATATGATAAATCAAATCAGAAATTGTGATATTTATCTAAGATGCTGGAACCATTATCCTCGCTAAAAGGTACTGCGACTTTGAGTTAGTAACTATTACCAGCTCTTTGATCACCGGTTTCGCCACATTTTTAAAGCCCTTTAAAGCGCCTTAACTGCTGTTTTATATTCCATTTCTTTTTCCAGCTCGTCGGAATCGCCATGGTGGCGATCGGCGCAGCGGTCCTGCTCCAATGGAGGGACATCAAGCAGGTCGCTGAGAACATGAATGTCGCACCATGGTTGTTCATTGTGCTTGGCAGCGTGGTCTTCGTCATTTCCTTCTTCGGCTGCTGCGGTGCTATCAGGGAGAGCCACTGCATGGTCGTCACGGTATGTTTTTTCTTCTTCTACAACTTTTTCTGCTAGACGAGAAAAGCGGTCTGGCTATGTACTTTTACTGTCACAAGTTTATTATCAAGTATTTTTTTTAAATAAGTACTGAAAGTCATAATTCTAATTCTAATTTCATCCATCGTAGATTTTTAACGTAACATTTATTATGTTTCAGTACGCGATCTTCCTGATCATCATCATAATTGTGGAAGTGGCCCTGGCTGTTTGCATGTTCGTGTACTCCAAAAACATCAAGGACGGACTGGAGTACTCCATGAACACATCCTTCGAAGAATCTCGGACTCACAACCCCAATCCGTTCTACCAAATTGAGCGTCAGGTACGTTACATCTTCCTTTTGACCACCCTATGTTCAGAATATGGTTACATTTGGTTACATACCTGCGTCGCCATTGCCTAACGCACTCGCAATCGCAATCGGTTTGAAAGCGGTACAATTGTTTTCATTTTGTATGCAGACAAGCCTTCGATTTTCAAAATGAAAACGTTGGCGATTGCGAGTGCGTTAGGCAATAGCCCCTCGGGTGCGACAGCTCTTAGAAGGTGCTTCGGGTTTGTAGTTGTCACTCACTCACCCGCTCTCATACACTCTCATTAAGGGCGAGTGAGAGAATTACAAACCCGAAGTACTTTCTAAGTGCTCTCAGACTGTATTTTTATGCCATGGAGTAGGCGAACGAGCAAGCCACCTGGTGGTAAATGAGATCTGGGGGGGTTACCATTTCATACTAAAGCAGTTTAGTTTAGGTTGAGTATGGGACAGAGCTATAACAGTTATACAGCTCTGTCGCTTTCTCACGACGTAAACTGAACTGCTTTAGTATGTCATGTTAACCCCTCTTTGACCCATAGATATTTGCATTTTTAAGACTACAATCTTAAGACTGCAATCCTAAGGGCCTGTCCACATCTTGTTGTACGACGCGGCACTGCACCATGAATTCTGTACGGACACGGCAATGTGCCTCTCCACGGCCTCGTGCCGTAGGTAATGTGCACAGGCTCTAAAACAGCAAATGCGTTGCCAGCCCTGAGGACTAAGATGGAATGCCTCTATGTTAGTAAACGTTAGGGTTCTTCTTTCCGCATACAATGTGAATACTTCTGTTTTGTTACTACATTCATTATTGCGGGGATATTTCAATCTTCATTTTCTCGGATCCCGTATAACTTTTTCATATCAATCTAAGAAACTGCTCCAATGGTGTCCATATTAAAGATCACGAATGTATTTATTTAAATTTGAGAGATTTTATATTTTCTCTGAAGGGTAATTTAAAAAACACTGCATCCTTGTGAATTCGATTCTGTACATTATTCGCTTATCAGCTATTCAGCAGTTTAATTATAGACTTAATGCAGTTTCTGTCGTTCAATTACACGACGTAGCATTTAATTAGATTCTCGGCAGCAAAAGTTCAATCATTTTGAGATACATAATACGTTCAAAAAACTTCTTAGGGTTTTGCATCCTCCAGTGGGTATTAATTATACTTTCTGACAATATGTAAGTGCGAAAGGGACGGTTGCTTTATCCACAGCGATAAACTCCACCATAATAAGCCAGCAACTATATCGAAAAAATAAATTATCTCCATCTGTAGTTCCAACGTTTGACATAAACACTTCTCGCAGTTTAGCGTCTCGTAAGCCAAGTGTAAAACTCAGTCATTTAGAACATTAACACAGCATTAAATAAATACAGGTCAGAGTTGGATATCAGTGATCAGTTTCTTCCAGTTTATCATTCACTTAGGCCAAATATGTATCAGAATCTATATCAATAACACCTAGATTCAGTAACCAATTCGTAAAGACGCGTTGGCGTTGCGCAGCTCAATTTACACAGCAAGAGTAAGATCCAATGGATAACTCGAGAATTGTAAATATGTGAAGCTAAAAATTTCCATACATAAATGCTATAAAGTTTCGCTCCCCTTAAACCTAGTCCGTTTTTCACGATTTTTGGATATTTTGTAGATATTATGAAAAACTAGGTCTGTATGTTTTCCTTTCCAAGAAAATATTTCTTAAAAGAAACAAATTAAAAAAAAACAGAAATGTACAACCCTAGTTTTTCATAACAACAACAATATTCGAAAATCTTGGAAATCGGACTTGATTGACTTGAGTTCGCGAATTAAATGTTAGTTCACAATCCTCTTAGGGAAATGAGATTGGATTTCAATTCGTGATTGTCAATTCTATGTCCATTCCCCGAAAGGCCATTATTCTTTGAACAATAGCTCTAATGCCTACATATTCCTGATTACAGTTGGAATGCTGCGGCAAGACTGGCTCTTTGGACTACGGTGTTTCTTCCGTGGCTACCCTGCACGAGGAGTGCTGTCCTATCGGCGTGATCCCCTGCCTGTCGGCCACGGCCCACAAGATTGGCTGCACGGACCTCGTCCTCCAGTACTACGAGAAATACCATAAGATCATCGCTGGCGTCGCTATTGGCGTGGCCTGTGTTGAGGTGAGGCTTAAACTAGAAATAACTAGTTTTAAACCCCTAGTTTAAATAAAAACCCCCGATATAATGGTGTCTCCTTCTTTAAGAACTGATATCTCTTAAACGGCCCAACCGATTTTGATGAAACCACCCACCGCTAGAAAACCTGCTTTCAATTTTAAAAAACCGCATTCAAATCGGTTCTCCCGTTTAAGAGCTACGTTGCCACAGACAGACACACACACTTACTTATAACACACCTCTTTTTGCGTTGCGGGTTAATAAAAAGTAGAAAGTCATCATAGGTCGTTTTACAAGAGCGATGAATGGAATGAACGAAAAACATGCTATGTGATTTTGTAAGTGCATTCCCTTTAAAGTAGTTGAAATTTCAAACCGAAGACCTGTATTTGTTTTCAAATGTATACTTTCATTTACCCATTAGATCCATATTAGATCCATTCGTGGCAGCTCTTGAGAAATGACCTTTACCGTAACTTCGCCTAGGTGCCCTATTTTATGAAATCAATTATGACCACTTTAGTGTTACTTTAACAAATAAGATGCATTTATGTTTGCTCGTTTGTGTGTAAATGTCAGCATGTTTTGTTTAAATCTTGCATGCCAAATGAACCAGTTTCCGTTTTTGTATTGGGTTTGAAATATTGTAAACCCGATGACAATGGAATATTACGGCGTATAACGACAGCGCTCAATAGTAGTTCACAATACTTTATCTACAAACATATAAGTACTCTAAGATGAGTTCAGAAGCCGAAAGGCAAATGACCAGCATTACCTGTGGTAGTAGGTGACAGCGATGACAGCTGTAACGTAATTTCATTACGTTATCGAATATTGTAAGGTAATGAGATCTACAATCGAAAAATTTAATTGAATTGAAGATAATGAGATCCAAATTTGGAACATCTTCTAAAATGAACAGCTGTCATTGCTGTCACCTACTACCACAGGTAATGCTGGTCATTGCCTACGGGTTTTGAACGCATAATAGAGGACTTATGATATGTGTGTAGATAAAGTCAGTTAATGACGATCACAGATTATAGGGGTATGTCTAAAGGTTTCTGCCCACTTCACCGTACCATACCATGACCGTACTATGAACGTATCAGGCCCGGAAGGTAATTAGTATTAATGTTGATCGGTAACGGAACGGTCTAGTAGGCATAGTCCCATACTTTTCAATACAAGAATATTTTTTTGTCTGACACGTTCCTATTACGGTCATGGTATGATACGGTGTAATGGGTACAGACCTTTAGTGATGACGATTAATGGCCTGTTGTTTAATCGGTAGTTAAACTAACTGATGGTCAAAAAACGTTACTAATGGTTAAAATCTCAAGGAAATGTGTCTTCGATTCCTTTTTCGAATTTTAACAATTAGTTAGTTTAACTACTGATCAAACAACAGGCCATAAGTCGTTGCTTTTACGCCCTGTTGTTTGATCAGTAGTTAATTCAACCAATTGTTAAAATTCGAAAAAGGAATCGAAAATTTGACACATTTCCTTGAGATTTGACCATTAGTCACGATATTTAACAATTAGTTAGTTTAACTACTGAGCAAACAACATGCCACGATTTTTCATACACAAGTTTGATAAAGGAACGAGTTAAATGTTTCTAAAATATCTGAGAACGGCGATAAGAGTTGGTTGGATGATGGAGTTGGAGGGACATACAATTTCCGCTGGACCATGTAGACCCACCAAGACCAAACTTTTTACACTCTGTTTCATCCAAGATGATTCCTGTGACAGCTCAGATAAACACGTATTACACTTGTTTATTTAACTTTAAATAAATACTACATTGGAACACACCTATTGACGCCATTCAGGGACTCTCTTTTGCTTCTTCCACATTCATACATCGAGTCATGCAATAATAATAATATTATTAATAATAGTCATAATTAATCGCCTATTTTTAAGTTCCTCGCATGTGACTATAGTATGTGATTGAAATTACGAAATATGTCTGTCACAGGAATCATCCTAGATGAAACAGATTATAGTTTCTTCTGGATAGGCTGTGAAAAGAAATTACAATCAGAAAAAAAACGATATTTTTTCTTCTTTATGGGCAATAGTTTAGGTTTAGTTTAGGTAGGTGTTTACAGAAACATGGTACATGTCCTCAAGCAATTGTTTATCTTTTCAGGTGGTCGGCGCCCTGTTCGCGCTCTGTCTCGCCAATTCCATTAGAAACATGGACAGAAGGTCTCGCTACTAATATTTTGTACATTAAAACTGGTACCTATTATAACAATTATTTTTTGATTTGACTTTTTAACATAATTTAAGTGGGCAGTGTACTGCATGAAGCTAAAGCTAAGCACTAAAGAATATGAACTCTGTTTAGTTATCTATCTTATTAGTTGCCATATTTAATCTCGGCCAAAACATTGGTTTTGAGCATAACTAAGCCTCCACTGTCCGTCCGTCTGACTGTCATCGGGCTGTACTCATGAACCGTATTAGATACGGTTGAAATTTTCACAGTTTGTATTTGAATTGCCTCTATGAAAACAAATAACAAAATTAGAGTGCCCTCATACAAGGTCCCTCAATGTTACGGTGGTACCCTTATGGCCGAAACCTATGTTCAAACCGCGGATAGATAGGCTTACTATGGGCTTAATTTGGAATAAAATTTAAAAAAATTAACCCGAAATTAGTCTTATCTGTCCGCGGTGTGAATATAGGGTTCGGCCGTTAGTGTGCGAATCGAACTTGACCGTTTTTCTTATTTTTAATCAAGCAGAGTTCATCATTCTACTAATTAAACCTTTGTGGTTCTAATATTGCGTTTTTTTAAATTCGTTTTTAACGAATTTTGGATCCTCTCGGGATTGCTTCGGGTAAAGCTTTTTTACTAACTGCGCAAATAACATTAAGCCATTTACTTAATTTACAGAATTAGTATCAGATAATGATCTAAGGATACTTTTGTATTGCGATTGTTTTATAAGTAATTGGGGCATAACTATTACACTATCAATTATAACTCCATACGTCAACTACTATTTGATGACATTTTTACATTTAAATAAATAACTCTTATTTTAAAAATAGACGCACGTCACCATTGAAACGCTTGTGTTTTATGACTCAAGCCGCAATATTCTCAATAACTATTGATATTGTAATTTTGCCCTTGGAAATAACACAAACTGGATAATATTTATATGTATTTGCACGGATTGCCATGCGTTATCTACGCGCACTTACTATAAATTGGGGGAAAATTATTTAACCTGGCAACTTTAGATAACCTCAGTGTGTTCGTCGTTATTTTTTCCCCTAACTTATGGTAGCCGGTTTGTTTGTACAGTTCGCTAGTGCTTTATATGTCATGATGGTATTGAACAATTATTTACATGTATACATGTTTATTTATAATGTATCCAAACCATTCCAATATTATTGTAAGTATGAGTGTTAGCACTTAATAACATTTATTGGAATTGTCCACTACTTGAATCTCGTAAAAGTATCTTAAACATGTTTTCAAGGCAAGAGTGATATTTAAAAAATTGTGCTTAACGCAAGTTTTGTAAACTTATTGTGATATATCTTAAAAGAATTTATATGGATTTTAATCAGTCTCGATGTTAATATAAGAGATCTTAATGAATTTTAAGAGTAAATAATGTCAAATACATTGTCAAGTACTGATATGATTAGAGTTTAGAGCATTTAAATCAAAGTTTTATTTTGATTACGGAGTGTAGATGGCGCGCATCGCCATATAGATCGGACTTTGCCATAGTCAAAACGTCATACTTTTAAAGGACATCGTGCCAAAGTGACGTATCCAACATTTGAAATCTTTGCTAATAGTGTGCTTTGTAAACTATGACGAAGAATTATTCAATTAAATAAACTGTATGTATGACTTGATGTATTTTAATTTACACCCATATTGTAGAAATTATTGCACAATTATTTCGATACTAGGTAAGTCAGTGTTTTGTGAATTTAATATATGTGCTAATTTATGTCTAACGATGCATGTATGTGCGTAGTGTCCGTTTATTATTTAAGTGTGATATGGTTTCATTTAATTAGTCTATGACTTGTAAATAACAAGATTGATACCTTCCGATTTATAACAGGTTTTTACGTCCATATAACTAAGTACAGTAAGATTAGAAAAGCCAAATCTTGCATGAAATTTAATTAGGTACTTATAGGTCAAATTAAGCAGAAATGAGAGAAAAAGAGCACTACAGGATGGACTAAAGCCCTGACCGGGGAGTTATGTGCAAATAACTAGTAACGACACGTTTTTGTGCCCGGCGACTAGAGCGCGCTCCGCAATACGACAACGCGTCGTGAGTGGCGCTGAAAGGGTTAAAATCTTTGCATAGAGAATCCGATCCGATGGTCTTGTAATTTTAATAAATATGCGTAATTTTCCTGGAAAGTAAGATTTACCCTATTTCGACACTAAGTAAAGAAAGAGTATTTATAAGTAGATCTGACTTTGCAAGTTTTCATACATTCAAAGATATGTCAAAAACAATTTAATTCGTTAAAAACAATTTTATTCCTTTGTTATATTATGATTTTCCGACTATGATTGGGACATTTTTGGTGATGGTATCAATGTTATTTATAATTCAAAGAACTTTCTAATATATGTGTTATGTTGCGTAGAATTTAAGTTTTTTTTATTTATGTTGCATTGTTGTTGGTGACGTTTGGCACTTCCGGTTCTTGTTTTATAATGGTACCAGTACTTTGTCTTTGCGCTTTTATTGTTTTTAATTTAAATTCAAGTTTTCATATTTTTTTCTAATTACAGGTACGCCTAATACGAATACTTCACGAAACACGAAAAAGAACAATAAGGGATATTACGAAAGAAACTCACCACATTATGTTATGTACAAGTTAATTAAGGTAGTAACTTAACTGTTAATAATGCTAGAATGCGATTCATTATTTTTTAATTCGTATTGATTCTGTTATAGGCCAGACTACAAAAAATTTGTAAGAAAAAGATTAAAAGACCTTATCTTGGGTTTTCCGGTTGGCATATTTTTTTATATTTCAAATGGAGTTTCAAGCCTGTAAGAATAATATTAAATGTCGTAGTAGTCGCCATAAAGTAATACGACATTTACAAAGAGATCTAAGATTCTAAGTTAGAAAAAGGTTAGCGGCTGGCAGCAAAATCAATACGAGCTTGCAAATGGCATTAAGCCATTTATTTAGAATAATCAATGTTTAATTTTTGATATTGACTGAATTAAGGCCTAGTTCAAAATGATGTTATTGAGATACTATCGATGATCTAGGTGCGTAGGGTCCCAGAGTGACCTGTGGTCACTACCGACATTGTAATTTTGTTCTTTTGTTGCATTAAAAACGGTTGTTAAGTTTAGTTAAGCAATGTTTTTAATTTTGCATAAGGTACCATAGGAATTATAAAAAGTATTTTCATACTATTCAATGTTGTACGTCCAATTTACAATACTTATATGAAAGTGTTAAATTTATATGCATTTCTATTATGATGTGATTTAATAAGTGTTTCCTTAATAGTATGTATATAAATAATTATTTTATTGTTTCGGGAACAAATGTTTAACGTGTTTTGAATCTCGAGCATTTGTGACGACATCGCTTCTGTGAATGATACTATATTGTATGGCGAAAAATAAATTTTCTACTATTCATTTGCGGCTGTTTTTTTTCAAACCCCAAAAATCTCCTAAAGTAGAAATTAGTTAAATAATTTCGTCAATAATTTAAACTGCTCTCGTGTCACATCCTTCCTTGGGAAAGGACATAAGAAACCAATCAGACTAAGCCCTAAGCAATATCATCTACAAGTTTAAAAACTGTATCCATAAAAAGTACCCCTGGTAGGCACGAGGTCATGGCTGCCGGCAGGAGGGGGTGCAAGTCCCTACTCCCTCTTGCGCCCCCATCATGGAAAATAATACAAAGATAAATAAATAAGTTTTTATTAATATGATGTTTAAATAAATCTAAAGGCGTGCAGATACAACTTGTTGAAAATATTTCTGCCGGCGGCCATTCTGCTCGATAGGTACCCTTTTATATTAGTTCGAAGGACAGAATGAGCTAGGTCTACAAAACCGCGTGATCTGATATCCTATCATAGTTAATTTTACGAATTCGGGTAAGTTGATATCACCTATTTTGAGTAGCTGAGTCGGCTTAATTAGGGTTCCGTACCTAAAAAAGAAAAACGGAACCCTTATAGGATCACTTTGTTGTCCGTCCCTCCGTTAGTCTGTCAAGATCCTATCTGGGGAACGCGTGGAGGTATCGAGTTGAAATTAAAACCATATACTCAGGCCTACAGTCTCAGGAAGCTGTGTAAAAAATCAAACTTCTAAGTTGACGTAAAAAAAACATACGGCCGTTTATGCCCCAAAAAATGTATATTTCGACACTCTCAAGGGAATCAAAATTTATAGGTTATTTTCCGTTGACCTAGAACTATGAAATTTGACAAGTAATACCGTCTTATACTACAAGCATTGGGAAAAATCTGGAAACTATACATTTTTAATTAAGTCACAAAAAAACAAGGTCTTTATGCAAGGAACGGCGGTCCAAATGTTGAACAGAGTTAACCGTGTCATGTGGGGTATCGTATGAAAATCTTAAATATCGTTCGTTGCTGTGCCCGACAGGGTTCATAATGCACATAAAATAACTGTATTCCAACCTGTACACATTATGAATTGCAATAAAGTATTGAGTATTAAATACGGAACCCTCGGTGTGCTAGTCCGACGCACTTGACCGTTTTTTTATTGCTTGATAATTATGTATGTTACGTTTATTAAGAAACTTGCATCTAAGGTACTACAGTACAGGCAATTAACGCCCACTTAACTTTAATTTTTTTTTTCTATAAATACAAACAATAACACAAAAATTATCATACTTCCAAAAGTAGTAAAACTACTGTTAAACAATCTTTATAATCATTTTAACAAAACTTTTAAGGTCATAAGATCTTATATCAACATTTACATCAAATAACAATTAAAAGGCTATTCTGTCTAAAAAAAAAAAATTTTATCCTCCATTAGGCGTTATTGAACAGAAAAGGGCAATTACGCCCTGAGGTACTATGTTAATAACGGTATGTTGAAAACATATTTAATACTTATTAATCTTATTATGTGGTTTCTCATTACAAAAGAAAAGATAAGTTAATATGTTTTTGAATGAAGTAAGTAGGTATGTTTATGTTCATATATAGTACTTATAAAATCGATTACATATAATTGGGTCAATAACGCCCACGAAGGGTAATATCGCCCAACGGTCATTTGAACGGCCGTTATTAGCCGAGGGGGCGTTAATGTTCTTTCTCGCATTTTTTCACTAAAATATATTCATTAAAATATATTACCTAAAAAATATTAGTGGAACATTAAGAATAATCAATTACAACACTACGCATAACATAAATATATGAGAAGAACTATAAGGAAATAATTAAAAACTTGAAATTTCGTCGAAGCAGTTTTTATAACAGCAACGTCCGTGAGCGATACCCTCGAAGCACGGTGCGTCACTGGCAAGATGGCGGCTCGAGAAACTCGCTTTTAGGCTAGATGCGTTCCTATTGGTGTTAACTATGTGTGTGTACGCTGTGATACTGCTCATTCGAATTAAAGTACGTTTTCTCGGTTTCGGGCGTTAATTGCCATACCTACCTTACATACATATAATACATAAATGATTTTTGTTTTATTTCCTCGCAATATTTGAGAAATGCAGTAGTTATGTCTGCATCGGGACAATTAATGGACTCGTCGTACACTAGAGGACCTCAATTATGATTCGTCCATAAATTACGACTTCCTACCATTTGCAACAATGTATATGTATACTATACTATCCTACTAATATTATAAATGTGAAAGTTTGTGTGTGTGTTCGTTTGTTACTACTACACACTGCAACGGCAGGACAGATTTGGATGAAATTTGGAATGGAGATACCTTATACCCAGGATGCTATCTCCATTCCAATTATAGCCTAGATGATGCTCAAACAAAAGCACGCTCTCTCGAAATGGCTTTTTTCAACGCCGCTTTTAAGGCCAAACAAACAAAAATTATGATGATACGTGCTACTTTTGCGGCGCTAAACGGCACGCACGACGACTCTACCTAGCTTGCAACGCTACCTGATTGACTTGTCGTAAACGAGGGCATTTTGCTAAAGTTTGCAAGAGTAAACTAACACAGCTTAATTCATTTGCCACCGCTTTCGCGCGGTAATGAACCACCACTCAAACAAGAAAACTTAAGTATGCATAATAGCTGCGACCAATAATGATTTAATTTAAACGAAGCAACCATACTTATCAAATACAAAGGAGAAAGCAAAATATGAACCCATCATCCAGGAAGTAGAATTGTTGGAAGCCACCCGACAGCATTCTAGAATTCGATAAGAGAATGGACGAGAATCCGTTGTTTTCAATCGCCTAGCACCAGTAGGAGACAGATCATCCGATGAGGATGAGGACGTGTATGAGGACGCTGAGACAGCAGATGGGGAATAGTGTGAGCCCACCGACAGCCCTGCAATCCACCGTTCTTCCCGGTCAGGTGGTCGCCCGCGGCGTGTCCTTAAATGGGGCTGGGGATAATGTGGTGATTATGAAGGAATGTATTGCCACTGTCAATCTATCTATCAATATCATATATGTACTAAGTCTGCATTTTTGTTAAATAAAACCTAGTCAGTATCACATCAGGTTAACATCATTATCTACACACTATTTTGGCTTCGCGCAGTCTTGTCTAGTAATAGTATTATAATGTATGGTGCTGCCATCTGTTTTCGATATAAGTCAATATCGTTACTTAACACCAATATAACAAACAAAACGTCAATTTTAGCTACAGGTTTTTACCGTAGGGTTTTATTCATCCTTATAGTTTTAAACATTTAAACTAACTACGCTCATGAATATATATTACAACACTATAAAAATAAAGTGACTTTTGGCATACACTTAAGAAAATAAATGATCAATGTTACCACTGTCGGTCGGATGTTGATATAGATTATACATTGTGACATGTAGCTTTATTATTATTTATTTATTTATTTTAATGGCGTCTACAAGTTATGTAATTTTGCCAATGTCAAGTATATGTAGCTTTATAAAATAGGCCCCTTTATTACCAAAATTAATACTGGCAACATTGCCGTCATAGCTGTACTGTCATTACTGTCATGTCAATCAATCGAATCGAACGAACTTGCGTAGCGAGATGTGCAGCTGTACGCACGTCTTCCCTATACTTCCGTAATTCTCGGTGTAAATAACCACTTTCTCTTTTTGTGTGATGTGATAATACAAAAACTATATTAATGTGTAAATGTCTTGACAAACTGTAAAACTTTTTTAAGACAATGTTTCGGAAACCAAGTACAAACAATTCAGAGATGGCATACAAAAAATGTTGTGTAGTGTTTATAATTTTCGCTTTGGCGATAGTTCAAGCGGTGGGTTACGACACGGAACTGTATGAAACGACGCCTTGCGACAGCAGCGCGTGCTTTGAGGCGCTCCACGGCGCCCTGGGCGACTGCTCCTGTAACGTAGACACGATTGATTACTTTAACAACGTCAAGATATTCCCCCGAATACAAAGTTTGGTAAGCAAAGATTACTTTCGTTTCTACAAGGTAAATTTGAAGAAGGACTGCCCTTTCTGGGCTGACGATAGCCGATGTGCCATGAAATATTGTCATATCAAAACTTGTTCTAAGGAAAGTGTTCCTGGATACGAAAATGGCTATGAAAATCATATAGACGAGTCGCCTACTACAAAGTACTCTAAGGATGCTCAATCTAACTGCAATCCAGACTCCGATCATGATCCCGACTTGGGCTACCTGAACATGACCATCAGTGCTGCCAGTCAATATGAAATTGCCAAGTGGAAGGCTCATGATGATGCTCTTGAAAATTTCTGTGAATGTGATGACAGAGACGTAGAAGCAGAGTATGTTGACCTGTCTCTCAACCCTGAACGGTACACAGGATACAAAGGACCTTCAGCACATAGAATTTGGAGAAGCATTTATCAAGAAAATTGTTTCCGTCCTAAGATTAATCCATATGAGTCATTCCCCTATGTTTTAAGTTCAGACTTAAGCAATATGTGCTTGGAAAAAAGGGTGTTCTACAGGGCTGTCTCTGGTATGCACACTAGCATTAACATACATTTATGCTCAAAGTATCTACTTTCTGAAAAAACTGTTGGTTTTGCTGCTCCTCCAGAAGGGGAATGGGGTCCAAATCTAGAGGAATTCCAAAGCCGTTTCGACCCATCACAGACATTAGGTGAAAGCCCAAACTGGCTTAAGAACTTGTACTTTGTCTACTTATTAGAAATGCGGGCTTTGGCTAAAGCTGGCCAGTATCTAGAGCGGGAAGAGTACTACACAGGGAACCCCACTGAAGATGAAGAGACTCGAGTGGCAATAAAAAATATGCTTAGTGTTATCTATGCCTTCCCGGACCATTTCAATGAGTCTTCAATGTTCAACGGAGGCAGCCAAGCTGCCAAATTGAAAGTTGAGTTCCGTGAACACTTCCGGAACATATCCAGGATCATGGATTGTGTAGGGTGTGACAAGTGCAAGCTGTGGGGCAAGTTACAGACTCAGGGTCTCGGCACAGCCCTAAAGATCCTGTTTTCTGGTAAATGGGATGGCCCTGAAGACGACCCTGAGCAAGGCAGACTTCCATTAAGACATAAAGCTCATGAGCGGTTGCAAAGGACAGAAATCGTAGCACTGTTCAATGCCTTTGCTAGGCTTTCCAATAGCATAAGAGAGCTGGAAAACTTCCGGAACATGCTCAGGTAAGATTCTGCTTTGAATCTTTATTTTTGTTTCTCATTCCAGCCAGTCCAAAAAGAAAGTAATAAGTTAAATGTACCAATTGTGATATTTTTTCTAGTCCTTTTTGAATGAATGATGTTTTTTTTTCTAATTGGTTTTTTATTGTAATTGTTTATTTTTAGTTTTCTTATGATTATGATTATGAATATTCTACATATTCTACATATTGCTGCTCTTTAATGACTTACATTTCTATAATTTTTGTTTAATGACCTAACGATTACTATTGCCATTCCAAAAAATAATGAGGCTAAATAATAAGATGAGTTCACATAAGTGTGATGAAAGTTTACGCAATAAATTTCAAGTCTTGCTCGATTAGAAAGTAACATGTCGTTGTCAATTGCCATGTAGTTGTTTGTTAGTTGCACCTTTCAGCAATTTGTTGCAATGCATGGACTAACCAATTATCATTGTGATATAAAAACTAATCTTAGTTCTAATCCTATTCAATTTCAACTATTCATACAAAACATCTAAAAAGTAAAAATGGGTCAAAAAACCTTATTCTTAAAAAGTATTTTTAAATATTTTCTGATGTTTTTTTAAGTCTTCTGTTGCATTTTATAGATTAATGAAAATGCATCCTTTTCCTATGATCACATTTATATACGGACTGATAGGCAAAGATACCGTATTACAGCATTTGACTTCCGTTTGGCTTCCGTTAACTTTCTCTGCTCTGTGTCAGTGTTATGTGTTGCTATTTTGGTGGAGGTTACATTACTTGTATTTCCTTGGGTTTCCACTATGTGATTAGTTTTTTAGGTTTTTCAGTCCAGCTGCAGACGATCTGCAAAAATTTCAAAAATGACTAGTTTGGCAATATTAATAAAATATCAAACCAAAAAAGCTAACTTTTTTTACCGCGATCTTTCTGCAAAAAATATTTGCCACAAGGCCGAACGGGTCGATTTTGAGAATCGAAAGCTTCCTTCAAAAACGAATGAGAAACATTAAAATAGTCATTTTTAAACAGTCCGGGGTTTTTTGTGAACATCCTTTGCACGCGATTTATTTTCTACTTTCGACCGCGCAATTTTAAAATCGAGCCGCCGTCCGACTAGCGCAATTGCCTCCGACTCGTTTGGTCGCATATCCCTTTCTAACTAGCCTACAACGATAGAAACGAACTGAGCGACAAGCGAGAAAATACTTACAAGATTTGCTATTCGCTCAGGTTCTGGGTGCCTTATCCATTTAACATCGTAAACATAGTGTTTAAACTCATTGTCAAAATGTTGGATTCATACATTCAGAACAATGCGAAGTGAAATGATGTATGTTTGAATAACGAATACGAACGAAAAATAATGAATGTTTGTTAATATTAAATGTCTCATAGGTTTTTTCATTGCCTAAAGGAAAAGGGATCATGTCATTAAACCGAGAGATTCGTACGTTGCATGGATCACGTAGCAAACCTGACTCATTGCACTTTAATGATGGGAACAGGTGTTCTCAGATAGCGGGTTTTATTGTAATCTGATGTCACGTTTAGAGTTAGCACTCAAATATGCATGATAATCGGAGATCGGAAAAGTGGGTGTCATTACTCGAAATAAAGTTGACATGACTCTAAAATGTTTAATTAAACAAATTATATAACATTAATTGATTACTTACCCGAAAAATAATTTTGATCCTTTGCAAGACAGTAATAAATAAATAATACAAAGACTTGTTCAAGTGTAGATTTATTAAAACAAATAAAGAGTATTTTTTATAAATTTTCCCTGGTTAGATTATTCCTTTTCACGGCTAATATAAACTTATGAGGTGAAAGCTCCTTTCGCAATCCACGGATGTTAATGGAGCAAACTTAAGGAGATTAATACTAATGGCCACTCCTCACGTCTTTGTATTATTTATTTATTTCTGTCCTGCAAAGGAAGTAGAGTAAAGTTCAGGAAATAAACTATTACCTATAATTAAAATCTTTGGAGTCATGACCACATTAATGTGGGTACTGGCGCCAAATTATCCGATCTCTGATGATAATTGATAAAAAATAAAAGCCAAGTCGTCCATTTGTTTTGCTATAAGTTCTAAAACGTGGTTTTACTGCCGGATTCAAGTCACTCTGAAGTGGTTACAAATGTTAGAATACAATACAAGATGTATGCTCTTCTTACCGCTAAATAGCGATCTCTTTCAGACAACCTTGGCAAAATAAATAGCTAAGGACACGTATACAGGCAGGCATGGAGGATAGCTTTTTTAAGTTACGTCTTCCTTGAATTGTTCATAATTTAAAGCATAATTTCTCCGTAGTCAATGAATTTAGTAAGCACGTAAATCGTTAGCAATAAAGTTATTATTTTAAATAACTTAGTACAAAAACAGTTCCGTACTAACTGCTGTTTGAATTAAGCATTATCAACAATTCAACAAGTGAAGGAAAAAACATTCAAATATATTAAATTCTTAGGTATTCATTAAATTTGCCACATCAGTGATTACATGTCTATAATTTGGAGTAAATTTATACTAGCGCTTCGGAAAGATCAACATATCTGAGAAAAATAAGCGCTTCTAGTAACGAGCCGGTATCTTATATCTTAGTAACAGTGTATAATAATACAGTTGTGTAAACAGATCTGAGAGCCGGTTACATAATATCTATACCGGCAGTTCAAGTGCGTATCATAAATATGAGCAAGCAAGCATGCAAAGTTCATTAATGAGAGTGCACCTCGATTCAGGCAGGCGAACGCCGGTGCTGTCACGTACCTCTGACTCAAACCTTTGTTGATCTTCTACATCTGACGTGGCCTCAACAGAACGGCTTATTTAATGACGTAACACTGAACGGGAAAACATGTACCTAACAAGATAAACAGTATCTTAGAGCTTAGTATAAAAATGCACGACTTGGCAAAATTGTAATAAGTTTACATTACGGGCAACATTATGTGTAAATTGTACCTTTCTGTTCAATTCTCAACGCAGTTCCCATAGAGAGACGCCGAAGCAAAATATATTTGGGAGCGTTCGGGACAACGCGATTGGAAAAGGAAAGGCGAAGGAACATTGCGCGTCGAGTGGGGCCAAGCCGCAGATTTGGAGTTAAATCATAATAACTTATAAATATAATTAATTTATTATTGTATTGGCGTAAACAGGAATTGGTCAAGTCTTCTATCAACGGTTATTCTCGGTACTTGGTGAATTTGTTAGTTTCCAGCGATGATAAATGTGTTGCAACGCGGCTCCTCCAAAAGTGTGTAGTGCATTCCAGTATTGTCCATTGACAAGATAGAAAGTCTACCTTGTTAAATCCTACATTACTATCTTTCTTCCCCTCTTTCGCTTTTCGTATTTTGGTTGGAAACATTTGAATTTAAAGCTGCTTGCTATGCTATGGACAGCGGGCAGCTACGGGCAGAAACATTTTTTCTGTTTTATAATGTGAGATCACATGTTTGTGGAAACTACCTACATGGATTTCAATCGCAAGTTCGAAGGTAAACAAACGCATTGATAGATTTTAATAACACTCCTGATAAATTCTGAGCACGAAACGATGGCGAGATAAGGGTAAACATAGCAGCCAGTGGAAGTAATACACTTTTATTTCGCGTTGAAAACAACATTGTATGCCTAAAATTTATGGTAAAAACAGTGAAGTGCGTTGTTTTTACGATCAGCAACATACTATTGGTTTTTTTGTAACCTTGATCTCGTATGGAAATGGTAAGGTAACGCAAGTATTATGTGGGTAAGCAGAAATAGACACTATTTTACAAGCGCAAATAAAAAGACCAGAATGATCTTCTGTTACCGATGATTAAGCAGATATCAGAGCCGAGGAGACAAAAGATCTACTCGTGTAGTCTTTTCGACTAATAATTTCAGCCGAAGACATCCACTGCTGCACATTAACCTCGCCGCTTGCATTCATCGGTTTTCCGCAATCTTAGCCTGTCTATCAAATTGTCTAAGAAACCTATAATTAAACTGTTCTTCTGTATCTTCATGACTAAAGATAGTGATTACTGGACGTCCTAAGTTTTGGAAATAACAACTTGCTTCCATCGGGTTCTGTTAGTCGTCATCCGCACCGTATCACCAAGTTTACTGCTCTTGTTTTTTAATTGGTCAGTTCACCTTGCTTGGTGGAGATCTGCCACGCAATCACTGTCATCTTTTGCCTCGTATAGTTGTAGGTAAAGAACTACAAACTGGGTGTCTTTATTTTTCAGTTAAATTCAAAACTTGTTTATTAACTAGTTCTATAAAAAAATGTATGCGACAAGAATTCGCTTACTAGAGGTTGATGCCTGTTCGTGCAAATGATATTTGGCATTAATATGACCAAATTTCTGTTTACGCCTATAATAAATGGATCATCACAATTATTTAATGAAATCCAGTGACAAGGTGTTGAGCTTATTTGTAACGGAGGTAAAGCTAAATATAATGTACGATCACTTCCTATATTTCAAATTACGAACAAACCAGGGGAGAATAACGCCCTCGCAAGGTAAACATCGAACTATTGTATCCTATCTTAGAACTACCTACATGCTACATGGTGGGCCAAAACTGCGAAGTCACTCTTATGAACAGTGAACAACTTTTTTCCTATAAGACACGTTGCATTTTTTATGATTCGATGTTGACTTTGCGTTCTCAGCATTTTCCAGGTTAAAATTATATCATCAATAAACCTCCAAGATGCCTGCAAGTCTTCTTTCCCTATAATCAGCTCTTAATTTTGCTTTTGTAAACTTCATTTGTTTTGCTGTTTTCTGAAGCAAAATGTGTAATGGTGCTACTTGGTGAGAAAGGAGAACTCTACTATCCGAAAGCAGTTTTAAAATTGCAGGCATCTGATTTTACTGATGTCATAGAGAGTCATTTACTTATGTAGGTAATTGAAAAGGCTTGTGCCGAGTTGTTTGCGTAACACGGTTATGAATGGAACGAGCCTCGAAGCGAATCGAATGCTTTACAATACTAATTGCAGTAATTGTTTTCGTAACACATCTTCCATAGAAATGTCCTCAGACTCTTCAAGAAACGTCAAGTCAGCTATTTTTAAATATATACCTATTTCTAAAGTAATGACTGTAGAGTTTTGTACCTTTATTATTTTTAATCTGGCTGGTGACTGCGACTACGAGAAGACTAGAAAGACTACGTAGAAGTCGTTCATCGCTCTTCCCTCGGGAACTATCAAATTATCCGGGGTGAAAAGTACCCTATGTTCTTCCCTGGCGTTCGAGCTATCTTCGTACCAAACTTCATCGAAATCGGTTCAGCGGTTAACCGTGAAAGCCTAACAAACAGACAAAGTTACTTTCACATTTATAATATTAGTAAGTAGGAATGGATGGGTAGATTAACAGTGTTACCAAGTTTATATTTTGCTTTACCTCGCTTTTAATATAATTTTAAGTACTTTATTGTAAGAAAATTCATCAATTAATAAAATGAACTTAAGTAGAATTAATTGTATCAAAGTAACTTTTATAAATGTATGGGTCTATAATATAATGATGGTGGACTTACAGATTATTTGGAAGAAATTTTATTTATTTTATTCTCAGAATTTACATAGTCTAGTCACACTGAAATAATAATAACGTGCAATCGTTTTATCAACTCGGGTTCGAATATTTTTGCATCGTGAAATATATTGTATATTTTATATTTATTTATAATTATTTACTTATAAATTATTTATAGTTTTAGCATGTACTTACATTACATGGATTTCAATTTTAATAAACACTGGCTTGTTTCCCTTGACCTTGGGATCGGAATAGAATAATCCCATTACCATTACTGCACTGACTGCCAAGTGTAGACTGTACGTCACTCGTGTCATTACTAAAAACAGTTAAGATTTGGTTGTGAGCCAAACGCCAAAACTAACGTCCATACGCAAGTTTGTTTTGAAGTTGGGTTGAGAATGGAGAAATTGATTCGATTTTTGAGTTGAGTACAAAGCGATTTGTTGATTAGAGGAATTATAACATTTCTGCGACATACTACCTACACGTAAACATCAATCAATTTATCTTTGCTGGTTGTTTTTAAGATATCGTCATTCGAGTGGATGTCTATGTTTTTATTAAAGGCATAATATTAGTGTTTTACAAACCTGTACCTTAACCTCAGCCGTCGCAGCATAGACATTGGTTCTAAAACCGAGGTTTAGCACAACTTGCTTCTCTACTGCTTGTTACTTTATTTTAAAAACCGAAGAGACTCGCAGAGAAAACGCAAGCTGTGCCAGCCGAAGAGCAGTTGTAAAAAACATAAATGTCGAAAGCAAAAATATAATGTTCGGTTGTCAATGCTGAAACCTGTATATGCGAACCCGTAGAAAATTAAATAACTATAAATTTAACGTTTTTGTATTCCGGCCTCTATTTTAATAGGTAAAACCATATTGTCTTTGAATATGTTATCGTATTGCCAACGTTAAGATAACTCTTATTTACTTGATAGTAAGGGTGAATCCACCAATAGGAATAGTACATTTTCCTGGCCTCGCTCAGCGCAGCTCTCCTTTTGGTGGATTTTTTCCTCGCACACCGCTCCACTATCTCGCTTTGGTGGAGACACGCCCTAACATGTCGAAGGCAATACGATTATACCCATAGATTAAAGGCCCAGAGAGATTGTACCAGTACCTCTCTCTACCATGAGTTACAATTACCGTACGCGCTAGCAATACTGCGAGGTTTGCGAGGGACAGAGCATTTACTGGCTAGCGAGTACATTAATTGTAACTCATGGTAAGGGTACAGGAATGGAGAAAACTTTACCTTGCATCCAACATTCATAATATAACTCTACTCACTCATTTTACTCCATATTTCCCGTGCTCAATTTTATTTGTCACAAAATAAGTATTATATAGTAGGTACCTTTTATTGTTAAAATATAAGTACATAAAACTAAATAGCGATTCATTGTGTGTGAATGTGTTTCTTTCATCTACAAACATAAGTAATCATAAGTATTAGACATGGATTCTGCGAACACGTAGTTTGTGACTTATTGCTAATTAAGTACCCAATGCTCTCATATTTTATGTGTTAAAAATTGCTTAGAAACACCATTTTTATGGCTAAATGGTTCCTGATAAAGATCGCTTAGCTTAGAAACGTTTACCAATATATTGTTGGAAAAGTCACCTTATCAGAAAAACCTATAAAACGCAGTTATTGTTGTTTAATTGATTGCCAAGTTGTGAAATGTTCAATTGTAAAAAACTCATTTGCTGGGACATGATCATCTAAAATGCACACGTCTGTGATTGTAAGGTCTAATGCGATCGTGACTAAATTATTTATTTTACATTATAAATTATAAATAAATGTTTTTTAACTCTACTGTTGTGATTATTTTATTATGGTAATTTTCCTGTGACGGCTAACTGACTAATTTGGTGTTTGGAAGTTGCCATGTGCAATGGTTTGGTAGATTGGTAATTAACTGGATTTAACACGCTGGTAACAAAAAGCTTATTAAGTATAATTATTTACAATGGTTTTGCTCGTTTTCAGATCACAAGAAGAACACACTTTTCTGTCATGCACCAAGGGTTTAGTATGAAGAAACTCGGTTTTTCTTCACTAAAGAACAATTTTATGTTTATTACAAAGTTTTTATTTATAGCATGTGTTATTTTATTACTGGGAAACACGTAATATGGGGCACTTTATTAATATTACTTCACACCATGTCGGGGCCGGGGCGTGTTTATCTTTCAGAGGTATCTTTTTTTTATTCTTTAACGGGTAGTACTAGTGGCAATTTAATTTACCATCTGTGGCCAGTTTCAGGAAGCTACAAGTTACAAATTAAGCGGAACTCTCTTTCTAGCAAAAGGAGTTAGAAAGAGACTTCCGCTTGTAATTTGTAACTTCGTGAAAGGGGCCACTGTTCAGTGTGTACAAAAGGGTGGTAATAGCCCTGTAAATAGAGTGCTTCTAGAACCTAGAACAAAACACTACAGTATTTACGTCCCTCTCTAACACCTAAGATGTGCACTGTATGGAAAACGTATAGTCATGCTAAAGCGCGGGCACTGAACACGAAGAATTTCGGACATTGACTTACCATTACTTGTCTCTGTCACTCGTGCATGTTATTACCGTTACAGCGAGATTGACTGCCGGCATCGTGGATTGTAAGCCTTTTTTTATAACAATACGGCACCCTACAGTAAAGGTTAATGTACGAAATTCTTCGTCGTCACGCGCTTTAGCTGTCAATTGCACTAAATTGCAACGCACACATTTAAATAGTTGGATGTTAAAAATGTCTTTGGGTTTGTATAAGGAATCGGTTCATATAGTGTTTTCAATCCACGAAGTCCCGCCCCACCACTTAATTTTTCGCACATTGGCGCAACCGCAATGTCAATTTGAATGGTGGGACGCGCTGTCGTGGATAAAAAACACTAGTAGCGTATGGGAGCATGTAAAACAGCGGAACAGTCAGCTGGACTCTTATGGCCTCGTTTATCGTTGTGGACACTTGTGGATAAATGTAGATAAAGAATCAATCACTTTCACACTTGCATGCTTGTTACAGTGTGACTAATGTTGTATTCACAGCGATAAAACCGGCCATACAGGGCCGGATTTAAGGCAGGGCAAGATGGGCAAATGCCCAGGGCCTCCACAAGAGAGGGGCCCCCACGCACAGTAGATAACCTATTTGAAAAAGGATGACAAGTATTTAAACGCGCATAAAAAAACCTAGAACCTAAAAGTATTGAATAGCACAGCAAAAAACTAAATGTTTATCAAAAGGGTAGTTAAGGCCGTGTTGTTTGATCAGTAGTTAAACTACTAATTGTTATAATTCGAAAATTTGACACATTTCCTTGACATTTTAACCATTAGTAACGTTTTTTGACCATTAGTTAGTTTAACTACCGATCAAACAACAGGCCATTAGTGTGCGTTTCGATTTTTCGTGGTTCGGTTTTTAATTTTTGCTGCGCAACTTTGAAAAATAATTTTGCCCTCCACTTCTTTGTTGCTCCAGGGCCAGCACACCTCTAAATCCGGCCCTGCGGCCATAATAGGCCCGTAGCAGGTGCTACGTGTATTTAAGTATTGATATCTGCTTTACGGTTAGGTAAAACTCTATTGACGGATAAATTTAACAACGCTTCTAATATAGGTTTTTCACAAAAAATGCCACGAATGGTCAAATGATAGTAAGTTGTTTATACATAAAGGCTGGCGCCGAGCCGGTGCCGGGGAAGCAAAAATGTATGAAAATGTATCTTTTTTTCAATTACCAGCGCCGGCGCCGGCCCGGCGTTGAGTCCCGCCGGCGCCGTCGCCGTCGCCGTAGTAGCAAGCTTCCCACTCGGTTCCAATATGTGTAAAAGATTTACAGGTTTTCATTCAAACTACTTTTGGGCGTTTTTCCACTTGCTGGCACGGCGTCGGCGCCGGCATCGGCTCGCTGCCGGAGAAGCAAAAATGTATACATAATATAGACATGTTTTCCACTTACCGGGGCCCGCGAAGGCATGGCGTTGACTCCCAACAGTGCCGTCGCCGGCGCCGGGACAACAAGCTTCCCGCTCGGTGCCGCCAGGCTAAACTGTATGTGCACGAGTCCGTAGAACTGCCCAATACATAAAATTCGAGCGTAAGGCACTGACTATTTTCTCGCTCAAAAATCTAGAAAAAGATATAGATCCCGTGTCAATCAAAGAGAATCGTGTATTAATATTTGATCGCTGGCTCTACTGTCTTCCCGCTCATCGTCGGGGGTGACAAGTGCCTAAACTAGCACCCGTACCGTCTGAGTGTAAAAATGGAGCTCCGGCGCCAGTGCTGTGCCGGCAAATGGAAAAATGCCTTTTAAAGGACGACACGACACGACACCCACACAATCATGTGACATTCCACATTGCAGGTCCCTATTATACAAAGGAAACGTAACCTGATTTGAGAAAGTCTGAATTTGAAGGTAAAATATATTCACACATAAAACATGTCTGAGGTTCAAGATTATCCTGTATCGCAACGGATATTTTTAATGTGTGTACTTAGGCATAGGCAGGCACATAAATATCCAGCAAAATGAACGGAGGGTAAGACGGAGACGTTACGAATCCGGCCTCGAAGGACCAATTTATGTGACGATTATCACATAACAGAATGTACATGGTACCGACTGTGTTGTGAATCTTATTGTGAATTTGTGACTACTGACACATCGTGTCAATGCAAACATTTATTGAAAATGAAAATATTCATTTTTTACATTCGGTTTTTTTTTTTATGTCGGTTTATCGTGTGTTATCGTATTGTCAACGTTTTATTTATTTCTTTTTTTACCATCTACAATATTTTAGGGATTGTCAACGTTAATACCTCTTATTCACTTGACAGTAATGGCGGCCGAGTTAACAACAATACGATAACATATCAAAAGCATTATGTTTATACCCAGTAGAATAGAACCAGTGGGTGTGTAAAGGGTGATACCACGGGCGTTTCAAACGCCGTCAGTCCGCTGTCCTAAGTATTTAAGAAATAGGCGATAATATACTCAAAGTTCGATCAATTCTTGCAAGAGTTACGATAACAGTATAGCTCTGTGTGAATGTTAGCTGCTTGGTGTGGCTCATCAATTGATAAGTCAATATTGAAGAAAAGCGGACTGACGGCGGTTGAAACGCCCGTGGAATCACCCTAAAGCCTTATATCGTCCCATTACTTTCTCAACCTGTTATATGATCGAATATTTTGATAGGAAAGTAGTCTTTATAAACCTTGGAACATGAGTGTTTTTTCTATCTATAACTATTCGATCAAATAAGAGGTTTAGAAAGTAAAGGGACGATATTGAATCCTTTAAAGGCACGTGACCAAACTTTAACTTAGTACTCGAAGGAACAGGTGTTTTTATATCCAATAATTTTACTCCGATAGTTGACTTAAATGTTACATTTTTTGTGTATAAAGTTTTGTAGTTGTTATTGTGTAATATAAATATACTTCGTTTAAATTATGGATATGAGCGCCGCTTCCATGTGTATGAAATGGGTCTACTAAAACATTTGGTAAGACAGATGATTATCATAATTATTATACTTAAGCGAATTTGGAAACGTATTTTAAAACCAGCCATTTAAATCAAAAAGCTGATTTTGTAGCTTTTTTTCCTTTTCTAGTAACTTACTGCTGGTCTCTGACGCGTTGAAAATGAAATCTAAAATTCTCAAAGACCATACGAGTTAAATGTCGAAAAGATCGCACTCACAGGTGTGAAACGAATAGAAACGTTAGTTAGCACAATGCATCTTGGCAGGGCCCTCTGTTATCGTATTGTCAACGTTTAGGTAGCTCTTATTTACGGGTTACCTTTGTTTCCGTGAAATATGTTTGCCAAATGTATCGTTTCCCAACCGTTTCATTTGCCAACCCGCTTTGTTTTCTGTCATCATCATCATCATCATTATGTCAGCCGAAAGACGTCCACTGCTGGACATAGGCCTCCCCCAAGGCTCTCCACTCAGACCGGTCTTGTGCTTTTCGCATCCACCGCGTTCCCGCGATCTTTACCGTAAATATTTCAGGATTTTATAAAAACTAACCTAACCTTACCTATGGTTCTACACGATGGTACTGAAATAAATCCTGAAAAATTTATATAACACTAGCTGACCCGGCAAACGTTGTTTTGCCATATAAATAATTTAGGGGTGGACTACCCCTAACATTAAGGGGGATGAAAAATAGATGTTGGCCGATTCTCATAGATACCGGATAAGCACAAAAAATTTCATCAAAATCGGTCAAGCCGTTTCGGAGGAGTATGGCAACGAAAACTGTGACACGAGAATTTTATATATTAGATTGGGTTGGCAAATGAAAAAGTTGGGAAAATATACATTTGGCAAACATATTTTTGCCAAACGGCGGAGTTAAAATCAATACCATAACAGGTCAAAGACGATATGGTTTTCAACGCGTAGAATCTCGGCCTAGTAGTTATATGAAGCAACGGTTAAAATTCGAAAATCGAAACGAAAATGTGACACGTTTGGTTTGGATTTAACGGGATTGGTTACGATTTTTTAAAGATTTTATTTTACAAGTTGCCTATGTCAAATTATAGCTTCCTAGTTCTCAAAGTCTCTGAGTAAAATCACTGACAGACGGACAGACGGACATGGCGAACCTATAAGGGTTCCTTGTTGACTTTGAAAACTTAACCAGTTAATTTTTTCTAAAAAAATTAAGTACGGCGGTAAAGTGTTTTTTTTTTGCAAAAGAAAACAAACTACAATTAAATTTTTAAACAAAACTTATTAATTCTAAACCTCATTTCTGTTCACTAAAGTGTATTAGTTACGCTAAAACTGAAAATAACTTAACTAACCAAACATTCACTTTCAATTCTACAACGACACAACTCAACTGCGATAAAAATACTCGAACATATTTTAATTTAAAGGTAGGTTTAATATGAATTAAAGAAGTGTGTACACGAAACAGCCGGTGTTCTGATATGGCGGCGTGACTCTTTGCCTCTGTTATCTGTAACACGTGCGCGTGCGCGGAGATAGACTCGAATACGAGTCCGGCTAGACTTTTGAGGAAATAGCTCTTATCGACAGTCTGTAGGTCATTGAGTGCACATGTTTTGTTTTTACTCGACTGCTGCGTTAAGTCCATGGAGAATGTTTTCTGAACTGTTCAAAAAAGAAGCGCCTTAACGGTTTTCAGGCCACCTGATGGTAAGTGGGATTTCTGATCCATAGACATTCTGCTTTTCAATTCTAGACTGTAAATGCATTGAAAACCTAATGCTAGTAATTTTATCCGCACACTGGAATCCAACAGTGCGAACAGGTCGGTTAAAGGCCAGCCACACCGCTTGCGTGACGTGCACGTGCACGTGCGCGGTCGCTTTCCACTGCGTTGTATAGTGACATGTCGTAATGAGAATTCATACTATACATCGCTGGTCAGCTGGGCAGCGGTGTGGCTGGGCCTTAAAGCTGCGCGTCCACTGACTGGGTCGGAATCGGAGCACGTACGGAGCAGACGAATTTGTTGCTCTGTATTGATTTCGATGTAAACAGAAATGACGATCCAGTGCACGCAGTACCATAGAAATCAATAGGTACCTACTAAGCAACAAATCCGTCCGCACCACGGAACAGAAAAAACAGTAGAAGTGTCAAGTGGGCGTGTAACGTGTGGCATGGTTATGCGGAGTTCCGAGCAACCTACCATATTTAGATATTTCTAAAAAAGGAAATAAATCCAGAAGCATGCCTTATTTTGTAATGTAAAAACGATAGCCGCACCAAATACATTTTCCATGGTGGCGTGTTGATTTTATGATAGTTTGAGTATTGGCGACAACAGAGCTATGTAACTGCTGTAGCTCTGTCCTTTACGCTCGCCGTAAAGTGACATGCATAACCATGTCATAAAACCCCCCAGGTCTGATACTAAGCGAAGCTCATGCCACTTCCACTGTTTTTCCACTGTACGCTTCGATTCCGACCCAGTGCACGCGCAGCTTATAGAGTAAGATGGTGGCGATCCGGGTGGACCCTGCACAAGATCCTACCATCACTAAAGTGTAGTTTGGTTACTTTTGGGAAAATTCGCTTTTAGTGTGGTTCTCAAAATTGATTTAGTCTAGGCTTGTACTATGGGTACTAGACAACGATATAAATACTTATATAGAGAAATATATACTTAAATACATAGAAAACATCCATGACTCAGGAACAAATATTCGCGCTCATCACATAAATATCTGCCCTTACTGGGATTTGAATCCAGGATTGCTAGCTTCGTAGGCAGGGGCACTACCAACTAGGCCAGCGCGTCGACAAAATTACTGGCATTACTAAGCTGTCAAGTAAATAAGAGATTTCGTAACGTTGCCCGCACGATAACATGTCAAAAGCAATATCGTTTCATTGAGTAGAATACAGCCCTAGGTAAGCCTTTTTTATAATGATGTTATGAAATGAAACAAAGGAAAAATAAATTAATACAGAACATTAAAATAAGTTAATTAAAATATTGCATTAGCTCACGCTATGTTGCGAGCTGTTGTTTTCCGTAAGCTACGTTTAGCATACATATATTTAGCACTCAGTTAGATTATGAATTTACCTACCTACTCGTATTTCAAGGATTAATATAATTGTTGTGAAAAACCCCAATGAAAGGTGATTACGCCAATGTCGAGTAAGAGTATAATCAGTAAATGTTTTCAATGGGTTATTCCCACCTTTACCACCAATTAGTCACCACTGGTAACAGCTGAGAATTTTTTTCTTATCTTTTACCAATTAAGTACTCGGTGGTAACAACTGGGTTTTTTTCCCATTTGTTACCACTAAAATATTTGGTGATAACTACTGGGAAAAAATATCCTAGTAAAAGATGAGAAAAAAATTCCCAGTTGTAACAGGTGGGAATAACCCTTTTCAATCTGTTATTTTCCCTCTCTGAAGTTTACCGATACCCGATATCCCCCTCTATTTCATTTCGATAAAACCATATTTATTTGAACACAAGCTGATGCCCGCGAGTCTGTCCGCGCAGAAAAATAAATAATAGCCTATGTTACTCAAGGATAATGTAGCATTCTAAGGTCTGTTCATTCTCACTTGTCTTATATAAGTATGTAACAAATTTCTAACTTCAAAATGAACCTTTTTTGGCTAAAACAGCTAAAAAAAGGTTCATTTTGAGGTTAGAAAGTTGTTTAGTATATAAGACAAGTAAGAATGAACAGACCTTACAGGTGATAGAATTTTTGAAATTGGTCCATTCGTTTTTGAGTAAGTATATTCGTTACAAACATACAAATCTTTCCTCTTTATAATATTAGTATGATGTTATCATAATGTCAATGTTACGATAGCTCTCATTTACATGATAGTAGGTACCTAATGGCGGCCGAGTTAATCGTACATTGTTGCCTAGGCGCGGAAAGTAAGGGATTTGCTGACGAGGTGGAGAGAATGTTTGTTTGCGTCATACGAGTATTAGTTAACCATTCCAAGGCTCTCATAAGAGCATTTAGCAAAAAGGCATCGACGGAGGCCTTAGCGCTAAGTAGGAACAATATCCGCACTCTCTCTGGTCGGGGCGCTCACAGGGCACTGTTGCCTGAACAAGCACATGCAGACGATCGGGAAATGTGACAAGGTTGTGCAGACTCTGCCGACTGGAGAAGGAAACGCCTATGCACCTTCTCACCGTCTGCCCGGCCTTAATGCGACACCGTAGCTCCTCACTGGGAAAGCACTTAATGTGCCCAGAGGAGATCAAGCATCTCGGCGCCAATAAAGTCCTGAAATTCCTCGCAATAACAGGACTCAGCGGAGAACTGTAGGCTATCACAATAGATCAATCCTGGTCGCAGTGATACTAGGCTCTGGAGCCTTGAATAGCCACTCCCTGAATAATAATAATAAGATAGTTTCACGCACAACGAGCCGCCGCCCGCCGCCGCTCCGCAGAGCCCCGCCGCGCCGCCACCCCTCACTGCGCCCCCACGAGTTGGATGTATGGGATTTTTTTCACGGTCCTTACGATTTTATACGCAATAGAGAGCACTTACATGAACAATATGGACATGGACGGAAAGTGTTTTCATATGGTTTTTTTACTCCTAGGAGTAAAAAGAGGCATTTTCCGTCCATGTGTTTCATTCGGAAAACCGTTATTTCTGAGCATGATTGAGAAAAAACAATACCATAACATATGTCAAAGGCATGGTTTTACCCAGCAGAATAGAGCCCCGTATTGTTTTTAATCGGCCACCTTTACTGTCAAGTAAATAAGAGCTATAATAAAGTTGACAAAACGTTATCATGTCAAAAGGAATTAGGTTTATCCTCAAATGAATAGAGACTAGGTAGATTAAATTATTTCACGGTAATTACGAAATGAATTGCCCCACTTACACAATTAGATATACGAGTATTAAGGCTGGGCTGTGTTCATTATGACCACCAAAACCAGAGAGAGTGCTTTTTGACAATAGAGGTTAATGTTTATGGCCTCGAAGCCCACTTTTCATCAGGTGGCATGTTTTCGTCTGCCTTTCTCTATGCTATGACATAAAAATGACGTCATAGTCAGGGACCGGAACCGCTTACCAATTAAAAGGGTTTTCGATAGGGTATATGTTTGACTGGATTTCACAAACCCTAACACCATACAACCAATTCCTCAAAACACACGTGAGGGCCCACGTAAAACCCAGGCTTTCCCTGTGAAATGTTTATTGAAAGGCTTCAAGCTATTTGAATCTGTATACATGTGTGAGGCTTGAAACCAACCAATCATCTGCGTAACAGAGTCAACGGAGCGGGAGAATCGATAGGGTAACACCAAGTGCTTAAATCCGAAACTCTTACGAAACGGTATCCTAGTTCGAAGCAGTTTCCATATCATTAGGGTTAGCCTATCGATAGGGACACCCTAACGTTGGGAGAGCATGTGATGTAGTTAACCGATCGATAAACTTAATCAAATAAAAGGTTTTCCGGTCCCTGGTATCTCGTACAGTATCGCATACAAATCTCAATACCATCGTTAGTTCTGACAATTCATAATTAGCAACTAATCTACATTTCACGCTCGTTCCCAATATTCTTACCACATTCTTACCGCTGATAGATTTCTTAGTACCCTTACCATGAGTTACAATTACCCTATTCGCAAGAGAGTCGAATGCTCTGTCCCTCGCAGAATTCTTGAGTGACGGCAATTGTAACTTATGGTTAGGGTTATACTAGGTTTAAAATTTGGCACTAGCCACATACTATGTGTGCAGTTTGCATATGGAAACGGGAAGTCAGCACTGTCGGAAACAATATCGTTAAGATAATGCCGAATATTATTGTGATCATAAGTACTGATCCTTACCTAGCTGTGCTTCCAGGCTTTAGCTTCCAGGCCTGTGCTTAGGTAGGTACCTACATCACTAAAATAATGCAAGGTTCTGTGAATTAAACAACGTCATTTATTTAGTACAGTATACAGGTGATTGGTAATTTGATAGACTCCTTGTAGAGGTCGTTTTCTGCAAAAAAGATGACTCTATCGGTATAGTATGCTTTAATAAGTGGTGTATCAATTTTTATATAGCTTCCAAGCAAATTAAAATGTGGTGAAAGTCGTCATTTCAAATTGACAGAGGTATCTATCTATCTGGAAGAAGACTTATTGGCAGACTTTAGCATATAAAAAAATATAGAATTGTCAAGCGAACGCACAACTACCACCGCCAATCTTTGAGGTATTCTGTTATCTTTGTCTATCCTCACAGTTGACTGTTGTGTTTACATCTGTTTTTGTGGTAATATGGCTGTGTTGTGGGGGGTACCATACACAATGAACAATAGTAGGAATTTGTTGCGGCTGGAGGTTATTAGCTATACTTAATAACTACATTTTCTACTTAGTGCTGGTTGCGACACGCCTTGATGAAGTTACATGGACACGTACGGTACGGACATAATATATCAAATCATTTTATATACTTTTGCTGAAGTAACTAAAGTTTGTGAGCACTTATGGCACCTTTACACTCTCGCCGAGACACTCCGAGGCAGGGCGAGCGCGAGAGTAAAGAGGGTAGCGCTCGCTCATTTTTTTGCGCCCGAGTCAAAGGGTCTCGCGCCACCTTGCGTGAACTGCGAGGGCATCGTTGTTGAATGGCGGCTGTACACTCACTCGAGAGCACTCGCTATGTCCCCAGCGAAAGTGTACACGGTAACTGACGTGACTTTTCGTATCACGTAATCTGGCAGTGACGCGATTAGTTTAAAAACGAAACGAATAGAAACGCTAGTTAGCGCAATGCATCTTGGCAGGGACCTCTGAGCGGCTGGTGGAGGGGATAGGTTTGCGCTTGTTGTCTACTGTCAACCCAATAGCGTGGCAGCAAAGCGGAGCGGTTTAAACTCCCCCCATCGCCCCCACCAATTTGGTCCGTAATTTGCTCACTGCGCAGGTAGGTCGCTCAGGGCTCTTTTTACGTGTGTCAGTATGTCTCACTATACAATTTTAAATATACCGTATTTTTAAATGGAACAATGTTATTTTAAATAAAACTATAACACCTTACATTGTTACAAAAAAAACATATTGCTATACGTAGCAAGGTTAGATTTGATTTATAAGCGATATCGAAAAAAAAACTTTCTATCAAAATATTGCTTTAGGAATTATGGATTTTAATCAATTCGGAATAATGACTTTTTGGAATTATGTTACACTTGATATTTATATTTGTTTACCTACGGCACTCACTGTCGTTATCAGGAAGTGGGCGGAAACCCCCACCGGTGTGCATGTTGCTATTGCTTTCAGATAACAAATAATTAGGCTTATCAGGCTATAGGAAATTGGAGTGCAATTAAAACCAGACCGCGCCATGGTTTTAGCAATTATGGTGGTTGTTTCTGCTGTTTTTACTGAACCCGATTGCGTCGGACGGAGGGTTATGTTTTTCGAGTGTATGTATGTATTGTATGTATGTATGTATGTATGTATGTATGTATGTATGTATGTATGTCTATTTACGTGGGACGCCATGCAGCTTAAACGGCTTGGTGGATAACATAATAATTTGAGGTGTCGTTACATTAGTGTTGGCTGTGTGAGATATCCTTACTTAATATTATAAACGCGAAAGTTTGTATATATGAAATCAAAAATCGAAATCAAAATATTTATTCAGTAAATTGGCCACATACGGGCTCTTTTACACGTCGGTAATATAAAGTGAATCTACTAGCGCTTCGAACAAGACCATCATTGCGGAGAAGAAGCGCCGCAAGAAACTCCAGCAGAAGGTAATTTTTTCAAACATAAAATACAATAATACTTAAAAGTAAGCTACATTACAAGCTAAAAAAGCAACAAATATAAATTATTAGAACTATCACAAATAAAAATATTACAAATTCAAAAGTTAAAAACATTACAAATAAATGTAAAAATTAAAATATTACATGTCAAATACATTAAACTACAAATAATGACTAGGAGAACAACACGACGAGGTCTCTACGTCAAAAGCCATAACTGTTATAATTAACTGAGCAACAAGTCCTTGCAGACGTGAACAGACCGGACCCCACAAACAGCACCCGTTCACGAGTATGACGCATATCTCAGCCATCGCCTCCCTCAACCATGGGTTCGGGAAGGTGGCGATCCGATCAACGCCGTAAGCAAAGACCTTTGAGCGAGCATGACGTGCTCATGCTGCCGGACAACATAAAAGTATTATTGTATGATATAGCTGTCCGGCGAGAAACATCACAGTGTGCTCTCATTTAAAAGCGTCTTGTACACACAAGAAGTAATAAAGATAAATTACAAAAGTAAACATACAATTTCGTGTTTGAATACACAGTTTGCTTAAAGGCATTTTTATCAAGATAGAAATATCAGAAATAACCTAGACTTGAGAAATTACCTTAAATAAGTAATAGCCTAGACACTACTTAAATACATCTTGGTCACCAATGAAGTCTGGTCTGGTCATCAATGAATATGGATGTATGGATGTTTGTTACTCTTGCATGCTGCAACGGCTGGATGGAATTGGATGAAATTTGGAATGGAGATAGCTTAGGTATACACTGGATCAAAACATAGGCTACTTTTTATCCTGGAAAATTCAAATTAAACCTGCCTTGCATAATTAAAATTAAAATCACTTTACTAAACTAAACTTGTCTACCTAAAAGGCCTCTGCGTGTTGGCTTCAATGATATTTTATATTAAGATACGTTATACTCATACTAAACGCATTCAAAACCCGTGACCAATTACTGACAGAGACAAACACGGCAATCCATAGCGAACGCTATTGTTAGAAAGAGAGAAATAGATAAAAAGTAAGGCAATGTGCCTTCCTTTTTGCCGAACGTTTTTGCGTGCAGATGACGTATTTTTATTTAAAATATCATTGGTTGGCTTCGGCTCCATGTACGCCTTCCATAGATCGGGGACCTCCATAGACCCGTGATTGGTAAAGACATTAAAAATAAAAGATAAAAGATAAAAGATGTTTATTCAGTAAGTAGGCCGCACGGGCACTTTTACACGTCAAAAATCTACCAGCGCTTCGCAAGAGACCACTGCTGAGAAGAAACGCCGCAAGAAACTCAACAGTCAGTCGTTTTTTTTAAAAATTACTTATACAATTATAGAACTTAACCTAGCATTATATAAAACAATGAATTTAACATTAAAATATATATATCATGCGTAGTTGAGCAGGAAAATGTGTCAAAACTCAGTATGTTCACATGAACTCTTAAATATATATACAAATATACATATACACATACATTATACATGCATATATATGTATATGTATACATATATATATATACATATATAATATATATATATATATATATATATATATATATATATATATATATATATATATATATATATATATATATATATATATATATATATATATATACATACACTTACCCATGACGGTGCAAAACAACCACATAGTTTTGATACATTCTCCTACAGAAACGTGTCCCCTAGACAATAATTATACCTACAATGTTTAGATATTTTCCTGACTAAGCTATTACTAAGTTATTTAGGTGTTTAATTTAGGCCAAGCATTTTTATCTGTTAGATAGTCCTCGACCCTATAATAAGCTTTCGACATCAACGACTTTTTCAAGTAATTTTTAAGTGCTGGAAATGATAACTTTAAAACTTCGTCAGGTAATTTATTATAGAAATGAATGCATTGACCAACAAATGATTTATATACCTTACGGACACGAAATTTTTAATAGCAATTTTATTTTTATTTCTTGTATTCAAATTATGTATATCACAATTCTTAACAAAAGAGTCTTGATTTTTAATGACATAAATAATATTCTCATAAATAAATTGTGACGCTACTGTCAAAATACTAATTTCTTTAAATAGTAATCTTAAGGAATCACGGGAGTTTAGGTTAAATCACGGGAGTTTAGGTTAATCACGGGAGTTTAAGTTGAATAGACTTTCCTATCGCTTATTGTGACCGAATCATGTGTAAATAGGAATACCCCGCAATAACGTGCTATCTCTTTGTTTTGCCCATTGTACTTATCATATTTATTTGTCGTCACACTGTTATCTTGTAAAGTTTATCTAAAGTTAACGCTTTGCAATTATTATGTTCATCATTCAGGTTGTTTACACTTCACTGTCGATCGTTGTTGTGTACAGTCAGCAGTAAAAATGCATTTTAGAACGTTGGGCTCAAAAATATCTGACACGTTCTTATAGTAGAATATCCCAATCTACGGGGTGTCACCAAAAAGGACCATGCGTCAAAATGGACCAAAAACCAACAGAGCTGAGAGTTAGGTCATTAAAAAAAAGGTCTGCTTATGTACCTTCTTTATTTCGTTCTATGGGTACGAAGTTGAATTCCATTACATAATCGAGATATACGCATTTGAGTCGGTCTAAGTACGATCTTCGAGAAATTGTGTTTTACATGAACAGTACACCTTATAATTGCTTTAATAATTCCGTCTAATTGATTTGAAATAAGATTGTCGACGGAGCGGAACTCCGCTAACGCGGAGCTCCTATTGCTGGGTGGTTCGGCCCTCCGGGCCTGCTGCAAAACTAACATAACCTAAATCTACCTGTCGTAATTTTTATAACATCTGGACGTTATGACTTGGACATTCGGAGTTGTACATATTGACTAACGGTCTTTATAACATCTGGGCGGTATGAATAAAAGACAAGAATAGAATAGAAAACATTTATTCACAACAATAACACATAAATATAACACAAAAAATAAGGAAAAGAAACGACAGATAAGTGCAATTGTTGCGAAACGGGCCCAACTCAGCATTTGCTGGCTGTAAAGCCAACGCTGGTCTTCCGCTGGGACCGCTCGGTGAAAACACGGAAGGTGACACAGACATTACAAGTAATTCAAAAGAAAAACAAAAGCAAAATAAAAAATAAAAACACAACATACGACACTAAGGCTTCATTCGCACGAGCGCCTCTCCAACGCGCGTTGAAAAAAAAAACGTCCGCGCGAATGTGGGCTAGCGTTCATTAGAACAGGCAGCGCTCAGGTGGCAACCAGAGGAACTAGCTTACGGCAATGACTTCTTGGATATTCTGACTCTTGTACATATTGACAAACGGTCTTTATAACACCCGGACATTATGTCACCTTAGACATTCTGGCACTTAGGCCAACATACCTCGGAGGGTTCTGTGGGTATTCTGTATGTAAAACATAGTTTCCCATACATCGCATTTACTCTGACTAAAATATGAATATCTCAGTTCTGCAATGGAACTGATCTTGGTGCCCATAGAATGAAATGAAGTACACGTAAATACCTATTTAATGACATAACTCTTAGCTCTGTTGGTTTTTGGTTCACCTTCCATATAAAGTTGCCCATGGTCCTTTGCTCCAGGTAATTTTAAATAATAAAAATCGTTTTATCTAGGTACAAAAACACTTGTGACAAATATTGTTACTATCAATCGAAAGTAAAGACGTGTAGAAAATGCCACCATACGGTTGGCGACTTTTATAACAGACTTCAAAAAGGAGGAGGTTCCATGTTCCAATTTATGTTTTTTTTTATAGAGTATACTTTCGACGTCCCATTGTCACTAAATTGTAATCTGATGAGGGGATCCATGAGGAATTGAGGGAACTCCTCAAATATTGTAGGCATCGGCAAGCGTTGGAGTGACGTTGTACGGGGTCTTCTCGTTTCTCACTACCTTATCAATCTAGAAAATATATACATTGAAGAACCTGAAGCGGTTCTCAAATTCAATGCTCTGGTTTTAAAAATGTTGAAGTAGGTATTCCCGTATTTCCCGTAGCACATACTACCACCACAAGTTCAGTAGAAGACGCAGGGTCGCTATTGTCTAACGCACTCGCAATCGCAATCGGCTTCAAAGTGGAACAATTGTTTTCATTTTGTATGCAGACTCGCCTTCGGACTGTCAAAATGAAAACGATTGCGATTGCGAGTGCGTTAGGCAATAAGCCCTGCAGGCCTTTCGCGTAACTCACTCGCAATCGCGATCGGCTTCAAAACAAAACAATTGGTTTCATTTTGTATGCAGACAAGCCTTCGATTTTCAAAATGAAAACGATTGTGATTGCGAGTGTTGTTACGCGAAAGGCCTGCTGTTTCCCTTTTACCCCTTTTGTAATCGTATTCAAGACGGAGCCCCACTGCGGCGCACGCTACGCACGCTACGTACGTACACGGTACAGTTCGTTCGTTCAAATAGAGTGCATTACAACCCTTCGAAGTCGCCGACACCGCTTTGTGCGCGCCGCGGCGGCATCTTTGTAGCAATTGTAGCAGCACATCAAAGCATGCACACTATTTTAACGAACGAACTATGCACACGTGAGCCACGTGGTTCCACTGGTCTGGCAACGTGAGTCAACGTATCCACAGGCAACCGGTGCACGCAGTCTCTACACACGCGACGTGTCCGATACGGCTTTTATCAACCACATACGGTTGGTTGAAATTTCAGTCTTCATATTACTCCCCAACCCCCAACACAAATAAGAGGGATGCCACACGCATGAGCGTTACCAGTGCGTTGCGTCGTCACCGCTGCGTTGTTCTACATATAAATTAGAACGACACGCTACACGATGCGCTGAACACTTGCGTTGCCCTATGTTGAAATCACAGCGTTGCGACGACGCGCGCACCGGCAACGCTCGTTTGGAATCGCTCTCACTTGAATGTGTAGGGTCCGACCAGCGAGTTTTGGCATAAGCATTTTTCTAAAATTCTTTATACGGCAACAATTTTACCTATGAAACAAGCCGTCACATTATACCTACCTATCCAGTCGCTATGCATTTCGTGTTACCAGCTAGTGATATTTTGAATTTGCCGCCTTTTTAACCGACTTCAAAAAAAGGAGGAGGTTCTCAATTCGTCGGGATATTTTTTTTATTTTTTTTTATGTATGTTCCCCGATTACTCGAAGACCAACGGACCGATTTGAAAAATTTTTTCGTTGTTCGAATGGGTATACTTTCTAGTTGGTCCCATTGTCACCACGTCAGGATCTGATGATGGGATCATGGAGAAATCAAGAGAACTCCTCAAATATTATAGGCACACCTATAGCGATTTTGGTATTTTTCACTGTAACTCATGCATTTGCTTTTGAAAAGTACAAAATGGTGAAGTGGAACTGATGATGAAGACCACAGATGGCCACCGGAACTCCTTAACGGTACCTATTTCAAGGCTGGCGATAAGATATTTCGATAAAGGTAGTTGAGCGACTATGACGAAGCACATTTAGGTTTAAATATGACTATGACATTCCCGCGGCGTTGTCTGCGGCGAGCTTGAAATGTTCTATAGTTTCTCATTAATATTTAGAAGTGGAGCTACGTAAATAAAAAATAAAAAACGTAAATAAGCGTAAATAAGCGTATAAATAGGATCACTAAAAAGTATAAAATAAAATAAATGTTTAAAAAAACAAAAACCCGCCTTCAAAAAGCATAAAATAACTTCTTTAAAATGGTAGGTAAATAGGTCAGTCCAACTGAAGTCTGCTTTTGGTTAAAATATTGTTGGACGCCGACTTCAGTTGGACTGACCTATTTACCTACCATTTTAAAGAAGTTATTTTATGCTTTTTGAAGGCGGGTTTTTGTTTTTTTAAACATTTATTTTTTTGTGTCACGACTCGCTGGTCGGACGCTATTTTTTTTGTAGTTTTAATACCTAGTTGGTATTAGTCATTTAATACCTAGGTGGGGCCTGCTTAGGGTGAAATAGACCAGTCTCATTAAGAGCTTATTTAACTTTTCAGTTAACTGGAAATTCCCATCATCGGAATAGACTGGAATTTGGAAAATATATGTATAAAATCGGTAACAATGCTATACTATGGTGGCTGATCTGGTGATAGAGTCAAAATGTGGCGACAGGATCTCCGCTGTACTACACGTAAACCCACCAGGTTTAGACTCGTTCGGTTGATCTCCATAAGAAGCTCATGACTGACAAAAAAATCCTTCCCTATTTGAACGCAATGTCAAATACAAAAGAAGTCACTCACACACCAATGGTAGCTTAGGCGGGCTTTACACTGAAACTTACTATATACGTAAATACGGACGCAGCTATCTGTAGAATGAGAAAAAAATTATTTCTATCTACTTCTAACCAATAGCGGCGTCCCTACTTACGTAAAGGCCGCCTTACAACCAGAACGACTATCAACCACTCGCAGAGTCGCAGGCCTATTCTGCCCTCCTACGGAAAAAACACACATCTACTATATTAATTGTATTGCATTTCCAACCTTATTATAACAATTGAGAGTCTAATGTGCTTCTATGAATTAATTGTACTTGTGCCTTTTATCCGTAGGAGGGCAGTAATTTGCGCTAGCAACGACGTTGGACAAGGGGCCCTAATATGGCTGCGTCTACCGCGTGACAAAGTTTGGATAAGGCATCCTTCAGCTTCTGACACGTAAGTAAGTACGAGAGTGACGGATGCTTTATCCACATTTGACACGCGATATAGACGCTGCCATACTAGGCCCGCTGTATTGCGGATATATCCGTCAATGGCGTTGAAAAAGTTCAAAAAAAGAGACTGTTTCGTTTCAATACGGTGTAATTTGCATAGCATAGGAAACATGTTGTAGTAACACATTTTGTATTCGATGTAGGGTGACGGAACCAGTAATGGACAAGGCACCAATGATGGACCCTTGATTCTTATTTTACAGAAGATAAGGGTTATTCACCTGTTTTGCCACAATCAATTTACTACCGTATGAAATTTGAATTAAGAGTGAAGTGTCAAATACTGGTGCCTGCCAGCTAAAAGTGTCCAACTAAGGCGTTCAAGAGGTTAATATTTTCAACGCAATGTCAAATACAAAAGGCGTCAGTCACACTCCAATGACAGTTTTAAACCAGAGCGAATGTCTACCTTGACCCATAGACACTCAGGCATATTTTGCGTTAGCAACCATGACGGTAATATCCGTCGTTGACGTTGGACCAGTAGTGCTGCGGATATATCCGTTCAATAGCGTTAAAACATTAAGGGCCGTATTAATAAACACATCTTGGCCGAGATGCCGGTCACAAGATACGTCAAAGTAAACGTCAAACCATAGAACACTGTCATTTTTGACGCATCTCAAGACGAGCATTAGAGTTGAGATTAGTTAATTAATACGGCCCTAAGACGTTTTGACAAATAGGTACTTATTTTAGGTTAGGGTTAGTAAATTAAACAATTTTTCTCTTGGGAACGGAATCGTTTATTGAACCCATCTGATACAGTTAAATCATACAGTTACTCTACACATTTTGTACTGTTCAAAGTACCTACCTATCTCAAGTATTCTATTTCTTAGGTTAGGATGTACCAAAGAATGCACCGATTGCCGAGGAATAGGTTTTCATATAATTTAATTTATTTATGTGCTCCAAAATTCAGTGGTAGCTACCAATCACAGTACCTTCAGGATCCTACGATTACTGAATATAATGGGTATATAGAATACGATTTTATTACGAAATAAATATGCCAATTCATAATTATTTTACGTTATTAACTATGGAAATTAATGAAACTAGGAAGAATAGGTACATTACTGAACAATGCAATTTACATAATGGTATTGTAAACAAAAAGGAGCAATTCAGTCAAGGTTAAAAAACAAAAAAGAACAAAAGCGGATTTTAAATTGCTTCGGGCCGATGAACAATCGTGTTTACTGCTCGGTGATATTGATTGTTATCATGGTGCTACTGTCCGACAATAGTGGTACGTTAATAATTAAAACACTTCCTTAGTCTATGGATAGAGGTTTCTATTGTGTTTAAGTTTGGTAGAAAGTGTATTGTGGAGTTCAGAAAGGTGGACACAATTAGTTCAGTAGTCCGACAAAAACTGGTCAAGTGGGCAATTTTTGTCGAACAACGGAAAATTTCATAAAAAATGTAATTACGCGAGTTATCATGTCCAACATTTTGATCATCACCCATTAGTATAGTACTGTAGAACTTGATCAATAATTTACCAAAAGTAAACACGTAAGCCAACTCCGCAAGACAAGTACCAAATACACGGTATAAATATGTAGGTAATCTATACTAATACGTTAATATTTTAGATATCGATCGTTTTGCTTCGTTAAATTTATTAATAATTAATAATAGGTATAAATCTTCCTTTATTGTCTTCAATATTTACCATTAAACAAAGCTGGGGTATAATATCAAACCGGAAACGAGTTGAGGAAAATGGCGGTGTTACCATAGACTAACTCTCAGAACTTCAGATTAGAACAAGTAACGGTTATTTTAGCACGCGTTCTAATAATAACGAAGTTAATATGGGAATATGTATATAATAATGATAAATATGTAAGTACCTATAATGATAAGGTAAAATACAACGTATACAAGTACAAGTATGGTTTCTACATTTGCAGATTCTTTCTACAACGACGTATAATAAATCATTTTACCGTTAATATTCTAATCTCAATTTTGTTACTCGTGATATTCATTATGAGAACTATTAGTGGTTCTTTTTCATCTTGGCAAAATCAGAGAGGGAGCACGAACAATGTCTAGAATTCGGATTTTACAGTACCTACACTAAGATGAGGCAAATAACCTTATCGAACGAACAATTCTACCCATCGGTCACTCTTTGGCTTTAACGCTTCATATGACAGCTACAACAAAAATGTATCATCAGATCATCATTCATCATGTCAGCATCATCACGTCCACTGCTTGGCATACTCTTCCTAAAGATCCAAGATCATAATCAGTGCTGTAATCAACAACAACAACCACAGCAACAGCAGCAGCAGCAGCTGTGAGCAACAGGTCAGGTGAGGCAACTGCCACAAACCAACATCTTCAAAATAAAAATGGTTTGCCGCACTTGCCCCATCTGACCTTATATTGTAGCTATATCTTTATTGACGTTTAAATAAATTCTGCGAGAGGAGCGATAAAAGAAACTGACAAAAACACTTAACTGTAGAAGAAAGACTTCCTCCTAAGTTTTTTTTATGAACCAAGCATGTTTCCGCATCTCCATGACCCATGATGATAGCATCGATGATGAATACTCGTGAAGCAGACGTGGACAATAGCATCTCTTTGTTTTATACTGCAGAGAGCACGCACGTACGCCCTTTGGCCTTTTTAACTACGCAGTTTTAGCTGCACGAAATTCCTTATTCTATTGTCAAGCTGTCTGCAATGTCTTTTTAAGTGTCTATATTCGGAACACCAAGTAATATTGTTTCCAAAAAATCTTCTATGTTTTCTCCTGCTTTTGCTTAGCCAACAACGGGAATGTGAATATCAGCTGAATGACGTCATTGAGTTGGACTTATGCCTTTCCCAAGGATCTTGACCAGATCTTCACCAGAAAGAGTAAAAGTACTGAAAGCGATTGGAAACAATATTGTACAGGTAACGTCAAATACAGGCCCATAACCAAGGCTATCCTTATTTCCATCTACTTGCAAAAGTTTACCCATCATAATTTTTCTTTCATTTATTTATAATGATTGGCATAAATTGACATTAGTACTGTTTTCCATCGTCCAAGTAGACTCAACATATTTCAGCCCTCACAGTTAACTTGGTCACTTTTCAAAGTATCATTGCGATTGGAATGCCGTTGAAATGTTATGTCCATGTGGGATCAAAGTTATAGTAGCAGGCGAAATGCGAGCAATGGATATTTTAGATGCCATAATATCACCAAGAGTTCTACAAATCTTCTTAGAAGGTAGGATTAGCCTAGCCTAGCATTTCGTAAGGTTAAGTTTAACTGTCGATCAGATAAGGTTATTTAATAAATCATGCTGCAAAGCCCAATTGTGAAACCATGACCATCATCTATCAATTGGGTTTATTTTTCTGGTAACACCGCACATTTATAATCTTGGCGCCAATTTAAAATGCCTCTTTAAATTATTCTGCAAAAGTCTTGCAAGGTGCTAATAATAAGCAATAATAACAAGACTCTCAAGGTTCTCAAGGTTTAAAAACCGTATATAATTGAATTACATAAGTAATGGATAATAAATAAAGGCAAGGCTTGTATGTAGTCGTATACAAATACTGAATTTAGACCAAAATACTGACACATACAAACTTTGACATTTTATTAATTACTAACATGACTTGACTCTGAAACATTAACAGGGCATTTTTATTCTGTCGTGTGATCAGATCAATAAGTGCATCACTAGTTCAGTTACACTCTCTGGATATCACAATTTCCGGCTATAGTTATGATCAATCTAGGTTGATCGCTGTGATAGCCCGTGTAATACAACAGGCTAGGTTTTCAAAATAATAATCTTATTTTTTTCTGAATAAGGACTATATTTGACGCAATTACGGCTTGGTAAAAGAGTGATGCGGTTAAAAATGGCCACAACCACCGAACAGCGCCCCCTTTCCCCGGCCGTACTGACTTTGCATTGTGAGTGTTGTTTATTGACGTAAAGATGACGCTAGGCCTACGTTCTATTCATGTAACTTAACTTTTTTGAGATTCATTTGAGGTAGTTCTTTCACCAACTGTTGCCCGCTATTTCGTTTCAAAGTCAAGCATAGCAAAAACTGTAAGTAGGTATAATACAGTAAACAAGAAATTCATGATATGTACTTACATAAGTATACCACAAACGATCGAAAACCCGCAAATGATACAAATCAATAAATAGCATCAATGACAATAATATTATATACACTTAACAAAGTCTAGTACCCTTCGATTTTAATGGATTTTTTGTATGGTTAATCGATTGTTATACTATAATATAGATGACTATTCTTTATAATTAATAGGTGTAGTTACTAGCTCGTTACTTGAATCATCATCGTCAATATTTACATAAGTACCTAATAGTTAACTAGCGAGGCGGCGGTCGGGCGTTGCTAGCTAAGCTACCACTTCCCATATTTATTTACTCAGTCATTTCGATATAAGATTATCCTACGAAGCTATTACCTAATAAGTGGTGACATCTTGCGATTCCTGCCAGAATGTCAGGTGCTCACTTAGCCTCGGTAAGCCGGTGCTGCCATCTATCAACCGTATAATAGTAACACTTAGACTGCATCGTGCAACCGCCGCCACGCTCTACGAGTTCCGAAAAAGCACAATTTCTCTCACCCTACAACCAACAGCTGAAACGCTTCGTTCGGTTACAAATGAAACCATTTAAATGTATATGAAAATAAGTGGGACTTACAGTATATACAAAAATATCACATTACTTCGAGGCCGCAGCTTTCATTTCTTAGTCATTAGTTCGTCTTCTTATCTAAGTCGTTCGAAGCGTAAGCAAGACATCGCTGGGAGTAATCAACCGTTCGTATTGCTATTGTAGTAGAAGCTATTACCGCTCGATCAAGCTGTGTGCAAGCGTATACACGCAGATAAAACAATCAAATGTAATCATGCAAAACAGGATTGTGAATTTCATTCAAATGCGGTACAATTTGTTACATAATCAAAATGAAGAGTTTTTACCAATTTGTACACGAAACCACCCTTAGACAAGTCCCAGACCACTTCTTCCTACACCTAATTAATAAAAAACGAGGAAGATTTTAAAGACTAGGTGCTTCGTCATAGTTTCAAGTTAAGGTTATAAGAGTGAAATGACTACACCTATAGTAGGTAGATTATCTCGACTCTGGTTTTGCCTCAAAATTACAATCGGAAACATACGCTGCCGAGTCGATTAACATTATTTTATCAAACACCTTTCTCACATACCGTAGGTAATGTTCCACAGGCAAAACCAGAATCGAAGTTACAAATATTTAGTAAAACCGTCTCCGCTAAAATATTCTAAGAAGCTGCAGCCCTACGGACGTAGTGCAGCAACATTCAACAACGCTACACTAGAAATAAAAACTATTTGGCTTACCCACAATTTACATGCTACGCGGAAGCGGACATCGAACACTACACGTCAGTCACTGTCACCGTTATCACATAGAAAAATATAATTTGGGGACGCGTTTATTGCTAATATTAACAGTCTTTGGTCTCCGCGGGGGAGATGTCGTCGAGGAAGTCGAAGTTGGCGACGGCGGCGCGCTCGCGGTCGCCGTAGCGCACGAAGAAGCCCTCGCGGCCCAGGATGGACGGCCGGCGCGAGCGCGGGAACCGCAGCACGGCCAGCCCGCGGCTGCGCAGCGCGGCGGCTGCAAGCGGATCACGTCACTACGGGCGCACGCCCTCTGGCGGGACGAGACAACACGGCGTGAGGCAAGCCCCGCCTCGCATAGCCTCGCCTTGAAACCGACCCTCACACATGGCTATTGCTACTGTTAACTTTCTTTTTGAGTCTACGTATGCTAGATACTACGCTTTAGGGGGATAATATTTTTATACACAAATCATGGAAGTGAATTATTAGAAATTCAGATCCTGTCCTTCTTAAAGAGCGTATGTTTTGGCATTAGATAAATCATATAGCCTCAAACAGAAAGTTTCGTAGTAGTTTCCTAATCACTTGTCTGCAAGAAAGTGGTCGTTCTAGTCTTCTTACAAATGGACTGTCGTATTGTATTAGGACTTGCACAAGTCGCTTTCTTGAAGATAAGACCCCTATAATATCTACTGATGCTGCGACATACCGCTATGCAAGATATTTAAATAGTAACTAGGCATCCTTATTTAAAGTCCAAAAAAAAAGAAAATGCTATCGGTAGTTATAATTTTTCACCGAATTAGAATTTTTAATTTATTCCGACTGAGTCACCATTGAAATGAAAATAATACTTATCAGACTAATATTTTTCCAACTGTTTATTGATTAAAAGAAAATCATCGTTTTATAGAAGTCATCATAGAAATTGCAGAGCGGAGTGTCACTAATGATAGTAATGATCGTCTACTCGAGATGAGGCGACAGAGTGAGGTGCGTGTGATTGAGAGCGGAAACGTGACGTGGCTGGGCGTGAGACAGGACATGACATCACATGGCGGGACGTGGCGTCACTTGGCTCAACGAAACATCAACGTGACGTCGAGCGACATGACGACACATGACGCCACAGAATATGACAACACATGACGGCACATGACATGACACATAAAAACAACATTGAACTGTGATTTTTTGTAAAATATTCTATGTACTTAATCAATAATAAAGAAGAATATCAATTATTTAAATATATCAAATATTCTTTGTGCTTTAAAGTTAGCCTGACTCTCATAAAAGTAAAGATATTTAATAAAAAATCACGCTTCTTAAATTAAAAATATTCAAGCTTGATAATAATATGACCCATGAACTAACTGAAATTTCCTTCGCACCAAAGAAGCAGCATGTTTGAACATTGCTCCAAATTATAACTAAAATGACGTAAACCTTAACAGATACTAATGCTACTAAGAACCCAAGCATTATTTATTAATAAATAAAATGGTAGCAGTCGAATAATGATTTTAAAGTACAGATAAATAATAAACCATAATACCACTTAATAGTACCCACACACAAAATATAGAGGGCGTTGTCCTTAAAAATAACGCAGTAACTCCCTTTCCAAAATGTTGTGTCGTGGGAAACGTTAGAAGGCGGTGCCATTGGTGGCTTTGTTTTAATAAAAACTAAAAATGAGATTGTTTGAGCTATTTAAAATATATTCCCAGTGGTGGCGCCCTCTAGCGATAATTTAGCTCCACGATTTGACAAAAATTTACAGTGAAATTGTATTTAAATTTGTATGAAATATATTAGAATTTGATATAAGAAAACAACAACAAGAACAGGAAACACTTAAATATACAAATACGGTAACGCCTAAAGTCTCAAAAATAGGTCTACACGTACTATTATTAAGAGATTCAGAAGGTGTAAAGCATGTTTGAGGTAGGTTGGTATTTTCTTCATCTCTTCCTTACTACAAACATACTTTAACTGATTAAAATTCGAAAAAAGCTACATTATCACGCCCTTAACAAAATCAAGACAGAAGCTCGTTCATGTTTACTTCTCTTAAAAACACGTTTCTGACCTACAACATGTACAAATAAAACAATTATCAATTTAGGGCAAATTTTTCAATCTCTAGATTGTATTGGGCCAATCAAATAAGGTCCATAAAAAGCGTTTTGAGGAATTAATTTCCAGTAAGCTGGAAATCGTTTTAATAACTTCATTGGGTCCTTCTTCTTCTCGTGTCGATGGATACACTATATTCGAGTTTGCGCAATCCCAGGAGGTGAGCATAACTTTTGGGAGTCAAATATTTTTTCTCTTTTTTCCGATTTTGCTGGTAGCTCGAAAACGGTACGAAAGACGAAAAATGTCATTCTATTCAATATTAAAGAAGGTCCAATTTTGCGTCGAAAGACCATCTAAAACTTAAAATTTAGAACCAAATGAAGGTATTAAAACGATTTCCAGATTACTGGAAATTAATTCTTCGAAAAATTCTAAATTTAATGGCCAGTATCTGTCAGATAAAATTTAGATCTGACCTTTTCTCATATGACAGCGAAACTTAGTTTCTAACGGTCAAATAGGTACATAATTTTATCTGAGGATTAGACAAAATCGGTCCTATAGTGTGACGCCCCTTATTATTTCATTTTAAATATGTACATTTACCTACGCAACCCTTACCCTTAAAGCTAAAGTAAAGTATGACGTCCTTGGCAAGGTCAAAAATACGTTTTTTTAACTCCTTAAGGTTTTTTTAATACCAGGATAAACCCCATAGTGCAACTAATAACCGTTCGAAATTTTGTGCAATTAGTGTTCTATATAGTATAACTGCTCATAGTTAGAAGGATCGTATCTCAGAATATCTTTAGAGAACTTTGCCGTCAAACCCAAAATTCAAGACGTATTTAATAAGTTTCATTGATTTATGGACAAAGCAACGCCCGCGGTAGCACTCCAAGGTCGAAAACTTGGCTTTTTAACAACGGCTAAATTCTACCTGTGGCACATTATCCAAAAATAGCGTGTACCCGATCTTTTGCAAGGTACCCTTAACCTTTTCAACGCCACAGTCGGCTCTGGCCGTCAACTAAAAGTCGTGCCACTGACGCCACGTCGGCTACAGCCGACAAGAGTTCAAGATTAAAAGAGACTTTGTTTGGTAGCAATAAGGTGTAATTTGCATAGCATCGCAAACATGTTTGGCGTGTGGGTGGCACATTTTGTATTCGACGTATGGCGTTCAAAAGGTTAATGCATGCAGATTTACGGAACTATTAGGTTGTCCGGGTAACAGCTTACTATACCCACATAAGACAAGTAAACATGAACCCCAGGCGCACCCTCTCGAAACAAAAAAATGCGGTAGTTACCAGTTTTCTGCCGGCGCGAGCGGTGCAGGCGGTGCAGGCGCGAGTAGGGCGGGGGGGGCTCGGCGGGGGACGAGCCGCACGACGACGGCGACGAGTCGGACGAGGCCAGCATCACGTCCAGCAGGTTCGCGCGCGCCTGAGGAAGAGGGAGAGGGAAAAGGGGCTATAGTATGGCCCGATGTGACAGCTGTCGATGCAGTACAAAACATATTTACCTCGAACATATTTTGTACTAATTTTACAGCTGTCAAAATCGGTCCTCTTAAAACGGTTCGACTATAGTCCTATAAACAATGGGTCGTGGTCATCGGTCGCGGTTACCAACATACGAAATCATACCTTAAGTCTATGCCTGTCTTTATTAGCTATCGGCTTTCTTCGTGTTTTAATGATACAAGAGTAAGAAATATATGTCGAATGCGTGTGCGAGTGTGATAGCGATAGACAGGAAATGGTAGTGCTGTGGCTATACAACAGTGTTGGCAGAGTTGCGTCCTGGTGTGTAGAACAAGGGAGTCAGTGAAAGACTAGCATAAAGGCAGGCACAAGATACGGCGGGGTATATCTTAGGGTTATCGACACGTTTGCGATAACGAGATTAAAAATATCCATGGGTTATAGATATCTATTAGGGTGCCGTGAGATATATTTATACTTGTACAGTCAAAACACGGGAACGTTAAGCCGCTTGCTACTCTTCTTAACTTAGCTGAGTAATACATATTGGATATACGAGTATAACCGACTAAGCACGATTTGCATTACACGGCCAAAATACGAACAAGTGGCACAACAATTCCGTGTTGTGTGCAATAAAAATATTAAAGACTTTGGGCCCCAACCCAAAACTGCGTTGCCACATTGCTCAAGCTTGCGTCATCGTAATTTGCATAGTCCTGTGATGTTATATGAAACAATATTATTTACTTACCTTTGTCACAAACTGGCCACTAACTACGAATTTAAAACTTTCAAGATAATGAGCCTAACCCAAAGATAATGTGCGTGTGCTCGTATTCAAAATCACAGACAATAAAAAAATATCAAGCATAGATAAATATTTATTTATTCGTTGATGCATCATCGCTTAAATGATAATACTTGTACATTATACTGATTGTTTTGATTATCAAAACAGATAATGACGTGGTATGGTATGTATAAATTGATACCGTCGGCATAGGTGCTCTTTATTGACAGAATTTTCTGTAAAATAAACGGTTCACAAAAGGACAATGCCAGGTCTCCATAGAAGAAAATTGTGACGGATAATTATAGAATTGGGTTTATTTGATGCAGAAAATTATTTAAAACAATGCTGTGGTGTTAGTTTTTTTTTAGGACTTGTCTTATTTTACTTTACATTACATACATTACTCGCAAGTTGCCTTATTTATAAAGTATCTTAATAGATGGCTCTATTTTTCGTATAAGTTCCCTAAATGTGTAATAAAATATTGAATTTAAATCTCATACAAAACAGGTCATATCAACATCCTTCGTATCCGCGAGTTTTTTTTTTAAAGTGTTTTAAGCCAAGATCTGGCATTGTCCTTTCTACGCTTCAATTTTAACGCATCTTAAGTAACCGGGTACTATCGAGCCAGCCATAACTGTTCCTGTTGCATGTAAAATAGTGCGGCTCGCGAGCCTGTTCTCCACTAGGAGCTCGTTACTGTAATTGCTACGGTTACAGCTCGCTAGTGAGTACCTGGATTTTGCCGATTTTGTCATTGTTATTGGTCAATGATGACTGTACCTTGGGGTCGCTGAAGTCGATGTCCCTCTCGACGTGCACCCAGCCCGTGGGCGCCCAGGCGGCGGCGTCGCGCTGCGCCGGCGGCCGCTCCTCGCGCGTCTCGCCCTCGCTCTGCCGGATCATTCTGGAACCCACGAGGGCTCCGATCATTTCCTGATCCTGTTTTTTCTTAATTAATTCTCAAACTAGCGAAGGTCAGCATCTCTGATCCTTGGTTTTTATCTTCAGCTTTGCTTGGGACTAGGTCAATTTGTGTAATGCTCCTAAGTATTTGTTTCAAGCTGCCTACAGATTTTTTTAGATTCAGACTTAGATTTCTTTATTGACATTATATAGATAATAATACAGCTGCTGCTACTAATACTGCTAATATAATGTACTAATTTCAGTCATATATGACTATAACTAATTTCAATGTACATTAACGCATGGCTTTGAGTTATTTACAACCAATGTTAAATGTTTGAAACTATGTCTACGAGTATCATCATCATCTTCACCTCATTTCTACCTACTGCTTTATTGTACTCTTAAATGTCACTACAGTGCATTCTTAGACGTATAGATTATTGAAACTCACCTATTCAGTTCTTCAATAACATCCTTGGAGGTAGCAGCTTCGTGGAAGCTCAGCGTATGCTCCTGCTTCACGATAATCGGCTCGGGCGCCGGCGCCGCGCCGGGCCGGCCGCGCTCCGCCACCGGGATCCGGGACTTGACCCTGCTGGGTGACGCCGGTGGCCGCCTGCCCATCAGCATCGGGATGCGGCTCTTCTCCTTCCCCCTGTCCTTCCCGTCCTTATTACTTATTATCACAGTTTCGGCAGTAGAAGTACTAGTCGTGTTCGATTCGGTCATCTGAGGAGAGCTCGTCTCCGGCGACGAGTTCTCTTCCTCCTCCGGAACGGTAACCAAAGCTCCCGTGCTTCGTCTGCAGGCGCTCAGCACTTCCTCCACCAAAGACACCTCTGCTTCGCCATTGGTAAAAGGAAAGCTCGACGATTTTATCAGACAACTCTCTATTTCTGGCCTCTCGTTCAACCCTTTCTTAAGCAGTATCTTAACGGCGGCCTCTTTGAAAGACTCGTCCGGGTTTAGACTAGATTCGATATCACTAGGCCTCACATCAACCTTATCGGGTAAGCTATCCAAATCGGTGACCTTGCTTAGATCTATAGATCTGTTGATTTCGTTCTTTCTTTTGACCTTTAGTAGGTGATTTTCATCTAGTTCATTTTCATCAGTCTCAGTTTGCCCGAATTCCTCGTAGTAATCTTCAGATTCGGCGTAAGGATCTTCTCGTTCAATGAACCGAGGTGTCGACTTTGGCTCGGATACGGCATCGCAAAACTGGATTTTTGGTCTATCGGGGAGCACATCACAAGAGTCGTTTTCCGAGAAGCTTCCGAAGGAATCCGGACGTAATCTATCCTCAGAAACCTCACTTTGTGGACCGATTGATTCGTCGTCAAAGTCAGCAGCTGCGTATGGAGGAGGAAGTTCCCTTATCTCCGATACAGGCCTTGAGGGAAAAGAGTCAGATTCTTCTCTGTCTCGACAATACTTCTGTTGTTCCGCAATGAAGTTCAGTACATTTTGCAAGGCTTGTTCATGATCCTGCAAAGCCATTGCTTGGACATCATGGATCCGTAAGTGGTTATTAGCATCCGCTGTGGGCAAGCCTCTAGAGGAATTTGATGCTAAACTTTTTGTGCTCTCATATTTAACTAAACGATAGAAGTCCCGAGTAAAATCCAAACCGACGTTAGCACAGTCGCCATCCTCACTGAGTGCCGCGCTCGACCGTTTATCATGCGCATCAGAAGCACTAGACCATGAACCTCCGGGAGAATGCGTCCTGGAACACTCCCACCGCTTTTCTGAAGTTTCTGTTTCATCCCCAATTCTACATTCATCAATCTCAATAGTTGCAAATCCACAATCATTCCAAAGACAATCACCGACGTCCTCCTCAAGTTCTAAGGCGTCATCTTCTCTTATGCTAGGCAATGTCGACAGTGAAATTTGTCCAGGAGTTGTTATTTCTGCAAATGGAGATTGCCTATCTCTGAGATCTTCACATGATAGAGACAAGCTCCAATCCTCTAGTTCAGCTCTATCGTACTCCAACTCTGCTACATCTCTATGCCTTTGTTGCAGTGCTGATCTAGCGTCATCTAGTTCGAGCCAATGTTGAACATAGTCTGCGTCGTACTGTGAACCATCCGCGCGCTCATCCGCCGTGCTCCCCCATGAAACTCGTTCAGAACTCGTCGTGGATACTATAGCTGGTCGTCTCAGTGGCCTCTCTGGCCCTGGATTCAAATCTAAAACTAACATGCCCGAGCTAGGCGTCGGGCTATCGAGACAACTCGTCGGGCAGGTCGTGCCTGCAAGCAGTTTGAGGCAGAGATGCGAATCAGAGAAACTTCTCACTACGTGTTGAAAGGGCAAGACTGGTCGGGACGGAGGGTAGCTGCCTCGGAAACCGGCGAACGCTACGCCTATTGGAAAGTAGATATAATCCGCATCAGTTCCTAGCAACCTGGCATGCCTGCGAGATTCTCTTGGATTAATAGAAACTATTGTTTGGTTGTCGGTTTCGTCGGAAGCTTCGTTGAGGTCGGGCAGAGCCCTGTCCGCGGCGTGGTCGCTTTGTCTGGACGCATCGGCTTGCACGTCGCTCGACATAGTCGAGTAGCCTTCATCTTTGGCGCCGCTTTCAGGAGACTCTGCACCTGCTTCGCCAGTCTCACCATTTTCTTCTTCTATTACTTTGTCCACGGCTCCATCTGAAATGATTGTGCACATAATATAAGATTAATCCAGCTTAGTGTGCTATAGATTCGAATGGCATATCGTTATAATATAACATTTTAATTTAGCAGTTATTGTATATTCCTGTCCATACGCACGGCCGAGAAACTGGTCTTTAACTTTTAATTCCAAGCAACGCAATTCTAACTAACCTTATTGTTTTGCCAGGAAATGTAATCCTTAGCAGATTAATGTCTAACTAAACTGTATACATAGTCAAACAGCTTACCCCTGACGGAGTCTGCGCAGGCTTGCGGCACATTGAGGCTGAGGGTGGCAGGCCGCGGCGGCGCGGCCCAGAGCGTTGGGTCCACCGCCGACAGCGCTCGCGCCAGGTTGGCTGGTGTCACCTCCATACCCTGAAAACCAGCGAAGGGTTTCTATTATAGAAGTATTGTCCTATCACGATCACATTGGTGATCAGCAGGGATATAAGGTTTGATGTCATTTTAACCTAATTAACCTGACAAACGAGAATGTAGTCAGATGTCATAGTAAGTTAATTTCTGAATACCTTTTTTGGGATCTATTTTATTACAAGCTTTTATTTAACTTGCACTTTTCGTATGCAAGTCGATTTTGAAGCAGTTCCTATTAATGGAATGGGTTGAAATTTGGACCACATATCTAAACCTGATGACAACGCAATATTATGGTATCACAGAGCTAATCTTAAGATAGAGTCGGAAGGTGGCGACAGGATCCGCTATACTTAACGTAGACCCATCGTGTTGTAACTCATTAGTTTATTCTTCATAAGCAGACAATGACTTTGCAAAAAAAGTACAGCCGGTAAGTTGTTTTTTACGTCCTACAAAAATGCACCTCGCTGTTTTGATTGATGACAATATTTCCTCCGGGGAATACTCCACTCCAATGTAATATTCCTCCACAGGTTGTTCAGAGAAGGACCAATCAAGTATGAACTGGTTTTCGTACCCACCAATGCAACACTTGAGATCTAGGGCAAGGCTCATCCTGGGAAAGTCTGTACAGTCTGTGAATCATGGTGTAAGCATTCCTATATCCAGGTGTCGAGTGGTTCGACGGTTACCTTGAGTTCAGTCCAGATGTCGGCCAGGATCTGATGGCGGCGCTTATCGTCGTGGCAGAGCGCGTGCACAGGCGCCGGCGCCGGTGGCGGCGAGTCCCGGAACGAGATTAGCGATCCGCAGGACCCCACGTCTACCAGGTGCACTGGAGATAAGGACCATGCAGGGTGAGTACACGACTGAACCCTCAGTTCGCATTTTTTTCGGTAACTATAGATTTTTAGGGTATCTACCATACATCATCATATTCATCATACAAGAATGCATCCATTCATAAAAAGTCTGATGAAAAAAGCCTAACGAGTTGAGGCCATAACAATCATGGCTACAGGGGCTGGTGTAAGGTATTAGAATGTCTATTTGCTGGAAGAGCCGTTTGAGGCTACATTTTTAATCAGAAACAATCGACAGTAACCTCCAGCATGAGATTGCAAGCTCCTTGCCATGTTGCGATTGATTTATAGATGCGAATTGAATTGTGTCATTTAATTATTTAATTAAAAAATGACTTAATTTCTACGTCTATAAACGTATGTCGCCTATTGTATGCCTAGTCGTACAATTGCTCTTTTCTTTTTGAACTCTTCTAAAACTTTTTGCATGACACTACAGTCTTACTTACTAATACTTAGAAGTTTTTGTGCGAATAAATATTCAGATCCCTTTTCTGAAAGAGTAAATATCGTGTGCAGGCGCAGTTACGTCACTCCGCAGTTTGAATACTCTACTCACTGTTTATGTTCGAATGTGTTATGCCTCCTCTACAGGTCTGCAGATGCATCAGCAGATGTTATCTGCGAATGCATCCGCGGACGTGTAGAGGGGGAAATTGATCGTGTGTAATTCTGGTGGAAATTGAGAGGTATTTAACGTCGGCAGATGCATCTGCCACCGATCCGATTGTTGTCGGTTTTTGTGGCACGGATCAAAGGCTTTAAGCGCGAATGCAAGGCGTCTGTCCACACGTCTGCCGATGTGTGCACGGATCGCGAATTTATCTGCCGATACGTTTGCTGATGTACCGGCTGATCCATCTGCAGACGTGTAGAGGAGGCATCTAGAGTATCATACCTTGCAGTTCCCTGGGCGTGTGCGGGGTGAGGGGCGTGTGCGGCGTTGCGGGCGAGGGCCGCGGCGGCGCGCGCAGCTGCCGCACCAGAAGGGCGCTCAGCGCGCGGTTCTGCGCCTCCAACTCGCGCACGCGCGCCCGCGCACATCCCAGCTCCTCGCGCACGCTCTGGAAGAAGTTGGAAAAATTGGTGTGCTGGCGGATATGAAAGGGATAGTTACTGAGTAGCAAGGTCTTATACGTTTGAAGGTTCAAACAATTGACGCCAGGATTTTTTTGAAAGAAAGTTCTGAAAAAAACATACTTATAAAGGTTTGTTTACTCAGTAAATAGTAAAAGTAATAATTAAAAAAAACTTTGCTGATGGGACCAACCTACCTGAGCATGTTTTTTTTAAACACTTATAAAAAAGTTCCTTCAAGTTGCCAATTGTCAAATGACTAGTCGAATAGACTTAACAGTTTTTTAAAATGATTTTCATGCTGCGTAACCCTTCTAAAAATAGGCGGTTAGCAGATTGGATTGCTTCATAAATAAATAAATAAATAAATATAAGGGGGACAACGTCACACCAATTGACCTAGTCCCAAACTAAGCTCTAGGCTTGTTCTATGGGTACTAGACAACGATATAAATACTTACATAGAGAAATATATACTTAAATACATAGAAAATGACCATGACTCAGAAACAAACATACGTGCTCATCACACAAATATCTGTCCTTACCGGGATTTGAACCCAGGACCGCTACCTTCGTAGGCAGGGTCACTACCAACGAGGCCACCGCGTCGTCATTAATTTTACTACAATAGTTAATGTTACTGTTACTACAATAGTTTTTTTTTAGATTTATATTGATATTTTCCTATAGGTAAATGATCCAATTAGAAACAAGTCCCCGCCCTACCCCGTCTCTATCATACAAACACTCACCAATCTATAAGCAGAAAATGCAAGTTATGCTCGCTGACACTTGACTACTGATAATTACTATAATTGACGAACATTGTTCATACCTCTAAACTAGACTTACATTTCTGAAACACAAGCTAAACTTAGGTGGTCTAGAGAGGCAAATTTACAGCCACAATAGAGAAACCTTTCTGGTCTAAAATCCAGTCTGGTCTCCCGTAAATCGTTTTTATTTTACCATAGCCTTAAACATTTTAGCTGAGCATTGAACGCGGTAACCAGAACCAACCGTTGCTTTAATATCAATAATAATGTTTGCCTAAGTCAAACAGCCCATTTCGAGAATTTATATAAAGGTTTAATCAGAATTTTGCTTAGAACGATATCAATTACGGAATCATTTTGAGCCCCTGCTCAGAATCCCGTCAGACGTCTTCAAAATAAATGCGTATATTTTAATTATGCTTCATTAGTTAAATTAAATTCAAGTAGAAGTAATTGACAAGCTGTAATTAGAGGGGAGATGCAGATAGCGGGATGGCAACAAGACATTGCTCTCAGTGTTGCCAACTTTAAAATCCAACATGGCCGCGACAGCGTAAAGATTTGGCGGGAGTTTGTTAAATTAATTTAAATCTTAATTAAAGGCGTATGAGTTTAATTAAGTCGGTTGAAATATTATATTTTTGGGAGTCATTAAATGCGGGAGATAATTATAATTAAGAAAATGTTCAAGACAAGTTTTGGACGGGTTCGCGTCATTACCACCAGTTGCAGTTTTACTGTAAATAAAAAAAGGGTTCAAATATATCACCATCATCATCATTGTTGAGTATCAAACAAAAATGAACAAAACCGTGAGTGATTTCGACCAACTGTACAAACTATGCCGAGTATTGATTGCGAAAGGAATGAAAGCAACAACAGTGTATGGTTTGTATTTACTTAGTAAATAGTAAATATAAACGGTAACCATTTCTCATACCAGCTGTGTAATTCAGATATGACGACAATTATTCACCAAGAATTTACTGACGTTTCCTCTCATCTTAATCATATCTAACTGCAATATTATAAAGTAATTAGCGTCACCGGCTTATGATTTGATTGATCATCCCCTGACGAGTTTATTGATAATAATGCGTTAGTATGCAGATGTTAAGGGGCGCCATGTGTGAGATGTCTTCAGGAATTATCTTGAGTAAGTAATTAGAGGGAAGACGAAAGCCTGCCTGTCACGATATTGGGTTACAAGTAAATTAGGCGCAAATTTACATAGCGGTGGATAAGGTGTTAATTACTAGGAAGTAATAATCATTTTGCACATGTTAAATGTTGTTAGATTAGATAAAAAATAAGGGGAATAATAGTGTAAACCGAGATCCATTAATTCCAGCTCGATCTCTATGTAAAAGTTACTTTGCAAAGTTGAACGTTTCCACAGAGAACACCTGTTAAACTTTCAAAAACAATCAAATGAACGCAGCCGTTCCGAGCACACGGCGCCATCTTTGTGAAGTCCGCGCGAAAACTAAAACAACATGGCGGCCATTCACAAACTGGATTTAAACGCAAACACTCGCATTATCGGCCAGATTATGTCCAGATTACAGTCGGCCAAGCCTTGGAAATTATTACGGTGCCAGCTAAAACCGGGGTGTCCCATTTCACGCGATTTATGTGCGAATGTAGCCACATAATCCGCCGCGGGAAAACAGGTCGCCTATAATTATGAGGAAACAATTTCTGGGATGCATCTTAATGCTTTTAGTGGATTAAGAGACACGGGAATTGCGTCGAATTGTGTAAAATATTTCGGTGCGGCGATTAAGTCGGTTTTGTTTTTAGCGAATTAATTTTATAGCTCCATTTTCGCTGAGCGTTGGAAAAATCCATGCAATAGCTTAGCAAGCAGTTCCACTAACCTTTGAATTTAGAGTATGATAATGATAAACAGAGTTTTTATCTCACAAGTTCCTGGTGCCTCCTGTCAGCTATCGACTATACGCATAAGTAAGTAATACCTTGGGCAGTTGTTGGTGGTTAGTACCTAAACGGTATCTTGTATCTCTACAAAAATTGGACTGCTCTCTTCTTATTGGTTTTTGGCTTGCTTGGTTTTAGTGACAGACACAGCTCTCATATGCACCTTTATTTGAACTGCCCATACTCACGCAGCTGCGCGTGCAAATGAGTAACATATGGGGAGATGGTGTTTGAATCCAACAGTAACAGAGTCGTGCAAAATCTTCTCCTTGGATCGCTGATCGAGTGTAGGTAAAGTGTAACTTCTGCGACTGCCTCTCGTTTTCAAGCGCCAGCGCCGACACCATCTTACCATTTCACTCCTCAAGTAGAATTAAAGAGCCAGAGTCGTCGTCGAGCTGCTGCTCTTACCCTTTCACGCCTCAAGAAGAATGAAAGAGCCAGAGTGCGTACCTTCTGCGAGAGAAGTGCACGTACGACATTCTACGCGACGTCCTTTAGCCGCTGCTCGCCGCCACCATCTTACCCTTTCACTCCTCGAGAAGAATGAAAGAGCCAGAGTGCTGTACCTTCTGCGAGAGCAGTGCGCGCACGACGTGCTGCGCGACGTCGTCGAGCCGCCGTTCGTGCGCGCCCGCCGCGCCGGCCGCCAGCTGAGCGCACAGCCGCTCGTTCTCCAGCGTCAGCGCCGACACCTGGCTCTGGTAGTGCGCCGCGGAAGCCTGCAATTATGGCGCATGCTGAGCTTTTTTCTTTGGATGGTTGGCGGTTGGTCACTCCATCACAAGGTACAAGACGTGGGCGCATGCTGAGCGAGGCTCTTTCGTCATATTATTGGCGGTAATATTGACGATGTGTTTTTTATGAGAATGGTGAATGGAACTTTTGGGAGTTTAAGGAAGTATTTTTCTGTTTATGGAGACTCAAAACGAATCGGTTACAAATTTAGATGCCTGAAATAAAGAACGCTGAGCGATGCTAGCGCTGAAGTTTTTATTTTATTGTATATTATTTTTTCCAATCAACACAATGTATCTCGCGCCTTAAACTAGTTAACTACCGAGAAGCAATTAGCCGTCATCTCGCTCGAACGGAGCGACGCTACAGTTTAATATTTACTCATTTCGCGTCACTCGTCACCCCGCTCCCATTATTATACCTAAAAAACTCCCTTAAAAGGACCCATCATTCGCACTCTTAATTAAGCGACCGCCAACAGTTACTACGAAAAATAAACAAACCAGTATAGCATGAGCTGCGAGCACCCATCGCCTAAGCCTCAAATCATACATATCCCCATCCGCATTGAAACAAGGAGGTCTTCTAATATTTGACACGAATTCAATTCTACCAAATTAACTATGCGGCTCAAATCAACCGATTTAGACCTTAGACTGTCGTAATACAGATGTGCTTCAGGGATTTGGCTATCGTGGTAGGTGAAGCTTTCATTAGTCGTCAACAGAGGGCGCGACACAAAGGACGAATCTGTTTGTCTGTGCGTCTGTCTGAAACAACATGCGGTTGATACGGCGGCAAAGGGGGAAATTTCAATAGGCATTGCTGCTAATTTGGATTTTTATTTCAGATATTTTTTTAGTTTACTTTGCAATGAAACCGGTTAATAAAACTGTACTTGCTTTAACAGGTATTTAATAAATTCTTATTACCTGTCGCTTTTTCAGTCTCATGATTCATAAGGTGATCCTTATTAACTTGTATTAATATATTCTCATACAACGTAATTTTTCAGTGTATTTCTCTATGTAATTTGATAATGAAAATATACCCGATTACACTACGTACTTTATTTTAATAAGGTACATACCAATTTGACGTCGTTAATTTTCGATATTATTCATTAAATTTCGATATTATTAGAAGTCAGTTTAGAAATTGTTTGTTTGTTTTGTTGAATTGGTTGTCGAACTTCTGTCAAAAAACTGACGTATATAACGGCTATTTTCAAAATAGGCAAAATATTTAGCCAGTACGATCTTTCAGTAAAAAGGTTTAAGTGACCATAGACAAGATGACAGTACAATATTAATAATTACAATTGCGGACAAAAATAGAGACCGCAAAAATGTCATTAATTCCACATTTAAAATTAACGCCGTCATTTCCTCGTTGCATTGGTTTTATAAAATTTAATTTATATGTGGAACGTAACCGCAGCTGTAGCGACTAATTAAACCGAATCGCACGACTGTAATTGCTTTTCCATCAATGACAAAATTAAACTTGAAATGCACCTTTTAAATTCAAATAAAATATTTCAATTTAAACTGTGATACGTCTAGATAGGATCTAAATTGAATTTTCTTTGTAACTTGGTTTAGGTTCGAGTTCGGATTTTCCGTGTTTCAGTGAAACTGACGTTTGTTTGTGAATTAAGAAGTGGGAAACAATGGTCCATCTGTGATAATTGTAGGGCACACAAAGGCCAAACCGAGAGAGGATCTATGATGGAACTAAAATATTCTCAAGAAGTAACCACCACATTAAACGACACATAGGAACAAAATTGGATCATATTGCCGATTTGACTCATAATATTTTTCAAACTCTTTTCCGAGTGCTACGTTTAATTATTCAACTTAATTCTACACGCAATTGGTTTACAGATATACTGGTCCAGGTTGTATTGACGCTAAATAAAGGAATATTGTATAGATATGGATACAAATTGCCGTGTTAATGTATTGGTGTAGGTATTGTAATTCTGCCCTCCTTAGAAAAAAGGGCGTATGTCTCAAAGAATTGCGCATGTATTAGTGACCCTATTTCTTTATTATTAAGGTTAAATTTACTTTGACTAACAAATTGCTCATACGTCCTTTTTATTTAGGAGGGCAGAATTGTGTTCCCTAAAAACCCCCTTTTATGGATCCATAATAACTGGTTATCGGTCGACGCTTCAAATTTATCCTCGTAAGGCCCAGTGTGCAATAGGATGTATATAATCAAGGCAATATAATTTTAACTGTGTTGCAATAAAAATAAGGTTTATTTTCCTTCCTTCCTAAACTGAAAATGGCATTATTGAACAAACATAATTGAACTTTATTGCCTTGAGGATAGATTCAAAGTCCCACTTACAAAAAACTCCCTGTTTCTAGTATGGTGGGCCTTACGAGGTTAAGAAGACTTTTACTGCAAGTCATACTATTAAGATAATAATATGGATTGGTTAGTCTTCCTACTTTTGCTAGTTTCATTTTACGAAACTTCAAAACCAGTCGTCATCCGTAAGTTAGATTAAATAAAGTCGTTGAACCAAAATCCTTTTCACAACAAACTAATATTTGCTGTATGGACCGCAAATATTAAAGGGTTTAATTAACTTAAAAGCCCAAAGCTTGGGAGTTATTAAATAATCCAGAACTAAGAACAACAGACATCGCAAGTCACGGTAGAGTTATCTGCTTGATAATTAATGCTATGATTGTATTTAATACGTAACATTTATGTAGATATTTAGGTTTATGCAACGTCCACGTTTATGGACACTATGCTTTGTTTAATTAATTAGTTGCCATATTCTTTTTTTAATGCGCTTGATTTTTAATGTTTTATTTGTTCTGTCAGCACCGAAAATTATTTATTGCTTATATTTTAATTTTTTATATGAAATCTTCAAAAAAAAACGGCAAGACAGATAAAAATGTGAAACGTACGATTGATTACAAATTGATGATTGTCTGCTTGTGATTCGCCAATCATGCAAAAAACAAAATCTTTACATCAAATAACGCTAAATAGGTTATTTTCTAGTCAGAAAACCAATCTAAAAAAGAAATGATCGTGCCACCAAACATGCCACATACAAAATAAACCCTTGCATCAAAGTGCGCGCCTGCGGCCCGTCGGCCAATAATTTGCCACACACGTAGACATTAGCATACAAAACTCATCACTTACAAGTGTAAAATACAATTGCATTCGTTCCGAGTACACCTGCTGGCAATAATAAGTGGCTTATTAAATCACTAATGACTAATGAACATGACCATTCCGAATAAACGCGTTACCTGTCGTTAGGTTCACGCCACCGATGAGGAAATTCTAATTCTAACCTAAAAACTGCTTATTATCAAACTAATTTTGAACTTAACCTAGATTGACTTAAAGTTCTACTTTCAGTGAATTTTGACGTGGGGCCTGCGAGTAATAACCCCCGGTGACTCGATTTATCAAATGTTCTTTTGTCGTTACGTTACTCATTCGAACTTTGCATTTTATGCTTGAAATAAATGTGCAAAGGAAATGGAATGACGTTGAATAAACAGTGCTCAGGGTTACGCTGGGCATTCGCCGGTCATAAATTTGTACCTTTTTAGCATTCACGTCTTAACCGTAATGAGGCAAATTGTTTGAAGCTTCATGCATTTTAAATACTAGTTACTAGTAATGAGACACATGAAAAATTACTCCACGAAGAGTACCTACTTACTTAGCCTTTATAATCTACTAGCGTATTTCCCTCGCTTCATTCGGGCTTAAATAAAAAAAGAATAGCCTTTGTCCATCCTGAATCATGTACTTTATGGTGGTAAATGGTGATAGAATTTTTCGAATAAGTAGTTCCGGAGACCACCTGTGAGGTACATAAAAGATATAAAAGATTCACGAGTTTGAATAGCACAAATGATTTTTTACTATTACGAAATGTTGTAAAAGTCAATTTTTAACACACTAATAATATTAGTTATGTTTTGTTCAAATCTGACACATCGCACCCTAACCACCTAATTGACTCACACGCTGACGTTGCAAAATCATCCCATCAAATCAACACAAATGGCTTAAGCGAAGAAGATTAATCCAAAAATAGTGATTGTATACAAAGGCCCTATCAACGCCCGTGGCGCCGCCGTCGCGAGGCGGCCATAACTGGAATTAAACGTTCACTATTAATCATGGCCCGCAGTGTACATCATTAGCGACGGCGCGATATGTTTTACTTGAAAAGGCTTTGATGGACGTATTGGAATGTTTTCGTGCTTTGTGTTCAGTATTGTTATAGTTTGTTACTTCGTACGCGTAGATTTATTCTAGCGATACCTTATTTCTTGGTACATTAAATTAATATTATTTAATTACTTGACAAAATCAAAAGTACCCGTTTTCTTTGCACGACGACGATGTACATACATTATACTCTAAAAACAAACTTTCTAGGGTAGGAGGCTTACCATTACGGTGAGTCAAAAACGGCGCCATGTTGTTACTATGACGCCGTCTTTTCTTTACGCAACGACACCGTATTTTACGCAGCGGTGGGGTCGCATATGTCCTACATCTTTGTACGGTTTTCGCACTGATAACATACCTACTACCTACCTTCCCCCTAGTTTCCAATGATCCCAATAGTTTAAAGTATTTGCGTTCTCCGTAAGGCTTATATAACCACTATTAACCAGTTAATAGAGACGCGATCCAATTACAGCGAATTATCTCGTCGATCGAAGAGGTTGTGCAGTTTACGTGCCAGTGCAAATCACAAGCGAGAGCGGATTCAGTGAAGAAGGCTTTCGTCGCTATTAAGGCCCGTGTTAATAAACTGATCTTGACTGTAATTCTCGTCTCAAGATGCGTCTACACTCAAAAAAATGGGAGCCAACAAAGAGAGATTTTCATTTAGTTTACAAAAAATGAATACAATAGTTAAGATATTAGTTATATCAACCAAAGCTGATAGTGACAACAGCAATTTCTTTAGTGATTCAACTAACATCTTAGTTGATGTATCTATCGTCTTGTTAGGCTCGTATGGGATCAAGACGCTTATGCACAACAATCACAATCTTGTTACAAGTGACAAATAATTATTTTCAGTGTAATATGACATTTTTCTATGGCTTGACGTTTACTTTGACGTATCTTGTCACCGACATCTCAGCCAAGATGAGTTTATTAATCCGGCCCTAAGTCTCACGCTAAGCCCTTATACAATTGTAAAGATGGCCGTATCGAAAAATGCAATATGGACTCAAAAACAAGATTTATTAAAACAAAGTGGAATATAACCAGATTACTTAACCTGATTTTATGCGTGCTGGTGACTAACGGTGTCCAAATGGGACATAAAGGTACTAATTAACGTTTGTGCAACTGGGTCATACCTATATAGTTAGTTCTTTTAATTTTGCAACTTTCTTTTTTTTTCGCAAAAAATGTATATTGCATCGCTTTCGCCTACGTTCTTAAACCTTATGTAGCAAAACCAGAGCAATATTAACCAAATAACCGAACTAGTGAAGTTTCTCAACATGGAAGGAATCCGCGGCCGCCAGATTGTGAGGGGCCGAACCCTTCTCGAACATGCAAAGGCTATTAGCAAGTAAACCATACGGTCCCGTTTGGTTGTTAAATCCACGAATTTGTCGTTGAATTTAGAACTGTTTTTGAATTTAGAATTGTTTACAAATGTTTCGAATTGTAACGGATTTTAAGAGATATTTAAACCGTATGAATATGTCAAATGCTGTAATTGAATGACAATTTTAACAGCGTTTGTAAATAAATAGTAATAATAAATATCAAGCGACAATTTCACACGAATTGACCTAATCTTGAACTAAGCTCTAGGCTTGTACTATAGGTACTAGCCATCGATAAACATACTTTTATTCAGTAATACATACTGAAATACATCGACAATATCTAAGATTTATGGCCTGTTGTTTGATCAGTAGTTAAACTAACTAATTGTTAAAATTCGAAAAAAGAATGGAAAAATTGACACATTTCCTTGAGATTTTAACCATTAGTAACGTTTTTTGACCATTAGTTAGTTTAACTATCGATCAAATAACAAGCCATTAGAAACAAATATTAGTGCTCATTACACAAATAATCGAACCCGGGTCCACAAGCTCCGCAGGCGAAGTCTAAAAGTGTACTCAAATAATAGCTTAGTTAATAATAATAATAGTTTTGTTACATATTACATCAAGAAAATAGCTACATTTGAATTAAAATTAAAATTCAGTAAATATTTTTTTTTTAACATTAAAAGAAAATGAGATCAGTTTTAAGTTTTCACTAAAAAAAATGACAAGAAGAGGGAGATTTTTCTTTGGACGGTCAGTTAGTATTTATTATTTCCAATGAAACAATTATTTCCCAAGAAAGCAAGTGAGAGCTCCCTTTGATATTCATTACAAACAACGAGGTCATATCGTGCCTTACCACTGCCAGATAATTGGTTTCGTTAGCCCAACTATGCGGGCGATTCGCAGCGCACCCGTCCTGCGCCCGTCCCGCGCCAGTCCCGCACCCGCACCGCACCCGCGCTGGGACGCAACGCAACGCTAACGTAATTATGAACTACCCGTAGATAGCGTAATGAAGAACTTGCCTTGTTCGCAGTTTAAAATGCAGTGAATTCAGCGTTATGAGCTGGTATTTCGTGCTATTGGCGTTTTGCTTTTGTTCGTTTACAGTCCATGCACTTAATCTGGATTTAAGCCATAACCTGTTGACTCTTTTTATTGAGTTTTAAAAAATGATTTCAAGTGCATGAATCTGTATTTATCTGAATTAATCGAGATTTACACTCGCGCTTATTATTATCATAGGCTCTTATTGATAGCTGGCAACTAAGTACAAAATATGTGTTTAAGGCATGTTTGAGGTTATATTTAGTTATGCTTTAACAGCTGTCAAATTGGGCCTCTAAGCATGACTTAGACTGGCAATAGAAATTGCAGAAGTTGATTGCTGTCTTAGGTAGATACTTTAAATTCAGTTCTTAAGCAAGAAGCACAGTTTTGCGTCTTTTTCTAACTTAAAAAATAGAGTAAGACAGCAGTCAAGCTAAACCTCGCTTTAGAACGGCGCGAATATATTCTTGCAGTTTTATGCTTATGAGTGCAGTGCACCTGATAGTTATGCAGCGCTGAGCCATTGTCTTATCAATATTATTGCCGATTATTTTCTATATCACTAGATATATTTTGTCTTAATCTTCTTAGATAAAAAAAAACATTGGCTGTCTGTCTATCGCTAAATTACTCGCTCGCAACGCATCTGACTATATCTATATTTGAGGGGCCTATCTACTCGCATTTTTTTTTTACGCATAATACGCATAATAATCAGTCGATTGTCATAACACCCTTTTAGGCTGACATTGCAAAATTTAATAAAAGTCTATTGTGACGATTTGGTTAGGTTAGGTTAGGTTAGTTTTTAATAATACTAAATAAAACCCTTTCTATTGTAAAAACCGTTTTATGACAATCGATTTTTATGCGTAAAAATATGTATGCGAGTAGACCCCTACCCCTATATTTGACAAGCGTGTTTCATAGAAACACGCATTAAAATCGATAGCTATCAAGGAAATGGTGCATTTGCACAACGTCACAAGCTTAACCTACATACTATAAAATTAGAATACAGTATCTTTACTGCACACAAGCCTAATCCAGCCTTAAATACCCGTTTACAAAATAGCATAACCGAATAACTGGCAAACACAATTAGTGCGAGAGTGTAAATTTGACATGCGCGAGGGGCAGTGATACGATGCACCCTCGTAGGGATGGTCCTGCGTCCGTCCAGGCTATCGATGCGGGTATCGATGGAGTAGCTTCAGAATATCGATACGATAGGAGAAAGTGAGATGGTGAAAGAAAGTTAGGGCGTTTACATTCCTGTATGATAATGGTTCTCCCGTAATCTCACGTCATTTTAATAGACTTTCGTTTTCTCAATCTACGAAGGTGCGTCTCGTCACCTTAATTGACGTTGTACAGTTTCGTGAATGTCCATTAAATTAAGTAGCGTGACATCGTAAATAGGGTATTTGCCTGATATTAAATTTCATATATTAATTTGGATAATATATCAATATACGTAGTTATGATAAAAGAATTCAAAATCAAATTTGAAATTGGTAATAAAATGAAAAAGTTATGGCCTTTTTAAGGTTTTTTGTCTATCTCTTTCTCACGAAACGATGTTTTGCGTGTAATTCATATGGCGGTTGAGTAATATAACGTCATATTCCTGTATTTTCCTCTCTGTCTAAAAGCAAGTTTTAAACATTTATATCTTTCTTATTTTTAAAGATATTAAAAAACTACTTATACTAGGCTATTCGGAAGGTAAAAAAGCTTCTATTTAAATACTAATAAAAAATTAGGCAAATACCCTATTGTAAACGCTGCTGTAAATTTTATTATTTGTAACTTACTCACTACTAAAATATCGCAGTTACAAGTTAATGGTATCATTTATATTGTATTTTATTAATAATAAAGAACTCAAACACCAAAAATGTTTACTTTAGATAAATCGTACTTACAGAGAAGAAAGCCTCTACCCCAACTTCACCAATATAATTACAACAGGTTTTTGAGGATTTTACATTAGTACTAACAAATAATTATTGATATAAAAATTGAACTGTTGTACTGCTTCCAGTTTCTTTTAAATCCAACAAAAATGCTACGTCAAAACCATTCCCTTTTTTTAAGTACGAGTTCAAGTAAAAAATACCGATTTAAAATTTTAAACTATAGATAGATAAAATTGTCCATCCCTACCCGCGTCCCTATAACTGCGCCCTTGCACTTCGGAAGGGTGAAGCTGAATTATTGTTTAGCGGGGGACCTTTTAAACCGGGAAACCCCGACCATTGTGCATACCCGATTTCCCGCCTTCCGCCATTTTAATGTCCGCCTATAGCTTGCATGCCGCGTGGATTAAAAAAAAGCGGATTTACAGGTCACACCAAATCTAAAATTCAATTTCGTTGGTCAATCGATAGTTTAATGGATAAATTATAATCGCTGCTAATAAACCGCCCATTGCCAATCCGTCGGCGAGGCAAAATATGTTCTACTATGTGTCGGTAAGTCTTGTTATAAATTAAAAACATTTATCTGCATCCATATCATAATTTCCCTACATCAGTGACCGATACTTTAATGTAAACATTAAGATACAGGGCAACCACAGATACAGGTTTCTCACATATTGTAGAAAACTTATGATATGCATGTAGATGAAGTTATGGATGCGACTGTACACATAATTAGGCATTATACACCAGTCACATAAACTACTATTGCTTCACCGTAGACTTATCCTTTTACCATAATCATGACTATAGAGTTACTAGAGATTTGTAAAGTCAGTGAAATTAATAGAGCAACTAAGGCTTACACTCTTTACGTGTAAACGTACAATAGCTAAAGTATACTTTAAACATGATTTGTCCTTATCTTTCATTGTAACATTTGAATTTGACCGAAAGTAACAAATAATACTTTTAAGCCTGGTCTTGAGGCTTCTCCGCGCATTTCCCATGCCTTGCACCACTCGTAAAAATTTGTCTGTATTGTCATTTGTTCGAGTTGCGTGTGTGAGTGGCCAGGGTTGCCAGGCTGCTACGCCTTTTATTGCAGTTCTGAGAATTCCCGCGGCGTACCTGGAGTCGACGCTAGGGGGCGCTGGAGTGCGGGGAACGGGTTTTACCTAGATGAACTATATCGTTGAGTGTAAGTGGAATAACGAGTGGGTTCAATATTAGGCACAATAGGCTATTCAAACTATATTTGGAATATGGAAAGGCTTACTTACACTTGGGATGTTTGTAGATATTACATTTTTATTGTATTGTAATAGTTGCATTTTTTAGATAGTAAGATATTTTATATTTTAGAACCTTGTCGCAGCTAGCCTATTGATATACTCAATTAAAACTACTCTCACTTTAATGCGTATTGCGAGTACTATTGACTTCGACTGTACCCCATAACAACATTGGCGTATACTAAATTATATTTATTTGTAAGTATTGTAGGTATATTTACAAATATTCAAATGATTTTTAAGGGTACCATACATAAAGTCCTTCTATTAGGTGCGCGTCTCTACAAAGACTTGAGTGCCCGAAAGATTTCTAAGTATAGAAGATAGAACAGCATGTCTCCCTGCATTCCTAACCCAAGACACCATCGTCCAAAATAACCAACATGGCGAAAACACCATTAGAAATAATTAATCTCTGCTTATATGGGCCGTATTAAACTATCTGCAGACTGTCAGTCCCCCATTCCCTGTCATTATAGGGGACGGCCATCTTAAGTATTTCTGTTATGATGCCGCCACATCTTAGCCAGTGACATAAGTGGCATTCTGATTCTGACATCGAAAATTTCGTGTGTGCCCAGCTTTACTTTTTTAGCTGGCTGGAAACAGTTACAACGTTAATGTATTTAAATTCAGAACGTGTCTGTTATATGGGCGTTTTCCAAAAAAAGTGTACATGTACTTTTTTTTCCAGAATTCGTTTTTTTTTTAAAGTTACATGTGTGATAGGTTCTTTTCCCGGAAATGGGCCAGTAAAAGTTGCTTGATCGATCTTATTTATAAACAAATAAGGGCTGTATAGTTAGATAAATGTATCTATCATTTCGCCAAAAGGAAATATTTGACAAAATTATACATTTGTCCAAAACTACTTTGTTTCAGATCGCAAGAATATAATAATAAGTTAAGAAGTAACAAGTTTTACCGAACATAATGTTAATATATCGATACAAAATAGGGCTAGCCCCGTTCATCAGCACCGATGACTCATTGAAAAAGCAAGCCACCCTTCTACGTGTCTGGTACTTAATTTCGCGTATTTAAGTCAAGTTAATAAGTTTAAAAGGAATAATGCTTTTGTATTGTCAATTTTGCAATATCTGAGAGTGCCATGAGTTTAAAGTGTTATAAATACTACCTATTTTACAAGTACTCATACTGTGTACTTTATACTTTGGAGAATATGAAATATGATAATGCTTTAAGTACCTACCTAAAATTAGTCAACGTACGGAACCCTAGAATGATTAGTACTTTTAATACTTATTTTATTTAGGCCTTTATTGAAGTTATTACATCTCGAAATTGACGATGATTTAAAAAAAAATGCTACCTTTTTACAGGTACATTCACTAAAGTTGGCACGAATGGAATGAACAAAAGTAATGTCACCTATCACTGTGAGTGCCGCCCTTTGAACCGATGTTCGAATTTCAAACCTAAAATCTGTTATTATTTTACACACTTGTATACTTTCGTTCACTCATTCAATCCATTCGTGCCAACTCTCGTGAATCGACCTGTACTTCTCGGGTTTTAAATTTTTTAGTTGATCAAAATAGAGCACAAGTTCGACCTCAAAATCGGATAAACTTTATTCAAGGTAAAAGCATGTTTGGTCCTCTCTTTCAAATCCCATCGCCACGTGTAAAATAAGGACGGAGCGCATTCAAAACAAAGTAATGTCTGTATTATGGACGTAATAGACAAATAGAGTACGAACATGGAAATGCAAAAACAAGTTTTGCTGCGCCAAAAGCGACGCGGTCTGTTCCTAACAAGTCCGGTCGTTTAGCGACATTAAAGCGCATTTATCGAGGAAGGGGACAGGCGATCATTTTTGGATTATGCCTGCCCCTGCAGATAGGAATTAATTCACAAAAGCACCGCTCCCAGACCAGACAAGCCTGGCCCTCATCACTTCCGTAGATTCTTTATATTTCGACTTATTAGTACGTGTTAGCTAAGGGTGGGGCAGCTCTAAGAACACTGGTGGGTTGGAACTGGACGTCCTTTGAGGGATCATAAGTGTTTTTGAGGGATGCGATGTTTTTGCGTAATTAGTGGGCTTTCTTTTGATAAGAGCTTTGATGCTATTAAGAGCTAAGGAGCGCTAATAATAATAAGTGAGTTTTGTCATGAGACGTTGAATTATAACTTCTAACTTTTGTAAATATGTGGTTTTATCTCAACAACGTATTTGTAAAGTTTAGGACGCCATACTCGAAAAATAACACGAACTGGTGACGTGAATTTTCGATAAAAATCAGGGAAAACGAACGTTCGAACACGAATAAAATAAAAAAGTGAGCAAAAAATTGGCGAGACTCCTAACCGCTGACAACGCGAAAAGTTAAGGGCCGATATTAAAAATAGGGGTTCCAGCACAATGGGAAACTCAGGTAGGTAGATGGTAACAGGAAATGGAAAAATCAAAATTCGAATCCGCCATTCAAATTCATAGATAACGGTGACGTTGACGCGAGGGGAGCAACAATGACCAAACGGTACAATGAGCGAAGCGGGAACATACCTTATTCCTATTGTAATTTTGGTAGCTTTGATGTGTCATTTCGTATACAGTGTTGCCGTATACGAAAATGATATAGGTAAGGGAGTTTGTGTAATAATATCTTTAATTATTTGCGGCCATTTGAGAATCTTTTCTTTTATCCTTTTAATTGAATCTGATATTAATTACCATCAGGTAGCCTTTGTACCTACTTGTTTACCTTCTCGATGATATAAAAAAACAAGACAAGTATGTAAACTCTTTAGTTAGAGTGCTTTTACATAAGACTACTAACTAGCCATGTTACTAAACTGCGCTGTCGTCACACCTAGAGATAGGTAAGGCGAAAAATACCCATACCCAACGAGTACCTACATACCTCAGATAGGCAACTTCTGGATGTAAGTTAGTTTATAATCTGTGTATCTTTTTGGTTTCTTACTGTAATGCTACATTGTGTAATGAACTTTACAAATGATTCACTTAACGAATGCCCTGAATATATCGAATCTGCCGGGTAAACTGGGCATATTATTTTAAGGTAAATATCACCTTTTGGAAAATACCCCGGTACTTATATGAAGTACGGTCACGGAAGTTAATTTGCTACCCATTTCTAAGAAAATCTGCTTGAAGATGTCATTGTCAATAGAGATGCCAAGTCATTTGTACTTGATAGGAAACTCAACTTTATTGCTGTAGAACGTCAGATTGACTTCGGACAGTCGCCATCAGATATATTGTAGCGGGCTAGGTACTCAAATATTTCGGAGCAGCATTACTTTTCAATAAATTCGTTACACTAGTTATGGTCAATAACACCAGAACATGCAATTTGTCATAAATATAAGAGCAGCGACTTTTCAATAAATTCGGAACATATAACGAGGTAAAAATATCAGAAAGCACAGAACGTCAAAGGTATCTACGCAGTCAGGGTGATCATAAAGATCGGAACATTTATGGAAAATGTACCTTAAGTCTGTATCACACAGTTTAAATTCGTTACTATAATTATTATGCATGTCGATCTTTGGCATGACGTATTTATGTTTTGTTTGGAATTCACGTCACGAGTAGATTCGACATGCATAATAATTATAGTAACGAATTTAAACTGTGTGATACAGACTTAAGGTACATTTTCCATAAATGTTCCGATCTTTATGATCACCCTGACTGCGTAGATACCTTTCACGTTCTGTGATTTCTGATATTTTTACCTCGTTATATGTTCCGAATTTATTGAAAAGTCGCTGCTCTTATATTTATGACAAATTGCATATTCTGGTGTTATTGACCATAACTAGTGTAACGAATTTATTGAAAAGTAATGCTGCTCCGAAATATTTGAGTACCTCGCCCGCTACAATATATCTGATGGCGACTGGACCTAAGGTGGGTCACAAATTAAATTCCTTGACTGTACTTACCTACTTCGTCGCCAACACATTCACTTGTGACCACAACACATTTATTTGTGTCGTGAGTGATCTTTGTATCTCTGTGCATGCATTTCCGCTGATGGCAGCTTGCTGCAATCGCACAAAGTCGTAGCGTAGTTAAATCTATACTAATATTATAAATGCAAGAGTATCTCTGTTTGTTTCTTTGTTACGCTTTCACAGCTAAACCGCTGAACCGATATAAAAAAAAAAAAAGAAAAAGAACCTTTATTCGTGACGAAGAGACAAACAAAACTCAACCAAATACTGACATAGACAATTTTTTTTTAATTCTGGCAAATTGAACAGTTCCCCAAGGAAGAGCGATAACCGACTTCGACGGGGCTACAACTAGTATTTATCACTACATATTATAAGACAAAGTTCCCGCCGTCTCTATCTGTCTGAATGTTCGCGATAATCTCAAAAAATACTGAATGGATTTTCATGCGTTTGTCATCATCAGTTAGATTCAGGGAAGGTTTTTGCGTATAATAAATACTGGTTTAGCGTACGGGTGTTAGAGAAACCTCACATAAACCGAAGCGAAGCGAAGGCGGGTCGCTAGTAGATATGAAATAAAAACTCTCTTACTCTAGACTGTACTCTTACATTGCTAAAGATATCTCTAGTACTAGTATATCTCGAGTAATCTTCGACTAGTCGACAGGAAGCAATTGGACGTCCCGCCGTCGTCTGGGTGGTCGTCGATATCGTAAACGATAACTTATGTCGCTTTCCAGGTTTATTTCACTCGAGATATATGAGACCGCGAACATAGGCATAAATATGTGTTCATTAAAGCGCTAGGACAAGTGATTAAATTATTCCGATTCTTTGGTTAACTTATGGATTTGTCACAAGACTCGCACGATATCGGTAAATTATTGCTAAGATTAAGATAGACTTAAAATATATGCCAACGGGCCAAAAATAATAATAGTTGTATAATCAAAAATTAAAATCGACAATGCAGAGCAAAGAATAAACGCTGACAGAGTCGCAAGAAAAACAGTGCAAAATTTAAATGATCACGAATTTAGAGATGGGCAACTATCCAGGGGCTATATTCTACTGGGTAGCATATTAAGCCTGTAAATAGCCTTTGACATATTTTTAGTATTGTCACAATGAGATAGCTCTTATTTACTTGACAGTAATGGCGGCCGAGTTAGAAACAATACAATAACATGTCTCAGGCGACATGATTTTACCGAGGAGAATAGAGGCCTAGGTGAGTAGGAAAGTGGGTATTTACCGTGTGTTAAATGAATCCAGGCAGCCCATTATACATACATATACCTAGCTGGACGATAGAAAAAAAACACAGGTACATTCATTTATCTACACACATAACATAAGTCCTCTATTATGCGTTCAAAACCAGCATTACCTGCGGTAGTAGGTGACAGCGATGACAGCTGTAACGTAATTTTGAAATGACTTATCGAATATGTTAAAGTAATGAGTTTCGAATTTGGAACATCTTCCTAAATTAACACAATTTAAATAGGTCCAATTCTAGTATCAATTGAAACGTCAACTTGGTATATTTTTCAGTACAATACCGTACGACATTTGATTTCGAACGACATGAGAATAGGGACTTTATTAGTTTGTCTATGATTTAAAACAAAAACCCTTCATATTCGTGACACTGACACAGCACAAGAGTTTGTGTTGCCGCCATTTTTGTCCTCAAGTTGTCGGCTTCTGAACCCATCTTAGAGTACTTATAATATGAGTGTAGATAAAGTATTGTTCGCGACTCTGCATAATTGGCATCACGCAACCGTCACGTAAATTACAATCATTTTGCACATAAATAAACTACATTGTAGCCCCACGTCTCCTCCCATAATATCTCCTACAAAACGCTTCCTACGTTACCATCAAATTCTTTAGAATATAAAATTGAAACCGGCTCCTATCAGACGCCGTCTCAAATATTTTGCATACCCATTATACTTGGAAAGCGCAGTCGCCAATAAATCCAGACCTCTTTAGGATCGCTACACGATGAGCGAGGGTCTAATTGTAATAAATTCTTCATGTTTACTTGCACAAGTAAAATAGTCTACCTATACCTATGTTCCTCTGAGCATGTTCGATTTGTCTTCAGTTTCACATTTGATTTCGGTCATTTACAAAATGTGTAAAATTTTAGTCAAAGAAATAAATTCGCGGTTTAATTATTGGAAACGAGCGTGAAGCGAAAATCTTGTGGCAGAAAGTGGATATGGACAGAAAGCAGAAAAGCAGTGTTTTTTTTTGTAAGCCATGGGCAAATGAGCAAGGGAATCATATGCGCCATTTGCAATTTTGAGATTTCATAATGACCATGGGTTTCAGAGCATGTTTAGAGATCTCATCTGGTCTGTTAGTTTACCATGTTAATGCTATAAAATATTCATGATATTTTAACAATCACCGTTCCAGTATTATGATGTGTTGCCGGTATGAAAGACTAAGAAAAGTGTGTATGAGGGTGTAATTGGATAATGATAGCATAACAGAGGGCCCTGCAAAGATGCACTACAATAACTAACGTTTCTATTCGATTCGTTTTTAAACCAATCGCGTCACTGGGAGATGACGTGATACGAAAAGTCACGTGGTCTACCGGTGACGCGATTGGTTAAAAACGAATCGAATAGAAACGTTAGTTAGCGTAGTGCATCTTTGCAGGGCCCTCAGAACAGGAAGAGGAGCACAGACCAATCGAAAAGCAATATGAGGCCATTACTGCACTACGATATTTAAATAAGAGTGTTGACCTTGCCCGGTCCTGTTGGATCATTTGTACTGCCACCAGCTACAACCAGTATAGCCTAGTTTAGGTAAACGCAGTAAAGTCCCTTAAAAATCTTAAAGTTTCCCTACCCCCCTAAAGTAATGACGTACCTATCTCACGTAGATGTAACGTCACAAAAATCACCTTGCTGCAAGCCCTTAAATCATGTAAGAGCTCCCGAAAGTAACCAGTCTCTACGAATGTGAGGGGTCACGTTATCCTGGACGAACGTTTGAAATGGGGCTCCAAGCGTCCTTAGTGAATTTTTAATACGACAAGTTAGAATATTTGGAAAGCAATTTGCGGTCAGACGTTGCATTTTCGTGGCATGATAATCCTGTTAGACTTTAAATAAAATTTTATACTTCTTGATATGGATATATTGTAATTAAAATGGATAGATTATTACCAGATTATCGAATTGATGACTTTTTTACTTTAAAAAGAAATAGAGGTCTTATATTCCGCTTAAATTTGTTACATCTTTACCATTTTAGTATTTTCACGGCGGCGCGCCCTGCCATATAAATTAACGTCGCTCTGCTGCGTCAATGTATGATAAGGCACCAACCACACTGGAGCTTAAAGGTGCTTAAATTACAGTGTCAAAATTGACGCCATGTAATTACAATGACCCGTTCTTTTGTTTACGCAACGTCACCGTATTTCACGCGTCGGTGGGGGCGATCCTTGTAGTCCGATAAATGTAGTGGGGCGAGAAATCTTTGATTGAAAATACTATAGCTTATGAATATTTTACCAGCATGGCAACGACTTTAAACTTAAAGCGATTCGATAAGCGGGGCGGTGAGCTAAAACACGAAATGTGTAGAAAATCCTCATCGCCGAGCGTCGCCTGTCGTGGCCCGGCCATTAAGTTTATGAGCTTTAAAATATTCCTTAATTTATTATGTGTTACTACTTAAGCAACATTAAACATTCACAAAAATGCTTTATTGAAAAAATGGGTGACAGTGGCGACATCTAACGATAAGTTCCGCAATCATAAAGCCACTGTTGATGTAGGTATATCTGTTAAGTTTAGGATGGGTTTTATAAAGATCCGTTAGATCAAATTTCTGTCAGGAATGTCAAAACTTGTATGAAGTTACTAAAATTTGATCTGACTTATTTACTTAAGTACGGCCTTTATAAAACTGGGCCTTAAGTATCTGGAAAATCGTCCATCGCTCCGGTTAAAAACGATTTTACCTGAACTTTACACATTGTGTTTTCGCGCCCGTAACTCTAATATTGCAAATTTCATCGAAATCGTTGCTTGAGCTTTAAGAACGTGATTACAAACTATTAACAGATATTGCTCGTTTAATAAACAAATAGAAAACAAGCTTTAAAAAAAAACCGACTACATTTTTGATATTGTCGGCAACATAATGTAATTTTCGTCCTCATAACTTTGATAAAATATTATAGCCTATGTCACTCCCACAACCAGGACGACTAACGACACCTCTCTCTTCAAAAACGTTCGAGCCGTTTAGGCTACAGGAGGTCACAAAGGAACGGACATACCTACATACATACATGTATAATATACATACGCGTGAAAAACATTACCCTCCTTCTAGGGCAGTCGGGTAAAAAATGCCGCTAGTGCGCTGTTGAGCGTCCCCAGTGTTACCAAACTACTTTAATTTAAAAAAATGGCGAAATGACTAATTTTAAAATTATACATTGTTATTAACGTGTAGTCGTGTTTTTAAAGCTTGCTTGATTGTCTCCTGTGTAAATTGACTCTACAATTGGCCAGTGCCTTTAAAATTTTAAAATTAATCTTACCTCCAGGGCTGAAGACAAGGAAGCCTTCTCTTGCTTTAAAGTTTCCACGCGGCCCTTGTATTGTAGCAGCGATCGCACTGTCTCCTCCATCCTGGAACAAACGAGATACAGCTTTAATACCAAATATTAGAACACGTTTTACATCTGCTTGGTTGGAAAGGCTGGAGAATATTTTGGTTTTAATTTGTTCTAGTTTTTTTTTTATTGATTTCTGTATTGGTTTACATTTTTAAGAAGAGGAAAGCCGCGCTGCAGAAGCCATCGCGTGTGCTTTGGATCAATGACCTTCAAAAACATTTCATGACATAGAGAAGCCAAACATTAACATACAAGCCACCTGATAGTAAGTGAGATCTGATGCCCCGACATTTGCAATTTCAAGACTGCAATCTGAAGATTTCAATCCTAAGATTGCACATCGGTTACCAACCGGGAGGACTAAGATTGAAAGCTACTAAACAAAGGTAAAACAAGTCATAAAAATTATTTCCCAAAAAAGAGAAAAAAAAACGCGTGTCTCTGTCGGTAAATTTAAAATCTAGTTGAAACTAAAGTACTGCATATGGTATGAGCCGCCATCAGTTCCACGTCTGCCAACTTACGGAGCGTGCCGCGCATAGACAATATAGATTTACTCAGCCCGTAATTTAGTGCTCTCACACGAGTTCCTAACTGGTGTGGGAAAACTTAACCCTAATGTGCTTTGAGATTGGAAGTACTTATTTAGATTAGTCTAGTGTTTTCGTGTGACGTAAACTATTTCAGATATAAAAATGTCGGATTTAACAGCTGCTATAAAGATCATCAAGATAAAACATTCTCGTGTACCTAAATTTTTCTATCGATGTTGGTATTGTTGGTACGAGTATATCTTGTAATAAAATCGAGTAAAGTTTTACAATGTTGGTTCTACATTTTTTCCTTTTGCCATAAAACCTACATCAAGAAGACTTCAATCAATCAACAATTTTTGAAGGTTATCGATGACGGTCGAGGCTGTCGATGCTTTCGCCAATGTTAAGAAAGGCAAAGGCAATGTCAATGTTAAGAAAGGCACGTGACTAGAGAATCTACGACAAGAGTCGAAACAAAAATTTATTGTTAGCCTAACTACTACAAATACATTGTTAATTTTAATAAATTTACTGAGGATAAACCCAAAAGAGGAGCAGACTAATGTAAGACTTCACTTCTTCACGAAATACAATGTGGTACAGAGCCATCTTATTATCAGAGTCTTTCAATAAACCCCCATTTTCTCCACACTTTTTCATTTACTATAAGAACGGAAAAGGCACTATGTCATTTCACGGAGAGCTTGAAAAAAGGCAACAAAAGCCGGAACGATCTTCCTCAACGTACTTCATTACGTAGATGGATCAAACTCGCCAACTGAGCATAATCTCTAGACGCGAGGATTTGCATATTCTACGCAGAAAAGAGACAAAAGATATCTATAGAGCGGGCACGATAGAGAGACAACAAGGAAGTGCACTCGACGTCGTCGCCACTTCATTAGCGGGCGACTTCCGTTCGCGACGCTGTCAAATGACGCGTTCGAAGTTTGAATTGTTTTCGTTTGTTTATGATTTTAAATTTGGAACAAATGAAAATTTAAGTTTGACATAAGCGTGTTTTTCTACGCTGTATAATACCACTTGGGGCCACTTGCACAGAAAATTTAACCCTGGTTAAGACACTAACTCGAGTTAAAATGACAATTTTCGTATGAACCTGAAGTTTAATAACTCGGGTTAGTGTCGTAACCCAGTGTTAAATTTTCTGTGCAAGTTGCCCTTAGAAGTTAAAATTGGCGATTTGTTTATAGGATCGTCGATGGAATTTCCGTATTTCAGAAGCGTATTTGAATGATTTCTCAGTGATTATAATTTAAACTGTAACTCGACCTTACATTTTAATTCTTCATTCGCAAAAGCTGAGTTTAGGCCAAACCAGGGGTCCCTCGAAATCGGCTTACAGGATATAAATTCTTTGAAACAAAAACCCCCGACTGGGGAATAATCATTTCACCCTAGTTTAATTATTAATACACCGCTGTGAGACAGATTACGGTATTAAGAAAAACCTTACGGAGTTAAAGCTGATTTGTTGTAAGATTTGGAACTGCTCTCAATTAAGATTTCAAATCAGTTGCACGTTTTAAATTATCTATCAAAGAATATACAGACGCTTATATTTTACCACTTTAGTATTCCATAAAGAATCCTTTCTATGGGGTGAATGGCCAAAACTTTTTCAATAAACCGGCCGATCTTGGCATAAACCACCGCTTCTCCTTTTTCAATCTCGACAAGATACGATTTTTGATTAGAATTCCAAAATTGGAATAGTACGCAAACGTTGCCGATATTCTAAATTCAAATTTAAAATATTCGCTGGCGAAATCCGAGTCTATCGTTCGCTTTCAAGAGAATTTAGTAGGCGTATTGATATTCCGTGGAATAAATTTGGACTTATCATCCATCCATCTTTAAAATTAACCCTTTAGGTTAATTAAAAAAATTCTACGAATTTTTCAACCATAAACAATTTACTTTTTTGCGAATTTCCCATGTGGAAAATCTAGGGTACTACGGAGAGGTCGATCACCCGCGTTTGGGCGTCCGCGGGCTTATTACAGTGTAATTTAATGTTTTGTTTTTTCCTACGTTGTTTTTTTTCCGCTGTTTTTACGGCTGCTAGTCACGGAGACGTATCGACCAGCTGGCTGGGGTGGTTTTTCTATTTCTAGTTAATACGCGTGTAGTTTGGCTATTTTTAACTTTTGTACTATGGAACGGAATGTCGTGAAGCGGCCGGTGGTCGCTGCTTGTTATTTTGATGGTTCGACGTAATCAGCCTTCGTTGTTACATTACATTAACATGTAAAACTCCTTGAGTATTCCAAGGAATGTAGAATTTCGATACAGCTGTTTCCTGAATAATGATCCTTCATAGAATCCATAAATTACAAATATGAAGTAATGTTATTTAATCATTCTTTATAAATAATATAGCATCAATAAATTAAAAGCTTATACTCGTACCGTCGAACTTTGTGTTATAAAGAAATACATCTTGTGACATTTAATCAGAAAACATTTTTTTGAATTTTGAGCGCATTTATACTCCTTGGAAACCTTAGTCACATTTTCACATAAATATCACAAAAAAAATCGAACCACAGACAAAGAACATCAATCAAAATTAGAACTAGCCTGTTAAAATTTGAATTCGGAACGGCATTTTTGCAGCCGGCGTCCGGTCAGCGCCCCCTCGCGACAAATTACCGCACAACCCTTGACCAGATGAGTGCTGTCGTAAATCTTATCTATTAAACCCGTGGCGTGCGTTAGAGTGGGACAAGTCATAAACTTCTCAGTTTATGTAGAGACACCTTGTCTAGAAAGGCAGTCATTTTATTAAACGTAGATTAGATTAAGTAGCCACTGGTGTGTTTTTTTAATTTTAATGTTAGAATAAGACAGCAGTCAACTTCTGCAATTTTTATCTATAGTCTAGATATAGCTTGAGATATTGTTAATTAATTAAATAGTAATGTTCAATCAGTAAACGCGAATGTTTTGTCTTTTACTGTTCATCGAGCACTTGATGTTACTTTCGGTAGGTAATTTTTTTCAGTATACAATATATTATCAGCTAACAGTAGTTGTGCCTACTTAATTACACGTTCACTCGTTCCATGATTCCCATATGAATGTCCCTTTGCTGTATAAAGCCTCTCCCCTTGATCACCATGAATCCCTGGAACTAAGTAGACTTAAAAATTGTCTTCTTCATGTTCTTTCTAGGAATTTTCAATTTTACGTCCGCTAACAGCTTCCGCTTCCGCTCCAGCTTCCTCCTTTCCCTTGCACCATTCATCCCCCACCCCGTATCAATGTCCCCTAATTGTATATCCAGGGATTGTGTCCGCGCACCTGAACTGACGGCCGATATGCAACACACAGACAGACACTATACATATATAGCAGAATATCAAGGTATTTGGGTATCTGTTGTTTGATGACTTAGGGTTCGACACCCGCATGGTACCTATCACATACCTTTAGGAAAGATATGTAAAAGTTCAGATGTGATAATGTTAGAAATACAGTGTGTTACCGGCATGCGGGTTTTCCTTGATATAGAGTAACAATGGGCAACTCCTTAATGTACCTACATGTTTATTTTAATTAAAACTATAAAAAATAGTACACACTTGTTTTGTAACAAAAAATAAATTGCAAGCAATGTACAGTGTGCGTTAAAGTTAATTAATACAGCAGCGCCGTATTTGACGTTTGACTTGTTCTGCCCCTGTACCAATGTATGCCTTGTACCAATTAATAACTATACTGATTACGATACTTACACAATACACATAGCTCCAATACGTCGATGGTAGTTATAATCTACGAAGTTAAATTGCAGCGTTACGTTAGTTAACTTCAACTTATTTATACTCGCAAATAATTACTTATACAATCCATTTTAGTTAAAGCAGAAGCCCTCATACCAGTAACACACTGTATATGTCAACTGCCTTGGCCTTTTGTGGAAGTTATCTATTAACTGACACAAAGAGTGTCGGTGGCCTGGCCTTAAGGTGTCGAATAGTGATCGTAAGGTACCGAGTTCGAATCCTTGCGGTCACCAGGTAGGTACCATTTTGTTGATCTAACTTAAGTACATAACTTCATTATCTTACAGTGAAGGAAAATCATCGTGAGGAAACCTGCATGTTCAGTCGAACAGCTGAGCGTTTTCTAGACGATGGTAAAACCCTAATCAAAATCTATAGAATAATTCAAAATATCTAACCCCACAAACAGGCATGCCGAAATAGTGTCTTTTATATATAACTTAAATGTAAAAAAAACGGAAGTGATTTATTCAACAAATTCATTTAATGCTACAGGATTATAATCAGTAATCAATCTTCATGGTCGAAGGAAAGATTTAGAAAAATGCATTGTATAAAGATAGCTAAATATATACTTAAATAACGACTTTTCCTTTCTATATCTTAGTGCAGTCTTCTTTTGATTTACATTATGCAAAGCTTGGTGCTACTGTACAACACAACTAAATAATGTTTGAGAAAAGCTCATCCTAATTTCTACGTAACATCTTAAGCATCTCATAAGCCAAAATGTAAACAAAGATAACCTGATTTAGTAAATAGCGCACTCCATAAACCCTCTCTGTGCGTAAACGTCAAAATTCAAATTTGGAACGTTCGCTTGCCGCCTAATTTAGAGGCGCGTTCAGAGATACGGCTAAGTTGCACGAACGCGTACATTTTTAATATATTAGCAAAGTGGGTCAGGTGTACACCTGCGGCTGACTTACACGTGTACGTCATTTGGGTGTCGTTGTGAACGCACCTTTATCAGTGCTCGTTTGTTTTGAGTATGTGATGCCGCCATTTGTCATTTTGGGCGGAATTTTGCAAGCGTTGATGTTTGACGAAGACAAGTGTAGAATATTGAGGTACATTTTATGGCTGATAAAAATGTATCTTTTACCTAATGGTTACACGGTGTAACACTTTCGTCACACATGCGCATGTTAATCATGTAATTTCTTTTTCTGTTAATAAATTAGGTTTCTAGTGAACTATTTAAGCTACAAGTATTAGTATTACGTATTAAGTATTATGTATTTACACAGTAAATGTATCAAGTAGCTTATTAATTAAACATTTCTTGATTAACAAAAAAAGGAAGAAAATTCATCTGTAAATCATTAATCCAACAAGACGTGACTATTTCTGCTGCCCCCGTGTTTAATCCCACAAATTCTGCTTATCCAACCAGCACTAACGGAACGCTAAAACTCAGCCTATTTGGCGACCTCTCGTTATTGGCAGGTGGCAACCCTGTCCTAATTGGGTCTGGCGCTTTGGACTTCTTGCTAGTTCTGTCGCCCTGGTACCTTTTGTTCGCTATACTTTACTTTGCCTATGGCGTGGCTTGAAATTTTGGAAATATTTCATTTTGAAAATTTGTAAGTGTCCGAAATTATGCTTAAAACTTCAACCACGAATCCGCGAAAGCGCGCTCCTCAACCCGCAACGCAAGATGGAATTACACGGTTGAGTCAAAGCAAGTAAAATTAGCTTACCTGCTTACTTGCATTGTAAGATATACCGAAGTACTAAAAACGAAGCTTCGGAATCTTTATTCCTTTCACTTATCAATAATTACGTGAACGTGAGAAAAAATAGGGCAAGTTTAACCTACTCTAGTAGGTATATGGTGTCTCCTTAGTCATTTTGCTCAGAATACAATTCAGTTGTTTTTTAATTTTACTTACTGAGTTAAGAGGATTGTGAAGCTAAAACTCTCCATACAAAATGCGAAAACGTTTCTCTGCCCTTAAACCTCGTCCGATTTTTATGATTTTTGGATATGTTGTAGATATTATGAAAAACTATGTCTGTATGTTTTCCTTTCCAATAAAATATTTCTTAGAACGAAACAAATTCAAAAAATAAAAAACAGAAAAGTACAGATCTAGTTCTTTATAATAACTACAACATATTAAAAAATCGTGAAAATCGGACTTGATTTAGGGGGTGAGAAACGTTTTCGCCCGGAGCTAGTTTTGTATGGATTTTTTTTTGACTGCTACGCGATTTTAGTGGCGCTTCACAATCCTCTTAAAATAAAAAACATGGTCCTAGGCTTAACCAACGAGTACAGCCACGTGGAAAAGCTAGTAATAGAACCTAAAGAACCGATTTGGAGCAACGCCAAAATGGCGTTCGAAGGACTTTGAAGCCATCATTGTAAGTCATTAGCCAATTGTAAAAGATCTTGGCAATGAATTTGGTTTCAGTAAGTTTTTCTCCGCAGAATCGTCCGCATACATAAGCAGCCTACGTTCTGCTGCTGGCTAGAGAAAGGACTTGGGTTCATGCCAAGCGGGCCCATCGTGTACTGGGAAAATTTAATTCATATACGAAATACAAGGATACAAAATTCTTGCAATATTAAAAAAATAAACAAAAGAGTTACGAAAATTCGTTCGTCGAGGTAGAAGAAAGTTTTATAACTTTGAATTTTCCATAGGGAAATGTTTTGCAGGCTGCAACAGTAACATTATCAAGAAAAAAAAAAAGATCTTTGAAGTAGTTTCTATCTCCACATCTCATGAAAAGAGAGAAAAATGACGCTAGAAATATAGAATTTAGGAGTGTGCTTAACATACTAAAACATATAATTTAAAAATGTAATCACGACACGCAAATAAGCTTTCCTAAAAGTATTTAATAGTTTACTACGTCAAAGTGGAACGCTATTTAGTTTACGTTTTGACATAATAATTATTGTTTTACCACGTTTATCGCTAATTCTGCGTGTTAATAGGAAAGACGTTAAGCTTGATTAATAATTTCTTGCTGAAGGCTATGTTCACACGAGGGTATACGTAAATACCAACTCAAGGTCTTTATGTGGCCTCAGGCTAAAATAACATTATAGTACGGCCGCCGCCTTATATGGTTTAAGCCTTCCTAGACGTAAACTATTTGTAGTACCTACAACGATGTATTAATTGTAATTTTATAATAAAATCATCGTTGTAGGGGTTGGTTTTTTGCAAATATTGACAAGTAGGTAGTATTTTGTTGCACAGTGACGTCAGGTAGCATTTCAAAACTAAGCTTTAGTACCCTGCGTACTATAGGTAGGTGAAACGATAAACTAAAGAAAAAATCAGTGAAAATTACATGTTCATTTATATCTAACTCAATTAAAATCTTTTAAGGGTTTACAATCCAGTAGCAGCTTAGAAATCTTTTAATCGTCGTGGCGTTTTGCCTACAGGAGGTCACAAAGAAACGAGGATAAACACCCGAAATACATTACCCCTCTTTTTGGTTAGTTGGGTAAAATATGCTTGGATATTAGGTAAATTTCATGCCATGAAAACGGAGCTGTCATGTAAAATACCTATATGGTTGTACCATATATGAAACAAGTAAAGGAAAATTACAATTTGTGAAATTCCGCCAGCGCTGAAACTCCGGCGACAGCCATGTCCTTTTATATTTGGAACAAACATGCATTCCGACATAACAAAGGTCGGCAACACTGACTAGAGCGAACTACGTAACAAAAGCGACCTGCATGCCGGCCCCATTGTTGCATTTGGCTTTTTAGGGTACCGTAGTAGTAACCATGTCGTCGCTAAAGTTTTCGTACTGAGTTTTCATCTGAAAGTAGATTAACACTTAAAATATTTTAGTATTTTACTGAAATGTATCAAGAAAGGTACGTTACATGCGTGTAAGTAGCTTCAAGTTTGAGTTAAATTTGGATAAATTTTACTTTTAAGCGTTGTTCCTAAAGTTACTGATTGCTCCTAAAAATAGAATTTCATAATTATTTACTGTCAAAATGTAAACCTAAGAGTTATGAATGTGCTAATGCTTCAGTTTTTCATTGACATATGGGTCTCAACATCTACGGAATCTTCCCCGCCCTAGCTCTTATCGCCCTTTTTTTAATTTCAGGCCGCATTACATAACCAGTTTGTGGGTTACGGTATGAAAGCCACTAGACCAGAACAATGGCGTACAATGGAACAATAAGTGGCGAGTGGAGAGGCTTTTAGAGGCGTTCGCGCTCTCTACAGACGCGAGCGACGCGGGATTGGGAGCGGTGCTCGTGCAACGGGCGAAACTGAAAGGGATATGCTGTGAAAGTAGGAGATTACTGTTCCGTACCTTTACCATGAGTTAAAATTATTGTATTCGCAATCGAGTCGAATGCTCTGTCCTTCACAGTATTGTTATAGAGTGCGTGGGACAGAGCATTCCAAGCGCTAGCGACTACGGTAATTGTAACTCATGTTAAGGTTAATGATGATTTTTTTAACGATATTGCTAACTTCGTCCTTCTCTGAAAAAATCAATTTCCTACTACATATAGTGGAGCAAAAAAAACTTGAGTAACTGATCACGAAAGGCGATGTGGTCGGACGGTAATTTCTATGAAAATAAATAATTCTATTCACGCGGACCACTTTATTCGTCAGTGGTAACCATATATTTTTTGTGGCTACCACTTTTTGTCGCTTCGTTGGGGTGTGATTGTGGTACGTGTGAAACAATTTAAGTGTACGCAATGTGGAACACTCAGGTACTGTTCGCTATCACTGGGACCCCATAAATCGCTCAAAGAATCACTTCAGAGTGCTGACAAAGAGCGGAAGCCGCTGAAATGCGATATATAGCGTTATTGACTGCCTGCCACGCTTTAAGTCTGTAATGGTCTTTGTAAAGAGAAAATACTACAGGAAAATAAAGCAAGGTGCAAAAGTACTAAGAAAAAGACATTTATCTACACTCATATCATAAGTCCTCTATTATGCGTTCATGACCAGCATTACCTGTGGTAGGTGACAGCGATAACAGCTGTTAATTTTGGAAGATTTTCCAAATTTGGATCTCATTACCTTACAATATTCGATAACGTAATTTCAAAATTACGTTACAGCAGTCATCGCTGTCACCTACTACCACAGGTAAAGGTAATGCTGGTCATTTGCCTTTCGGCTTCTGAACCCATCTTAGAGTACTTATAATATGTGTGTAGATAAAGTATTGTACGAGGCTATGCGTAATTAGCATTACGCAAACGTCACGTAAACTTCGATTAATAACTACTAGCTGACCCGCCGACAGACTTTATCTTGACCAATTTATTATCATGCAAATTTTCTAAAAAAAATCTACTTATAAACGTCATTCGGACTATTACGAAAATGTAAAACAAGAAAATTGCCTAATCTGCCCAACCGTTCGTTCTGTGATGCTCTTATAAACAAACATCACTTAATTTATCCTTATATGTAGATTAAATATAATGGATATCAGGGAGACTCAAACACAAATTAACTTAAGGGATCAAGACGTGGAGGGGACGGGCACAGGACGTGGTTGCATACATTTTTGGTTTTCCCGTCCCGTACGTGCAATCATTGCGTATGCACATTCCGATACATTTTCTATGAAACGATATTGTCGTCTCGTCCCGTCCTTGTATAATCTCGTTACGTATGCAGCGTCCTTTAGTTACAAACGAAGCTGTAGGCTTGTACTTTGGGTACATGACAACGATATCCATTTTATTTAGAGAAATAAATACATAAAAAGCTTTTATGACTCGGAAACAACTACCTCTCATCTTACGCTAATGACATCACACAATAATCGCACCTTCAGAACAATAGTGGCCTAATACAAAATTTCAGCTTACAAACTTCAAGTCCTAAATTTATTACTATAGAGACGTAACTCGAAATTTAAAATTTCTGAATTAGGTCACTATTGTTCTGTAGGTGCGAATTGTCTATATTTTTTGAGTGATTCATAACAGTTTATTTATTATGAATAACTTAACCAGTAGTTATTACAATAACGCTGTAGCATCCGAACTTCCTAAACTTACGTAAAATAACTGAGGGTTTATCTCTAGCAGTCAGGAAACCGATCAGGCGAGCCACCCAGCCTAACCTGAGCCGCTCCGTTGTATACCGCGTCAATTCCACCAAACAATTCCCTTTACAGTTCAACAGAAGACGGGTCACGTCGACTGGTCGTTTTGTTAAGGTTCAACTAACTAACAATGGGCTTGCGGATTAGTTAAAGATGTGAAAGGGATGGAGGTTCTTTTTAAAGGAGTAAGGAATATTAAGAGGATTCTATTACAGGTTTCTTTGAAGGTGCTTTTCAATAAAAGAATCGATTATGTCTCTGGAATTGATTTAAAAGCCAGGAATATAAGACGCTCGCTTCACACGAGCTTATTGGAGGTGACATTAGTGATGTAGATTATATAGTAGAACATACAGGCTGTAAGAAATGGTCTACCGAAATAGTACTTTAGGTGACGGTTGCGTAATGCCAATTACGCAGAGTCCCGTACAATACTTTATCTACACACATATTATAAGTACTCTAAGATGGGTTCAGGAGCCGAAAGGCAAATGACCAGCATTACCTTACCTGTGGTAGTAGGTGACAGCGATGACAGCTGTAACGTAATTTTGAAATTACGTTATCGAATATTGTAAGGTAATGAGATCCACATTTGGAACATCTTCCAAAATTAACAGCTGTCATCGCTGTCACCTACTACCACAGGTAATGCTGGTCATTGGCTACGGGTTTTGAACGCATAATAGAGGACTTATGATATGTGTGTAGATAAACAAATGTTTCAGAACATTGTTCGGAGTTGAAATTCTCCTAACACGCTTAAGAATGCTACAAATACGCTCCTTGAGATGGGGAAATATGCTAAAACTTGATTTCAGTCTTGTTTAGAACTTACCTTGAATTATAGGTATATACAGGGCGTCCCAAGACTATGAGACATGAAGGGAAAGTACCTTAAATATCGTAGATAGGATATTTTACTGAAAGAAGACTTTATGTTATTTTTAAAAGTTAGTAATACTGCATTCAAAGATATTCTAAAAATTATTTGCTTCGTCTGGGAATCGATTCGACTTAAATGTGAAAATTGTATGTCTTTTAAGATACTATGTTACTTAAGAAGAATTATTATTTTTTGTTCATTCTTTCGATTGGCATCATAAAAATACGGGTGACTTTTTTTCACATTTAAGTCGGTTCGATTCCCAGACGAGGCAAATAATTTTTAGAATATCTTTGAATGCAGTATTACTAACTTTTAAAAATAACATAAAGTCTTCTTTCAGTAAAATATCCTATCTACGATATTTAAGGTACTTTCCCTTCATGTCCCATAGTCTTGGGACGCCCTGTATAGGTACAATAGGGGTGTGTCCTCGGTAAAAAAAATATATTCTAATTAGTCCGTCAGTAAGATTATCAAAAAATATTGAACAGGTATTTTTTGCATTTTTAAATCTATCAACATTGTCAAATATAACGCGCCTCAAAGTTCGGGAGTGGGGGCTCGTGACGTCACAACGTGGTATAAAGTGTGCCACGGCGTGACGTCACGCGAAACGCAAGGTGCGTTTCGTAATTTTTTGTTTAATTGATAAAAGAAAAAATACGTGCTCAATATTTTTTGATAATGTAACTGACGGACTAAATATATTTTTTTAGGACACTAGCCTATTCATGATTTTCATTGTCGTGACACATCGCAGTTACTTCATGTTTTTATTTTAGTCAGTTTCTTTTTGACACGCTTGCCAGTCAACTCATTAACAAATAAGCAGCAGGTACCTATCACACTGCTGAATCTTCATTCCAAACTGTTTGTTCGAATTTTCATAAGATAGAAATGCATTTTCAATTGAAACCGTTTAACTTTCCAGGATAAAACAAATCTTACCTAACGTAGAGGTTCTGTAGGTATATCTCTACAATCATTTAGAAAAGTAAAGAAACAAAAAAAAACTAATATATGAATATTCGGACAAATTAAACAGCTGGCAATCAAAACTTTGCGATATACCCTTAGCAGCGGAATTTAAAGTGTTTAATAATGAATCCTTTATCGCTATGACGCTATATAATTGGGTAAAAATAAATCATATTTGAGGGTAATCGATAAAGGTACGCCTCGCCGCACGCAGCATTAGCGCCATCTGTGTGTAACGGACAGCGAATTGGCGATTAGCAGTAATAACCTCCGTAATAGCCTATCACAAATAGCCCAATAATTTATACGTCTAAGGTAATGGAAATAGGAGATTGTTAACTATATGGTTGTAATTCCAATGGTGTTCGAAGGTAGTAGTTCTGATGTGGGGAAAAACTGGATACAGTTCGCCAAGCGTTTCGGATCTCGCATCGTTGTAAAGATTCGTTAATAACTTTATTAAACTCGCTGGCGAGTGCTTCGACAAACGTAAGCTGGTTGATCCGTCAGCGCAAACAAATTACATGTTATTTAATGACTTGCACTTTGGTTGGCTGATCTGCGACAAAGTACTCCACTTATGATTAGGGTTTTGAAACAATCGATGATAATTAAATGTTAAAGAGACAGCTCATGAAGTTCTGTTTTTTTCCAATTTGTTTCTACATATTGGTTGCGTTATCAATGGCCTTTTCGTAACGATATAAAGTATGTGAAACATAGCTATGCGTAGTAATGTACAAGTTACAGAAACATTTCCAGAAATTTGGAAATCTTCTCTAGAAATTACTGAAATATACACGACAGAGTGCACATGTGACTATAGGTGAAAAACTTAAATAAATGACCTCTTGCATGTAGTTGTGTACGAAACGAATATGGAATTTACGTCTTTCAAATATAGAATGTCGAACGGTCTATACAGATGTGTCACAACTACATGCAAGAGGTCATTTACTTAAGATTTTCACCTATACAACACTTCAATGTCTAATACAACCAAAGTTACCTAGGTACATGATGTCTCGTCAGCTGAGACATCAGCTGATATCTACTGCGGGTCTTATCGATACCCTTTGTGGTGTCAAATCACTGAGTGTGGACGCAGTAGATCTAGGATATGGTTGTCTATGTATTGTTGAAGTATGTACAGTCAAGGAATTTAATTTGTGACCCACCTTAGGTCCAAAGTCAATCTGACATTCTACAGCTATAAGGTTGAGTTTCCTATCAATTACAAATGGCATGGCATCTCTATTGACAATGACATCTTCAAGCAGATTTTCTTCGAAATGGGTACCAAATTAACTTCCGTGACTTAATCAACGGTTTCCATTTAGAAGTTTTATAACAGGGTTTATAAATGCATTAAAAAAGGCTCCAAATTCAAATCCAAATTTACCCTAGGATCCTTAATCTCATCTCTTCTCATCATCATCATCATCATTATCATCATCATCATCATCATCACCATCATCATCATTGGCCTATATTACTCCACTGCTGGACAAAGGCTTCCCCTTATGAGCGCCATAGCGCCCTGTCTTCAGCTGTTCTATTCGTTGTTAACTATACCTTTCTTAATTCTAATAGGGATTCCTAAAAAAACGTGTAATAACCTTAAAAGTCCTGAACCCAGAGGCAGTAATTAAAAATAAACCCGATTTTCTTAAAATGTATGTTAAAAGATTTGAGTTTTCCTCGTGTGGTTGCCGAGTTAGAATAGTGCCACTCCATGTCTTCCCGTGGATGTCGTAAGAGACGACTAAGGGAATAAAGGCTTGTAGTACTGTTAGGCGATGGGCTTGCAACCTGTCACTAATACGCTGGTAAACATCTTAGCCTATTTGTGCAAATTGTGGTTATAGAATTATCAACAAGTTTTTAGAGATGTTTGTAATTCTGTAGCTCTGCCTACCCCACTCTGGGAACGAAGGCGTGAGATTATGTATGTATGTAAAGATTTCCATGTTTCTTTAAATATGTCAACTGGCCAATCACCTTGTATAATAATGTAGTTACATAGTAGCTGTAACAGGGTGTTTATGTTGTAGATGTTTAGGTTAATTTAGCTGGATATCGGAGTACGCAGCTCTCGGATATTGCCAACATTAATAGGTTATTGATTAATAGTCCAGCGTTAATGTAATTAAATATCAGCGTTAATGAGATTAATACTTGATAAAACTTCGAAAATACTCTACTATTTTAAAAATCTTGTCTCAAGCTGTATAGGTAGACCAAATTAGATGTCTTATGGTCTATTTTATCTAGAAATTGTTTCTTTATATTGAAAGTTAAACAGGACGTGGTCTCATGTACAAAAAGGTCAAAATTTATTTAAATACCTTTTTTATTTTATTACTTTTCGAAGTTTAACTTTAAATATAACATGAGTGAAAATCACAAAAGTTTAAAAATAAGTTAATTATTTCTTAACGGCAAGTCGATAAGACAGGACTTTGAGCGGCCAGACGATTTATATCGTGATCTTGCGAAAACAAAACTCTCTCAGAACTGACATACACAGTGAAGAGTAACTTGTCAATTATCTAAAAGTCGCAGAGACGGTTCTCGATCAAGATAAGTTTTAGTGCGATGAGCATGAATGGTAGTTTTAAGTAAAGTGGTGTCCTCTTGTTACACCGCCACTCATTTAATCGAATGTATGGTTACACCGAACTTCACTTCATCGCAATCTATTTTCTTGTGAACTCGTGTTGATTTCAGTTTATCTTTAATAATAATTACGTACGTTAGGTTACATTACTCTTGTGACTATGACAAAATGTTAATCCCTGCGCCTAGAAAAGCCTGTCGATGAAATCAAAATTCTGCGAATTGATACGTTCTATGAAATTAGTGTCGACATAACAAGGGTAAATAATGTAAAGTACTAGTAGCATAGTGGTTACCTAAATAATAATAACTATAACTGTCTTCTATTCGCAGTACCTAAGTAGTAGTAAGTAGTAGTTAGTGGTGATAGGACCTTGTGCAGGGTCCGTCCGGATAGCTACCACCATCTTATCCATTAACCCACCGCCAGGCAGTAGTGTTCGCATTGCTGTGTTCCGGTGTGGGGATAAGACAACCGGTGAAATTACTAGCATAGAGGCATTGAATTTTAGTCCTCAGGGTTGGCAACGCATTTGAAGTCTTAGGATTGCAGTTTTGAGATTGTAGTCTTGAGGTTTCAAATATCTATGGGTCTCAGATCCCACTTACCATAAGGTGGCCTAAGTGCTCGCGTGCCTTCTCCTTGCCATAAAAAAAAACCTAAAAGAAATTATTAATTAAATGTGTAACACGTTCAATAATTAAAATCAAAAGCTTGCTAAAACACAATGATTACATAAATACCTGGAAACACGTCCTAATTGTTACTTCTGAACTTGGATCGTTACTTTTTGTGCTCGTAAGCGGCTTACGTTCCGTTCCACGTTCCGTTACTTATTAAATTTAGAAACACGTTCCGTTGTGCGCATAATACGTTACAGCGATTCGGTGTTGGCGGGAATTAAGGGCGCCATCTTGTGAGCTCATCGACAGTATTTAAACGTTACGAGTGTTTAAGCAGTGGAATTGTTTTTTAGATTGTCTTTGGGGATGGAGAAGGATATATGACTAAATTTAGGCGTTACTTTACGATTATTGTCCTAGAGAAACTCAGGATAATTGACTGTCTGTCTGTATATTACTTATTATTTTTTCAACTACTTTTGGTACAAAGCATTTTAAGTTTAACACCATCGACAACAGTAAGGCCTGGGCTATTTCTACTAAACTAGGCCTTTATTTTTCTTTTGCTAAGCCCGTCTGATTTCGACATCGTTATCATACGACGACGCGCTGGCCTAGTTGGTAGTGACCCTGCCTACGAAGCTAGCGGTCCTGGGTTCAAATCCCGGTAAGGGCAGATATTTGTGTGATGAGCGCGAATATTTGTTCCCGAGTCTTGGATGTTTTCTATGTATTTAAGTATATATTTCTCTATATATGTATTTATATCGTTGTCTAGTACCCATAGTACAAGCCTAGAGCTTAGTTTGGGACTAGGTCAATTGGCGTGATATTATTGTCCTCTGATATTATTATTATTATTATTATTATATGGTTCACGTTATGACAGCTTGTATTCACGTGACAAGCTGAGAAAACGTCAACAGTGTGACCAAGATATTAAAGTAAGATGGGTTAAAGCAATGCAGAATAAAGTTTTGTATATTAATTACTTTAAATTCCTCAAACATTCTAGTAGCTTTATAAACTGTAGATAGTCATACGTTCTTAGTACTTGAGACGGCAATAACGTAAAACCATTTTCGTGACGAAATTAAATAGCGAAAGTGCAATGAAAATAAAACGGAACGTAACTTAAAACGTTTATGCGTTACATTTGAATTTACCTGAACATTTGAGCCACACCCGTCTCTTTTACACTGCGCAAGAGAGAAAAAGTTAGAGGACTAGTAGAGTGGAAAGCAAAAAGGCAGTATACGTATAAAGAATTCATAGTCTTATACTGCCTTTCTCTTCTGGAAGGCAGAGCTAGTGGGCGAAATATTAATTTCTGTAACTTTTTGTCGCATAAAATAAATCGCAATGAAATTGCGCTGAAAAATTCCATTTAGCCAAACAAATGCTGAAATTAAACGATGCAACACATGCGATGTCCCTTCCAATATTATTTCTAACCGTATGCTAACGGTTTTAAAGGTGAGTTTGTGTTGCGGGATAAGTTTCATTAAGCCAACGTATGACGGTAAAATTTCTTGGCGTTAGTCAAAGTTGTTTAAGTGCTGTTAACGAAAGTGACGCTTAAAAGTTATAACGTCGGAACGTTGTTTTAACATGTTTAGGGAACTGTAGACGTGTTTAACATGTGTGCCGTTTCAAATAAGTCTGCTTTATACGACAGGAACATGAATATTTTATATTGAATCTAAAATTGGTCCTTATAACGATTTTTTTGATAAATAATGAAGATATTAACTTACGTATTTTGAAAAGGAATGTTGTCTATTTTTATTTCTGGGTTACGTTTGATTTAAATATATCGGATAAGTTAGAACCAGGTGTGTTATGCTCTCAGAAAACGGCAGCCAGTCGGACGGACGAGCGAATAAAAGCGGCGAGTTTAAGTAGTCCCGTCCGACCGAACAAAACACATTTTTAGCGCGTGCATTGTCAATTAGGGAGCCTTATACGTTGGTGAAGTCATGCTGCCAAATTGAATACACGCGCTAAAATGTGTTTTGTTCGCTCTGTCGGGACTACTTAAACTCGCCGCTTGGACCTTCACTGGAGCGAACGATCACCTTTGCTTGTTGAGAGAATCACAACCCAGACCATTATAATATGGCTTTAAAATAATATTATGTAATAATACGACCTTTTTGGGTAATTTAATTTTAATCCTTTGATTTGTTAAATAAAACACAAAAAAATATCTCTTACACATCTTCATATAACAACCCAAAGACAATAATTAAAAACTCAAATAGACAGACATTTTGAAATCAATCAAGCTAACTCCTAAAACCGACAGATAAATATCACTAAATCAATTCTAAGCACCTTACAAAATCGATGATGCTAATGATAAATGAAGCCTCCCCCTCCTTAGACAGGGGGGTATTAACATAACGCCTAATGGCCCGTCGGGATGCGTTAGCGCCGGTTGTCAGACAGGTCGGCTTAAGAGTTCGGAAGGTAAAAGTTTACAGATTGGTTTAAAGTAACAGTACCTGGGAGACTGGGAATCATCCTGTATTATAATAATGAGTTTCCCCAAATCTGCTGCAAATTATGTCGTAATCGTTATAGATAATGTTCATAATCATTGGGTTTATATAGGGTGAGCTGAGATAAAAATGGGTTTATAAATGCAGTTTTAGGATTTTTCATACTGACTGACCCATTTGGATAGCTCACCCTGTATTTTAAATTTCAGGAACTGGTTCAAGATTGATATGCAAGATTTTAATAGAACATAGCGTCGTTTTTTTTTAACAAACAATCAAACATGTGATCTTAAAAAATAAACTAAAAACTGTACCTATTAATAAAAATACCAATTTTAGACTTTGTAATAATCAACAAATAACTAAGCAAAAGTTACTCAGATCCTTAAATATATTTTAAATTCATAAAAAATTCTAAACTTCATTCAAATAATTTGTTTACGTGAAGTTTACGTGATGTAAAAAAAAGAAGTACCTATATGGATAAGTCCAAATGAAATAGCTGAATAATAAAGCTAAATAAATTGTTCCCTTTAGAGTTCCACGATAGGGAACAATAACTCGTATCATTGAGAATGAGCTGAGGTCAGAAGCTCCGTCAAAACTTTTCCGAGTTCGTTTCGGAGGTCCGTGAAGTGTTTGATATTTTTATACAATCGCTTTATTTGGAAAGATTTTGGATTTTTCCTTGTCAAAAAAAATGTTGTTAACATTTTTTTTGACAAGCATCATCATCTACATGTGGTTATATATATTTTTTGTTTTTAAAGTAAACTGTAACAAAAAAAATATATTTATACCGAACTAGCTTCTGCCAGCGACAGAATTCGTAATTTTATCATCCCACGGGAACCGTACATTTTTCAGGGATAAAAAGTAGTCTATATGCTATTCCCAACTATAATCGATCAATGTACCAAATTTCATCAAAATCCGTTCAGCCGTTCTGGCGTGATTGAGTAACAAACATCCAAACTTTCGCATTTATAATATAATAGTAAGATGACTATAGCTTCAAATGGATAAGTAGTATTTATAACGTGAACAAAGCCTTGAAAAAAACTTCAAGTTCAATTTAAAAACTGTGTTCACTGTTGACACTCTACGCCGTAGCAATCAATACCTCGTAGCTGCCTACGACGTAGCTGTAGCTACGTTGAATGCGCCTACGCAGGTGCCGTAGCTTTACGTCTGACGTATCCGTATGATTTATCAGTTATTTAGCTTCAATGAGTTATAATCCATATACAACTTGTTTATGGTTGTACACGTTTCATATCCACGCGTAACCTAGAACGTTATCAACGAACTGATCTTCGCTGAGACGTCCATCTCAAGATGCGTCAAAATTATACTTTTCTATGACTCAACCTTTATTTTTACTTGTTTTAAGACATATATGCCCGCAAATTTTTTATACACCGTCTTAAAAAGGAACGAGTTAATTGACAAAAGATTTTCTGAACAAATCGTGCATATAGAGGTTTGTTCCAAAATCATACGGCGGTACGGGACCCTCGGTGCGTGGGTCTGACTCGCACTTGGCCGGTTTTTCTGCTACTCGCATCTCTAGACTCCCCGCGGTCCTTATCATAACAGAATCATATTTTTCTCGTTTCCGCATACTCACTGGAAACGCTGATAATTCCCCCAAAGCGTCTCAAATACCGAGAATACGTCAGTAACAAGTATTTACATTTATTTACGTCGCTCAAACGTAAAACGTGGGGGGAGGGGGAGATGACAGGTAACTTGTTACGTTTGTGAAGTATTGTGATTGGGAGTTCTCTAAAGTCGTAGTCATTGGGGAAAATATTATTAGGAAAGATGATGGGAGTTGAAAAATTAAGCTTCTATTAACGTTTGTTGCTTTTTGACGCCCAACGCAAATAGTGTTGTCTCATAATGCACGTTTAATCTAACAGTGACAATATGCAAAAGGGAATTTATACAAAAGCTAATTCTTTTTTACCGCAATAATGACACTATTCGAATAGCTTTTCGTACTTTAATGTCACTGTTGAATTCAACGTAAAGCCGCGTATCCATTGGAGGCAGCCTTGGGTCGAGCGGCTGCCTCGCTCCGAGGCCACGCAAGTGGAGACGCTGCCTCAACCTGAGGTACGCCGCGACACGAGGCAAATTCGTCGCCGCGACCCGAGCCATATTTTGTCGGTTTTTTGCCATGCTCAAAGGAGCCTCAGTCCGAGGCTTGAATTTGATGGAGACGAGCGTGTAAACGCGCACATTGCGGAGCAGAATCAAATTGAGGCTGTTTGCCTCAAGTCAAGGGTGCTCGGCCTGAGTCTGCTCAAATGGATACACGGCTTATGGTTTAACGTGTGTATCTGTGTATCTGTCACCACAAATAGTTTTAATTAAAAGCTGGTTTGATTAAGGTGATTTTTTAGCTTTAGGTCTTTAAGTAATTAGGCCGTCAAAGAATTCCCAGATCTGAAAGTAAAGTCATTATATTGGGGGTTTTATCTATGAATTGTTATCATTTGAAAGTATATCTTAAGATATAATATTGCCTTAATAAATAAAAGGGTGTTCTTAAATTCGGTTGCGTGTTTTATTAAAGTTTACACAAACAAATCTAAAAAAAAAACTTCACATAAAAAAGGGCACCGAAATAGTTATTGTGCCAAATCAAATTACCCTTAAAGCATCAGAAACCAAATAAAAATAATTTATTAAGCGATAACTCGAAAACCAAACCGACTCAAATAAAGTCCCGCGTAAAAACAACGTAACCTTGCCGTAAACACACACACATACTTATTTAGTACACATATATAACACAAACTGTAAAACCTTTATATCAACGAAAAGGCGACCTTCATGCACTCAAAATTAAGTTTAAATTTAGAATTACCCGTGAAAGTGATGGGACTTTACTGTTACAAGTAAATTTATATACATTTACAATTTCGCAATAATCTTTTTGCATCTACGTAAACCTTGACTAAGTTTTATTACTTCGTTCTAAGATTCAAAATTAAGCGCGTTCGCGGTTCACGACCGCAATTTCAACACGGTATTTTAACGTCACAGGATTAAACGTTTTGATGACGTCATGAAAACGAAGCCGTTATCAACCTGCCCTATATAAATCAGTATAACGCCAGCGTAAGTAAAATTCAAACTTATACGTGAGAAGTTAAGATCGCTTTTTGATTGCAAGGTGAATTAAAAAAATAATCTTACAGTAACGCCAGCGAGAATTGCCTTATGTGTCGTATTAAGGAACGTATGCAAATTTATTACGTTCACACATCGAAGGTTTTAAACGTCGTAAATGTGAAGCTATCTTAATAAAGGAGTTGTAATAATAATGAAATTCGGTTTTAGGGCGTGTTAAGGGCGGTGCACAATGTAGTAAAAAGTGGTATAAAATTCGGTGTTAGATTGCATGAGTAAAAGTGTAAATTATCATGAAACTGAACACAAACTTTCAGAATTTCGAATAGTGCCTGCAATAGTGTGATTTGCTAACGTATTGTTTAAATAATTCAGATTTTTTTACCTGTCATCAAAGCAATCGCTCTGTTTGCTGATTGTACTTTTTTTTTTACACGGTCATCAGCCGATTATGAAAACAATCTGACGCGTCGAATCTAATCTATGTAATAATTGACGACGCGCTGGCCTAGTTGGTAGTGACCCTGCCTACGAAGCTAGCGGTCCTGGGTTCAAATCCCGGTAAGGGCAGATATTTGTGTGATGAGTGCGAATATTTGTTCCTGAGTTATGGATGTTTTCTATGTATTTAAGTATTTATTTCTCTACATAAGTATTTATATCGTTGTCTAGTACCCATAGCACAAGCCTAGAGCTTAGTTTGGGACTAGGTCAATTGGTGTGACATTGTCCCCTGATATTTATGTAAGATCCGATACTTATAGCTCAAATGAAAAACCCATAGTGATGTAAAAATATTAAACTACGACTGACTTGACTTATATAATTTTAATAACATGTTTTCGATATCTGAACCACACCTTAAGGTTCAATATCGTTTGATAAACCAGCGCAATAACTCACATATCACCTTATAGCTTCGGACACGAGAGTTCCTTTCCTTTATACTTTATGCGGAAATAAATCGACGTCGCTTTCGTGGTCGACCCGATTAGGGGTCACAGTGTTAGCGGGAGGCTTTGAATAAATCAAGAGGGATTTTCCATAGCATACCATTATTTAGTAGAACAAACTGAGACTCACTAGTTTTAAATAAGTAATCGAAAAGTAGGTTTTGTTTGTAATGTTTAATAATATTAATTACGAACACTAAAAGTTCAAGTTTACAATTAGATTTCAATAAACCCTTAAAAAAAAGAGCTAGTAAATTTGTAGACTATTTTCAAACATAATTTACTGAGAAAAATATTGTTATCTATTGATAACAATATCTATTGTTAAGTTAACCTCGTAAGGCCCACAATACAACAAACAGGGAGTTTTTTGTAAGTGGGACTTTGAATCTACCATCAAGGCAATAAAGTTCAATTACGTTTGTTCGATAATGCGATTTTCAGTTTATGAACATAGGAAAATAAACCTTATTCTTATTGGAATACAGTTCAAATTAAATTGTCTCGGTTATGTACATCCTATTGCGCACTGGGGCTTACGAGGCTATTAGGTCATTTCAAAATCATGTAGCCTTCACGAATGCAGTTAGCGTGCAAAATTTTAATTATACATTTAAAAAAAACACAATGTACAGGCATTTATAGACAGTTTTAGTACAAACGCGAGGTTATCTAGCTTATCTCTTCCAAATTGATTTCCCAGTTTAGTTTATACACATACATATAAACTAAACTGAACTATGTCCCTACTGGGACTATAATCTATTCGGTAAAAACCATATCGTCTTTGTGTTGTATCGTATTGTCAACGTTTTTATAGCCCTTATTTACTTGACAGTAATGGCGGCCGATTTAAAAACGATACTATAACATGTCAAAGACAAGGTTTTTACTGCCTAGAATTGAGGCCCAGGTATGACCGCTTCCGCTCATGAACTCGCTACCCGCTGCCACTCGGCCCCAACACAACACAGAACACTTTACGAGTCAATCCGTGCGTTCCTTTTGATGTTATTATGCGTTTCGCTTTATCGCCGTTGCTATGCGCCCACGCACATATAGTGGCATTCAGCGTTGCGATAAATAACTTATTACCCGCCGGGTTTATAGCTAAGGATAGCTCTAAAGTTTCTATACAACCTTTACGATACATTTTTTCAGGGGTGGATGAGTTATTTTGATTTGCGTGACGTGTCGTATTATGGGTAACGTAAATCGATTCAAAACAATGGAATAATCTAACCCCCTTACTTATAAACGTGGAATTACCATGGAATAGCTAAACCATGTTTTGTCCTTATCTGTCATAGTGATATTTGAATTTGACAGATAAGGACAAAACATAGTTTAGCTAACACAAGGTTATTCCACGTTTATAAGTAAGGGGGTAAATGTATAAAAGAAGAAACTAACTTAGTGACTGAGTGACATATCAACGCACAGCCCAATCCAATGGGTCTACAGATTCCAAAATTGGCACGTAGGTTCCTTTTGAGGTTTAGGGGTGCACAAAGAAGGGATTTTTGGAAATTCAACCCCTGTGGGGTAAAATAGGGGATGTAGCGGAAAACTAATTCTATGCGAACGAAGTCGCGGGCGTCCTCTAGTCCGTCCATATATTTGAAATTTATAGAGTCAATATAGCTGTAGTCCGCGACTCCGCCTACACAGAAATCGTTGATTGCTTTTCACTCGGGGACTGCAAAATTTTCCAAGGTGAAAAGTATTTGTGTGAGCGCAACAAACAGACAGACAGTTACTTTGACATTTATAATATTAGTGTGGATTACCACGTATAAAATAGTATTTTGACGCAAGTGCGGAAAGTATGTCAATTTACACGAGTCCCGAGGTGTCTTGGCTCGAGCTGCAAGCGCGACAAGACTCGCGACGAGTGAAAATGATAGTTTTGCACGTGTATCAAACGACGTTTTTTTATACATTTTCGAAAAAATGTCAAGGAAACAAAAACAAAACACTATTCAAAAAGAAAATTTTACTTAATTCATAGTGTGAGTCACAGTGCACTTTGAACAATCAAGGGTAAAAAAAACTAGTGCGAAAAATCCAACTTTTCGCAAGATGTACCTTTGGGACTTTTTGAGCACCTGTATTAAAAAGACAGTTTCCTGTGTTTGTCGGATTTCATTCTGGTCTTAGACACTGCTAATAATATTTTACATACTCTGCGTTTAAACAAATAGCTTCTCCGTTCACTTAACCAAGAACGAGACAAACTCCTTACAAAGACGAGACAAACTGAAGCATCAGCGTCGTACAACTCCGACCACATTTCACTGGAGATTTAACAGTTTAGTAAAGAGACAAGTGGCAAGTCAGCAACTTGCAACTCGCTTTACACGCAGCTTCATACAAATGGCCTTTTCTGGTGCACTTGACGCTTAGCAATCTGCTAAACAACGCAATAGCGCAGTTTATAAGTTACCACAGACTTACTCGCTTGTTTTGTTTTAAGATGGCACTAGCTCTTTGGAATTTCTTTTGTTTTGTGGAGGTCAGGGATTCACTTTAATGTAAGTACCTGGAAAACCGAGCGTCGCTCGGGTTGAAAACGAAATTTCCCGAAGATGACAACTTGACAGATCGATTTTTCGCCCCCGTAAACCCCACCCGTTATTTCAAATTTCATCGAAATCGTTGGAGCCGTTTCCGAGATTCAGATTATATATATATATATATATATATATATTTATATATATACAATAATTGCTCATTTGATTAAAGGTGATTTGGATAAAGCTACATTGAAGACAAGTCTTAATTAACCGAGGAAAAAAATATATATGTATACAATAATTGCTCATTTGATTAAAGGTGTTAGATAAAGCTACATTGAAGACAAGTCTTAATTAACCGAGGAAAAAAATGGAGGAGGTTCTCAAGTCAACCCGTTTTTTTTTAAATGTATTTAGGTCTCCGGTAGAACGATTTTTCAGTCTTAGGAAAGAAAAGCAAATTAAAGAAGTTCTGGCTTGACTCTATCTTCTAAATATCAACTATCCTCTACACAACACGTAGTTTATGTAAGTTTATGTATGTATGTATATTGATATATCAATATATATCTCTGTATCTATTTATGTAGGTATTCGAATGTATTTTTTATTTGTAAAGGTTTTATTAATTAGTTCATATTTTTATTTTCTTCTAAATCAATTTGTACACTTGCTTATTCGATGCATAACCTTTCACCTTTCTCAATCTCTCAATGGTTAACTGGAAGAGATCCCTTAAAGGGATAAGTTCACCTTTGTACATAATATCCTTTATATTAATTGTATTTTTCTAGTTTTTATTTTGTCAAGTTAATGAAAAAAAATAATTAAGTAAAGTATAATAATGGCAAAAATGTTAAAAAGTACGGAATGGACTTAAAGCTTTCGACGCTACCGTCCGTCCTATACATCATCCAATCCTATACATTTTCGATAGCGATATCGTTCTCGCAAAGTATCTGGGTCTACTGCACAGTTAAACAAAAACCATTCCACGTTCAACAGTCTAAATCCTAAACATAATCCACCTAACATTATCCAATAAATCACAGCCCCAGCGTATCGTGATCGAAGCAATAAATATTCCCCATTCGTCAAACGTTCCATGATTAACTCATAAACCGGGAGCGATGCCGGCTCGCATTGGGCCGAGGTTAGGGCCGGCAGACACGACATCCCTTTGAGCTTTAGATAGAGATATGAAGATATCGAGGAGTGCAATTATCGTTTCAAGCAAATTGAGTATAATGATTATACTCTGATTATTCGAAGATGATGCCTGTGACAGCCGTATTTCGTAATTTCAATCACTTACTATACTCACAAGCGATGTGTTTAAAAAAAAGGCGATTATAGTACATTAATACAGGGGCCGATACAAATTTCCCGCCGAGGTATGTATAGTGCTTTTTCCAAACATGCAATGAAATATAAACAACAAAAAAAACAAAGTTTTATTTTTTTAATACGCATACTGGCAGAATGTCACGATGCCTGTGCCACAAACTTATGTGGAATGGAAATTAAAAAAGAGGACTTTGCCGGCCTAGTCCTGCACGATTTGTATGAAATTCCATTAACGACCTCTTGTCCTAGCCGCACCTGGAACGTCATACTTCGCAGCCTATTATAAGGAACATAACATCAATATTTCATTGCATGTTTGAGAAAATTATTTAAATTCCTGAACGGCGTCGCTAGATTTGTACCGATGTAGTATTTATGTGTTGCCCGTGTGGTTGCCAGATGAGAATAGTGCCACTCCATGTCTTCCCGTGGATGTCGTAAGAGACGACTAAGGGAATAAAGGCTTGTAGTACTGTTAGGCGATGGGCTTGCAACCTGTCACTAATACACTGGTAAACATCTTAGCCTGATTGTGCAAAATGTGGTTACAGAATTATCAACAAGTTTTTAGAGTTGTTGGTAATTCTGTAGCTCTGCCTACCCCACTCTGGGAACGACGGCGTGAGTTTATGTATGTGTATGTATGTAGTATTTATGTAAAGTTAAAGAAATAAGTGTAATAAGTGATTATACGAGCTGTCACAGTTACATCTTAGAATAATCTGAGTAAAGTTTTTTTTTTAAATATGATTTTTGATGGAAATTTTAGTAACACTGAAGAATCAGAGAGTAGACATTCTAACGAGTGCCCGCAACTTTGTTTTCACGGGATTTATTAAATCATTTGGAAAACGAAGTATTCAACATTACGACAACGTGCCTAGTTGGTAGTGAACCTGCCTACGAAGCTAACGGTCCTGGGTTCAAATCCCGGTAAGGGCAGATATTTGTGTGATGAGCGCGAATATTTGTTCCTGACTCATGGATGTTTTCTAAGTATTTAAGTATATATTTCTCTATATAAGTATTTATATCATTGTCTAGTACCCATAGTACAAGCCTAGAGCTTAGTTTGGGACTAGGTCAATTTGTGTGGGGTACGTATCAGAACGCTTAAATTTAAAAAGCCTAATGTATCATAATCCCTAAAAGTTCATAATACCTAAAAGTTGTTTTTTCTGGATCCGTAAACTTTTCAGGAATTTTGAAAACGCCATTGTATAGAACTCATTAGGTTAGGTTAGGTTTGTTTTGTAACAATCCTGAAAAGTTTACGGTTTCAGAAAAAAAAACTTTTAGGTATTATGAACTTTTAGGGATTATAATACATTAGGCTTTTTAAATTTAAGCGTTCTGATACGTACCCATTATCTGACATTGTCCCCCATAATTTATAATTTATTTAATTTTATTATATTTGAGCATAAATTATGGGATGGAGAAGACAACGAGCACGCAGGCCACCATCAGGTCAGTGGAATCTGAGACCCATAGACATTTGCATTCTCAAGACTATAATCTTAAGACTACAATCCTAAGACTGCCAATGGGTTGCCAAACCTGAGGACCAAGATGGAAAGTCCTCTATGCTAGTAATTTCACCGCTTATCCCCACATCGGAACACAGCAATGCGAACACTGCTGCTGGTGGCGGTTAAAGGACAAGATGGTATAGGTGAAAAACTTAAGTAAATTACCTCTTGCATGTAGTTCTAACACATCTGTATAGACCGTTCTACATTTTCTATGTATATTTGAAATCTCACGTAAATTCCATATTAATTTTGTAGACAACTACATGCAAGAGGTTATTTATTTAAGTTTTTCACCTATAGGGGCGATCCGACCCTTCACAAAGCCCTACCACCACGAGACTTTGACAACCCCGAGTGCCAAATTTTGTCAAAATCCGTTTAGCTGTTTATTCGTAATCATGGGACAAACACGTAATATCCAAATTTCCAAACACTCTCACAAAGTTTTGACATTTATGATTTAAGTAAGATTAGCTGACAATACCTGTTTAGAGTGATAATCATGATTTGACGAGCAATTTCCGTCTACGCAATGAGCTGTCTAATATGAACATCCGTTCCCAATATTGAAACCGCGGATAGGTTGATCCTTCAGGTTAAGTTTTGACATATTTGCGCATGGTAATTGACAAATTTTAACTCAATGTAACCTAATCTATCCGCGGTTTGAATATTGGAAACTATTATGATAGTTAATTATTTATGATAAAATTAGGTAGTTGATGTCCTGTACAATGCTAGTGATTATATGATTATCGATTACCGATAATCATATGTGGCATTATGTATGTAAAGGGACCTTATTGTCGATGGCGCTTACGCCGCACTGCGTCACGCGACGTTGTGTTTATACCGGAGCATCTTTAATGGCGGAAGCGCCATCGACAATAAGGTCCGTTTTCATAGTTAACGTCACTTATATGAATGAAATTAATGAAACAGTTTTCAACTTGGAAAATTTCGTAGTTTTAGAGTCGATGTAATTATAACCTTATTTTATTTTATTTGTTTTAAATCTAATTTAACTAATTGTCATTTGATGACGTGTACAAAATGCAACTTTAAAACACGCTTCGTAAAATACAGCGCTTGCATTAAGCAGATAACTGAGAAAAATGCTCCCTCACGATTAATTAATGCAATAAGTCAAGGGTTGGGGAGGGAAACTAACTTGCGCTCACCGGATTATGTCTAGGCTAAGACATTTACTTTGTCTCACTAACTTAATAACTGGGATTAATACTGTCACACTGTAACCTCAACTTGCTATGCCTTGAGACTCGATATTTACATTAATATCCACATCACCTACGCGGAAAGGGGACTTTTCTTCCCTGCTATACACGAAAATCTAATTTAAGACCAAAATCCTAACCTCAACCGGCGCACATTCGCTGTGATTACTGCATTTTGGTTTAAGTGTAGGTATTTTTATCATTTTACCCTAATATTACAGGTTAAACGAGTTGTCATTCATATTTTTATGAAATAATGTTAAAATAATGAAATAATTAATATGGGAACTGTCAAATTTTGATCTTTAATTAGATTTTCGAGTATAGGAGGGATCAAAGTGGCACTCTTCTGTTCAACGACATTTTATTACCAAAGGGCATTGGGTAAATTTGTTTGAAGATTATTGTCATTTTTTTTTTACGCTCGCAACACAGAAATACACAATTACCTAGAAATGTCAACAGTAGAAGAAGAAGCAAAGCGTTACTCAACGAAGTATAAAGTCCGATTGACCAGTCATCCAAACCCTCTATCCCACAAGCTACTACAGCCAAATCCAGTGAAGAGACTAAAGAGAGCCAATGTGCTGCCTGAGTGAGGCGAGCTGGGGCAGTGGCCCTAACTCGCCAAACCCTCATGAACTACAACCCATCTGATCATAGTCTAGGCGACTGATGACTGTCTAAAATAGAAAAAAAAAAATATTTTTTTTTCAGCGGCCACGCATGATTTTTACATAGTTATTTAGAGGACCTCTAAATACTCATAGAAATATATAATTTATGGCGTTAAATAATATCGGAGCGGAGATTTTAAAGATTTCAGTATTCAGTTTTTAGTACAAAAGTACGCCCAAGTATGAATATTTAAATATCTCGGCTCCGATGCACTTAAGAGTAATACATTACATAACAAAATATGTTTATTTTTAATTATTATATCATAATTTACCACTTTTACGAATGGCCGCTCACCTTGAAAATGTATGAATTTTACAAATAACAACACTTTTACCCAATTCCCTTTGATAATTTCCTGTTGTTAAATTTGATAATTTTAGCACTTTTAGAGAGGTTAAATAATTAAATTTGTTTCATCACTAAGATATTTTATTTTCCTCATAGATGATGTGAAAAGCAGTATTTGTCACACGGTAGCAAAATTATCACTACGCTCAGGATTCATTGTACGCCCTCGCCGTAAATATGTCATTTTGCTCCCTTGTGACACAATCTACTATTAATACTAGAAAACGCCTGCGATTTTGTCGTACATAGAAATTAGTTTTCCGCTAACTCCTTCTATATCTTCCAACAGGAGGCCGATTTTTTGAAAAGATACTAACTTAGTTCACCCCTAGGGTACTCAAGGAATATTTTCTCAAAATTTCTAGTCCCTAGGTTTAGCGTTTAAGGTTGTGCGTTTGTCTGTCAGTTAGTCACGCAAGAGTTTTATTTGTATAGATAGATGATACATATTATTATTATACATAGATCTTTTAAAAATTAGAAAGGGCGCATTTCTGATTGAGGAATATTATCATGGTATGATTAAAGTTATAATAATTTAATTTGTTGTTAATTAATTGTCTAGATAGGTACCTATAGCGTGTGTAAAATCGAAGGAAATCTAGTTATGCTATGTCAAGTTTTTTTAAAATTCTTTGGCATAGGGATATTAAGATTTCGTCCCTTTACACTATAAAAAGTACATTTGACTTACTAGTTAATATTAATCATCTTTAATCTTAACCAAATAAAATATTCATAACACAACCATTTCAATTACCAACCCTAGTACTTAAAAAATCAATACAAAATTCAATTTAAAAATCGGGATTAATTTAATATTTTCGCCTAAATGGTCGCCGGGGGGATCTTAAGAAAGGGGTAAAACAGGCAGATTGGTGGCCTTAATAAACAAGGAACGGTGGGTGAAATATTGAGCTCCTTATGAATTATTATTGCGGGTGTATGAGAGAGGAGGTAGCGGTTCCTGCCAGGATGATGGTGGTTTTTGTTCTGCCATATGACACGGAGCTAAAGGTTAATCTAACTTGAAAAAAAAAAATTTGAAGGTTTTGCATGAGTAGGTTTAAATACAGGTTGTGACGAAAACTGTTGTTCTTACAAGTTTTGTTGTTGTTAATTTTGGAAGAGCCTATACCTATACAGTATGTCACACGAATCACCCTTAGTCGACCAAGGTAAAGTTATGTACATTGTTGGATATAGTAATAAATTGTTAAATGTTTCTTACTTTATTCTAACACTAGCTTCTGCCCGTATAGATTTCGATTATCGTTATTCCCTCAGGAACTTTTTAAATTTCCGGGATGCAATGTCGCCTATGAGTTAATCCAGGGTATGAGCTATCTCCACTTCAAATTTCATCCAATTCCGTCCAGCCGTTGCAGCGTAAAGGAACAAACTAAAAGACACACACACACACAAACTTTCGCATTAATAAAATTTGTGGGATGGAATAAGTAATGTTCTTTTGTAATTGTGTGTTTAAAAATTGTCATAAACAGGATTAATGTGTTTGTTATATGCGTAACTTTAACCAATTTTAACTTTAAGTCAAATCCAGTATAAACCAGTTTATTCCTTAGACAATGTTCCAGTCAAACCCTTTCTTGGACCAATTTCAAAAACCCTTCTACTTGGGCCGTCGAAGGGTTGAGTGGCGGACAGCCGCAGTGTTAGTCCCGGTAATGAAATATCTCAGCTGATTAACTGCGCAAAGGACACGGAAGGGTCTTACGTCCGTGAGGGGTGTTCTTAATCCCCGGCACAGGTTTGCGGATGACGTTTACAATTAAAATCATAAAAATCTTTTTTTTTCAAAGCTTAAAATTTTGATGGCGTCATTTTTGTGTTTTGTTAGATTTTTAATACCAATATTTGAATTTTCTCGTGATGGAAAATGCTATAAGAATAAACTCGTAGTTTTATAATAGTAGTTTATGTGACTGTACATAATAACATCACACAAGTGTTTAATGCCTACAGTTACATACACTACACTACCCACATATCATAACCCTCCATGATGCATTCAGGAGCCGCATATTAAATTTTAACCGGTAATGGCGGTAATGAAAAGATTGAAAAGTTTTCTGGCAGCTGTCATAGTTTTTTTTTAATTCAGAGACAAACTAGAGTCGGCTCCAACTTTCATATCGATCGATATCTTACTTACGTGCGATATTTGTCAAATTTGTATGCAAATTGACAATTCATTTCGAACTAAACGTCATCTCGACTGATATTAGAATAGAGGTCAAATCAAATTTAATTGTTTTTCAGAGGTGTTCGAAATTTGAATTTCATAAGAACATCGAAAGTGATGTTCTTATGAATCCATAAGCTCACTGCCGCAGATAAAAAAATTGCTCTAACAACAGAGTTGATTATTATGCTGGTCATAATTTGCGGTTTCTGAACGCATCATAGAGGGTTTATAGAATAGAATAGAATAGAAATGCTTTATTCGGTGCTAAAATAAAATAAAAATGTACATAAACAACAGCAAAACATAAAAAAGTAGAGTAGGTAACACAAACTTAGAGTACTTAATCTAAAATTAACACCGAAAAGGTTGCCACTCAGCATGGTGTCAGGCTTACTAGCCTTGACGCTGGTTTTCAGGGCCGCCGGGTTGAAGAGAGAGAAGAGAGCACTCCCAATCCATCTCACTAAGTACTATTTATTAAAAGTAATGTTTATGATATGGGTGTAGATAAAGATATTTAAAAACGGCCGAATGTGAAACATGCTATATAATATGAAGTTTATTTAGTATATTATGACCTCAATAACGTGATCAGAAAGACTTATGATCTGTGACACTCTGTAGGTAAAAAACGCTCAACATTTTTGTCTAAATTTCAAACAAACCGGGTACGACAAATGATCCTAATTGATTTTAAAATGAGATCCGCTTGAAAAAGACCTTTTGTCTAAAACGAAGAATACTTCGTCCAAACTCTATGGAGACGCCCTTTCTCACAACAGTTCTTAAACTAAAAAGAAAACTCATCAAAGAGCTTAAAGCTTTGTTTTCAGTTTGAATACAACAAAGCCTTCACAATGTTCCTTGAATTCTTGGAAACGTTAAGCCTTGAAGTTTAATTACGACTTCTAGGATTCACCGATATAAGCGTAAGTCACAAATGGGTTGGCTTAGAATTACAAACTTATTCTGATAGGCATAGGGTTGTTTTTGAAAATGAATATGAAAGTGAGATACGGTGTTTGTGTTAGTAAAGGGATAGAATGTAGGACAAGGAAGGAGATAATTCCTAACAGCCTATTCGCCTTTTAGGGGAAGGAACTCATTTTCTTTAACCCTTGAGATGTTTGAAGTTTACACTTAGTTGATAAGATTTTGCATATAATTTGTCTTAAGTTCAAGTAATTATATAATTAAAGATAGTCTTAGTAACATTTACATAATTCTTGCTGAGAAATATTGCATCAGGTTTCCTTACAGTAAATTTATAAATAAAGAAAAGTTTATTTACAAAAATTTAATCCATATCACACGTGAGTCTTGATTTTATTTTCACTTACCTTCTCTTTTTCATTTACCAAAGGTGTAATAATTGTATTTTTATTTGATTCCAACATTTTCCAATTTCGGGAACGTACCTGTAACAAAAAAAATATCAAATGAGTATTTCTTTGATATTCATGCGATCGGCGATTCGAATAAGCTTTATAGCGACTTTAATTTCCTGCGAGCTTTCATTGAAACTCGGAGCGGCCGGGAAATTATTAAAAGCTTCAATAAAAGCTACCCTGAACTTTCATATGTGAATTTGACATAGTTACTTTACATATTTCTATTAGACTCGTCAAAAATGTCTAAGGATAAATATTTAAAATATAGTAAATATGTAGTAAAAACAGTAAAAGTATCATATAAAACATAATGTTAGAATTATGCCGTTAAAAATAAAAAAAGATCCTACTAAAATAATCTCAGTAAATAACGAAAATCTTTATTACGTAAATATGCTAAGTTTACATGCACCCACTACTTATAGTCGACGTCGACCCAGAGTTACACATGATGCCAAAAAAAGTAAACCTTAACATAATTTTCAAACACCCTGTATCCATACTTATTTATTAAACAACGAACATCTTAAAATCCCGAAGCTGTTCCCCAAAGTGTATTTCACCGAACCATTTCATCAATTTAAACAAATAAGGTATCGAGAAGCAACCTTATTAAATTTGAAAAGATGCGAGTTTTTAACAAATTGCCAGCGCCCACTTAGGGTAGCCTCATGGGACGCGAAAGACGTAATGCCCCGAGTTTGAACATCTTAAAATTCAGTTTATACAGCCATTAAGGCATTTGACGAGGTATACATTTTAAATTTCGCCTAAATATTTACGCTGTCGGCGTGTTTAGGAAGTTTTGATTTATTAACAGTTTGTGTCATGAGCGGATGGCGATATGCGTCCAGATTGTTGGACATGCAACTAAGTAGTTTACTCTATACATTTATTGATGATCAACGTTATTTTATAACGATAGTATGCTAAATCTGTAATGCTAACGGGAAAAGTCATTAAACGTCGCATGACGAACGCATGACGAGCGGCTGACGCGAAGTTGCCGCTCCGTGGACACAGTTTTGAAGGTTTCTACGCAAGATGCAAGCGTTCGTCTTGCAATCGTCAATTGACGAAAGCGTGCGCATGACGTGCGGTTTACGTGGACAATAGGCCTAACGTAGGTGTAGCCATGACGTATCGTAATAATTTGACAAAGGCATTAATAATATTAACTATATAATTTCTTGTTTGTACTTGTACATCTTATCTTATCTTACAGGGGGGCCTTAATTTCGACCCTTTAGGATCTTTTACGTAATTACCCTCTTACGCGCTCAGCTGTTGGAATATGCAAGTTTCATCACGATGTTTTTCCTTCACCCTAAGAGCATCGGGTATTGCACTTCAGTTAGAAAAACTCATTGGTGCATGGTGACCGCGGGGGTTCGAACTCGGTATCTTACGATTACGAATTGTCCCTAAACCACTAGGCCCCCGACGCTCTTTAACGTGTACATATGTACAATCACCCAATAAACCTTGTCATTGTGTCTACGATTGTTATTGTCATACTTGTCATTTCATGTTTAGTTTGAAGTTTATTATGACAGCGCACTAAGGTGCTTAACATTTTCGTTGAGGTACTGTACAGTCGCGAGCGTTAATTTGGGACCCATTTCAAGAAAAATATGCTTGAAGTCGTCAATGTCATTAGAGATGTCAAGTCATTTGTAAATTTTAGGAAACTCAACCTTATTGTTGTAGAATGTCAGATTGACTTTGGACCTGTGGGTACCAATTAAATCTCGTGACTGTACATCATTACTAAGTAATCGCTAAATCCTCCATGATGTCTCATTTATAGAACTTGCACCGCAGACTAATTTCCCCAAGAGATTAGCAGATATTCCTTCAATATTCATACTTCCAGGGAAACTGGGGGTTGGGGGTGGGGCCGGGAAGTTTCCGGCCGCGATGGATTTATTTACATTGTTCCCGAAGTATGAAAGTGGATTATACAGTACGAAAAGTTGTAAATTGATTTGATTTTGTGTAGTTAGATTTATTTTATAGTTACAGTGATATGGTAAATACACAAAGATTTAGACAAAACCAAAACTTTTCATGGCTTTGATACAAAAGGTTTCGAAATTGTTCTCTAACGTTTTTTTACTAATAAATGTTGAGTAACGGTGGTATAGCTATACAATGTTTTGTCCTTATCTGTCAAATTAAAATATCACAATGACAGATAAGGACAAAACATTGTATAGCTATACCACCGTTACTCAACGTTTATTAGTAAGGGGGGTAAAGTTCCAGGCAGTGAAAAATAAGATAAAGGTAAATTCTATAGATCTACTTATTCATATCACTTACAAGAGGTCAAGAGAATTTAAAAACTTAAAGATTTAATTCTAGAAATCATTTTTACTCAGGGTGTCTCCCAAGTATAATGTTTGGCCCCCTATTTATTTTATGTACATTTAAACAATCCTACAACGAAAAATTAAGTGGCGAGGCGCGTCATCGTTGATTAAATACACTTTAATTAATGTAACGTAAACATCCCCCAAATGGTATCCATAAAAGCCATCCAGACAGCAACATTAGCCCAAATAGCGGAAAAAAACCCGTGAGCATTAATATAATTACGTTGAATGACGTTTAGAACGCGATTAGCAACCCTTCCGTCTGTCTGTCTGTCACAATTACAACCCTTGCGTATGACGGCGCTTTGCGAACGTGATTTGTTTTTAAAAATAGGATAGCTAATCAGACATACAATTTCCTTAATAAATACGAACAATGAAATAGGGTTTTACAGCAGAAAAGATAACGGACACTTGAGTTTTTTTTAAAGTACTTTAAATATACTATAACTAAATAAGATTAATAAAGAGAGTATTGCTTACGAAGAAAAATAATGGGTTCATGCTGTAGCATATACATCATTCAGTTACAGTATGTTTAAACTACTTGAAAAAATAGAAATTCTCCATTTTTTGCAAGGGGGTTTATAAAGCTGACGGTCGCACTCTCAATTAATGAGGATTAAGTCGCTCCTCAGGGACGATTTAGAAAACACAAGTTTGAGAAAGGAACAAGTTAATTTCTCTAAAATGTCTCTAAGTATAACGGTAAGAATATTCATAATTAGCAGTGCGACAATGAGACGCATTAACTTGTTAAACATTGTTATTGATGATAGGGAATGACCTTTGTGTTCTTTTTCATTCTCCGCACAATAAGAAATATTTATCAAGACACAGTAATAACATTCCCGCGATCTTTACAAGGTCCTCACTCCATCTTGTTGGAGGCCTACCTACAGCTCGTCTCCCGGTCCGCGGACGCCACTCAAGAACCTTCTGACCCCATCGGCCATCAGTCCTGCGAGCAATGTGCCCCGCCCACTGCCACTTAAGTTTGGCTATTCTTCGGGCAATGTCGGTAACCTTAGTTCTACTGCGGATATCATCATTTCTGATTCTATCACGCAGAGAAACCCCGAGCATAGCCCTTTCCATAGCTCTCTCTCTCTAACGCGGTGGATGCGAAAAGCACAAGATCGGTCTGAGTGGAGAGCCTTGGGGGAGGCCTATGTCCAGCAGTGGACGTCTTTCGGCTGACATGATGATGATGATGAGTAATAACATTAAAGTATAAAATTAATTTTTTCGAAACTCGTTTAACCTTATACGTCATTGAAAGTATTGAAAGTCAAACCTCCAAACATCCTCACAACTGTCACAATTATAATATGACAGATGAAGGCAGGAACTATAAGATTATAAGAATAGAAGGACACACAATAAACAATTCATTTAATAAATAAAGCACTACTTACTTACTACAGTCTATCAAATTATTATTAAACAATCAGCTTGAACACCATACAAAATCATTCGTTCAAAAATGGATTTTTCCTCCGATCCCGCGTTGATTGCTTCGATTCATCGCATCTGCGTCCCTAACAGCGTTAGGATCAGATCTGCAGTGGATACGCTGATACCCCTGGGTATTTAAGGTTAGTAAGGAATAGAAAATTGTTAAAGTACTGAGGCCCTAGACACGATGCATTCGGCGTTCGTTATCATTATAAAAAATAACGAACTAAGGGATCGACTATAAAAAATAATTTTAAAATTTCCTCCTTATTCATATCTTAAACGCACATTAAATCTATTTCAGTTAAAGTGTCTTTGTCCCTTTGTGTCACATTCTAATGTCATAATGACAGGTAAGGTCAGAGCATATTTCAAGCACACTTTAGGTATTGCACGTTTATTCATAATAATAATAATTATTATTATTATATTTTCATACAATAGGTAACACAACGCCAACTGACCAATGATTTCTATTTCAAATTCAAATCTAACAGAGTCGACGGAGCTCCGCTTTCGCGGAACTCCTCTCTGAGCGTTTTGGTCCTCCGGGCATGCTGAAGAACTAACATAACCTAAACCTACCTCATATTTATGTTGTGCAGTGGGGAAATCACTGCTTACAAAAAAGTAGGTACAGTGCGATTACGTGTATGGATTTATAAAGCCGGAGCCCCACTGCTGCGCACGCTTCGCACGGACACGCTATACACGTCGCCCACGTGGGTCCATTGGTCTGGATTCGTGTGTCACCATTTTCACAGCAACCAATGCACGCACACGTAAAACGTGTGGGCCACGTGGCTACGTTGGTCAGCTGAGTGTGTCTACATTCCCCACTGCGGGCCACGCACATCCACGCGCGCGCGGGGTGTGCGACGCCCTTGAAGCCACCTTTTCACTGCAACACACGGGCAGCGTGGGTCGCGGTGGTGCCACAGGAACAGAACACGCGTGTATCAGTGACGTCATTTCGTGCGCATCGTGCTCGTGGACTACTGTGGAAGTATCTACCTACATTTTCATACAAAGCGTTTTTGTACCCACGTGTGTAGCATGACCGTGCACAGCAGTGGGGCTCCGGCCTAAAGTTGGCGTTACTCAACCTATTGTATGAAAATGTATAAAAGTCAACTAAGTGCGATAGTAGACATCTCGCTACTAAGCCTTACGCTTAGCTATAAATTGTCAAGTGAAAGGTATAACACGAAAAATATCTACCGGCATGAAGACTCAGCGCGCATCCCATCCCCGCGCCGCTCGCATCAGGTAAGATGATTAAATTTAAACTGAACAGGAAAGGAAGTTAAAATTGTGAATACCATACACTAATACACAAAGCGTCTCCCCCAGAGACTGCACCGTGAGGGCCTTCATATTACATATTTAGGACCCTAATTTCTTCATATTTGTCTGCTCCCTTTTGGATATTCTTTTGAACGTTTCAACGGCTAATTAGATTTGGAAATGCACGTTTCAGGGAGTTCATTAAATGGAATTATGATGTTGATTCATGTTAGGACATGGAAAAAGTTTTTTTTTTTAATATTACGAGTTTGATTCGAAAGTAGTCTTATATGCTTATACGACCATTATGCAATCGACCAAGAAACTCCTTTAACACTAAAGTGAGTCTAAAAAGACTCAATTTGTAGAGTATTAAGAGCCAAAAGTGTTAAAGCTGCTTGGTTGACTATAATTGAAATTGTGAGGTGATAATTGTAACATTTCTATACGACTTGTAAAAATCATCATATTTAACTGCGTCTGGTTTATTATTATTTATAACAGTTTTTACAAACAAAATAGACAAGCGCACAAACAAACAGTTCCGCATTCATATTTATCGGTAAAAGGATTAAGTATAACGGGACTTTTTAAATCGACAGACAGACAAATAAAGTCGCTGTTTAATTAATACAGTGAAAAGGGCGTACATTATTTACCGGACCCGTCCACAGAGCACTCAAAGCAAACACGTATCAGCATTTTTTACTGATTGTTTGTTCGTAAATATTTACAGCTTTATTGACTTTGGACTTCAATTTAAGTTATGCGGATTATGTTTTTAATTAACGGAGCGAAAGGATGGACTTCGTCAATGTTTATTGTACTTACCTACATTGTATATTGTTTATAAATGTATAGAGTAGATTTATATTCAGTATCTGTGCAGGAATCTTGAGTAAAATGCTCGTTTAAAAATGCTTCAAAGTAAATTCAAGTCATAAATAACGTTTCAATAGATAAAAACCCAAAAAAATCTGAAACTCTACTTATAGAGCTAATAAGTCTTAAACAGTCTGAGCAAATTTTATACTAGCTAAGTAACACCCTTCTTAAACTAGCTTTCGAATAAAGCCGCGTCCGATACGTTTGGGAGGTTCGATGCTACAGACAGATATACACTTTAAACGACCGTTTACAACACCCCTCCGTTTCCATCGGGGGTGACAAACTGTCATCTCTGTCGCTTTTTATAAAGACAAATAATTCAAGGTTTATTTATCGACATGTACTTAGATTCAGCTGTATATATATTCCAATAAAAATAAATCGATGGTTTTTAGTAGCTATTTAGAAGTTTCCGCTCCTAAAATACGATTAAAGGAAGAACATAAAGGCCCAAACGGACCTGTTCCTCAGATTTGTACCAACATTTACATACCGATAATAAAATACATTCGATAAAATTACATCTTACCAAATAGAGACGTCAGTATCAAAGAGCCGGTCCTATGCACACAGCGGCCATTTAATTGGGTCGGTCTGTTTGTTTGTCCGTTGCTTCTGGGTTATTATCCTACGGGATATTTGCACGACCCTCGTGTCTGAAGCTCTTGGTTTCTATAAATCTAATTTGTATGAAGATTTGGTTATTTGATTTCAATGGCTACTTCTATCTGTGACGTGCTTTTCAAAGAGTGGACGAGTAATCCTTGTTATTTTAGGATTTCTATTCAATAATTGTGGTTAGTGGGTTCAATTCGGAAATGTAACCTCTAAATGCAGTAATTAATATTAGATTTTGAATAATCCAACTTTAATACACGTTACAGTTTCACATTGCATGGGTCTATATAAATCAAAATGGTTGGGTATCAATTCTAAATTTAAATTTATCAATTGTCATATGCCGGTAGTTAAAATTTAGCAGGAAGCTAAAGTTCTAAATTCAAATTTTGAACATGTGACACTGCCAAAGCTTTATTTTAAATCTTACTTGCCAGTTACATTAATTATGATAACTTTTTTACGCTACTGTGCGACAGTTAGATTGTGTCACGGTGCGTCATTATTTTAAACAGTATAAAAATAACCTCAAAATTAACCATTGCCCACTTGTTAAATTGTACAAGGTTCTATTTACAATTACAAATCAAATTGGCTATCCACAGATATCGAGAAGCGTATATAGACATTTAAACAAATAAATTTCACGGATAATTACGTATGGCCGCGGCCTCAGGGTAGCAATATCCTGGCCTGAGCAAACAGTCGGGCGTACCAAAACACCGGACGAGATGAGAGTGGCTCACAATGCCACTGTAACGCTCTGAGGCTTGGCTTAGAGCCCTTTTATGTCATGAGGGGTAGTCATTTTCAACCATTATCTCACAAAATAAACGCGTTGACAACCGCCTTCGTGGTACATAACAATTGTCTATGGAAATGATGTTCTCTGCAATCTGCGTGGAGTTCTTATATTGATTTTCTGATGGTCACTTTTAAACCATATCGTTATTGTATTTTTTTAGTAGCTCATTTACTTGATAAGTGGGTGACTAACACAACATTATTCTGAAGTGGCAATAAGACGAGTAAAAATTGGATCATATTGACAATTTCACTCCGAACAGCGTATATTCTAAATTCGTATTTTCCAAATTCTTTCAAACATAAGCTAGACTATACATATTTTAGATGAAGCTCTTTGTTGAAGAAGCGGGTTTTTTTTTTTTTTTAATTTATTTAGGCAACATACAGTCTTATAAGTATTACAAAAAATACATTTTGTGAAACGACCTTGAGTGCCATACTACTATACCCATACTACTACTACTTAATGAAGAAGACTCTTGCTATCTTTTTTCTTATCATCATTTAGCTATACTGCTCGTGTTCGTTTGTTTTTTGGTAGTCTATCTATGTAACGATGTGTTTGCAATTAACTAACAGCAACCGTAATTGCATGTATGCACTCAATGGTCATCATCTCGGCTAGCTAATCAAAATCGCCTCGTTAGAAATCAAAGCAAGCACCATGCCCAAATCGCCCTTCATCCCTTTGACCAGCAAGGCGCAAAATAGCTGTGGTTTGCGAGTTCTAATCCTGACACGAACGTTGTTGTTTTGTAAATCAGGCAACATTGCAGTAGGATGTTCCCTACCATTCCAATAGCAAACGTTTTTAAGCTATAAAAACACATCACACTAATATTATGCGGGTGTAAATATCACACGAAGGTAGACAATTTTATTCTTGTGGTTCGTATTTATACAACATGTTGCAGTATTTCCACACAAGGTAAGTTAGCAAGAATTTTGAAGTAAGTTAAGGCTACTTGTAACTTCCCTACAGAAAAAAGCAGGTTTACGTTGACGAGGTTAAAGTTATGGTTAAAAGTAAAGATTATTACTCAATCACAGCTAATTAAGAGTCAGAGTTACTTTAATGTACACGTTTTCTTCGCAAAGGGGTAAATATGTTGCATTCTAAGAATGTGAAAGCTACCTTAAACCACTCCTTATTTAGAGTTTTACTAAATTATAACCTAAATCAGTTTCATTAGGCGCTAATTCAAATTTCTTTTAAATTTACTTCCCATATTTGAGTTCTCTTCTAATATGCTTGAATTTTTCAAAATGATGTGATTAAGTTTGCTGCAAAAAACAAATTTCACCAACGTAAACAAATTTATTATTTTCCTCCGACTTCATGCCTTAGATCTTTAATCGCAAATTGAGTTTTAAGCAATAAAAAAGTACTCCTGCCACGTTGATTCGTTCGTAACAAATTAAGGCGGGAATTGCGATGGCGGCCATAGACGAGGGGCATATTTTTTTAATTTTCCCAAACAACTTCACGAGGCATGCTATTAGATTATACTGCCTCTTGATATAATTTAATTTGTTCACCAGAGGGCATTGTTTGCAGGGACGGATTATACGCGTTAAATGTAATATGCGGTGTTTTGAAAGCCTCAAATAGACTGGTTTGTGTTTAGGATTTTTTTGCTTTTTTTTAGGCCAAATGTAACCAGGGTAAAACCATACAGCCAACATTAAAACCATAACCATGTAACCATATAGCTTTTGAAATGTAATCGTATTGCCAACGTTTGGTAGCTCTTACTTACTTGACAATGATGACGGAGTTAAAAATAAAACTATAACAAATCAAAAACAATATTGGTTTTATCGCATAGAATAGAGTCAACGTGTAATGTCCTATAGTAGCGCCGTTCTAAGAGGCCCGATTTGACAGCTGTCAACGCAATATAAAATATAACCTTATACACATATCTTGTACTGACTTGACAGCTGTCAAACCTCTTAGAACGGCGCGACTATAATGTTATTGCAAAGTCGAAGTCGAAGTTAATATGTAAATATGTACAGCAATCATCGTATTAAATATATTACACCAACTTTTTAAATTCTATATTACTGCTTTCATAATCAGGGTAGTCAATGAATCAATCATGCAGTATCCAGTCAGAGAGTTTAAAATGAATCACAGCAAAACTTTAGAGACAATTGAAAACGCTATGTCCAAAGAACACCAAACGAGTAATTTGTTTAAATCAGAATGGTTATTTAATGATAAATGGATATAACTTATAAGGAACAGTCGCGTAATGGTTATATTTTTGGATTTACAAATAAAAGACAGGATAAATGACATCCTTTCATGACTCAAAAAAAAGTCGATCATTACCGTACTTTCAATCCTAACAAGATTAACCACCAGGCCTGTATGTACTCCCACAATGAAAATCGAAGCCCCATTAACCTTGTCTCTTTCTCGCAATGCGACGAAGCCTCGAGAGTAAAAGGTATAAAGGTATAACACAGAACACACGAAGCTTAAATTTAAGCTTGAAGATAGACCCCCTGATCAGTCCGAAACTTTTTAATGATGCACGAAAGTCCACAGACAAGTAATGGTTCAACCTCCTTACAATCCTACAACGAACATTAATAAGAATTTCTTTGTTCCCCCGAAATTCTTTTAATTTTTACCCCAGTTTCTTCCGGCTTTATGAAATAAGTTTCCTTTAACAAGATTACGTTTTATGAGGAAGAAATTGGTGGATAACGAATTTAGAAGTGCGAGTATGGTGTCGTCGCTTTGATGAAATTTACTTTTTTTTCTTGAAAATTGTTTTAAAGCCGAGGGTAAGCTACTTAGCTTCATATTTGTTGGGAGATATTAAAATTAGGATGTTGACGAGGGGCCTTTATCAACGTCTTGACGTATTACGTTTTGTTTATGACGGCTATGAGTAATATCTTGTTTTAGTACGTTATAAGTTACTTGATAAACATTTGGAGGGTTTTATTAAATTATTTTCCTCAACAGTAGAGGTGAGAGAATATTGTCGGGTACAAAATTATATGTAAAAATATAAAAAATGGCGGGAAAGAGGGGAGACCTCGGTCAAGTATTAGAGACAGGCACGTAGTATCGATGTACAATATAATAATTAGTATGGCACGGAGAAATCAAATGAGCACATAAGCTTCATGACAGTAAGTGGGATCTGAGACCCATAGACATGTTTAATCTCAAGACTGCAATCCTAATACGTTGCCAAGCCAACCCTGAGGATTAGGAAGAAATGCCTCTATGTTATTTATTTCGATTAGTCGGTCCGATTGTCTTAAGGCTGCGGCTCCACTGAGGCGGAGATGAGCGGAGTGGAGCGGAGCTGTGCCAATATTAACCAATAGAATCTAAACTAACGTTCGCAAGTCACGCTCGACGTGACCGCATGCGCCTTCTATTGGTTAATATTGGCACAGCTCCGCTCCGCTTGTCTCCGCCTCAGTGGAGCCGCAGCCTAAGGCCGACGCGGTGGCCTAGTTGGTTGTGACCCTGCCTACGAAGCTAGCGCTCCTGGGTTCATATTCCAGTAAGGGCAGATATTTGTGTGATGAGCGCGAATATTTGTTCCTGAGTTTTGGATGTTTTCTATGTATTTAAGTATATATTTTTCTATATAAGTATTTATATCGTTGCCTAGTACCCATAACACAAGCCTAGAGCTTAGTTTGGGACTAGATCAATTGGTGTGACATTGTCTACTGTTTTTTTTTAAGGCCGAGCCACACCGGATGCGTGCGCGTAGACGTGACGTGCGTGCACGCTTTCCACAGCGTTGTATAGTGACATGTCGTATGAGAATTCATAGTATACACCGCAGTGGAAAGCGCACGCGCACGCACCCGGTGTGGGTGGGCCTTTAACCCCAAACCGCAATACAACAATTAGAATATTGATGCTTTTCAGTACGTCAAAGGAAAAGACGGTGGTTCATACCTAAACTCCTGCCACTACAATGTCTTTTATCAGTAAACTTACGATATCCTAAATCCTTAACTCCCGCGCTATGGATCACAGACCTGCGCCCGATTATCATACGCATGAATATTTTATAAGTCGCCGATTGAATTAGACGACGCACCGAGAGTTGCGGAATCATGCAAATTGAGGGTAGTTGGTTAGGTATAACCTGACACAAACGTTGATTAGCTCTCACGGGGTTATTGTCAAATTTATAGATATTATAAAACTTCATTGGAAATTTTCATATTGAATAGATAGGCCTTTTTCATTCTCACATTCATTCAATCTTTACTCGTATCAATTGTAGTACGCATCACAAAGCATTATTGTTTGGCTTTGTTTGGCAAACACATTGATAAATCTTAAGCCTTAGGTATATAAACTTTACTTTGATAAACAGACGGCAGTGACGATTTTAGATTTCTCAAAGCGCGTAGTAAAATAAACATGCTGCCAACCACCAGTGTTGACATTTCTGTGATCCGGTGCGGGAGTAGGACGGCCAGTAAAATCAGAAGCACTCCGTCTGAGGTGGTCTTAGTCGCCAGGATTACCATAGCATCGCATTAATAAACCTTCTGTTGGACGCCTAGAAACATAATTCGTCTTTAAATAAAATATTGGCTTTATTCTGGTCAAATCCAATAATATAATCATTTACAATTTCCTTGTTTTTAGCAACGCTTGCTAGTTGCTGAAAATCACTAACTCTATTCCCACTAAACTCGTCGACGGCGTAAGAGTGAAACTGTGGCACTACTGAGCTGCGTGATGCCATATTCTTTTCAGCCAGCGTTGGCCAGGACAAAAGAGGTCGTCAGGTGAATTTTAATTCCATGTTTTCCCGTGAATGTCGTGAGAGGCGACTAAGAAATAAGGGCTTGTACTGTTAGGCGACGGGCTTGCAACCTGTGCAAAATGTGGCTACAGAATTATCAAAAAGTTTTTAGAGTTTTAAGTAATTCTGTAGCTCTGCCTACCCCACTCTGGGATTACAGGCGTGCAGGTTATGTATGTGTATTACAAACTAAACAAGCATTAACCAATATCGCTTGTAATTGTAACCCTTGAGATTGTAGTTGAGATCTTAAATCCGGTGCAATCCGGTAGCTTATGTCTCATACCTCAAAAATCAGTTTTGTCATATGTTTACTCCGGAAAGCGATATAGACATTAAGTGCAAACATCTAACACGTTTTAACCAAGTGCGAAATTGCTTTTAGTCCAAAACGGCGCGAAACGCAATAAATCAGCTGGTCCTTCCGCCGCCATGTTTATTCATGGAATAGCTCATCTAACGAAGGGAGTCTTTGTTTGGCCAGGTTTACGAAGCATGCTTCCGAGGTTTTGTTTAAGGGAATATAGAAATGATATGGTCCTGGCGCTGGGCGTAATTTATACAAACTTCCTGCTGTGTACTTACACCCTTCTTTGTGTGCGTAAACACGATTCTAACCTGAATGTTGGTGATAACTATTAAGTAACTGCACTGAATAAACTCTATCTACACCGCTGTGCTAACACATATACTGAAAAAAAAACTGCTATCCATTGCGGTTCAAAATATACAGCTCTTTTAAGTTAGGACGGCCAGCTTAGGCATTAATAAGGTCCTGTTGGGCTACTCTTCGGGTACGGAACCCTAGAGAAGAAGCCTAGATAAGCAGTAGAAGAGCACTTAAGACTGCATCAGCACTAAAATCAACTTTATAAAAGCACTAAACCGCTGTCATTCACAAGGCGACTAATTACTACTGTATTCATAAACTGATCTCGACGGTAATGCTCATCTCAAGATGCGTCAAAAATGACAGTTTTCTATGGCTTGACGTTTACTTTGACGATCGTGTGACGGGCAGCCCAGATGACTGTATTAATACTGCCCATAGACAATATATCTGGTCTGTGATACGGCCGTTGGTCTTCCGGTAACAGGCAGGGAAGATGGCCGATTGTCCGGCTTTTACTTTTGATTCCTGATTTAAGGAGCGACCTCACCGCTGCTCAAAATACGGTGACGGTACGGAATCGCAGTGACGTGCCGTAAACGTCACGGCAGTTGCGTGGAGAGCGCGCTGTAAAGTCGTCATGTTTACGGCACGTCACTGCGATTCCGTACCGTCACCGTCACGTATTTTGAAGGCCATGCGATAAAATCGTGAGATTCCGTACCATCACCGTATTTTGAGCATCAGTGTGGACGCTCCTTTTTTATTAATGGCGTATTCCACTCCTAGGGCCGTATTAATAAACTGATCTCAACTCTAACGCTCGTCTCGCGATGCGTAAAAAATGACAGTGTTCTATGGTTTGACGTTTACTTTGACGTTTCTTGTGACCGGCATCTCGGCCAATATGAGTTTATTAATACGGCCCTAGGAGTGGAATACGCCATTAATAAAAAAAAGAAGATGAATATGGCCCTAACCCATATTCGGCTCGCACTTGAAAGACTGTTGATCCAGAATCCCGCTAACCCTGTTATCACTTTAGTCACCCATTTCAGTGAAAAATGTTCGTTTTGGATCCGAAAAATGCTTATGCAAAGTGTTATTATTATTTTTTGAGTTGAAGGCGCAGCGGATGCGAGTCTGGCCTTGTTGGTGTTGGGACTCAGTTCCAGCGATAAGCGATTGTTAGGACTTGACAGAAGCGCGTGGAGCTAACCCCATGTGCTTCTGTTTAGTCCACCAGAGTAAATCTCTTTAACCGAACAATTGTCCTCGCGTGTGATATCCATGGACTTGTTTCTCTAATAAGTCCATGGCGATTGTCTAAAACTCGATACTGGCGAAATACACCTTGTTAAACACAAGGAGTGAAAGCCATTAATTAAGGAAAAAAAAAAGCGATTGTTAGATTTTTTTTTTCTTTTGAAGTATATTTCATTTGTTATTTTGTTAATACGATCTCGCGGTTAGCTTAGTTGGAGTAGATATCCCTGCCGACGAAGCTAGCGGTCCTGTGTTCGATTCGCAGTAATGGGAAATATTAATGTGATGAGTGCGCGTTTTTATGTCTGAGTATTGGATCTTTATTTATTTAATTACTCACAAAACAAGTCACAGTCAGATAGAATGCAAATAATATTAATTGAGTTGATAAATATCAAACTCCAATATGTCCTTGAAATTTGGTATATGAATTTAAAACTTAATTTGTTCGAATTAAGTTTTAAATTCGTATTCGATATTTATCAACTCAATTACGGATTGAGCGTAACGTGCATAAATCGATAGATTATGTAGGTAAATGTTTGATCGTTAGTGGAACTAGTTAGCTGTACTGTCGAACCCGGAAATAACTGTACATTTTAGTACCTTGTCACAGTATCGTATTAAAGTGAGAGTAGTTTGCGAATTTAGCATAGCTATAGAGCTGTAACTGTGATAAGTTACAAGAATGTACATCAACTGAGTTCAACCGTATAACGTATACAAACCTAATTAAATTTTCATAAGCAAATGATATTATGTGCAAAAGAAAGTACAGTAGGCAACAAAAGCTTATCATAAAAGTGTAAATTTCAACTGGAACTTGTTTTGTAGATTAATATAAATTTTAATGAGGACTTTTTCCGCTAATACTCGGTCCCGGCCTCACTCGGAAGTGCGTCGGCATTACGAGCCTCCAGCGGAAATGGGTCAGGCCAAGATTTGGCGGAACAGCCTGATTTAAATATAGGAGATGGAAGGATGCCGAGTGATTCGCCGGAAGCTGCGGGTCATTGACCTAGAGATCATTCAGAGTGTTACTGTTTTTTTTAGCTTGGAGAAGGCGAAGGGCTACCTAGGTGACAGTGACTGGTTGCAGGTGACAATTCGATACATATTGTAATATGGAGGAGTTCCTAGGTTAAAGAGATACATCCATGAATTTAGTTATAAATGTGAAAGTAACTCTGTTTGTTTGATTTTTTGATAGTTAAACCGCTGAATCGAGTTCAAGGGAATTATGTATGGAGATAGTTTTAACTCCGGGAAAGAAAATAGGGTACATTTTATCCCGGAAAATGCGTAAGTTTCCAAGAGAACAGCTATAAACGATTTCAATCCGAACGGAGTTGCGGCCGTTACAGGCAACATTTTGTGGTGTGCCACCTTAAGGTCAAATTCCGTCTGCACAACATAAATAATTAAAGTCTGTCCATTTTAAGGGTCGACTTTAGTGACATATTCATTTCGTTTGATTTGTCCAGCGTGTGTGAAATATCGAAAAGAAATAAATTTCGAAACCCCGGAATCATGCCTAGAAAAGTATCGCTTTCTTACGCTTATTAAATTTAAAAAAAACTACTTCCGGTCTCGTTTTTAGTTTATTAAATGACCTCAAATTTCATAACTCAGTAGTAAATGTACAAGTTCATACTGAAAACAATGACAGGCAGAAAAAAATAAAAATAAAAATCACTTTAATTTAGGTTTGATGAAACACTTGTCGAAGTTTCAAGTGGAACACTACAGTAATTATATTAATTAATTACAAAACGCAAACAAATATAGAGTATAGAGTCATAGAGCATAAATCAAAATTAATTTCATCGGGAATCTCGTTTTAATTCCAACAATATGCGTCTGCGAAATAAACAATTGATGAAACAATCATCAAAACATAATTAATAACGGTATTATTGTATCGTATACGAATGAAATTAATGAATATTCATTGAATTGTTTGGATGTTTTTGGGAAACGAGCGGGTTCTTAATGTTTCGCCGCTGTATTGTTTACGGAGGCTTTCTGGTGAAAACAACGAAATGGTGAAAACGGTAAGTTATTTGCACAGGCCTAGAGGGAAAATAAATGTCGCAATTTTTTCATTTTAAGATGTTTTTGTGTAAATAAACGTTTTTTTGGCCGAAACCTTTCAAAGAGCAGGTACAAGTAACAAAATAAGGGTAATTCGCGTAATAATATCGGGGAATTAAATAAAGTACCGAATTATCTTTGATTTTCAAGCATTTGGGTAAAAAACAAAATTTGTCTCTCCTGGGGTCAATGGTTAAAGACTTGTGTGCATAATTATGAGTTATGTTTAATTATCAGATAGTACTAAAGTTGACCTGAGACGCCTTTTATGCCGTTTATAGAAAATTAGACCTTAAAAACGTTAACTTCGGGTATGTCCACAGGAAAGACGGAAACCTAAATCGGTGTATCACCCATTTATCGAATGATTTTGATTTCTTAGGAACCTTATCTGGCGCAGTCGGTAGGATGGAATTGAAAAATTTTGAAAATTAACCTTTATATTTTTCACTAAGCAAGGATTTTTATAGCAAAAAAACGAGATTCATTAACGAATTACAAAAATACGCTTGAAATATGCTGTTTCTCATTATAATATTTCAATTTAACAGAAAGTTTCAAAGCTACAATATGTTGATCTAATCTTACAAAATAAGACGGTAAAATTTTTAAAAGACTTTACAAAAATGTTCTTACTATGTACTAAGGTTTTTTTTTACTAAATTATGCCTGATGATTCAGAACGCCAATTGTCGTTTAGTGCTTAAACTCTCATTGAGAGCTCAAATTGCCGTTTAGTGCTCAAATCAATCGCCGCCAAATCCTTGAGGCAATCAAAGGAATGGGCTGAGCGCCGATAGCCCTTATATAACTCGAGTCCCTTTGTCTCGTCGTTTTGCTACGATTAGGGTTCCGTATGAGAGAAAAAAAAACGGTACAAGTCACAGTCCAAGATATCGTCTGATCGATATTGGTGGCACTTGTTAATCTATACTAATATTATAAATCTGAAGAGTTTGTTTGTTTGTTTGCTTGAACGCGCTAATCGCAGGAACTACCGGTCCGATTTGAAAAATTCTATTAGTGTTAGATAGCCCATTTATCGAGGAAGGCCATAGGCTATATATCATCACGCTAAGATCAATAGGAGTGGAGCACCAATGAAGAATATTTCAACCTTAAGTAACTATTCCACCGGGACGAAGTCGCGGGTAGAAGCAAGTCACAAAATAAAAATGCGAATAGGTCGATTTAACCGCAGCACATGCTATTCTCAGAATTTTTTGATTTGGTCATTAATATGTATTTCATCATCACCATCATCATTTCAGCCGAAAGACGTCCCCTGCTGGACATAGCCCTCCCCCAAGATTTTTTACAAGGACCAGACCACCATATGCATTTACAAACCCTAAATACAGATTATTCTAAGGCCTTCGAATACGTAATCATTAATCCATCCATTCATCCATCCATCCAACACCCTGTATCCACCCCCTGTTGGGTAAAGGCCGCTTCCTTGTAATGCCACTCCTCGATCCAGCGTTAATCGATAATAAGTCAACTATTATCTTACATAAACCACAAATAAAAAACGCTATTTAAAATCCCGCTCCTTTGTCAACAAATTCCAATTAATTTGAAAAGTTCAACACACAACACTCTATTCACACGTCCCTTAACAATTACAATGCTGCCAAATTAAACAAACTAGTTTAACAACTACAGAACCTCCAAACTGTTGCCAACTCGCCCCGGCCGGGTTTCATCTGGAAGGCTGGAACGCTCTCGACAATTTACGATGGCACCCGACGACGCCCGACAACGCCCGAAGTCTAATTCTGCCTCATTACTGGATGCCTTCACTTAGGCCTTTTTGCCCCAATTCCTTCTTATTTACGATTCTTTTGTGCCTAGTTACGACAGTTTTAGAGTCCGTGACGAGTGTTTGAAAGAATTTATTGGGCATTGGAACAGAATAAATTTTAGTTGAATGAATTTTTATTGTTATTATTTTGTTGTTTACGCTGTGACGGAAGTACAGTTTGAAAACGTGTTTTTCTGGACCAATTCGTTCTGTTTCGTTCGGAATTTCCTATTTACACGTCATCAGTGATACAAATCGTCGGTTATGATGTAAATTCAAAAATAGAACGAGTCGGAAACGTCCCAATTTGAATTTCGAACGCCTGACAGCTCTTAATAACTCATTAATCAAACACAAAATTAAAAATGCATACTTTTTATTGCCACCAACAGCTGTATTCCTTTTAATACCGCGTTTATACACGCGGTGCAATAAAACTGGCACACAAGTCGTTTACCCGCTGTCTATAAAGTTTATACTCGCATGATCATTCTCTAGATAAATTCGTAAATTAAATTAACGCAGGACCAAAGAAATCTTAACTGTAGTTAGAAACACAGAAGGTTAAAATTCCTTTGGGAAGCGAGTGTGAATTTCGGGCTCGCCTTAAAATAATGCTGGCTGAAAACACAGCGGGTGTATTTCGAAACGTGAAATTCTGAATTTCGTAACAACTATCTCTTTTGCTCTCCAGTAGTTAAACATTTGCAAGAAAGAGACGCTGCTGACGAAAACTGAAACTTTATTCGATTTTGGATACCCAGGTCGTTGCGCTGGGAAGTGGGTCAGATAGTGGCGACATTTTTCTGGGTCGCCGTTTTCCTTACAAATGAGTAATGCTTCCTTAGCTTTGTTGCGCAACGATTTCTGTACTAATTGGCAGTTAGGATAATTGGTGGCGAAGGAAATACTGCCCTTAAAAGTAAGATATCAACCAATTTACTTTGTTTTGTACATAGAACAATAAAAACAAAGTTTTGTAAGATTTTAGGCTACTAAAAAAGAAAACCAAAAAATTATAGGCCATGACTCGATCCTGCTTTACTCTATACTCCATTCCAATTGACTTGCCTTATTTAGTAAACAATTTTATAACCTCAAAATGTACCACTTTTGGCTAAAACGGCCGTTTTCTGCTGAGTAAAGCAATTAGAGACCACATTTTGCACACCATTTTCCTGATTTTACATCATGTATGGTTTATTTATGACAATATTGTTATTTTAGGCGGAAAAGGAGCATTTTGAGGTTATAAAAGTGTTTACTAAATAAGACAAGTCAATAATTAAAATAAATTGGCATGGACCGTACAGTCACGAACTTAAATTTGGGACCCACCTTTGGTCCAAATTCATTATGACATTCTACAACAATAAGGTTGAATCTCCTATAAGTTACAAATGATCTGGCATCTCTAATGACATTGAAGACTTCAAGCCAAATTTTCTTGAAATGGGTCACAAATTAACGATCGCGATAGTACAATATAATATTAACTATTAATGACTTAGAAGTCGATTTAAGTTTTATTATTGCACTTAATTTCGTTAACGGACGACGTCTAAGGAAACAGTTCTTAGCGAAAAACAGAACAAAGAAACCAATGGAGACTTCCCTGAGATAGTTGAATCATTAAGAACTGAGACTGCGGCGAACTCGGACTTGGGATACAGTTTGAGATTAAAGGGATTCCCGTTCAAGGGAACAACCAAGTGGACTAAATAAAAGAACAATGACAATTTAGCTTACACTGTATGTATCTTCTTTACATAGTGTAAAACAAAGTCGCTTCCCGCCGTCTTTCCCTCTGAATGAATGAATGAATGAATGAATGAATGAATGAATGAATGAATGAATGAATGAATGAATGAATGAATGAATGAATAAATGAATGAATGAATGAATGAATGAATGAATGAATGAATAAATGAATGAATGAATGAATGAATGAATGAATGAATGAATGAATGAATGTATGCACGCTTAGATCTTCCAAACTACGCAACGGATTTTAATGCGGTTTTCATCAATAGATAGAGTGATTGAAGAGGAAGTTTTGAATGTATATTAAATTCTGGATTATGTACGGGTGTTACAGAAAACTCACTTAAACCGAAGCGAAGCGAGGGCGGGTCGCAAGTCTATTGAATTTGAACAAATAAATGTGTGAAAGGCGAGGTTATCCCTGTAAGGGAACTAACCTGGCTATTGTATCACAGATATTCTGGTTTCACATTCAGGTTCAAATTCAAAGCAAGAGAAACATACTGTTACTCGAACGTACAAAAGTCACGTGGGCGTTAATTTTCAACTTCAATTAAGCTGCCCAAAATGTGCATCGAAACTAGGTACCTATCTCTCTCTCTCTCTTTATTGAAGAGCCATGCTCTTGTCGGCGGAGTAATCGCGTCCCGCTCCGGTCCTCTGTCAACTGCTTGACTTTCTGGTACGACCCAACTTTAACCTTCTCTTTTATCTGCTCAAAGTAATTTCTTCTTGGTCTTCCTCTGCCTCTTTTGCCTTCTATCTTTCCTTCTATGATGTTTTTAAGGAAAAGGTCGTGTTGGGCCGAGCGGTCGTGGAAACTAGGTATATAATTGAACCAAATTTTAAACGTTAACAAAACAGACTTATAGTTAACCCATAACGCATTCTTCAATGCCCTAAGAGACGTGACACACGGGCGTTGCTGGTGCGCTGCGTTGTACTGCATATAAATTAGAACGACATGTCACACGATGCGTTGAAATACGTGCGTCGCTCTATGTTAAAATTACAGCGTTGCGACGGCGCAACGCACCGGCAACGCTCCTGGCATCGCTGAAAGCTGAAATACTTTTACTTGAACATAAGTCACTATTTGCTACAAACCTTTATTCCAGCCAACTACACACAAATTCTTGCCAAGAACTTTACACGATTAAACCAAACAGCTCCATTGCGCGAACTTCAAAGATACTCTAAATACTGGAACTAAAAGACATTCCACAATAGACTAACTTGGCTATTGGAGATATGGAGTTAGGTCCGGAATTAGTGGGGGTAGCAGCGAGTTTGCGGGAACTAAGCGATACTATTGGCCATTTGTCACTTGTGCAAACAAGGTTGATTATGGCGTAGCAATTGAATTTATAAAGCTTGTAAAAGTGGGAATGTTTATGTTGGAATATAACCTAAGTTATGACGCCGTTAACCTAGTTGGTGGTAACTTTGCCTAGCGGTCCAGGGTTCAATACCCAATATAGACAAATATGTATAATATTAGTAAACTTAGCAAAAGCCCAGAGCTTAGTTTAAGACTAAGTCAATTTCTTTATTTACTAGTGACCCGCCCCGCTTCGCTTCGGTTTATGCCAGTTTTCAAAACTTATTATACATATAAACCTTCCTCTTGAATCACTCCATCTATTAAAAAAACCGCATCAAAATCCGTTGCGTAGTTTTAAAGATCGCATACATAGGGACAGACAGACAGCGGGAAGCGACTTTGTTTTATAATGTAGTGATTAATCAAGTTATTATGTTTGCATTAAAAACTTAACGTTTCATATTTTAAATGGCATGAAGAGTAGGTTTTTGTAATATAATTTTAAACATCATTAATAACACATAAGGTTAACTGGAAGAGATCCCTTTAAGGGATAAGTTCGCCTTTGTAGGGTAAACTGACCTATTGTTGGCCGCCTACCGATTATTGGCCCCATAAACTTTAAAATAAGGTAATAGAGACTATAATTCATCAATCACTAGGTGCCAGTAACTGGTATTCTAGAGGCCAGTAATTAGGTGTTTTACCCTACATACCTTTTGTGTTTCTGTCTATTTTGTTGTTTGTACAATAAAGTTTTTACATACATACATACATACACATATTTTCATAAAAAATACTAGTATCTCGCCAATCTGAGCTTGAAAAAGACTGAAAAAGACAGCAAAGGACAAAATTCAATTGGATTCCAGCGCGAAGTTTCTTAATAGCGATTCAATATGCACATAAATTTGTCGGAGAACTTCTGCAATAGACCGGGGCGCGTTTTGTGATCCCCGACTCTTGGATTATATTGAGCTCTGAGCCTATATTCGACATTTTTAAAGCTACTATGCAAAAAAAAAAAAAGTAGAAAAATTACAAAAATTTAGACTAAAATGATCAATATCTCCGAAACTAGTAAAAATCGCTTAACATACATAGGGGTTAAATTGATAGCTTTTTAGCTGCTCTATCAGCCCTAGGCGGGTTAACGTTGAGTTTTGGGACACCCTGTATATACTATTACAGGTATATACTATATATACTATAGGTATACACCTACCTTAAATATTAGAAATAGCAAGTTCTACGGAAAGGAGACTTACTTTTATTTTTTAAACAATTTATACTGCACTAAAATAAAAATAAAAACAATCGGTTTTTAATAGGAAGCAGACGTGCAATGGAGTCCCAAGGAAGAATCGCAATTCTGTTAACCTTTGAAAAGGCTACAATAGTTTATACGAAATTAGTTTTCAAAATTATGTTTGCATCTTTCCTTGAAATAGCTTATTTAAAAAGTTCTCTAATGGGTTACGTTACGGTACTTTACCATCCACACTGAAACACAACAGTGTGTATACTGCTGCTTGGCAGCAGAGTAAATGGGTAAGATGGTAGTAGAAGGTTTCCGCACGAATAAGACACACGGACTACCCGCAGTCAATAGAAATATTACCAACCATTCGATTAGTCTTAGCCTATAGTTTTCTATCGAGTCGAAATGTATGGAGTTCACATTAAGCGGTCGAAGGGGAACTTACGTCAATCTATATATTGTCGATCATCGAAAATCGCTAACTTTGCTTTCGTTCGTTTTCGTTTTTAAACCAATCGCGTCACTGGTAGCTCATAACGCTTTTCATAACAGCACTTTTCATCCCAACAAATCCTCAAAGCTTGAAATCACGAGAACCAATAGCGTTGAGAGATTGCACATTTCGACCGTTTGAAATAGGATCTCGAATAACCAACGGTTTTCCAACGGTCTTTCCTCGAACGGAAATAGCCTTTCGCTGTTCGAACTTTATCCACGACTGTCATTTCGACTTCAGCGCCTTTTAAATTTCAGTTATGTGCTGAATGTTTGTGGGAAGTCTTAAGTTTTAGTTCAGTTCTTTGTCACATAATTTATAGCACTTAGGCAAAGCTAGTTCATAAAAGTAAGGATGCGGATTTAAGGTTGGACCATGCACTTGCAAGATAACAAAAAAGTGACTCGAAAAATATTATGTTGTTGATTGTTACGTTAGCAATCTTTTCTAATATACTATTAAATCACTGACCATACATTTTCAATTATAAAGACGGGAAAATCAGTCGAAAATCGAAAAATCCACACGGCTGCTTCAAGAAATAGTACATTCAGTACCAAGCTTTCGGATTTTCTTTCAAAACAGACCCGAAATCGGGTCCAATGGCTTTCAATTATTAAGGGTAGCGTAACCGAATAAATGAATAACGCTCCAATAGTCACCTCGTTAATAATTCTCAAGAAAATTCAAAACAAATTTATAAATGGAACAGTCAAATTCGAAATTCAGAATTCAAACATGAAAGCGGAGACTTTACGGAGGACTCGATGGTTCGAGATGGACCGGAAATCGGTGATCGGACGTAGGCAGGCCGGACATTGTCTTCCGGAAGGGAACGCGCGTGAGGGACGGCCAGACCGGAAATGGCGTGTGTTACCAATAAGAGCATTTGGATTTGAACGGGTGATTAAAAATTAACAGCTGAAGGGGTTGCTTAGTCTGAAATTTGCATACATAATGCATATTTCAGATAAGAATTACTTTAAAACTTTAATTTATTCGTGATTTTTTATGTTTAGTGCTAATAAACGTTTTACTTGCACAATTAACGCTAAAATGGCCAGCAATTAAACTGCACTTAAGATCATTTAATACGAATGCAAATCGCGTTTAACAGCTATTTTACAGCCCCAGCTATATAAATACGTCTTTGTCATTCCTCACAGAAATAAGCGAGAGGTTAGATCGGCTCTTAATACCGCATCGAACTCCGTATAATTTGTCACAAAGTTTACGACTACAGAAGGCTCATTTCCCCCAAAAGGTACAAAAGCGTAGTAATTATAATAGAGAAAATGCAAGAACGGGCCTTCTGTTGTTATGTATGTTGTGTAATTAGGGTTGCAAGTTACGCTATAAAATACTTTCTTCATCAAGTTAATGGGGCGTCTTGATGCGAACGTTACTGGCTGTTTTTGTGCACGGTCACGCCGCTTTTGTTTTCGGGTGTTGGTGCGTTTTGAATTAGGAACGGTGAGTGATGAGTTTGAATTTAGAAGACAATTTTTTAACGTATCAGAAGGTACTAAAACTTGCTGATAGTATAAATACGAAATCAATAGTTTTTATCGTGATAATTCGACTGACGGATTGAACTACAAAGTATTGACTTAAAATCAAAGATCTTAAACTTAATGCAGAGCAATCTGAGAAACTATTTTCAGATATGCGATTTTATGACTAGAATGAGTATCTTGACGAAGTTAGTATAAAAATCATACTTAATCCCTTTATACTATTATCGAAATAGGGTCGTTAATGGCTTCTACTGCTTCTTGACTAATTGGTTCTGACTATAGTTTTAATTTTACTTTTTTCTGAAGAGATGTTTCTCCATATTAGTAAAACTAGCGACCCGCCCTCGCTTCGCTTCGGTTTATGTGAGTTTTCTGTAACACCCGTACATATTCCAGAATTACACACAAAGCCTTCCTCTTGACTTGAATCACTCGATCCATTGATGAAAACTTCATTGACATCCGATGCGTAGTTTGCAAGATCTGAACGTACATACAGAGGAACAGGCGGCGGGAAGTGACTGATTTATACTATACTAGCTTCTACCCGCGACTTCGTCCCCGTGGAATAGTTACTTTGGGCTAACGCTAACTTTAACCCGTGACTTTGTTAACGTAGAAGGTTGAAACATCATTTGTGCTCCGCTCCTATTAGTCTTCGCGTGATGATATAGCCTATAGCCTTCCTCAATAAATGGGCTGTCTAACACTGAAAGAATTTTTCTAATCGGACCAGTAGTTCCTGAGATTAGCGCGTTCAAGCAAACATAACTCTTCAGCTTTATAATATTAGTATAGAGTAACTATATATGTATCATATCATGAAAACCTTCATCTCTTTTCCGTAACACATTTTAGTGCCCACCTTCCTTCTACATAAAATTGACTCCATTGGGTGTTTATGGCATTGAAGTGCTAAGTATTCTTCGGCGAATAGTGCACCGTGGCGTGTAACTGATGGGCCCTCTCAGAGCCCTCTTTAGTTGAGGAACCATTACCGACAGACTCTGTTAATGGCCGCCATCTTGAGTTTGGACCACTTGGTTTTTGGCATTTACGTAGAACGGTTAGAATTGTCGAAGAATAAGCCGAAATAAATACTTTTTTTTGTTTGACTGTATCTCAACCAAACGGTAGTGAAACATTGAAAAGAAGCGTATTTATTTCAGTCTATGTGTACATACTTGTTTTGACCATTCGCATTTATTTATTTATCGTTTTGTCTCATTAGTTTAGTCAAGACCTTAGTTGAAGATCATTACATATCGTTTCTCGACTTCAATTTACCATTATTACATTTTTTATTTGTCGTTATTTAAATTTTATTGCAAATAAATGATATAAGACATTTCTCTACAACATAACCACGGGGTCAAACAGAGACAAGATGAAGTTGGTGCAAAATTCGACGATAAATAATTTTCTACATTAAGTAGAGTAAGTAAAAACTATTTATTTAGAAAGTTATTCTATTATATTCTTTTCTAATACCTTGTTTATCTTTACATAGTATAAAACAAAGTCGCTTTCCGCGTCTGTCTATCTTTCTGTCTGTCTGTCTGTATATCCGCTAACTCTTCTTAAACTACGCAACGGATTTTGATGTGGTTATCACCATCAGTTAGATAACTTTTCACGGAAGATTTTTATGTATTATTAGTCGCTAATATTAATTACATTCCGAACAGTAAAGGCTACTTAGTCAAAAATGGTTACAATTATTCTCAATATACTGCCGATTAGGAACTAATAAAGAGTAAATAATAAAAACCCCGACTTATATCGTTTTGAACTCATATTTAGTTACGTTACTTACAAATTACAATACGAACTAAACTAAAATGACCACAACAATAACACAACATGACACAAACACGTGTCGCTCGGATATTAGTCTCATATTACTCGGTCGGAACTAAAACTTAATTAATTCGTAATTATGCATACCGACGCCGATGACACTCGCGGGACGAGTAACGTAGTGGTAATAATTACCTTTGAATACGGCTTTTGAGGTAATTAAGTAGAGTCGTCTAGTATTTTCGAATAATGGCCGCGTATTTTGGTCCTGTCTTTGTCCATGTAGAACGAATTTCTACCTTTTAGGCTGAATAAGTTAACAATACTTGTAGGCATTGCCGATTACGTTAGCTGTTGTTAAACTTTGCAATGTAAGTAATTATCCCTAACGTCGACATTGCCCATTGACGCACCATAAACATATCATAGACTTTTTGGTTTACGACGTGAGCTTAAAATTCACTCTTAAATCTTGTACAAATTATCATACTTAGAGAAAGAAAACGAGGCTAACGCGAACCTTCGCCGAATTCCGATAATGTGGCCCCGGTGTTTGTCCACTTATTTGCTCGACAGCACACAAAGCAAGAATATAAAGATTAAAACAACCCATTATTCTATTTTTCAAAAAACGAACATACGAAATCAATTAAATTCAGCCCGTTTAAGATATAAATTCAGCCAGTCTTATCATACGCGCTTCATAAGTCAGGGCGTCCAACATCGCAGGCATAAACAAAATGGCCCAATAAAGACTTCGGCGCATCAGTGGCGCCACCCGCGCGGAACGGCGATAACCGGCGTTCAGGGATAACGCGGAAAAGTTAAGAGATATTGTTAATTGGTTATGGTCCCATTTTTTAGGGTGGTAACAATTTACTTGCCGTTTGTGACATTCGCAAGTGCAGAGTTGAAGGTTTTTGCCGTAATTACCTGAAACAAAAAAAACGGGATTGTAAGTAGATACTCTTTGTTATGTGTAGGTAAGTATATTGGCATAAGTTCTGTTTTTTTTTTACAAATAAAATCACATTGATAACAGCAGTAACCTGTGGGAAATGAAAATTAATCATAACATAAAACTTATCTTCCAACACCACATTACAATTACAACGTCACTGCCAGTAAACACCTCCGGCGATTCTCCAATACAAGTATTAAAAAGGCAAGAAAATAAAAATCGGGGAAGAACTTCCCTTCAGGCAAGAATGTTACAATATTACAGTTATCTAATTCCCATAATATGCGTTACATGTCAAACTTCTCAGATATGACGTTTATGGCATCTCATGTTGCCAGCATTTTTGGCTGTTTGGACGAGAAGCATTTGCCTCGGGCCTCGCATTGGGAGTTGAGATAAAAAAATAAAATGTTTCCCTTTATAGCCTGGGGCGTTATTTGTTTGCGTACTTTTAATAAGATTAACAATAGGTTTGAAAGTGCCTTTGGGTACAAAGCTGATGTTATCAGGTTATTATTGTAACCTTTTTAATATTTTAGACTGGTGAGTATAAAATTTATTGGTAACATGATAATATTTGGTAACGGTATTTAAAAAGTATTTTCTTTGAACATTAATCGTAGGCGTTGTATTGTTTTTTTCTTTTAATGCACTAAGCGAGGAGGGAATAATACGAGACAAAATGCGTAAGATATTCATGTCTCCCATCTGCCAAGCTTCAGACACGGAAAAACTTCATTGTGAATTGTACAAACTTAAGATTATCTCGTGCAGATCAAAATCAACTCTATGTGGTTTAATACAGATGCGATAAGAAATGCTTTATTAAACTGGTATTCCGCCCGCTACCGGAAGCATTTCGAATTATTTTTAAAAGTACATTTCTTCGAGCATTCCTTCAGACATTGTCTTTTATAGAATAACTCCAAAAACAATGTTTGATATCTACTGCTTGACGGCCCCTCGTTTTATTATTAAAATTGAAGAACTTTGGAGACTTTCCCTTTTCAAATGGTGGATTTTTACTGAGTGTTGAAATACCTTTTGTATTATCCGTTATATTTTTGAAAGCGCTTTCTCTTGTTTCGAATATCTGGCAAATTTAAATTTCGGTAGAGTTATTGCTGGGCCTCTGTACAACACAACAACGATATTGTTTTTAACGTGTAAGAGCTCGTTCCCACTATGTCGTATGTCGGTCCGGATTTTAATGGGTCGTTCCAGTGGCAGAACGTTTTATACGAAGCTATTCACACTCGTCCGACAACGATTTTGTGTCGGATCCGACAAAAAATATCGTGTGATTTGCCAGCCCTATCGTCCGGATTAAAAAATTTCTCGCTCGCCTTTGAGTAAGTATGACGCTGTTCACATTGGTCGGATGTCGGGGCAGACCCCGCCCCGCCCGCACCCCTTGTTCCGCCCGCGCATGGCTGCCATAGTGACCGACAGCCGACTAGTGTGAACAGAGGAGCCGACACCCGATTAAAATCGGAATCCGACACACGATATAGTGGGAACGAGCGATGGTATCAATTCGATACCTAGCTCTTATTTACTTGACAGTAATGGTGACTGAGTTAAAAACAATACCAAAACACGTCAAAGACAATATGACTTTATCGATTTGAATAGGCCCAGCAGTAACTCTACCGAAATTTAAATTTGCCAGATATATTACAAATATGTTTAGGTGTGTGTTTACACCAAGATGGTTTTGCTCTGGATCTTGCTTGAAACTCAGGGGTGTTATTGTCTTAAAAATGGCGCTGACTCGGTCGAACGAGTGAACGAGTGAACGCGCCACACCGGCGAGTTTAAGTAGTCCCGTCAGAGCGCACAAAACACATTGTAGCGCGTGCATTCTCAATTTGGCAGCGGCTTCTGTCAATAAGATCGAACGTATAAAGCTGTCTAATTGAGAATGCACGCGCCAACCTCCTGAGGTTCCTTGAACTAAAACTAGTACAAAATACGGCCATTCAAATAAAGATCTAGTGCAAAGAAAGTAAAGAGTATTTTTTTTTGTTTTTACGACATAAGATAAAATTGGAAAATTTACTTTATGTCATTCGTAATAGATTCATATTCCATTGACAAATTTCGTTTCGACTAACGAGAAACCGCAAGTTGTGTCGTTTTGGAGTCTTTTGTCTTTCAGTATTTTTCCCGGACCGCAATCCTCGGACAAATGAGGACACGACGCAATTAGTGCTTAGTACCCTTACCATGAGTTACAATTATCGTACTTGCTAGCGAGTCGAATGCTCTGTCTCTCGCACTCTATGAGAATACTACGAGGTCTGCAAGGGACAGCATTAGACTTGCTAGCGAGTACGGTAATTGTAACTCATAGTAGGGGTAGTAGACAGCTCAGTCTAGAGGCGATCACGAAGACTTGCTACAAGTTTAACGCCATGAAGTTAGAAGACAAGTGAATGCGAATAAAGATTTATTACGAGTGTTAAGGGGCGGAGGACGGAGGGATATCTTAAGTTTTAAATAAAAAAAAATATGGCAAGGAGAAGGCACGCAAGCACTCAGGCCACCTGATGGTAAGTGGGATCTGAGACACATAGACATTTGAAATCGTAAGACTACAATCTCAAAACTGCAATCCTAAATGCTTGTTTACGGAGACGCGGGGCGACGCGCGTAGCGTAGGGCGGCGCGGTCTGCACTAAATTCAAACATATGACGTTGTATAAAAGCGTTTACGGAGAAGCGGTTTTACGCGCGTTTGCTTCAAGTACAGCGTTACTTGCGGCGGAGCCCGCGGATGGCATCGCCGCGTTGCACGCAGCGTCGCACGCGTCAATAACGGCAGTTCGCGCCACTGCGCCCGCAGCGGGGCCCGCGGCGGAACCTTCTGACAGTCTTGTGCTCCGCCGCGCGCTCCGCTACACGCTCGAGAGTCCGCCGCGGATGTAGCGGACACAGCTACTCTCTACGTCGCGCATCACGCGCCGCATCACGCCCCGCATCTTTATAAACAACACCGTACATTGCCATATGTTTAAGTTTGCGCGCGTGATGACGCGGCCCGCCGCACGCGCCGCCTCTCTGTAAACGGAAAAAACGCCCGACGCGCCGCGCAACGCCAAGCCGCACGCCACGCGCGACGCTCCGCGTCTCCGTAAACAAGCCCTAAGACTTCAAATGCGTTGCCAACCCTGAGGACTAAGATGGAAAGCCTCTATGCTAGTAATTTCACCGGTTGTCTCATCCCCACACCAGAACACAACAATGCGAACACTACTGCACAAGGTCCTACCACCACTATCGTTGATGGGTCATTATTCGAGCGTTTCAACCGCCTCACTTTTGTGGACATATTTTTGAAGAATTGGGCGTATATTTTGATGCCGTTTTTGGATATTTGTTAGATGTCCGGTAAACTTAGATACCTAACCAGAAACGAAATCGAAATCTGCAACCACTTCTACAAAAATGTGACCACGAAAGTGATTCGGAACAAACGCCCAAATAATGACCCTGATGATGAAGATCTGAGAAATCCTCTTGCCTGACCTTTGTCTACTGTTGCTTCATTTGAAGGAAATTGTAATGTAAAAAGCATTACCTGCCTAATTTAGTGCTCAGGTTGTAGTTTATTACCAACTTAGATTGCAAAAGCATCATGGAAAGAGTGTACCTATAGGTTACTAAAATGAGAAACCAAAATTTTAAACTACCATTCCAAAAGCCTTCCACGACTAACCCGTAGAAGTTCTTCAGCTCTTTAATATCGTTATCCAATTTAGTATTGAAATTAGTATTTATTTAAACTTAATTGCAAAAAAACCTAAATAACTTAATTACAAATGGCGGACTAGCCTAAGAACATTCTCTGCCTGTCAACTACATGGTTAACAGAAATCTTTATATGTTTTACATATACCTATATGTAAAAAGATGCTTCGCCCGTTTATACATAGATATGTGAAAAAGATTTACTGGACAAAAAACACCTTTTAATCTCAAATTGTATTTACTATCTTGGCCCTCGAAGACCCATCGCACTGAGAAGGATCCTTCCTCGTCCAATCTTCCGCCTATTGAATATTGGGACGAGCATTTGATTAGGATTTAGGGTCAGTACTTGAGATCGCTTGTCGATGTCAACGGATAGTTGATAATTTAATATATTTATAATATCCAGTTTTGAGAAAAGAGAGGAAGTGGTGATATAGGTGAACTTTGATTGTTGAGCCAGTCAAAAGGTCTTGTCGCAGTACCTAATTCGCTACTTAATTAAAAGTGTTTGTTTGGAGTTGATAGATAGCTGATTGGTACGGGTTTTACTTTTGATTTAATCTGTTTACTGATTTATTCCACTCAGTTGACATTGGTGAAATCACTGCGGAATACCGCGGTGGATTGCCATTAATAAAAAAGACGGGTTTGTTTTTTGTGATTTGAAGTACGACAATCCGAGATCGTACACAAAATCTTCCACATTTTAGTATTGTATTTTTCATTCAAGCATTGTATACAACACAAATAACATAATATCGGCCGAATTAACCCAATTTGAAAATCAGAATCAGCTTGTGAATAAAATTAAAACCTTTAAGCTAAAGTAAACGTATAGATCAAGTGACACCGACCGAGTAAGCGGCGACATTTTGGCACTTTTCACGTTACATACACACATGACAAAATTTCAGGGTTAAAAATATCCTGACAAACATTTAATAGTGTTTTAATTAATGTATTTTGTAAAGTATTTATAATGCAAAACATCAAAATAATTTAAGGATATTTTTATTCCTGGTCACTTTATAAGTGTGGATCTGTCTTTATGTGCAAGACCAATGTCACGTTAAGCTCAATTTTTAAACGTTGCATTATAAAACGTAATAAAAACACCTTTAACTTTTTATCCCCTCGCAAACCAGCTAAATCACATCACCGCTCGCCGGGAAGATTTAATTAGCAAGCATTGTTTCCACGACACATGTCGCCGCAAAAAGGTTAATCCGGCTGCAGTTTTTATTCCAAGATGAATGGTTAATTTATTCGTGCTCTAGCTGTTTTTATTTGCTCTTTGATAAATTGTCTATGCCAGAGATTTTATTATGGCGCGTTTTTGTAATAATTTCTGTGAATTGCTTGCTAAGGTTTCGTGCAGACTTAAAAAAGGAAGTCATTTTGGGTGTATACTCTTTATTGTACAAAAAGCCAATTTCAGTTTATACTTAAACTTAATTAGGTATATTAAAAGTAAATTGTAAGTAAGCTGCTTCCAAAAACCTGTTTCATGTAATTTTTAAATGAAATTCCATCTAAGTAAGTAATTTTGGATGGTTCATGATCATCTATCATGTAATAAAAACTCGCACAACAGGTTTTTGTGTTAACAAAGCTTTATATTGCGCGAGCAATACTTTTAAAGCCTATTTTTGCTTGATCAAACCATTTTTTTTTTCTTACGACTTAGAGAGAGGCTGGTTTAGTGAGATCTGAGACCCATACACATTTCTATTCTCAAGACTACGGCGTTGCCAACCCTAAGGATTAAAATGGATTACCTAACAAACGAAGCGAGTCTAAACAAAGCACCTCTTAGTCTAAGAAAACACCTCGTACTACATTTTGATACTTATTTCAAACAGAAGAAAAATAGTACATATACAGTTTAGCCAACATGACTGACAAAACAAACAATTTCTTTTACAGCCTATCGGACATTACCCTGTAATGGCGGTGACTTAAGCCGCGAGTGGTTCTTAAGTCCCGTCCAGCTCATCCTACGGGCATTAGCCACCCGAGTAATTCACGGCCGACAGGGAAGAGGCGGGTTAGGGGGAAAATACTTTTTCTGTATGTACATACGATACGCCTTGTGTGAAAAGGGCTTAAGTAGAAGTAGTATCTTGGGTTAATTCGTAACCGTGTTCTTAATGTGATATGGTTTGAAATACTTTCAGAGTTTTGTAAAGGATTTGTAAGCTTGAATGTTGTGTGGAAAAAGCGGTCAGCATTACTTAGTTGTCAAAAATCTTAGTACGTTTCGCGAAGAAGGAACATTTCTCAAGACATATTTTATTATAATCCCAGTCACAATAGAACCAAATTGATAAATCGCTTTGCCCGCAAGGTCACTAATTTGTATTTCAGGGTTTGGTCATTTGCATGCCTTTTATCATTCACTATCATAAATTGCTTCTGGCAACAAAAATACCATTTTACATCGTCTGGCACTAGTTTTTTCTTTGTTAATTTGTTATTTTGCACCTTCGTGAGTCGTTTGTCAATGAACGTATTTTCCTTCTTTCTTTCTTTCTTCAATCATTTTAATCAATAGAATGCTTTGGGTAAATGTTTGTAATAAAGGGTCAAATCGATATCCGAAGTTAAGTAGGTATATTAACGCAAGCTACGACCTACATACCTGACTAATGTTGCCATCATCAGGTAATAAAACATCATGAGTTCGTCTAAAAATCCCCTTAAGCCCATATGCTAAAACCTTAAGCAAACTAATTACTTTCCCTCTTACCAGCTATACTTTACCTCAGAACATAAGTGAACTCCTAAGACGCTGAGAGGCTGCGGTAGGGACGCATCCTTTCTTGAAAGCCCTTCCAACCGACCATTTTACACAGACCCAACTAAAAGCAACCACACCCCCTGGACGCTATCCAAATTAACCGATCGAGAGCACCGGGGAAGTTCACGCAACACTGGCTTCAGGCAAAGACATGACCACTTCAGCACGCCTTATTTGAAGCTCAAGTGCCGACCATCGAACAAAGATACCCGATCTCTTGAGTGTAGGAGGCGAAGGCGTTTCTTAAGATAGTGGTATTGTAGCTCTAACCACCAAGTAGAGTAGAGCTCAGTTTTAATTGCAGTTGGTTTGGTGCGAGGGTCTTGTTAGCTGGCATTGTGTAATGGATTACCGTCAATAAATAAGCAGCATTAGCATTACGTCTGAATGATGGCGGGCTCATTTGAGCCGATTGTGGTCGGATTGTGGCACAAATGCGAGAGTGAAGGGTTATTTAATAATTAGTCCGCGTGCCATTATTTATTGAGTTAATGAAATGGGATCTACTTAAAGGTTAATTCTGTACGGTGTTTGAGTGTTTACCTGAACTTCAAATATGTTCTATATTATGGTTTAAATGTGTAAAACAGTAGCGTAAGTTACATAATCTACTCGTAAATGTTTAAACCACAGTCTTAACACAAGTTGGGCATTTTGGCTTAGTTAAGGTTACAAGTAAGTTGATATTTAGTACAAAGTAATCCCCCATAAGTAAGCCCAATGTAACCTATCTATTGCTTGAGGCTGCCATTTCGTACGAGAATTACATTTCCGCTATTCCCCTGTTTCTTACTGTTATGACAAAAGAAACTTGTTTTTACTTCTAGTATAGGTTATCTCTCTGTCAAAGCTTTATGAATCAGAATTCACCGAACATGTCGGTCTGTTTTTGTAAACACAAAAAAACTATATTCTACGAAAAATTCAAGCTTCACATCGCGTCAACGTGTCATATTTCCACAAGGCACTTAAACAAAATTCCTACGGCATTGGTCCTGAAGTCAGTATTACTTCCTTAGCGACCCGGTTACTCGCAATAATATGTATATCGAACGAATAAAAAAGTTACCCCGTAAACGCGATATAGTTCTAAAAGGGCCCAAGTTTAACGGGCACGTTGATACATAGGCCCTTTAGTAGTTTAGATGGTTTTATTGGCGTCGTTTGAGCTCGCGAAGTTTGCGCCGTTTATGTTAGGCCTCGGAGTTATGGAAGTATATTTGAAACGAGGAATGAGCAGTAGTCGTGATTCATATTGTTGTCTGGTACGATAGAAAAGTGGGCCCGACTAGCAACTAAGACCGATAGGGCTTTTGGAAGTTGGTAATTATTGTGACTAAAGAGGTGAGTTGCACGTATGTTTACATATAGAGAAGGCAAATTAACACACCAGTGGGCTTAGTATGGTTGCGCGGTTATTAAGTGACAAAATGTGTATAAAGCATCCGTCACTCTCGTACTTATATACGTGTCAAAAAGTGACGGATGTTTTATCCAAATTTGGTCACGCGATAAACGCAGCCATATTAGGCCCCCAAGTCATCTGTTTAGTAAATTAATCATCAGTACGTTACCAACTCTAAGAACTACGATCAAATTACTTATAAGTATTCATTACTACACACCGTTTCATAACACCGATGGTGTGGTGACAATCCGGACGGACCCTATATTAAGGTCCTACCAACAAAGCACAGGACATCTATCAAATTATGGTTGATGAGCCAACATCAAAATATCTGCCATTAAATCACAATAATTCCACAGGTTTTTTTACGTTGGTATCACCGCCACTTTTTCTCACGAATTTCCTATATCAATTTCCCGCCACTTCTCTATGGGCCAATGAAACGTGCCCGGCTAAAGCCAGCTGTTCACTGTCCGACGTCACGTACGCGCGAGGAAATGAATTAATTCGCGCCCGCACTGATTTATCGCATGGGTGTGATGCGACTTACGTGTGTGGGAGGTTTTATTAGATGTTAGTGAGAGATATAGAAAACGAAACGCTCTTTGGTATTTCATAAAACTAATCGTTTCATCGTAGCAAAGGGTCTGTCCTGTTCTGTCCGTTTGTAAGTCCCAGTTAAAGGGCTGTAGTTGTATACTAGAATGTAAGACTTAATTAATTTATTAGCTTCACTAAGGATATTGAGAGTCAATTTGAATCTATTTGTAACTGTCGGAAGGGTGTCATAGGAACTCCTCAATAGCGCCTGCACACGTAAAGTTCGGACCGCGGGAAACACCACACGCCGTTCCAATCTTCGCTCCGAACTGTACGTGTAAATGCAACTGTAATAGTAAAATAGTAAAAAATGTAAGATTGGAATGGCGCGTGGCGTTTCCCGCGGTCCGAACTTTACATGTAAAGGCCGCTAAAGACTTATAGAAGGTCCGATGAGTTTAGTTTGAACTCATTTAACATATCTTTTGGACAGTGAGTTTATTATCAGGTTATGAAGGACAGTCAGCAATAAAGTGTGTTATTAAAAAAAACCGACCAAGTGCGAGTCGGACTCGCGCACGAAGGGTTCCGTACCATTATCTATACAACATTAGCAAAACACGGCAAAAAAATCACGTTTGTTGTATCGCAGCCCCCTTAAATATTTATTTCATTCTGTTTTTAGTATTTGTTGTTATAGTGGCAACAGAAATACAACATCTGCAAATATTTCAACTGTCTATCTATCACGGTTTATCTGGTGACCGACAGACGGACAGTGAAGTTTTAGTAATAGGGTCCCGTTTTTACCCTTTGGGTACGCAACCCTAAAAATTTCATTTTCAATAAACTTTTTGCTTACTCATAAAAAATACTTTAAACATTTAATTCTCTATCCCTACGAGTTAATACGAATTTAAATACAACCGTAAATTCGTACAAACGCAGTTAAAGCGTCGTTGTAACTCACATCAACTGCATTTCTTCTGCAATTAGTGGATGCACTAATTAGTGTGTTTAGAGTTAAGCCGTTTGCACTTGCTGATGCATTTGCATTTGCACCAACCGCTACATGTTTGAGTTTGTGATGTGTGTGTTTTTGAATTAACATTTGTTTGCATATTTGTATTGCTTTTATAAATAAAAAAACTCTGTCTATTTATTTGTTACGCTTTCACAACTAACCCGCTATTTCGATTTTAATAAAATTTGGTATCAAGGTAGTTAAAATTCTGGGAAACGACATACCTAGTACCTTTTTTTATATTTGACATGAATTTATTATAATTAGTTACTTTAAATTTATTCATTTATTAATTAGTGTAAGTGGTTTGTAACCGTACTAGTTAATTAATAAAATAAATAAATAGTTCCTGAGGGAATAGCGATAAACGACTTCTACGCGGACGTACTCACGGGCAGCTAGAATTGTAATAAAGTACCTAATAACGTTGATAAAAAAATATTAAATTGCTTTATACACTAAACAACTACGGGTTGATTTATGCATCATTTCCATGTTCCTTTTCTATGGCATATAGAGAAGACAAACGAACACACAAGCCGCCTGATGGTAAATAGACTCTGAAGACCGTAGACAATTTAAGTCTCAAGATAAGATTGCAATGTTACGTTCATGATTATGTACTTAAAACTCTTTATTGTACAAAACACAGAACATCTATAGATGTGTGGTTGCCGGCTTAGAATAGTGCCACTCCGTGTCTTCCCGTGGATGTCGTAAGAGTCGACTAAGGGAATAAGGGCTTGTAGTACTGTTAGGCGATCGGCTTGCAACCTGTCACTAATACACTGGTAAACATCTTAGCCTGATTATGCAAAATGTGGTTATAGAATTATCAACAAGCTTTTAGAGTTGTTGGCAATTCTGTAGCTCTGCCTACCCCAAACTGGGAATAAAGGCGTGAGCTTATGTATGTATGTATGTACAGAACGTCTAATACAATATTTACATAATAGGAGTGTAAAAAGGCGAACATATTATATTCTAGTAATGTCAGCAGGTTTCAATACTAACAGTACAGCGGAGTTCGTAAATAAGTGTACACTTTAGTACCTTTGCTATTTAATGCCATGTTTTAAATGCCATATATGAATTATCACAGCGATTAAAGCGACAAGGTACTAAAGTGTACATAATATTTATGAACTCGACCGTACTAGCCCCCCAACGGCGAGTTTCCAACTCGGGCATTTTCAATTACAAGTTGTCCAGTCTATGTTGTTGTCGTAACTAAGCTTTTAGATCGATTTTAAAGGTTTTAGCTGTATGGAAGTATTTGAACTAGGATTTGGAGATAGTTTTAATTACACCAACATTATTAGTAGGAGATCCGAATAGGAGACGATTTGCACCGGGCTGTTTATTCGATAAAAAGTTTATACCAAATTTAATATGCTAAGTAATATATAGCCTCTTTGCCGTAAGCTAGTTCCTCTGGTTGCCACCTGAGCGCTGCCTGTTCTAATGAACGCTAGCCCACATTCGCGCGGACGTTTTTTTTTTCAACGCGCGTTGGAGAGGCGCTCGTGCGAATGAAGCCTTAGTATCGTATATTGTGTTTTTATTTTTTATATTGCTTTTGTTTTTCTTTTGCATTACTTGTAATGTCTGTGTCACCTTCCGTGTTTTCCCCGAGCGGTCCCGACGGAAGACCAGCGTTGGCTTTACAGCCAGCCCATGCTGAGTTGGGCCCGTTTCGCAACAATTGCACTTATCTGTCGTTTCTTTTCCTTATTTTTTGTGTTATATTTATGTGTTATTGTTGTGAATAAATGTTTTCTATTTATATTTCTATTTCTATTTCTATATGGCGAATAGGTAGGCTGGATAATTTCAGTCCAGTATATAATTAATTAAAAATTTAATAAATGTTTTGAGAAACAAAAAACCGCCATCAAAAACGCAAAAAATAACTTCTTTTAAAATTGAAGGTAAGTACCTAATAGGTTAGTCCAACTGAAGTCGGCGACCACAATATTTTCAACAAAAAAGCCGACATCAGTTGGATTTCAGTTTGTTTTTTAAAACATTTATTTTATTTTATACTTTTTAGTGATCATAATAAGCTGTTACGTAGTCACACTTCTTGGTTGATATGTAACTTTAAGTTATTTCAAGCGCGCCGCAAGCAACGCCGCGGGAAAGTCATAGTCATATTTCAACAAGTAAATATTCTTCGTTGTAGTCGCTCAACTATCTTAATCGAGATATCTTATCGCCACCCTTAAAATCAGTACCGTTGAGGAGTTCCGATGGCCATCCGTGGTCTTCATCATCAGTTCCACTTCACCAAATGATACTTTCTGAATGCAAATGCTGGACTCGTTACTAAAAATACTAAAATCGCTATATGTTTGCCTACAATATTTGAGGAGTTCCCTCAATTCCTCACGGATCCTCTCATCAGATTCAGATTTGGTGACAATGGGACCACCTCGAAACTATGAAACCAAAAAAAATATTTGAAATCGGTCGACAATTATTGACGGAGTAATCGGTGAACATACATAAAAAAAACAATACAGTGGAACGTATAATCTCCTCCTTTTTTGAAGTCGGTTAAAAATTAACTTTGTTTTAAAAAATTGCAATAGCTTGTTTAACAGACAAATTACATACCAATCGAAAGTATGAAACCTATAGAATATGCAAACGTTAGGTTGACTATTATTTTCCCGTCAAACTATTGGGTAGGCAGGTATAAACAGGTAAGTCGGTAGGTACTAATAATTTGCACCAAACCTATCGTTTGCATATTCTATAGACTTCATACTTTCGATTAGTAGGTACGTAATTTGTCTATTAAACAAGTATTTGCACTTTTAAAAAAAAGTTCCTTTTTAATATTTTTTTCAATGATATAAGTACTGGACTCAAATTTTTCAGCCTACCTATTGGCCACATATTATTTAGCGTATTAAATTTGATATGAAATACTTTTCATCGAATAAATCGCCCGGTGCAAATCGTCTCCTATTCGGATCTTAGACCATATTTGCCAAAGTTTGTAATCGTGTGAGTAAGAAGCGAAAGAGATTTGTTAGGATCGTAGCAGGTGGAAAGAAGTGGTCTCTGCCTACCACTTTGGGAAACAGGCGTGATTTAATGTATGTATGTATGTAATCGTGTGTGACTTCGTTATTTGTTACTTCTTCACGCTAAAACGGCTGGATGGACTTAGGTGAAATTTAGAATGGAGATCAGTTTCATCTTAATTTAACACATAAGCTATCTTTTAACCCATTAAAATGACTTTTTCCGAGGGATGTTCAACGTGGATGAAGTAGTTGGTTATAAATAATAACAATTATCTGAATAAGAATGTTATTTATCTGTCCCAGAGATTTAGCGCTGATGTCTCTCTCTTAGCTATTATTAATTCCACAAGGTGGGGTCAGCTTTCCTGATCTTTTTTCTCCACTTCGCTCTGATCTGACATCGTCTTCGGATGCCTGACACTCCTGCATGTCCTTCAGCACTACATCTATATCCACCTTGTTTTAGGTCTGTCCCAAAAGATTTAGATCCATCCATACTTCCATACTAATATTATAAATATAAAGTGTATAAATATAAAATACTGGAAAAGGACCGGATCTTAAGTACCCGAAACCGACGCGCATGCATGACTCGATGTATGAATGTGGAAGAAGCGAAAGAGATTTGTCAGGATCGTAGCAGGTGGAAAGAAGTGGTCTCTGCCTACCCCTGGGAAACAGGCGTGATTTAATGTATGTATGTATGTAAAGTGTATGTTTGTTACTAGGGTTGTGTAGTACATGTACAAAGAACCGAAAGGAATGAATTCCCGTCACCGTACTAGAACGAACTATTCCGTAAAGTTTCTGCTCTTAGTTCATTTAGTACACGCGGAGCATGAACCGAACAGAGCAGGCAGAGCAGTGAGTGACACTGACAGCAAAGTAATCCGAATGAATGATCGACCGGCCATTCATTCATTCGGTCATAGGAGCAGAAGTGACCATGAACAGAACAGTGCCTTGTGTGCTAGTGTACTAAAAGAACTAAAAGACAGAATTAGTACATTTGAGCGATTGTACTAGTTTGGAGCGATCCGCTGAGTGAACGTACGCTCACAACCTTATTTGTTACCCTTTTACGGCTTAACCACTAAACCGATTTTAATAAAATTAGGTATGAAGATAGCTTGAACCACGGGAAAGGACATAAGGTACTTTTTCTATGATAAATTGGACAGTTCTCGAGGGAAGAGTGATAAAAAACTTCTACGCGGAGTCGCAGGTAACTACTAGTTGTTTATATACCTGAATCTCGACTTGAAATGCCCATTTCAGTTACCGAATACAATACATTCTAAAACCCTTCATTCTTCACGAAATACCCACGGCATGGCAACAAAAAGGAAACAGGCAGGATAGTTATCGGCGATCAGGGAGTTACGAGGTCATTGGTGTCCTCACGCGGCTGTAAATCGCGTGGCCGCTCCACGTATCTGCCGATAAGACCCGATAGGGCCGACAAGACCGACGTAATGTGTGAGGATTGGGACGTGCAATGCGCAAAATGACCCTTTTCAGTGTAAAAAGAATACCTGCATCAAAAAATACCTTTTTAATTAAAAAAAACGAAGAAGATCTATGGTTTCGGACTTCCACGTACAGTCGCGTTCATAAATATTGTGTAACACTTAGGACCTTGTCTATTTAATGTCACGTTTAAACTGCCATACATGAATTGTTACAGCGATTAAAGTGACAAGGTACTAAAGTGTTCACATATGTATCTATGAACTCGACTGTACCTACTGTCCCGTCCCAATTTAAAAAACACCAGCTATGTAATGTGAATTAGAGATCGGTAAAACCATACTGCTTTTGACATGATAACGTATTTGTTACCCTTATTTACTTGACAGTAATGACGGCCGACTTAGAAACAATACGACAACATGTCAAATGCAATAGGTTTTACTGGTAATAGAGCCCCTATAATTTTTTTAAATTGGTATTATTAGACCAAATACTTAATTATGAACTTTGAAGGCACCATCCTTAGTTATCATTCTCACCATTGAATTCAGTTATAGTAATAAAATATTGTACCTGATTACTGATGTGCAAGTTGCGGAAAGTTTCCAAAAAGTTGGAAAGTTCTAAGAAATTTCCGGAAACTTTCTCTAGAAACATAGGAAATTTAAATTTAAGAAACGGAAAGTTTCAATCACCATACAAAATTGTGAGAAGTTTCCGAAATTTTCCTACATGAAATGTTCCGCAAGTTTGGAAAGTTTCCTTTTGCACATCAGTATACCTGATGGAGTGTTAATAAGAAAAACTATTTGAGCTTGGATTTTGTAAGATCCATCGATAAACAACCTAAGAAAGTAAGATAAATACGAACATATTTATACGAGAAAATAGCAGTATGGTTAATTCACTACATCTATCGATACGGTCCGTCTTATTAGTAGCTGTACACTTTAGTGCTTAGTAAATTTAACATCATGTTTAAACTGCTGCACTAATCTATCAAAGGCGTTAAAACGACAAGGTAATAAACTATGCAGCTACTTATAAAGCCGACTGTACTTATATTTACAATCCAAATATTTACAACTAACTCATATTTACCCAAGTGTTCTCCTAAGGTAACGCTCAACTCTAATCCGTCAGAAACAACAGCCTGAGATTTCCCCGCTGCTCAAGATCCCGGTAAGCGATACTGCAGCGATCGCGGAGCCCTCCGGGGGCCGACGGGGCCTCTAATAGGCCTCGGGGCGTTTAATCGGCCCCCGGGCCCCCAGGTCTTGTCGAGCGTTGGGCAAATTAGAGCGGAGTTATAATCGGAAATCATTGGTTCAATGATTATTGAATATGTTCTAGGGCAATTAAAATGGGTCATTGTTGATGTAAATTTACGGGAACTGTGACCTGCGTCGCTATTGCTTGACGCACTCGCAATCGCAATCGGCGATCAGAGGGCTCAGACAAGATGCACTACGCTAACTAACGTTTCTATTCCATTCGTTTTTAAACCAATCGCGTCACTGGTAGACCACGTGACTTTTCGTATCACGTCATCTTCCAGTGACGCGATTGGTTTAAAAACGAATCGAATAGAAACGTTAGTTAGAGTAGTTCATCTTGTCTGAGCCCTCTGGAGTGTAAGAGGCTGCACTGTCGTTGGAAAATGTCGGACTGAATTTGGTCGTTGCCAGTTTACATATTGTTATTTAATTTTGTTTAATTTAGTGGTTTTGGTACGTTTTGCATAAGTAGATTATAAAAGACATGTTATAGAAAATGTTCTACAAACGGTAGGGTCCAAAACAAACGCTATTTTATTAAAAAAACACAATTAAGAAATGAAGCCGTGTTAAGACTGACAATAATTGTAAAGTTCCAGACAGAAAAAGAAATAGAGCTATATTACTGCTATAACTCAATGATATTTTATAAGAAGATACGTCATCTGCGCGCAAAAACGTTCCTCAAAAACGAAGGCAAATTGCCTTACTTTTTATCTATTTATCTCTTTCTAACAATACCGTTCGCTATGGATTGCCGTGTTTGTCTCTGTCAGTAATTGGTCACGGGTTTTGAATGCGTTTAGTATGAGCATAACATAAAATATCATTGCTATAACTCCGTTCCTTTTACAGCTTGAAACTTAGCATCATACAGTCACGAGATTTAATTTGGTACCCACCTTAGGTCCAAAGTCAATCTGACATTCTACAACAATAAGGTTGAGTTTCCTAAAAGTTACAAATGACTTGACATCTCTAATGACATTGACGACTTCAAGCATATTTTTCTTGAAATGGGTCCCAAATTAACGCTCGTGACCGTACTACGGCATCAAGGCCCAAATTTTAGGCGGTAAAAACAATATCGTCTTCTTCTCTTTAATGGCAGCCTCAGGGCTTGTGCCAATGAACCATATCGTCTCTGATCTGTTATCATATTGTCAACGTTTTGATAGCTGTTATTTACTTGACAGTAATGGCTGCCGAGTTTAAAACAATACCATAAAGCGTCACAGATTATGTTTTTTACCGCCAAGAATAGAGTTCCAATCGGTCAATTTACTGCTGGCTGGACGAAAACTCCTAGTTTTAGCGTTCCAATTTTGAATTTTGTACTCTAAGCGCTTCCAGCAAATCAGTTAAGCGTATTAACGGAGACGGTGTAAATGCTGGAGCGAGCTAACGAGCGCTGTCGGGGGCATTCGCACCTTGACAAATTGCCGCCGACTCGGGATAGCATAGGCGTCGATACAATGCAGTATGTGGCTATTGGATTGGAAGCACACTTGCTCTGAAATAGTAACACCCAGTTACGTAAAGTAATTTGTTTAAAATAGTGATACAATCTTAAAATTCGATCAATTTCTAAAATCTAAAAGAGTTAATCAATAGTACTTAGTAAATACTGAAAAGGGGTTTGGGTAAAATAATTGTCATTTGTAAAAGTCATACATTTTCAAGGTTAGCGACAATCCGTAAAAGTGGTAGATATATTGCGTTTGTTACTCCTTTACCTCAAAAGCATAAATTCCTTGTAGCGATTCACCAAATCGCATTTCACCTCGAACGTATATTTAATTATCGCGTTGTGTCTCGATCGTTTACTTTTTTAGTCGCAATTCACCTCGATCGTGCATTCAACTATCGCGTTGTGTCTCAATCGTCATTTTTTTTAGTCGATATAAGTTTTTGTCGCATTTCACCTCGATCGTGCGATAAATTTTCGCTTTGTATCCTAATCGTCTAATTCAGTATTAGACAATATCTTTAGCGGAATGTAGCTTTTTCGTATTTTTTTGTCTTTTTTAGCCAGGTTCAAGCTCTATATTTTCTCACAAATATTGCAATATATAATTATTGTATCTGAAATCAATGTTACTGTACTTCAATGTCGCAATGACAGAGTATTATCTATTATTTATTAGTCACAAAGATAATATTTTAATGAGTTTGATAACACTTAAGACATGAAACTACAGATACAAAACACGTTTCAAAAAAAATGTTACAGAATTTTAGTGCGGACATCAATTAACGCGTCACATTAAATAGAGTTCCAAACAAACATCGATCGCGACGAAATGCGTCTAGGGTAAAATACTACACGAAAAATGAAATGCTACAAATTAATTATACTAATGTAAAAAGCCACGCGAAAAATAGCTTCAAGTAAAAGATTCTATTGAAATTTCGTTCATTCGAGGTGAAATGCGATTCGGTGAATCGCTACAAGGAATTCATGCTTTTGAGGTAAAGGACTAACAAACGATATATTGTGATAGAATTATTAAAAATAAACACATTTTGTTATGTAATCTTAAGTGCATTGGAGCCGAGGTATTTAAATATTTATACTTGGGCGTACTTTTGTACCAAAAACTGAACACTCTATCTTTAATATCTCCGCTCCGATATTATTTAACGCCATAAATTATATATATCTATGTGTATTTAGAGGTCCTCTAAATAATTATGTAAAAATAATCCGTGGCCGCTGAAAAAATAAAGACGATTTTCTTCATACAAACTTACCTACCCAATGCCCTTTATTATCAACGAAAGGTATGTGGCTTATGTTGTTTACTTTGTAAATTGTTTTCTCTAGGTTTATTGTGTGCAATGAATACGTCTTATTGTTTAACGTATGTATCTGTTTGTGGCACCGTAGCTCCTAAACGGACAGACCAATTCGGACACAATTAATTTTAATATGAAGCTAGTTTAACAAGGATGGTTTTTATCTACACTCATATCATAAGTCCTCTATTATGCGTTCAAAATCCGTAGGCAATGACCAGCATTACCTGTGGTAGTAGGTGACAGCGATGACAGCTGTTAATTTTGGACGATGGTCCAAATTTGGATCTCATTACCTTACAATATTCGATAAAGTAATTTCAAAATTACGTTACAGCTGGCATCGCTGTCACTTACTACCACAGGTAAGGTAATGCTGGTCATTTGCCTTTCGGCTTCTGAACCCATCTTAGAGTACTTATAATATGTGTGTAGATAAAGTATTGTACGAGACTCTGCGTAATTAGCATTACAACTCTGGTGTGATCCATTATGAAACTCGCCTTGCGGCTCGTTTCATAAACCACACTCATGTTGTAATGCCTGTCTTTACGCAACCGTCACGTAAACTACTATTAATGAATATCGGTTCAGCCGTTTAAGAGTTATCCGCTCTGAAAGCAGGGTCACAATTATTTCGAGGTTCTAATGTATTAAATAATTATTGTATGAAATTTCTTAATACAGTCTAATTCATAAAATATGTGCACCCTTTAGTACCTTGTCACTTTAATCGCCTTGATAATTCATATATGGCAGTTTAAACATAACATTAAATAGACAAGGTACTAAACACATATTTATGACCTCGAATGTACAACATATGATTTAAAGGGTACATAAAGACGCTATTTAAATGTCACTTGAATGATGTCTGACTTACAATTTCGTTACAAAAATGTATGCGTTTGACGTTAATCGACAGTTTCGTGACGGTGACAAACTCTTCTTAACTGGACATTTATTTTGATTTATACCCATAAGTATTCAATAACTCAAGTTATACCTACTACCACTTGTACAAAAAAGGTGCATTGATGAGATAAGTCTGAAACCCCCAAAAGCAGTAAATATGCCAAATCCATACAATTATATTTAAAAGGCGAGCAAATCGCTGTGGGCCGGGATCGCGGCGCATAATGGAAAGTTCACACCTCATTTCGTTCGCGGAGTTATGGAAACCAGACGAACAGAGCCTTTGATAACACGTAGCGATAGCAAAATAGATCGGAATTCGCAATAATACATCCTTCTAAAATTAAAAAGAATCAGTTTATTTGAGTTAAAAAAATACTTTATAAGGAACAAATGTCCGTCCCGAGTTTGAATAATATAGATACATCATAATTTAATAGGTCCATTTGGAGTAACGTACCTTTTTTAATATCCAGTGGTTTCAAGTTTCAAAGATCATCCTTCACATATAAACAAACTTACAAAGCCCTTACTTATAATATTAGTAAAGTTTTAAAAATTTTGTTTCTAGAGGTTAACGATTAGTTAGTGATAAGTTAACTGAGGAAGCATGGTAAATAGGATCTTATGTGACAAAATACGATATCGTTTGATGAATCAGTAGGTAGGTATACACATTTAAGTAGCCTATAGTATCGAGGTGACGCGTAACATGTTCAAACAGTAGTTACAAATAAACTCAACAAGGTACATCTACGACTTCAGTGATTCAAACCACCTTAAAAACTTGACTTCCTAAATTGCAATAACATTTTTTACTGACGCTACCTGCCTCGTCTCTCAGACATCGCAATTTCCTACAGACTGCACCGGTTATCCAGCCGCGTTCATCTCGAATTGATGTATTATTTAACATTCGTTGAAACATCATGGTTGCTTTGTGGGATTTCGGAACGTCAAACAAGTCTATGGGCGTTTTTATAAACGGATCTTGACCAAATGCCTATTTAAGATACGTCAAAGTAAAACGTCAAGTCATAGAAAACTGTTATTTTTGACGTGTCTTGAGATGGACATCTCAGGTAAGATCAGTTTTACTACACTCTTTTTCACCTAAGATGAGTCCGGTGACAGCATATTTATAAACACGTGTTTTTTTAACTTTACATTAAAAATACACTGGTACACCTAGCGACGCCGTTCAGGAACTTAAATAATTAATCGCCTCTTTTTAAATACCTCGCATGTGATTAAAGTAAGTGATTGAGAATACGAAATACGGCTTTCACAGGGCTCACCTTAGGTGAACAAGGGCGTAATAAGGCCTAAGGACTTTGCTAAACTTTGGAGAAAGAAACAAGTGAAGTACAATTTGCTTTTTAATTTAAGGGTGTAAAAAATATTATAGTGTAGAGGCAACCATCTTAGTCCTCAGGGTTGGCAACACATTTGCAGTCTAAGGGCCGTATTAATAAACTCATCTTGGCTGAGATGCCGGTCACAAGATACGTCAAAGTAAACGTCGAACCATAGAACACTGTCATTTTTGACACATCTCGAGACGAGCATTAGAGTTGAGATTAGTTTATTAATACGGCCCTTAGAATTGCAGTCTTAATATTATAATCTTGAGAGTGCAAATGACTATGGGTCTCAGATACCACTTACCATCAGGTGGCCTGTGTGCTCACTTGCCTTCCCAATGGCATAAAAAAATCAATAAAGTAATATTGGTACGATTTATACTTAAGCAGAGCTTTTATTTAACTTCTTCATGGACGTTAGATATATCTCATCTTATTCTCATCTACTTACATCCTATATGAATGGAATATTTTTTACCATTGTAGAAAATTATTTCGCATCAACAACACCTTACCTTAGCTTACATATCGTATTAGGACTCAAACAATACAATCCATACCGCCAACATATTACGTCTGTGTGGTTAGCAGCACAAGACGCACCGATAATTTCCAAAGGCGTTTTCCCACCGCAGCACACACGATGTTTGCCGTGCGTGTTTGCGTGCGTGAATAATGTTTGCCGTGCGGTGCACAGCACATACTGAGATGTGAGGCTGTTTGCAGAATTAAACGGTTCCTCCCGCTGTTGTGGCAACATTGTGCGAGGCAAGGGGCAGCTTTGTTTATTATGTTGGTATAGATTTGCAGGATCATAGACTAACAATTTTACTGCAGGGCGCCAGGGCGTTTGACCTAGACGGCTTTCGTGAATGTAACTTTTTTTAAGTTGCTACTGAATGGCGTAATTAACTGCAAATAAGAGCAAATTAATTTTGTTGCCAAAATAATCAATGAGACGCAATGTATAATGTTTTTGTTCTTTATCCCTTCAAGCGGCAAGAAAACTATAGTTAGTTTGAATTTGAGTTAATGTCATAAATGTCGTTGAAAAAAAAGTAGCAGGTATTTATTATTAACATTATAGTATGCATTATTATATTATGAATAATTTATAAATACAAAAGAGTTCTCTTGCGTGCGTCTGTCGACTAGCCTGTTACGCGTTCGTTGTAAACTGTTATTTTGATGAAATTTGGTATGGAGATATCTTGAACCCGAGTAACGATATACAATAATTTACATTGCATCAACGTGGATAAACTTGCAGGCAAAACGAGTTTATATATCGCCATATCTTCTAATGATTATCAAACAGTGCATGCCATAAACTGTAATGAAAGTCTTATTCCAAACATGTCGAATACATCGAAATCAGCATCAGTTAAATCAATATTTGCTCAGACAGCACGTCGACACATTGACGATATTATGCGTTAGCACAAACACTAAACAATAATTACAATATCCAAACCAAAACACACAGACCTCCTCATTCTATGTACCTACATTTGACGCAGGTTCCTAATGACTTTGGTCAAGCTACCAATTAACGACAGACCTCTACGTTGATGTTACTATACAGATTCTAATTACTCTGGTCATTGCAATACGCCCGGTTTACAAAGCCTCTTGCTTGTATGTAGCGTAGTTCAAGTTTGATTCATACGTGTTTTGGATGGGTGTAGTGTTTAGTGAGGGGGGTCTCGACGTGTCCGAACGTATGTTAGTTTACAATTTGGACCTGCGTTCCAACTCTGTGTTTGAATATTCCGATATGGAACACAACTTTACTATTAAATATATATAAACCCTACTATAATGGGTCTGAAAGTATTTGGAGCTGATATCTCTTTGCCGGACTAACTATTTTTAAGAAGCATCATTCTTTAAAAAAAAACTGGTCTAGAGCGAGTCAGAATCGCGCACCAAGGGTTCCGTATTTAAGATAAATCCGTATTAAAACCTCATTTTGTTCTGAACTTTATTTTCTATGCAATGTGCAGATTGAGCCCTTTCATATGACGTCAATGACGTCTATGCCAATATAAAATTTCAAGTTGATAGCTTCTATAGTTTCAGAGAAAAATTGCTGTGACATACAGACAGACAGACACCGAAGTCTCACCACAAGGGTTCCTTTTTCACCATTTTGGTACGGAACCCTAAAAATGTATTTAAATAGGTCCATCCGTTTTGGAGCTAATATGGCACAGAAAGACACACGTTAAACACCATAATTTGAAAACAAAAAAAATAACGATTGTTTAAATTTCCTACTAAAAATCAATGGCAGAGTTTTATTTTAACTAACGTATACCTAATCAGCCATAATGTTATATAAAGTAAACCCAAAAACCATTATCAAACGCATTATAAATCAAAAACATTATAAAACTTTTTGCAAAAACAGCCAATAACCGAAGAATGCAAGTGTGACCAGTCTTTTAAACTGCCGCAGTTTAACGAAATAAATCTAGACGGAGAAAGTTGCGGGATCGATCGTCCGTCGGCTTAGCAGTTTGTTGTGGCTGGCAACACTCCTTGACTGCACTCCTGAACGGTTGAATGGATACAGGAATAGCTGTAAAGGCTAGTGGATAACGCCTGAAGGCTTTAGAAGAACCTCCTTGGTTTTACTTTTTAAAAGAAGACCAATGTTTATACATGTTGATTTATTTTGCTATCATACTTTCGCGAAAACAAGGGTAATGAAAGTCATTTTCTTGTATTTCATACAAGTACGTAATTTACATTAAAAAATCATGAAGTCATAATTAATGAGGTACTTAGTAAAATTATGGCACATAAAGTGAACCGAGGCATTTACGAGAAGAAGTTGCAATAAAAAAGAAATAAGATGTTGTTGGGAAATATTTCTTTTATTTCAATATGGTTGTCTTGACCGTTTGACGTTTAAACCAGCCAAATGTCAGAGCATCTTCCAAAAATGAAATTGTTATTTAAATAAAGAACGCTCGAAAATTTAAAGCATTTTTAAAATAAAACCGTCGAGACACGACGCGAATCTTCGGCAGAACGTCGGACAAATTGAGGCTTGCCGGTATCTCAGCGTAGTCTCTTATACGATGAATATATCGTATAAGAGACTGGAGAATGTTTCTGTAGCTTTATAAACTTAAATATAAGATTATGAAAAGCGTAACACAATTCTATGATTCGTAAACCTAAACCTGTCTATTGTGGAATAATAGTCAAGGCGTATCTTAGTAAACGGGTATACAACGTTAGTGGGGCACAATTATTTTGAAAATTAATTTAAATTGTACAGGAACGCAGGAAAAAAATATCTAGTGACAGTCTCCTGGATTAATTATAAAAAAAGATTAAAATTTTCGAAAAATCGTTTCGTTATTTATTATACAAGCTACCATCGTTCACATTACAGTTACGTACATAATATGTTCCTATTACCTATACAGTTCTGTTTTCAATAAATTAAACGGTACTTATTTCACAATAAATGTGGTATCTCGTATTAAAAAGAAAACATAAACTCAAGACTGTAAATTAATACGTTACTTATACACCAAAAATCGGACTGGCCAGAAATAATATAACATACATGTCTGTTGTGCTCAAAGACCATAAAACAAGAAAAAAACATTTTCCCGCTTTATTCATTCACACCGGAGGCGTGGACAATAAAATTGGAATCATCGAATTACGGCCGAGGACGATAAGCCGAACCGTAAATTCGGCGATCGGCGTTCGGTTTTCGACGCTCGCCCAACGGTTCATTGGTCGTACGTTGTTCGAAATGTCAGCGTTCACGCTTCGGCGGAGGTATTGTTTTCCTAAATGACAGCACTCATTGTTCCAAATGCGAATGATTTATTCAGTAGTGAAAATTGAAAGGGACGTATGCGTCGCTTACGTAGGTTTATGTAAGAATCAGTTTTAGGGGGAATGTTCCCTTTTACTGTCCAATAGAAAAGAGTGTCATGTTTGTGTTTTTTCTCGTCCTGGCTGAATGGAATTGCAAAGGGCGTAATTAGAACAACCGAAGCGTCGTTAGATTCTTTCTTGCGTCATGTCAAAATGGCGTTTTTAACCATGTTTTGATTTTTAACCCCCGATGCAAGAAGGGGTGTTAAAAGTTTAATTTGTGTACCTGTCTGTGGCATTAAGGCTTTTCTTTCATTGGTCAGCCCGCATGCTTTTCGTGATGCATTGCATCGCTGCAACAGATCCCAGCTTGATAATGTCAAAACAACTCGTCAATGGATTGCTACAAGCATGCGGGCTAAATGAAACTACGCCTTTAGCTCTCAAAAGTATGGACCGATTCGGATGTGATTTTTAATAGAAAGCTAGTTTAATCGAGGTGATTTTTAGCTATGTCCGATGAAAATCGTTTAAGGCGCTTGAAACTTAGCTTTGAAAGTAGGGTTGTAACTATTTAGGGGTTGTTTTCTATTAAGACGGCACCGAGCAAAAACCCACCGTCCAGTGACGCCCTCATTACTTTAATTGTGTTTTGTAATAAACAAAAATGTTTTCTTGAAATTTAAGAGTGGTTGTATAGTGGTCACATAACTTATAACAAATTACTTTGGAATGAGTAACTTTAGAGAACACTAGCTATTGTCTGCGACTCCGTCCGCGCAGAAAACTAAAACATAGCCTTTTGTTACTCAGGGATAATGTAGCATTCTAATGGTGAAAGAATTTTCGAAATCCGTCCAGTAGTTTGAGTTTAACAAACATACAAAAATACAAATCTTTCCTCTTTATAATATTAGTGTAGATAAAAGTAATGAGGGAGCCACTGTCCATCCGGCGTATGCGCAGCGCAGTCTTAAATAGTTGTATTTCATAACTTTCATAAGACGCTTACTTAGACCACAGATTATATACAAGTTACTACGTAGGTTAGACTTCAAAATTACCTACCACTCAGTTTTACTAATGAAAACAACGAAACTAAGCATGTAAATTGTTAATGATGCGAACAGATCATTTCTCCCTTCTAAATGAACGTCATCGACAATACCCTATGATTGAAATTGGGTGTCATCATGCACAAATTCAATTCAGCTATCTAAATTTAGATCGCAATTTTCAGGCTGTCCGCAATGAGCTGTGCTTACCATAAACGAGCCATATTATCGGAAGCTAAATATCCATTGGACAATGCGGTTAGCCTTTCTAGTGGTAGCTAGGTAGTGGACTAGTAGGCGGCTACAAAGCTACCGTCCCGACTTCAATCCTGCAATATTACCTCTATGTAACCTTAATTCTAATAAAAGCTTTATTAATTAAGATTAGATGTTAAGGGAACCAAAAAATTGTCTTGCTTGAAATAAACAGCATTTTTTTTCCCCGGCCAAGGAAGATATTTGTGCGATTGGCACGAATATTTTATTAGTCTCCGTTGTTTTCTAGTGTAAAAGCATTTAAATATTTCTAAAATTATGAACGATCATTGTCGATCCTTGAGCTTAGTTTTAGCTATTACTTGTTCACAACCAATCTATGTTCGGATTCCATCGCGTGTCTTAATTTTCAAATATACATAAATAATGTTACGAAACCTTGTCATCGTCAACGTCGATAAACAACTAGTTTCCACTATATAGCCCCTTTAGCACCACTATAGCGCCGCTATACGACCTCTGGGGATGGCAGGTGTTGAAAGCCTCTCCAGTGTTGTGTAATGACATAATACGCAATGAATGTACGGCAATGAATCCCAATGAGATATTAATATTGATGCCTGATACAACACAATAAATATCGGTCGGTTGAGTGGGCATGGTTTAAAATTATAGGTTGGGCGCGTGTAGGGTTGTGAATAACCTATAACTAGCGCGATAAACAACGATAAGTAAATAAATGCAGAGTTTAAGTGATTAAGGTTGTTGAAAAGTAACTCTTTTGATGCCTTTACTAAAAACCAGCCAAGTGCGAATCGGACTCGCACACAAGACGCCGAAAATAAACTCGTTTTTTGTACGGGGACTTAATTTTAAATTTAAATTTAATTTATTGCAATAAAAAAGACACTGTAAATACCAAGTGTCTACCTATTGCGGTTCATAAGATCAGCTCGCTTACAGACAGACGGACAGAAGAGGCTTCGTACCTACCCATAAAAGCCCCTTTGGAGGCCTTTGAGTACAACCCATAAAATGAAGAAGCGCTAAAATTTCTAAACATGTTACAAGCGAACTACAAAGCCTTACATGATATGAAAAGTCTTGATATTCGCTATCAAAACAATTTAAGCACTGTAATAGCTTTATAACAGCGTTCTTAACCACTTAGTCAATTTATTACAATGCATTAAAGTTTTAATAATTAACAGCATACGGGGGGCATTATTATTAATTATGCAAAAATACAGTCTGAAAACTCTGTACAATTTTAAAGTGCGAAACTCAGCAATTCCACCGCATCTTAAACGACAGTTAAACGACTTGAGTGTCGCCACTCGGCTCTCATTCCGGTTTTTTACCTTTTACGGGCTTTTCTTTATTGAATACCGGTTTTAATACTTTTTAATATTGCGCTACAGTGTGAAAATTAAACGAAGTGTTAACTAAAAAGTTGGTGTTTCTGTTTTTAAGTGTGAATTTTTGTGAGAGTCGTGGAAATTAATGTTTAGTTGCTTTAATTAAAAAGAGTAGTAATATTTTAGTAATGCAAGGGAAATGTACCCGGTATTAAGTCATGTTTATGCTGACTATGTGTAAGTAATGTTTCCATTAGCCTTTTCTGGTATTTATGATTAAAAGAAAAATGACACGACCTGGGTCTCTATTCTACCAGTTAAAACTATATTGCCTTTGGCATGTTATCATATTGTAAACGTTACGACAGCTCTTATTTACTTGACGGTAATGGCGGCTGAGTTAAAAACGATGATACCAAAACAAAACACGTCAAAGTTAGCAAACAATTTTATTACCTCAAAACAAAATGCATCATTTTTGGCTTAAATTGCCGTTTTCTGCTGAATTAAGCAATAAGAGACCACATTTAGCACACCATTTTACTGATTTTACATCATGGATGGTTTATTTTATGTCAAATTTTTTATTTTAGGCGCATTTTGAGGTTATAAAAAGTACCGTACGCACTCACTGCGAAAATGAAATTATTGTATGAAACTGAAATGAAATACTTTTATTATATAAAAATATTCTATAGTTTTAATAAGAATACGTAAAAGATGCCTTGCCAACTTAATAAAACTTAAAAATAACAAGCGCAGAAAGCGTTGGTTCTTTTACACGCCAAGAAACTACCTCCAACTTTGCAGCGAGGTATAATCCATAAAAACTGCAGTAAATAATGCACTATTTTACCGCTGTGAGGTCACATCAAATAAGTCGAGTGGCAGACTTCAGCAGAATTATTCGTTTCGGCATCTCGCTTGGTCTTGTTAACATTTTGCATGTCGCGTCTCTTTTCCGCTTAGGGTGAGTTGTGGAGTGAGCAGAAATTGTGTTTATGGTTATTGGATGGAGAAAAATTGCTTATGTTGTGATAGAACGTTTTTTATGCTAAGCCAGCCGCTGGAGACGTGGTATTGATAGTTGCTTCCCCTTATATTTTTGTGCAGTTTTTTATCTGTGGTAATGTAAAATGTGAGTTCGATTTTGGAACGAAAATGTTGGTATAGTATCAATTTGTACCTACCTAGTGTAATAGTACACTCTACATTTCATTCATTTGATTATTAGAACTATGTCAATGTGACCAAATCGTTATAGACTTAATCATGAATCATATACCTACAAGACATTGGCAAATCTCATGGATTGCGATACCACAGAAAATAAAAAATAGACTCCTTACGATCTTATTTACATGTCTAGGAATCCAATTTGTCGAATGTACCTACCTATACGGACTACCATATCTGATTCAGAAACGAAGTCCTGTCTAATGAATCGCATGTCAATGTGCCATAAAACGGTCTTTAAACTTGGAAATAAGTGAAAATACAAGATAATTTTAACTATGAATGATTTTTTTAACTAAGTTATAATTTGGAAAAATAAATTCAAATATCAACCGTTAATAGAACCAATATACCAGGGTGTCAGGCGTCAGCGAAGTTAAAAGTCGTCGCACGTAAATCTCTGGGCTCGGAAGCGATGTCAATACGATAAGCGACGACGATCAAAACGATATTGGCTCGAGTTGTTCGGTTGGCTGGGCTTCCAGAAATACGGGTTTAACAGATAAATTACGTATGAAGATGATTTTTACTTGTGATGTGTGAAAAACACTTAACGTTTAGGCCAATTAAAAAAAACGCATCGTCAAAGTACCTAGTAGCAAGTTTGAAAAAAGAACGAGTCTCTAAAATGACTACGGACTACGGGGCGGTTAGGCATTTAATAAAGTTTAATATTCATAAAATCAATGAAAACCTCGAGCGAGCGTTTTAACCAAAAATTGAAATTCGTAATTCAAATTACACTTTTGAATCTCGAACGCGATAAAACGCGTCAATCTACACAGATAAGACAACAAAGGGATGAAAGAGTTCTTTAAACCAGCCAGTATGTTTCCTTAAACAATTTATGCGTAAACACGCAACAATCGTACGTATTCAAATGAGTTACTCTTTAAGCTTTTCGCTGAGTCAACTACGCTCATTAAGCGCATGAAAATGTAAAAACTCCGAACTGGGTTTCCGTGTTTGTTATGACTTTTGTTTTTAACTGAAACAATGAGTTGGATGTTTTATTGAATCACCCTTTTTATATCTGGGCCAGAATTAAAGTATTAATTCGTGAATTTCACGCTTAACCTCCAATATTATTTAACGGCAATGTTGAGCGATAATTATAATGTCAAAAAAACGAACAAACAATTAGGTAATGCCGCGAAAAACACCGAAACCGTCAAAACATTCCAAATTTCATGCGGAGTCACGTTCTATGGTCCTCTAATATTTTTGCTTGTATCTATGGCACTGAGTGTTGCCAGCCCAGGACCCGGCCAAGTTTTGTTTGTTTGGGATTTCGGAATGCTGACGTGGCAACACTGTTCAGGTGATAATAGAAATAAGCAAGGGTTGGAATAATGAGCTGAATTTACGTGGATTTGCACTAAAATTTAATTTTTGGGTTTGCTAAGGATCCGGCGTTTAATAAGGTTGACGTAAATTGAGTGAACATATTTACTCATTAAGGGTTAAGCGGATAACACATATTGTCTCAGTTAAAATATCGAGCACATAAAATAAGCCAGTTCCAATATTATTAAGTTACCTATCATAATTATTAAATAATAATTATTTTACATACTTGGGTCTTAGAAAGAACAGTAACAATGGAAAATAGATTTACATATATATTTTTAAATAAATTAAGTTCGAAAAAGATACAGAACAATATTTATTTTTTCCCAATTCAAAAAAAAAGTGCAAAATTAGAACTATGCTGGCTGTATGAAGCCAGCCTTATCTGGCTGTTTTTCCATGGTCACACAGCGACTCGTGATTGGCTAATACTTTTTTAATATCTTTTCAGCGCTATTGTTGACATGTAAAACTTTAACCATGTCTTCGGATAACCTCTGACCTACTTACCAAAACCTTTATCAAACTGTGTAAGATTCAATTCGCCCGCATCTTAAACGTAATGTGTCCTCTCGGATGCAAATTGCCGGAGGCATCGAGCGGGCCTAACGAAGGCAAAGATAACCGCAGCATACTACTTCCACGGATTTGGGACAAGGGACGGGAGGATAGAACATTCTAGAATACGGGGCGAGATAGAACATTGTTGCAGAGGCTGGAAAGTAGGCAATAGATGGACGAGTTATGTATGATTTGTAATTACCTACGTCGGAAATAAGTCTTAACTGTAATTTGTGCTGTGGATTTATTGTAAAATAAATAAAGTATTCTTGGCCTATTTTATATTATGCAAACAGCCCGGCAAAATATTGTTGGCCTGGTTCATATATGTGTTTTTTGATGACTTCGACGGGTCAATGCCAATCCTTAGCACAAAGATGAAATTTATCTATGCTTATAATATCTCCATGGAATACAACAGGCTGAACACCGAACTTGAAGGTGGTTAGGCAGGTAAGATGGTGGTTGCCGTCGATCTCTATTCAAGCTGACATCAAGCTTAAGTCCATGTAGATATATGTATTATAATGTCACGATGTATACATTGATTTTACTAGGATTCCGGGATTTATAAGCTAAATATTTATAAACATGAGCGTTGGTGAAATAAATCGTGAAGAAAGAAAAAAAATTTCAACTCACATGACGTGCTCAAAACGCAAACAGGTTGTTTTTTTAATTAACTAGCAACACAGCAAGCGTTCATGAATAAACGCAAAGCTGATGACATAATCAGCATGCGTAATTTTACACAGAGCCGAGAAAAAAATAAGGAAAAGCCACCATCTGCGATCTTGTCGCTTAAAATGTTAAGCACACGTGATATTGTCAGTGCCGAGGAGGTTAACGACGCGACGCGAGATACGCGCCAGTGTTTATTAAAACGTTTTGGAAAATATCTGAGGAATATTTTACTAAAAAGGCTTTAGATTTGGAGATAATTAAGCTTGAAGGAATAACAAAAAAATCCTAGCTAAGCTAAAGTGCTTTCAAATACAATACAATATAAATATTCTCTATGCAAAATGCATACAATAACAGCGAGAAAGTAAAAAAAAGTTACAACGTGAGCTGTAAACGCTGACCTTCAAGTGTCAGTAATCTTCATTAAAATAATCACATAAATTTTTCATAAGACTAACTTGAATGTGTGTCAAATTTTGCGAAAAGCTTCAATTAGATACACTGAATAAAATATTTGGTCGCTTCTTCGATTGACAGTCAATCTTGTTAGAAACGACCAAATATTTTTTTCAGTGTTATATACACTGAATAAAAAAGTAGCTTTTCAAGATTGTGATTGTTGTGCATAAGCGTCTTGATTCCATATTAGCCTAACAAGACGATAGATACATCAACAACTAAAGAACTTGCTGTTTTTACTATCAGCTTTGGTGGATATAACTAACATAACTATTGTATTCATTTTTGCCAATTAAGAGAAAATCTCTCTCTCTCCCTTTTTTATGAGTGTAACTATACCTACGTACGCAGCAGCCGTTTCGCTATCAACACTGTTTATATTTTACTAGTTTTTTCTGTTTCTTAAATTGCTTTAGTTTTTTCTTAAGTATTATATAATCTATGGGTGCCTTCAAGAAAAGAGGTTACATTTCCCTAATTGACCAGCAACGGACCGAAAACTCTTCTTGAGTTGCTGGTGTTTATGGGCGGTGGTAATTACTTCCCACAGATATAAATACACAATAGATAACACAAATGCATCTATATCGCATGTGCTAACCCCGACCGGTCGGGGTCGGCCGTCCCTACTGAAGTTCCACGCGCGTCTGTTGCTGCAGCTAAGGTCGGCCGTGAAAATTAGGAAAATGCATCGTTGCGTGATAATTAACTGCAATAGCCCAAAAAAGCGACGACTTTGAAACTATTTTGCGCGGAAAACGCGAAAATTCTCATCACTCATTCGCTCTTGTGACGTCCCAGTTGGTAGAAAAAGGTGACACGGTTGGTTGTCATACAGATTGAGGTGTTTACGTTATCTATGTGTATTTACATCTGTGTTATTTCCCATCAGGTAACCCGCACGCTCGTTTGCCTTCCTATCGTATAAAAGACTGTAGAATGTACTACTACTGTAATCAGTAGCCGACTGTACATGTACTTCGTATAATCATCGGCAAATATCCAATCAGGTGTGATCGACAGACCGTTGATTGTGTGACGAGAAATCAATTATGCGACTAGTAATGACGTGCTTGGCCATAAATTATATCTCAGAACTACTGTTTGTTTAGGCGTGACCTGGTAATTTGGGCAATGATGTTGCAAATATAACTTGTTATGTGGAAGAAGTGTTAGTTCGATACACGTTTGGTTTAAATCGACACACCAGAGGGCTCAGACAAGATGCACTACGCTAACTAACGTTTCTATTCGATTCGTTTTTAAACCAATCGCGTCACGGGTAGACCACGTGACTTTTCGTATCACGTCATCTTCCAGTGACGCGATTGGTCTAAAAACGAATCGAATAGAAACGTTAGTTAGCGTAGTGCATCTTGTCTGAGCCCTCAGAATTTTTTACTTCGCCGAATTTTCATTTTATCGACAGGCACATGCAGATGTTATAATTTTTTGATGTTCATGGGTCTAACCTACTGATGTGCCAAAGGAAACTTTTCAAAATGGCGAAAAATTACATGTAGGAAAATTTCGGAAACTTCTCACTATTTTCTTAAATTTCCTATAATAATAGTTAAAGTTTCCGGAAATTTCCTAGAACTTTTCCAACTTTTTGGAAACTTTCCGCAACTTGCACATCTGTAGTCTAACCTAACCTATCCTACGTGACCACGCTTAAGACAACCTAAAAATAATAAGGTTTCAGCAGAAATTAGCTTTCGATGACACCGAAATGAGATATTCGATCAAATGAGTGTCGCTCGCATCTATTACACTTTACAATCGAAAAATTCAAAAACTTCTACAAAGAAACAATAAAAATCAAAGATAGTTACGTTCTGAACAAACAATAGTCTATAATTACTAACTCAGTAGCTTAATCATCATTAACTATATCATAACGATAATGGTAGCTACCAATCATTACTTTTATTTCCACTCCTGTCAATTTACCGCCAAAAACCCAAAAATGAATTTGATTGAGTATTAATCACATTAATATTACCGCCCCGGTTACCTCGTCAACCGCCCAATTTACCCTAAAGCTGTCCACAAACATGTCGGCAATGTAAACACGTGATGGGTATCGACGTGTGACATCAATATTATTGAACGTATGACGGGCGAATGATTGATATCGTGGACGTTAGGCCTCGTGCTGGTAATGACGGCTTAAGCGGGGTTAATGATACAGGCTGTTTAAGTAATGAGTGGTTGTAAAACTTTGGAGTGAAGTGCTTGGGTTGATGTTTATTATTTACATCTAAAAAGTGGCACACTTTTAGAACGACAGACGTTTTTATTACTTGGTTACTTATCTTGTTTTGCACCATATAAGACTTTTCTACTAAAACGTGATTAATGTCACAAGCATCATTAAATAAAACAGCATATTTCAAATAATAAGGAATAAATCGAGCGTGCAATAACAAAGCGTTCAAACCGAAGGAATTCAAAGATGCATAAAAATTCGAAGAAACTAGCGAAAATGTAAATACTGCTATCGTCGAAAAATAATTTACCATTTCTGTTTGTGACACTCGTATAAATCTGGGCGGGCAACATTAAAAATAAATAAGGGGACTGAGAGACGTTTATTCAGCTTTTAGGACTGTTTACTGGTGGTGGTGACAGTTACAGAAGTGCTCTCGACGCTAAACTATGTCCGCGATGTCTTTAGGTTCTGCTCTGTTAGGTAAGATTATTTGTGACGTTGAGCCTTGTACGGGTAAAACAAATATGGCGGCAATACGGTGTTTTTCATTTTGAATTACGTTAGAAGGATCTTTCAAAAAAAAATCACGAACTTTCGAATGGTTCTCCTACTTTTTAATTTGTCGTCTCATTGTAGAGAAAATCAGGACATTGATACTTCAGAAGTATGACTTGTAAATTAAACCGTTTGAGACTTTTTAACATGTTAATAATGTGATAAACCCACGTGCAAGCTTTGTGCCCGTTGTCATCTTGAAACAGCCTGTCAACTTGACTCCGTCAACTATACAATATAAAAGTCGCTCTACAAATTGCCTACGGTTACGAAACTCGACGTTCACCGTGGGAACCTGGGAGCACTATTCCCTGGATATTGCCCGGCCTACGAGCCCGGGACGGAATTTGCATGGATATAGCCAGGGTTCATAATCCGGAAACTCGCATAAACTGATTTAAATTTTCACCTCCGCGGGCATTTTGTATGTTGATGTTTTAGGTGTGAAAGAATAAGGATCTTGATATTATGGTGAGAAAATAAAATCAGCCTGTATTTAAAATACCTATTCATATATTTTAAATGGCGTATAATAATAAACATACTTAAAACAAAATATTATTTCTACATGTTGTACTTGTACTTCCATAAAAAAATCTCATTGTCATTTAAATAGACCCGAAATCAAAATGAACGTAAATATTATCTTTGGTAATAGCGGCCTGCACACGTAAAGTTCGGACTGCGGGAAACGCCACGTGCCATTCCAATCTTCGCTCCGAACCGTACGTGTAAATGCAACTGTAATGGTAAAATAGTATAAAACCTACGGTTCGGACTGGCGCGTGGCGTTTCCCGCGGTCCAAACTGTGCCGTGTAAAGGCCGCTAATATTTTATTGATTTTAATACATTTTTAATCGCACTACACTGTACCCTGGGCCTGTATTATGGTCGCCTATATCGCGGTGGATAAAGCTTCCGTCACTCTCGCACTTACATACTGGTCAGCAAGTGACAGATGTTTTATCCACGCTTATCTACGTCGACAAACAGGACCATAATGGGCCGCTGGAAGCGAATAACAGTAACTTAATATTATGACGACTTATTCGCAGTTTAACTTTAAATAACAATACATACTTATTTGTGCAACTTAAAGTAACGTTTTCAAGCTTCATAACTATTCATAAGATCTGCAATATCTAAAGTAAGTAAAATTAAGTAAACATTTTTCTTATTGTTTATTAAATACTATAAATGTATCAAGATATTTAAAACTGTGCTGTATTCATCTACTATTCCTGCGAGTCCTTTGATAAAACTTTTACTTCCAGTTCTTTTAGTTCAAATTATTTTAACGCAAATTACTGGGAAAAAGTCTTAGTCTCGTCTTTGCCTTTTAATTAAAGCTGTCGGAAACATACAATTTGAAAAGTTATTTCTAACTAAACGGTTTCATTCGTTTTAGAAATCTTTGTTCTTAGTTTTACGTTAAATCAAGGGCATGAGTAAAGTCCCACGAATGTTTGATTAATAAAATATATAAATGCGGTATCTAACGTTTATATTTAACTAATTGTATAACTATGCTACTTTGATTATCCCAACCGGCTTCTATATCGCCATTATATTGTAAAACAGTGTTTTTACTGCTTCAGTTTTAAAAAAATAATTGCAATTGTTTGATGGCACTTAAAGCTTATTCGAAGTTGTAGTTTTTTTTCTGTAACCCATTTAACAATTAACTGGTTACGGGTTAACTAGAAGAGATCATTACTTAGTGATAAGACCGTGTGTTGTATACCTATTATTAAATTGTACTTTTCTTTGTTTTTGATTTGCACAAAAAAACAATTAAAACTATATTCGTACTTAAATTTAAGATTAACATGGACAATGGCGAACTTATCCCTAAGAAAAAGAGTAAGAGTTTGTATTATTTTACAAAAAAAAAGATTAATTTATCTGGGAACGAAAAGCAACCAACGAAACATCAACCTATATGTAGAGTATCCTTATATGTTAACTACTTAACTTTGGCTAAAAGCTGCCAAAGGCATAATAATAATAAAAAAACTACTTTACTAAATTTGGTATATTAGCCAGAAATGGGCAATATTTATTCGAATGACGAATAACGAATAAGAATAAACAAATTATTCGCGAATAAAGAATGAAATTCTCGAATGATTATTCTTATTCGAATAAATTATTCGTCGAATAATTCATTTGCGAATAATTTATTCGCGGATAATTTATTCGTTGAATGAATTGCCACGAATAATTATTAGGTATTTACTACTTATTATACCTGCTCCATTGTTCTCTAATAAATTAATAAATTAATCGTTATTCGAAAAGTAGTCGAATGATTCATTCATGGATAAATTATTCACGAATAAAAATATTACGAATTATTTCTTATTCGAATGATTATTCGAATAAATAATTATTCGAATAATGCCCATTTCTGATGTTAGCTATAGCTATAGCTATAGTTCACGGCTGATAGGTACCTACTTAAATATATTTTCTGCAATAGAAATTCCTCTCAACATTAACATTTCCCCCATATCCAGGAAGCATTTGGGATGAAATATTTATTTTTCCGGTTGTAATGGGGCATTAATCTCGGCCAGCGCCGAAACGTTTGACATCCGCGTCGTTAAGTGCAGAAGCCATGATAGAACGATGTGGAATATAGCTTAGCTATCTTGTATGACGTCTCGTTTGTAATATACAGGGTGACTAGAAGAACCCCAGAACTTGACGCCAATATTGTGGCATAAGAAAGCCCTCTACGCTCCAGAATAATTCGTTTAGAGTTTAGGAGTTTTTTAATTTAACAAAAAGGTCTATAGCAAAATTGTAAGAAAAAAAATATCGAAAAAACAATGTCTAAATTTTTAATTCGATGTAGGTTCGGACGAAATGTTGTCGCTTTAATATAGTTTAGTTTAGGAGGTGTTAAGGATTTAATGATACTGGTAAATAACGCAACCTTGCGGTACACCTTTGGCTTCCTTGGCTAAAATTTACTATAATGTGCTGTCGTAAACGTTGTCTGTAGCAAATATATTTGCTACAGACAAACGTTTACACTATAGTGAAATGTAAATTCAGCGAATTGCTTCATAATTTTCTGTACTAAAATCGATTTGGATTATATTTTTTTAACCAAATTACATCGTAAGGATAACCAACAGTTTCCACTTATATAGGGGCTTATCATGATAAAGCTATGCAGTTTAGTTTACGCTGAGAGAAAAGGACAGAGCTATGTAACTGCTATAGCTCTGTCCTTTACGCTCACCGTAAAATGTACTGCATAGCTTTATCATAATAACCCAGGTGGCCTGTGTGCTCGTTTGCCTTCTGCCATAAAAAAAACCTATAAACAAGTAGATGTTGCTTACGACTCTGTCCGCGAGTAGTCGTTTATCGCTATCCCATCGGGTTAGGGTTATCATTTAGGAATTTGAAAAGTCCTGACAAAAAGCCTGACATTTCGATTAAAGTCCGGACTTTTTAGTCACAAAATGGAAACATTACTCACTTAGTTACAGTGGTACGGTAGGCTTGGTAGCAGACGCTCGCATAGCGAGGGGTTATCTATTCCATCCACATTCCATCTAATAAAAAAACGGACAGCTTAAAGAGCTTAAAGTCCGGACTAGAGTCTAAAAGTCCGGACTAATCCGGGAGGATGGTAACCCTACATCCGGAATAAAAAGTACCTAACCTGTGTCATTTCCCAAGGTTTAAGCTATAATATCTCCATACTAACTTTTATTGTAACCATTTCAGCGGTTTAGCTTTGAAACCGAAACAAACAAACAAACGATAAAAAAACAGTTACTATCGAATTTATAATATTAGGGTGACGGCACCAATGATGAACAGTTTTAGCTGACAGGCACCAGTAATGGACACTTTAATTCAAATGTCATATGCGGTCCTAAATTGATTGTTTCAAAACAAATGAATAACCCTTATCTTCAGTAAAATAAGAATCAATTGTCCATTATTGGTGCCTTGTCCATTACTGGTTCCACCACCCTTGTATATGTAGATAATCTGCTGACCTGTAGAAGTATACATACAGTCTCGTTTTTGTTCGGAACATACCTGAAACAAAAAAATACACATTAGTACAATACAAGCATTACAACAAAGGCGAAATAGTATTTGTAAATATCTGGAACACAACATAGGATTCAAAAATTCCAGAAAATTTAAAATTTTCCGCGGGAAACTCAATAAACGAGGCGGGCTGCCAGCGCATTATAACCCTTGCTGATACGAACGGCACCGTATTTCGCTATTACTAATATCTTTATTGTTATCGAGGCATTCCATTCCTAGTGTATGCAAAAAGGCCGTAACAGTAAAACGTTTAAAAAGTCACCGGCATAACGGTCATAAGGCTGCGGTTTTATTAACGCGGCCGGCGATAAATCAGCGATATCGCGCGGCAGCCGCGCGTTGCCGCGCGATTTATGACACGTTGTCATTGGTGGTGACGCGCGTATTGATTGTTATCGGTAGAATAGTTGTACGTGTAGTAAATAATTATATGACATCGTGTTTGGTCGGAAAATATTGAATTTATCTCGCTTTCCCGCCGTATTCAGAGCCATGTCAGAGGAGACATGTTATCTTATCTGTCTAGATTGACGCGTTTTAACGCGTTCGAGATTCAAAAGTGTAATTTGAATTACGAATTTCATGTTTGGAACGTTTACTTATCTTTGCACTGATTTTATGAATTTCAAACTTTTTAAATAGGTAACCCTACTCTAGAGACATTTTAGAGACGGTTAACTCGTTCCTTTTTCAAACTTGTGTATGTTGAATAACCGTCACTAAGGAACGAATTAATGGTCATTAACTGACTCTGAGTGCTGCCGTTAGTCAGCTTTAGTTCACCACGATAAGATACTTGAATAGGAACTTATTCGATTCGAACTTTCCTTCCAAATACGTTACAAAATGAACTCGTAATTCGCTACCCAGCTTCCCAACTTCATCAGGGCCGGTGTTACTAAATCTTTTAACTGTCAGTTAATTGAATGCTGCTAATTGGGCCGCCGGGGCACCTGGGCTAAACGCCGTTTAAACAAACGTGCCGTCACTAGTTAGATCCAGTTAGCAACCGTTGACTTTTCGAATTTGGCGATTCCATTTGTAAGAGCTTTAGTCTAACAGGATGTAGAAAAATAGATGTTGATTAAAAAAAGAGGTTAGAGCTCGATTGTAAATGAGAATTTACGTAAAAAATGCTTGTATTTTTCGGCAATCGAATATGTCGCACCTTCAGAACAATAGTGACCTAATACAAAATTTCAGCTTACAAACTTCAAGTCATAAATTTAATATTATAGAGACTTAACTCGAAATTTAAAATTTCTGAATTAGGTCACTATTGTTCTGAAGGTGCGATGTGTGTCTTTCGTTCATTTAATTGAATTATTTATGTGCATAGAACGATGCATATAAAGTAAGTAGGATCTGTAAAGGCATGCCAAACTAATAACCTACCTGGTGCAAACTGTGCGAGTTATTAGTTTGGTTAGCTTGGTCTAGTTAAAAGTTTCATCTAGTTTAGAATTAACAATTTTGGCAGTAGGAACTTTAATTGGGATCTGCTATTATATTTCAATCCACATTATAAACCGTGAGTTTTAGCATTCTACTGTCCATTACACACTGACAATGTTGTATATCTCATGGCAATCAAGATAAAAAAGATTAACATTTAATATTGCATTTGAGCTATTTTTAACTAAATATATACTAATATTATAAAGCTGAAGAGTTTGTTTGTTTGTTTGCTTGAACGCGCTAATCTCAGGAACTACTGGTCCGATTTGAAAAATTCTTTCAGTGTTAGATAGCCCATTTATCGAGGAAGGCTATAGGCTATCTCATCACGCTAAGACCAATAGGAGCGGAGCACCAATGAAGAATGTTTCAACCTTCTACGTAAACAAAGTCGCGGGTTAAAGTTAGCGTTAGCCCAAAGTAACTATTCCACGGGGACGAAGTCGCGGGCAGGATTTGGTATATTTTGCTACAAGATATCAGTTTCTAAAACTAAACATTTTAGTTAAAATCAAATTTAACCCTTTAAAATCCTTAACATTGACCTTTCTTTGTCTAACCCATACATTCACTCAATAAACATAAAACTTCATACACAAATAAATCTAAAACATAGAAACTATATTTGGTTTATGCCAAACCTTTTAATGTGAACGTTTGAAATGCATCAGAAAGTCAAAGCAAGATTTACGAGGCTGTAAATCAAACGATCGGTTTACAGTCGTCCTTTATGAAGAACAATGGCGTTAGAAATGAAATCGGAACGAGGTTTTATTCGGACGATGGCGATATTGGTATAAAGTATATTTGCCTCGTGTGGTTGCCGAGTTAGAATAGTGCCACTCCATGTCTTCCCGTGGATGTCGTAAGAGACGACTAAGGGAATAAAGGCTTGTAGTACTGTTAGGCGATGGGCTTGCAACCTGTCACTAATACGCTAGTAAACATCTTAGCCTAATTGTGCAAATTGTGGTTATAGAATTATCAACAAGTTTTTAGAGATGTTTGTAATTCTGTAGCTCTGCCTACCCCGCTCTGGGAACGAAGGCGTGAAATTATGTATGTATGTATGTATATTTGAGATGGCCGAAAAGGGTTAGGTGACAAACACCAAGCAAGAACAATTATATTGAATGTTAAGTGATTCATCATCTTCTATAAAATTATCTTAAAGTCGCTTAAAAGCTAAATGATCCCGCTAAAGCATTATTAACATTCTAGTGCGTGGATTTTTGGTAGAAGGTTCAGTCAGAGGCGAAGATAGTTTTTCTGGGCAAGACAACATTAATTTGCCGGTTAATACTTCGTGAACGAACTGTTAAGTAAAATGTTTTAAAGAGAATAACGCCCCTAAGCTGCTAGCTAGATGCAGTACGCCAACTAGCGTTTCTATTCGTTTCGTTTTTAAACCAATCGCGTCACCCGTAGATGACGTGATACGAAGAATCACGTGATCTTCCAGTGACGCGATTGGTTTAAACGAATCATATAGAAACGCTAGTTAGCGTAGTGCATCTTGGCTAGGGCCTCTGGTTTTTCCTCGTTTGTCGCTCAGTGCGTCACCACAGTATTTGTAAAACCTTATTGCCTACTTTTACAAAAAAAAAACCGAGCGATAGACCAGTAGCGGAAAAAACTTGTGCTAGCTGCCCTTGTACTAAATAGGCTTGTTATACCCAAAGTTTTTAAATAAAGAAAATTTACATGCGATTTTTAACAAGATTGGTGAATTAAAAGTAACAATTCTTCATTATTTTATCGTCTGAATTACGTCTACTGGTGGACATAAGCACTTATATTATTTAAAAAAACAAGCTTTAAGAAACCCGACTGTTGCTAACCAACTTTAAATCGTTATATATCCTAAACGATCATTCAAAAGGAAAACTGATGAAAGAAACCTAAAGTTGATTTTTAAATACCTATTCAATGATACCCTTTTTGTCATAGTTCGTCGACTTTATATTTTTTCTTTTTAGTTTGATTACTGTGATATCTTTAGTGACACTCACAAGATTAAACAAATCGATTAACATCATCAAAATCTGTCCACGTGTTTAGTTAATAGAGCACCGCAAAAAAACATACATAAAGATATGTATAATACAAACATATATATAGGATAAACACATTACCCTCCTCCTTCGGCAGTCGGGTGAAAGCTTCTTGTACTTATAGAACAGGTGTTAGGGATTCGGAATACCTTTGATAATACTCAAGCGTGCCTACCCTCCGGAGTGTATCTGTAATCCGTGTTAGAACGACTGGAACTAGGCTAATCCGACGGATTTGCGCGTCAGTTCGGTGTCCGATTAGAGGCCCGAGGGCGCAGAGGCTAATTCTGTTATCAACGGTTAACTGTTAATTAACTATGGTTGGTAAAGTGGTGGTGGTACTGGGCCGAATACCACATAATTTCACGTGAAATAATTTATATCGCTAAATCTAAAAAATGTCTTAGGTTTAATGTTTCCAAGATTTTCAATTAAATCCCTCCAGCCATTAAAGAAACATAATAGTAACGAGTCCTTTGTAAGAGTAGGTACTAAAGGCGAACTGATAGGTGAGGCATTGTAGGTAGCAATGTACAAGTTGCAGAACATTCTCAGAAGTTAAGAAATCTTCTCAAGAAATTACTGAGAATATTATCGGAATCATTTGAGAGCAATGAGAATGTTCTCTCTCCATACAAAATTTAAGAATATTATTAGAAATTTCCGAGAATTTCTCATAAGAAACTTTCACAATATGAGAAGTTACTTTTCGGTACAATGCTAATTGTAGGTACTCTATTGACGAGTTTTTGATGTGTGAGCTGTGAGGCTGTGACATGTATGCAATACTCAATAATCTATCCTCGTTTTGGCCAAGCATTTTTGTTTATACTTCCGATTCCTGCCCAATGTCCTCCACAAAGGACAATTTTACATATAAAATTTTATTTCCCGGGCAGAAACTCGAATGTGTCCTTTTAAGAACGAGCAGGATATGATGTGAGTAATATAAAATGTTGTATTTTTCTGAATAATGATAGAATTTAATTAAATTATAAAAAACATGTGTCCCTTTTATATTTTAATTTTGAATCGACTCTATACCGAAGACTTTTTATTTCCACGGTTATTTTAGAACATTATTTTTTATAACTCTCACGACGTAATCAGGTTACTTAGCTAATTGTAATATTATTTAAGCCGCAAATCACACATAATTAACCAAAACTATTAGCAAATATAAGGTCAAAGCTTTTAACGCCTAATTAGCCACGGGCTAAGCTTTAAGGTCAGTTTACCGCACGCCACATAATGAACGAGCATACCGACAAACGGCGTGATTAAGAAAAAGTATAGGAATTTAGATAAACAAATGTTAAAATAAAAATGTATTTGTTTCGTACCGGTCTAATTCGGCCGCACTCAGAGTCAGCTATAGACGATTAAGGCCCGCTTGCACCTAAATGTTAACCCTAGGTTGACAGGTTAATTCGTGAAAATTGAAAGTTCTCATATGAATCTGACATTCGTGATTAGTTAAACCTGGGATTAACCTAAGGTTAAATTTACGTGCAAGCGGGCCTGTCTTTTCTATTAACGATTTTTCATACACAAGTTTGAAAAAGGAACGAGTTAATTTTTTCTAAAATTACTCGGAGTTATAATTCTGCCCTCGTACAGAAAAAAAGGCACATCTACTATATGAATTGTACTGCACTTCAAACCTTATAATAACCATTGAGAGTTTAATATGCTTCTATGAATTACTTGCACTTCTGCCGTTTCTGAAACCGATGGATGCAAGCGGCGCAGGACCGGTCCTTGTGGCAAACCTTGGAGGAGCCGTTTGTCCAGGTGAGGACTTCTTTTGGCTGCAATGATGATGATGAAGGTCTTCTAAGACCTTCATCATCATTCATACTAAAGTATTTTTTTAGTTCCTTGGACAAATCGGCATTAAACCGCCAAGAAACAGTACTCACCCTAGGGTAAACAATGATATTTTATATTAAGATACGTCATCTGCGCGCAAAAGCGTTCCTCGAAAAGGAAGGTAATTGCCTTACTATCGTTCAGTCGCGCCGTGGCCGCTGACACGCACGCGTCGAAAACAGTAAAGTTTATTACCGAAATGCAGCAAATATAAATCATAAAAAATGCCGTCTTATGTTTTTCGAGGCTGCCGAAATTATACTGTAACTATAAAAGGAAGAAAGGATGTCTCAAGTACCGATTCGTAAGTACCGTTAATATTTTTTACATTTTGTTTTACATCGCCATACTTTGTTTAATTTGCACCGGTGGCGTCATCGTCACCTGCGAAACATGAGATACACAATTAATATATGGCAGCCATGAGCGGGCACGCCGCGTCATTCGGGTAAGCAATTTGAAAGAACTATTTATCTCTTTCTAACAATAGCGTTCGCTACGAATTGCCGTCTTTGTCTGTAGAAATATGGCAACGTAGCAACTGTCGGTAATTGGCGACGGTTTTCGAATGCGTTTAGTATGAGCATAACGTATCTAAATATAAAATATCATTTAGGGGAAACAGCTAATGAAACGAGTATCATAGATAAAGTAATTTCATCTTAGTCCTCAGGGTTGGCAACACATTTGAGATGATACGATTCCAAATGACAGTTTATTTACGATCAAGAAACTGGTTAGCTGGCTCGCCTTCTCCGGGGCATAGAAATAAAAAAGTACCTAAAAGATATTTCATAACGAAATATCGAGTAAATAATTTGGCCCACGCAAATAGCAACTTAATTGGTACCTAGCGACCATGCCTACGAATCATCGGTATGGGCAAATAGTGTGATGAGCGCGATTATTATTTCCTGAATCCTTGATTTTTTTTCTATGTAGGTATTTATCTGTAAATATGTTTATCGTAGTACCCACAGTACAAGCCTAGAACTTTGTTTGGGGCTAGGTCAATTTGTGCAAGATTGTTTCCTGATATTTAGCTTTTTGTTAGGTAGGTATATCGCAATAACGTCGTTCTAAGGCGTATTAATAAAATCGTCTCGACTTTAATAACTGTCTCAAAATGTGTCAACTGTCAAAAATGACAGTTTTCTATGACTTGACGTTTACTTTGACGTATCTTGTGACGGACATCTCAGCCTAGATGAGTTTATTAATACGGCTCTAAGTATAGACCATTTAAGCTCTCAAAAGACACAACATAAAAGAAAATCAAGATGTCTTCCCTGGTCTATTATAAACCAAAGACTAGTAGATTTAATAGTTTTTGTCTCGTTAAATCGCGAGGCTAACAAAGACGCTAATTTCAGCCACGGAGAGTAAACGCTTTGGGAAATTTAATCCTGGCGACATTTTGTCTTCCCGCGGCCATTTTCAAAGGACATTTTTAACTGTCTATAAAATTAACGTTATTTTTATTCTGTAGTAAACCAGTGGTTACTTATTTTGTCGCGTATGAATAATTAAAAAAGTAATGCTTAATTTTAAAACTGTACGCAAAGATTTCGCAGTTTAATATTAGAACGATCGATTTACGTGTAAATACTTTTCACACCACTGCTCGGAAATGTAACGAAAGATGGTCTGTTCTTGGTCCCCAAAACAGTCAATAGTTGTACATTGAATGCCAACTATGAATTTAAACTGACCAAAAATGTAACATTGTTGGTCTGTTCCAATGAGCAAGTCGACCAATCACATCGGTCCGCTGATCACTCAGAAACAAATATTCGCGCTCAACACACAAATATCTGCCCTTACCGGGATTTGAACCCAGGACCGCTAGCTTCGTAGGCAGGGTCACTACCAAATAGGCCAGCGCGTCGTCTATGTAAATATTAATTCCTCTTTTCATACGACTGCCCCAAAAGAGTGTAATGTTTTCAGGGTTCATGTTTGTATGTATGTAAGTATGTGAGTTTCTTTATTCCACTATAACTTCTAAATCCCTTGACCGATTTAGATGTGTGAGGTATCGTTGGAATCCTTACGTCATCCCGGGTGACATAGGAAACCTAAACTGTTAAAATTGAAATAACAACAATGGCAAATAAATGACAATTATTAACATATGTAGGTATATTGACGACAGTATAAAAAATTCAGTCGGGTTTTTAAAGATTGCTTTTCATATAATTATTGCGTTTAATGATATGAAATCCTTTTCGGATTGAACAGAGTACATCAAGACGTTGCCATATATAACGCTAACCGTCATATTATAGTGTTGCCAGCGTTCACAGCAACTGCAATTGACACTAACTTGGAATTTTATTGCGGACCATCGACAAGCGTCCAATAGATTGAAATTTATTGACGCATTTTTGCCATTCTAAGGGCGGGCGCGCACTGGCCGGTAATTGTGCAGTAATCGCTGTCTAGACGGAGTAATGTTGTGGGTGCGGGGCTTAATATCTATTGAATTCCTAGTAGTTTAGACGATTGCTTGGATTTCTATGCGGGTATGAAATTTATATCTCAATAGCCGGGAACTATTTTGGTATTCTGACCTAAAATTTGAAGCAATAACAAATTATTAGTGCAGAGTGAATGACATTTTACAAAATGTCAATTTTTAAATTTAAATTTCATTAGTAATGTAAGATTTTCAGTGACCATAGACGTTCAAATCTTAATTTAAACTTAATTTTATCACCTAGAACTTATTTATCTTTTAAATAATGACGTGTGTTTAGTTGTTCCTGGTAACATTTTAGAGCCGTCATAACATTTAATGTAATAAAATTTCGTTTAAAAATTTTGAATATTAATTTAATCTTATATAAATATTTGTTACCTCAAACTTTAGGAAACAAAAATGTATTTTTCTTGTCCCTATTTATCATATTTCTTATACTAACAGCAATGACGCATTTTCAATGATTTACGCTATTAGAACACACCCGTTATTTGAACACTGAGTATTAATTTGGTCACGCAAGTGTAGGGGGCGCTTTATGAGCGAGATTGAGAGTGATGGCGCTCGACTATAATGGCTCTGTGGTAATTAAAATGCGTTTTTAAATTGTCTATGAATATTGAGAAGGATGTATTATTTAATAGGTCCTTTTTGGACGAAATGGATTGTGCTTAATTTTGTATCTAATTATTCACGCTTACGCTCACGTTATTTTTTGCGTCTAACTTTTTCAATACGTTAATCTAATTCTAGTACCGTAAAATGCTGCAACTTTGCACGGATTTTGACGTTTTTTCCTTATATCTGTGAAACTATTTGTCTTATGTGGTTTAATGAGTATTAGTCGGAAAACAGACCCTATGCCTCGCCAAATTAGACTCAAATATCAGTAGGTAATCATACAATATTTCCTAGTTATAAGCATTTAAAGTGGCAGGCAAAGTTTTAGGCCTAAGACGTAACTTTGCCTAGACGGTTATCTCGATAAATAACGTTTTGCTATTTGTAATAATACTTAATTGTATACATGAGACATTGTGCTTGTCCCTGGCAGTCAAATTATTGCTATAAGCTTTATGATTTTTTTTTCACAGGCAATAGGCAATGTTGTACCAGGTTCCACGAACTTTCCATACAAAAATATCGGCAACTGTAGGGTTGTGCCAAAAAAAGACTGTTAATTAAAAAAAATGTATTTTTTTAGTTAAAAAATAATCATCACAACGTAGGAACACAACTGAAAGCTTTGGTATTAAAGAAACATCAGTCGTAAAAAACCCTTAATCAAAAAACGTACCTACTAAAAGTACGCCCAGGTATGGATATTTAAATATCTCGACTCCGATGCACTTAAGAGTATTACATTAAAATATGTTTATTTTGACTAATTCTATAATAATTTACCACTTTTACGGTTAGTACCTTGAAATTGTATGACTTTTACAAATGACAACACTTTTACCCAAACCAGTCTTGAGTCAATTTGACTCGAAAATCGATTTGCAAGATTTGACTTAACTAGCATTGCAAGTTATTAAAAAGCTAGTAATAAATTAAGTCACTTAAGCAATTTAGGCACACCTATTTTAACTCTTATCTGTTCATTTATAAAACCCAGCTAGTGACAGCCCTAGACCCAGGCAAAATTGTGTCACTCAAGTTTCCAGAACACTGCCCAATATTGCCTACTACGTTATTATAATGAAATCGTGTCCTATTCTTGAAAATATTAGACTTACGGAAAATAGACAATATTTACTTACCCTAGGACGCACCTACTTCTCGAAAATCACGTTCCTTGTACTTAAAATTTTAAAAGTTGCGAGACACTAAAAAAATGCAGCCACTCCCTCCAACTTATGATGCACAACTGGCGTCGCAACAATGGAGTTACTAACGTAAAAAAATTAAAAATGTGTTGCCAGAATAATGAAAATTACTACCAAATGGTAAAAAACAAGAAAAAACTGAGCAAATGCGAGATATCGTAATTTAAACGAAATAGGCAAAATTGAGCTTAAACGGCAAAATTGCAGCATTTTACGGTAGTTTTTTTTCTTTGATCATTATACTCTTATTTCTATGTTTTGTTAAAAGATCAGAAACCAACTACAAAGCATTTTTATCAATAGATAGAGTCATTCAAGAGGAAGGTTTATCTTTGTAATAAATAATAAATTCTGGATTATAATCACACCAGTATTAGGTACAGAAAACTCACATAAATCGGAGCGTAGCGAGGGCGGGCCGCTAGTTACTTATAATGTTAATTTAAGAACTGTTATGCCATTGTTTTCATTTATATTTAAATATACAAATCTGGGTGTGTTGTTCGTGTGATATGTAAACTCAACACCTAATAAATCTAAAAGTTAATACACTTTCATGTACAAAGCGTGTTTTTGCCACATTAATTACCGTAGACACCTAATTTAGATGAATATTTCGATTCGAAAGTTAATGGTCTTCGAAAATGCTTTCCCCTAAAAAAGTCGTAAATGTCCAGATTGATGAATAGCAGGGGTCAAATAGTTAAGTAGTTTAGAAAAAAAACATGCGGTCAAAATCCAAGTAATAGTTTCATGTGAGTTTTTTTTTCAAGTGGTACATACACGGTTGGCTATTTTACGCGACTCTGCGTAATTGGCATTACGCAACCGTCACGTGAACTACTATTGGCTATATACTTATATTTTAAAATCAATTACAACACGCCGGCGCCGTAACAAATTCCAAAATAAACGACTTTCACCACAAAAATCACAACTTCTAATACTGCACACGACATGTCTAATAAGTCCGAGCGCAAACTTTCGACAGTTACAAATTAAAGCGGTGGCCGGTCGTGCGCGCCCAGCCGACCGAGCGCCGCTATGTTGGTAACGCGTGACGGGAATCCTAGTGGCTGCAGATGACAAAGCTATTAAAAAAAAAACGACCATAGACGCGTGTTTGGCGGCGAAATATTGTTTATTGATTTTTGAATATGGAACGAATGTATGCCAGTATTTGATTTGATGTGTAGCTTTTATTTTTATTTGATTTAAAAATGACTACTTTTGAAATTGGCAGTATTTAATTACGTACTTTTTAATTTTCTTCACACGAAAGCTTAATCATACGAGTACACGTACGTACGTTGCTATAAAATTTAATAGCCGTTCGTAAAATTCAGTTATATTTTCAGTATCTTCACATTGAAAGTACCTATAAGTAAAGTGTACGGACAGCAAAGTGTTGCCAATCTAGATATTGGCTGGGGAATAAGACGTGACTAGCCTAGCTAGTTAGGCAAGCAAGGGGTTGTTTGAAAGAAAACAGACTGCCCTTTTTGCTAGACGCAACATACGCTTTCAGTACTTATCTATAAACATAGTCATAAATTTATAGTCAGGTTCAATGGCATGAAGATACATCCTATTTAGGGTTTAAACCAAAATAAATGTACATAAAGACGCTATTTAAATGTCACTTAATGATGTCTAACGTGTCTAACTTACAATTTCGTTACAAAAATATACCTATGTGTTTGACGTTCATCGACAGTTCGTTATGGTGACTAAACTCTTCTTGAACTGGAAATTTATATTGGTTTATACCCTCAAAATCTAGATTTCTAGTGTAAGTTTAACTTTGCAAGTGAACGTGGCTTTAATGACGTGTTTGAACATTAAACATTACTAACCAGAAAAAAAAAAACACTTATATTTGTTAATTTCCTCCCCCTGATTTCTTCCAAGCCCTATTTTACAAAAGCTTTAGTTGTGTAAGGGTTTTAAAATAACAATATCAAACGTCACATCTTCTATACGAACATAGTTATACGTAATATATCTACAGATTTTAGTGAAAAACAAGTAAAATCCAGTATTTTCGCCGTATATGCAGGCATACGTTCGGGAACATTAATGTAATAAAAAACCAACACCTTATCAGTTCCAACGCCAAACAAAACCAAAGCGTGTCACCGATACCCGTGTAACGCACACAATCGAAACCCTTAAGTGATTGTTTAGCGAAGTGTTATTTACTTGCCGGAATCGCTGCTCCGCGCGACGCGAATACCAAGTAGGTAACAGGGAAAAATACGCAAACTTTTACTCGGGTACTTTTACCAGATTAAATACGCGTTTAGCGCGCACGGGTGGTTTTAAACAGTTGGTTTTGCGGTTGGGTTGGTAAAATCAGTTTACAATTTGGTTTTGTACTGTCTGCAAATGGAGCTATATATTTTCTCATGTATTAATTTATCTTAATTTATTATTTATTAGCTCAGTAAAAGTACTCGTATCATGGTAAGTCGTATTTTGAACTGTTGGTAAGCTGTAAAGTTCCTGACAAGTGAAACAGCTTCGGACACATTGGTACAATTTCCATATTTGTACAATTCCACATTCGTACAATTCCACATTGGTACAACTCCACATTTGTACAATTTGATATTCATACCCAGGTAGCTAAAATCATTTTTATTCTGCGAAAGTATGTAGGTGAGGTTCGTTAGGTATCTTTAACTGCCCGAAGGGCAAATCGCCCAGAAATAGGAGCCCTCGTCGAATAGCAGTGGATTTATAATTTGAACAAGTATGGAAAATGACTCAAAAATTGTACAAACTTGCGCTGCCAATGCATTTGTACAAATATGGAAATTGTACCAATGTGTCCGAAGTCAGTGAAACAGCTAGAGCTTAAGAATCATACAGTAGCTGTCCCTTTCGGGAGCCCGTCGCATCGCCTAATGATTGGTTGTCCTAACGATTGTATGGGCTTAAAAAAATCGCATAACATCCTTTAGGCTGAAATTACTTACAGAATTGAATAAACATCTATTGTGTAGTTTAGTCAAGTTAGGTTAGTTTTTTATAATTATTTAAATACCGTTTCAGGCGTAAAGATTCTAGCCCAAATAATAATTAGGACTAACAATTTTATTCCACCCAATATAGACCCGTCTCTTTCTCTATCTGGAACTGGTCAGTTTTAACTCTAACGCTGAATTAGTTATTAAATAACACATATATTACTAAGTCATCATACTTATTAACGTATAACTCTGCCAAATTACATATTAATCGGGTGATAGTAAGAGTCGCAACATTTATAAAATTTGAAACAGAAAGAAAATACAAAAGCAAGTTAAATAATAACCCCCTTACTAATAAACGTTGAGCAACGGTGGTATAGCTATACAATGTTTTGTTCTTATCTGTTATTGTGACATTTGAATTTGACAGATAAAGACAAAACATTGTATAGCTATACCACCGTTACCCAACGTTTATTAGTAAGGGGGTAAAGAAATATATTTTCGAACGTAACGTCTTTTATACTTGTTTATAAATATAAACGGTTTTAAAGAAATTTTAACCAAAATGAAGCGCGCAGTTAAAAATTAAACCCATTAAAAGACCACAAGCCAATTAATCCCCAGTCCCTAAAGGGTTAATTTTAATGAGGACCTTCGTCTAATGCGAGACGCAAACAGTTTTAAACCAGTTTAGTTAGAACTCTGAAAACATTGAAGTTATGCTATAAATAGTTATGTATTTTTCTATATTATGATAATCGCGGCCTACATACCAAACATGGTAAAAACGAACCCCCTTACTAATAAACGTTGAGTAACTATGGTATAGCTATACGTTTTGTATTAGTATTATCTGTCATTGTGACATTTGAATTTGACAGATAAGACAAAACATTGTATAGCTATACCACCGTTACTCAACGTTTATAATAGGGGGTTGGAATTTAGACTAAAACTAGGTCAATTTATGCGAGATTATCTCCTTATATACATTTTTTCTTTCTACGTTATTATAAAATTGTCAACAAAAAGGATGAAATAAACCGCTACGCTAAAAAGGTAAGCAAGGGGTTATAGGTTGGATTTTTATTGCAGAAATACAATAAATTACGAAATATTACAAATTACAAATGAATCAAATTAAAATGACTTCTGGGTTGGACCCTAAAGTCAGCGGGAGAAACCAAACTAAAGGCTCTTCCTGAAATGCACCCATCTCAACTATTCTGTTTGGACTAGTGGTTGACTGGTAAACAATGCCATTTGAACTTACTTTTTGTATTGTGCAATAAAGTTTAAGTAAATAAATAAAATGCTAAGTCGTGGCGCGACAGATCAAGTTTTTCTAGTCATAACTTTCATGAGGTGACGTATTTTTACCCGACTGCGGCGGAGCCCAAAAAGAGGGTTATGTTTTTCACCGTCATGTATATGCAGTTCTATGTTCCCCGCTACAGCAAAAACGGCTTGGACGATTTTGACAAATGAGGTATCATTGGATTCGTCTTCGCAGCGAGAGTGTCATAGGATACCTAAACTGTTAAAATTGAAATAACAACAATGGCCAAATGACAATTATTAACTAGTTATTATTTCATATTACGAGTCCAATACTAGAGACCATTAAATTTTCAAAGATCTAGTATTCTATGTCTTTTCCCGGGACTCGAGCTATCTCCATGCTAAATATCTTTGAAATCGGTTCAGCGGTTAAGCCATAAAAGCATAACAAACAGACAGTCATACAGACAGACATATTTACTTCCACATTTATAATATTAGTATTATGTATGGATATGGATACCCGCGTCTCTGCTCTAGGCGGTAAAATTCAAATGGTATTGTTTTTAATCCTTCCGCCATTACTGTCAAGTAAATACATACATACTCGTACATAATCTCACGCCTTCGTTCCCAGAGTGGGGTAGGCAGAGCTACAGAATTACAAACATCTCTAAAAACTTGTTGATAATTCTATAACCACAATTTGCACAATTAGGCTAAGATGTTTACCAGCGTATTAGTGACAGGTTGCAAGCCCATCGCCTAACAGTACTACAAGCCTTTATTCCCTTAGTCGTCTCTTACGACATCCACGGGAAGGCATGGAGTGGCACTATTCTAACTCGGCAACCACACGAGGAACTCGGCAACCACACGAGGAAATAATAGCTATCAAAACGTTGACAATACGATAACAGTACCCTTACCATGAGTTACAATTACCGTCCTCGCTAGCGATTCGAACGCTCTGTCCCTCGCACTCTATAAAAATACTGCGAGGTCTGCGAGGGACAGAGCATTTACTCGCTAGCCGGTACGTTAATTGTTACTCATGGTCTTAAGGATACTGGTAAAAAACGATTGGGTTTTTATTGTGATGAATAGACCCTGCCCAGCTTCTTCGGCTACTTTGCAAATATAAGCTATCTTAGAGCTAGCCTAGATAACGTGCCTATGAGATGGACTGAAGCAACTACAGGGGCACGTTTTATAAAGCTACAAGTTACAATTTTACAGGTCTAAACTGGCAACACTGCTCAAATGGCTGGGGCACGTTTTATAAAGCTACAAGTTACAATTTTACAGGTCTAAACTGGCAACACTGCTCAAATGGCTGGTCGTCATTGGTCGAGATTGTGTCAAATGGAAACTTGTAACCTGTAAATTGTAATTTGTAGCTTTATAAAACAGGCCCCTGGTCGTCATTGGTCGACCTTTTGTCAAATGGAAACTTGTAACCTGTAAATTGTAACTTGTAGCTTTATAAAACAGGCCCCAGGTGCAACCGGAAGGATACCACAAAGAAAAAAGAAGAAATAAATTTTTGTCCTCCGCGTCTTAGATACCAATGGAAGTGCTTAAAGACTATAGGTACCTATCTGTGTATACATCAGGGCCATAGAGTTTCATTAAACTAGATCTAAGATAAGATCAAGTAAGATATTAAAATTATGATTCTTTAATCATTAAATTATCTTTTTAAATCATTGACGTGTTAATTTTACCGTTACTATCAGATACATCGAGACTATTGTCAAGATCGACCCAATGAGAGTCTCACAACACTGGTTACAATCCCGGTTTTGTAACTTGAGTAAACATGACGTCTCGAGACGCAATTAGCAGGTTTGCTCAAGTTCTGTTTGACTAGAGAAGGTGTCGGGATTGGAAATTAGATGCTTTTGTCTTAGATGTAATATTGGTATAACTGAAATATATTTTACATAAGATAATTGGTTAAACGTACAGACAACGTCATATTATTTGAACTGAGTGTCTACGGTATCTTTACTGGGGATTGGTCCAAGTGATATAATCGTTTAACGAGCTGTTATATAAAACTTTTGCAGATAATTTCGTATGTTTTGGCTAATTATACAATATTAATAAATATTAAAATCGAGTTATTAGCGTGAAAGTAACATGTCGTGTTTCTTTTACGTAGACATTTCTGACTAAGACGAAACCATATTGGTTTTGAAGTCATATTGCGAACTCTAGACTTTGTCGTCAATTAAGAGCATAAATAATTATCGTACGGATACTAAATAAACACCTTAAATTAATAAAATCAATTTAACAATGACAAATTCGAAAGCGAAGAGTAACTAACATAAATTTATTTTTATCTCCAATAAAATCGTGACTTCAAGAGGAAGCATAACATTTTTCAATTAGAACAGCGTCTCATTTTGAATTGCAACATCAATATTAATATACAACTAAAATACATAGTGTTAATTAACCAGAAATCACTCCATAACCCCGACGACGTAATGAACCGTATATCTTCCTGCGTAATTCAATTATGCGCAACAATCACACTTGCCCACTGCGCGCAGGTGCATTTTATATGGCGCAAGGAGCCCTTACAGCGTTGTTACTTGCGGCCCAAGTTATGAGAGACGAGCGTTTTTAAGAAAAGCGAAATGCATAGCCGGTTTCATCTCTCAGGATATATTATAAGTTGTTAAAATCTGCGAAGTTCAAGACAGTGAAAGAGATCTCACTGTGAGGCACTCGTTAAATTTACCTAAACAGATCCAAAAAAGTGGCTTTCATTTCGTTATTGTCGTAAATAGGTAGATACTGTAAAAGCATACTTAAGCAATCGGCATAAAAAATGTCAGAGATCTTGACCGCAATCATAATTTATACATGCCCGTAAGCATTATGCAGCGGTAGGTATCTATGACCTTGGCCACAGAATAAATAATAGTACAAGTACAGAAGTTGCACTCCCGTGCAAAAACGCTGTTTAGGCATAAGAAACGTGCCTACTCTATGCCTCTCTTACTATCGTATAACTTGTATTCATTCGCACGCGGCACGTGTAGTGCTAGGGTAGTCACACGCCTAGAATACATCAATGAGGGCTAAAATGTTTTAGCTCACCAGATGTCGCTCGCTAGCTTGCGGCGATCGTATTGACGAGTTTTTAACCGACTTCCAAAAAAGGACGTTCTCCAGTCGTCGTTTTATTTCTTTATGTATGTGCCCGTAATAACGTGTTTAATATAATAAAATAACAGTACCTATAAATATAATATAAACGATTGTAACATCGTCGAAATATCGGGCGGGACAACAAAAACCCAGACCGTGGTAACAACCCGTTTATACTGCATTGTGCAATTTCGTAATAATTTCTTACCTATTAAGCAATAAAAAGATAAACTTACCGTTCACAGTTTATCGGCAACGTAAAAAAAGAATATTTTAGGTCCTTTTGTTTATTTAAACAACCATTTACATGTAACCACTTTTTGGAGTGTGCACATAACAAGTAAATAATAAATAGTTCGAGGTTATTCACAAAACTAACTTCACTACGTAATTACGGCACGCTCCGAGATCGATCGTTCAAGACGGCGGCCGGCAGATCGCGGCGCACGCGTGCTCGCTCGCTCGGTGCCGGCCCCGGACTGATATCCATTCTCAGAATGGACGAGCGGGAAGGTTACTAGGGCGGCGCGACACGCCCAGTACAACCCCTCTGCCTTGGCGAACATCGAATGACTAAGCACGTATTTCAAGAGAATAACACTCAAAGAACGATTGACAGGAGGCCATGTCGTGCAAGAACGGCTAAACGTCCAATAGCCCTAAACAAGATACATTCTACGGACGTTATCATTATCAAAACTATACGCTCGACATGAGCTGCCGGACGGTGGGGGCAAGCTCTCATGGCAATTCCATACATTTTGAAAGGTTTCGAAAATCGTTTCCTTTAAATAACTTGACTTTGCTAGCAACTTGGTAACATAATCACAAAGTTTGTCAAAAGAGCAAAGTATTTGTTAACTTAAATTACGTATAATCTGTGAGCACTTAGAAGCGCTTCGGGTGGTACTTTTCCTCACTCGCTCTTAATAAGAGCGAATGAGAGCGAGAGAGAGAATTCCAAAATACAAACATCACTTTCAAAGCCCGCTCAACGCTCCAAACTAAACGCTCTCCTCCGCTCCCGCCCCCGCTCCCGCTCCCCGCTCACGCACGACGCACACGCACCCATAAATCGCGGAACCCTCCAGACTTCACCGCGGCCATTAACGGGCCGAGTTAGATTGTACGCCACCAGGAATAGTAAACACGATTCCGGGAGCATGCGACTTGCTTTGGATAGGGATTATTTATTTTTGTGATAAAACCAAACTGGAGTTAACTCCCATTGGAGCTATGATGGCATCACAAATACAGTTGCATATTGCCATCAAACTCATCACTAATCACATATAGAAGTCTTTAAATTAGTTTAAAAAATCAAATTGGCTTCAGTTACGAATAAGACTAAACTGGAGGAACCATGATTAGATTTTGATATTCGTAGATTTTGAGAAATTTTCTTTATTTGTTTGTCATGGAAAGACATTTAACGCATCCCAATCTTCATTTAGTAGATACTAAACGTAGAAACAAATTTTGAGATGTATTCTCCTGCAGTGGTGAAGGAAAAACGTCATCATCATCATCATTTCAGACCGTAGAAAATCGTTTCCTAAATTAAAGTAGTTTGGGAGAGCAGCGGGAAACGAAATATATGCATGGCAATGAGGCCCCAGACCTGCAGGCCGATTATGGTCGTGTTTATCGACGTAGATAAGCGTAGATAAAACATCTGTCACTTTCTGACCAGTATGTAAGTGCGAGAGTGACGGAAGCTTTATCCACCGCAATAAAGGCGACCATAATACGGGCCCTGATGTATTTGGCGTTCGTTATCGTTATCGAAATGTATAGGACTGACGTAAGCTGTCAGACGGTCGCGTCGAGTGCAACGTCAATACTATACATTTTGCCAGTTTTCGAAAACCGTTCATGTCAGCGTTAAGCTTGTCTAGCCTCAACGTTATTCTCTAGATGGACATAAAAATAATTGTTTCATTGCTACTGGCTAGTAGTCAGTATAAGACGTTAATTCTCAAAAGCAAATCAACCGTGTAGTTCAAAACGAATTATTAGAGACACGCACAAAAACTTTGTTAAGACGCACTAACGAAATAACTCGCTTGTCGGTTAAAATTTGTCGCAGAGCTCACAAGTCAGTTGTTTTTGTAAACGCTTTGGAATCTTGCAACTTGAGAGCTTTCTAATATAAAAACTGCTTATCTAAGATTAGCTCTTGCTTGATTGAACCAGGCCTAAAGGCATAAAGTGCATGCACCCAGAAAGATAAACCGTTGCATTAAGTACAGTTTGCTCCAATAGAACTAGCTGGGTCCAGAGGCCTCGGGGTTTATCAAAAATAGGCCATAATATGTACGCAGTAGTAGCGATAATAGCTTCATTTTATTTTCTACCTTAGTTATATTGCTACTTGAGTTTGGCATGCCACTCAATTTCCGTATAATTCGTTTGTCTCAGTTCCCCTGGGCATTTTAAATTTAAGAATAAAAAAAAAGTCATCTTATTCCCCAGCTCTCGAACCTATACTTGTGTGGTGAATATAACACGAGTATTTTAGAGGAAAGTAAAGTTATGTAATAAAAAACAAAATAATTACAAAGCTTTGCAACGTACTATTTTCGTAGCATTGGCTCTGAACCTAGAAAAGCATTGCATTAAATTATAAAATACTATCCAAATTGTAAAAACCACCTGAATTGATTTTTGGATATTTATATACTTCAAGAAGTATTTATATGTGCCTTATACATTGCTTGCATTAACATTGCTTAAATATTTCATTAATGTAAGGTTAAGGTTATGTACCTATGTATCACGTAAATATGTACACATAATACATACAGCCTTTCCCAAAGCAATAGTGAACCAGAATGACTCCAAAAAACAAGGCAAGTGCCCCCTTAGCCACCTGATGCCAGATTTATGGCGAGGGGCAATGATACAGGGCCCCTGAGATGTCAACGTGACACCTGCACTGGCTGTTTTAATCAGCAATAAACAAAATAATGCAGCAACACTGGCTGGCTTTTATTGGGGTTTGAATTTCGAATCCTGTTGGTTTAAAAAAACATTAATTGCGTATCGAAGATTGCGTAAGATTCTATAAACTACTATTTCAAAATGCAATAACATAACATAATGTGCGATAAGCGTTTTAAAAACGACATCATAAAACGGTTTAATTAATTAAGTTACAGAGATTTAGTTAAGCAATAAATTATATACAAATAATTTTAAATTGACAGTTATTTCCAAAGTTGCCAGCTTGAATAAACACTCTATTCAAAAATAAAATACAACTAGCGATTTTAACAAGACAATGTACTTACAAACAATTTCCTTACTTATAAAATTATACGGCCCAGTAAATTTAGATCGGTCCCTCAACCAACGCTCGCTTCTTGTCGAAAATCGACTCCTCCGTCTAAAGCTTGAACAATAATTTGGACTTGATGATAGATAGCATTAGTTTATAGTTATATTTGAGTATTCCAAACGCTGCGAGGTGCTACGTTATTATATATTCTGTGGTGAGGTCCAAATAAAATATACAAACGCGGATGAAAACATTTCAAATTTCGAATGGAATTTTAATATTCTGCGGTTAATGGAATTTCGAGTCGACGGAGAAGTTCTGACAATGGAGTCGCTTCTCTATAACTTGTATAGTGTTCAGACTATTGTTCCAGAAACCGCTCTCGAGTAATAAAGCAGACATTGGTAAGAGAGAGGAGGAAGCGATTTAGCGAGTATGGCATACCTTAGTTCTAGATGAATTAAACTAAAAGATCTGCAGGCCTTTCGCGTAAACACACTCGCAATCACAATCTTTTTCATTTTGAAAATCGAAGGCTTGTCTGCATACAAAATGAAACCAATTGTTTTGTTTTGAAGCCGATCGCGATTGCGATTGAGTTACGCGAAAGGCCTACTGTTTGAAGTGTCTAAAAAGATATGAAGGCCAATGATGATAATGACAAAAAGTAAAAAAACAACGCTAAAATCTCGCAACGAGAAAATGAGTTGATGTTAGTTTACATCTCATGCTATTTGTATCTGTCAGAATGAAATTATAAACTTTTCATTAGATGACTTGATGCATACAATTTAAAAAAAATCCTTAGAATTTTAAGAGTGTAATAAACAAAACTAGAAATGCTGGACAGGCAGTGGTTATTGGACTGTATTCGTACCGCCACTTGCAAATACTAGCTATCATCAATTCCCCGCTATCGCTCATGTCTTGTGGCAAAAAACCGGTAAAACCTATCGATTACGGTTCGGTAGGAATTCATTCAGGCTAAACCACAAACCGATTCAGCACACGCTACAAAAGGCGATAATCTGCAATGCTAATACACCTTTACGGCTGTTCAGACGAAAAAGGCAGTAAAATCGAATGAGCTTTTCATGCGCATACGCCTTTTTACCGTGGACTGCAGTTTAGTTGAACAAAGCCAATTTCGAAGGGTAAGTTCGGTCAGAACTTATAGTTATAACGGGTGTTGAAGGTAACATCTTTGAAACTGCTGTATACGATAATTGGCTGTGGTCGGGCCTGGCTTATTGTTCAATGCAGAACGAAGTAATGTAAGATGCGATTATGTTCGTGAGTTTTCTGGACAGTTCAAGAGATCGGCACATTAGGGTAGTGTCCTAAAAAAATCGAATTAGTCCGTCTTTTACATTATCAAAAAATATTGAACACGTATTTTTTCTTTTGTCAATTAAACAAAAAATGACGAAGATAGAGTACGTTGAAGTTTCGCGTGACGTCACGCCGTGGCACACTTTATACCACGTTGTGACGTCACGAGCCCCCACTTCCGAACTTTGATGCACGTTATATTTGTCTATTTTTGATTGATTTGAAAAAGCAAAAAATACGTTTTCAATATTTTTTGATAATCTTACTGACGGACTAATTAGAATTATTACTTTTTTACCCAGGACACACGTCCGCTGTCCACCACTACTGTCTACTACAGTGGTTCCTAACCTTATAGTCCTGGGGACTAAATTTCCGTTATTCCGTGGACCACAGTTGGTTTATTGATTTGGAGGTAATATTCAGTAAATAAATGTAAGTAACTAATAAAGGGTTCTTTTTGACTATTGTCACTTATTTATTGGCATGGCTCGTGGACCACTAGGGATGCTTCCAAGGACCACTAGTGCTCCGCGGACCACCGGTTAAGAACCACAGGTCTACTATACCCAGACAAATAAAAAAAAATCAGGACAATTTCACATGAGGTGACCTGCGTCGCTATTGCCTAACGCACTCGCAATCGGTTTCAAAGCGGAACAATTGTTTTTTTTTTTAATTTATTTGGATCAACAAACAGTCACAACAAGAAATTAATTACAGAAACAAACTTAAAGAGTAAGATGACATTTGTTAACCACACTTACGTATTTGATGAGCTTTCGGAAGTATCATTTTTATATAACCCTCCCATTCATAAATTTTCCATCCATCCTTCGATTTTCAAAATGAAAACGATTGCGATGGCGAGTGCGTTAGGCAATAAGGTTCCAAACGAGGTCCTAGGCTTGTACAAGACAGCCATTAACTTACGTATATAGAAAAAAAACATGAATAAAATACAAGGAACCTTCCAAGACCAGGAAAAAATATTCTAGCTTTGTAGGCAGGAAGGGTCACTAGTGTCGCTATCGACTAGCTTACCTACCGTGTCTTATATAACGACTGAAGGCGAAAGATGATAACTAGTTTTGTTGCTTGTTGTTAATTGAAATTATCCCAAAAAATACCTGAAAAAACTTCTAGCACCAATAACGACTGCTGAAACTAAGGCTTTAAAGGATGCTTTCCCAAAAAATACCCGAAGGGTTTAAACGAAAAAAGCATCATCCTTGTCTATTAAAAAAGTCCTCAAAACAGCTTAAGCCGCGTAGCGTAAAATCCTTTACTGCCCAAACATTTAAAGGGTGTAAGGGTGTGTTTATTTTGCACCTAATACTCCGTTTCACGTTTGAAGCGAGATGCCATTCAAATGGAAATTTGGGTTTTGCTCAAAGGGTTTGTGTTTCATTTGGACTGCGGCAGGTGAGTTTCACGGGTCGGCCCTATTTATATAAATAACGACGTATTTTGTTCAAAAGTGACACAATGTCGATTGTGACACAAGGACGATGTTTTTTGATCCTTTTCATTTGAATATTTGGCGTGTTTGCTTCTTGAAGTTTAATTATGGTTTATTTTCTGAGATGTGATATATGATCCCTAAATTGTACGTTTTTTTTTTATCTCAATATCGGAACAATTATTTAGGACAGCTGTTTTTTTTAATGATATATTTTACGTGTTTAGGTGTTTTAGTCCTCCATTTGTACTTTATTGTGTACATCCGTCCCCGTGCTATACTTCACATACGAGTACTTCGCATAGGTTGTACCACTTCACATGGATAGGTTAAGGCGTATTTACCCACTAAGACGAAACAAACCAACAAAGATAATACATACATACATACCATCACGCTTTCGTTCCGAGAGTGGGATAGGTAGAGCTACAGAATTACCAACAACTCTAAAAATGTGTTGATAATTCTGTAAACACAATTTGCATAATTAGACTAAGATGTTTACCAGTGTATTAGTGACAAGTTGCAAACCCATCGCCTAACAATACAACTAGCCTTTATTCCCCTCCCTTTATACAAATACACTTTCGCATTTATATAAGTAGAAAATCAGACAACTTTTAACATTAACTCGTATACCAAACCCTAATGATTTCAAAACATCCTTCAATGTAACTAGATACAGACCATAATTTACTCTCCAAACTTCGCCATCAAAGGATACCCTTAATATTTGAGGAGGAATCCTCCTCAAATAATTACCCAAATTAGGGGAGTTTTACCTACGCTTAAATAAATGATGACGCAAGTTACCTGTCGTGTACTCGAGGGGAGGGGGGAAAGTTGGAAATGTATATTTTAATACGTAAAATTACAATATTTGTCAACGACTTTAAGAAGAAGGGGGTAACATTTTGCAAGAGTATGTATGTATGTGAACACCTTATTGTACAAAACACAGACATTCAATTACCATATTTATATTTTTGGGTCCGTCCGGATAGCTACCACCATCTTATCGATTGACCCACCGCCAAGCAGTAGTGTTCTCATTGCTGTGTTCCGGTGTGGGGATAAGACAACCGGTGTAATTACTAGTATAGAGGCATTCCATCTTAGTCCCCAGGGTCGGCAACGCATTTGCAGTCTTAGGATTGCAGTTTTGAGATTGTAGTCTTGAGATTTGCCTTGCCATATTTTTTTTTATTACTAAATAAGAATGTATAAACGCGAACTTATCCATTTAAGGCATCTCTTCCAGCTTACCTGAAAGGCTAAGAGCTAAACTTAGAGTTACATGAGTATTAATATTACTTATAGTATTAGCGTGTAAAAAAAAACAGTGAAATGCGAGCTGGAGTCGTACGCGAAGGGTTCCGTACACTGAAAAAACACGTTTCGGCCCCCTTTTATTCTTAGTTCTATTTAATTGTAATTATATGTTGTTGTAGCAGCAATTGAAATACACACGGCAGAAATTTCATCTGTTTACCTATTACGGTTCATGAGATACACAGCTTGCTGACAGACTGCCGGATGGATGGACGGATAGAGGAGGATTAGTAATAGGGTCCCGTTGGCATGGAACGGTACGGTACGGAACCCTAAAAGGGTTCAATCATATATTTTTATTAAACTATTTTTTTATGATACTAATGGTACAGTCGAGTTTATAAATATATGTACACTTTAGGACCTTGTCTATTTAACGTCATGTTTAAACTGCCATATATGAATTGTCACAGAGATTAAAATGACAAGGTACTAAAGTGTACACATATTTATGAACTCGACTGTAACTACGATATACATGTATCACTAAACATCTCTACAGCTTTATACGTGACATTATTTTGACTTTTATTAGAGAACTGAGAATGATTCTAATATAACAAACTAAAAGTAAGGTCTACCAATAAACATGGTAACTTGTTTAGAACTTTGTCATTCCAAATGTAGATATATTTATTTCCAGTGTGAATTTTGCTATGACAACGTACATAAAGTGCTCAGTATTTAATTTGTACACGCAACGATAGTTTAAAAAACTACAGAGTTAAATAAATAGTTAATTTGTTATCTTGTGCTGTTTAATAGTTATATTTATTAAGTATTTAAAAACAACTGATTTGCATACTATACCTAGGTAGTAGGTACTATATCATCGAGCAAATTAAATAACTTTTAAAACGGCCAACTTAAAATTAACTTCCCAAAGTCCAGAAATTAAAATGCTAATGCAACAAAATTATTCAGGATTTTGGGAAATTCGTTTTAGGGCTATCCCAGGTACCTAACTGCGTTAGGGGTGCCACTTCATCTGCATACGATAATCGGGGGGTGCGGCGACATCTGTCGGGAATCTGCATGCAACTTTGAATGTTGCCCAATTTGAGCCAACGGGCCTTTTGAATTTATATATCTGTTGCGTACAGGGTGATACTTTTAGGAAAGCGATGGAAAACTTAACGTTGATTTTGACATCGCTGGGATGTGCAAATTTGCATTCGTAGATATAAGTAAGTAAGTAATTAAATCATTTATTCGCGACAATGACAGACAGATAAAAAAAAAAAGTTACAAAAATAAAGGAAAAGAGACTACATGTAGTGCTACTGTTGCGAAACGGTCCCGACTCAGCATGTGCTGGCCGTGAAGCCAGCGCTGGTCTTCCGCTGGGACCGCTCGGTGAATAGCAATACACACCGGCAACGAAAAAAAAGGCGTAATTTTAACCTAACAATTTTACGTGATAAAATCAACAAAATGTGTTTTCCTAACAAAAAATTAGTTCTCAATAAACAGATGGTTTTGAAAATAAATATTGTTGTTTCTATCAAGTAAAATTTTTACGTTAAAAATTACATCTTTTTTTTCGTTCCGCTAATTTTTCCAGTGAGTGTATGTATGTATGTATTCTTTAGTGTAGAAAAACAAAACAATAGAATGAAGCTAAGAATGTAAGGAGTGAATGTAGATCTCTTCCAGCTAACTTTAAAGATATTGAGAAAAGTTAAAGGCTGGTTTTTATATGTTTTTACTTTTATTGCACTTTTGAGAAAAAAAACACAATATGTTTGCTACATAGTAAAATAAAATTCAGTAAGTACCTAGCTTTTTTATTTACCTATTCCTAAAATTTCCGAATGAATAAAGATTTTAGGCGGATTGTTATTTCATACAGAAATGCAAACATGAACAGTAAAATACTTTTTTCACAAAGCAAATTGTGCATCCGAAATCGAAATAAAAGCACGCTGCCGTTTTTCAGCCTTTTATATTCTAGCATTTAAAACGCCCTGTGTTTTGATAGCATCAACGCACCCTCTATTATTTTCAGTTTTCCCGAATTTTCCCTCAGTTTCATTAGTGGGGGTGCGTTTAGTGACTTATGCAAACAAAGGGAAGGGTGCCAATGGTAACAAGTTGCATGCTGCAGTGTTGTCTGCCTTTATTAAAATTTGTGTCTGGAAAATTATAGATTAAAGGGAAAACGGGACTCGTTGTGTCTTGAGCTGGGGGATTTATAGGCATAAAGTGCTTATTATGTCGAATTCAGAGCCAGGTTGGTTTATTTCTATAAAAAAAGTCAATATATAGAGTCTTTGGTATCGAATCTGTTAAGTAGTGTTTACTCTCTAATCTTATCCAAAAGCTGGTTTGTCTTTTCTTTATTGTTCAACCTCTCATACTAGATGCGGCACTTATTTTCAGTTTACGAAACAGTTTTTATGGTGACCAAGAGGAAACTAGCCCGCAAAAACATGGCACTTTCGGATTTGAGCAAAAAAACTCGACTACATAATATTATGTATCTTGCAAAGACATCGGTTACAGTGGTACTGAAGTTATGCCCCTGATTTTAAAAATACCCTTTGGCAACTACTTATATCAATCAGTAGAAATTGACAACATTTAAAAAAAAAGCACTTTTGTTTTTTCGCGTTTACAATAGCTGGTTAAAAATTAGACTACCCGTGTTTCTTGGTTTTTCTTTATTTAGCTTAAATTCGTCGTTAATAATTTATTAAAGAAATAGTCATATAAAGACCGTATATACAGAGTTAGGAATACTGATGTCGTGATCTTAGCATGATATAAAATAAAAAAGTAACTTTCAACAGAGAAACAGAACTGACTGTCATGTCATGTCACTTGTCAACCATAACAACTGTAACAACAGGAAATCGTCGACTTTGGGCACATCCAAATTCAAATACAAATCCGTTAGTCACTTTCATTTTAAATAGCGTATATCAAAATAATAGTATTACGAGAATCGAAAGCATGTCGTTAGAATCAAGTAATCCGGCAGACAGATGAAAAATGGACATGACAGTTGTGTATTTTTTTCAATTCCTATGGTAATAAATGGACTAAGGGCACTATAAGTGTATTCCTAACATTCACAATAAAACTTTTTTTACTGTTTTTTCTAAATATAAAAAAACTACTGCATAAAAAAAAACAAAAATATTTTTACTGTAATCAGCAGTATAATATCTACAAACGGTATTTTATTTTACTACTTTAGCAGATATGAATTGTTGTCAATTGTTAATCATGTAAACACGTAAATTTTGCAAAATAAGCAAAGTTCATTAAACATTTCAACATTATTTTTATAATTATTTTAAGTATATATAACTATTAATTATCTCTATTACGTGTATTACTGTTTTTAATATATTAATTTCGGTTACAATAGTTATGAGTCCAATAGTAGAATTTTGTTTATATCTATGGACATTTTCATTGAGAAGTTCTTTAGCATTAACCACTGTAACCACCGATGCAAAATTTATAAAATTGCATACTTTGAGATTTAAAAATGCTTTTCAGACAATTATTTGTTCACCATTAGCAAACTCACCAAGCAAAAAGGCGTCCCCTATTGTCAGCTTACGGTAGAAACTTCCATCAAGTCTCTATACACACAAACTCGTATTTACCGCAATTGTGAGATTGCAAAGGTTACTTTAGTTCAATTTAAATAAAGTTCAATTTTCTAGCTGAAACACGAGCGACATATGGCGTTTGAAATAGGTAATATAGAGGAGACCTTTTTAATGGCAGGAACTCAGTCCCTCAGAGAATTCAACACCTGAAGTCTAGACGAGGCATTTTAAGTTTTAAGTGGTGTTGACTACTTGTTGGGTGTATTTAACTTATATTTATACATGGTCAATAAGTAAATGAGTAATTATAAAGTTTAATATAAGTAGTCAGTTTGATTCGGTTTGATCGGTCCAACGATATTTACGTTAATTTCGATGTTTGACTTACCATTTGTCAAAACCGGTTGTTGCTATGAATGATTAATTACCTGAAAGAATACAATACAATAATTATTATAAAATATACAATTCTAATAAACACATACAATTATATTTTTCTGAAGCTACACAGTTGGTAATTTGGTTCTGTAAAAATAAAATCAATTACAGACAAGAATAATCTGCTATGGGTTCTAAAAATCCGTAATTGTAATAAGTAACATAATAGAATAAGAACAACCTGTATGTATGCTCTACTAATGGAATTCTCACACGATGGTCACAGTCATCGCCCTCCACACGGAGTTGGTGCAAATTATGTACAGGTTGATCAGTTTAACTACTGATCAAACAACAGGCCCTAAGGGTGTAGCAATAATGCAAAAATTGTTGCGCGTCACGGTTCTTGTAAAACCAATTTTCTTCATAGATTTGAAAATAATAAATATTTGTAGATGTGTCTTTCGCTCCCAGACGGACACCCAACATGTCCCAACTAGCCACCGGAAATGTCCCTAACTGATCAGTAAGTCCCTTAACGTGATGACTACGATCGGAATGAACATTAAGTGGGCAATTGACCGCCGCGGGTGGCCCGCGAATTGTCGTCGATGCCCGGCCCTTGCCGGATGCAATGATGAAGATGGGAGAGTTACCAATTGGTCATCGATTAGTGTTGGACGTTAAGTTTTTAAATTTGTGTTTTGTTATTGCTTCGTTTGCCTGTGTTATACGTTTTGATAGTTTCAATAAACGGCATTAAGTCAGTAACGATGGGCAAATTTAATACACCATGTGTCAAGAACTATAATTTAAAAAAAAATGACTGCCCTACATGCGAAACAATTTGCCCGTAGTTATAAGAAAAAGGTTAAAAACGTACTTTTATACTTATTGTTTGGTAGTTTTTCTATTATACTTTTTTTGCTTAAATCATACCTACATACTGCTTGTAATTTTGATCCCATAGTCACACTGTTGATATTTTTTGTGACTCTTTAGGTAGTAAAATTATTGTAAAAAAAATCACAAAATATTAGTAGTAAACTGTGTATTGGATGGCAACTAGGTTCGGTTGCGTTACTCTTCGCAATTAGCATTTGACTGTGACATTACCCACTATGTAAGTACATATTGCACACTTTGCAAATACATAATTTTCAGTTACAATTAGAAATCAGAAAAATCAAATTACACATTTTTTTACAGCCGTATTCAAACTTTACAGAGCGAATAAAGTAAATCGAATAAATTATCACCTTCCAGGAATCACTTTTCCCAAAGCAATTTGTCACATCCTGTTTTCTAAATTAAGCACAATTTACTAATAACCAGCACCAATTTCCAACAGAAATCAATCCAAGTCAACTTCTAGAACAAAAGAAATGACATTCGAAAATGTTCCTTCAAAAATGCCTCAAAAATGAACCGTTATTATACAGCGGGATGCAAATCGCGTGGGGTCCCGTCTTCCAGGGGTGCTGAAATATGGGGGTAATAAACAGCAATACGGTGAGCGGGCCGCAGTTTGCAGCACCTGACTGGCATGGTCACCCTATCGCTGCTGATATGAATTAGTATTAGGTTAAAAAGTGGTTTGGGAAGGGAAACCTTTTTAGGCGAAGTTTTTTTGCGATGAAGGTTTCTTAAATGGATAAGCTACATTAAGTTTCAGGCTTTCGTTTAAAAGTAATAGGGTCGCTTGCGCGAAAACCAATACAAAAGTTTTATATAAAGCGTGTCTATTTTATTCTCAAATAGACATCTACAATAAGTTTCATATTATGTACAGATACAGTAATATACAGTTAAAAAAAACATTTCCTACATAAATATATATTTAAAAACAACGCCATCTATCCCCAAATTAACCAAACCGCAGTTACTTTTAATTCAACTCCCGCAGTTCGTAAAACTACAGGGTGCGCAATTAATTCAAGGGATTTGCATCACAATTGCATTAAAACAAACGCGAGCAGTTCCGTTTGCACTTTAAACTGCACTTCCGGCGGTATTGGGGTACGCTTTATTTCATATGCATTTTGTTGCTTACATACAATTGGGTAGGTTCAAGTGGTAAAATTTAGATGAAATGTTCAAAAAAACATATTTTGTCACAATTTTCAGAGAACTCAAATGTTGTAAAATAATTTCACTTTGACTGACCATTTATATAAAGGGTGATCAATGAAAATGTCTCCTGACTGAGTCATCATTAACATCATCTTTTTATCCTAAAGACGTCCACTGCTGGACATAATGTCTCCCACAAGGTTTGCTACAAGGACCGGTCCTCCTGTGTGGCAATTAATATTAAAGTATGCAACTATTTTTTATAAGCATTAATTTTAATCTATTCACTGCTTATGCTGTACAGTCGCCATCAGATATATTGTAGCGGGCGAGGTACTCAAATATTTCGGAGCAGCATTACTTTTCAATAAATTCGTTACACTAGTTATGGTCAATAACACCAGAACATGCAGTTTGTCATAAATATAAGAGCAGCGACCTTTCAATAAATTCGGAACATATAACGAGGTAAAAATATCAGAAAGCACAGAACGTCAAAGGTATCTACGCACTCAGGGTGATCATAAAGATCGGAACATTTATGGAAAATATACCTTAAGTCTGTATCACACAGTTTAAATTCGTTACTATAATTATTATGCATGTCGAATCTACTCGTGACGTGTAAACAGATTCGAATTCCAAACAAAAGATAAATACGTCATGCCAAAGATCGACATGCATAATAATTATAGTAACGAATTTAAACTGTGTGATACAGACTTAAGGTATATTTTCCATAAATGTTCCGATCTTTATGATCACCCTGAGTGCGTAGATACCTTTGACGTTCTGTGCTTTCTGATATTTTTACCTCGTTATATGTTCCGAATTTATTGAAAGGTCGCTGCTCTTATATTTATGACAAACTGCATGTTCTGGTGTTATTGACCATAACTAGTGTAACGAATTTATTGAAAAGTAATGCTGCTCCGAAATATTTGAGTACCTCGCCCGCTACAATATATCTGATGGTGACTGTACTTCATCATGGTTTAAAAATTACAACAGCAATAATAGTTCCTTACAATAAACAAATACACCAGATTTTTGTCATATTATCTGGCTGCAGTTGGGTGCTCTTCAAACAAACCGAAAGTACAATGTTGAGACTAGGAGTTCCGAACCGTTCCTAACTAAGTACTGTCTGAGAGTTCATCTCTACTTGAATTATTCAGACTCTGTGAATAGAACTTTGCTATGAGAAGTAATATAAGTATTTTAATAACTAAATTTTCCTTCTAAAATAAGAATTAGCAAAGTCACAAGCAAAAGCCAGATTTATTTATTTTTTAAAGATTTTTTTTTTTTGTCTAAATTTACTCATTTAATGGATGATTAGAATGCTGGATTTTTACATCGCAATTTATAATTATTTTATGTAGTGGGCGATGAAGTTTAAATAATAAATAATTCAATAATAATTATCTGTCACCAGTTTCTTTTGGTCATTAAATAGGAACTGATGAACGTACGGACAATGACGTTAAAATATTTGCTTGTGTTATGAGAAACCCAACCTCAAATCAAAGTTAAATGATTATCAATTAATAGGTACTATACATTTAATGAAGTTACCAAAATTGGCAACGAACTTTAATTAAAAATGACCCAAGCCACATCATTATGAACTTAACCGCTTCAACATACAGTTCAAAATCAGGCAGACCATTTTACATATGTACCGTAGCTTTAATACATATAGGGTGTTTTGTCAATCCAAATAAAGCTAAACCACATCATACAATAACTCACCAATGCTCAACAGCGTGCCATTTGTGGCCTTTTATAGTGCCACAAAAACGGTATTCACAAAGCGAATTTGTAAGGCCCGGCCGCGGGCTATATTGACGTAAAAACTGCACGCCAGTGTAATTTGTCACGGGGGTGCTTGTGTATGGATAAAACACTGTTGTGTTGTTTTAATGTAAGTATATGGGTATAATCCTAAAGAAAAACAGTGCAAAAAAACCGATTAAAAATGACAGTTAATGATATGAAAAGTTTTAAAAATGACGATAAAAGTCGACAATAACGATTGTCAAACGTTGCCTTTCTCATCTTGACATAACTATAAAACTTAAAACATCAAGTGCAAAATCTAATGATACCCATTTATAAGATTCAAGTAAACAGGGTGATATTTTTATGATAAGTTTTCACAGCATCAAATTACGTTGTCTGCTCCTGTCATCACCCTCTGTCTGGACATCGTCATGACCATGCACTTTAAGTTATTTCATACCTTCCCCAACGCATGTGGTAATTTAATTTCCTCCGAGCAGCCGGCTCTAAATTGTCCGTCTGTTTATCCTTCCGTATGTTATAACTCCATAACTGAGGGTTGTTATCGTCTGCTAGTTTTGCACTGAAATAGAGAAAGCTAAATGTCTGTATAAGAGCAAAATGTGTCATTTTAGTTAGCTCTTATAATGAATGCTAAGATATTTTTAAGAAAATGGCTTTTCCACTTGCAAATACACACTTGCATTAATAGATAGAGAGTTGCTTTCTTCGTATTCAATGCAATGTTGCCAGTTAATTATCCGATACAGGTAATATAATGGAAGATTATTTAACTTACACTTAGAAACGTGAATAGTTTCTCATATTGTTTTTGTAAAGAAAATTTAAATACATCCTCAAATTCCTCGCGCAATAGCACAACTTTAATAAAAAAAACCCTCGCTAATGCCCAACATGTTCGCGAACGTCTGAAATTAATGCTCGTCTGGGGCTAGACGACATTTAATTAGATATCTCGTCTGTTTGCTGTAGCGGAAACGTGTTATCTGTCTAGCGCGACGTTCATTTGTTTTTAAACGATTAGAAAGTTAATTTATAGGGTGCTCTCGACATTTTCATTTCGTACGGAACACAGGATGAATCTTTTGAATATGAGTAGTCGCTATGGTTTACGAACTTTCATAGGATGTATAAGGATTTAAAATGAAAAACTTTTTCTAACTTTGTTAAACAAGTAGAAACAGAGTTTATTGAAGTGACTATACGATCAAAAAGAACTTCTTCAATGTTTTTAAGACATTACTGCAATGAAATAAATTTCCTTGGTATTGCTAAGCAGGTATATGTGAATAAAATGAAGGATTCACGACGCCATACTTATCTCCTTATTCAAAATTACATCTCACACACGCATTGACACAGTGTGTGTGAAAGCCAAGCTGTTATTGCCTTTACTATAAGCAACGAAGATTGATTTAGACAAATATTTGCACTTGCAAACACAAACCAAAAATCAATCCGTGTCACTCCAAACTGCGAACTTGTCACGTTTGAACTACGTTCCAAATTCAAAATTAGACATAGACAAATGCTCCAACTAATGTCGTCGCTTATTAAGAAACCGCAGCATCCGGCGTTACAACGGCGTGTCGCTCTGTGGCTACAAGATGGCGCTGATAGTTAAACTTAATAAACAAACATGAAACAAAAAAGTTTTATTGTTGATGGATCGTGAGATGGCGTTGGATGGCGGTTGACGTTTGCTATTTCAAATAAAAGTTACAGCCTTTTTTCTGCTTTGTGTTTTTGTCTGTATCTTTGTTCTATATTTGTTTATAATCAGGATCTTACACATAATGAATCTCAGTTTAGGTGCTGAATAGGTTTAACTTGTGAAAGGACAATGCCAGATCTTGGCTTAAACACTTTAAAAAAAAAGCTCGCGGATACGAAGGATGTTGATATGACCTGTTTTGTATTCAGTATTTTATTACTTACAAATTTAGGGAACTTATACGAAAAACAGAGCCATCTATTAAGATACTTTATAAATAAGACAACTTGCGAGTAAAGTATGTTATGTAAAGTAAAATAAGACAAGTTCTTCAGAAAAACTAACACCACAGCATTGTTTTAAATATTTTCGTACATCAAATAAACCTAATTCTATAATTAGCCGCCACAAATTTTTCTTAAGCTTCTATGGAGAACTGGCATTGTCCTTTGAATAAAATAAAGGTCAATATATGAGGTTAAATTTAAATTTATTTGCTCAAAAATGAAAACTTAAGATATTTATTTTCAAAAGGTAAACAAAAGCATGAAATTATGCCCGTCTTTTTAATATACACGCAACGCTGAATAATAATTATTAACATACCTTCTGTGCTTTCGTCCTAAATATAGGACAAATTTTTCCTCCCGATCTCCCTAAGTCTCTAGGCGATCCTTAAGGATCGGTGGCCAAATAAAAGGAATTCCTTAACTGAAAAGGTTTCTTTGAATACAAGGACTCGGCATATATCAAGTGCCCTCACAAATGAAATAGCTCCGGGACGATTTCTCAGGACTGACTGGGGTTCGGACCCGTTTGAAGCACATCCGTTTGGCCGTATGGAGAATCATGATTAAACTTATATTCTGTAATAGGTACGTTAGAACAATGCCGGCAAAAGGAAGGCGTCCCGAATTACACTTACTGGACGTGACTGTTCTTGATAATTATCCCGCTAATATTTTAAATGCGAAAGTTTGTGTGTGTGTGTGTGTGTGTTAGTTTGTTGTTCCTTCACGCTGCAACGGCTGGACGGAGTTGGATGAAATTTGGAATGGAGATAGCTTATACCCTGAATTAACACATAGGCTATCCTGGAAACTTTAAAAGTTTTTGAGGGAATAATGATAATCGAAATCTAGGCGGACGAAGTTGCGGGCAGAAGCTAGTATTAAAATATGTCGTACTACAGAAGTAAAAAAAAATATTACAAATTCGGTGATTAACGCTACGTTTACAACCGTAATGACCTTGCATTCATGTTTTTCTGTGTCAACATATGATCTTTTAATATGTAAGACAACAATTTCCAGTACAATACCCGGTTTTCGCGAGTTTATTTTATTTTTATCTTATGTACAGTCGACCGCAAATATATCTTTCCTTTTTCGCCTTATTACAATGGAATAAGCCGAAAAATTAATATAATATCTTTTTTCTAAATGCCGAATAGGATCCCGGCAAGAGGGAACGACACCTCACACGATCCTCCAAGGGACACTCGAAAAGAATCCGCCTGGTCCCTCCTTACTGTAATCTTGGCGATTATTAAAATCATATATCTTGGCAGGGGTATGCACCCTGATTTCTGGAGGGCAGAGGGTGCATTGCGATGTCTTAGATGGAAGTTTTATGCATGGGTTTGGTATTTGTTTCTTTATGCAACAGAGAAAAATGAAGGGATTTGGTAAATCCGCTGATTTTGGCGCCATGACTGAATATTTTATATCATGCTTCATTTAGGATCTTTGATAGATATAGTACTATTTAAAATTTGAAAATAAAACAATTTTACGTTGTTACTTTTATGCTAAGCAACTCTAAAAACATTTCTAAAATCGCCATTGCATATCAAACAATACCACAAGAAACTAAATAAACGCTAGAGGTACTTTATAAAGGACAATCACAAAAAACTACGCAGCAAAGATGATAAAACAAGATCGCGTCGGCATACTAAAAGCCTAGAATTTTCTAAAGGCGCATTGTTCTGAAATTCTGCATTACAGTATAATACCATCCCCGGAATGTCACGTGCCGTCAAAGGCGGCATGCGACCCATCACAATATTATTCTTACCTTCCATGCCTCTTTCTGCCTCTTGCTATTTCTTGCCATTGCCTCTTACCATTCGCTCACTCATTCGTAGATAAGAGACGTTGGTATGAATTGCGTTGCTTCATTTTGAGTTTAATTAAAATGCGTCAGTGAATTATACAGGGTGTTGGGATGATAAATAGTTAATGTTTTGCGTGTAAAAGGCTATTTTAAACTTTGTAATAGATATTTGTGTATTGTATGTAACAAAATACATACGAGTACCTACACAATATACTTTAAAACACGTCAGAGTCACTATGAATAGTCTACTACGTAATTTTAGTGGTGGTAGCACCTTGTGCAGGGTTCGTCCGGATAGCTATCACCGCCAAGCATTAGTGTTCGCATTGCCGTGTTCCGGTGTGGGGATAAGACAACCGGTGAAATTACTAGCATCGAGGCATTCCATCTTAGTCTCCAGGGTTGGCAACGCGTTTGAAGTCTCAAGATTGCAGTTTTGAGACTGTAGTCTTGAGATTTCAAATGTCTATGGGTCTCAGATCCCACTTACCATCAGGTGGCCTGAGTGCTCGCGTGCCTTCTCCTTGACATATTTTTTTTTAATTAATAATGCCATCTTCAAATCTCTCTTAACATAAAATATGAGTTTTTAACTATCTTCCAAGCAATTACTTTAGGTCTCTTACATATTACTAACATAAAACGTAAATTAATTAAATCCTGGAACATACCAAGCAAAATCAATTTTAAAGCAAACATGGCCACCCATAAAATCTCCAATATTTACTGAAAACCTACCAATCTTCGCGCCAGACACAAACAACTGCTTCGCAGACGCTTCAGAAAAATCTGCGGCGATCCGAAGATCCACTGAAGGTAATATGTCTGAGCTCTCTAATACCACTGCCTCGGGATTACACGTTATTGGTTCAGGGTTTTTGGGATCGGGAGGATTTGGTGAGGTCTTTGAATGTGAATCTGTCAATTTGTCACTTTGAAAGCACTCACAGGAATATTGAGCTACAGTCAGGGAAGGGTTTAATTAAACACATTTGCTTGAATACCTTCTTATATCATGAATCATGATATGACGGTGGGTTTAGACCAAACGAGCGAATGCTCTAGAACATGTTTTGTCTTCATTTTTTTAAAGAAAACGTAAGAGATAACGCCATATAATTCTTGGTCGTTCGCTTGGTCTAATCTAAACCCACCCTGAGATGAAGGTGTTCGGCAAGCTAAAAGTAGAAATAACATCATTATCATCTTCTAACAATCTGGCTTGATAGCTATCTTTCCTTTTCCATGTATTGACAAAAAAAATTAGAATATCCGTCTCTTCAATTGTTGGCCTATTTATAGTACTTAATAATTCCCAACATTATATATTTTGTCATACTAACTAAACTGCGTTATCTAGTTATGTACAAACAAGATGCAAACAAATTAAACTGCGGAATTCAGACGTCTTCGGGAAGAGTTTTGTTGAAATGTAGGAAGAATTCTTCGTATTTCTATGGTCCTGGTAACAAACAAGGCAAGAATAAGGCTAGTTTTAAATCCCTAATGTTTGTAATACGTATAGCAAAACCAAATAAACTACTTTTCTAACATTTCGTATCAGATACATTAAACATAGTAGGTAGGTCTTCAGAAAAAAAACTTTGTATATTAGTAACATTTTCTGCATAAGTCTCGCTTCCGTCAGAAAGTCAATAACTTCCAAAACTTCCCAAACACGTATTATAACGCGACAGCGATTTTCCCGCCAAGTGCACAGCAATAACTAAAATGGCTGACACGTAACAGCTGTGCCTTTATGAAGTCTTGACATACTCGCTCTACAAAGTTGCGAGATTTTATCCCTCGCTTTATCCTCATGTGCGGGGATTAATATTGGATAATTAGAAAAGTCTTTCACAGCGGGACTTTTTAATTTATAAAATCAAACAGGCGGGCTGATAGTTTTGGAATCAAGTTCAGAGAAAGCCAGAACGAAAGACTTGTTTGAGACCGTTTTGTGAACAATTTACTTAACTATTAAAATACAGGGTGATGTTCTGCACCTAGTTGTTAATGTGCTAAATAAAGTACAAAGCGTGCTGAAAGATTACTTAGAGTAAAACGGCGTATATAGTTCAAACTTTTCAATAGAGATTCTAAACTACTGACAAAATATTATTCAACACTGATGGATTCAGCAATGAAAAGAACCGTGCAAAGTAAAAGAAAACGTAAACATTTCACTGACACGTACGCTATTCAACACACATATCTTGAGATGAAACCGCCCATCCTTTAGGGATACCTATAGCACATTCGAAGGCGTAGGTCGCGGTCGGTCGTGGCTGGAATAAGAAATGCGAAAGGCCGTATATCAGTCTGTTCGCTTTCTACCGAGTTCGAAAATAAAAGTGCGCTTTCAATGTATTGGCTGGTCGTGTGAATGCGTAGCTTCATTGAGCTTCTTGTAAACGTAGTCATGTGTTAAGTGTATCGTATTGTGTTTGTTCATAGACATGTGTGCAGGCTTTGTGTAGATTTTGGGTTATTGGTGTTTATTGGAACGTAGCAATGTTCTTAATGTTCTGAATTGTCATAAGCTTTACATTATTAATTTGTTTATTGATTATGAAGAAAATTTACAAGTTTTAATCTTTTTAGAAAAAATATGGCATGATATTTTTTAATTATGCAGTAATTGTTTTTATACTACTGGTAAACATCTTAGCCTATTTGTGCAAATTGTGGTTATAGAATTATTAACAAGTTTTTAGAGATGTTTGTAATTCTGTAGCTCTGCCTACCCCACTCTGGGAACGAAGGCGTGAGATTATGTACGTGTATGATTATGTATGTTTTTATACTAATAATTTCAAGTTCGTATAAGGGGTGTACCTATCCGGAAGCTAAATAAGTTACGATACCAAAACAAGATGTAACTTCTAAGACTTTAATGGTTAATCCAAAGCCTATTATTTATGTTAAACTTAAATTCCATTTAAATTTAAATGGTAAATACGTGGATTGTATGCAAATGGCTCCCTCCCCAGGTTGTAAAATTGGGGATGTTTATAGTGTTTACCCCTTGTTTATAGGTTTTGTAACAATGGTTCTCGATTCACTTCAAACTCGATGTTATCTCGAACGCACCACAAATTAAATTCAGTCATTCAATTATTTATTTATTACTTATTTTTTACTGTCACGATACGACGACTTTTGTTAAGGTTCCGGCACAGGTCAGCTGCAGGTTGATTCACAGGTTCTAAAGCAAACAACGAAGACGAAATTGATGATGGGGAAGTACAACTTTCGCTCCCTCTACATTCATCGATCTCTTCATGCACGTACGTCGGTTTCGGGTGCTTTTGATTTGTCCCTTATTCAGTACATCGCGAATCTGATCTAAGGCGTCCCCTACCGACATCTCCGCTCATTCTCGCTCGCCATACCTCTTTCGTAACTCTTCTTTCATCCATCCTTTCCAAATGACCAAACCATAATACATAATCACTTTTATTAATACCTAATCACTAAGATTATTCAATGTATTCTACTTAGTCTTGACATTAAAACACACTGTTATTTTATCACACACATCTGCTGACAGTCAGTGACTTTTTATTGGAATGACGCCACATCAACTTGTTTAGACCCAAGATCTCCTGTTCACTGACTGTTCTTAGGTACGCTGACTGGACTAATAATCGCCATCGACCGGTTGGTCACCCCTGCACTACATGATACTTAATGAATACTTTTAATGGACCTCCGTTGATCAATAGATAAAGATATAAAAAGAAAGAAAGTCTCACAAGATTGAAACCAGTGGTAATCTCCGATAGAATGGAGATGCATCCTCGGATTTATCTCACCACGCTCGCTGCACCTCGAACGACGCCATAAAGCGGCTCCATTTTACACGGCAAGTAAATACGATCGACCTTTTGAAATTAAGTCGACGACACGTGGATTTTGCAGTGGAGCTTGTTTTAAATTGCTTTATCACAATAATATTTTAAATGTGGAAGTTATAAGTTATCTCTTAACTACTTACCCATACGGAAGAGCGGGTGCTTCTTAGCACAGGTATATTTCATACTTAAAAAGAGGTAGCCAACTACTGTAATGACTATGTACTTATGAAAACTGAATAAATTATTTGATTTTATTTGATTTGATTTCTCATGTCTCTATCACGTCAAAAGTCAATATTGATATAATTTTTGCTTAGGGATGGTTGAAATGTCAGCAATGATGCTTAGTATTGGCTTAGTAATGATGAAACCGAAAAAAGTTGATGAATATAAACCATGCGCTTTACATATTTTGGACATAGATTTACTTCAAATTTCGTTACTACGATCGAACTAACGCAGACTTAGTAATAATAATACCACATGTACTCATAGTAATTATTTTAAAAGGCGTGTCAAAACTTAAATCACTAAACAAGACATACGTCTACAACTCATTTGTTTCAACGCCCATACTTCACAACTAACAAAACGCTATCATATTTAATCAGAACAAAACACATCTCTCATTACGAACGTCGCTAAGAACTAATTGCGAAGCACGTCGCAAACACTGAAATGAAAGTGCCATAGGTTTCACAAACTCAACATTGTACTTCGCTTATAAAACCATCTTAAAAACCAATCTTACACCCATCAGATAAAGCTTAAGATACGACGTTTTTATCACAATCAAAACGGCTTAGATTGAGAACTTTAACAGCTTGGAATAGAGTTCATGTTGTTGTGTTCAGGTTGTGTGCAGCATCTTTGAGTGCTTGAGGGGTGTGTTTCGTTTAATTTTCATTGACAAGCCGTGCGCGGATGTTTACAGGCGACGTCCTTAAATTATGACGTACAGCTGTTTGCTGCGCTGCCGGTGTCTTTTTTGTCCTAAAAATAGAACACCTTTTTGTACTGTCAACGGTAAACATTGTGATTACCTTTATTATTAATTGTTTTTAAAAGTAAAAGTAATGATGAGTAATGAATGATGTTCACTATATTTTAATAAAAAAATACAGTTTTACTTATTTGTAACTTTTACTATAACTAGATTTTATTAGTAACTTTAAATACTTATTTACTTACACAAGAGCATTTTCCCCAAGTAGTTAAATTACTTGTAAAGTTACTAATTTAAGAATCTATAAACTATTATTAATTGAATACAAAGTTGAAAGATTCACCGATGTTTTTTTAATAATTCAAATTTCTCCTATCACTATAGTTAAGTTCAACTTTGTCGGATAATATTTAAAGTCTAATATTTCTTAAATAGTTGTTAAAATATGGTGACCGTTACTCGTCATAAACATGAGAGACTTAACACATTATATCAATGATACCAGATGGAGTTTAATTTGTATGGCAGTTAAGGAGCCGGGCCTTGAATTACTAATAGTGGTCCTCTTAAACAAAAAAGTATACGTTATCTTCAATATGTTAACCAAATACAACCTTGTACTTTATAGTTAAGGTTGAATTTACAACAATACTTTTGTAGGAGATGCTTTACATAAGGTTAGATGAGTACTGTATTCACTATGCATTATTATAAATTATGCATTATCTTAATGGTAATTATTATCTGGTTATAAATGGACGCAATGTGGTTGGTACAAAAAAAGAGCATGATTCTCTTGGGAATGACGATATTTTTAGTTAAGGGAATTTAAGCCGCCTGTATAAAGTATCAGTTGGTTGCCTAATGCATACTGTATTCATACAAATAATTGAATGTTGTTCACGATTGCCATCGTAAAAAACTATCTATTTCAGACCAAAAAGTTATAGTTTGGCAAATGCACCTTTAAAAATATAAACACAAATGCTTTTATCAATCTTGAATACATCGATTAGGCTATTAGTAGGCACTGTATACGATTTGGTTTCCACAAAATTTGGTTAAAGAATTGTGATTGCTTCGGCAATGACATTTCGCAGAAAGAGCTTAGATTTTTAAGAACACAAATTCAAAATACAATTATTATTTTTCAATACTTAACTCATATAAAATAACATATAGATTATGTTAATCTGAGTATCAATATGAATGTTACACTACCCCGTAAAAATAAAAACGTTTTTTTACATTTTGTCCTTTACAAAGGACGCCGGAGGTTAAACCTACATTGTCTTCTTTCAAGTTGACGTCATCTCCAAAGTTTCGAGTGACATCAAAATTAAAAAAAAGTCTTTGAAGTCCTCAGTGTCGACTTACAGACAAACACACAATGGGGGCGCAGTCATTAGGCGATGGGTCCGGTTACAAGGACGTCTCAATTCTAAATTCGGATCATTATTGTCTTGAAGGGGCTTATTACCTTTCGTTAGCGCTTCGTTAAAAAAAAGACCCAAGTGATGCACGCGGTTTAGAAATAATTAGTGGCGTTTCCAAAAGAAGATTTTTTTTCGGCACATCATTTGTGTTTTTATTTTTTAGTTTTATTGGAATTTTTAATGTTTAATGTTTAATGTTTAATGTTTAATGTTTAATGCTTATTTGGGCACAAACGGTACAAGTAAAGAAAAATTAATACAGAAAAACTTACATAACACATTGACCAGTGAAGTTGCCACAATTAACTAATACAGTACAGAGTAACACGTTAAAAATCTGTGTTTACGTATTATTAAATTATTAAATGTTTGCTTTGTATATTTGCTAGTCTTTAAAGCGTCCGACTTTGAGAAAATATAGTTACAAAAAAAAACTGTTTCATTAATTTTTGAATATTAAAAAAAACGAAGTAATTTTTGTAGGTTAGGCTCGTCATCTGTATTAACTGTAATGAAACTGTGTGAATATAAACCCGGGTTTACCTACTACTCGTACATTAAAATTTATTATACCCGGCATTATAAGACTCAATACACCGCATTCTTCTCGGCTCGTCTATACAAACGTGCCCAAGACAGTCAAAAAAATGTATGAATTGGCGATATTTTACTGGAAAACCCGTTCCAAAATCAAATTAAATGTTTAACCTTAACACCCACAAAGCTGTTCTCTAAGTGATACGTATTTATTAAAATGATTTCACTATTGTTTTACCAAAACATCATTTGGAAAACTATAATCATTTTACAAACTATTCGCGGCACTATTACAAAAAAAGTGGTCAAATTACCTATGTATAATATGGTTTATATAATGATTTAAACACAACTATATTATTCCAAAACGAAAGTTTGTAAAATGATACAGTCACGAACTTTAATTTGGGACCCACCTTAGGTCCAAAGTCATTCTGATATTCTACAACAATAAGGTTGAGTCTCGTATAAGTTACAAATGATTTGGCATCTCTAATGACATTGACGACTTCAAGCCTATTTTTCTTGAAATGGGTCACAAATTAACGATCGCGATAGTACGTTTTTCAAACGTACATTTTGCGAAATGAATGGCCCCCAATGAGTATGCATGTTCCTTTCACACCTAACCTCAATCTACTTATATTATTATATAAAAACAATGCGTAAAAACATGAAAGTGATTACGCAGGGTATTAAGTTCCTCCTAGGAGGGTGTGAACCGAGGGGTAGGTATCGGATATCTTATTATTTTTACTTCGGTGCTCGCAAACGTCTCCTATCTGTGTGAAATACTCATGCCGACATACCTATGTATTTGTATAAGTAAAAACGCTTTGTTATGCCTTAAAAATATTGCAACATCTCATGCCAAGTCATAATCAGTGAGTATTGATACAGCCTAGGTTTACAATGTCAACTTAGAACCTACCTAATTTGACGAGTCATACGAGTATATAGCTAACCTGTGTCGAAGTATTTTTTGAAGCAACTTCCGAATGTCCTTTATAAATGACATTACCAAAAGTGTTCTATGCCCTTCAAATCTTGATACCTATCGAAATCAGTTCAGCAATTTCACCGTGAAAGAGTAACAGACAGACAGACAAAGTAAATTTTTCATATAATAATAATCATATGGATTACCGGGCAGCAAATAATATAACTAATAGTGATGTTCTTAATATAGTACATAAGGCAGGATGATGCTCTAAGCGTTTGCGTGAAAATAAGCTAATCATCAAAATTGGTCATTAGAATAAAATGATATCTTATTTTTTTGCTTTGCGAAAGTCACCATCGTCTTAGAGTAAAAATTCTAAATCCTTTTGTAGCCGCCTGAAAGCAACATCTTTTCAAAGTATCTTAGATATTAATAGTTTTAGCTTCGTTCAGACAGCCATGAGCAGCATTTTATGAGTAAATACAAGATGTCCATCAAACTACACGATGTAGTGAAAATGAGTCCGTAATAACGACACTTCGGCAGAGATGAAAAAAGAGGGTGCACCTTTTTACATTAAAATTATAAGGTAAACGAATAAATAAATGTAAAACATACAATACAAGGTACTTAATACTTGCTTAATCAAATAAGAGGGTTGTTATAATTTTGACCCTCTTGTCTGTCTTTGTGTGATGTCGTAGCACCCGAACGAATAGACCAATCTCAAAATGGTTTTTTACATAAGTTTTTAGCAAATTTTGATAAAGTTTATTTAAGACTTATCAGTTTTGAAAGCAGGGGTCACGATTACGGTGGGTAATTTATCAGTAGGTATTTATTAATGTCACTTTATTACCTTATATTTTCTGTATCGTGGTTGATTCCCGTCAACTTCTTACACCGGTATCACAAAAAAGTCCTTTATCTATCACAAATGCTTCCCCCAACACCATTTATTTTTCACTGTAAAATTTTACAGCCTGTGTGAAGCCATTTTTATGATAAAACAAAACGTTGCACCCTCACTCGATCACATTCCTGGGGAACCCTGAACGTTTATTATTTATAAGCTTTACGACCTAGGGGCACAGCGAGGATGGGGCGATGAGGTTCATGAACAGATAACGGTGAAATGCTGGCTGGAAAATACGGTAGGTTTGAATTTGGAATAAGAGTTTCAAGAAGGTTTCAATGATTTCTGGCCAGTGACAAATAGCATGTTTTGTATTTTAAAGTTCATATTATATTTCTTTTAATTTGAACATGTTTTAATTGATGAGTGTTAGCTCTTGTGTTAAAATCATGAAAAATATATGACCGATAACTGATCATAGTTGAGATGCCGGTCTCAAGATCCATCAGCAAAAATTACATTTTGCGACTTGAGCTTTACTTGGCTCCTCGCTCAAAATTAGTTCACTAAAACTCCATAGTCTTTGCAATAATCAAAGAATTATTAATAAGAGGGGAACTATTGGTTTTGAATGCTTTTAATTTCTAGATTCAACGTTATCTTCATGCCAGCCAAAAGGATATAGCCTTCCCATCAGAAATATTGTACCATTATACGTCATCACTTCGAGTGAATGCATTATGTTGCACACAGGTCGCAGTGCTCAGGTATTTTGGCACCGTCCGATGCGGAGACCTTGACCTGAGCTGCAATGCGGGTGCGCGATATCGCAGCATTACGTCTATCTACGTTCTAGCTCTGACCAATCCAGTTATGTAACGATTTTCTTTGACAATGTTTTCCAGGGGTATATATCGGTTGATGTAAAAAATTTTGGCCTATTTTTGTTTTGCATCATATTTTTTTGCATACCAACGTTTCGTCTAATAATTTAAATGTCGAAAATTGTTTGATCGAAATTGTTTTGCATAATATTGTTTGGTCGAAAAATTGTTTAGTATACATTTGTTTGGAATAACTTTATTTTGTCAAATGATTTTTTGGTATAACATTGGCAGTGAGGCGAAGTCGACGGAGCTCCGCTTTGCGGAGCTCCTGCTCCGCGTAGTTGTAGCGCTTCGCGCCTTGATACAATTCTAACCTAACCTAACCTATAGATTAGTTGAGACCTAGGTGTTTTATACTGGGAGGGGCTTCGACCAAACAATATTATGGATTTAGCCTTTTAGTAATTAAAATTTTAGACAAAAAAAAATTAGACCAATAGTGCTTTATAACAAAAAATATGTATGCAAAAAAGTCTTTATGCTAAATAATATTATAGGAAATTTTAATACCATTCAATATTATAGGAAACATTGTTGACCAAAAAATTTTAGTACATAAAATTTTAGGTCAGTCGAAGGGCACCCGTTTTTCAGACTTGAATTATTGTATTATCTTCTTTACATAGCATAAAACAGTCGCTTTCCGCGTTCTGTCTGTCTTATCCGTTTGTATATTCGCTAACTCCATGTAACACAGTTTGATGCGAGTTTTACCATCAGGTAGGTAATTTTTCACGGAAGGTTTTTATGGATAATAAAATATGTATTGAATTAAAAACAGCTATTACATAACTTCAATGGCCGATTTTCATGAAACTTACTAAGAATCTCACTTTTAGAAGGGAACCATTCAGATAACAATACAATAAAATCGGTTCTGGTGCAACATGCCAATGACAATTGAACGGTGACAATCCACTGTTCATGTATCTTCGTAGCTCGTATGACACCCAGGGGAACTACTTGACTTTTAAATATATGTCAACGTGTCACTTGTCGCTGTAACTTTGTCGTAGTAGAAGACACAAACTACCTTTTTCGTGACGGGAGGTTCAAATCGCGAAACTCATGGAAGGTTCAGCACGTACGAGTATCGACTACGATTACCGTTCATGAATATTGATGAGTTGTACGATTGTCGATATCGATATGTCTAACGTCTATCTTTAGATCTAACGTCTACGTCTAGCTTTAGCTAGCCGATAAAAGTAAATATTAAAGTAAGTTTAGCGTGACTTGTGAGATATTAGAGTGAGTGTTGATGGTTGTTAATTTTTAGATGTATGATTTAGTCAAGCCGTTAATGGAAAACTGCGTCGAAATATCAGAATGTTGTTATATTAGAACATTCATAATTTAAAAGAACACCTTTTGTCACTTCGTTAGTTTTGTTTTTCTCCTTACCTTTTATTTTGTATTTATGTATTTCTAATTTACGTACCTAACTATATGTATTTATTTAAGGGATATTTATATGTATTTTTAAATAATATTGATTAATTGGTTATCAACATGTCGCTTTACATTAGAAAATAACATAAACAAATACAGACAAATCTAACAGGACTGTTAAAAATATATACAATAAAATATACCTAAAATTAACTTAAAACTACACTAATCTAATAAACCGCTGCCAGTGGGCATCGTTCCCAAAATGCTGGCAGCATTGCCACGTTGAATGGCAATGCTTAATCTTTGTGCCAAATAAAGGCCAGCATTTTGGTCACGAGATGTGTCGACCAGGCGCTTGGAAAGATCTTTAAAAATTTTATGAGCTCCTGGTCCCCACGGTCCTAAAGTTTCGACCCCAAAAGGCTCAAATACGTAGCTTCTGTCGAGCTGACTGTACTTGCGTCTTTTCAGGGTCTCCGCTGATTCTGCCGCGGATCCAGCCTTAATTCTCGATCCGGGAAGGTGTGACGGTGCAAGGGTGTCCACGCAAGTAGCATCCCACACCAATGGCCGTCCCAAATTCCACGGAATAAGGGTCATCCCATCAGGTCTTTTACCATCGTCACGCATGAGACCATTTGGTTCCAAAATGGCCGCACAGTTGGCGCTGGTTAAATCCCGGCGAATAATGTAAATTGTTTTAAATTGTTTAATTCAGTTTGCACCGCCTGCCTATTTCTATCGTTTATATTTAACCATCTCTTCTTTGTAAGGTTGTCTGGAAGAGATCGCTATTTAGCGATAAGACCGCCTGTTGACTCACTATGTAATCTATATTTTAGTTTCTTGTATATTCGTTACTTGGTGTATGTGGTGTTTCAATAAAGTGTTTTGTATTGTATTGTATTGTATTAGGAAAGCGCGGTAGATATCTCGCAAAAGTAAAAACATTTCGATAGAGCTAGAAAACAAAGGGGTTTGGGTAAAAGCGTTGTCATTTGTAAAATTCATACATTTTCAAGGTGAGCGGCCATTCGTAAAAGTGGTAAATTATGATAGAATTATAAAAAATAAACATATTTTGTTATGTAATGTAATACTCTAAAGTGCATCGGAGCCGAGATATTTAAATATTCATACTTGGGCGTACTTTTGTACTAAAAACTGAATACTTATAAATCTTTAAAATCTCCGCTCCGATATTATTTACCGCTATAAATTATATATATCTATGTGTATTTAGAGGTCCTCTAAATAACTATGTAAAAATCATCCGTGGCCGCTGAAAAAAAAATGACAATATTCTTCAAACAAATTTACCCAATGCCCTTTCTGTTATCTTCATCAGTTCATCATAATAAACCATAGGCGTTATGATTTTCCTTAATTAGCTTTTTGTAATACATATTGTACAAGGAATTATATGCGGCAGCAAGATCAGTCAGATTCTACCACCATCGTAACTGCCGGCAAGCAGAATTCCCAATGTTGTGGTTCGGTGCGGACAAGGTGTTTGTATTTCTGACCTAAAAAAACAGCAGCACGCAAACCTTATCATCAACATCAATGTCTATTATCATCTGCCGGGATGTAGGACCCATTACATTAGTGTTTAGTCGGTCTCTCATTGCTGAGGGTCGTGGTCACGGTATTCTGCGATGTGGCCGAAATATTCCTGAGTTTTATGGCCATCCTAACTTGCGCTTCCCAAGCGCTGTCCAGTGTGGCTAGCACAAGTTGCCCGCGACTTGTTTGTCGCTCGGATTTCCCTTTCTATCTAGTCAGTAACAATAGAGACGCACTGAATGACAAGCGAGAAAATATAACGTCTGCTACCCGTGCTGGGGCCGTAGCCGAGACGCAAACGCTACTAACGTTTTTCTTTTGTTTTCTGTGCCAGTTGAACACGTGGTTTATCGAAACGCATGAGAATGTCATCCCATACATGTTGAGTAATCGAAAAGAAAAACGTAAGTAGCGTTTGCATCTTGGGTATGGGCCTGGACAGCGCTTGGTAAGCGCAAATTAGTATTTCAGAGCAAGACTCTGGAATATTTCGGCCACATCGCTCAGGGCAGGGCTTTTAGATGGATGACATTGGATTTTCTTTTAATACTCGTATTTATAATGGCCCCGTCGCATGGCACTTGCGGGTAAGAACCCGCGTGCCACCGGTCCCACATACCATGAGCGTCTACCCGCTAAACTTAAAAATGAACCATCCGACGAAGCATTTAAACATCAGCTGAGACCCTTCACTGGATAACCCATTATACTCCGTCGACGAATTTATGCAACTTAAATTGCAAAATTATTACTGTTTATTTGACCTTTGTTACTTTTTTTATATTGACGTCGGAAACTGACCGTTTATTAGTGGTTTTTAATGTTGTCTTCGATTATTTGAGTGTTATTTTTGTATTATTATTTTATTATTTTGTATTAATGCTGACGATATCAATGTAATTTCTTATTTTTTGACATGCAATGCAATTTATATTGTAACATTACATTGATGAATAAATAAACTAAACCAAACTAAACTAATACAGCGCCATTTGCTACATTCTCTAAATGTTTTTGCGTTTGTCTATATTTTATGATAAAAACACCTCAACATGCGCAAGCGTTCCATGATAATCCAGATCTAGCCTGTCGTGTGCCAAAAGATCATTCATATCAGCCGTAACCTTAGTTATTTATCGCACAGCATATAAATGGCAGGGCCGGGATCGAACCCGGGCCTACCACACGCGCGTGACCGGAATCCCGATCGAGGGGTGTCAAGTCATAAGGTTGGGTAGCATTGCAAACAATCCGAACTTAATTTTATTTGCAATGCTACCCAACCTTGCGCTCTTTTTTTAAAACGTGTGTGAATTGTTAAACTGTTTTTTTCTTAGAGTTGGATATCCTGATGTCGGTACTAAAAAGTATAATATTACGAGACTAAAGGACAATGGGCAAAAATGTATGGAACGTGGTACCCGCGCCAATGGACATAATTTATATATCATTGGAAAGGTATTTTTATGTAGGGCAAAGATAACCATATCGCTTATCACTATTTGCTGTCGGAACTGAGTTATTTTATTTTGAATATACGTTTGTTATCAATCAATTTCCTTTAGGGATACCATTATGAAATAATAGAAAACAACACTACTAATCAAGGCACTACCTACTATTTATTACATTACTAATCAAGGGTACACTTCAGTGTTTCCACTTCATAAATAAAAATGGATATTTCATTAGAAAAGTGACAACATGAGTTAAGTTTCGTTTCGTTACATTCGTTTTTTTTACAAATAACTGTCCATGAGGCTGAGGATGGAGCTCTCTGGTGCAGTAGCAGACTATTCACTTTTGCTTGAGTTGTATTTTTAAGGAAAGGTGTCATGTTCGTATACGAATATCTCCGAATGGACAGGGATTTGAGACAAACCACCATAGTAAACGTTGTTCCTATTGGTATGACCTATTCACTGACACTACCATTATTGCTATTGGAGCGGGTACCAAAATGCCCATTGTCCTTTATCTCCATACCAATTATGTATGTTTTTTGTTGGCCTAAAGTGTCTCACTGCTGGGCAAGGGCCTCCCTCTCGTCCTTCCACGCATCCCTGTCTTGTGCAGCCTCCTGCCAGTCCTCCCCAAATTTAATCGAAATTTATTAGGGCTGATTAAACAATATCCAAATAATAGTTTTCGACAGATAAAAATTAGCTCTATCTTTTTCTTTTATATGACAGAGAAAAGAAGGAGAATTTTAAATCGGGCTTTAGTTAATAAAACAACGGACAGAAAATGCGGCTAATAACATTGTTAAGGTACACATCGGTAATTGTTTTTTTTTAATTGCTTTACTTAAGTACCTACTACATCATTTTCCACAAAGGGCATTGGGTAAATTTGTTTGAAGAATATTGTCTTTTTTTTTCAGCGGCCACGGATGATTTTTACATAGTTATTTAGAGAACCTATAAATAAACATAGATATATATAATTTATGGCGATAAATAATATCGGAGCGGAGATTTTAAAGATTGAAGTATTCAGGTTTTAGTACAAAAGTACGCCCAAGTATGAATATTTAAATGCCTCGGCTCCGATGCTCTTAAGAGAATTATATTACATAACAAAATATGGTTTTTTTTAATTATTCTATCATAATTTACCACTTTTACGAATGGCCGCTCACCTTGAAAATGTATGAATTTTACAAATGACAACACTTTTACCCAAACCCCTTTGTATGTAGTAACACCATTACAAAACCTTCTAAACTTTAATAACTGCATCAAACTATATTCTCTTTGGTACAAACAATATAAATGTACAATAACAGCTAATATTTTTACTCCGGTAATCCCCTCATCGCCCCCGGAGATATTTGACGAATCGAATTTATTTCACAAAGCTAGGACTTCATAAAACACAGCTTAGATCAGAGCCACCACAGTATAAATAAAACGCAGTCTAAGATATCTCATTGTCATAATAGAAGTCTAATGCTAAGGGCTTTGAAGAGGGCAGCAACCTCGTAGCCACTTTATAAGATTTTGTTTTTATTTTACTTCTGATAATAAGATGTGCTAAATAGTAAGCAAACTCCCAACCACTGATAAAAGTAAAAAAATCTTAATTCCTTAGGCATTTCATAGCAAGATCAATAAATCTTTACAGATTTAACTTACAAGGCTGTAAATTTGACAGCTTTTTAAGTAAAAATATCCCGCTGCCTCTTAAACAGCTGCGAGGCTCAGTGTTTCGATTCCCAGCAGTTTACTGACGGGTGAAGGTGTTGAGGATTGTGGATGGCAGTAATATTGGAACAGGCCAGCTGTGTGATTCGTTAGATATATTTGCGCATTGAGTAAGTTTGTATGACTATAATTGTTTTTTAGCGGACACAAATGTTTTTCTTTTAATAGTTTAGAGGACCTCTATAATAGTATCGGAGCCGGGATAATAAAAAAATAAAATTCAAGTTTTGGGAACTAAAAATTGTCCCAAGATCAAAACAAGAACACATTCATAATAGCTCGGCTCCGATGCACCTAAGAGTATTACATTATAAAACAAAATCTGTATATTTTGAATAGATATAGCAATACATTTTTACGAATAACCGCTCACCTAAAAAATTACAAGACTTACAAATACCACTACAGTATTCCCAGCTTCTTAATATCTTTCGGCTGGCTATCGCTATCACGCTTGCACTCGCAATTGACAGTATATTTGTCACTCGTATATGATAGAAAAACGAAGATTGCCGACAGCTATTAGCAATATAGTACCCCAACTATACGGCGTTTTTTATCAAGTTACCCCGCTGCCTCTTGGACCGCTGCGGGGCTCAGTCCAGATGTTCGATTTCCCAGCAGTTGACTGACACCGGCTATAGCCGACGGGTGAAGGTGTTGAACGAGGATCCGCGATGGAAGTAATATTGGAACTGGCCAGCCGTGAGACTCGTGAGTTGGGTTCGGTTTAGAAATAGATATTGTATATACCTAATGATCATCGTGCTATATCAGCCGAACCATGTTTAATAGACCTCGATGATCGGACTACAAAAACATAATTTATTATTCGCTTGGCATAAAATAGTTTGGAAAAAATTAGGACGCTGTTTGAAGTGAAATTGGCAACATGATCCAATTTTAAATAAAAATCTTCTTTTTAGTTACTACGGTAAACTCTATTTTGCCAAGCGATAATGTTGCTGGCAGTATCACTCTAAACACCGTACCGATTCAATAAAAAATCCAAATTCAAAAATCATAATTGGATTCCAGAACGAGAATCGGAAGTGATCCGCTATCGAACGGAGCAGTTCGGTAATTAACGAAGTTGAGTTCCATTTTCGAATTTACGGTGCGCGCGTAATCGGCCCGGTGTCATTCGATGGCGATAAGCGCGTCCGATTGGTCGATGGGCCGTAACTTCGTTCGAAATACGAACTTTGGGATTTACGGCATCGAGACCGTTATGGATTTGACCCAATTTGCAAGGGTCCGGGATGAATTGAAATTGGATTTTTTTTCGAGTCGTTTAAGACTTCATTATAGGCCTTCCTTGTATTCAATATACGTTTTTTATGCTACGCTGAGTCAATAAGGTGCTACGAATACGTAGCAAGCGCTACGTTTTTTCATTAGACTTAATTCTACCAGATAGGATTATAAGCAACTCTTATCTAACAGTAAATTAATTAGATTCTACCAACGGCTTAATTTGAATTAATGAAGCCACAAATCTCATTTACCCTTGTAACAGTTATATAACGGCGTAGTTTCTAAGCTTCTAACTACCTATTAAGCCGATTGTAGTTCCTGATTTTAACTGCTCGTTAATTTAAACGCTGCCCATAACCGTCCGTTATTCGCGACGATTCGTAAATTCAAAATCGGAATGGCTTCATCAATTTGCGCAACAGCGAGTTGCCGAACGCTGCTGATTACGTAGACGATGTTAGTTGAGACGCACTGGGACTTTGTTCGGGCGTTAATGATTATTACTTTGGTACATTCAACATTTTCGTATTTTTCTTTTGATATTGATATCTTTGTTTATACCCCAAGCATGTTTTTTTTTTACGATTTGTTCCTTATCGAAAACCAAAAATGGTCCCATCATTAAAAGTAACAACTATTTGTTTCACTGTGTAAATATTATTAGTGTTAATATTGCAATATCGATTTTAAATAGCATGTTCGTACATTTTTTTTTTGCTTTACCAAAAAACACTTGCATTCAATTACAAATTCACACAAAAAAGTTAAAACAAAAATCCCAATGCGTCGATTTCGCGGTCCGACGCGTTAACGAACCTAATGTACGCGTTCGCGTTCGATTTTCGAATTCCGCCGTTCGATTGTTTGTAAAAGGCAATATTTTAATTGGACAGGCCGTTTTAATAATACAGTTGGTGCCGCAATCCTGTTAATACGCTGTTTCGATTTGACAACACAGATTGTAACACTTCAGAAAATAATGGCAATTTTAATGCTGGCTGGAGAGAAAGTGATACAGGTAAAAAAGTTAAGAAAGGATTTGCATGCGTTAGATAAATTTAAGAAGCAGATGTTCTATTTTTGGAATGTGCCATGAACTAAATTAAGACAAATTGACGCCGCTTTCTGTATGCATATTTTTTAAGACTGGCTGATATGTTATTTTATAGTATTGAAACCTTTTTGTTGTAAACATTTAAGGTTGCCTTTGTTTCTAAATTATGTTAATAACATGCTATTCCGATTGTGTAAATGTGCTTGTTATATTGTTATCTCAATCATGGAACTAATCCTATTTTCCGCGCAATTCCTCGAAGAAGGTCCCATATGTTGTTAAGTGAGCAACTCGGAGCATCGTTCCATTATAATTACAGTCTGTACCCCGGGACTGTATCAAAATGAATCGACGCCATAACTGAATAAGCCCCTGAGATTCTGCACGTTAAGTTGCCAAGATTAACTTAGGGCTTAAAGCGTTAGTTCTAGACTCTGGAGTATATTTGATCTGGATCTCGTTAAGATAGTCATTTCCAAGGACCGGAATTCTTCATAGTAAAAATCAAACTGTCATAGGGTTTGACCAAATTGTTTTATCGACAATTCCACTTATCGATGTTACGGAATATTATCGCGTATCGACTTATACGATTATTCTGTAACATTTGACTTCTTTGATAAGCAACCTGCATCTCCATATTAAAATAAATCGTGTCCACGTCACATATGTCATTTACGTCGCTTGATTGTCATAAGTAATTTCCGTGCCGTGTTACTAAAATGATTTCCACCCATTTTTAAGATGTAAACGAGACTTCTGGATACGTCAACCAATCGTAATATATTTGGTTCCAATTTATTTTTTCACATTTGTGCACTTAATTGCCAGTTACACAACCTACTCAAAAGAGTGTGTACATATTATATTTAAAATCCCTTCAATTATTGGTGACTGGAATTAAGTGTTCGAGGTCCTTGTCACTGTCTTGAGTTAAGTGCGTATCCATTTTTCCTGGTTTTTCGGAGTAAATCGGTTTCTTAATTTATTGAAGATACATTTATGAGTGGAAAATGATCGATCTACATCTACCGATGTCATGTTAATGACTCATTAAGTGACATTTATTTATCGATAGTCGATAAAACCCTATGACAGTTTGATTTTTGCTATGAAGAATTCCCGTCCTTGGTCATTTTGATAGCAGCATTATCTTATTTTGGTATATTGTAAATAATGTCGCAGATTTTCTTGACTGGCAGTTGTTAAATCTTGAGTATCTGTTTCCAATCTGAAGCCGCTTATCATTAGTGTTCGCATTGCTGTGTTCCGGTGTGGGGATAAGACAAACGGTGAAATTACTAGCATAGAGGCATTCCATCTTAGTCCTCAAGGTTGGCAACGCATTTGAAGTCTTAGGATTGCAGTTATGAGATTGTAGTCTTGTGATTTAAAATGTCTATGGGTCTCAGATCCCACTTACCATCAGGTGGCCTGAGTGCTTGCGTGCCCTCTCCTAGCCATAAAAAAAACTCCATGAGTCCCTATTTAATGCCTCTTCCGGCCAGTTACTGAGGAATGCGTCCAAGTTGTCCCGCCATCTCCGTCTAGGCCTGCCTTGTCTACGTCACCCATTTTACGGCAGTGGCCACGCTAGCCCACCGGTCCAGCATGCGGCAGACGTGACCGGCCCAAACCCGCTTGAGTTGACGGTTTAATGCAAGTTATAATTCTAAATTACCTGCAGATCTCCCGTTGGGCAGCATGCAGCTTGCCCGCGAGACGCGCGGAGTCGGCCTCGGCGGCGCGCGCCCGCGCCTCCCAGTCGCCGCGCGCGCGCCGCTCGCGCTCCGCATCGCTGCGCGCCGCACCCTCGCGCTGCAACAACGCAACATGTTAAAAGATGGGACATTATACACCTCGGGTGACCTTGGTCTGATTATGAAGGGGTACATACGGCCTTATAACTAGCTGTACACTTTAGTATCTTGTCGCCTTAACCGCCTTTGACAGATTAGTACAGTAGTAATATACAGGGTGTAACAGGAGGAGTGGATCAAACGAAGCAGGTCGATAGAGGACGTCAAGACCTATCGATTTGACGCCCATGTAATTTCAGCGATTTTCTACTGTTTTGTAAAAGTATTACCAATTTTTAATAAAATAATTAGTTCTTGAACTATCGCCGTAAACCCAACTTTAACTCCAACTTTCTGGCCCATTAGCCAATAAAATTCACATTCAAACCAAAAAAAAAAACATAAGTAACTTTGAAACAGTAGAAAATCGCTGAAAATACATGGCGGTCAAATCGATAGGTCTTGACGTCCTCTATCGACCTGCTTCGTTTGATCCACTCCTCCTGTTACACCCTGTATTTAAAAAAAAACAAGTTTTTTTTTATAACCCTTTACCAATATCCATATTCAAATGAATATAAATCGCTAGGCCTGGCTAAGGGTTAAAGGGACAAAGCATTACATTACAGTGTGCAGCTACTCATACGACCGACCTTACCATTAGCATAAGAATAAACAATGACTACACGTAGAAGCGAAACTCCCGGCTCCGGACGCGCGCTCGGCGCGTTAGATACCTACCGCCTGGCGACACCTGAGGTGTCTAGTCAGTCAGGGGCGTCACGCACGGAATATATATTAACCAAGATATTGATATTGTGTCTTGAATTGGTTTTCGTATTTGTGTTGATTTTAGTGTTTATAGTTGAACTAAGATAGTGTTTTAAAAAGTGAACGACTATTTACGGCAAAATAATTAGAAATAATTGATAGAATAAAGGAGTTTTATGAGATAATCTTAATATCATCAAAAAGTATTATTACCTAATTTAACGTAAATGTAAAAAACCCATATTGCAACAATGTTTCCATGGTGAAGTAAAACATTGATAATAATTCGTGACTGACACATCCATAAACCGATTAAAATATTTCGCAAGTGACAGCCCTAACTTTGGCCGCGGAAGACAGAGGGGCGTAGCGGGGTGAAGGGGGAAGTAGGTATTTAAAGCGCGGCATTTGGGGCCTGGTCAAAGGAGATTCACTTCTACGTGTAGTTATTATTTATTCTTATGCCATTAGAGTGATCTAACATCAAAATCGAGACCTCAGATCAAAAATATCCATTTTGTATGAACATGTATTTCTATACTACGCTTCAACTTCAATAACGCTATATATTTCTCGTTTTATATATACCTACAATATTTCATCCTAAAGCCTTTGACGTTACGATCTCAGTCTGAATTTCCGCGTCTCTATCTAAAACGATTCCCTTTGCGACTGACACTATCGCCATCGGATAAGACCTCTCGTCCGATCCGGTCTGTCACACGCATAAGACCTTTTATAACATATTAAATTAAAAAATATCTCAACGGAGGGTTTTTTATAAGGGTAGTAAAACCCCGGCCAATCAGCGTAGACTGGGGCAAAGTGCAACCGTATTTGTTTATAAATACACTATAAACATAAAAGAAGAAAGAAGAAAGGAGAATCCTATTACTGGGCTGCCAATACGTAGACGATTTTAATTAAGAGATTTGGCAGATGAAAGCACGTTTATTGCTTACTTGACGAAATAAAATTTTAAATGTAAATCATTGTTATCAAAAATTTAGGTCTGAAGAGATCCTAAAAAATATATTTTTAAACGTTAGCCACGTTGTGGAATATTTTATAGAATTAATTTTCTAAACAACCTTGACTTCCGTCTCTTATTAGATCCAGAAGCCATAACACTACATTAAAACTTTTTATCACCAAACATTGTAGAACTAGCGACTGTATACTTTCTTAGTTCCAAACCCACCAAACTGAAACTTTGTATTTTGTGCACTCGTGCAAGAAAGCACCGGTGAAACTAAATTAGTTCCAAGTTTGCACCTAAACGTAACGTTTCGCGTTGCAGTTATTGCCCAATAACGGGCTATGGGTAAATATTTTGCGGTCGTTTTCAAGCTACCTGCAATAGTGGGCTTGTAGCCGAGATCTTATCTTGAATAAATATGTGGTGCAAGTAACAGACGAGAAGCGTTAACGTTCTCAGCTAAACCAAGCGGAAGGAAAAAGTCAAATGACGGCTCTCATCTTAATTTTAATTTCTTCTTAATCAATGCAGGTCCTGTATTATGGACACGTCTATTGCGGTGGATAAAGCATCGCTATCGCATTAACATACTGGTCAGAAAGTGACAGTTGTTTTATCCACGCTTATCCACGTCGATAAACACGACAATAATCTGCCGGCCCGCAGGAGAGAATTTTAACTGAAATTTTTGCTTGGTATGGTAAACTGGTAAGTAACATTTAAATACGCGATAGAAATGTCCTTTAATAGCTGCTGTTACACTTGAAATGAAATGAACAGCCGCTTGCTATCCGACAAAGTTTTGGTTTTTATACAAAATCCCATCCAATATTGCCAACATGTATACTTGTGAAGGTTTAATAACTTCTAGGCACAACGTCTTCATCAAATTAGTTTAGAAAAAAAAGTACTCTGAGCTAACGAGCTAGAAAAATCCAGTTGTGCCAACCTTATTGCTTATGATGAGAAAGGCTAAGGAAGTGAGGAAGATATTAAAATTGGTTAGTCATGATGGCGGAGAAGACACTTGTAACTTCTTGTGACTTGCTCCACACCGTAAGAGTTTGTTCGTTGCTTAACTTTGATGAAGTTTTAATTGAAAATTAGTCTTGCCGTATCTTGCCGGCACAGTTCATTTGGCCCCGGTAGACCGGTAAATGAACTAAATTTTGGGCGCCATGGTTTTTTCACTAAAACGAGAAGCCATGTTTAACGTCCTTAATGGGTTAACGTTGGTTATTTGTAGTTAAATGCCAAACCAGACAGTTGAAACAGTGGTTCAAAAGATATTCAAGAGCAGTATAATATACTGGGAATATTTAGATAAAAAAACGAAAATTTCATTTTACACGTTTATGCATAGTTAAATCCTATACTACTATTAAACGAGCAATAATTTTGTACATTTGTAATTACGTTCTCGAAAACGACTCTAATGATTTATTTGAAAATTGCAATATAGGGGCTTACGGGAGCGAAAAATCTATCTGTCAAGTCTATCTATCTGTCATCTGTCATCTTCGGGAAAAATCGTTTTTAACCCGAGCGACGAGGCTCGGTTTTCCGGGTACCAGGTCTCAGTGAAATTACTAGCATAGACGTAGGTTGGCAACGCATTTGCAGTCTTCGGATTGCAGTCATGAGATTGTAGTCTCGAGGACGCAAATGGGTAAGGTCCCAGATCCCACTTACCATCAGACTTGTGTGCTCGTTTGATCCCTTGCCATAAAAAACTAGATTATATTTTATCTTCTAAACTTAGTTATAATCAACTAGCTTCTGCCGGCGACTTCGTCCCTGTGGAATAGTTACGTTGGCTTATGCTAACTTTAACCCGTGACTTTGTTTACGTAGAAGCTTGAAACATTCTTCATTGGTGCTCCGCTCCTATTGGTCTTAGCGTGATGATATGCCTACAGAATTCCTCGATAAATGGACTATCTTACACTGAAATAATTTTTCAAATCGGACCAGAGGGCTCTGCCAAGATGCATTGCGCTAACTAACGTTTCTATTCGTTTCGTTTCCAATCGCATCACTGATAAATCACGTGACTTTTCGTATCACATCATCTACCATTGACGCGATTGGTTTAAAAACGAATCGAATAGAAACGCTAGTTAGTGCAATGCATCTTGGCAGGGCCCTCTGTAGTTCCTGAGATTAGCGCGTTCAAGCAAACATAACTCTTCAGCTTTATAATTTTTGTATAGATATTACCTTAGCCAACTTCAATTCCAATTTCAATATTCTCAAAAACGTCCCAAGAATCCTAACCATAATCTACCGGTACGGAATCCCTCTCGTGTTGACAGAAATAATCTGAACCGTTAAGTCCCTTCTCGGCGTTCTATTTCTGTAGGAATTACTCTTAAATAAGAATGGATTGTAGCTTGTAGCACTTAGTTTAAGTGTAGTGTTTCACATTTGTTATTAGCATTTGTTATCCGTTAGTTCAGAAATAATTATTGGACAGGGGTTGTTTTGGTGAACATACTCGTAAGTTATTATTTGAAGCGAGGTTACATTTTTAAAGCGAATGTAAGTGAATCATACAAAGATAAACAGTTTTTTTTATTAGCTAAATATTGGCGTAAAAAGTAGCTTTTTTATCACCCTATTACAAAATGTTCTATTTTTATTAATTTTGCAAAACAAGGCTACACTGTTTTGACACCTCGGTGTTAGTTTTAAGTCTTATATTGCTATCTAATTGCTATGTTAGGCTGTAAGGTAATTTAAATTTATGGACCTTGTTGCCCAAAATAATTTCTTATTATTGGTTCTTATTCTTTTTTTTCTTGTTTAAAGATTTTGAACTTACACTAATAGCGATAGTTTATATTGTTTAAAAACTTTTACACATTCTGTATATAAATATCAGATGATTATCCCCTGACATTTATTTCTTTAAATTTTCCTGGGTTTTAACCCGTAACAGCATTTGTGGCGTTATTTAGTATCGTAATTTTTGAGTTAATAATTTTATTTCCGTTGCAAAGTTTCCGTTCTATTTACATACTGCATTCGTACACCATACATACTACCAATATAATAATATATTTAATTAAAGTAGGTTTATTTTTCTCTTCTCGTCTTGTCATTCGTTGTCAACAGTATAACAAATTATTTTTCACTTGGCTGTATATTTTTGAGTTAATAAAGATTAATATAAACAATAAATTTTAATGAACAACCTAAATTAAGTTCGTCCATAAACAAAATATTAAGACCGGCGTTTCGGTAAAGCGAAAATAAAACCGAGCGCATTCGCTCGGCTATTTCCGTTCGTTTCCGCCCGGCGCGGGCGCAGCGTGTTGTTTTAGATGAAACTCTATGAGTGGACGTGTTTTTCTATTAAATAAACATTAAAGAAGCTTACGGGTTCCGCGTAACATCGTATTTAGAATGGTTTTGTAATAAAATTGTGGGATTATTTTGATATGCTTGTATCGTTGGTAGGTATATTAAGTAAAGGAGGTTGGCCTATTGACCAATAACGACAAGCGGCAGGTATGTCACCGGATAGGTAATTCTAAGTTGTAAAACTAATACTATGGCAGGTAGTTCGAAATCTTTGTGTGAAATAAGTTATCGCAATGCAAAGACGGCGTATTTCATAGTAATTATCCTAAAGTTGTCTATGTAGGCGTCCCGATGTTCCAGATTTAAAAAATCTCACATTTATTTGAGGTTTCCCGCTACACAAAATCGTTGTAGAATTAAAAAGGATATCCGATGATACAGTGCTTATTGTTATTGGTTTCTAGGCCAGCGTTCACACATTTTTGCCCATTCTCCTTTTGTGTTTGTGTTTAGAAGTAATTTTGGAAGGTTAGGTACTCAATCGCTATATTTCGATGTGATGCGATGATACACTCAAAAAAATGAGAGCTAACAAAGAGAGATTTTCACTTAGTTGACATAAAATGAATACAATAGTTAAGTTATTAGTTATATAAACCAAAACTGATAGTAACAAACAGCAATTACTTTCAGTGATTCAACTAACATCTTAGTTAATGTATCTAACGTCTTAGTTGGTGTATCTATCGTCTTGTTAGGCTCGTATGGGATCAAGACGCTTATGCACAACAATCACAATCTTGTTACAAGCGACCAATTATTTTTTTCAGTGTATCTGTAAATATGGACTTAGTCTGGAATTCTGCGTCTTTATGTTTAGTTATTTATCGATGTTGGTGACACAATTAGTTAAACAACATAAACTATTCAGTTTACTTGTGGTAGACGTGGTAGTAGCATTTTTAACAGAGCTGGTGAACAAGCTACTTTTCTCAGCAATAATAACCAAGGATCGGAAAAACGACCGTCATTTTGAAAACATAACCCTGTCCGTATAGCAGAGACTTCCTTGATATTAGTTAAAAATATTATTAGGTATTTTACAGATATATTATACAATAATTTAGCGACAATTTTATTAATGAATGACAACGAAATGTTAATTAGAAAACACAAACACACATACAAACGGTAAACCAATGTCAACGATTGCCCCAATGTCCTCTGTAAACGACTCATACATAGTTCCTAAATTCACGTCGTTATGGAATAACAGGCGAAATTTAAAAAAAAAGACATTCTTTTTGATTGGCTAAAGTGTTTTTTTCCCATAACCATTATGGTTTTATTCATTAATAATATTGTTGCTGAATACATATAAATAATGGTATAATAAATGTAAAATACCTAATAATATTTTTTATTAACATCAGAAGGAAGTCTCCCCTATACGGAACAGGGATATGTTTTCAAAATGACGGGCGTTTTTCCGATCCTTGATAATAACACTCCGGAGCGCTTTAACTAGTAACAATAACTTTTTTACAGATTAACATTAATGCCCCATTAGAAAATCTTCTGTCACTTTCTAATTCATCAAGAGAGAAGACAGTGACAGAGCGCGTTTCGAAGCGGTTAAATTTACGTCATTTTACCAATCGTATGACCACTTCAAAATAGGAACTTCATGTCACCACCTACAAACAGAATTGCTATTATATAAATAAAAAAACTGATTACAATAATGTTTACATTAACTTTTCTCACTATCCCACAAAACTACCAAACCCTACAAGCAATTTGCGCCCCCACTTATAAACGTCGAACTACCAATAGCGTTACACCTGTCAACGTGTCAGCTGTCAAGTTGACAGTTGACGGTCGTGTCGGGGTGACTCCGTAAATGTTTGTGCAGCGCTTAGTGAAGTACGTCAAGTTGGTGTCAAGTTGTAGACGAAATACTTGTGGTTAAAGTAGCAATTATGTTGGGATGGAAAATATTGCCTGTATAAACAAAATAGAGACCAGCCCTCGCTTCTCATCGGTTTATGTGAGTTTTTTCTAACACTCGTACATAAAACAGAATTTATAATACATAAAAATCGTTCGTGAAAAAATATCTAACTGGGGCCCGTTTTATAAAGCTACAAATTACAATTTACAGGTTACAAGTTTCCATTTGACACAACTTCGACCAATGACGACCAGCCATTTGAGTAGTGTTGCCAGTTTAGACCTGTAAAATTGTAACTTGTAGCTTTATAAAACGGGCCCCAGTTAGATAATTTTTCACGAACGATGTTTATGTATAATAAATTCTGTTTTATGTACGAGTCTTAGAAAAATCTCACATAAACTGATGAGACTCGCGGGCTGGTCGCTATTCTCTAGAATAAATGCCGAATTTGTATAAACTAATCTCGGAGTATATCATATTCCAAGTTTTGTGAAATGCGGCCTAAGAGAAATTAGCGGGTATACCAACAGACATACAGACAAACCGCGGAAAGTGACTTGATTTTATACTATGTAAAGATAATAATGTCAAAATGATGAATGAATACTTAATCATTCTTGTTTCATATCATTTTGTGTAGTCCATGGTTTGAGCTACTACTGCGAAATTAGGTTTCACTACCAACAACTCAAAAGTAACAACCTTGCTCTTAAAAACTTTGTAACAAAACTTTATTATAAGACTTGTGATTTTTTCATTCATCCTGTATTGTTTACTTAACAGTGATCAACAATTCAAAGAATTACACCTTAAACTCCTAATTTAGCTAAGCAATTAACTATATCCCTTTTCACATTATTATCTCTATTTCTGTTCGTAGCTTCAAACAATCAATCAGCATGTGACAAGAAAGAGCTATGGTATTAATAACTCTCCGTAGCAATTCGTTGACGAACGCTTTAAACACCAGCCTCTCTTGAACCCTGGTCTAAATAAGTTTCAAACGGTGGTAGAGACAGAGCTATAAGACCGCTATTAATGTTCCATTAGTGCCAAAATGTTTACAGGTTTTGACACCTCATTATACGGTATTTGCAGTGGTTTGTTGTTTGTTTACATTTAACTATGCGGTCTTACTTTTAAAGTCTGTTTTATTTTATTTTTTGAACTGACACATTTGTTTGGCCAGCAGCAAAACAAGCACATTTGAATAATTTAATTTGAATTTCACCATACTGCCCTCCTAAATAAAAAGGACGCATGTGCAATTTGATGGTCAACGTTAATTCAACCCTCCGTCATAAGAAATAAGGTCACTAATACATACGCGGTTCTATGAGACACAGGCCCTTTTTCCTAAGGAGGGCAGCATAATCGTCGTCCTAAGTCAAATCAAAATCAATCAACAGATTTACGATTATCAATTAGTTACAAAATCATGATTTTAAAGAAAATCCAACCCCTAAAAATATTCCTTCTTCATAAAATCTGATACGAAATAACTTTGAAACCCGGAAACAAACCACAAACAAAGGAAACGTTGATAATGTGTTTTTAAGTATCGCGAATGCCACCAGCAGCTTAATGAAACCACAATGATTGATGACTTCAATGAAATATCAAAGGCAGAACACTTTTTAACATATACTGAATAAACGGAACAGAGGGTAATTTAATGTCAACTTGCTAGCCCTCGTGGAAGACCCTTCTGTCAAAGGTAGGAAAAAAAGGCTTTTTAAGGCCCCTTAATTCGTCAGCAAACGCCGATATTAACAGCTTCCTTGTGTCCTGTCTGTCTGAGATGTACAACACACAGAATAACGCAGTACGCGTTTTGGAATTTCCAACAGAGCTATTATTAAAATAAAGAAAAGGTTGGCCTCGTGTGGTTGCCGAGTTAGAATAGTGCGACTCCATGTCTTCCCGTGGATGTCGTAAGAGACGACTAAGGGAATACGTAAAGGCTTGTATTACTGTTAGGCGATGGGCTTGCAACCTGTCACTAATACGCTGGTAAACATCTTAGCCTAATTGTGCAAAATGTGGTTATGGAATTATCAACAAGTTTTTAGAGATGTTTGTCATTCTGTAGCTCTGCCTACCCCGCTCTGGGAACGAAGGCGTGAGATTATGTATGTGTATGTAGAAAAGGTTGATAGCGCTGTGTCCTTGCTTGAAATTATTATCGTTACTTAATAATACAAATGTGAATGTGCTTGATGGCATAACCGATATGGTGCGCAGACTGATAGTTTATAGCCTGGAGACGGATGGAAGGAGTTTTTTTATCCCGGTTTTTTTTCCTCGGCAATAAAGGTAGTGCAAAAAATTCCAAACCTCAGACTTTAAAAGTCTATGAGTTAAACAAAAAAAAAATTTTTGAAAGATGCTGCTTTAACTGCACACAAAATAAATATAAACGCAGCGTTATTAAGGTCTTAGGTGCTAATGTAAACGTAGGATAATGTTGAAGTAAATTTGGATTTTTTTATTGCGAAAGTTGTTGTGTATCTTAATTAATTATTTATGTACAATGCCGTTTAATTTATTGTAAATGAATTAGTTTTAGGTGTGTTTACCATTTTTTTAAAATATGTTTTACTTTAATTTATTATGTTTTAACTCATTAAACTAGTTATAAGCACAAACATTGCACCACAGTCACCGTCTAATCTAGAATATAACTCTTAGTGGGATTTGTTTCAGGATGTAGACTAAACCTAACTTTAAGATATCAGTTGTTTTAAAATATCTTGTAATGTTTATATCTGTTTTTTTCCCCAATAATTAAATTAAATAATAAAATAAAAAAGATGTGATACACATAACTTATGGCCTGTTGTTTGATCAGTAGTAAAACTAACTAATTATTAAAATTCGACAGAGGAATGGAAAATTTGACAGATTTCCATGAGATTTTAACCATTAGTAACGTTTTTTGACCATTAGTTTAACTACCGATTAAACAACAGGCCATTAATCGAACCATGCTAGTACCTTATTAGAAAAATATTATAATATATGTAGTCTGAATCTTTCTGATAGAATACAAGTGTGTTTGGAAGCGATAGCGACAGCTGGCTTATACGTCAGTGAATTAAAAGGCCCAACGCCTATTCAGATAATAATTTTAATTTTGCTTACTTCTAAAATCTGTGTACTGCGTCTATCTCAGTTTGTTTAGGCGTTAGGTATTAGAATAACCCCAGCAAAGGGTGTGCAGGGGAGGGCTTCCAAATAAATAGTGTTGCCAAATATTTGCCCGATACAGCAAATCGCCCCCGTTGGCACACTGCATTTACATAAATTTATACTTGTTTTGACTTACAAATTACAAACAAGAAGTTGAATAGGTACCTACTAGATTTTCTATTAGTTAGTTATCTACTAGTTTTTTTTTTATGGCTACGAGGAGGCAAACGATCACACAGGTCACCTGAAGGTATCTAGGATCTGAGACCCAAAGACATTTGCATTCTCAAGGCTACAATCACAAGACTGCAATCCTAAGACTGCGAATGCATTGACAACCCTGATGACTATATGACGATCAACAGAAAATACGGTAAAACTGTTCTAACACTAGAGAAGATTTCGACCTCTTCGCCACTTTACAATAGATGAGATAGAGCAAATGCTAGAGAGTCGTTGACCATTTAGATAGCAAAATTTTTGGCAATACGTCCAGAAAGCAATATTTGCCACAAAAAATCACACGCTTTCCAAAAACGGACAGTCATTGGCAAAAACCCAATTACTAGCCCTTTGTATGACAAACAATATATCACCCACGCGCGATGACGTCATCAAACAAAAGCCTCGCGATTGGTCAAAATGACGGCACGTGACCCGCACGCGCCGAGTTTCCCGCCAAATTAGGACCTTTCCCGCTCAAATTGCGCTCAATGTCAAACATTAGGAGGAGTTGAAAAGAAAATTTGCATATTTTTCACACCGAAAGCACTTTGGTGTTCGAAATAGGTTTTTAGGAAGTTAATTGTGATAATTTCGCTTCATTGCCTTGTTAAATGGACTGTTTGAATCTGTGATTCTACAGAAAACAATTGAGAAACGGCGAACAATAGGTAACTACTATGTATCATGTATCTTATCTTATTTTGTAATAATAAAAAAGAACAAAGGAGATTGATACTTTCACATTAGTGAGGAAGGAGCATCTAAATAGATGACCGTCGGCTCGTACAATCATAGAGAGGTCCGCTTTTTTTCTGAACTGTGGTATTGGCTAGTATACAGTACAAAGAATCCCTATTGCAATCTAATATAACACAACGATCATTTAATAAATAAGAATAGACAAATCTCTTTCATCCAATAAGTCCAAATCAATCACTCTCATCCACAACACCCCATGTGAGTCACCCGTCAGACCCTGCTTTTACATTCTAGAAGGATTATCGATATAAATAATTCAATAAGCAATTATGTATGTCAGTGCACGGGGCTGGTCACCCCATGCTAATCTGCTTAAAGAAATCCAATACGGACGCCGTTGACCAGGAATTCTGTGGCAAAAAATAGGAAGCCATAATTTTTCCAGAAAAAGTGAATGTAAAAACTAGTAGGTATAATGTGTTCCATCAAACGAAAGGATGTAAATTTATTAAATCTTTAATTTGACTATAGATGCAAATAAATTCTACTAATATAATTTAACTGAAGAACCAATAAACTTATTAAGTAATATAAAAAATATTTAGCCTGTTCGTCCAAGTTAATAGCGCAAAAGATTTTTTGCTTCAAGCTTGAAGCCCTCTATATATTAGAGATCTAAAACATCTAAACACACTTCACAATTAGTCAAATACAAGCGTTTCCAGTCATCCACTTCATGCAATTTCATCTATTCATGCACACCCGAAACCCATAGCTCAATTCCACATTCAAATGTGAGCCAGAAGCCACAAGACATGCCAGAATTTCCCGACCACTCCCAATTTGCACCGCTAGAGGAGACCACAGGAGCTTGCAGCCGACGAAGGGGTAATTATACGGTAATTTGAATTGAGAATGAAAAGGAGCTAGATTTCAATGAAACATGGGCTTCACTTTCACAGTTTGTGATAATACTAATACTTGTAGATGTACTTGCTCGTAGACGTTAGCTTGAAGATGAAAGATATTTTTTTTTGATGTCTCGTAATTCAAATTTTTCATTACAAGCATTATTTCATCATTTAACCTTCTCCGCGTGAAAAGTAGTAGCATAGCTATTCCGCCTTTTCAAATGACATTAACTGAAAACGATGAGCAATGTTCAAAGAGATCTTAAATACGTTTTCGAAATACAAATACCTTGAGTCAGATGGTTGTGCCTGCGACCCTACATGTAAATGATTTAGTGACTCCGTAACTAAGTTAATTGTCGGCTTCCTTGTGTCGCGTCAAGCCTAGTGATCCACATACGGTCAAAGGCTTAGTCTTTAATTATTGCCTACCGAGAAACAATTATCTAACACATGAAGGAAGGGACGTTCATAAACAACATGTCTTACCAGACAACTTAGTTCTCGCTCCGCAAACTTAAAATAGACCCGTTGTTTTGGCCCTTATTATTTTGCATCAATCTAGTACTGCTTGCTATTGTTTTCGTTAAGAAACCATGTGGCTCTAGAATATTTCTAACCTTGCTAAGTTTTTTACCTTTATCCTCCATCTCCTAGACTAGTCAGAACTAGTTATAATTTTGTATAGTTAAAGGTTCTAAAGTCCGTCAACGCTCTGGCGATTCTGCAGAAGTGTTTGTATTTAACTTATCATAATTTTTTGTCAAATTGCTATTTCAATACTTTGGTAAAACAAAACACTCTTTTAAAATATTCTGCCATCCATATGCGGGCTTAATTCAGCTGTATTCCTATTTATCCTTTGTCTTGTCAGATTTAATACACGTTAATCCCATGATTCAAAAAAGTTTCCAGCGAAAAGCTTTCAGTCTGGATTTCCTGGGATACATCGAAGAATTTAATTCGGTACACGCTTCCTACTAAAGCTTAATAAAAGGGAGCTGATGGTGTGAGTAGTGTTATGCAAGAGGACCGGATTAAAAAATGAAAATACCAGTGAAGAGCAGGTCGGATCATGCTCAGTGTACAGTTTCGTAGCCCTTACTAAAAAGAGCGTATCTTCATGGCATTTACGTCCTTTTGTTCTGAAGCGCAGTTTTTCGGGAATAGCCCGAAAACATAACGAACGATCATGTTGAAAATAATTTTCGTTGAAAGTATTTACCTATTGCGTTGTGATTTTCATTTTTATTTCTGTTACATGTATGGAGTGCCCTCTTGAAATATTTATTTTTATTATTTAACTACCAAACTAAGTAGTGGCTTATACAAGACACCTATACTCCAAATTCCATCAATATACATCTTGTAGTTTTGGAGTAAAATAGCTGTGACATACGGACGGACAGACGGACATGACGAATCTATAAGAGTTCTGTTTTTGTCAATTTGACGAAAACAAAAAGCGACGTGGAACTTCATATAGTCTTGATTAAATAATGATAATCAATCTGGATAAACAAGAAATAGTAAAAGAAGACAATGTAAAATAATATGCAATTTAGAAATGACGCGTAACTTTCATACTCAAATAATAACTAATTGCAAATTGTGTAAACATTATTGTATTTTATTCAGTAGCTTACAAACATGATTATTTACAGCGTAATGCCATCCAATTTACAGAAAGCTTAATTAACACCAGCTAGTGATTCTGAACCAATACGTCCATGAGAGAGCAGCAAATTTCAACTGGCAGTATCAGCTTTGCATTTTGCGTTGGAATTACTGAAAATTGCATGTACATTTTAGATGAGTCGAGTTTATACTTTGGACAACATTTAACACTATTTCTAAATAAAATGCATAGAGTACGATGGGCAAATAACGTTCAAAGTTAGCAAGATGTACGATTCTTAAGATCTAATCCCTATATGTTTTATGTCAATGGGAAATTTTGAACGTTATCAACCAACAGTAAAATAGCTTAATAAACTCGCCAATGCGACCAATGGAAGGTGCTATTTGTCATAATAACAATGTAAGAGAATATGTAGATTCCTAGCAAATCTGACTTAACACGGCTGCACTATAATTCATTGCATGAAACTAAACCGGCTCCTCTTCAAAACCTCGATCGCTTCTTGTTACAGCTGACACAAACTAAGCTATTCAGCCTATGCTCTTGTATGTGAATGGCAAGACTGACTATTAGCTTGATCCAGTTTCCATAGCTGGGGCTTTGACGGCGCCCTTGTTAATCCACTTACGCCTGTCCTTCTGTCCATCACTGCATCTTCCGAGAAATGTTACTGTGTGTGGATTATAGGACGATGCAAATTTACAGCAGATAGCTGTATAGGCTTCCGTTTTCAAAAATAAACGAGTCATGCGAAAGATTTGAAGATTCAAGAGATTGTAGTCATCAATTTGTTGGTTTGATTTTCTTTTTGCTAGGTATTTAAAGTCATAATCACACAAAAAAACTATTTTTCGAGAACATAATTTGAAGCTCCTACTCGTTTTTCCCGCTATTGCAATATGTTTTCTTCACCATTCACTAGTCTCAAGTATTTTAAACTGACTCATAAAGAAGGTTTTATATCCGTCCCGTAATCTTTATATCTTCGTGATTATTAACATTGCCCTCAAAATAACGTCAGTCCATTTAAGATAGCTCGATTCAAAATACTTCTCGTATTGAATTATTCATGTCTAATTCCTTCAAAAACAAACATAACGAGAGTATAAGTTATTCAATTGACAACTAAGTCCTCTCCAACCAGAATACCGTCGGTTTAGAGAGGGAAGAGAAAAACTATTCACTAAGACTGCTAGGCCAGAGGGCTATAATCCCTTGGGTACGGTGCGCAAATTAATGCTCAAAATTTACTAGGGGAAGTGGTTTTTGACGGCAAAATGCAGTTATGTCGCTGCATAATGCACTTTTCATGTTTTCCTTGGGAGTATTTGCGATTATGGCCGACTTTACACCTTCGAGGCTTTGGTCGTAAGGATTTATATGGATCATTAAATCATGGTGGCAAAGAACTTTCGCAAGGGAGTATTTAATTACTAGACTGACATTTATTGATATTATACAAAAAATATTGCAGAAACGTAAATTATTGAGCATTTGTAAAAATTATGATACTACAAAAGCAGATAAGAGCCATTTTTAGTCGAATAGACCAAAATGAAGAGAGAGAAAATAAGAAAGGTAGAACCCACCATAAGATGAAAAATTAAAAAGTTTAGTTTAAAGAGTGAGATTCGAGCCGCCTGAAATTTATCCCAGCATGATTTTTGAAAATTTTCAAAGTTTGCTTTTGACACCATAACTCCAAGTGTTTCTTAACTTCTTAATAAAAACGCTAATAAAACTTGAAATAGAATGAAAAATACTGGTCACAGTAAAATAAACCCAGCAAAAACGCAAAACAATCTGAAACCATTTTCCCTATTCCTATCTCTCAGGCCAATCCCGCCGTATCCAACCACATCTAACTAGCCTGCTATCGGTCCGTAATCCGAGCTTAAACAAGAGACGCTCACGCTCTGACGGACGTTTTTAACAACCCTGCCGAAACACGGTATATAATTGATGCTTTACAAATGTTTACCGAAGAACTGAGTGATTGTAGCGCTCGGTTTGTATTGGAAAGCGGGATATTTGCTTTAGATTTTTTCTCTATTTATATAAATGTTTCCTACTAGTTTATAACTTCGCTGACGTATTTATGATCCCTTAAAGGTACCAGGATAAATTTAATTTCTCCGCGAAAATCACAGCAATTCCGTTTTTGGTTAGGAGCTTCACAACTCATACTTACATTATTATAATTATTATAGAAGATTACTTAATATTCTCTACAAAAACAGATTAATAAATGACACTTATTTTCCAGCAGTTTTCAATCTATCTTTCAAAACTAATTAGATTTTATAGACATACAGATAGCTTAATTACTAAAACGATGAGTAACAAAGTTGGCTGAGAGAGACTACATCCAAAAGTTTCTAAACCAAATGAGTCTAAAATACTTTTCCATTTATAATATCAAAAACCACCAAACCCCGCAATCTCAACCCTGTAACCAGACTCCCATTTTCCGGAAGCTGATAACAAAACCAGTATAAATCTTGTCGTGTTCGCAGCCAAAGGGTGCCTCTGCGATTGTCCACGGGGTGACCAGCGGTCCACACGAGCGGACCTATAAAACTGTCCCCTCTGTGATCTATAGCGCTAGTAACACTGGCATTGCTGCTGAAAATGGTAATCAGTCCGATGATTATGAAAGAGAAGATAAAATTAATAGATAGAAAAAAATATCTAATGATAACGATGCACTGGATGCTATGGATGAGCATGAAGAAAACGTGGACGAAAATATGGTTAACTATAATATATTTAATGGTCAATAATCAGAAAAAGAGCTTAATAACTTCACTTATTAAGCTATGGACTATCAAGGTTGAAAACGATTTTTCCAATGTTGCTTTTTATAGAACTCGTACATTATTAACGTTCAATCATTACTTTGGTTGAAAAGCCGTTATCTATTCATAACGTCAAATTAAGTTATTTGCATCAAAACTCAATAATCCAAACAAGTATTATATTGCCCTGACTTTTTACGCCAATATTATAGACAATAACGAAGAAAAGAGGCAAACGTAATATAATAAGATACTCGAGAGAGATGAAAATTGAAGGCGAAGCAAGGGCTGGACGACTTGTGCACGTTTTGTACATTGAGAGATTCATTTACTTGGAGATAAAATGACAGCGGAGCGCAGAGCTACCAACATTAAGGAATAAATTGTGAGTAACGCAGCTTCTGATTTAGTAACGGCTTTAATTAAAAATGGCACAACATCTATGGAAATTTTCTCTTTTTTTAATTGAAAAAGCTTGTTTTGAAAAGCAAGTTGTCGATTTCACCAGATGTTGTTTTGTTATTTGTTGGTAAATGAATAGACGGTGACAAACAAGTTTTATTAAAAAGCGTCTAAGGGCCCTTTGGCAGATTAATTGAATAATTTTCACGTAAACATTTCAAACCGACAGTTGTCGAGTATTGATTTCCACTACCCTCTAGTGGTCTCGTGGCTTAAATTACAAAAGGTAAGCGGGGATTTAAATTGTAGATTATTAATCTTTACTACTAACACGCAGTGGAGATCCTTTGGGTAGGCTTATGTTCAGCAGTGGATGTCTTACGATGAAGATCAAGATGCTATGCTTATAAAGTTTTATTCAATAGTAAATACTTACATTTACAGTAAATGCTTTTGCATATCAGAGTTGTTTTTGGTGCCACTGTGCCACATACTACTAGTATTGTGTGTGTGAAAATGTATTCTTTTTAATAGTGGTTGTTAATGATTTCCTCGTTCGCTACTAACTTGAACCGTATCAACATCACCCCACAAAAACAAGGGTGGATTTGCAGAATTAAATAAAAAAATACACCTTTCTGGACACCGAAATGGCGTCAAGTCTATTGGATTTTTTTCCCGAGCCTCAGCGATTCTTCTAATAGTGTTATTAGGGAACGAGAGAAAAAAGGGAAAAATGATCGCGACGTTTGATTCGATTGAGATGAAGATGCTGTGTGACGTGTAAAGAAATGTCTGACACTGGCTAAGGGGGACAAATAATATGACAGCTTTCTCGTCAATGTCTTAGAATTAAATAAAAGGAAGTATCAGCAGTAATAGAGTAATATAGACAAGTAGATTTGAACACAGAAACCGTTTACTAATAAAATTATCTCTGAATCATTAAATGTCATGCAATCGACGACCACGGCTAAATGATTATAAAGAGTATCCGTAGACAATTTCTGTTCTAGATTTACTGTCAATTTACTAAAAAAAACTTTTTTAATAAGGTAAGTATCAATTCTATGGTTGAATTTTCAGAATGATATTCAGGTATCACCAGGAGTACATAATGTAGAAGCGGTAATGCAACGACACTAGAACATGCCGTTACTGATTGGATCGATCGAACAAGGAACAGTGGCATGTGTGTCATTCAGAAGTGCATTAGCAGTTCACAGAGGGCAGGTCAATGTCTTTTATGTTTAGATCCAATTACGAGTCAATAGTGGCGTTTGTAAACCAATACGGGGGCTACAACTATACATATATTTTTATTATTGGGATTACGATGATAGGTACTTGTTTTTTTTTGCGATTTGCAAAAGCTTGAATTATTTTAGAGCAAAAAAACGCACTGTTATGTGATTTAGAAGAATATTTTGTTGTTGCTATTTTTATTATCATTTTTATAACACTCAATGAAATCTTACAATAATTGTTATAGAACTGTTATTACCATGGCAACGCTTATAATATAATTGTTTTCACGCTTCGGTTACGCTATAGGAAGTATTGTGATACCGTTAACGATATCAATATTACCTGTTTATATAGTACGCGAGTAGAAAAAAGGCCTAATATTAAATTACAGCTCTTAGAAAATGACCAATAAAAACCGTTCAAATAATTTAAAATGCCTATAACCAACGCAAGTTAAGAAGTGAATTCTGACAGCTGTCAACGCAGTATTTATAACCTTTCATTTTATTTAGAGGTTATAATTTATACTGGAATGACTGTCAAGATTGACTTAATTGTGGAAACGGGACTTGACAGAAGCGCGTGGAGCTAGCCCCATGTGCTTCTGTTTAGTCCATTTGAGATAATTCTCTTTTACCGAACAATTGTCTTCGCGTGTGATATCCATGGACTTATTTCTCTAATAAGTCCATGGGAGTGTCTACAAATAACTCGACATTGGCGAAATACACCTTAACAGGAGTGAAAGCCATTAATTAAGAATAAAAAAATAAAATAAAATTATGGAAACTAAAACATTGAACAACAAACAAACTAAACTTCCTAATACCCCATTAATCAAGAGAATAAATATAACTGGGTATATCAATATTGGTTCGAACTAAAAGCACCCTTTCCGTTTGCCCAATGCAATTCATTCGACTTATGGATACATGAGGCGGCCATTGCTGTAAATATGGATGGGCTTTCATAGGACATGTGTTTTTTGGACGCCGTTGATTGCGCGCTTCAAGTTTGATGGAGTTGAATTGTAATTACTAGATATATCGGTTTTTATACGGCTTTTCGATGTACGTATTTGATGAAAGATATTTATATCATGAAAAGATAAGGGGCTTCTAAACGGGCCATATTTTCACTGCAATATGTGGCCGGCAACTATTGGTGTGCTCTTACTCGTATATTAGAGAAAGACACCAATAGTTGCCGGCCACATATTGCAGTCAAAATATGGCCCGTTTAGAAGCCCCTTTAAGCATTTTTACCGCCTTGTAGTAATAAATTTCAAACTGGACATATAATGCCAAGTACGTACTGTTTAATCAATGATACAACGTTATTACAATTACACGTGCTTACTTCATTTTTATTGGCAGATTGTACGTTACAAAATCAATAAAATAAATACAAAAAAGTAAAATACTAGCGACCCGCACTCGGTTGACTTGAATTGGACAAAATAAATACAGCCTGTATAAGTCAGGTGTACCTCCATAGATTACCCTCAACAAACAAACAGTATAATTTTACTTCTTTATAATACTATATATTCACAAACAAATAACCAATACTTTTTAATCAATTATGCGACCTAAGACATTGACGTGGCAGCCCTATCATAAATGTGACGTCACTTAGAATCCTCGACATTTTATTGGACGGGTAACACTTTGATCTCGCCGCGTCACGTATAGCGTTACCAATTAGAGGCGAGCTTCGATACAACTATTGCAAAGGGGTGTCAATCGATTGAAATATCCTACCAATAAATAAGGGGTATTAATAAATAAAAATACATAATGATAAGCCCTTTACCACAATGCACGATATAAATAATATAGAATTTTATGTAATTTTTTATTATGTTTCTCTTCTAAAGTAATAACAGCATTCGCATGAAGGTTGTTAATTGATATTCCCTCGGGAACTATCTGATTTTCCGGTATGAAAAGTACCCTATGTCCGTTCTGGGGCTGTAAACTACGTCTACTATATCTATATCAAATACAAGTATCATATCGATCAGTTCAGGTGTTGAATCGTGAAGACGAAACAAACAAACCTTCTCGCCATTACTATTAGTGATGATAGTAATAACTGTATGTTTAAAAGAGATGGATATATAAAAAATCATAAAATGACATAGATAAAACATAAATTTGAGAACAGACGATGTTTATTTGAGACAGCAAAGTCCATAGAGTTGCTTTAAAAAACTTGAAATATATTAATATAGTTTTTACAAATGACCTAACAATCAGTATAGACCCTTTCCTTTATGAACAGAGCGGATTCATGCCGATATTAAATATACCAATTATTTTAATATAACGAATAGAAACACTGAATCATGCTGTTAATTGATTTACTTGGTTTCTTTTAATTGGAAAATTTGTAGTTTTTAATCATTTGGAATAGGTAATTCATATTTTGTAACGCAAATTCAAAATATAAAATACCTACTCGTACGTTACAAAACTCCATCTCCTTTGCAGATAAATTTATCTCACTACTATCATTCAGCAGAAGCACTAGTCTCCCCAATCTCCTCGGCACTAAATAATCGAATAGCGACTTAAATCGAGTAACTCGGGGAGGCGGGGGTAATACGGGAGTAATCGAGTAATCAAAATACACGGACGGATATTGAATTCTCCCAGTGCCGGAAGAGGGCGCTTCTTGGACTCTTTTTATCTTGTTTATGGCAAACAAACGTTGTTTAACTACACTTATTTGGTGTTTGCTGTTCTGTTTGTCCTTCATTGTGTATTGTGTGCGCAACGTTTTACGAAATCTGGAACGTCGAGAAGTCGTTGTCTTGTGCTTTTTTGTTGAAAAATAGATTGTCAGTAAAAGGAACAACTAAAACAGACGGAAAATTAAACAAAAGTAAGAAGTGGTTTAAAAATAATAATAATTTAGAAGTGGTTTTGAGTTGGACTCAAAATACAATCATTGACTTTTTTAAATTACTTATTGTTGGTAAGTAATCTCGTAAGTTATATCGTAACTTATTACGTAAAGCTATTTTTATTTATTAAAGTTTTGTATATGATTGATAATACAAACTTTAAATCAATTTATAGCGTTTGCACACTCCCTGCTCAAGCAACATGCATGAAAATTGTTTTTTAACACGATATCTGTCATCGTGACGTCATCAATCAAGAGTGAAGATGACTGATGAGGTATCACATCTGATCGTGATGACGTATGATGTCACAATGAGTTTACCCATCGAATCCGATTATGATTTAAAATTTAAGTTCGATGAAATAATTTAGTTGGGGGCTGTTAAGTAATTTTCCCCTACTTCCCCTTTTCCCTCTGGTTAAGCTAAGTTCTTGTTCTTTGCCACAAAGAAAAAAACTTTACATAGAGCTTGAAATGTTTCTATGTTAATACGATTATGTATTAGTAGGTAGGTAGCTTGCTTGTAAAACTGATTTACTGTGTTGTCTTTCATTTTTTAAGATCTAAACCGTTATATAAATGGTTAAATACTGCATAAGCTAATCGATTGCTTAGCAACCTGCAGTAGATTTTTTCTTTACCCTGGCAACACTATTACCGCCGCGAACGTCTCCAGTCAGCAGTTAACTGAGTTATGGCGCTTAATGGCGACAGCGGAGAAATGGCAACACTGGCTTATTTCGAATTTTGAATATTTTCTACATTTTGCTTTCTTTGCTAACAAACGACATTTTACATGAAATGGTTTTATATTTTTTGCTGGTTAAAGCTAAATTGTGGAAATTAGTTTTTTAAATATTTTCAAATTGACGTTAAGGTTTTCTTAGCTTTGTCGACTACAAAAGCGAATCTTTGCCAGAATTTAGACACTGTACATATTTTTATATGGCCACTAACGGGAATTTTATGCGTGATACTTAATTGTCTAGTGTTCCGTTCATGAGCAATAATTTTATCTTACTAATATTATAAATGAGAAAGTAAGGATGTTTGGATGTTTGTTACTCAATAACGCTTCAACCACTGAACGGATCGGGATGAAACTTGGCACACATATTGGTTAGGTCCTGAAATAGACATAGGATAGTTTTTATCCCGGAAAATTGGACAGTCCCCGAGGGAGCAGCGATAAACGACTTCTACGCGGACGGAGTCGCGGGCAAAAGCAATTTACCATAAAAACTGATTCTAAATTATTTAAGAAATGTACAATTAAGGCCTGTAACGGTGCGTGAAAGTCCCAACACCGTACTAGCCATCATAGTCGACAGAGTGAACTGCCACATGCACATGCTGCTACCACTGCTGCGTCAGGCACATCAAAGTTAATGTAATTTAATGACATGATTTATTTAATTTTGTTTGATATACTTTTGATTTATTTTCTTGATGGATATTAGAGTGTATAATGACTTTAATAAATGTTAAATTCATAACCCGATTTTAGCTGAGATGCGATGCCATTGAAAACGGACATTTTGACGAGTCTTGGAACCTCAGATGAGTTTATTAATACGACCTAGAATCTCTCCAAATTAGGCAACATGAAACGGTTGTGGAGCTCTGGTGTTGCCACACAAAAAAAAACTTCAGTTACAAGTAATGAAGACCACCCACTATCGATTGTCACTGATATTTCTGTCGTCATCCCATTTTGTTTTAGATATTTAAGTTAGTTTTTAAGTCGGGTCCCTCTGAAAACCAGCGCCGCGGCTTGCTGCGGCACAAAGCTGAGAGGGGCCCTTTTCAACGCCATGTTAAATGTTTTTTGTATTATTCAAATCAGTTTTTTTCAAATGTGTGTATGCGTTCAATACATTATTTCTATTTCTATTTCTATTATATTTCAATCAATTATTATTATTATTATATAATATTGTTCAGAATCATTATCAAACTTTACCAATACACTAAAAAACCGCAACACTCCAACGATCCACTTTACACTTGAGAGACTCACAACTTTTCTCGTCTTTTCCACGGCAAAAACCCGACAAATTTCTCTGATTTACAATCTGTTTGTGGCACGACATAACTCACTTTAATGGCGTTGTATCGCGCAACTCGCGCAATAAAGCTTGGAGTTATATCTCTGAGATTATTGAGTCTTCACATATTAAGTTTTTCTACAGCCAATCGATGTTCGAGCCGTTCGGGGTCGGAATCTTGCCTTGGCAGCTACGGATTTAAGTACACATATAAACAAGTTACGTCAACATTTTGTAATTGTCTTTCTGCGGTTGAGTTCCTTAGTGGCTCAAAAATATTCACTGTACTAACATCAAATTGAACCTCAAAATTTGTACAGAATAGAGATCCACGCAAACAAAATATAATAACAATCACGATGATAGACACAAGTTCTACAACGAGAAAGAATGTGATAACTGAGACTTGAGCTCAAAACCTGTCCCTCACGCCTCGCTGCGGATGTGCTCAGCAGGCACAGTCTTAGGATTGCAGTCTCGAGATTGTAGTCTTGAGAATTCAAATGTCTATGGGTCTCAGATCCCATTTACCATCAGGTGGCCTGAGTGCTTGACTACCATAAAAAAGGCACCTAATAATTACATTAGACCAAAATTTCTATCTTCTCTGATGTTAACAATTTTTGTAAAAGAGTTTAAATTTATTTATGCTCTTAGCATATTGTTGTTGTTAACAAAGCGCCAGATGTTTATTGGGGGATAAATTCAAGATCTTATCTTATCAGTAATTAATTCTGTTATCAACAAGGGACGACGATCTAATTAACCTCCCCTTTGTGAATGGGAAATAAATATAATAGGTCAAGTTTTCAGACCAGTTTCTTCTCATACTTTTTAGTATGAATGTTTAAAGCACATTGAAATTTTATTGAACAATAAAAATTTAAAAATTAAATAGTTACAATGAAAAAATTTTATAGAGATTAAGGCTTCTTTCATGGACCGGGTTAGAAATACAGACAAAAACATGCTAAGGGCGGTGTATGCTAATGGACCATATGTGAGGTTTTTGCATGCTTGCCTTAAATGGTGCAATATTACCTAATTCAATGCTTTTATAATGTATTGTAATGTATTCTCAATTTAATTTAATTTATTGTAATTTAATTGTGATTGTAAAATGTATTTTGAATTAATTTATGTGGATAATACCTGAAAACTATCTATATATCTTTAATTTAGTATTTGGGCATAGAATAAATAAAATAAAAACCTACTTTCATCACTTACTTTCTTTCATCACTTGCACAATTAAATATAAACACATTAATCAATCTCTATACCAGCGTTGCCAGATTTAAAAATCGGGACGTCCCGCCAAAATCGGGACGTCTGACAACGCTGCTCTATACCTACATAACTGCTGATATTATTTTACACATATTTAGATATTTTTTTTTAAATACACGGGAAAATGCATTTTTAATGCATGCGTAATGCATTTTTCAACAAAATACCTGACAAGCCGTTGAAACCTGAAAACACTAAACTACTTAAAAATCGCAAATGAAAAAAATCCAAAACAAAAAATAAAAAAAGCAGCCATATTGAAAAAATATACTAACATGATTGACACCGGAGACTCTGGTCTTGTTCAATTTAGATAGGTTGGTGCCCATCCGGAGCCATTAATGCCTTCCAACCGTAAACTCATACACTTAGAGTCTAAAATAGTCTGCACTTAATATTAGTTCAAGATTTGGCACGGTTCACACGACACTGGTATAACAATTCCAAAAGTTTGAACACAGTTTATGGGTAAAGTCTTTGAAAAGCCACTTGGTTTACGGAGAGCTGTAAAAAAAGAAAGGATTTAGAATATTTGGTAGGTAAAGTAAGAAAAAAAGCCATAGCCATAACACCCTAATGATACTGAAAAAACTTAATCGATACATATTTTTAAATAATTCTTTCCCCGGATTACTTAGGTAGGCACAAACATTTAAAAAAAAAAACAAATATTCAGCTATTCTCAAGTAATGCGCTAACCAACGAACACCATTGACGATATATCGTCATTGCTTTGAAATAACCTCTTATCTCATATTTCGTGACATTCGATTTTAAACTTAAACGTGAAGAGAGTTAAGTTCAAACTCATACGTCTCGAAATATCAGATACGAGTTTTTTTATTAAGTAGTAACGATATGTATATGTATAGTTAAGTAACTTAAAATTCCAAAGCAAACTGAATAGGCATCTTCTGGATGAGCTTGCTTCATCGTTGATAAAATCTTCGTCCTCCAAGGGCAACAGTTAGTCAAGAGCAAACCTATTATCAATTTATAAAAAAACTAATATACCTAAATAACAAATTATTATAACATAAGGGGATCCTAGAGCTGGCGGTGCATATTCCCGGAAGTGTATTCTACTTATAATTGTGTTTTTTTGTTTAGATTATTATTATGTAATTTAGGTAATTAAAAGTTTTTTAATTTTAATAAATAATCGTTTTTAATCTGGAGTGCGTTTTTCATTAGGTTACTAAGTATATTGCATTTCAATAATACGCGAAAAATATGTAGACCAGAAGTTTGGACTACAGTCTACCTATACTGACACTCTAATAAGGTGCTGTCACGGAATATTTACATACATATACATAATCTCACGCCTTCGTTCCCAGAGTGGGGTAGGCAGAGCTACAGAATTACAAACATCTCTAAAAACTTGTTGATAATTCTATAACCACAATTTGCACAAATAGGCTAAGATGTTTACCAGCGTATTAGTGACAGGTTGCAAGCCCATCGCCTAACAGTACTACAAGCCTTTATTCCCTTAGTCGTCTCTTACGACATCCACGGGAAGACATGGAGTGGCACTATTCTAACTCGGCAACCACACGAGGAAAGGAATATTTATTGATCATAAATATTTAATGATCATGTATTTTCTAAGATTTGTAAGGCATTCACATGTCTCGTTATTCCTTATCAACGCATCGTCTAAATCGGACAACTTAGAAATCTAAACTAAACCCAGTCGCTTATTTAGCATATCCAACATTTGCCCAAATCCCGCGCATAACGTGTAAATGTTTATTTACATTACGAAAGCTAAAAGGGTCGGGGCAGGCCATCTTGACTCCATTCAAGTCGCCGCCCACAGCTGTGTGGGTGAACGAGTTGCTGGCCATATTCTGGGTTAGATTGTTGTAAAATTGTTGCTAAAATTGTATTGACTCTATTAATTGTACGAGGCTACTAAAGAAAGTTGCGAGAACTCTATAATGCATTTAGCGAGGACCAAGGGCCCATTCCAGAAAGCCACTCTGCAACTCTGCACTCCACAAATCACATTGTGGGTTTGCAAAGTATTTTTGTTCCACAAGACAATTGCAAAGTTGAACAGGCAGTGTTAAATACAAAGTGTGGATTTGTGGATTTGCAAAGTAGCTTTTAGGAACAGAATTTTCGCAGAGTTTGCAAATTACGCAGAGTGTTTTCTGGAACACGTTTGCTCTGCACTTTGCATTATCGTGGATTTGCAAAGTACAGAGTGTACAGTTGCAGAGTGGCTTTCTGGAACGGGCCCTTGAGTCTTTATTTCGTGTATTTTTTTCTATATTTTAGATAATTATCATCATCATCATCATCATCATCATCATCATCATCATCATCATCATCATCATGATAATAATTTTAGATAATACTAGCATATTGGCCGTAGTAATAAAAGGCTCCTCTGAGATGAATGTCTACAGATACAACAGAAATTACAGTTTTGTATGACTTAAATTTTACTTTGCCATCTCTTGAGACTGTGTGTTTGTACGCTCTGACAGGACTACTTAAACTCGCCGGTTAATATTGGCTACTTCAAGTTGCATAATGATACGCTTAATAGGATCACATCTCAGTTTAACAATACAAAGAGCCATAATCTAACATTAAATGTCATAAATTTTTAGAAACTCTTACCTAATATTAAAAGTAAAACCAAAACATCTAAGAATATTAATGTATCTACAGTAAATTATGCGAAACATTAATTTCACACATTAATAACTAAGCGAAACAAAGGGCTCCCTTTGCAAGCGTGGCGAAATGAGTTATTTCGCTATTGATGTCACGTCACTTATTCACGCGCCGATGCGTTTACGCAACGCTCTAATACTGTTAGAGGCTGTCAGAGCTGTCAAAATAACTGGCGTACAGGATAAAATGATAATAAGTTGATTTAGGTTGAATATAATAGACCAAGGCGAGGTTGGCGGGACGAAATGCATTTCGAAGTGACTGGTCGAAGGGCCTGATTAGTAAACTCATGTTGACCGAGATGCCATTCACAAGATACGTGAAAGTAAACGTCAATTCATAGAAAACTGACATTTTTGACGCATCTTAAGACAAGCATTACATTCGAGATTTATTTATTAATATGGCCTGTAGATTATTAAGGCCAGACCAAAAATAAGGGTTGAGAATCCGAAGGAGAGCTGTTGCCGAGTAGTGGGACACTATTACAGAGTATTAAAAAAATGCCACAATCAACACAATGTGTTCTTGTATCAATGTAGAAACCTGTCGCATCGAAGTGACGTACCTATTTCGAGCAGTTTTACAAAATGTGTGCTGGCAACGACGCATATATTGTTTATCCTCAATATTGATGTGAAATTTTGTAATATTTTCAAATTTAATGCGGTAAGTCTGTGCATCTGGTGTATTTAAACGTGTGTAAAGCAATATGTTTATCACGAGTGGAGTTGTTTTCATTCTATTTCGACTAGAACATATTTTTATTACTTATATTGCATAAATATACAATTAAAGGCCATATTAACACGAAACATTGGATTACACAACTGATAAATAGGAGTACGCGAGACATTTAATATGACAATTACATTTGAAAATTTCTCATGATTTCACTTCAAAATTTAAGAAAACCGAATAACTGCCACGTTGACAGCTTAGCTTTTGTAAGAGGCCTGTTAAGGTACGGAAACCTGAATCTATTTGAAGTGGACCCTTACGATACGTTTTAGAATTTAAATTTAAAATAATTTTCGAAAGATCTCCAGAATAAGTCCGCGATCAATGCAATCGTATCAGACTTTCTTTGAAATAGTCATTTGCCGTTTCGTAACATAATTTGTACAATGCCTTTTTAAGCCGCTATTTATTGGTATTTTGTGTACATTTACGGAATAAAACCTTGTCGATACAAATGTATGTAATCGAAGATCAATAAAGTACAGGCCTTGATATCTTACTTGGTTTATTGAAATCTGTTCATTCAGTGCTTGTGACACGTGGGCCTTATTACTATCACATACAAATCCTAGCTATGGGCAGGGAATGTGTTATAAATTCAGTGCCGGAGTTATAGTTCGATACAAAATTGACTCTATATGGTGTCATTGACGATAAGTGTTCTGTTTTGTATTTTGGGCTTTATCGTTATTATTATCGTAAGTTGAATACCATGTAAAGTTTATGTCGATGTGTAGGGACATTATCTTATCATATGATTATTGGTTTGATTTAAAGAATTAAAAAAACTTTTTTTTAAAGTAGGTTGTTATGTTTACAAATTAATTTGTGAACCAGTTTCCATTATTTAAGCTTATCTGATTTTTTTTATGGCAAGGAGAAGGCACGCGAACACTCAGGCCACCTGATGGTAAGTGGGATCTGAGACCCATAGACATTTGAAACCTCAAGACTACAATCTCAAAACTGCAATCCTAAGACTTCAAATGCGTTGCCAACTAGGACTAAGATGGAATGCCTCTATGCTAGTAATTTCACCGGTTGTCTTATCCCCACACCGGAACATAGCAATGCGAACACTACTGCTTGGCGGTGGTTTAATGGATGAGATGGTGGTAGCGATCCGGACGGACCCTGCACGAGGTCCTACCACCACTACAATGATGATGATGGTGTGATCATAACACAGATTCAAGTCTGGACTCACTAGATAGGTCTCAAGCCGTTAATGCCTGTGACCAAAAGTACAATCGGCACGAAAAACTTCTATCAATAATGACGTGTAAGGTCTGTTCATTCTTACTTGTCTTATATAGTAAACAACTTTCTAACCTCAAAATGAACCTTTTTATGCTAAAACCGCTATTTTAAACAAAATAAAGCAATCACAGGCAATACATTGGCCAAATTATGTCCAAAATATTTATTCAGTTTACTTTATTTACGACAAAATAGCTGTTTTAGCCAAAAAAGGTTCATTTTGAGGTTAGAAAGTTGTTTACTATATAAGACAAGTAAGAATGAACAGACCTTAAATATTTACACAGGAACTTTTTTTTCTTGTCAGTTTACATTACACGAACTAGGCTAGACTTGTGTAGCATGGCTAAAACAACTTAAAACATACTAAAATCTACATATAATTAAAATAATCTTTCAAAATCTCTGTTCCACCGCGGGGTATCAGTTCCATCCCCTAATTAGCATGCTTATCGTGATCGGCACAAACCCCATGACTCATATGGGTATATTCACAACCCCTAACTTTCCTCCATTTTAATTTGACCTTTACAACCTTAGAAATCCTTTTAGTTTAGAGATCAACACATACTGGTTTTTAGTTTGCAAATCCATTGTGTTTTGAGCTACGATTTGTAATGGTTGTTTCGAGATAAGGGGTCAAGATATAATGGTTTTTTAAGCCGTGTTAGAGAATAACTCCATTTTATCAGGGTTGGAATAGTATGGCTTGATTTGTGATCATTGTTTTAGAAGCGTTTATGTTACGTTGCTTAAATACAAAAGGGACACAAATCAAAATGTGTCTGTGTTGCATTTAAATTCGGAATGCTATTGTCATTAAGTTTTAAATCGAACTGTATCTGTTTTTGATTTGTGACGCTTTTGTATTTAAGCAGCGTAGCAGCGTATGTATGTATGTAAAAACTTTATTGTACTAAAACAAGTACATTACACAAGTACAATGTTATCCCTCGACACAGATGTGTCTGTGTACCTATCTGTCTGTCTGTTAGTGGCATCGTACCTTCCAAACCAATGGGAAGTTTTGTGTTGTAGGCTTGACAAATTTATAATATACAGGGTGCACGGGTGGGACGCTCTAACTAAAACTGAAACTGTTTTTTATACCACCAAGCTTAACTGAAATTCATATATCTTTGAGATAACAAGCAAGCTTTAATAGTTACACGATATATTATTAGTAAATTAAACATTTTATTAAATATGGCACGAGTTTTTTCTACCCTATTTTTTTATTATTGAACATTTAATCGACATAGCATGTACATAATTCGACATTAATACAATTAAAAATTAAAACTAAACGTATTTAAATAAAATAAAAACTAAACTACTCAAATATTAAAAGATATAATTAATAATTAGACTATAAAAAGCTTGATTATTTTTCTTAGCTTATAAATTTCTATACTCTCTATAAGATGCTTAAATAAGTTCGCCTATGTTCATTTACTATTATCAATGCAAATATGTCTTATAATTATTTATGTGCAATAAAGCATTCACATACATACCTACAAAAGTTTATAATATTTCATAACGCATCAGATATTTTAATTAAAATGGTTCGTCCGCGGATCAATAGGAGTAGTTTAAAAAAAAGGGAAGGGTTACTATCCCCTCGGACAGATATGATATAACCATAACTGGCCCTTGAAATACACTTCACGTTCGGTCCACTTCATTTAACAAAGTTATAACGTGATCAGTTTTAAATATTCAGTCAATATTATTAACGTCAGTTCTAGTGACACTGTCAATCAATAATTATTGCTTGACTTGACTTACTTATCAATATTTGATGTTGTTCTGTTTATTTTTGGCTTCGGTTTAAATATGTCATAGCTACCTAGTTTGTCAACGTATTTTATATTCATATTTGACCTTTCTAAAGTAGGTAAATATCTTTCCAAGTAATTGTAACTAAAGTAATGTATTTTCCTTCCTTAAACGTATTCATAAAACCCTAATAGGTAAAGTTACGATTAACATGAAAATCTGTGTAGGGCCAAGTTAAATTATCTTTTGGATTAGCGAACCGATAACGCAGTGTATTTATTATTTATAAGTGGATACGATCAGTTATTTATGATGATAATGATCGTGATTGACAAGAATAAAACGAAAAGGATCAAATTATTGACATTAAAACTATAATTAATTGGCGTTTGTGAATCTCGAAATTAATTTAAGGACAATTAAGTGGTAATATAGCAACTTTTATAGTAACTGTATTTAAAAAAGAAGCATTTGAATGTAAAAAAAACCAGCAAAACTCTTAATATCAGGAACAAGTAGTTAAGTATCTCATTAATAAAATATTACCTACGTCAAATACTATAATTTAAAACTAACTTCCCTCATTTAAATAATTCAACTTTATAATGCAAATTGAATATGATTATTACTTTCATATCCAATGTTAATTTAATTTCAATCGGCCATAATTTAATAGCTCGTTATTATTCATTATTCATTATATTCATCTGATACAAAACCACTGCAATTTCGCGTATAAACGTACTGCGGTATCCATTTGCTTATTGCATTAATTACTTTAACACAAAAAAAGAAACAGCTATTTATTTATAAAAATAATAGTTAAGTATATGGTTGTTATGTAGGGTGTATGGCAAAAAAACAAAATAAAAATCACCTTGAAAAACTGGTATAAAATAATGTTTACTCCTTTAAGTTCCTTCAAGAAAAACACGCGTCACTACCACATTGGAAAACACTGAGTTTGTAAAAATGTCAATATTAGGCCGCACTTCAAGGTCACTTATTTGTCAGAGCTCCGAAGCTCTCGATCTCGCGAGCTCTCTCCAGGTCTGGCGACCGCGCGTGTGCTCTCTCGGCGGGTCGACCCCTCACTAGCCGTGGCCGCCGTGCCGCCACTCTCGGCGCGCTCACTCTCTCTCTCCGCTCCCTTATTTCGGAGGGCGCAACTTATTTGGCCTCTTTGTTGTCCCTAACCGGGGTAAATTATTACGGTTTCGCGATAACATAATAGAATGCTGCACTAAATATAATCGAAAGGATAACGGTTTTTACTAGCGGTCTAAATATTGAATTTTCGCCAGTTACCGATATTTCATGGAAGGGTTCCGGTAGTTTATTTCGCTATTTTCTAACAAAACCGTTAAATAACCCTCTAGTTTTAATATCATTATTTTAGGATCCCGATAACTCTCGATAAATATTTCATATAAGTAAATTACCTACTTAATTTCAAAATTTATCAAATGTTTCATTTTAATATTTGAAAAATATACGCATATTTTTTCGTACAGTATAAATTGCAAGTAAGTGTAAACATGGACTGTGTACACTGTCTGGTCTTTTAATATTCCGCGAGCCTTTCAGGCTGGCTCGTGAAATGTCAATGGTAGGAATGTGCACTTTTGATGTACGTTACATTTTGCAGAGCCGTATATCGCTTACAGGGTGCGTTGTTTACCTGTAAACAAGAAAATACAATTGTTATACATTTGTTATTATAAAATATACTAAAATAAACATCTGGGAAGAATCTGTTGGTACATATGTGAAAGGCAACATATAGGATTATATTATTTTCTAAAGCTTTGTACACATTTTCAAATAAAAAGATTTCTCAATTAGCAATAAATTTGCTTTGATACAAAACTCCTGAAAATACATACATACATACATAATCTCACGCCTTCGTTCCCAGAGTGGGGTAGGCAGAGCTACAGAATTACAAACATCTCAAAAAACTTGTTGATAATTCTATAACCACAATTTGCACAATTAGGCTAAGATGTTTACCAGTGTATTAGTGACAGGTTGCAAGCCCATCGCTTAACAGTACTACAAGCCTTTATTCCCTTAGTCGTCTCTTACGACATCCACGGGAAGACATGGAGTGGCACTATTCTAACTCGGCAATCACACGAGGAGGAAAATACATAATTATTCGAAATAAACCTTAATTGATTACTTGATAGGAATCATCACCCTTTGTTTGTATTGTGTAGAGATAGTGTAAACGGTCATTCATTACTGTTGCATCGATTGACGTGTAAACTGTTTGGACAAAACGTCAATTAGAAACTTATCAGCTGATTGATCAATAAAATGTCTATTGATACTTAATGGGTAGGGAGCACAGTCCATAGTCGAATGCTGTGAAGTGTTTAGTAAATACATTGAGTTTTATTTTTTTAAATATTAAACATTAGCTTTAGCGCGCGACTCTGTTCGCGTAGAAGTCGTTCCCTCGGGAACTGTCCAATTTTCCGAGATAAAAAGTAGCCTATGTGCTATTCAACACGATAATCAATCCCTGTGCCAAATTTCATCCAGATTCGTTAAGCCGTTCTGGCGTGATTGATCAACAAACATCCAAACTTTCGCATATATATTACTAGCTTCTGCCCGCGACGTCGTCCGCGTAGATTTAAATTATCGTTATTCTCTCGAGATCTTTTTAGCCTATGTGTTAATTCAGGATATAAACTATCTCTATTCCAAATTTCATCCAATTCCGTTGCAGCGTGAAAGAGTAACAAACACACACACAAACTTTCACATTTTTAATATGTAAGTTAAATTATACTTGTATACTTTATTAAATGTCCGTAATATATCATTCAATCAATATCTATTAATATTGTCAATAATATTGAACGTGTGCAGCTAGCTATAAGTTGTACCCTTTTATTAGTGTTTATTTTCACAAAACTGTTGCTGCCAGCTTTTACTTTTTACTCTTTTATTTATAACCTTCTCAACATTAACATATTTTAGGCGTTATTTAATAATAATTGAAACAGTTCAAACGTAATGAATGGGCAAGTAGGTAATCGGAGCATGACATGTGTTGGGACGGAAATAGACGCACGCGCAGACCACCGCGTCGGTTATGTTACCGTTTCGTAAAACAATTGACAGTTTTGGAGATTGCATCACGAAATCAATTTGAAGTCAAATTTGACACATCGGGGAGTCATGGGGTGGAGTCACATCTATCAGCATCGATTCGAATTTTGTCTATAGAAAATGGCTGTTTTGTATGAAGATGCGTACGCATGCGAAAGGAGAATTGACGCGTACGCATCTTGATACAAAGTAACTATTTTATATAGACAAAATGCGAATCGGTGCTGATAGATCTGACTCCACCCTATATGTCGGTTATCTACAAGCGGTTCGGATAAGACCATCCAAAGATGGTAGAAAGTGGATAGGTAGGTACTTTAGTATATTTAAAACAAAAAAAAACATTAAATATAATTGTGTCTATGTTAACCGCGTATTTGAAATGTGGATGCTGCAGGAACATGCCTGTAATAGGCTTACATACGAGTATAATGAATAATGTTATCAGGCTATATTATAAAATGAATAATGGGTATGCGTTAATAAATAAATAAATAAAAAATACAGTAATCCTTACTTAAAAATCCTTATTAAATAAAACCTCTCACAAATATCCACAGGTAAGTCGAAAACTTCGAAATCAAAATAACAAAACATGATGAGCAAGCTATACGTGACAAACAAACTTTAGACTAATTTAAAATAACTCCAGGTTAAAAAAAAACAAATTGTCGATGGTGGCATTGTAAAAATAATAATTCCACTTGCATTAGTGAAATTAGACGCTCCCTCGCAAAATATCTAGTAATTATACTCATAACAGTGGGGTGTAATGTAACAAGTATTAGGGCAAACACGGTCTAGACCGGGGGAGGGGGTTTCAAGGTTACTTCGGACTTAGGGGTTGCACAAAGGGAATATCATATCATCTGTCAAATTAAATAAGTACCTTACCATCCAGGTTGTGTAAAAAGACACCCTTTATAAGGGTTCCTAAAGTATAAATTTTGTTGGGTTGAAAATGGATATAGGATGTTGTGAAAACGTTAGTTGATGTTTAATTGTTTTGGTCTACTTCTTTTTATTATTTTGGACACAAGTGAGTTGTAATAGGGTGTAACTCGGTTTGTGTTCTACGTAACCTTGAGAATATATTAATTTGTAACCATTGATTTTTTGGAGTTAAAATGGCGTCATGATAAAACTAGTGGATAAGATAGGATGAATGAAATTACTTATGATCCGTTGCTAACCAATTAAAAAAACGGAAATGTAGCACATTTGGTTTAGATTGTACGTTTATAGTTTAACATAGGTTACCAATTTTGCGCCACTGTCCGAGAAGGGTAGGTTGTGTAATTTTTCGTCAAAAGACTAATCCAATTCCATTCGTTTGGCTTTTTCAATTAGTTTAAAGGGTGTAACGAAATAAAACTGTAAATTTCAAATGAAAAAATAACGATATTTTTGGTAGATATCAATATATATTAGTATAACAAAATTAAAAACCTATCTTCAGCTAACTTAATTGTAAGTTTCTTTTTTAATTTGAATACTTTTTGCACTCGTGGTACAGCTTCTTTCGAACGCCTTCCATATCAGCCTTTACGGAGCATTTTGTAACTTTTCTGGCTGCAGCATTCCATTTTTTGCGGAAGTCGTCTATATTTTTGGCCACTTTACCCGTCTTTCTTTAAATTCCCTTAATTTGAGCCCAATAATGCTCGATTGGGCGGCACTGTGGGACGTTTGGTGGGTTCAGTTCCTTGGGTACAAAAGGGATATGATTTTCCTTGAGGAGATTTATCGTGTCCTTAGCGTAGTGGGCTGGGGCTAGATCAGGCCAGAATAACGTGGGGACGTTATGCTTCTTCACAAATGGCAACAACCGCTTTTTAAGGCATTCTTTTATGTATATTTCTCCGTTGACGGTACCTTTTGTGACAAAAATGGAGCTTTTGTCGCCACATTCACAAATAGCTTGCCATACGAGAAATTTTTCGTCGAATTTCCCAATCTTAACAGTTGTTTCAGACTCGAGAAGAGTTTCTCCTTTACCCGCCGTGTAGTATTGTGGACCAGGAAGCGTTGTAAAATCAGTTTTGGTATAAGTTTCGTCATCAATTATTAAATGTGATTTTGTTGTGCCAAGGAAATCGTATAGTTTTCGAGCTCGGCTTTTTATTGCAGAACGCTTCTTTTCGGTCACTTTTGCCGTCTTAACTTTCTTCCGGGTCTGCATACCTGCTTTTTACTTAGCTCGTTGCACCATAGATGCATTTGTGCCACATTTTTTGGCAATATCTCTGACGGACATACTTCGATTCCGCTTTATGCAATTGATTATCTTTTTGTCAAGCCTAGGGTCACTTGGCCCTTGAAGTCTAGCACTTCCGGGCTTCTGTTCAAGAGACAATGTATTAAAATAGTTCTTCAAAATAAAATCCACAGAACTTCGCGGTAACTTTAGGTCTTTGGCGATAAGACTCGTAGGACGTTGCGGATTTTTACGCCATTTGGAAACGACCATTTCGCGGCGTTGTTTTCTATTCATTGTCGAAAGTAAGTTTTTCCAGATATCCGAATAATTTATATAGCAATGGCTAAGGTAAGAATGACACTTATTTATGATGGCAAGAAAATAATAGCTATCTTGTTTGGAATAAAAATGACAGTTATTTGAAATTTACTGTTTTTTTCGGTACAGGCTTTAGTGATGCGTACTACTAAAACTTGTCAATAAAAGCAAGACAGATACGAACTTTCTTGTCCAAAAACGATGTTGTATGTTTATTTACCACATTTGCACGGCTAGCACAAGTTGCCCGCGACTTCTTTGTCGCTCGGATCTCCCTTCCTATCTAGTCCGTAACGATAGAGACGCACTGAGCGACAAGCGAGAAAGTACAACTTGTGCTACCCGTGCAGTAATACAACTCACTATTATTATAAATGCGGAAGTTCAGCAGTGTTTGTGCGTGTTTTAGTTCGTTTGGATGCATTTGGATGAAATTTTGAATGGAAATTCTGGATTAACACATAGGTAACATTTTATCCCGGAAAATTAAAGTTTTTGATGGAATAGCGATAATCGCATAGCCTATGTTCATCAGCGGGCCCTGCCAAGATGCATTGCGCTAACTAACGTTTCTATTCGTTTCATTTTTAAACCAATCGCGTCACTGATAGATCACGTGACTTTTCGTATCACGTCATCTACCAGTGACGCGATTGGTTTAAAAACGAATCGAATAGAAACGTTAGTTAGCGTAGTGCATCTTGGCAGGGCCCTCAGGGAATAATTTAGGATGATAACGGTAAAATAATTTTTCAAATCGGTCCAGTACTTTCGGAGCCTATTCAATGCAAACTAACAATGAAATCTTCCCTCATTATAATATATTGTAGATATTAAGACAACGACATCAAAATTTAATGGCATTTGAAGCATTTCGTTAAACTAGTTAAGAACAACACTAAAACTATCTCAGGCTCGCTCGAAAAGAAATCTGAACACAACCAACACATTGTTTCCAGGCATCCATCAAGCATCGAGATAAAACCCGGTCCGATTACCGGGCTCATTACCGCCGGCAGTAAACCGGCCGATCCATCAAACGGGCCGACTTACCGACACTGTGGGGGAAGCGCAGCCCGCACAGTTGAGGATGAACGGGCGTTTGTTTACTTAAGTTAGAAAAAAACGTACTAATGCAAAACTGACAAAGAAAATGTTGGTGTATTGCAGCAGAGAAGTGGGTGTTCTAACACGGTCGAACCGTCGAGGTACCTAAATGTTTATTTAAATACGCAATTAAGATTACGATTTACAGTTTAAGTAAATTGTTTTGTATAGATAATGTGGTTAGGCTTGTTGGTAGTCACTCTGCCCTCGAAACCAGCGGTCCCGGGTTCGATGAGTTCGATACCCGCCTAACCGGTCCTTAGGCAAATTTATTTATTTATTCATATAACCTTTATTGCACAAAAAAAGTACAAATGGCGGACTTAATGCCTAACGGCATTCTCTACCAGTCAACCAAATAATAATACAGAAACTAACAAAAGTGGTGCACAGAAAAAGAAAGACAGAAAACAAAGCAATGAACTAATTTACAATATCATAATACTTTACGCAAAAAGTAATAAAGTATAATCCTCGTCTAGTTCCTATTCAAAGTGCAAGCTTTAAATAATGAATTAAAGGCAAAGGCCAATATGTGTGCAATTGAAACCTTGACTGTCCTAGATGTGTGGAGTATGTTATTACTTTCATGAATTGTGTTTTCGACTCGGCGTTAGCACATACATTACCAATATACTATACTATACTATGCTCATTACATTTTTAAGCTCCTTTAGAATAGAATAGAATAGAATAGAAAATCATTTATTTCGCTTAAAAATTATAACATTACAGTGTGTGATAAGTATTGCTGCGAAAATGGTATCCTCTCAGCTATATGTCGTACCACCTATTGGCAGTGCGACGCTGGTTCTCTGTGGACCCACGGACTGGTTTTGCTAGACAGCATACATTGCATTCGCTTCTCCCCTCAAGTTAAATAGGAAAAAAAGTCACTATACATAAATCAACTCAGTACCTACACAATAAGTGCTTATATCGAATTAATCCTGTTTTTTAGAAGTATGATACAATAATTAACTTAACCTGCCAATATTTTCATACCTGTATTTACATTTGTGTTTGTGCCTCAACACGAAACAGTTTGCATTAAACTTGAACAGACAATAAATGCGCTTTTAAAAGTCGCTTAAAGGAAAATAATGATTTTGAACTTTCATCGCATAGCTATAATAAATAATATATCTTGATAGCTATTGTTATTACTCCAAATACCGAGTAACAAAACGTTAATACATATTTAAAAAAACATAGTTATAAGCAGTTGCATGTCACAGATATATTATTACTTATAATGTTTAGGTGCGGTTAAATAACTTACTAAATGGAAACTGCAATATTGTAATGCTGCACGATAATGCAGTTGTGGCGCACCTACATAGGTAATAAACAAGATGACTGATGAGCCAGGCTTGCTCGATAGTCACGTGACACTTTGCCATTTCAAAAAGTGATGCAAAAAGAAAGACCTAAAAGAACAATAAAAACACTGGAACACTGTAGCCTTCTTACTTGTACTTCATCATGACATCATGTCAGCCGAAAGGCGTCCACTGCTGGACATAGGCCTCCCCCAAGGCTCTCCACTCAGACCGGTCTTGTGTTTTTCGCATCCACCGCGTTCCCGCGATCCTTACAAGGTCGTCACTCCATCTTGTTGGAGGCCTACCTACAGCTCGTCTCCCGGTCCGCGGACGCCACTCAAGAACCTTCTGACCCCATCGGCCGTCAGTCCTGCGAGCAATGTGCCCCGCCCACTGCCACTTAAGTTTGGCTATTCTTCGGGCTATGTCGGTAACCTTAGTTCTACTGGTACCTACCTACTTAAAAATGCATAATCACCAAAAACTACTACAAAAGACAATTATGTTATCACTGTTCATTATTCAACTAGAATGTTTCCTATAACACACACACATTTTATAAATATATTAGGTACTATAACCAGCTCATAATCGCAGATTCCGTAAAAACCATAAAGAATTGTTTCGTGAAAATCCTAACAGTGTTAGAATATAAAATAGCCACACTGGCAAACCACTAAGAGTCCAGCGTTTTTGGTAATACCATAGGCTGTTCTATCCGGTGGTTGATACCAAACGGACGGTGGAACTGCTAGGAATTACGAGCCAGCCGAATGCCCGGGGAATGGAGGCTGTTTCGCCCGGTTACACGCAACTATTTGGAAAATTACACTCGAACTCAAACTTGCTACTTACTCTTAGGTACGGGTTTCCAAACTGCAATACATTTTTTCGTTTTTTTTTCCAGGACCGTTCTTTGCTTGTTACTTTAAAGTTTTTTAGGATTAAAATACCCGTAGTTACTTTGATATAACTAATTCAAAAAGCAACAACTAGAAATATAGACGTCATTAGCATGAAGGTTCAATCTGGCAAGAGATTGTGAGAGAGACCGAGTTTTCAAATACTAATCGGTGTTAAAATGTTACAACCTGTATATAGTGGAAAAGCACTTTGCGAGGATTGGCCAAAATTGTAGGAGCATAGCCTGAATATTTAAAAATAGGTTTGACAAAAAAGAGTTCAAGTGGTGAGTAGTCGTAGTATCTCGAGTGGCAAGCAGCATTGTGGTAGAAATTGGATGTATTTTTTATTGCTAAGCTACAGGTTGTATTTTTTTTAATTTTATTATATTGTTAAAATTAAACTTTTAAGAACTTTTAAGTTTTGCTTTTCAAATGTTTTTTAAATGGTTTCAAAAATATTACGCGGCTTTTAACGCATTCATTTAAATGTATGAAAATAACCTCCAACAGTACGAAACGCAGAGGTTTAATTTACTCACTTGTCATTCAACGACAGCTCGTGATGTCCTCGTTCTCTCTAAAGAAGGCGCTACTACGGACGCGGCCACGAAGGGCGAGAATGTAGTGAGATTCAAGATTTAAATAATCATAGTTAGTAATAGTTAATCATATTTTTAAATTCCTTGTGAAAGTATTCAATATTTTATCAAAACCGCCTGTTAAATAACAATTTCCTAGATAAAATAGAACAAGGCAGACTCTTAAGGTAACAAAACCACCTGCTAGAAATTACTGAGAGAAATGTCCAACAGTGCCTAGTGGTAGTTTACATTAGCAAGTTTCTTGTTAATTACTGTCAGTGGGACCTTTCCAGCAGAAAAACTCTTGCAGGTGGCAAGCAACTTCGAGTGAAAGTCATCGTGTCTAACTAAACTATCTCACCAGAGTGACAACCATATTCTCGAAGGAAATTTAAACAAGTCCTCTATTAAATTATTCTTTATAGAACCTGTTTTGTTAAATATGTGAGTTATGATATGAAAAAATCCAAACTCGAAAACTATTCACTTTTGAATTTAGCTCTAATGGTAACGCTTCCGCCGGTTTCAAATATCCGCACCGACACAACTTACAGCAGTACAAACTTACTCATGCGCATGCGCACTTACTAAAAGAGCGCTACACGCAAACTAACCACTCAAGTTCAGTATGAAGTACCACTAGTTCTACATTTGTCCACCCGCAAAATCAAATTTGTGTATCTATACTTAGGGTGTTCTTGGAAAATTTGGAGCCGTTTCAGGTGTGATACAGACCATATGTCGTTATTTACGTAGAAGTAAGGATTTGAAATAGATATGCTAAAATTATTACAGCGTCAATTCGTCTAGTCCGACATTGTCACTCGAATTTTAATAAATAGCTTAATATATAGACAGTTTATACTAAGTAATAGTTCTACCTCGCACCTTAAATCGTCGGTAATACTCTAATACCGCGTAACTAACAAATTTAATGAGATGCAACATACACCTTAACAAGCTAGTCAATAAGGTACATTTTGCACCTTATAGAATTTCATACTTACGCAGTATTATAGTATCACTGACGGTATGTAAGAATTAAAGAGGTATTTAAAAAAAATGACACACTTTGTTGTCAATGTACTCTTACACTGATGATAAACTCGTTACTAAAAATTGATTCATAAAGGAGAACAAGCTCGAAGGACCTATAACAATGATTAAGGAGTTGCTACAGTCAACTTTCGTCTCTATCATCATACAAGCTCGATGGTATCATATTCTTGTATTCTCATCTATATCACACATGAAAAATTTTCAAGTCAATCCGATCACTAGATCACACTTTACGTTAATATGGGACCCATTTCAAGAAAAATATGCTTGAAGTCGTCAATGTCATTAGAGATGTCAAGTCATTTGTAACTTTTAGGAAACTCAACCTTAATGTTGAATGTCAGATTGACTTTGGACCTAAGGTGGGTACCAAATTTAATCTCGTGACTGTACATAGTTTAGAGTGAAGCTACTACAAGTATGTTAAGGAAAATACAACCGAGCGGCCAGCCACTGAAAACTACGTAGAAACTTCATAGGCTTATTATGTAAATTTTGGTGGAATGGCGGGTAATTTCAACTAAGACTAGCTCTGACACTGAATAATCTGAAAACGTTGCACCAACACCAATAAACCTGTGGCGACCTAGCGACATCTAACGGCAACTTGTATCAACCAACTCGCTACCTCGCTAGCGCCACCAGCATCAGACAGCGCAACTTAAGTGTCACTCCAGTCAGATGACATATATACTCGTACAACTTCCAACTTCATTCCAATGGACTTCGGTCCCCAGGCATAACACCCGCCTGGAGAGATATCTCTCTATTGTCCTCTCTTCCTACAAACCTATATTTCGCAAGTTATTTATAAACTAAAAGAAATGTCCATGCGAAATGAAAACAAATAATTCAATTGTATCCCATAGGGTAATATTACTTTGGGTCCCAGGGCATGCGGGTATCGTAAACAACGAAAAAGCCGACGAACTCGCACGGGTAGGAGCTCCAGAACCATTCTGCGGCATCCCTAAAAGCCTAACAAAACTTACCTTGTGGATATATTGCTATTATGCAGCCATCCAACTCTGGAGGACAACTCCAGGATTAAACCATTCCAAGGCTCTCATAAGAGCATTTAGCAAAAAGGCATCGACGGAGGCCTTAGCGCTAAGTAGGAACAATATCCGCACTCTGGTCAGGGCGCTCACAGGGCACTGTTGCCTGAACAAGCACATGCAGACGATCGGGAAATGTGACACAAGGTTGTGCAGACTCTGCCGACTGGAGGAGGAAACGCCTATGCACCTTCGCACCGTCTGCCCGGCCTTAATGCGACACCGTAGCTCCTCACTGGGAAAGCACTTAATGTGCCCAGAGGAGATCAAGCATCTCGGCGCCAATAAAGTCCTGAAATTCCTCGCAATAACAGGACTCAGCGGAGAACTGTAGGCTGTGGCGATCACAATAGATCAATCCTGGTCGCAGTGATACTAGGCTCTATAGCCTTGAATAGCCACTCCCTGAGTAATAATAATAATTGTATCCCATTTGCTCTTAGAATGTCACTTTACTCGATATTAAATTAGTATTAACAGAGCGCATCGTGAAAACTAGGTTGCGGCCGTTAAATTCAAAACTAACAAGCTTCAGTGTTGCCAACAAACAAAACCAAAGCCGTAAAACAATTACTGGCCAGGTACAATGGTCGGCCATTTGCCACTTTGAGACACGTTTTGCGACCGCTAACCGTGTTACGGGATTGCGGAGTGGATTCCGGAACGGACGTGATGTTGGTTGCCGCGTGAAAAACGCCTATTGGAGATGTAATTAAGACTTTTGGGTGGTTTGGGTGATGATGTTATTAAAGGTTATTGGATTCTTCTCTTTTTGTAAAAGAGATGAAGGTACTTAATTAGATTACACTGACTAAGTAAAGAAAGAGAAAATATTCACTTTGAGGGTTATATAGGTACATAATCACCAAAACCTCGCTTAAAATAAACACACCAAGAACTTTCTTTTGACTGAGTCAAATGTTTACCCAATTACGCATATAATACATATAAGTAGAAGCTATTTTAAGGGAATTAAAATATTAACAACTAGCTTCTGGGCGCGAGTTCGTCCGCGTAGATTTCGATTATCGTAATTCCCTGGGAATTTTTAAATTTTCAAGGATAAAAAGTAGCCTGTGTGTTAATCTAGTGTATAAGCTATCTCCATTCCAAATTTCATCCAAATTCGTCCAGCCGTTGTAGCGTCAAGGAGAAACAAACTAACACAAACACACGCACTCACCCACAAACTTTCGAATATATAATATTAGTAGGATAGGATTCAAGAAAATCGGAAAACTACGAACGTTAACTAAATAACGAAAAATACGCATCTCAAAGGTGCACAAAATTGAACACTTGGATCAGATTAAAACCATAATTTAGTTCAAAGACTGATAATTAAAAAGGAATGGCGGCAAAAATCTCATCTGCACCGTGCGTCGATTAAACATCTCATAATATGCAATTAAGTCTAGACCAAAGCAGACTAGAATGCTGAGCAGGGTATACAGCCTGTATACAGCGGTATAGCCACATAACGATCGTATAAGGGCGATATAAGCGCGATATAGCGCGTATTGTAAAGGCAGACGTTCTTTTCAGCCAGTATCAAAGCCGTTATGAAGCTGTTATAGTTTGTAAAGATGGTCTATTCTTTCAGGATGCATCAATAGTGTCTTTTATTTCCTGTAGTGCCTAGAAAATATTTAGATTTTTTCCGTTGAATATTTTTTATAGCAGTTTTATTTTAATAGGCAGGGTGAAAGATTTGTTTTTAAAAAACAATAATAAAATCTGCGGACATATGATTGAATTTTTGATATAATAGTGATACCTACCATATAATTATCTGTTAAAACCAACAACTTATATTTCTAAATTCTTTCGATTTTGCCTTACAAGGTGTTTTTCGTTGATCAGCGCCTGTATTCAACACGGTGAAAACAATATCGCTTTTGATCTGTTATCGTATTGTCAACGTTTTGATAGCTCTTATTTTCTTGACAGTAATGGCGGCTGACGTCATAACAATACCATAACAGGCAAACTACGATATCGTTTTTACCGCCTAGAATAGAGGCGCATGTTGTTTGTGGCACCCTGTATGTATTGTGTAAGTATAATATATATAAATCGATTACTATCGCAGCTGACAATCAATATCCCACAAGTTCCCTAAAAGCTTGACCATCCTTAAAATAAGGAAATGAAAAGCTTATACAAAAACATAATTAAATAAATGTAATAATTATATCTTTATAAACCTTTCAACTATGATGGTCTTTTCCCAAGCTGGTAGATTCACTCTATAGTACCTGGAAGATCGAGCGTCGCTCGGGTGGAAAACGAAATTTCCCGAAGATGACAACTTGACAGATCGATTGTTCGCCCCGTAAACCCCTATATTTCAAATTTCATCGAAATCGTTGGAGCCGTTTCTGAGATTCAGATTATATATATAAATATACAAGAATTGCTCGTTTAAAGGTATTGGATAGATAGATTACCGACGTGTAAAAGAGCCCTCATGTGGCGCATTTGCTGAATAAAACTTTTGAAATTTGTATTTGAATTTTTGCTAAACTTCCTTTACACCCTTAATCAAATAAAAACCTAAAGTTAAAGCTCAAAACCATTAAGTGGGATCTAACAGCATTATCAGCCATAACCGTACGGAATCGTTTCCTGTTTTCCTAGATCCGGAATCTTGTCCACGGCCAAATAGCGACTTAGAGCCGTTTATACGACTGCAAAACGACCATTGCTAACAATGCTTCCTGTACAAAAGTGGCTTTCTTCACTTTCTACACGTGTTTTGCTGGATAATGGCATTTTAGCAGTTTGTTTTATTTTAGACTTTTGCGTTTATTGCTTAGTGTGCTAAGCTTGATTTCGCTTGATTTCGACAAAGATCTGACTGATTTAATAAGTAATGTTACGTAAGTAACGTACAATCGCGTATAAACAGCTAGATGAGTGTGTTTTAAGTAACCAAGTTCTTTTTTTACCTAAATACGAGGGTTACGTCCCGGTCCCGAAAAACGGAAACCTTAAAACAGTAAGGTGTGAGCAAAGTGTTAAGTTAGTTCTGCCATAATCATTGTGTATCATCAGAACGGAACGTAGGTATAAATTTTGATAAGCATCTCGTAGCATTGTCGGATTTACGATTCAGTAGTAGGTAGGTATATGTCGTTAAATCTCTCATTACACATTATCTAGAAAAAAAACTGGTAAGCAATTTAATTATGTACTTTTTTGATAAGAATCACGCAAGGGAAAAAAACTTTTGATTGCTTTAGACATAAAAATAATGAATTAGGTACTTAATTTGTAGTCTTTCTATTAATAAATAACACGGTAATCATTTGACACAAAACTTTTCATACATTGAGTTTCTCCTGCCATTTCCATTTTGGTGGTTATTAGGTCATACACTAGCGTTCACATCAACATCTGACCTAATAAAACTACCTTTTATCGCTTCAGTATCGTTAAAAGAAGCGGAATAAAGTCAGGCCACTTTCGAGCCGTATAAAATATTCATTGGACATGTAAGTGTTCTGTAAACGCTGTTTAATGGCTTTTCAGGGGACATTAAACAGGAGTTTTACTATGAAAGCCTTTACTTTCAGTTTTATTCGGGGGACGCGGAAATTGCTTTTCCATTGGTTCGCAATTTCAATGTAATTTTAAATTATTTTTCCATTTGCACGGTTGAAATCGAAATAATGTACAAGTAAGGTGTAGTTACTGATTTTGTTATGGTTTGGTTGCAGCTGCGATGGCATATTCTATTTTTATTTGGTGAAGATAATTGATGGTTAGATTGGTTTGATGGTTAGAAAGAGGCATTCCATCTTAGTCCTCAGGTTTGGCAAGGCATTCGCAGTCTTAGGGCTGTATTCTGCCCTCCTTACGAAAAGTGCAGTAACTCGTATTTTTGTCAGAATTGAGTTGAATACATATTCGTAATCAGCAAAACGAGCTCTACAATTCCTTCTTTGACATGTTTCTCGGAAAAATCGGGATCATCAGTTTTCGGTAACGAAGAGTGCAGTAACTGTGAATTCTAAAAATAGTTTCCTAAACATAAGTGCAGTAACTTTAGATACTGCACAGGTTTTTTAAATAGTTTCATATCAACTCTAGTAATTGCTTAACATAAGAGCAGTATCTATAGTTACTTCACTTATCATTAGGAAAAGCCTCCTTTAATATTATGGAGTACACCTAGTCATAAGTGCAGGTAGTATAGTTACTGCGCTTTTGATTAGGAGGAACAATGCTAAATGTTGTTGTTCTATAGTTATTAATGCAGTAAAATGGCTTTTACTGCGGTTATGCTAAGGAAATATAATCATAATTTTGTAAACATTATTAAGAATTTGTGTAGTATATCAGAGTTACTGCATTTATATTTAGGACAAAACTAAGTCCTCCATACATTTTTCCCTTTGGTTCTGTATAAACAAACACCTGAATTTGTACAACCGTGTTATAGTCTCTTACAAAAAACGTCATCTTTGAATCCCTAACTTGTTTATCCCGGTGATGACAGATATTTGGGTGCGTAACGATAGATATAAAAATATTTCATATAATATCAGTCGCTATAACGCTCATTTGATATAATTATTGAATCATATAACATCAATTAATATATTTAAATATGATTTAATTATTATTTTATATAATGATCATTTGATCTAATAATATTTTGTATAAAATACTTTAAGTATAATGTATATTTACTATAATTAACTTATGATATAAAATAATTTCATCTAAAGTACAGTTGGAATAACCATTTTTGTACGAGATATAATCATAAATTTACTAGGTTCCCCACAAAATTTACTCAGGCTAAAGGATAAATGGGGGACGGGGTGGCGTAACTCGTACAGCCACTTGGGTAGGTTCGTTAGGGCCTGGACACACTGGCCCTTGAACCCCTTGCCCGTGCTCAGAACTAAGTTCTACCAGAAATGTAGGTTAGGTTAGGTTAGAATTGCGACTCCTGCACATAACAAAGTGCTACCGGAAAAATAGTTTAGGTTAGGTAAATAATACAATACGATTTTTATATCAAATGATGTTTATACCATACATACATAATCTCACGCCTTCGTTCCCAGAGTGGGGTAGGCAGAGCTACAGAATTACAAACATCTCTAAAAACTTGTTGATAATTCTATAACCACAATTTGCACAATTAGGCTAAGATGTTTACCAGCGTATTAGTGACAGGTTGCAAGCCCATCGCCTAACAGTACTACAAGCCTTTATTCCCTTAGTCGTCTCTTACGACATCCACGGGAAGACATGGAGTGGCACTATTCTAACTCGGCAACCACACGAGGATGTTTATACCAAATGATGTTTATATAAAATGAGTGATGATATCCTTTAAAATTATATCAATTATTATATTATTTGTCAGGATTTAGCAGGTGGAAAGAAGTGGTCTCAGCCTACCCCTCTGGGAAACAGGCGTGATTTAATGTATGTATGTATGTATATCAATTATTATTATATCAAATGAAACTATTTATATTATTTATTTTTATACCAATCTTTACACACCCAAGATATTTTTGTGATAAACGCGATTATTCATTTCTGTGTCTTGGATGTTTTCTATGTATTTAAGTCTATATTTCTCTATACAAGTATGTTTATCGTTATCTAGTACCCATAGTACAAGCCTAAAGCTTAGTGTCAGACGAGTTTAATTTGTGTGAGGTTGTCCCCTGATATTTATTTATTTTATTTTAATTGAAAATAATTGTTTATGAAAATATATGTTTTGTTTATAAGTAATTCAAATTAATAAATCTAATGCAATTCAATATAATACATCAAAATTTCAGGTAAAATGTCCCGGAAAGATTAAATTTTGGCTATGGTGTTTGAAAACGATGTCACAAAAAAAACGCGTCCCTGTCTTAGCCATGAAGTCTGGCGACTAAGTTTATTTTAAATTTATACATTTCGAATCCAGGAACGGACAAAACCTCTTCAAACCAGCTTTTTTTACCATTTGAAATGCGTGTAAATAGAAGATACTGCGTTTATGTTTAGGAACGCCTTTCATCATTCTGTAGAAATCACTGCAGTAAACCTTTTTCCTAATCATAAGTGCAGCAAATCGAGTACTTACTGCAGTTATGGTTAGGGATTGACACATTCAAATAAAAGGTATACCTAGCGATTAATGCATTTATAAGTTATTTTACTTCATACTAATATCTTTTTAGATTTTATGAATAAATATCCATTCTGTACATGCTCACGATTATTTTGATATAAGTTTCATGTCTGTAACTAAAATAGTTTATGAGATACGCGTAAAATAAAAACTCAATCATTTTACCGCTTTTACTCGAAAACTGCTTTGATCGAGATACTGCACTTTTCATAAGGAGGGCAGTATTAATAAACTAATCTCAACTCTAATGCTCGTCTCGAGATGTGTCAAAAATGACAGTGTTCTATGGTTTGACGTTCTTGTGACGGGCATCTCAACCAAGATGAGTTTCTTAATACGGCCCTTAGGATTGCAGTCTTAAGATTGTAGTCTTCAGAATGCAAATGTCTATGGTCTTAGATCATACTTACCATCAGGGTAGCCTGAGTCGTCGTTTGCCTTCCGTAAGTTATAATAACGCAATGAAGAAATAATTTCAGTCTGACAAAGAGAACTAAACACAACGTTGGTTCTAACGCTCTCGTACTCTAGAAACTACGTAATTGTATCCTCTTCACAATTTGCTGTATTTTTATGAAAATATAATAAATCTAGACACACGGCAGCGGGTCCAGCCAAGTTCACGCAAAAGGAACTGGCGAGCGCAGCCGTGTGTTATTTACACGAACCGTTTGGAGCCACTGTACCCTTTTTCACTAGGACCCCAGTTTTGACGCCTCAATAACTCCAAATATAGGTATTTATCATAAAAACATGAAATTTGGTTTATTTGTATTACACATCGTGCCTTTAGTCTTTATGCTGTACCCAATGTACTGAATCTCAATTTGAGACTTTAGCCCTGAATATGCTACTTAATGCACTCCAAACTTCTCGACGCATCTGTTTACATGATAAAAACATATTTTGATCACCATAATAACTCGAGATTTCACTATCGACCGAGAAGGGTGCTATTCTGAAAAATATTCGACATAAACAACTGCCATTAATATTCTTTGTTTACACGATTTCCTCGTTCCCTGTGGTTTATGTGGACATTTTTAACCTTTGACACGACGTTTTGGGTTTGATGGAAATTTTATGAAGGTTTCCTTGGACCGCTTTAAGGAAAGGTCTTGAACGGATGATATTTATGGCGTTGTTAGTAGGTGAAGATAGTGGGCTGTTTAGTATATTTTTGTTTAGATTTTCGAGAGGACGGCATTTTTTTATTTTTTTGCTTCATTTTATTGTCCAAAGCTAAGGCTGCGGCTCCACTGAGGCGGAGACGAGCGGAGCGGTGCGGAGCTGTGCCAATAACCAATAGAAGGCGCATGCGGTCCCGTGGAGCTCGCCTTGCGCACTTTAGTTTATATTCTATTGGTTAATATTGGCACAGCTCCGCACCGCTCCGCTCGTCTCCACCTCAGTGGAGCCGCAGCCTAAGGGCTTTTAAGTCCTTTGTTGAAAACTAGCAGACCGAATAGATGTTGTTTTGTCCTATAAGCGGCCTTTACACGTAAAGTTCGGACCGCGGGAAACGCCACGCACCATTCCAATCTTCGTTCCGAACCGTAATTTTTTTACTATTTTACTATTACAGTTGCATTTACATGTCCGGTTCGGAACGAAGATTGGAATGGTGCGTGGCGTTTCCCGCGGTCCGAACTTTACGTGTGCAGGCCGCTATATTCTATACAGATGGGATGTTACTGGTAGATACCTACCAACCGTTGAAGCAATTACTAGCAATAAATACAGGATGACTTGACTTATCCAGGGCATAGTTATAACTGTCCAATATGATAATTAGTTAATGAGTTACACCTTTAGCTCCCTTGGCTAAAAATAAGTATAAATTGTGATTCGAAACCTTGACATCTAATCCTCAAAAATGAAACAATGTATTTAGTCACCCCATAATTCCAAAATATGGACGCATTTAAATGAAATCTATACTTTCTACGCCACTAAAGTATTTCTGGGTTTTCATTCAACCATTTTGACCCTTCATACTGAAAAGAAATGCTCCAGACTAAGGAGGCATGTTATCTCAAAAGTTGGCGTACTTAATGAAGATTTCGAAATCGCGCCATAAGTACTACAGAACATCAGCAAAAAAAAGTTACAGCTGCTTTTACAGGGGCTTTTGTATATCTTAATATCAAGTTCACGGACCGATAATGTTTCCGTCTAACTACCGTCTAGCCGTTAACGTCTTCCCAGTGAAAATGATTGAAATACCTGACGCCAAGTGTACCACGAGTAACTTTCCCCGTCAGAGTAATGAAGCATACTTTGAGTTTGCTACCTGAACTTAAAATGAAGTACCTAAAAGTTTTTTAAAAACAGCTAGACTCGCTCTCACCTTTAATAAAGTTATCAAAGTCTGTTGCGAAAAAGAATGGCCATTTTTCAATGAAAATCGTTAAGGTAAGACATTTATAAAATGGTACCTTATAACTAATAAATAATTTCTAACTACAGAATGCCCGCGACTCAGGTTAGTTATTTATTTCCTGCTACTCCCCCTATTTCTTCTTGTCGGGGGTTTGAAGATTTCCGAGAAAGCATTTCTCAGTGCACGCAATGGGTACCCAAAGAATATTCTTTCCAAATTTCAAGTCCCAGGCTCAACGGTCTAGGCTTTGTGTTGTCAATGCAAAGGGTTTTATATGTAAAGATAGATACGTATAACAAACACATTGTACATCAATAAATTACACAAAGTACGTATTTTTAAGAATATCTAAGAACAAAGACGAGCTTATCCCTACATTAAAGATGTTACAAACGAAATAAATTCCCCACCTTTAAATAAAACCTTCCACAGCAATTGCGTAGGAACGGTCAATCAATAATCCCAATCAAGATAATTATAACGATATTATAAAATGAAAGGCAAAACCCTACCGCTCTAAAACATGCAGCAAATGAGTGACGTGTGCGTTGCTATTGGCAACAATGTATGGCTCATTTGTTAGGTATTTCATTACCTACGTCTGAAGCAGGCTCCGTTTGACGAGGGCCGAGCAACCCTAAACTCGCCAGTCGTCACCCTAAATTCACAATCGATTGAGGATAATGACAACTCTATGGCATCAGAAATAAGGGATACTGATGATGAATACATAAACTTGTCTTATGATTTTGAAAGTTTAGATTTTAATAAGTCTGCACACTCAATTTTCAACTCTAAAACTGAAGCAATTCAGACGGCTATGGATGTGGAAGATGAGGTAGTGTATGGTGAAAAGGTATCAGGTAGTGTTAACATTAATATGCGGGTTTGTTTAGATGTGACCTCAATTATTCAGGCGTTTAACGGGAAGTGGAGATTAATGGATGGAGAAGGGTTTATTACGGAATTTAACCAAAACCATTGTTTATTCATATTCAGAATTTCATCAGGATCTATTCAACTGTGTGGCTGTATAATTGGCTTTCAATGTGTTATGTGCTTTAAAATGACGCCTCCATACTAATACTGCATTTTCTCGCCTATTGTTAATTACTTCTTGTATCTGTATCAATAATCGCTATTATTTCAGAATCCTTTGAAATGTATGAAGAATATACCATCTTGTCATCACACCAGCTTTATTCCATATCACAAAGGCCCCAATCTCTTACAGATGACGTATTTCCTTATAACAGATCAGTACATAACGCCAAAGGTAATCACCTGGAAACTATTCTCCATTCAGAAGCTTGAAATTTTACACAAAAAACCGTCCATGGTGTCTCTAGTGGCCGGTCCATTTTACAGAGACCTGTTGGGGAGCTATCGAGTCCCTCGAAAATGGGCGAGTATAATGGGAGATTGGGGGGTGGGGAAGGTCAAGTGATGCTGGCACATGGGGATGAGAACGATGTGCTCGCTCAACCGTTGTTTCCACGTGATTTGACGCGTCATTGCCATGCCTCCGTATGACAGATAAAGTTAAATATTAAGTGTAAGGAACCCAAAGAACTTGCACGCTAAAATGGCGATTAAGGCTTTCGTGACGGCACAATAATAATAAAGCTATACTTTGCGATGTCGTAAATTAAGTGTTATGTCTTTATTTTGACAGAGAATGTACAAGTTTATGATCAAAAATCAGAAAGAGTTTCATATTTGCCTATTGACTTAGTTACTTTATTAGATTTAGAAATTCGTTTTAAACTTAAGTTAGTATCTTTTGCATAAATCTCTTTAAGAAAAATGTTACATTTATAAGAATAATTACGACTTGTGCATGTTTTACGATAAAAATCAATCCCCCCATCCGGTTCCATAATTTCCTCTCCAAATCTCTTTTGATCGTTCTTTTCGGAATTACCATTTCGTAAGCAAAGATGGATTTCTGCCTGCTATTGGCAGTTGATATTAGTCCGGCGCCGGAACTGAGCCAGACTTTCCTCGCAGACTTTTGACTTTACGCTAATCTAGCTCCAATATCTCATTCAGCATCAAGTTTACTTTACAAAGTAGGTAATAGATTTTGATGAATTGCTTGTTTGTTAAGTCAATCGAGTTTTTGATTTGAGAAACTGTGCAAATTATTCTTATCGATCGGCGGTTCCCTGCCACCAAAATTACACATAGCTTATTTTTATTATTTTTCGTTTTAAATTTGGGGTTTGCTCTATAATTACACCAAATTTGACACATGTTTGTACAACGGTTTTGACGATAGAACAAAAACAAAAACAAAAACGTTGAAAGTAATCTTTCTTGTACCTTCTTTATTATTTTACTTTTAGATTTTTTTAATGTTCACTTGGAAATCTGCAGAAATCTATTACGGTACCAAAGATCCTTAAAGTTTTAAAGTTAGGATTGACAGACGGACAACGAAGGCTTAGTAATGGGTCCCGTTTGGCACCCATTAGGTACATAAATAAAACAGTACCGAAATCAATGAACACGAGAATAAATATGTTGAACTTTATAAATTTCCAAATAAAATGTTCCCGCATCGTCACATTATCCTAATCGAGACCTCAGCACATATTTCGTTGATGGGATAAAGAGCATAAATCTGTCATTTCCAGGAGTGCTGATTCACGTTAATAAATTTAACGAAACTGCACACCCTCTTTGACGCATCGGAATATTGAGGGGATCGCAGGACTCTGATAAGGCCGATGGAAACAGGTGAAGATCGATTGTTGGGAGGAAATTTTACAAATATTTTGAGGTATATTTTTAAAAGTCTGTACCTAGTTAAGGTCTAAAATTAAGAAACGTTAACTTTTCCGCTGAGTAACGAAAATTAGCTATACTGTTATAAGACAAATGGTGGTATCTCAGACAAAACTCTTGAAGCAAGTGCAAGCATATTACTAACGGGTGAGGATTGAATTTACTTTATTTATTGAATTTGAGATACTGCTAATTGGCGTTGAGAGGTAGTATATAAATGTACGACTAATTTTCGTAACTCAGCGTAAAAGTTAACGTTTCTTAATTTTAGTCCTTAACTAGGTACAAACTTTTAAAAATACGCCCTACGAATGTTTACGTAAAGGCTTTGGATACGTGTAAAGACTGTTACAAATGTTTAGGATACGTGGCAATGCCAGTGTACAGTCAAGGAAATTGATTCCTAGACCACTTTGGACTATGTCAAAGTGACACTGTAAATAAAATCATAAGAAGTCTCTTACGTTTTGATTGATTACGTCACTGTGACATAGTCCAAAGTGTTCAAGGAATTAATTTCCTCTACTGTACGTAGGTGCTCAACTATACAAGTTTAATGTAATTCTGCATTTGACAGTTACACTTTTAGGTCATTCTCAGACTATTGTTTGATAACCTATTAACAATTGAAATGTTGCCGTCCGTCTATCCGTTTTGCTTAATTTGTCTGTCTATACAAGGTACCACACTGTTTTGTTAAATGATCAAGTACTTATCATTTACAGGCCCAATAATCTAAAATAATTGAAACTGAATGATTAGGAAGAGGTCCATACCGAATATTGGGTGGATAAAGGCTGATTGGATTGATGGATAGAAGGATTATCCGTCTTATATATACACATATGGTCCATTCCAATTGATTTGTCTTATTTAGTAAATACTTTTATAACCTCAAAATGCATCATTTTGGCTAAAATGCCCGTTTTCAGCTGAATAGAGACCACATTTTGCACACCATGTTTTTTTTCCTTTCCTCCCTCTGTTCTCTCGTAAGATTTTTGGCATGTTTTCCTGATGAACTACGCATGTTATTTTTATAAATAATATTTAATTTATTATTTATTGCTTTATATAATGCTAGACTAAGTAGTAACCATTGTAATATGTTTAAAAAATTACTGACTGCCGAGTTTCTTGCGGCGTTTCTTCTCAGCAGTGGTCTCCTCTTGGGAAGCGCTGGTAGATTCTTGACGTGTAAAAGTGCCCGTGCGGCCTACTTACTGAATAAATATCTTTTATATTTTATCTTATCTTTTATTTACTGTCTATATTCAACGGGATAAATTAAATAAACAACAATTCGTAAAAGTGGCTTTATACCGGTTTTTATCAGTGCTTATCAATCATCACCATCATCATCATGTCAGCCGAAAGACGTCCACTGCTGGACATAGGCCTCCCCCAAGGCTCTCCACTCAGACCGGTCTTGTGCTTTTCGCATCCACCGCGATTGCTTATCGATAGTCAATACCAATAGTCAAAACTAAAGTCACACTTCACTGCCAAGATAAATGCTGGAGGAACTTGCAGTGACGTTGGAGATAACTCTTAGATTACCCTTTTTTCCCAGAAATTGACGTCAATTTCGAGGAAAATTTCGATTTCACTTTATCAGCGTGGAATTGACAACAAGATTTTATCAAAAAGGTGTCCTGATAAAAAATATGTTTATAGAGGTTTGTCTCAAAAGCAAACCGTCAGTGATACTACACTGCCGCATAAATAACAAATTAAATAAGATGCAAAATACACCTTAGCAAGTAAGTCAGTAAGGTACATATTATTACAACTTATTGAATTTTTAAGTTACCGACGATACTATTTTTATGTTGTTGTTTTTTTATGATTATTTACTGAGAAAAGAAATATTGGATCAGTGTTTGCTACGCCCCGTTTTTTGAGTCAGTAAAGGTCAACAATTACATTTTGTCGTCATTGTAGATAAGTAAGTTAGTACACTACCAGTTTCATTTGCTATTCTGCCCTTCTCCATAAAAATTACTTATGCGCCATTTGATAGTCAAAGCAAATTTAGCCCCCTACCTTAAAAAATAATGTTACTATACATAAGCGTTTCGATGAGACATGCGCCCTTTTTTCTTAGGACGGCAGTATTGTGTTATAAGTGAAAAGCGTAAGTAAATGTCCTCTTGCATGTAGTTATGTATAAAACTAATATGGAATTTACGTCAAATTTCGAAAATAGAAGTCGCACGGTCTTTATAGATACGTCACAACTACATGCAACAGGTCATTTACTTAAGTTTTTGTTGATGTTTAGGCTGACTTTACTGACGTCTAGCCTGCTAAGCCTAGTTTTTGGTGACTCTAAGCGCCATATTAATAAAGTCGTCTTGGCTGAGATGCCCTACACAAGAAACGGCAAAGTAACTGTCAAGCCATAGAAAACTGTCATTTTTGACGCATCTTGAGACGAGCATTACAGTCGAGATCAGTTTATTAATACGGGCCTAAGACAGCTCCGATAATGGTCTCGATCTCAGGTACGGGCAAATATCGTGCATTTACTTTCTCAACATCTGAGCGAATAGTTAGATAGGAAAGTAGTCTTTATTCTTTAGGTAACATGAGTGCTTTTCCTTTCAACTATTCGGTCAGATACGAGGTTGAGAAAGTAAAGGGACTATTTGGGGATATATTTAAGGGATATTTTTGTTATGAGCGTTAATTTAAGTTTTTAATCACTAGCTATTGTCGGCGACTATCCGCGTTTAGTCGTATATTGCCGTTCACTTTTGCGTATATATGGATGATTATTGTTTTAAGTAACCAATAACAGGCGAACACCATTACAAAAAACATTATTCCTTAAGGACATTTGGATGTCGTTAAGTAAAATTGCATAAACAAACAATCATTGCAATAAAATCTTTGTGACACACATAGGTATTATTTTTTCTATATAAATAAGTACGTTCGTATGTATTGTTGTCTTTTACGGTAAGTTCTTTCACCTTAGTACAAGCCTAGAGCCCATGTACATATATTTTTATTTATTTTATGATAAGCTTGTAATTTGCTGGTGTTACTTGCAAGAAACGAGATTTGATGATCCGATCGATAAGAAAATCATTTTTATAAGTGGAGATCTTGATCTTCGTGAGTGCAGTGACATAAATTGCAAAGATAATTCGTTGACAGTACGATACGCAATTACATAATATTATTATGCTATCGTTAGTTAAGGAAAGAAAAGGCATATAGGGTATTTTAAAAGTTTAATATAAACTTTTTATTTTACTTTAATTTGATGTTATAATAATACGTTTTGATGAAGAAACGTTCACAAAAATATTTAAATTGAAATATTAATACATAGTCACAATTAATTAAAAAATAACACTGAAGTACCTACAGCATACATTAAAAAAATTAAACTATTTTTTATTTAATTATAATACCTACTACTTATTAACTAAAACAAAAAAAACTACGCAGTAAAAAAGTTAGTGAAAACTTAGCATTACCTAAATTATTTTATTCTTAATAAACTTACACTTATTTAACAAGCCTTCAAGAAATTACATTAATCATAAAAAATTACGTTTTCAAAAACACGTCAACTTTCAAGTCATCCACATGCGATGCAATCAAGAAGTTGATCCGATGTTGATCCGATCGATAAGAAAATCATTTTTATAAGTGGAGATCTTGATCTTCGTGAGTGCAGTGACATAAATTGCAAAGATAATTCGTTGACAGTACGATACGCAATTACATAATATTATTATGCTATCGTTAGTTAAGGAAAGAAAAGGCATATAGGGTATTTTAAAAGTTTAATATAAACTTTTTATTTTACTTTAATTTGATGTTATAATAATACGTTTTGATGAAGAAACGTTCACAAAAATATTTAAATTGAAATATTAATACATAGTCACAATTAATTAAAAAATAACACTGAAGTACCTACAGCATACATTAAAAAAATTAAACTATTTTTTATTTAATTATAATACCTACTACTTATTAACTAAAACAAAAAAAACTACGCAGTAAAAAAGTTAGTGAAAACTTAGCATTACCTAAATTATTTTATTCTTAATAAACTTACACTTATTTAACAAGCCTTCAAGAAATTACATTAATCATAAAAAATTACGTTTTCAAAAACACGTCAACTTTCAAGTCATCCACATGCGATGCAATCAAGAAGTTATTTTCAAGCTCCGGGTTAATTTCTAGGCACAGTTTTTCTAATCTAGTAACAAAATTTAAGAATACAATACGATGGCAGTGGTTCTGTAGTATTATGACTGCTGCCATTAGATTTGATGCCACAGTGGAGTCCATGGATCTCATGTTAGAGCCATCTAGAACCACTACAGTACTTAGAGAACATCGGTGTAATACCTGTTTGACTTCATTTCGAACGTGCTCTGCTGCACAATAAGACATATTTTCAGGCAACTGGACTATAATCATTTCAGCTTTTGCAGTCGGAACAGTACTAATTTCTACCACAGGCTTCGATGAAACATATAACAAGAATATAGCCTCAGTTGCAATTCCCGCTATAATACCATGCTCTAGTCCAAAATATAAACATACACCTACCGTTATAACCCACGTTATACATTCCTTTTTACTAATTTTCCACAATTTTATAAACATCGATAAATCTATCATAGTCAGCATGGCTGAAATAATCAATCCACCTAATAGTGCTTTTGGGATAAAGTAAAATGCTGATGTTAATAAACTTAATGCAAGAAGAATCAACAAGCTTGTAAATATTCCGCCTCCAGGAGTTTGAACACCTGATGCATTATTTAAAACAGACCTTGAAAAGGACCCAGTTATAGGCATACTCCTTACTAAAGAACCTAAAATGTTAGCGATTCCAAGAGCAATCATTTCTTGTGACGCGTCTACAGTATCCTGTCCTGCAAATGCCTTAGCAATGGCGACCACCTCAAGAATTGCAACGAAAGGAATGACTACTGCTTTAGGTCCTAATTCTTGGCACATTTCGACGAAAGTATAAGTTTCATCTCCAACTGTACTGCTAAAAGGAGGAGCTGATATTTTAGGGAGACCGCCTTCTATATGACCAATCAACACTAAAGGTACTTCGCCGGTGGAAACTTGTAATATGTAAGCTATTGCCATCCCTAATATAATAACTACAGCATTACGAGATAAAGAAATGAACCATCTCATCCGTCTCACGCGACTGTCTGTGCGGCTGCAGCCATCACCTACCCACTTCAAGAACAATAGAACAGCAATTGTTGATAATCCAAGAACAGCATCCCATAACTGAATTGTTTTGATATTTCGAATTAAATTAACCATTGATTCCGAAAATCTACTCCCTGATGCACCTTGGAGTCCAAGCAACGATTTAAACTGTGATGTTATAATTTGTAAAGCAGCAGCTGTAGTAAAACCACTTATGACAGGTTTTGATATGTAATTTACTAGGAATCCAAGGCGAAGAACCCCCATGGATAGTATTAATATACCTGCCATAAAAGCTGCTAGTACTGCAAAGTCAGCCGAGTAGCCAGCAACGTACTTAGAAATCAACGCTGACATGATGGCAGTAGGGCCCATGGTCACGTCCTTGCAGCTTCCCAGAAACAGATAAACGAAACCTCCCATCAATCCTGAGTAGAGTCCGTATTCCGGAGACAGACCAGCAACATCAGCGTAGGCCAGTCCTTGGGGTATAGCTGTTAATCCAACAGTTATTCCGGCAATCATATCCAGTACAAGCTTTGCGACGGTGTATTCGGGTAGCCATTTTGTTATTGGTAAATATTTCTTAATTGTTTCAACACTACACAATTTTTCCTCTCCGCATGTTTGAAGATCTTCAGTTGAATTTTGGTCTTCTGTTTTAACTTGAGAAAGCGACATTGTTTTAGTTTTAACCTGAGAAGTATCTCTCAAGCTAGCAGCTAAAGCAATGAACGCGAGTTGGTTGCTCCAGTAGAGGTTTACAATCTCATAGTTTGTCCTATCAGTCAAATGCGATACCCTCAAGTTGATATCTCTTGGAGGAGGAAAATTGTCAAGATAACAGTTGTAAAAAACACCGATTTAAATCATGGTTGATGATAAATTGATGTCGCAAATGGCTCTTGAGTTAAATCTCTCAGGGTTGCCACTTCTTTTGTTCTTTGTTAGGCTTTAAATATATATGAAAGCCTATCTTTGTAACTTAAAACATGGTTATAAATTTTGGAACAAATAGTTTTGAAGGCCATTATTTACTCAGTATGTTACAAATAATATTTATTTTTAATACTTTACCGAGTTTTTACGACTACTTAGTAGTCCAGTGTTCTCTCGTCTCTCATATCAATGTCAAACAGGTTAGAATTTGATACATGGGGACATGTTATTTTGTGTAATCTACATCTTGATAATGAAAACTGTCTGATAAAAACCACACGGCTTCTGTTTGATCATGTCAATTCTGGTGACAAGTAACATGAAGGAATTCATGAATCAGCCAATTCAGACAGAAGTTAAAACGCTTATACATTATTATACAGCAGATTAGAATTTTACGTGTCTTTATGGAAAAAATACAGTTTGAAAGAGATAAATAAACGAAGTCAAAAATATTTTTTATTTTTTTTGTTCAGTTTTAATTCAGTTAAATTTTGCTGTAATTGTTTTAATTTCCAGAGTTTTAGTTTGGTGTTTAGTTTTAATTTGTAATATTTTCACTGTTGTTTGGTTCTGTCTAAGTTTTGTGTTAAGTTTTAAATTGAAACATTTAAAGTTGTAATTTCACTGTAGTTGGATTGTCTGAATAAATGTAACATTTATTAAGTAAATTGGCCAATTCTTTGTTAAGTTACTTTCAATAAGAGTATTATCAATTTGACTTTTAGTAGAAATGCCTCCACGAATAAAAAAAGGGAAAAAGGTTATAAGTAGAATCGTCCACTTGAAATGACCATTTTGAAGTTGGATCAAAAGTTACCGTATCAAGTAAATTTAGTCAAAATGTAATTCAGCTTAAAACCATTTACAGCAAATTTTTTTCGTTATATATTAATTACTTAATTATGTTAAAATTTAAATAAGCACTACGTGAATTTATTATATTATGAATTAATTAATTTAAATTAAGACCAAAATTTATGCAGCTTCAAAGTGCTGTATTTACGATGGGTCATATTTCTTAGTGTACAAATACAAACGGACATATCTAATATTTCTTTCGACCTATATCAAATTGGACAATTTTACCATAGAGCATGATTCCATTTTAGACATTATTTAGGTTGATAAATTTTTCTTGTATTATAAATTGTCATTTTTCCGGTTTGAAGTATTATTTCGAGTCGTAGATTTTCCTTTTAATCCAAATGTCACTAAATCATACACCGCTATGGCAGGTTTTTCTTTTTTGCTTCTTTAGCTCCTCTTTGGCCTTTCCTTGCAACTTTCAATTGTTTATTTTTTCTAAAACGGTCATTTACCGGAACCAACTTTATTCAACACGCATGTCGCCATACGTTGTGATGTTATCGACACTTCAGCCTGCGTCCGACGATACGTAGGTTCGACTCCCAGTCAGATAAGAGAGTGATGGAGGTGCGCGTGGCCACGCATACGTTTCTGGCATTACCGCTCTACTAGGAAAACCGGGTATAAATGTTATACAACTTGCATTTGATATGGAATCTTATTTAAAGCTAGAGAGAGTCGAAAATGCTGTGGCGTTTATGATGCATATCCGACCTATTGTTTTAATCAGGTGGATTAGGGATGACAAAGTTTACCTAACTGTGGCAATATTTGAGAGCAAATCTTATTACATTGCTTTAAGGTTGTACATAGTTCGTCTTTTTAGACCTGAGAAAAACAAAGCCAAGTATGCGGTTGTTAAAATCTGTGTAGTAGCTTCTAACTTCTTTAAGATAGGGATGTTAATAGAATAGACGATGTAAACTTTTACTTTGTTCGTATTATTTTTGTTAAGAAAAAAGAAAAAATATGCAAACAGCGTCTGCATCGATGTATAAAGTCTTTTATCACTTTTCGACTCTATTTGTATGACTATAAGGTCCAATAGTGGTAAAGAACTTTCATTGTCGACTATATTTAATCATATAATCTTTGAAAGACTCGTGGGGCTTATTTAGTCCTAATATCTTACCTACTTTGCTTTAGTAAAACTCCTTACAGTTTTAGTACTGTACCCCCAAATTTTACCATTTCTCTAGTAGGTAAGTTACGTTAATTATCGTCACCGAGAAAATCAGTATGGCGATTGATATCAGCGCCCTCTAGTATGTATTTAGTACTAATATTTGATAGCTAGTCGACGTTAACGTTGACTTTCGTATCGACATCGAACGAACAAACGCGTAGCACCAATAGTATAGCCAAGATGCAAACGCTGATATCGTTATTGTTTTCTATCGAATCGAGCTTACACATATTATCGATTTTCGAAAATCACTAACGTAGCGTTAAGTATCATAGGCCTCAGAACACATTTTCGAATAATAAAGGCGATTGGAAAACGTATAGTATGATTGAAATGTTCATTCTCTTTCTACTGATACATAAATAAATAGATACATCGAACATTGAAAAACCTGTTTCAAAGTAAAAAACATTTTACAAGGACGTACAAAATATATCGTACTTACAAAATCTAGTGAAAATAGATTCAGAACTATTTCTCCAGATGCTTTCGAATTACTAATCACTGAAAATGTAGCATTTCCTAATTCTTTAATCACCAACGTCATAACCTAAATAAACATCAACACGAAGTCAATTAAAAACACTTCAAAAATTGTTTACTTTATTAACCTCCATATCGCGCCATTAACTTTAAACGTTGTTTAAATAACTAAGTTTGTTTTTTATAAGATTAGGACCCTCAGTGAATAATGTAATTACTGGGGGAGATCGATGATCAATCATCATTCACAATAGTGATGCAATGACTTACAAAAGAGGGCCAAGTTATGGGGAACGTGAGAACGTGTTGCAAGAATAAATAGGAAAATCTTACACCAAATATTGTGACTAGCCTATAAGCTACTGGTGATATTAATATAAAATAGGCGGGAGATTGATATGAGCAAATGTAAGGGAATAGAGAAATAGTATATTTTGATGCAAGGACGTAAAGTATGTCATTTTACATGATTCCCGAGGTGTCTTGGCCCGAGCAGGAAGCGAGGTACACAAGTGGCGATGAGTGAAAATGACAGTTCCGTAAGTGTATCAAACGACGTTTTTAATACATTCACGAAAAAATTACAATCAAATAAAAATAAAACAGTAATTAAAAGAAACAACTTTTCTTAATTCATAGTTTGATAAAAACAACACAGTAAACAGGAAAATAATGCAGCAAAGTTGAAAACGACATCTACGCGTATGAAGTCTCAGTACGAGACAAAATCGAGACTGTTGTGACGTGTTTTCACTGATTTCTTTCCTCTTGTGAACACATCCTCCATAATCTCACGTGATAGACGAATAATAATAAAATCAAGATAATAAAACCTAAGAGATAATGGTAAAACCATTTTTTTAAACAGTAAACTTAGGGACTATCACTTAGGGGCCTATGGGTATCAAGGGAAGAGGCCCTTTCCCTTTACGAGTGCCCTTTAGGCTAGGTTAAAAAAAACTCAAAGTAATTGTCAATTAGTTCAGTGTAGAACATTAAATATAACGTCTATAAATTAACAATAAAAAGGTGCCGTAATAAATAATAAATATAAAATAATCCAGTTACATCTAAACATTATTTAAAAATTAAAGTATAGTTAAATATTGCGCCATATTCAACTATTATGATCTATGATAGACAGAAATCTGATAATATTCACGATAAGGAAATTTCTGAAAAACTTACGCAAACAGCACCTCTCGAGTATCGCAGCACGTAGTCTAGTTTAAGAGTTATCACTCGAGAAAATCTGTCTATCTACGGAAGAAGAATTGAATTCAGATGGAGCTCATTTACATATTATTTTTCCATTTATTCATCAAAATTCATGTACATAAACATTTACAGAAAAAATATTTGTAGACAAATTTAATTTATTAAACGGCAAATAAGCATTAAAATGTGTTTACTGGATATTATTAAAAAAAAATGGTTTAACACTGTTGTTAATCTAATGATAATGAGTTTATTTAAATATATTGTAAAATGTGTATTTTTTCAATTAATTCGAGTATAATTAAATTAGATGTTAAGCAAAGTTTTTTCATGCCAATTACGGTTAGATAATGGTGTTACGAGAATTGTTTTATTTTAAGAACTACCATACCATGTCATACCATAAGTATCATCACATAACAATAATTTCATTTCATTTTATATACCTGCTTTAAATCAGGTCTCCTGCCATAGAAGATTTTAGGGCCGGTACAGACTGATAATCTTACATGATTTATATTTTGGAGACAAATGGTGATTCCATTGCTGTCTTTGCGAGAAAGTTTACCGTTTATGTGGTACGATGACAAGTAATGTAAAGCCTGAGCAGACGAAGAAAACATCTCAAACCCACTTATATGTATTCATACTATTTTATACTCTGACAAAAATAAGTCACCTACTCCGAATTGTAGGTTCGTACGGCCAATTCACCCTAAGGGCCGGTACAGACGGACTGCATTTGGACTAAAACCGAGCTGCAAAATGGCAGTTCGAGGGCAGTTCTGATGCAGTTGGTGTAACTGCATCGAAACTGCAAACCGGCCCTTAGGGTGAATTGGCCGTACGAACCTACAATTCGGAGTAGGTAACTTATTTTTGTCAGAGTATAAAATTGTATGAGTATATTTAAGTGGGTTTGAGATGTTTCCTTCCTCTGCTCAGTCTTTACATTACTTGTCATCGTACCACATTAACGGTAAAGTTTCTCGCAAAGACGGCAATGGAATCACCAATTGTCTCCAAAATATAAATCATGTAAGATTATCGGTGAATACAAATATGAATCCCTCGTAACCCTTCCGTGCTTCGAGGGGCCCAGCAGACCCCAAAACTTCCCTGATATATAGCAGAATTAATACCCACTTAGAATTAAGCCTGCAGAATCCATTGTAGCGCAAATGTTTCAAGTTTCAGAACAATTGAGTGACAAACACTCAGAGATTTAAGTTTTGGACGCAAATTAAATTATTGTTTGGAATCAGAAACCTTAAATAGATTTGGAACAATAAGTTTTGGTGTTATGGTTTGTGGTGACGTAAATTGGGTTTAATTTGTAGGTTTGAATTTGATAAGGTTGTTTTGTTTCAGAACAAAGTTTAAGGAAAATGTAACCCGCGTTTATAGATAACACGAAATTGTAAAAATAATGGTATTCTATTAATAGCTGTTGATTTACCTCATAGTTATCGCTTAACCTATTTTATCGTTCGTCAGCTGTCGAAAATATCAGCTAGTGGAAATCTAGGCTAACAATAGATTTATTGATTTATGAAAACGTTTATTGTCACCAATGTTCTCTATTCATGTTTTACAAGTTGCCTATATTTTGTACTTGTTTTAATAAAATTAAATACTTTCGATTGGTGGCGATACCTTAATTTTGTTGTTGTTATTTAATTAAAAAAAACTATACTGTTTGTGTCTAAATAAATTATAGTACATTAAAATTATTGCACTTTGTTTATAGCCTGCGTCTTTTGATGTGCTGTCGACATTCGAGAGTTCTTCAGAGTGATATGGTTCGCGAGTAGAGAAATAACTCGTAAGTAAAAGTGTCATCGTTGAATATAAAATTAGTTACTCGTCTTATAAAACTTAAATATATAATTTTAACAGTTAAAAACACTTCTAGTAATGACACATCATAATTGACTCGGACTTATTTTCGATTAAATATTTCAGTAGCTAGAGTGGCATATATTAGTGTTAGGACCCTAGGGTCTTTCCGAATTGGCTACCACCGTCTTATTTTTACCGCCAAGCAACAGTGTTTGCATTGTTGTGTTCCACTTGGAGATAAACCAACCAGTGAAACGACTAGTATAGAGGCATTTCATCTTAGTCCTCTGGGCAACGCATTTTCAGTTTTAAGAATGCCAGTGTCTATGGGACTCAGATACCACATACATTTACACTTTCAAACGCATTATCCTGGGTTATTTTGGCTTCCTGGAAAGCATGGTAAAACTGTCAAAAGTATTGTTCAGGCCAACATTACAAATAAGCTACCATTTTATACCAACACATCACCCAAAAACAGCCAACTAACTAGCTCATATCTCATCTTCGACTCATCGGGCCGTCTGCGGCAGCCGATTAATTCCTCTCCCGAATAGAATTAATACTGTGTTCGTAAACGGAACGCGGCGGGTCGGAAACACCCCCGGCAGGCGAGGGTTAAGCGTTCAGTGCTTATGACTCAATATAGAGTCTGTTTTTTGTAGGGAATAAAGCGGTGGGCATTGAATAGGTTAGTGTGGATGTGTTGCTAGTGTAATAAATGTTTCATTGGTAGGCTTTGTGAGGTTGAATGTAATTGGTAAATGAGAAAAACAATTGAAAAATACATAATTGAATGTTCTTATATTTGACATTGTTTGGACGACTTTGTGTAAATATTCAGTGACGTTTTAGGTGTTCTGCTGGTTTAAGAAAATGAATAAACAATTAAGAGTTTTTTTTTAATTTTCTAGCTTTTCACATTTAGCTACTGATATAGATCTAAAACGGGACTTGTTTTTAACGTGATTAAGTCCCGTTTGAGATTTATAAATAAGAGTTACTTTTTCTTACAATACCTTAGAGATTGTAACAGTAAGTCGTGGTGTCGCGCATATTTTCATTGCTATTTTAAAGTACCTTTCCACCTTAAATTGGTTCTTCGTTTATTCAATTTCGAATTAGAAACATTGTCCAAACGAGTAAGAATTTTGACCAAAACATATTGGTCACTAAAATAATATTGAAAAATAAGGAGTTTCAATTAAATAAAATCTTATAAGACGCGATAGCAAACCTGCCAACAGAATAAGACATAAAAGCAATCCTGGCGAAATAAAATATTCATACGATTGTGAAAGAATCGTTGCCAGCTCCAGAATGAAATGAAAAGCCGAGACATCCGAAGTCCATACATACATACAATTGTATCGCGTTGACTAATGGCTTGGAACGATACCAACGTTCTGGAGGTCACTTTTACTCAAGGGTATTTGTATGGCTTTCATTAAAGTTTCATGAATGAATCAATTTTCACAGATGGTTGATTTTAACGTGTTGGTTTGTAGTTTTGTACCAATGCCAACTTCATTCCGTAATTTATATAATTGTTATAGTAACAGTCAGACTAATTTACTGTTTGATCGTTATTATGTTATTTGAAATTATGTGTATAGCTTTTGCCTGCGACTCCGTCCGCGTAGAGATCGTACGAACAAACGAACTTTCGCGTTTTTAGTTATTATTTTTGTGTAAATAGTTTTAAAGTTTTATTAGCTTAAAACATTATCACGTTTTTCATTCAAGTTTTAAAATAACCTGTAACGGTAATCCATCGATCTTTTAATGTGCGTTCGCATGTTTGTATAAATAAATAAACTTTAAAAAAGTGTTTATCAACAGGATAATTAAAAGTGAATTTACCAGGTTAAGACCATAATCTAATTATCTATACTATACGCGATCTTCGGTTTTTTAATGAGGCATGTCAATTCATTCACTACGTTTACTTCAATATTTTTGCAATGTCTACATCTCCTCGTCTATCTATAATATGGTCCCCAACATAATCTGAATTTCATATCAAACAAAACTATCTACGCAAATGTTATACTCGTATGCTATTTGCGCGCACAATGGCCCAGACATACGCTGGCTTTCATAAAAAGACATCACCACTTATTTATCGACATGGACACAATCCAATTTCCCTTAAAAATAAACAATGGTGTACTTAAAAATAACGATGTACGATGCTTGCATCGTTAAAATGAATGTACAGCCGCAGTTGAACTAGCCTTGACTTTGCCAAAAATCAGCGTCTAGACAAGGAAACTACTTGTGATGAATATTTAAATTATTCAAATAATTTACAAGCCAAATATTACGTCTTGAGAACAAAATTTATGACGACATTTTTAATATCTCAATTTCCCAATATACCAAACTATTCCCAGTACAATTATTTTCAGTGTTAGGAAAAAGTTATAATTTACGAAGTAAAGGGTGTTTTGAGGAGATAATAAAATTAAAAAATACTTATTCAAATCATGATAGTGACAGTAGCTAGCTTTATTACCCGACTGCGGCGGAGCCCAAAAGGAGGGTTATGTTTTCCACCGTCATGTATGTCCAGTTCTATGTTCCCCGCTACAGCAAAAACGGCTTGGACGATTTTGACAAATGAGGTATCACTGGATTCGTCTTCGCAGCGAGAGTGTCATAGGCTAAACTGTTAAAATTGAAATAACAACAATGGCCAAATGACAATTATTAACATATGTAGGTATATCGACGACAGTATAAAAAATGCAGTCGGGTTTTTAAAGCTTGCTTTTCATATAGTTATTTTCACGATTATTTCGATTAGTGCATACTTTCTTCGGTCACATGATACTATTAGGCAAATATATTTATCGTAATCTAGTTTATCTTCATCTGTATTATGATCTTGATATAATATTTCATGTTATTTTCCTTAATGCTTTGCTTTTCCTTATTTTGTCTGCGTTTCAACATTACTACTTACATAAGTCTTATCTTGTCTTAAGTCTTCATATACGCGAGCGTGTCTAGGTCTTATATCTCCAATAGGTTTATGAGTAATGTGTTGTCTTAAACTTATTTCATCAAGAAAAAGAAATGTAATTTAACGTAATGCTTACGTTATCATACTTTTAAATCTTTTCTAAAATCTGGGAGTCTAGATCTATTGAAGATGCGTTCTACGAGAAAGCTAGTGATTGTAGAAATATGTCAAAATGTATTGGTTGACACAGTCTAACTCATGAAAGTCTGTGTGGATTCATACAAGTTCTTTGATTTCTGCAATATTTAACTATTACAGCAGAGCCAGGTTTTCCGAAGTATTTTGGAATCTTTTAGAGGTATTCAATCAAAAGTATCTAAACAACGTATCACTGCATCATAAACAGAGCTCGGAATAGGTAGTGCCTATTTACCTAAACTTCGCGGAAGGACGTAACTAAGAGAGGTTACAACCACTAAAAATAATTATTTCTTATTATTGAATATGGGATTAGGTACTCTAAAGGCTTAATACATTTAACTTTACTTATAAATCAGGGTTGTAAACTGTAGGTAGTAAGTACACGGCTAAAGTGTTTTTTTGTTGAATACATTCTTTACGATATTATAATTCTATTCAAATCAACTAAAAAAAAATCAAATTCCCGGCACCCTTTCATTCAATTTGATCTATATTATATTGTTTTATGACTGATTGTTATTTCAAGATAAATAAATAAATAATATGCAATATAGCAAGATTTATAAGTAAAGTTAAATGTATTAAGCCTTTAGAGTACTGTAATACAAACAATCCCGGGAAATCCCGCATTCAATAATAAGAAATAAATATTTTTGGTGGTTGTAACCACTCTTAGTTACGTCCTACCGTGAAGTTTAGGTAAATAGGCACTACCTATTCCGAGCTCTGCATAAATCTAAAATAGTACGTGTCTAGTTTTTCTTTGTCATAACTTGAACAAAACACTGCGTTCAAAACGTCGTTATCTCAAAGTTCTCGAGTAGGACAGCCATTATTTTTATCTACAAGCGACATACATGGGGTGAGATTGGTGTTCCGTTGGTAACAATACACTTATTAGTGTACGGAAATAACAGAAATGTCAGAAATATCGCAGTTCGTTGAGGAGTTAGTTGATTTTACAAGGCAACCGCGCCGCCAGCGACTTTAAGTCGTTAATCGCTATTCCCTCGGGAACTGTCCGATTTCCCGGGATAAAAAGTAGTCTATGCGCTATTCCAGACTATAATTTATCTCAGTGCCAAATTTCATTCAGATCCGTTCAGCAATTCTGGCGTGATCGAGTAACAAACATACAAACTTTCGTACTTATAATATTAGTACGATTTCATTCTCATTGCAGGTATGTTTATCGATGTCTAGTAGGTACCTATGGTACAAGCCGAGAGCTTAATTTTAGGACGAAGTCAATTTTTGCGACGTAATCCCCAGATATGTACCCTGATATTAGAAAGAATAATTTAAAGAAGAATGAAGTCTTATTAACAACGCAACCTAAACTTGTAATAATATTACAAGCCAGTAATATTATTACAACACCGATTGAAGCAAATATTGATTAATAGCTCAAACACCTACACTGGCGACGAGCGACAAAGGCGGCGCCGGGCGGCGCGCTTGTATCGGCGACGCGTCAATCAACGCTTCCGCAGCAGAGGGGACCGTTCAAGTTATTGATTGTATTGGTGTCGCTAGCGAATTGTTACTACTTGCTGTTTTAACTTGCAATGAGTGTATACATTTCCTTGTATTAGAAACTGAGAGACAGTGTGCTAAAGCAGAGTAGAGAACACACTCTACAAAAGTCTGTGGCATTTTGGTTGAAGAAGGAAGAAAAGAGGCATGGCAGGACTTTCCCCAATACTAAACATATTGGTCTAGTGGGTTTAAAAATATCTTACACATCAATCGTTGTTAAAGATGTCTAATTAAGACTAATTACTGCTTGCGACACAAACAAGCGTTTTGCTGACTTTCTTTCAGTGCCTTGGACGTGTATGTGCGTTTTTATAGTATGCAAGCTTCATATAAAAAGAAGTATTCCATCTTTGACATCCTTGATCCACTTTTTTTATTGACATGTAAATCAGCTTTACGAATTATTATGATTAGGTCAATAATCGATATTTTTGATCATTATGTTACTTAAGTATTATATGGCAGTGTATATAAAAACTTGTAACTAGCGTCGCTTTATCATAACAGACTCATCCTCACATTTAAAAAGTAATTCCTCATCAAATATTCATTACCATCCACGACAAATTGACCCGCCACCGAGGCGCCGGAAATCGTCAAGCCCTATAGTAAAAGTTACCCTGGCATTTATACTGCCAAAGGGCTTTGTTTTACGCATAAAATAGTCGCTATATAACCCAACTGCGTTACCTCAAGGGGGGTAATGGTGTCACCAGCACACGATCGAAATGAATTTTGTTTTAATCGACTTCAAAGATGGTTTTGTGTTTGAGCCGGTAATCGGTAATTTCATCGAATTTCACTTTACCGATTGTACCATTTCTTCGAAAGCTATTTTCTGCTGTAACCATGATGTTTTCGGGATAACTTTTAAATGTTAAGTTAGGCTGGTGATTACCAAGAAAGATTAACTCTTGCGGCCAGAAATGCCATTGGATGAAATGAAAATTCTGCGTACCTACTGATACTACTGATACGTTCATTGTTTCGATAAAATAATAGGTAATACAGAACTAGACAAGATGCATGGCGAGAGCATCGTTATTGAAAATGTATAGGATTGACGTAAGCTGCCGGATGGTCGCGTCAAACGCTTATGTAAATTCCATACGTTTTGACAGTTTTCGAACATCGTTTACGTTAGCGATAAGCATCATGTCTAGGGCATCTTACCCGTTAGGGCTAACGTTATATATACAATGCTAACGTTCTTCTAAGTTAGTTATTAGATATAACACACTATGTCTCTCCCGCGGCATTGATTGCGGAGAGCTTGAAGTATCCTAAAATTGCATGTTATTTGAGAAGTGGTATCAGTAAAGAGTAAAAAGAAATGCCCAGACTCCAATAAAAGTAAAAAAAAACTCATTTTTAAATCATTCTAAGACTGTCAGGCGACTTGTAGTTGGTCTTCTTCTTGTCGTAATAAATGAGTCTGAAGTTTTATTTGAAACTACGGCTTTTGTTTTGACTGAGTGAGGATGATTTGGAAAAAAGTTACTTTTTACTTTTGAAAGAGTTGGAACATGTTTTTTAAATATTAATTTATTGATTAAAATACTTTCTTTCAATAAACTTTCCATTCAATCTTTTTATTTGAAGTAACATTCGCACTTTTTTCTTTTTCACTGATAATACTAGTTTTATCAGCTGTCAAATGTCGTGAAAACAGTTCCTGCTTTTCTATTAAGAAATACCTATGTACTTCAAGTTTCATGTGACTCTTATCGTTCTATGACTAGTACATTATAAATAAAGAATATAAAAAAACAGGTTACATCTTTTTAGGGTTCCGTACCCTAAGGGTGCCAAACAGGACTCTATTACTAAAAGTTCGTTGTTCATCCGCCCGTCCTAACTTGAAAGAGCTGCAACTTTTGTACCGTAATAAATAGACAGTTTTACATAAATCATGTTCACACAGGAAACGTTTTTTTTATCAACGTATTTAAATATTATTCAACCTCTTCAATCAAAACATTAAATTTGGTGTGATTATAGTAGAAGAATAACACAATAAAATCCAGTCTAGTGTTATTTGACATTATTGAACCCTCGGTGCGCGAGTTCGATTTGCATACGACCGGGTTTTTTTCATCAATTACCCAGTTCTTGATTGAAAACAATACAACGTCCGCTACAATACCTTTTAACATAACGTTGCCCATTGCATATAATAACGTCATAGTTATACAAATACTCTGTTATGCCACAGACGTAACGGCGTCGGTAGCTCTTGCCAAGTTTACCGAACGGAAGAATGAACGAATGAATGAAAGGGTGAAGGCCGGTCACTCACTACACTGCTCTCAGGGCCAACAGCTTTGATTTCCATACAAACAGGAGGTTTGGGCACTTAACATATTAAGGGAATAAGGAATAACGTTTTGGCACTCCTCCTAAGCAGATGTTATGTTCTACGTGAGGAAATACATGGTGATGATAAATTATGACATAAACAAAAAAAAGTATTTTTATCTCTCGTTCTTTAGGGTTTTGTACACATTATAAAAATCTATGGTTAATAGTTCCTGATTGCGTGGCATCCATTGAAAAATTAAAGGTTAGTGTGGAGTCACATACCTTCAGAACAATAGTGACCTAATTCAGAAATTTAAAATTTCGAGTTTGGTCTCTATAATAATAAATTTATGGCTTGAAGTTTGAAAGCTGAAATTTTGAGTTAGGTCAGTATTGTTCTGAAGGTGCGTATATCAGCGCTGGTTCGCATATCGTCTATAGAAAATGGCTGTTTTGTATGAAGATGCGTACGCATGCGAAAGAAGAATTGATGTGTACGCATCTTGATACAAAGTAACTATTTTATATAGGTCTTGGATAAAATGCCAATCGGTGCAGATAGATGTGACTCAACCCTTAACCTTGTTTGTAGTGCCTACAAAACCAGTCAAGCAAGAGCTAAATATTTATATAATCAGTACGAATATGTTTTATTACATTCAACTAAGTACAGAATTCAACATTATTACCTACAATTAAAAATTTAAACTAAACGTATTTAAATTAAAATTAAACTAAGCTACTCAAATATTAAGGATATAAATAATAATCACCACTATAAAAAGTACACCCCCTCTAGCAGGTCCGCTCGCGGCATGGTCCCCATGACACTGGCTGCATTAGGTATCTCTCTGGATAGCTAGCCCAATCCTTTGGGAGAGGTAAGCACCAGCTCTAGGATCTCCGGAGCATTCTATGAGCCGGGATGACAGGGCCTTAATAAAGCTTTTCATATCAGCTGACCAAGGTCCCATGGTCTCCAATGCAATCGCCACGAATTCGTAATTATTTAATTATGATGAATATGTTATGTTTTATATATGTTTGAATATTGATGTTGAATGTTGTCTAGTACCCACAGTACAATGAGCTAAGTTTGGGGCTAGGTCAATTTGTGTAACATTGTCCCCTAATACACTCGTGGACAAATAATACGGGTCGGAGTGCGTTTTTCATACTAAAGAGGCTACTTCGAAGCCTTGGTTCCTCGCCGGAGGATGCTTGTAGTGAAATCTGATGATGGATACCCCGAGCATCGATACAGGACTTCGAGAGTGCCTAGGATACCCAACTGATTGAATCTGTGGTTAACGCCGGAATCGTGCATGTTCAGGAAAACATCTAAAATTACAATACAATGTATGGAAATCCAAACGCTGACCCAAACTCTCTCGCTGTGATGTTATCTGATTGTGCGATCAGTTAGGTATCTTAAGAACTTTTGACAACCTCTATTGAACCTCGGAGTATCCACCATTAAACCTCACTCAAAACAACACCTGCCGAGGAACCAAGGCTTCGAAATAGCCTCGTTTGTATGAAAAACGCACACTGACCCGAATTATTTGACCGCGAGTGTATTTATAACCACTTAAACTGGTTTTCAAACAACTCCAGCGGCTAAAGGAGCAGACACCACGTCGCCATATCTATCACAGCAATATTAGACCAAACCCCGTGATCTATTGTTTACGCGAAAACAAAGCCAACGACGGGAAATTGCGCCTAGAAATTACTTTCTTGGCCATAACTGCCTTGTTATTCTGTATCACAAACCCTTTCAGTTTCGAATTAGAACCTACCATTATATTTCGATAGTTAGACTGGTAGAAAATGGTAGAAAGTAATGGTCTAATACGCTGGTTACACTTATAGTTAGAAACCAGCTGAGGGTGAGGTCACCATTTCAAAATGATTTATTTATTTTATCTTCCTGTCCTTGTTGAAAGTCGATGTTTGTAGCACTTCGTCACATTTTGTATTTGTCTTGTTATGTATTTTAAGCCTGTTTCGAATATGATAGTCCGTTTTCGTCGACGTAATGACTTATTATAACCGCAGCTATTCACAACGCCACGCCATATTGATTGATGATTGATGCATTAAGTACCTAATACCTCCGTGGTTTTCAAAGCGTCAATCTATGACATAATAGGACAGTAGACGCATGCGTTTTGTTACTTGATCACTTTTATTGCGGTTTTTCCCTTTTACTTTCTTTTGGTTTGTTTATATAAGTTTAGTGTGTGTGTGTGTGCTATAATGTGTGTAATCTTCCGTGGTTTCACTGGATGGAACCAACGGAAGACCAGCGCTGGTTTTGTTTGTCTGTGTGCCACGAATATATGGTTTTTCTTTCTTTCTTTCTTTCTCTCTTTCTTTCAAAATAATTGATGTGATTTAAGGGGTATAAAACGGTTTCTGAATAGGTACTTGGTACCGTAAAGGAATAACACCATAAGTTCATTGACTGTCTAAGATTTAATTTCCTAGATCTCCTTATTTACGGGGTTTTTACAGACCCTTAATGTATAGGGGGTGTTTTTATCTCAGTGTAACTTAGTTCAAGCTAAGTGCGAAGTTGGGAGTGCGTTTTTATTTCAGCGTCAAATAGCAAAACTTGAGCCACAACCATAATGTCTATTTCCCAAATTATTGTAACAATGTGTAATATTTTTTAGTTTTCTTGTTGAGTCCAAAAACGAACACCTAAGATCCACACCATCATAAAAAAAGCACATAAGCATTCAATGCCATCTTGGGCTTGCCTGAGTTCATTACAAATTGTCAAGGACATTATTGGAAACCCTTGATTACTGAATAAACAAGACAATTTACAAAAAAAAAACACAAGGTCAAAGTAGATAGAAACATCTCGTATAAAAATACGCGGACAACTTGGTAACTAACAAAATAGTCCAGGTATCAGACTCGTACATATTCCTTTATCCTCAAAAAAAAAAACAGACCAAATCCAAAAATAGTGCAACCACAGAGCGTTTGCGAAAACAATGAGGGCGATATCAAATGCGAGGTAAACCTATTATCGGGGTGCAGCCACATGGACCCGGAGTGCAACTGACGCCATTTTTCATCACCCTGTACTGTCCCGAGTTTGGAATACAGACGACTACAAAGATATTTTTTTGAACCTTATTACAATGCAGTAAGGTGTAAAAAGGAAAAATCTCGGTAGTTGACTGTACCTGGGTGGAAATTATACAGGTTTTCATATTATGTTAGCGTGAGTTTAGTTATTGTTTGATAATATGAAAACCAGGTTTTACTGGGTTTCTTATGAAAGCGGCCTTCGAAAATTACAGAAGTGTCACTTTTATGCAAATTCCGTCATAAAACGTGACAAAATAATATATTTTTCTGTTGAATAATAAATGTAACAATAGACCTTTGGATAAATGTCAACACTACTGATGTGCAAGTTGCGGAAAGATTCCAAAAATTTAGAAAAGTTACAAGAAATTTCCGGAAACTTACACTAGAAATATAGGAAATTTAAATTTAAGAAACGGAAAGTTCAATCCCCATACAAACTTGTTAGAAGTTTCCGAAATTTTCCTACATGCAATTTTCCGCAATTTTGGAAAGTTTCCTTTGGCACATCAGCAACACTGAAAAAAATATTGGTTGCTTGTAACAAGATTTTGTCTTGATCCCATACGAGCCTTACAAGACGACAGATCCACAGTCCACTAGGACCCATTAATGGGGTCAAGTGGACTTTATTGTATACGAAGATCCATTTGGATTCGTTTACACTTTTTAATACTTACTTACGCTGGAATCCATCAATGGTTTCTGTTCCACTCTTAATTACACTTCGATCCATCAATGGATTTTATTAAACTTTTAATACACTTGATTCCAACAATTGATGGATACTCGTGGACAGTCGCCATCAGATATATTGTAGCGGGCGAGGTACTCAAATATTTCGGAGCAGCATTACTTTTCAATAAATTTGTTACACTAGTTATGATCAATAACACCAGAACATGCAATTTGTCATAAATATAAGAGCAGCGACTTTTCAATAAATTCGGAACATATAACGAGGTAAAAATATCAGAAAGCACAGAACGTCAAAGGTATCTACGCAGTCAGGGTGATCATAAAGATCGGAACATTTATGGAAAATATACCTTAAGTCTGTATCACATAGTTTAAATTCGTTACTATAATTATTATGCATGTCGAATCTACTCGTGACGTGAATTCCAAACAAAACATAAATACGTCATGCCAAAGATCGACATGCATAATAATTATAGTAACGAATTTAAACTGTGTGATACAGACTTAAGGTACATTTTCCATAAATGTTCCGATCTTTATGATCACCCTGACTGCGTAGATACCTTTGACGTTCTGTGCTTTCTGATATTTTTACCTCGTTATATGTTCCGAATTTATTGAAAAGTCGCTGCTCTTATATTTATGACAAATTGCATGTTCTGGTGTTATTGACCATAAGTAGTGTAACGAATTTATTGAAAAGTAATGCTGCTCCTAAATATTTGAGTACCTCGCCCGCTACAATATATCTGATGGCGACTGGACATATAATATCCATTGATGGATCCCGGTATATAAAAAGTTCAATAGAATCCATTAATGGATCTTTTTAGATTTCATAGTACATTTAAATCCATTGATGGATCCTAGCGTCTTAAAAAGTGTAAATGACTCCAAACGGATTTAAGTGCACATTAAAGCCCACTCGACTCCATTAATGGATTTTTCTCAAAAATGTCCGGAAACGTTGACATTACTATCTACATATTGAGACGCGAAGTACATAGTTTACTGACAGTTACATTCTCAAATTAAAAAATAGTACATTATTGCCTAGGCATGGAAGTAGGCAATTGCGGGCCGAGTATTGGATTAAAAGGACGAGCTTGCGAGTCCGTTTAAAAATACGAAGCCCGCAATTGCTGTTCCTGCCGAGGCAAATATAGTGCTTTTCTCAAAAATCGCAAAAGAAAAATTGTCTTGGAGTCAAATCTTCATCGCTTGAACGCATTTTTTGAATTGCATACAAACAGAAACTTCATGTGAAAAAAACCATCTTTCCTTACCGACTTTTTGTTTATGACAAGGAGAAACGCAATTCTTATTTTAAAAAAAAAACATAAGCTATTCCAGGCACAAATAAAAAAGTTATGTTTCGAGTAAAATTTGGATGTACAGTCGCCATCAGATATATTGTAGCGGGCGAGGTACTCAAATATTTCGGAGCAGCATTACTTTTCAATAAATTCGTTACACTAGTTATGGTCAATAACACCAGAACATGCAATTTGTCATAAATATAAGAGCAGCGACTATTCAATAAATTCGGAACATATAACGAGGTAAAAATATCAGAAAGCACAGAACGTCAAAGGTATCTACGCAGTCAGGGTGATCATAAAGATCGGAACATTTATGGAAAATATACCTTAAGTCCGTATCACACAGTTTAAATTCGTTACTATAGTTATTATGCATGTCGAATCTACTCGTGACGTGTACACGTCACGAGTAGATTCGAATTCCAAACAAAAGATAAATACGTCATGCCAAAGATCGACATGCATAATAATTATAGTAACGAATTTAAACTGTGTAATACGGACTTAAGGTATATTTTCCATAAATGTTCCGATCTTTATGATCACCCTGACTGCGTAGATACCTTTGACGTTCTGTGCTTTCTGATATTTTTACCTCGTTATATGTTCCGAATTTATTGAATAGTCGCTGCTCTTATATTTATGACAAATTGCATGTTCTGGTGTTATTGACCATAACTAGTGTAACGAATTTATTGAAAAGTAATGCTGCTCCGAAATATTTGAGTACCTCGCCCGCTACAATATATCTGATGGCGACTGTACAAGACTTGTGCCCTCATTTTGTTACGGCCCTTTTCACTTTTTAAAAAGTTACAAGATAGATAGTAATGGAATTTGTATGCAACATTGCGGGCTCGTGTAGCGAGCACGCAATGTTTTTTTTTTATATTTGAGAACTGTCAGTAAACTATGTACTTCGCGTCTCAATATGAAGATAGGAATGTCAACATTTCCGGACATTTTTGAGAAAAAAACATTGCATGCTCGCTACACGAGCCGTGTAACTTTTTAAAAAGTGAAAAAGGCCATAATAAAATCAGGGCACAAGTCTTATACATCAAAATTTTATTCGAAACATAACTTTTTTATCTGTGTCTGGAATAGCTTATGTTTTTTGTAAAACAAAACTTGCGTTTCTCCTTGTCATAAACAAAAAGGCGGTAAAGAGTGAGAGTTTTTTCACATGAAGTTTGTTTGTATGGAATTCAAAAAATGAGTTCGAGCGATGACGATTTTACTCCAACACAAAAAAACTTGCTATTTTGAGAAAAACACTATATTTGCCTCGGCAGGAACAGCAATTGCGGGCTTCGTATTTTTAAACGGACTCGCAAGCTCGTCCGTTTAAACCAATACTCGGCCCGCAATGGCCTACTTCCATGCCTAGGCAATAATGTACTATTAATGTACAAAAAGTCCACTTGACCCCATTAATGCATCCTAGTGGACGGAGGGCGATAGATACATAAGATGTTAGATACATCAGGTAAGATGTTCGTTGAATCACTAAAGAACTTGCTGTTGTTACTATCAGCTTTGGTTGATATAAATAATATCTTAACCATTGTATTCATTTTTGTCAGTTAATTGAAAATCTCTCTTTGTTTGCTCCCATTTTTATGGTATATAAAATAACCTAACCTAACCTAACCTACGTAATGAATGCTTAAGATATCCTGAAAACATGGTTTCAGCAGAAAATTGCGTTAGATGAAATTATACAGCCGATGAAGTCAAATACAATACAATAAATGGTTACCAGCAGTGTATGTATTTTCAGTTATATCAGCACTAAACTATGTTTCATTTTTAATGTCTCGGAAACTGCACATATTTCTAAGGTTTTCTATATATTTTATTTATGCTAATATGTTACACAATAGAACCTCCCATCACGACTTCCTGGCCCCTCGGGAGCCAGGAAAACATTAAAAGGGACATTCTGAATAATTCCTGGAGAGTTTATTCTGTGGTAATTTGTTTGGGGTCTGATTTTGAATCTTTGCAGCTGCTGTTTGATATATTATTTATTTAAATATTTTATTGCACACAATAAAAAAATATACAAAAGACGAAGTTAACGCTAGAAGCATTCTCTACCAGTCAACCTTAAGGTGAAACAGAAATCAAAATGTAGGTAGGTAGGTGCAATAAAATAACAATCCTTGCCCTTTAACTAAATCTGGAAAAATGCTAAACTATTATAATTATTATTATATATAAATATTATGTTGAGGTAAATTATTGATTTCAGATTAAAATTTCAGTTTTTCTGTAAGTACCGAACAGTTTACAAGGTTCCATTTCTGACAAAATATATGGTATTGACGTAGGCGCTCGACGCGACCGTCTGACAGCTTACGTCAACCCTTATACATTTTGATAACGATAACGAACGCCGAATGCATCTTGTCTAGGGAGCTTTGTTATTTTATCGCTTGTCGCCCAGTGCCTCTGTACAGAGGGGCCTGCCAAGATGCACTACGCTAAGTAACGTTTCTATTCGTTTCGTTTTTAACCAATCGTGTCACTGATAGATCACGTGACTTTTCGTATCACGTCATCTACCAGTGACGCGATTGGTTTAAAAACGAATCGAATAGAAACGTTAGTTAGCGCAATGCCTCTTGGCAGGGCCCTCTGACTAGTTAAAAAGGGAAATCCTAGCGATTACCAAACTGGTAGAAATATTAATTAATTACCTAAAGATTCCTCGAACCTAGTCGCATTATTAACAAACAGTGTTCACAAGTGGGTTAAAAAACATTTTATAATCAGGCCTCTTAAATATTCAACTATCAGAGAATACCTAGGATGAGAAATAGATATCGTATAGTAAGAAAGAAAAAACAATCAACCTGAACTTATAGTTAATGGTATATAATGGTATATAATGTTGATTTATACAAGGCATCATTGTGAGAACAAGGCATCATTTAATTTTTAGGCTTTTTGGTAATTCTGTAGCTCGGCCTACCCCTCTCTGGAAATGAAGCCGTGAGTGTATATGTGTGAATCAATGTAAGATGTTCTACTAAAAGGAATAAAAAAACTCATATATCTTCCCCATCTTCATCGTTTACAGGAAAAGCTAAACTTGCAATTTTCCGTGCGTACACATCCCTTCAATTGAAGGGCTCAAGCTGCGATGCAGCGGGGTGCATAAAAGATGGCGCCGGAGCCCGAAGGCGCCGACAAAAAAAACGTCTAAGATTTAAAAAGGGTTTTAATCTTAAGTGGCGATGAGGAAAGTTTTCGTTAAGAAAAGGAAAATGGCTAACTACATTGTCTTTAGATATTTTTGTTGTGAACAGTTTGTTAGTTTTAGTCGTTAGCAGCTTGGAAAAATCATTTTGCAATATCCCTCTTTTTAAAACTTTGCTTTGCTCTTTGTAAAGCAATACGAGTACTTCCTCCAAATTTTTAGACCATACGTTATGTATGTTTGTTTTCTTCTATAGGGACTATTCATGTTTTTTTTACAGCTTCAATAAAAGCTGTTTTATGTAACAAACAGGTGAGAAAAAACATTTTTTGAATAGCTATAAAAATAACCAAGATATAAGCCAACAAAGATTTGTTCCTATCTCTTTCTAGCAAAACCGAAGTTTACGTCTAGTTTATTGGGCCGACCTGAGGGCTCAGACAAGATGCACTACGCTAACTAAATTTTCTATTCGATTCGTTTTTAAACCAATCGCGTCACTGGTAGACCACGTGACTTTTCGTATCACGTCATTTTCCAGTGATGCGATTGGTTTAAAAACGAACCGAATAGAAACATTAGTTAGCGTAGTGCATCTTGTCTGAGCCCTCTGTTATGGTACGTTTACACGCTTGGCAAGTCTCGACAAGCTTCCACAAACACAAGCGTGTGAACGGGGTTGTTTGGCTTGGCTTGCGTGAGCTTGCAAGAACTTGTCGCGATCCGGGTTAGTGTCGGTTTTTGAAGACAGATCAAAGGAAGTATGTTTGCCTGTCGGGAACTCAGTAACACACTCGCAAGCATCTAAATGGCATCCAAGCGTTAGTAAAGGCTTGGAGCTTGTAGACGCTTGCGAAGCCTTGGCAAGCGTGTAAATGTAGCATTACAATGACGTCACAGTGCACTTCAGAGCAGTTTAAAATGCTTGTATCATCCGTATTTCTGGACCGATTTTTATTTTAATTTCAATTTAGTTGTTATTTTGTTGAGAACTGCTATTGAAAAAATTCATGCATATTCCATCATTGCATCCATATTGTTTATTAAAAAATAACATTACAATCCCTTTAAAAGGCCTCTGGGCGGTAGGAGGTTATTAATCTCACATATAGATATGTGCCACTGGAGATATAAGTCTGAAGATCGTTTTCAGGAGATACGCGATATCATTGACGTCAATAGTACACAAGTCATCATAAGACAAGTGGCGTTTGTATTAGTTCTCGCTACTGTTATTTGTCGAAAGTAATCATTGAATCTCTTTCATCATGTATATATGTTAAATCTGTATATCTATCTACATTAACACTAATATTATAAAGAGAAGAGATAAGTATTTTTCTTAGTAACGAATAAACTCAAAAAGTATTGGACCGAGTTTGAAAATTATTTCACCAGTAGAATGTAGTATTGTCACTTGGTGACAGTTTTAAAAGTACAGACTTTAGATGTATTCAATTTAATTGCCATTCCACGCGGTGGACGCGAAAAGCACAAAACCGGTCTGAGTGGAGAGCCTTGGGGGAGGCCTATGTCCAGCAGTGGACGTCTTTCGGCTGACATGATGATGATGATGAATTGCCATGCATGCATTTATGAGCAAGCATCAGTGTTTGCATGGTTGTCTTCCGGTGAAATAACTAGTAACGCATTTACAATCTTCGGATGCAGCCTTAAGATTCGACAAAACCTTGAAAGTGAAAATGTCTAAGTATAGGTGTTAGAAATGCAACGTTTCTAATTTTCTTAATCTTATCTTGTTTTTTTGTACTATGTTTGTTGTGTTGTAGAGTGTTTTTGTCAAAAGGGAGTTTGAGTTTGAGTTTGAAATCCTAATTTTTTGTCTACGCGGACGGAGTCGCGGTCAACAGCTATCCTTAAATCAAACATGCTCAAATTTCAATGTCTTTTCCATTTCTATTTCTTTTACAATTTATTTATTGCCAATGCCAACTGTTTGTCCATATTTACACATACTCAAACGCAAGCCCAAATCGATTTATCTATGCTCCCATAAACAAACAGCTCCCAAACATCGATCACAATTGTCTATGTCTAACGGCGCCATGTTGGCGAAACCGAGAAGCCGCGAGTTAAGGGCGACATACCTCCCACCACGAAGTTCAACGTTCGCCGCCAACGGCTACTGATTGTATGAAATTGAGACACGTTAGGGGAGGCGCGGGCGTTGAATCAACCCGTTGGAGAAAATATAGGCTGTGAATCTTGGTTTACGATAGTTAAAGTGTTATTTTTCTGGACTAAGTAATTGACTTATTGAGAGAGCCATTATTTTGGTCTAAGATCCGAATAGGAGACGATTTGCACCGGGCTGTTTATTCGATGAAAAGTATTTTATATCAAATTTAATACGCTAAATAATACTTGGCGAATACGTGGCGAATAATAGTTCGAAGGTGCAGCAGTGTTTCATTTTGCCGTACCATTATTATTTTCCAAAATGATAATTTGATTAGCTATTTATTTATTCTGTCCATAGCGATAGCAAAACCATCTAGGTCAGTTATCGTCCGAGTTCAATAAAATGTGATTCTATGCCTATTCTTTAATCTTTGATAACTATCACAATGCCTTAAACATAAAAAAAAGTTTTAAAAAAATAGTAAGATACCAACGGTAATTTATATAATGACACCGGTAAAATTACTAGCATAGAGGCGTTCCCTTTTATTCCTTAGTTGGCAACGCAATTGCGGTCTTAGGATTGCAGTCTGAAGATTGTAGTCTCAAGACTATAGTCTTGAGGTTAATGTCCATGGGTCACAGATCCCATTTACCATCAGGTGGCCTATGTGCTAATTAGCCTACCTACCCCATGCTATAAAAAACACCTTAATAAATATGTCTAACCTGTTTACATTCCCCGTTCAATATATTTCAAAGGTTGAAAAATGACTGGACGTCTATTCAGTCTCACGAGAGAACGGTCTAGACTACTCTAGACATGAAAAGGCAAGAACATACAATTTCCACCCAAAGCCCTGTGATTATACAATTTGGCCCTAATCGGTGAATAACCCATTCATTCGTGAATTGCTTTCTGAAATACCTTTACTTGAAAGTTAGGGTTGGTGTTACGAAGTTATGAATACCTAGTACCTACTGCCTCAAGTATTTTACTAGGAATTTGTTAATTAGTATACAAAAATTAAATACCTATTAAATAAAATATATCCTAGTTCTAATATTATAAATGCGAAAATTTGTGTGTTACTTTGTTTTTTCTTCACGCTGCAACGGCTGAACGGATTTAGATGAAATGTGGATAGCTTATACCCTGGATTAACTAATAAGGTTCCTCAGGGAATAAAGATAATGGAAATCGACGTGGACGAAGTCGCGGGCAGAACCTAGTTATTTATACTAATATTATAAGAGGTAAAGTTTGCGACTTTGTAGGGGGTAATCTCTGGATCTACTAAACCGATTTTGAAAATTCTTTTACTAATAGAAAGCCACGTTATTTGTGAGTGTCATGGGCTATACATATATTAACCCAAAAATATATTTATTGCCCAACGAAGTGGGCACGGGAACAGCTAGTAAAATATAATTAAGTTGTGGGTTGAATTTTGCTCGGTCGTAATTTCAAAATGAAAATCGCATGATTATTTTTTTTGCATAAAGAAGGCAAAGGAGCACTCAGGCTACCTGCCTTCTTCATTCTCAAGGCTACAATCGTAAGAACGCAATCCAAAGACTGTAAATGCGATACTAACGTTAACTAAGATATAATGACATGTAATGCCTAGTTATTTCACCGATTGTGTAAGCTTATCCCCACACCGGAACACAACAATGCGAACACTGCTGCGCAGTCGCGAGGCGTTCATACAAGCCGATTATTTACGGCTTTACCAAAAATTCCTATGCATAGAGTAGGTATACATACAAACAAAACGTAAAACCGAAAATAACCCGGTATACTATAGCTTTACCTTGCCTTCATAATACGATGCATAACCAAAACGCAATTTATTTACTACTAAGCCGAAATCTATCGCAGTACTCGCTCGCACGTATTCACTTACCTACAAGAAAGAAACAATAACTATATATTCGTACACACGCGCAGTTACATTTCACTGCGCGCGAACTTATTACAATCAGAAAATAATTCAGGTCCTGCGGTCGCTTTTCGCCGGACTCGAACTTAACACATTGAAACATTTTGCTAGCGCTTCGAACCCACACACAGACACGGCGGCCCGTATAACGTATTAAAAATCAGAGCGAGATGGTGCATTAGTCCGCGCTCACCGAGCGGCTTATTTCATCCAATTTTAAACTTTAAGTGTATAGCACGCGTTCACTTTCTTTTCCCGAGGACGCCGCCACCGCCACCTACGACCTTCAAACTTTAATCATAAATTTTGTATCCTTTTTTCATTACGCAATTACGCAATACGCGACGCCATTACTTTCTTTAGTTAGCGTCTTGTCGCGCAAAGACACACAGTGAAATTCTTGTGATAGTTTTTTTGAATTACCTATTTATTTAGTGTTTTATGATTCAAATAACTAGTAAAATTTAGCTCGCTAAGTGTTCGGTTCGTTCGGTGTTCATGTGCTGTGATGATTTGTTTGTAGTTACCTACTGTTTGGATTATTTGTTATTGTTCACGACGACGGAGGTTGGTGTTTCTATTCTATTTTACGTACGTTAGGTACCTATAGGTTTTACCCAAATCTTATTTAGGTTATATTCGTGGTTTTTAAATATTTTTGTCTGTAGGTACTCAAAGAACTAAATATGGCCGCATTGGTTCAAATTGAGTGTTGTCTTACAGATTACCTACTTAATGAGCTAACATGTTTTTCAAGGTTATCCTTTGAAAATAAAAAACATGTCATTAAGTTAGGACGCGCTCGCCCGGACCTAAAAATTGATTATAAGCGTAGAGATGGATTCTTCAAACACTTCCATAGTGAATTATATGATAAATACAATTGGCTGACTGGCAGCTGCAAATTAAACAAATTGTTTTGCTATTCGTGTTTGCTGTTTTCCGATTCTAGCAGTGTTTGGAATCGAACCGGTTTTGCAGATATCAACAATATATATAATTCAGCTAAGAAACATGTTCAAAGCGAGAAACATATACGGAGTTGTATATTATTACATGAGTTCGGTAACAGTAGAATAGAAACTTTTTTTGGTAATAATTTTGAGGCCCACAATCGTAAAGTTGAACGTAACCGAAATTTAATGAAACGTTTTATTGATACGGTCGTACTACTTGGAAAGCAAGAATTGCCTTTCCGCGGCCATGATGAGAAACACGATTCGGATAATCGTGGTAATTATATTGAGACATTGTTGTATTTGAGTAAATACGACTCCGTCATGGAATCTCATTTTGAACAGAGTTCATCTACTTCGCATCCAGTTTTTTCTGGTCTATCAAGTGACATTCAAAACGATCTCATAAACTGCGTTGCGTCGGTGGTTTTAGATGAGATTAAGAGTGAGATCAACAAGGCGAAATTCGTGTCCGTCATGATTGACGAAACTCCCGATGTTAGTCGCAGAGAGCAGTTGAGTGTTATATTTCGATATTTGACAGAGTCAGGGCTCGAGGAGAGATTTATTGGATTTTTCGACGTTAGCGAGAGGCGTACCGCGAACGTTTTAGCTTCAAAATTGCTAGATATTCTTGACCAATATCGGTGCAAAGATAAACTTATAGGTCAATCATATGACGGTGCTGCAGTCATGTCGGGCGAGCACGGCGGGGTTCAGGCGCTCGTTCGTAATGAGTGCCCCCGGGCGCATTTCGTTCCGTGTTATGCACATGTTCTCAATTTGGTTTTAAGCAGATCGTTAGAGCATGTTTCTGAATTAAAATCGTTTTTCGGCCATATTAATGGGCTTGTTCGATTTTTTAACAAGTCATCAAAGCGATCAAATTTATTAAAACAGATTTCCGATCGTCGCATGCCCGGAGTGGCAGAAACGCGGTGGCATTATCACTCGCGTATTATTAATGTGATATTTAATTGCAGGTTAGAAATGATTGAGACATTCAATCATATTTTAGAGGATCCGCAATCATGGGATGTCGATTCAATTTCATTATCCGAATCCTTTGTGAGTAAGTTAGAAGACATGCAGTTTTGTTTTCTCTTGCATGTTTTTTCCGATATTTTTGCCAGGACTGATATTCTTTTTGCTTTATTGCAAAGCAAACAAGTCGACTTAGAAGTCGCAATCAGGGAAATCGATTCATTTCGATCTTGGCTTTCTGAAGAGTTTTTGAATCAATTTGATTCTATTTACGACAGTATTCAGGAGTATTGCGAGCCACCGCGACGTCGCCGGCGACTAAATACGGACATCGACTTGAAAACTCAACATAGACGTGTGTTTGTTGAAATAATTGATAACGTTATTAGTCAAATTAATTCTCGCTATGCATCATTTAGCAACTTAACTTTCTTGGATTTGATAAATAAATCGAAATACGCTCAGTACATGACATGTTTCCCCGAGGCCAAAATAACCGCCTTAATGACGGAATTTCCAAATTTGTTTGATCCAACTGCTTTGAAAAACGAATTAAAAGTTTTGTACAGTTCTTCTAGTATTAACACTTTGGACGCATACGATCTTTACTTATATTTAAGTAATTCTGCTTTGAATGGGACTTTCCCTCAGATTTTGACTTTAAGTCAGATCTTTTTGACTCTGCCTGTGTCCGTAGCTTCCGCTGAAAGGTCGTTTTCGGCCTTGAAGCGAATTCATACGTACACACGGAATAGTCAAAATGAAACTCTAATCTGGGGGTAATTTCCATTGAAAAACATTTACTTCTTAAAATTCAAAAGAAAAGCAATTTCCATGATAACGTTTTAGCTCATTTTGTTAAAAAACCCCGCAGAATTATTCTTGAATATAAATAAGTATCGAACTGTACCTAGCGTATTTCAATTGTATATAATTATATATTGAGTTTTCAATCGGTTTCTATATTTATTTGCATGAACTTAGTTTAGGTTTAGTTGGATTGTTTGGCGCTATATGCGTGTCATGGTTTTCTTAACAGGTACAGAAGGCGGGTACGGACGGCGCATGCCGCGGGCTGTGGGTTTTCTTTATTCGGTTGATTTTGTTGCACGAATTTGTAAATAATTTGTAATTAATTGGTTTCTGTGTGCAGACCTGCAGTGCATGTACTTAATTTGGTTTATTTTTGTTTTGTTTTTAACAAAGGACAACTTTTTATTTTGCATGATAGGTATAAGGCAAGCTAATTTTTACTGTGTTTTGATTTCTAACGTAAATTAACTATATATATTGTCTGTGTGTTTAACGTGTGCGTACGCAACTAACGGCTTTTTTCAAAGCCACTTTTGTCATACTTGACATACACTGTTCATGTAATACCAGTGATGTCATGTATGGCGAAGGTGGTGAACACTAACTGCAAGGATCGCACGTAGAAACAGTTACCGCACTTACTTCAGCACTGCTTTTTGGGAACTAAAAGATTTATTAAGGTAGGTATGTTTTTTTAATTAATGGAAGGGGCAAACACGTACTCACGCCATACACCTTTTTTTGCTCCGGCTTGTCTAATTATTTACGTGACGCTTCGCCACTGCTGCTGCGTGGCTATAAATGCATATACTTTGGAAACCGTCTAAAATTAAAAGGTACTTTGAAACTTTAACTTCTACTTTGAATTAACCAAATTATTGTAATTTCAAGAAATCTTGACAGTGGCATCCCTACACTATAAAGCTTTCAAGGGTGACAAAAGCCCCGGTCTAATTCGCGTCCGAGCTTCCTGCGAGGCGGTTCCTTCCGTCACATTTGCATGTGGACTAAAACTGTTTGAAGAACAGGTTAACCAACATTAGGGACGTGATTATATTTCTATAGTGTTGGTGGGATTGGTGAATTACCTTTTGTAATGGTGGTTTAAATCTGTTAGTAACTTTATCACAGTTAATGATTTGAATAAGAGAAGTTTGAGCACTTCTCTACTAAAAGTGAAACTGTCCTTAAGTCGAGAAATATAGATTTCAAACTTGAACATCCTTTTAGCTATTATAAAATATTTAAAAGAAAAACAGAAAAAGAAAAAAACATTTATTTACTACACACACAAGACACACAGAAAAAAAGTGAAAACGGAAAACAGCAATAAACAAGTAGTGAGTGTGTCGTCGCGGCAGTGAATCGGACACTGGCTCAGCATAATGCTGAGGTGTTAACACCTGCAGCGCTGATTTTCAGCCAGCTCCGAGTGTGACAGACGGACGGTACGCTAAACGAATAAAGTTTTATTAGCTATTATTACCCTGCAAAAGTATACTTTCGCCATATAAACGACGATATTTAACGATATTTGAAGAGCTGGTGCAATCATACAGAATATTGAAAGCATATTGGTTTTAGCACAAATGTTCTGACAGTCGTCAAGTGTACTATCAGCAGTCGCCTAGTAAAAGTGCCGTACAACTTTACCATTCAAAGTTCAAAAGCAGTATAAGCAAGAGAGCTTCATTCTTTTATGCTGCCTTTGGAACAGCGTAAGCACCAACTCCTTGCCATATTGTTTTTTACTTAAATCGATAAAACAGTTACAATATTTCTCTCCCGTTTCAATTCCACTCTACCAGTTTTCGAAACGCTGCATAGTATAATGAATCTGAAATTTCAGCACATAACAAAGTCCTTCAGCATATAATCCCGCTAAAGGATTTATCTTTGGCGAGGGTCGCTTTCGCTAATATACGTCAAGCGTCAGGAATTTATGACGTGCCAGTGATTTTGGTAGACGCGGAATTAGGCAGAATATAACATTTTTCAAGATCGGGTTCACTCGAGTTCATAAATAATATTATATTATGTGTATAGTGCGACCAAAAAGAGTAGAAATTAAATGAGGGCGCCACTTTCTACGTAACTGTCACATTTTTGACGTAAAATGCGTAAACATGGCAACAATTTTGTATGGAATTTTTTTAGTTGCAGCTGTCACCACTGGCTCGACTTTTTGGCCAGGCTATACACTTTAGTACCTGTCACTTTAATCGCTGTGACAATCCATATATGGCGTTTAAACATGACATTAAATGGACAAGTCACTAAAGTGTACATATTCATGAACTCAACAGTAACATCCTTTATTTATTTCATGATTTATTTAGGAATTTCTGATACCTATTTTCACTCGGGCGCTTGGATTGCGTAAAAGCGCATCGCTCGATATCGATCAGCGATAGCTATACGTCCCTGTCAGTGTTTTTCTCCTAGTATCAGTAACTTATCCACGTTATTTATTTGTGAATATGCTCACTTGTTGCAATTTGTAGTACATTATAATGATAATACTTCCCCGCCGCACGGGTAGAACAAGTTGTATTTTCTCGCTTGTCGCTCAGTGCGTCTCTATCGTTACGGACTAGATTGGAAGGGAGATCCGAGCGACAAAGAAGTCGCGGGCAACTTGTGCTAGCCGTGCTGGTGAAGAGCTCTCTCTCAAATTTTACATTTTGGTGTGATTACGGAATCAACAAACAATAACACTTTACAATTATAAGTGAAGTTTTAGCGTTTGACAGTTGTCAAATTATGTCAGTATAAAAAGGATTTTAATTTTTCATTTCTATTTAAGGCATAGAAACGCAAAATGGACTTTTGATAAGGATTACCACTCTGTTGTTACATAATCTTTGCGCCCGGGTATGACAAACATCCGACTGATATGAGGGTCTTCAATTACATGACGGAAGGTCGGAGAGCGACAATTTGTAACTTTGGAATAATGTAATTAGAACCTTGGCTCATCCCATTGGATATATCAGATGAGGAATGAGAGGAAGACCCCCGGGTCAAACAAAAATGAAACGTATTACAATAGGAATAGGGAAACAGAAATGGGGCTTCCACTAGTTCCTAACTATACTATGTTCACTTTAAAGCTCAAAGAGTATTACAGATTTAGTAGGTAAAGAATATTCGACCGAACTGTGCTATAATAAGGTTGCATGTAATCATAGTGGTGCAGCAGACGCTTAGGACTTTTTGGATATGGAAGGCAGTTTAGTAGATTAAAGTGTGTTTAGACCAATTATTAAGTAAATTAATGCAATTAAAGGGGAAAAAAATGTACATTGTGAATTTGAATACGACACCCTTTTTTTATTACGTAAGTATAAAAAGTGAACGTGATAAAAAACATTGAATATCGGTGCCAGATTTTTATAAGTATTTATCAAGATTCTTATTGTATTAAGGTTCTTGGCATTGCATTCGAGTGCTTTTAAAAACATACAACTTACTAGCTGCTAGAGTTACTCCTTTTTTGATCACCAAACACCATCACTGACATTGTTCATGCGCGTAACAATGGTAATAAATAACAATGCTGTAATAATTATTATAGAACTGTTATTACCATGGCGACGCTAATTATAGAATTGTTTTCACGCTTCGGTTACGCTGTATGTGGTATTCTGATACCGTTAACGATATCAATATAAGCGTTTTATAGTACCAACGCGAGTAGAAGCTATATTTTGGATAAACATTATTATGTTAAACAATTAACTTCATTATTTTTGTTTACTTACATGACTCTCGCTCAAGCAAATTCCGTTTGGCTTACCTGTAATAAAAAAAAAAACATTAAGGACATTGTTAAAAAAAAAAGTGAAATGTCGACTACGCCTTCTCTGTCTACCTCCTTGTTAAATATTTAATATTTTGAATAACTCAGGAAAAAAAACATATAGTTCATAAAAACAGGGCTCTATTTTACAGGGTAAAACCACATTACTTTGAACATGCTATCGTATTATCAACGTTACGATATAGCTCTTATTTACTTGACAATAATGGCGGCCGAGTTAAAAACAATACTAAAAAATTACAACAGCAATATGGTTTTACCGGGCAGAATTAAGCCCCAGGCAATAGCGTCTAAACCCAAAACACCAAGGCATCATATATTTATAGCTCCGACGATTCCTCAACTTCGTCATATCTCTTCCGCTCCATTACTCAAAAGAATCCTTCCCTCGCCGTATCAATTATGGAGGCGACCGGGCGGTGAACGGGCTTACGAATTTATAGTTTTATAATAGAATAAAGTATTATAAAGAGGTCCATATTAAAGTTAGGGTGATGGCACCAATGATGGACACTTTTAGTTGACAGGCACCAGTAATGACCACTTCACTCTTAATTCAAATTGTATACGAACCAAAATTGATTGTTATTCATTTGTTGCAAAACAAATGAATAAACCTTATCTTCTGTAAAATAAGAATCAAGTGTTCATTATTGGTGCCTTGTCCATTACTGGTTCCACCACCCTAATTAGGTGTTAGGTAATTTAGAGAAATAGTCTTTTAAAACAACTGCAGCGTGAAGCTTAATTTTGAAAATGAAAAGGCAACTTTACGATCATTTTTTCTTCGTTAAGACTTACTGGACCTAACCTTAACCTGTCAACCCACTGTGCTGTTTGAAGAACGGGGGCAGTTTTACGATTACCTTCATCATCATCAGCCTATATTAGTCCACTGCTGGGCATAGGCCTCCCCTAATGAGCGCCATAGTGCCCTGTCTTCAGCTTGCCACATCCAACATCTGCCTGCAGTCTTTCGCAGATCGTCATCCCACCTGGCCTGAGGGCGTCCTACACTACGTTTGCCGAGACGCGGTCTCCACTCAAGAACACGTTTACCGCATACACGATTACCTTTTGTTTGATTTTTTATTTTTGGTAATCGCCTGAAGGGCCAAAGACAGAAGTCCTTGCTTTTGTTTGCTTTTTGCTTTAATTACTTTAAGAAAAAGGGGCAGAGGTGAAAATCCCTTCCGGAGATCTGGGAATGGAGGGCCCAGGTACTGCCGGGCTCGAACCGGCTAAAAACACCAATGCCCCTATTACCAACTAGAATTTAGACTCTCGCGGATACTACCCCAGCCAGTGCTGAAAGGCCGGAGGAGAAAGTCCTTCCTCCGTTTACTTATCCGCGGGGTTTTTCCAAAAAGGGGGGGATAGGAATGGGGGTTGGGATGGGGGGCGGGAGACTTATAGCTATGTGAGTCGCGGAGTGGGAATCCTGACGCATGCATGCTTACAGATTACGGGCTTCCTTTCTTTTGCCCGACAATGGAAGGGTTGGGTCGGAGATCTTTTTGGACCACTTGTGTGTGCTTTCTCTTTTGCCAGGAGATACTATTTTTTGCGCGTGTCTCCTAGCGCTGCCCTCTTGTTTGGTATTAATAAAAACCTAACTTCACACCAAGTTTTATTATTTATACGGCCGAACTCTATAGTCAAACCGCGGACAGATAAGGCTTAGTTCGGGTTAAAATTTGACATTCGCCCATACAAAATATGACAAATTTTATTCCGAAGTAAGCCTATCTATCCGTGGTTCGAATATATCAAACTAATGAAACCCCCTCTTTTTGCGTCCGGGGGTTAAAAAATGAAGCCTAACATGACATTACAATAGTTCTGCAGCTATATCACTTTCAGCCCACTCTCGAAGTTATCTCCCGTGTTATAAAAGCAAATATTATTGTTCCGCTTCTGAATCCAGGTCAACGCACCGCACAGACAGGCCGGCGGCAGCGTGACCTGCACTGAGTGTGGGTGAATACGGTTTACGGTTCACTACATTTTATGGGGAAAGACCAACTAAGTTAATATCCCCTGATGCAAGAAAGAAATAAGCGTACATATACAGAGGGACAGACGGCGGGAAGCAACTTTGTTTTTACTCGACTGACCCAGAAGGAGGACGGTGTTTTTGTCGCGCGTATGTATGTAAGTAGGTATGTCCGCTCCATTGTGACCTTCTGAAGCCTAAACTTATTATGCTAGATTCTTCTTGGTTGTGGGAGTGACATAGGCTATAATAATTTAATCAAAGTGATAAGGATAAAAATAATAATGACATTTAAAAAATAACATTGTGTTGACGACAATATCAAAAATGCAAGTTATTGCAAGCATTGCATCGTTATTTTACTATAATTATAATGTATTAAAATGATTCTTCTTCCTCCCATTCACCTTAAGGGGATGATTTATTTACTCGTCAATTTCGTTGTGAAGGATCATGGAATACCTTTTTTTTAAATAGTGGGGATATGTGAAAAACATGTTTTATAGGAAATATGGGCCTTTTCGGAAATATTGAACTCTAAAGGTTCGATTATAATGCAAACGGTAATAAAACCGGCAAAGTGTGAGTCAGGACATACGGAACCTTCTGTTTTTTTGTTATATAGTTTTATATTGGTGCGGAACTCTAAAACATCACTCTAAATCATGATGTCTGCAGACAACCTGCCCCACGAAAAGGGCTAACTCAGTACATCGCGTGATTCGTCAAAGAGCAGTTTTGAGCTGGCAACACCAAAGCTCAATTTACCTGTCGCGTTACGTATGCCCCTTGCCTTCCCGAATAAATAAACAATGACGCGGTAAACTCGTTAACTAGGTGCGGTATTAATTTGTTTTCACTTAAATTATTCAGTTCGGCTTGGAAGGTTGTTAATTACATTTTGTGATGGCGTTTATTTTTGGAATGTCAATTGTCTTTCAGTTGGTTTCAGGGATCAATTGGCAATTATCTGGATTTCATTGTGTACTAATAACTGCTTCAAGAATACTTTAATACTTTAATAAAGATAGCATTATTTATAATTGATGCTAAATTAACATAATATTTACAGAATTAAATATTAAAACAATTAAAAGAACTAAACGTATTTAAATTAAAATTAAACTAAGCTACTCAATTATTAAACATAATAAATAATAATCACCACTATAAAAAGAGCACCCCCTCTAGCAGGTCCGCTCGCGGCATGGTCCCTATGACACTGGCCGCATTACCTCTCTGGATAGCTAGCCCAAGCCTTTGCGAGAGGTAAGCACCAGCTCTAGGATCTCCGGACGATTCTATGAGCCGAGAGGACAGGGCCTTAAAGCTTTTCATATCAGCTGACCAAGGTCCCATGGTCTCCACTGCAAGCGCCACAAATTCGTAATTATTTAATAATGACGTATATTTACTTAAATTAAAAGTAAAAACTAATGGACAGATTTAAAACATTCTTTCGCCATTAGAATGTTACATAACATTATCTCTGAGTAACATAGCGATACCTTAGTTCACAATTATACTAATTACATTTGAAAAGTTATTGTAATTAGGATGTTTGTGCACAAACAATAAGTTCGTAATTTTACTGGCAAAAAAAAAACATTTAGTACGATTGTGCGCTAAGGTATCGATAGGCTATTTTCTATGCCGATGAAATGAACGGGTCCCGTGGGATGACAAAAATACGAATTCCAGGCAGCCGAAGTTGCAAATTTCATCGAAATTGTTAGAGCATATTCATTAATAAATATATCTTGTTTAATAAAGTAAAAAGGATATCAGATGGAAAAAAGGACATGACGAACCCGAGTATAAACTATGGACAGTACGAGAATGAAGTAAAAAAAAGATAAAAAATATGTTTTAACCCCTCAGGTGTCCTACGCACAGCATGTGTGCGTAGATTTCTTGACGTTTCGTGACTTATTAATTTGACATAAAGTTTCATTTTGATGTACAATAACTTTGACATATCGCTTGATGTTTATTCAGACCGCACGGGCACTTTTACATGTCAAAATCTACCAGTGCTTCGCAAGAGACCACTGCTGAGAAGAAACGCCGCAAGAAACTCAATAATACCAATAAATGATATAATGAACTGAAGTAATTATCATTTATCGACAAATTGCGCAGATATATTACGGACGGAAAGAGAAAAACAAACTACAATTATAAAACACACAGTTTACCAAATAAATAACAAATTCTAGGTCCTGAAGCCACATAAAATTCCAGCAAACATTAAAAACCTCATACGTTCGGTATTCCGCACAAAAATCCAAGTTGTTTGTGCAAACAACTCCGTCGTTTGAAAGGACGACAGTCGCGGAGTCGCGGGATTTGTCGTCTCGACTTATAATGGGATTGTCGGGTAAAATATTTATAACGGAATGTAATATAAACTGGGAAGTTTAAAGTAATAATAATACCTTTTTTAAAGTATGTAAGTAAGGAAGTAAGTAAATCATTTATTAACAACAATAACAGACAAGAAAAAAATGTTTTATGTCACTGAGAAGGCAAACAAGCACACATTAAGTGGGATCTGAGACCCATAGACATTTGAATTCTCAAGAATACAATCTTAAGTCTGCAATCCAAAGATTCCAAATCGGTTGCCTGAGGACTAAGATGGAATGCCTCTAGTAATTTCCGATTGTCTTATCCCCACACTGAAATATAGCAATGCGAACACTATAGCTTGGCGGTAGGTTAAAGAATACCTAAGCTAGTGGTAGCGATCTGGAGTGACCCTGCCGAAGATCCTACCACCACAAAAAAAATGTGTTTTTTTATTTATTTAATAGCGATCCACCCTCGCTTTGCTTCGGTTTATGTGACTTTTTTGTAAGTACACAAACCAGGGGTGTCATTCTCTTAAAAACGGCGGGCGGTCGGACGAATGAGGGAAAACAGCCTTATACGTTCGATAAGCCATGCTGCCAAATTGAAAATGCTCGCGCTAAAATGTGTTTTGTTCGCTCGGACGGGACTACTTAAGCTCGGCGCTGCGACTTCGCTCGTTCGTCCGATCGACTACCGTTTTAAAGAGAATCACACCCCAGAATGTATTATACATAAAAAGCTTCTGTGAAAGTTATCTAACTGATGGTGGAAACCGCTTCAAAATCCTTAACGTGGTTTAGGAGAATTTGGCGGATATACACACAGACAGAAATATAGACAGGCGCGGAAAGCGACTTTGTTTTATATACTAGTTAGGTACTTATGTAAAAAGAAGATTCTCTTTTGATGTCACCATCAAAACTTTCACTATCAACCACATCGTCTTTAATTATCAGTATTTTTTTATAACAATAATTTTAATTGCTTTGATATTATGTGTTAAACCTTACTTAAAGGGATTAACAAAACGTAACGAGAACACTTTTGTAAAGTTTTAATTTGAGGTCGGGCAACATCGAAAGCTTCCAGTGGTGTGTTTGACAGTTCGTTTAAAAGCTCAAAGCTCCCACGCTAGGTGTTACGTGGTTTAATTAAAGCTTTTAGCAGTTACTTGATGTATATTTGTTGTAAGTCAATGTAAATCGTGAAAACAAACTAGCAATGTTTTTTTAGGAGGTTTTGCCAAAAACTTTGATTGTAAGAAAGTTAATTTTAAACGTCAACATTGAATGCGAATATTAATTTAGTCACCGTCGCCCCTATACATCATAATAGTCCGTGATAATAGGCACCTACGATACAACGACAATATCAATAGTATAAATTAACAGAGATACCGATTTATAAAGGAATGGTTTGGGTCCTAGTGATTATCCTTTTTGGAGGTCTATATCCAACAGTGGACGTCTTTTGGCTGATGTTATAATGACTATAATAGCGAATCAGGCATTAAAAAGCACACATTTCGATGTTATTTTAGGTATCCAATGTAAATGCTTTTCGAGTGACGGACAATGCTCCTTTTTAACCGACTTCAAAAAAGGAGGAGGTCATACATTCCACTGTATGTTTTTTTTTATGTATGTTCACCGATTACTCTGTCAATTGTGGACCGATTTTGAAAATATTTTTTTGGTTTGATAGAGTATACTTCCGAGGTGGTATGGGACCACCGTCACCAAATCTGAATCTGTTGAGATCAGTGAGGAATTCACGGAACTCCTCAAATATAGTAGGCAAACATAAAGTGATTTAAGTATTTTTAGTACTAAGTCTAGCATTTGCATTCAGAAAGTATCACTTGGTGAAGTGGAACTGATGATGAAGATCACCGACGGCCACCGGAACTCCTCAACGGTACCTATTTCAAGGGTGGCGATAAGATATGTCGATTGAGATAGTGGAGCGACTACAACGAAGAATATTTACCTACTTGTTGAAATATGACTATGATTTTCCCGCGGCGTTGCTTGCGGCGCGCTTGAAATAACCTAAAGTTTCATATCAACTAAGAAGTGGATCTACGTAACAGCGTACGAGGGCTGCCTTTTAAGTTCTGACGTTTGCAAAAAAGTCGGTTGTGAAAATAGTAATTTCGAAGGAAAATTTACGTGCGATAATATTTTACAACTTTAAAAGGGGTTTAACGTGTCTTCAGTGCTTTGAAGAGCTGACTACGGTTTTTAAAAATGAAACACCATGCATCCGGACTGTGGAACGTTGGTAATTGGAATTTCAACGTGGTTGCTCTAGTCTTAGTGATAGGCATCGTGAAGGCCGACCAAAAACAGCTGTAACCCAGGAAAACATTGATGCTGTACGGCAACTGATCGTCGAAGATCGCCATGCGACATACCGCGAGATAGAAGCTTCATTAAGCATTTCAGGGACCAGTGTTCAAAATATATTGCATGATCACTTAGGTGTAAAAAAATTGATCTCAAGCTGGATACCACATTTACTTAGTGAAGACCAAAAAACGGCTCGCGTTAGATGGTGCCGCAAAACTCTGTGGCAATTCAACCGAGGAGACTCTAAACACGTTTATGACATTATCAGTGGTGACGAATCTTGGATATATGCCTACGATCCGGATTCTAAACAGCAGTCGACTGTTTGGGTGTTTCAAGATGAGCCAAAACCGACCAAAGTAATACGCTCACGGAGCACTTCGAAAAAAATGGTCGCCACGTTTGTAGCGAAAAGTGGCCACGTTGCGACCATCGTGCTCGAAGATCGTAAAACAGTTAATGCTGACTGGTATACCACTGTTTGTTTACCAGAAGTTATCGGCGAGTTCCGAAAAAATAACCCAAGACGTCATATAGTACTGCACCACGATAATGCTAGCTCGCACACCGCCCGGCAGACAATTGCGTTTTTAAAAGAACAAAACGTCGAAAATTTGGATCACCCGCCGTACAGACTTAAGCCCTAATGACTTCTTCACTTTTCCAAAAATCAAGCAACGACTTCGTGGTCAACGGTACCGGACGCCTGAAGAAGCGGTTGAGGCATACAAAACGGCCATTTTGGAGAACCCGACTTCCGAATGGAATAAGTGTTTCGAAAACTGGTTCGATCGAATGAAAAAGTATATTATATATCACGGTGATTACTTTGAAAAACAATAAATACCATTTAACACTTAAATTGTCTTTAGTTTTTTCAAACGACAGAACTTAAAAGGCACCCCTCGTATTATGATCACTAAAAAGTATAAAATAAAATAAATAATTTAAAAAACAAAAAAAATTGCCTTCAAAAACGTAAAAAATCACTTTTTGAAGGCTGTTCTTCTCCGTATTCTTATTATTTACACATATTAATCCCATCCTTTGTATCTTACATTAACACACATCCCAAATTACATTATCACGATCAATAACCATGAATCACGCTAGATGGCGCTGTTAGTCAAACTTCGGAAGGGCTGAATCATGGTTCTGAGAACGCCCTACAGTCCGCCCTTCGCGGAAAAAACCGCCCTAACGTCGTTATTTATGTTATGATCGTTATTATTTAGCTGCGCTTTGTTTAGTTGGTAAACAAAAGTGGTTTTTGGTAAGAAGTGATGACTAAGTTATTTATACATGTGATACAGTTCTTAATGTCAAATGATTTAATCAATAACAGTCAGTTTTTTACATAAAATACTTCATAGTTGATCCAGAGGGCCTAATAATTATGGCTGCTAAAACATCCTTCACTTTCTGACATTAGTATAAGTACGAGAGTGACGGATGCTTTATCCACATTTTGTCACGCGATACAGGCAACCATACAAGGCCTGCTGGGGCTCTATCCTGCTCGGTAAAACCATATTGCTTTGCTTTTGATATGTTATCGTATTATTTTAAACTCGGTCTATTTTCTTAAGCATGTTTATATACTTATAGGGTGTTTGGTTTATATAATTTATGGTGAAGTATGCTACACGCTGTAACGGTCGTTTCTATTTACTTAAATAAGTACTAAACTACTTTCGTAAATCTGTAGTTGTTGTTTTTTTTAGCTTATCGGTAGAAATTTACTTTTATTATGAATTTGTAATTGTGGTCTTGATGCAATCACTACCTACGTTATAAAACAAAGCCCCCCGCTGCGTCTGTCTGTCTGTATGTTCGCGATAATCTCAAAAAATACCGAACGAATTTTCATGCGGTTGCACCTTCAGTTAGATGTTTTATTCACGGAATATTTTTGTGAAATAAATTCTGGTTTATGTACAAGTGTTGCTCAACGTTTATTAGTAAGGGGGTATAAATACAGTACCTATACAGGGCGTCCCACGGCTATGCCACATGGAAGGAAAGTACCTTAATTATTGTAGATGGAACATTGTACTGAAAGAAGACATTATTTGAATTTAAAAAACAATTTAAACTGCATTCATAGATATTTAAATAATTACATGGTTGAACCGGGAATCGAACCCGTGACACGAGAAAAATAATTACCTTGTAGCTTTATCATACCGATCAAAAGGCTTCATCATAAGGATTATTTTTTGCTAAATAACATAGTGTCAGAAATAAAAGGAAGACCATGAATTTTAACATTTTTAATACAAAATTAATCAATTTATCAAATGCTCAAAATGAGTCCCTTCCTGTTGAATACAAAGTCGCACTCCTTTGATTATTTCGCTCCCTGTCGATTTTTTGATCTTCTTGCGGTGGATATTTAGAATAATACATCTAAGTTCTGTTTGTAGCTCGTGAACACTTTCATACTAGTAATTAGTAATAGGTACTTATGATAATGTCAGTTGTATGTCCTTTCGGCAATGGCAGCTATCATTTTTCTGTTCAAAATTTCACATCAAATGTTAAAATTCATGGTCTTCCTTTTATTTCTGACACTATGTTATTTAGCAAAAAATAATCCTTATGATGAAGCCTTTCGATCGGTATGATAAAGCTACAGGGTATGTCTAGGTATAGGTACGAGTATTAGAGTTCACTTTGTCAATCTTATAATCAGGGGGCCTTCTGTGCTTGTTTGCCATCTCCGATCCATAAAAAAGGTCCATCCCCAATCCATAAAAAAGGTCCATCTACAATCCATAAACGTATACGCCATTTTTTATCTTCCGTATATTTATTTTTTCGACTTAAAAGTTGTTTTATTATATTTTATCTTGATTATGTGCGGTCTAGTATTAAGCAATTATAAATAATTGTTCCATATTAACACTGTCGGTAACAACAGCTCTCCGATCCCCGTCCAACTTAAACTGGAGGCATTAAACTATCTAAAACTCCTCGGAACTACCCAAGGGCTCGCAGCTGACCGTCTGTCCAACTTCACAACAGACCAGTGTCCAGGGAATTGTTTAGAGTATAGCAACACTTAAATACTTTATGAACGATCTTAATAAGATGGATAGTTCGTGCGAGTTCAGATTATAATTTTCAGAAATATTTGGTAGCCTAGAGCTATACAGAGTTAACTTTTGAAAGTAATGACATTAAGTTTATCTCTTCATACTAGGAGTCCCAGTGTTGGATTTTCACTTCGTAATGAAAAAACCACTTTAAGTGATTACTAAGAAAGTTGATTTAAAAAAAAAAACGAGCAAATGTGTTTAAAAACTCTCTAGGTACCACTGAAAAACTTTAAAATAAAACATGAATTGAAGGATTTTTCGTGACATGGACATAAGGGTTTTTTTTTTTATGTATGTTCCCCGATTACTCGAAGACCACTGGACCGATTAGAAAAAATTTTTCGTTGTTTGAATGGGTATACTTTTTAGTTGGTCCCATTGTCAACACGTCAGGATCTGATGATGGGATCTTGGAGAAATCAAGAGAACTCCTCAAATATTATAGGGACACCTATAGCGATTTTGGTATTTTTCACTGTAACTCGTGCATTTGCTTGTGAAAAGTACTATATGGTGACGTGGAACTGATGATGAAGACCACAGATGGCCACCGGAACTCCTTAACGGTACCTATTTCAAGGGTGGCGATAAGATATTTCGATAAAGGTTAGGTTAGGTTAGGTTAGGTTAGGTTAGGTTAGGTTAGGTTAGGTTAGGTTAGACTATGACGAAGCACATTTAGGTTTAAATATGACTATGACATTCCCGCGGCGTTGTCTGCGGCGAGCTTGAAATGTTCTATAGTTTCTCATTAATATTTAGAAGTGGAGCTACGTAACAGCATAAATAGGATCACTAAAAAGTATAAAATAAAATAAAAGTTTAAAAAAACAAAAACCCGCCTTCAAAAACGCAAGAAATATTTTCTTTTAAAATGGTAGGTCAGTCCAACTGAAGTCGGCGTCCCACAATATTTTAAACCAAAAGCCGAATGCAGTTGGACTGACCTACCATTTTAAAAGATATTATTTCTTGCATTTTTGAAGGCGGGTTTTTGTTTTTTTAAACATTTATCTGTAATAAATTCTGTATTTCGTGCTGGTATTACAGAAAAATCATACAAACCAAAGCGAAGTGAGGGCGGGCCGCTGGTCCATAATAAAGATCCGATAGGAGATGGCACTAGACGAAGTAGCTTTTGAGGACGCCAGGCTTTGTCTCGGAGTTAAATTGGCAACATGATCAATTTTTCTCCTCTGCAACTTTTTCCCAGGCTATACATATATGGGTTCCTAGTAAATTTTTGTTAAATTAGTAACTAATATTATATTTTTAAGTATTTTCTTAACATTTAATAAGAAATTCTAAGTAGCTTTGATGCTGAGAAGGAAGGGCCGCGCCTGCCGTAATACAATTTCGACTAGTACGTGCCAGTATCCACCATTTTATTTTATGCGAGTTTTATAAGCTACATAAAGAAGTTAAATTTCTTGAACTGTTTAATCGTAGAAAGTAATTGCATTAGTATAAGTATTGTTTCAGAAATACTTGGATGCTACATGTGGGAGACTTTATATTGTTAGTTAAGTGTCTAAAGTTATGTTAATCTGTTGGATTAACAAACAAATAAATAAATAAACAACTATCTAAAGCAGTTATTCTCAAAGTGTGCTCCGCGGAGCTATATTGTAGCTTGTTTCGCACAACAGCATTATATAGGATGACGGGTACTTTGGCATCCTTGAACGGCGCCGCAGTCCGCATGATAAGCCCTAGGGCTTTGCTGGCGCTGTAACGTGTCGCTATGATGTGATCATGAACATCAAGCTTGTCATCAAGTCTCGGATCTTCTGGTCGCTATCCAAGGATTTTCCCTAGTGGCTGTGACTTTGATAGGAATTCTGACTCTCGAGTCTCTCGACAAGGGTTTGGTTTTTCTGCATTAAAAGCTACTTTGAGCATAAAACGTAATCAAATCACATATATTAGACTAGTCCCCAACTAACCATTGAAGGGCTTCAAATTATTAGCGAAAATCAGTAGCACTTCTAATCATTGCAGGCAGATCGTTTATAACTACGACGAACAGGGTCGGTCCAAACATGCTCCCCTGAGGAACACTAGATCGAGTATAATGTTTAGACGAAAATCCAGACAGCAGGACATACTGTTTGTGATCTCTATAATTAAAACCCCTTCTTTCAAAGCTGATACGATTATCTCAGTAGAGTAAATCCGTTCTGGAGCTATGACTGTGGCATCATAGCTCTCGAACGGATACACAGACACGCACATAAACTACACTGATACACTTAAACATATAACACGCCTCGTTTTTTTTGCAGGGGTTTAAAAAGAAAACCCAAAGACACGCATAATTAATTTGTTTACTTACAGTCGACACTATCTACGAATACTACGCTAACTTGATTTTGGGTGATTTTCACTTTTTAATGCCAAAGATCTTAAAAGTTCATTCTTTACATAATCCTATTTTTATTTTTCAATTATCGATAAAAATAACAAAGTTACGAAACGTGAACAGCGCTAAGTTTATGACTAATTTGAAACCAAACGATGTACGGCCCGCCAACTGTGATAGCGGCTCATACGGGGGGAGCGGGAGGGGCGCTAGTTTGTTTGTTGTCGTCCAAGTGTGACGTAGGCGGTTGTTAGCGGGACGCGCGCGCATTTGCATTGTTTTTTATTTAATATGGGATAAAGTTATGTTGTTACGATTGTTTTGTTAAGTTCAATGTTAATTAGAATCATGGCACGAAATAGAGCACGACATCTAGTAGATTTAAGTAAAAATAACCGTTTTGATGATGAAGAAACAAACAAGAATCTCATTTATTTCAAGGAAAGCAGTGGAAAGGGTAAGTGTATTTTTTTTTAAATTAGTTTTAGATTATAATTAATAATGTTACGTTATTAAAACCCAGCCATTTATTTATTCTCTTTCAAGTACCAACAGCTTATGTATTTTTTCAAAGGTTCGACTAAGCGAACGCTAAGTCTGAGTTAGCGTAATATACGGTCAAGGTACTCACAAGACGATAACAACAATATTAATGACTTTAGGGTTTCGTGCATCATTTAACTAAAACGGAACCCCTTTTATAAGATTATCATTGGTTGTCTGTTTGTATATTTGTGTGTACGTCCATGTGTCAAGATTATTTTACAAAATTAAATTTTTGAGAGCTGCTTAGACAGGGATTAGGTAATAGTCAACTTATTTAGCATTTACGTACCGGATTAAAAAACTTGTTGTTAATTATTTAACCACATTTTGCACAAACAGGCTAAGATGTTTACCAGCATACAATACATTAGTGACAGGTTGCAAGCCCATCGCCTAAGAATAATACAAGCCTTTAACAACAAGTTTTTAGAATTGTTGGTAATCCTGTAGCTCTGTCTACTCCATTTTGGGAATGAGGGTGCGAGTGTATGTACCTATGTAAGTATGTACCGGAACCAAAAAAATAGGTTCTGTGTGTGTCCCGTAGGTACATATATTTATGCATGTTTGAATTTAGGTATGGTGTTTGTATGTAGGTATTCATGTAAGTATATTGATATCATAGTGATTATCGTTAAAACTACTGCACATATTTATAAAAAAAATGGCACAGCATTAACATAAGCACAGCTAAATATAAGGACTTACAGTACTTTTGTGACAAACACATAATTACAGAGAAATATCACGATTTCTACAGAAACTTGTCGACTGCTACGAGTTCTGAAACCACTGGGCAAATAGAAACAACTTATTCCTCCTCTTCACTTAGTTCTCTCTAAGTGAAGAGGAGGAATAAGTTGTTTTATTTCCAAATAAATGGTTGTGAACTCATATAACGTTGATCTCAAAATATTATTTTTAAGTTGATCTCAAATTAAAAACCCTCTCCAAGAAAAGCAGACCAGCGTCGCTATCGCCTAACGCACTCGCAATCGGAATCGGTTTCAAAGCGAAACAATTGTTTTCATTTTGTATGCTGACAAGCCTTCGATTTTCAAAATGAAAATGATTGCGAATGCAAGTGCGTTAGGCAATAGCCCCTTTGGCCACGTCAGGTTTTCGATTTTTTTGTTACATTAAGTGAAATTGAGGAAATTGAGTATCTTTTTATTATATTATGGTGTAAGAATAAACAAATAATAATAACCCCCAAACCTTCGTACTTGTAACCCCCCTTCAAACCCCCCCCCCCCCCCCCCCCCCCGCCTTACCCAGTTTCCCAACCCAAACATTACCTGTATCCTATGTGTAGGATGATGCAATAAACAGTATAAAATCTTCCAACCAAATTTGCCTAAACTTGACGCATATTCATTCATGCGTGAGAGAGATGGGAATAGGTACATTATTGAATGAACATGCATCAAGTTTAGGCAAATTAGCTGTACCTATTCCGATCTCTGCTAATCTCTCTTAAAAAAAATATCTCTTTCTTTGTTCTAACGTAATGACCATGTTAAACCCAGAGCTAGCTCTTACCTTCAGTGTTTAACATACACGTAAGGTTAGAGTTAGCTACACAGCCACACAAGTGGTCCAAAACGATCTCCGACCCAACCCTTCCATTGTCGGGCAAAAGAAAGGAAGCCCGTAGTCTGTAAGCATGCATGCGGCAGGATTCCCACTCCGCGACTCACGTCTCCCCCCCATCCCAACCCCCATTCCTATCCCCCCTTTTTAGAAAAACCCCGCGGATATGTAAATGTCATCATATCTTTGGAAGCGGCAGGTATCTTACTAAAGCGATTTTATTTTGTTTTTAATAAGTATAAAGCAAGTGCTGCGTTACTTTGTTTATTTTTGATATTTTAATTTTAACTATTATGATTAATATATTTTTTTTGTTACCTATTTTTTTGTAATCTGTTGATCTTAGAATAATTAAGTTTCTAGTAATGTTTTGATCTTTTAATTTAGTGGCTTGATAATGTAACATAATGTGAAAACTGATTTTTGCCATGAATCATGTTAATTTTAAATAAATCAAAGAATAAAATGTTTTTTATTTATTTATAAATTAGTTTCTGCCCGTGACTTAGTCCGCGAATAATTAGTAAGTCTCCAAGACGCCGACCACGGGATAGGTACTATTTTACTTATGCGTTAGGGATATTAGCTACCTCAGTTCCAAATTTCATTCAAATTAGTCTAGCCGTTTTAGTGTAAAAGAGTACTAAAAATTACTACCTAACACCCACACACCAACTTTGGCATTTATTATATTAGTGTGATTAAGGGCCTGTTGTTTGATCAGTAGTTAAACTAATTAATCGTTAAAAACCGTAACTAATGGTTAAATCTCAAGGAAATGTATCAAATTTTCGATTCCTTTTTCGGAATTTAACAATTAGTTGAGTTAACTGATCAAAGGTTTACTGCTTGATTAAACTAACTTTTTAGCTATTTGTGGTTTATTAAATTACCTACTTAATTTAGTTTTTAATGAAACTCATATTGTGTAAAGATTGTGAATAAAAAGCTAAGTAACAGTATCGGCAATCGTATAATAACCAGCTAAATGCTAAATAGCGTAGTTTAGAATGGAGCGATAAAAACGTTTATCAGGTATATATTACGCTAAGTCATAGATTTCACTTAATTACCTTTGTTTTATTATGTTTGTACTTAATTCTGACTATTTATAGTTCAGCTCACTTCCTACAAGTGGGAAGCATAGATTTGTGGACAATAAAGTTAATATTTTCATTATAAACCGTAGCGAGATATATTAGGCTAAGTGTTACTTGGCGTATTATTCATTGTAGTGTTTAATGGTAAAAATGAAGTATATAACACTAAGTCGTCATAAATCCAAAACGAACAAGATTTTAGTGGATCAGTATATACCAGTTAACAAAGTAATTATTAAGCTATTTCTATTCCAAATTTCAAAGGCATATGTCAAAAACCAAGGTAGTTATTAAACTTTTCCATTAAAACACGTCTCCTGTAAAGTAGCCAAAATCGAGTTAGCGTAGTGTTCGTAGATAGTGTCGAGATAGTCTTATCGCTTATTAGAATTCTGATCCAGACAATCTTAGAAGAAATACGATGACTAATTATGTACACAGTACATGGTGCAGACTTCTTGAGAACAATAATAAGAAACTACTACAACTATGTTTATTATTAAAACTAATAGACTTTATAATAATATGAGAGGGAGGCAAACGATGATGGGACGTAATCATCACCGCCCATAAACACCAGCAACTCAAGAAGAGGTTGTCGGTGCGTTGCGTTGCCGGCCAAACTGCCGCTAAAATACTTCGTAGAATAAGGATAGAATAAAAAAAATCTATACGAACTCAGAAACAGGAAACATACAGTTCACGCCGATTGGAGCAAGCACTAGCCTTTGAGAGCAAACTCATTTGCAAACCAATCTGCCAACTTGCTCTGTGAGCTACATGCAGCTGTTTACATGCTAGTAATTTAGAAAATTTTAATTAGGTTGCATCAAGTTCATGTTTTGCTATTTATTCGCTTTTGGTACGTTTTGGAATTATTTTATTCCGATTCGTGCGATATAGTTAAACAAACGTTAGTACATGGTCAAATTAATACTAGTGTTTTGTACAATAAAGTGTGTACACAATTTTAAACCACTTCTACACTACTCTACTTCTATGATATGGTACCTTGTATTGAAATACACCAGTTTTCTTTAGATCCCATAATTATCTGATCAAAAAATAAGTTGAATGGTTTAAATGATGAAACATATAAACAAGCTTTATATTCAAATAGTTGCTATTTAAGCCTTTTGTATATCGCACAAAGACAAAACTAAAAGCAACTCGCCCTGTAGTTTCCTCCACTACCCGGCGACTTGTTGTGAGAAATTATTCACAAACGAAAACTTTGACACTTTTCTTTGGGTTTGTTCAAAAATATTTCACTTGTTAGTTCTTTAGTGAAACTTTGTCGCTTCAATATTTTTTCGGAAATTTGAATGCATTTGATGTTGAAACTTGAGGGCATATTCTACTTCGTTTTTATCCCTATTGTGCTAGTATTGTTTCAAAATGATAGGTCTCATTAACTTGATAATAAAGGCGGCTAAGTCATAAACTATAGAATTGTTTAACAGCTTGACATAATACGTAATTTAGCAGTGTTATACGTTTCCCGACGTGACACGACTGATGACACGTAGAAAATGTATGATCCGGCCAATTTACGTAGGTAATATGACTGTCTGCTAAACAATTAAATTCCTCGACTGTACTATAGGATAATCTGTACATACAATTCAGTATGAAATAAAACGGCATACTCCGTATCCGTTCCGGAAGCGTATTCCGTTTCCGTTAGCTAACAGCAGTGTAAAGTATTCACGATTCGACTGCCTATGTAATTTTAATGTCCCGTACCGGCGCGGCCGCAGATTTAATTTCGCGTAAAATTTTAGGTGTTAAGTTATAAGAGATAGTTTTTTTTTAAATTGTAACTTGGCGAAGGCAAACGAACACAGGCTCTATTCTGCTATGTAAAACCATACTGCTTTTGACTATAAGAGCTATTTTAACGTTGACAATACGATAACAAGTCAATGAGCCCTGAGAATGGAAACCATCTTTTGAAACGCGGACACGTTCATAATTGCTAGGTATTTATCTGCCATTTAAAATGTTGGCTCTCTTTGTCTATTTTCAAGTGTAAGAAAGAGAAAGGGCTACATTTATCTGTCAAATATCCTTGTCGTTTGTGAAACAGGCGGTAAGTTAAATAAAGCCTCAAAAGAACAGTCGAGTTCAAAGATATGCATACTTATTACATTGAAATAAGAAGCAAAAAACTCAAAACTCTACTGTACCAGGCAGTGAGTAAGAAAGAGATACATGACTCCTATGGCCTTATCCCGTGCACTGAATGGAACTTGGCAGGTTCTAAGAGCTCATAATAACCTAACTACTAAAACTGACATCAGTACTAAAACGTTCTGACTCTACCAGTTTTCACCTTTTATTTCCCTTAACCTAATTATGACATAACAAGGTCGAACTCAGTAGCCGCAGTTTACTTACTACCTTGTCGCAGCAACTGATATACTAAATTCAAACCACTCTAACTTTAATACGTTACTGCGAGAAGGTACTAAAATAAACAGCTACTTCCGAGTTCGACTTAACTATTAACTTTTTAGTAGTTGCATTATTCCGCTACCGCCCGCCACTCACACCGTAACTAAGCTCGTTTAAAACATAACATTTTCTGGTAAGTGGAATGTTCCTACGTGTTCTAACGACGGTGTTATTAAGCCCTGAAATACGCAACTGCCACATTTAGTGGGACGCGTTAAATGGAATTTCGTTTTGGAGATTTTTGAATCATTTCGCTTTTACGATTGGTTAAAATTTTATTGCGCTTGGCTGCTGCGAAAAACCTGAAAATTTTGTGCATCAATTCAGAAAATCTTTGTATCAGTTAAAAATAGCATAAGAGGCGGCATGACAACAGTTATTTTGTACTTTGGGTTCGAATCGAATCCCGCGTGGGCAAATAATTGTGTGATGAGCTGGAGTATTTGTTATAGAGTCTTGGAGTATTTCTCTAAATAACAATGTGTATCGTTGTCTAATACCCATGGTATTTACAAGCTTAGAGGTTAGTTTCGAACTAGGTCAATCCGTGTAAGATTTTCCGCAGATATTTATTAATTTTAAATTTATATTTATCAGCGGTTCTTTTCAGCAAGGACTGCTATTGCAAATCGCTGCTAGATTTTTTACGTATAAAAGTGACTGTGTGATCTACTATATTATTATATTATCTGCTTGGATCGGGTAAGGAACACTTTAAAATTCCGTTTTTTTTTCCTTCATTACTCTGACATTAAAATTTTTCGAAAGCAAATGTGTTGCTAATTTTATTTTAGATTAAATGCCTAATTTAATTGATATAGGTTAGGTTTAATTTACATAAGCGACTTCAAACAATGAAGTAATTTTTCAAAACATTGCATTCTTCGGAAACTTCGAATTCGGAATTATGATCAATTCGGAATTAGGACATTTCGGAATTATGTAGTGTGCCTGTTTGAATCGCTTCTACTCCCAACCGGTCAGAATTCTCATCTCAACACCGGTTTAGCCCCAGACACCGTCCAGTCAGCCCCTCTGTCACTCAGGATCATTTGTATCGGAATTACCGGCACCTGCGTCTCGGACCGCAACTGTAGGGCTCTCGGTAAGCTGTGTAAACAGCGGTTGGTTGGGTTACAGCCAATTGCCGATATATACCCGTAAATAGCTACAACGTACATTTCCACAGATATAAATACACATAGATAACTTAAACACCTGAATCTGTATGAAAACCAACCGCGTCACTTTTTGCTACCAACTTGGTGTGTCCCAAGAGAAGAGAATTTTCCGTTTGTCGCGCAAAATCGATTCAAAGTCGTCGCTTTTTTGGGCTTTTGCAGTTTATTATCACGCAACGAGGCATTTTCTTAATTTTCACGGCCGACAGGCTGCAATAACAGGCGCGGAACGTCAGTAGCGACGACCAACCCCGACTTGGTCGGGGTTTAAGTCCGGATTCGGACACGCGAAGTAGATTCATTTGCGTTATCTATGTGTATGCATATCTGTGTAGACTTCAGAACAACTAGTCACTTCGCACAGTCGACATCGAATCAATCACAGCATATTATCTAGCGACGCAAAAATAGGGGTGTTATGATTTGACCGCTATGTGTGTATGTGTGTGTGTGTGTGTCTGTTTGTCGCACCGCAGCTCTTAAACGGGTGAACCGATTTGGATACGGTTTTTTTTATTTGAAAGCAGGTTTTCTAGCGGTGGTTCTTAGCTGGGTTTCATAAGAAATCGGTTGGGCCGTTTAGGAGATCAGCTCTGAAAGATGGGTAACCCATACTATCAGGGGTTTTTATCTATAAGCATACTCTTTACATTTGTATATATTACCATTCTTACGATACAACAAAACGTTTGTTGTATGGAAACCCCCTTTATTTGTTCACTTTCTTTTTAGGGTTCCGTGCCCAAAGGGTAAAAACGGGACCCTATTATTAAGACTTCACTGTCCGTCCGTCCGTCTGTCTGTCACCAGGCTGTATCTTATGAACCGCGATAGCTAGACAGTTGAAATTTTTACAGATGATGTATTTATGTTGCCGCTATAACAACAAATATTAAAGCAGAATAAAATAAATATTTAAGGGGGCTCCCATACAACAAACGTGACATTTTTGCCATTTTTTGCTCGATATTAATAATGGCAACAGGTAGAAGCTTGAAATATTCACAGAATATTTAGTTGTATATTCACTTGAAAAAAAAAAATTACGGGCTCCCATACAACAAACGTGATTTTTTACCGTGTTTTGCTAATTTTGTTGCTAATGGTGGCCAGTTCTTTTTTGTTAGGAAATCCATCGTAAATACTCGGAACACATATTAAATATTTTTTCATAAACGTCTACTTTTGACTATTTTTCCATATTCCACACAAAACAAAACAAATCCTGCATATTAATATATTATGTAAGTTGCAGTTTCAGGCACCCTTCAAAGCTAATTATTCAAATAGTATGCCGGTCGCCAAAATAAATGGCTAATAAAACCCCAGCCGTAGCCCACACGTGGGAAAGCGTAATAGAATTTAAAATGTACTTGCGGACGGTTTTGTCATGTAAATGAACCATAAACGGGTGGGAACGGTCAAACATGCCTGGGATGACAAACCGACACCGCTGAGTGAGGGTTTTAGTACTTTTCTGACACTTTTTTGAGTTTCTCAAACTGACTAGGGTGGTAGAACCAGTAATGGACAAGACACCAATAATTGACACATTATTCTTATTTTTCAGAAGGGTTATTCATTTGTTTTGCAACAGTCAATTTAAGACCGTATGAAATTTGAATTAAGAGTGAAGTGTCCATCATTGGTGCCGTCATTCTAGTAATTTAGGGTTCTAGTAAACGGAACCCTTTTATAACATGAATTTCTTGATTTAAAAATAATATCTATTGACAATAAATTATATTTTTCTTTTGCTCTACTCTGAAACTAATCGGGAAATAATGCCTACACAAAGCAAAAAAAAAACCAAAAAGATGGTCGTCAATGGTTTGTCGTTCAAACTATATATATAGTATGTATGTGCTTTTACCATATACTTTAAATATTTCAGTTGGTACTGAACACGTCCCTATTATTTTTTTATGTTACTGCACTTGCCTTTTTCCGGTTACGGTCAAAGGAGGATGGACAGATAGCGATATCTCATCGAAAAGTTTATTATATTCTACAACTTTTTTTCTGGACAAATCACTGTGAGAAATATTAATGGCCGAACTAGAATGTCACAAAATAGAATAGAATAGAATAGAATAGAATAGAATATTTTTTTTTATTTGTAAATCACAGGTATTAAATTAGGTCTTAAATATAGGAATACAGATCTCTGCGTTTTGCCTGTTGGCGTACAAATGTTCATAAAATTAACTAAATCTATTACATTACATCAATAGAAAATACTTAATGTCAAATACAATACTTAATGTCAAATACAATTTCCTAAATGTCGTCAAAAAAATCATTGACAGAATAATAACATTTTTTTACTAAGTATGTTATCAACTGCTTCTTAAATTGGGCATGCTTCTGTATTTTTATGCAGTTTGGTATTTTATTGTAAATTTTGGGACCCATTCCTAGTACACTCTTGCACATAAATGCTGTTTTATGTTTGTTAGTACAAACATTATTTTGGTATTGCGATCGTACGGGAAGCTTGCGTTGTTGTAGTACTGTTTTAAATAGCTGAGGGTTCCTTTTTACAAAACATGCTACTTCAAAAATATATAATGATGGAAAGGTTAAAATATTTAATTATTTAAACAATGGGACGCAGCTTTCTTGCACATGAATGCCCCTAATAGCCCGTACGCACCTTTTTTGAGCTTTAAAGACGGCATCCCTGAAGACAGAGTTCCCCCAAAAAATAACTCCATACCTCAATACCGAGGCCACAAGGCCATGGTAAGCAGTTAAAATTGCCTTTTGGTCTACTACTTTTGCCAGTTTCCGTAATGCAAATGCCGACTTATTTAGCCTCTTACAGATATATTCTACTTGATCTTTCCAGGTAAGTTGTTCATCAATCATAAGCCCCAAAAATTTGGTTACGCCTACTCTTTCAATTTTATTGCCGTCATAGTTAATATTCATGTCATTTACTGGTCTTCGTTGATGAAAATGCATAATATTAGTTTTACTTAAATTAATTATTAAATTATTATTATTAAGCCATGTTATCATTTCATTTAATACTAAATTAATGTCATATTCGTAATCTATATTATTATTAAAACCTATTATAGAAGTACTATCGTCGGCAAACATAATCATTGGATGATGAACTTGTCTTGGCAAGTCATTAATGTAAATCAAGAAGAGGAGAGGGCCAAGTACACTACCCTGCGGTACGCCATATTGCACATATTGTTCGTTTGAAGTATATGTTTTTTCGAATTTGCTTTTTAGACAAATTTTTGATATTTCAGTATACTGTGGTCGATTTTCGAGATAAGATTCAATGAGATCCAATACATTACTTCTTAAACCATACCTATTTAATTTATTAAGTAGCAACTTGTGATCAACATAGTCAAAAGCTTTGGTCATGTCTGTGAATACCGCACAAACTGGTGTTCTTTTATCAACATTTTCTATTACAATTTTAATTAAGTCATATATTGCCATATTTATGGTCGTGCCCTTTATATACCCTTTCTGCTCTTTACATAAAAGGTTGAATTTATTTAGAAAGCTGTATATTTTTTGATACATCACCTTTTCAAATATTTTGGCGAACACCGGAATGAGGGCTATCGGTCGATAATTTTTCGGATTTTCCTTGTCACCTTTTTTGAACAATGGTTTAATAATAGTCTTTTTTAAGCAGTCTGGATATTTACCTGTACTAATGGATAAGTTTATTATATAGCTTAGATGGTTATCTATAATGTCACTAACAACTTTGATGATACGGGTAGTAATGTTGTCATAACCTACGCTATTTGTGTTTTTTAAAGACCTTATAATTAATCTAATGTCTCGTGTTGTAGTTATGACGTGTAAGTAATTATGTTAGAACTCCCACTGTCTTTATGTGGCAATAACTTATTTAATACAAAACGTTGGGGGCTACCCGCCATAGTAAAAGTTTCAGAACATAAAATAGGCTATCCGGTGAAATATTTGCTATCGTAATGGTCACATATCAGGTTGATTTCCCCTTTGTTTAATATTTTTTATTTAAAAATTATACGACTTACGCTCATTTACTGTAGAGTCATGTCTATTTACCTGTAACGAAAAAATACAATTATTAGTCAGGCAGTCTTTTTCTATTGAAGTAAATAGATTCATTTATGGCGTTTGTTGCCCGAGACTCCAGTTTATCAATAAATTACTAACTTTAATCGACTAGCTTAAGCGATTCCCTAAAGTAGAGTATAAATAATGAAGTCTGTTAAAATTGTCAATTAACGCGCCAAAATTAGCACGACAGTGTCAACGACACGACACGTCATTTTGACACCGTTCAAAACCGGGTCAAATAAGGTCGGCCGCGCACGATCTTTTATTCAAGCCAAGGGCTCCCCAGCCGATGGGCCGCGCCTTAATTAAGGGGGAGTCACGGCAATATCCACCTGTGTTTTAATCACGGCCATCATGGCTATGCACGCGGTTCCGGGTGCGTTAGTAACGGTGAAGTTTTTAATGAAATGGAATTTATTTATTTGAAGAGTTAGGTTATAGTTGGTGACTTGGGAATTTTGCAGTGAAGGGGTGATGTAAATAGTAAATTCGCTTTACAGTTCAAGCCAATTGTGCGTTTTTTTGATCCATATAGTGGTTTTAGAGTTCGAGAACTGGATATATATAGAAATTTTATTGTTCAAGAAACGTAATACGAGGTTTTATAGAATAATACAATTCTTCCTGAAAATGTTTCCCTTTTTTTCAGGCACATATTACTAGATTTTTATTTCTTCGATTTAACATGAACAAAACTAATGAAATTAAAATAATAAAGGGGAAAACACTTTACCAAAATATATGAGGCTTAATTTTGCTAGAAAATCCCTACAAGCCCACCATTATTTCCAAAATATACGGAATGACCAGTGTTATACGAAATGACGTACGTCATTCTGCCTTTATTACTCTGTATTATGACGTAAGGGACAAATGCAGGGCTTTGTGATGCCCGGAATTAATTATAGGGGAAATGGCGGTATTTTGCTACTGTTAGCAGGCGTAAGTTAATCAAGTTTCGAGAGATTTACGAAAATGGCATTCGACTTGGAAATAGAAAGGAGATATTTTAACGAGAATACGAAAGTTCTTATTGTATGTAAAATACGTAGTTATTTTTTTAAGAGTTTTACCCTAGATATAAATGTCGATCGAGATTATTTTGTCGGTAAATATTAAATTATTTCTTATCTAGGCTATAATAGAAAATATAAGGCTGGAATGAAAGAAAACACTAAAACACCAATTTTTATAAATTAAGACATGTAGTAAAGACATGGTTAATGATACAAACATGTCAAATTGTTATTTTAAAATCGACAACAAAAGCTCTAACGTCAAGAATGTCAAGATTCAACAATTAGTACCAATGAACAGAAAACTGGAGGCTTATCATTGCTAAACTTTAATTCCTAACTTTGGTTTGAAATTTAAAAGTCATTGAAATTGATTAGTAAAATCTGACATAAATCAAACAAGATTTAAGCCGCGACGAACCAAGCAAAGAAAATGATGAAGCGTCAAATATAACTCTTTCTCAATTTCTCAACCTGTCCATTACATCAATCTCGTTAAACCCCATCAAACATCTCACAAAATCATCTTGAATACTTTCCAAACCTTTCAAGGGCCATAAAGTTTTGCAACGACTCAAAATGTCTAATTAAATAACATAATGAATAGAATCAGGGGTTCCGTGTTCATAAAGCTACGGACCCCTCGGACTACGGAACCCTTCCGGTCACGCCCGTTTACCTTCTAATTATGCTTAGCGAATACTTTGGTGTTTCAAGGGGCTTTCCTGAAGTAGAATGAGGTATCTGACATTTGTTTACGAAAAGAAGAATACAAATTAAATATAACCTATGTAAAAGGCGCAAAGCGCATGTCAGAAAATATTTTTTAAATTTAAATACTAATTTATCAGATCTCTTGAATAATGTTTAGTACGCAGTTGCTTACACAGGTTTTAACATATCACACCTTCAGAACAATAGTGACCTAATTCAAAATTTCAGCTTTCAAATTTCAAGCCATAAATTTATTGTTATAGAGACCTAACTCGAAATTTAAAATTTCTGAATTAGGTCACTATTGTTCTGTAGGTGCGTATCTTGTGATCAATAAACTATTATGATCATTTTTATATCTAAAAGCAATTTTGGTGCCGTAATAAAAATTATTATTTACCATCGGGAAATTATTCCAATGACATGTCTTGCCGAAAGCAAAAGGTACCCAATGTTTTTTTCCTTTAACTGTTTATTTTTAGTGGCCAGCTTCAAATTTTGAAGTCCTACAAAAAATATACCTATGTCCTATAAGAAATAGGCCCGTTTGATCCGAAACTTGATATTTGAATCTCTTTATAGAGAACAAGAAGAGACTTTTCGTAAATTTAACCTCAAAGAATTGTGTAGTTTTCTATTTTAAAAAGAACAACATTTATAGTTAAAAAAAAATATGTAAATAAGCCCTTTTGAAAAGACACTGCAATTTCAGATACCCGGTTTCAGTTTTCAGTTATAATTCTATACACTCTAAGGCCTTTTCAAAGTTTCTTACGTTTTGATTTCAAATGACGGGGCTCTCTAATAATTCCTGAAACCCCTTTATACATTCATTCTAACGAGCAATAACCACCCTTACTGCTTTGTATTAGGGTTGTAAGAAAATGAATTAAAATCATTATATTCCATAATAAGACTTAAAAGTATTTAGAAGTTATTTAAATGAGTAAAATTACTTGTAGAGGCAAAGCACTGAAAGGATGGTTATTAATTAAAAGATATTAAGTTTCACTTGAATTATTTGTTTTCAAGATGTTTGGAGTAAGTTCTTGGTTAACTAATTTTATCTTATTAAGAAGAAAGTTAATATTAATTCAATTATATGGTAGAATACTATGCAAACAAAAGCGTTACCTGCTACGTGTATTATCTTTACATAGTATAAAACAAAAAACCGCCTTCAAAAACGCAAAAAATAACTTCTTTTAAAATTGTAGGTACTTAATAGTTTAGTCCAACTGATGTCGGCTTTTTTGTTGAAAATATTGTGGTCGCTGACTTCAGTTGGACAAACCTATTAGGTACCTACAATTTTAAAAGAAGTTATTTTTTGCGTTTTTGAAGGCGGTTTTTTTTTTTACATTTATTTTATTTTATACTTTTTAGTGATCATAATACGCTGTTACGTAGTCCCACTTCTTGGTTCATATGAAACCTTAAGTTATTTCAAGCGCGCCGCAAGCAACGCCGCGGGAAAGTCATAGTCATATTTCAACAAGTAATTATTCTTCGTTGTAGTCGCTCAACTATCTTAATCGAGATATCTTACCGCCACCCTTGAAATCGGTACCGTTAAGGAGTTCCGATGGCCATCCGTGGTCTTCATCATCAGTTCCACTTCACCAAATGATACTTTCTGAATGCAAATGCTGGACTTGTTACTAAAAATACTAAAATCGCTATATGTTTGCCTACAATATTTGAGGAGTTCCCTCAATTCCTCACGGATCCTCTCATCAGATTCAGATTTGGTGACAATGGGACCACCTCGAAAGTATACTCTATCAAACCAAAAAAAAAAATTGAAATCGGTTGACAATTGACGGAGTAATCAGTGAACATACATTTAAAAAAAAATACATACAGTGGAACGTATAACCTCCTCCTTTTTTGAATTTTATCTAATTCACAGCTCACACCAGGTGTGTTATTCTGTCAAAAAAAGGCGGCCGGTCGAACGGACGAGCGAATAAAAGCGGCGAGTTTAAGTAGTCCCGTCCGACCGAACAAAACACATTTTAGCGCGTGCATTGGCAATTAGGGAGCCTTATACGTTCGTGAAGTCATGCTGCCAAATTGAATACACGCGCTAAAATGTATTTTGTTCGCTCCGTCGGGACTACTTAAACTCGCCGCTTGGACCTTCACTCGAGCGAACGATCACCTTTGCTTGTTGATCGTTCGCTCGAGTGAAGGTCCAAGCGGCGAGTTTAAGTAGTCCCGACAGAACGAACAAAACACATTTTAGCGCGTGGATTCTCAATTAGGCAGCCTTATACGTCCGACCCTTCGTTCACCAGAGCTTTAGCACGGTATTCAGTAGCCTGCACACAAGTTTAGTGTGTAAACGTTGCTACTTGCTGGTAGGATAAGCGATAAGATCTATCAGTATACCTGCATTTGTTGCCATTTATTTTTATACATTTTGGCATGGCCAATTAAATTATATTTCGTCCTTACTCAATTTTTATAACATTTTGTAAGTATAGCAAATTAAGTTTTATTTATTTTCAATTTTGACATCGATATTTTTTATCTCACTTAATTATGTTCATATTTGAAGATCTTTTTCTTAATTCTTTGCTTTTTTTTTAGCCTATTTGGGTGTCCCACTGCTGGGCAAAGGCCTCCCCTCTTTTCCGCCATTCGTCCCGATTGAGTGCATGCTCCCGCCATTCGCTCTAAGTCATCCCGCCATCTCCTTTTTGGACTGCCTCTGCTCCGGTGGCCATCTTGCGGGGTCCATTCGGTAGCAACCTTTCGGCAACCAACGTGCTTTATATTTGATATAAATAAATGCCTACTTTCTTAGATACCTAAATATAAACGCATTAATGACATTATAACAATCTGAATAGGGATAAAAATCACACGAACTTGAACATCCTGTATAATCCTTCCGTCTAAATACCTGCCTACATAAATTCCCATTTTCTTTCTTTGACACAAGAAAACTTAATAAAGCTCTAATAAACATAAATCGCTTAACATTAATCCCTGAAATCTCGTGCTAAATGCAAATGAGCATTGCGGGCGAGTGCACCTTAAGTGCACTTTGCGCAATTTAGACTTTCCCACCTGCATGTGCAATAATGTGCATCGCCAGATTGTCAAAGCTCTTACGTGGATGCTTGGGTAACTGAGTTTGGGTTAAGTGGCTGTTTGAATTGAATTATTATTGTAGTATATAATAATTATGACATATTGCGTTTAATCAATCAATTAATGTATACAAGCTTGTGTGACATAGGTACACCTACAAAAACATAATATCAAGAATCTTTACTTTGTACCTAATAAACAGTGATCGAAATAGGTATAGTATATTTACCTAAAGTTCGCAAAAGGACATAATATAGAGTGGTTACAACCGGGTGAAAAAATAATTTATTTTTATTGAATTCCGGATTTCCGCTATTTTCCTGGTACTAGTAAATATAGTAGCAAGGAAGTATCCAGTTTATGTCTCTGTTGTACGAAGTTTAGGTAAATATAATCCACCTATTAATAAGATACTTCAAAGAAATGAGTTACAAGCCCTTTTATTATAAAGTAACATAATATATCCCATACCGATAGTAAATATCACGTATATTTAGCATTAAAAATACCGGCAATCCGGAATTCAATAAAAATTCATTAATATTTCATCCGGTTGAAACCTAACCTAACCTAACCTCTATATTATGTCCTTTTGCGAACTTTAGGTATTATTAGGTATTATACTCTACCTCAGGGGTCGGCAAGTAGTTTTAGGTGGGGTCCGGATACTGTGAGAAAATTTCAACGAGGTCCAGATAAAAACAAAAAAGTATTAAGTTAGATTCTATGTGGCTTAAAAATATTATTTCAATTAATAAAGGTATAGTATACCCTATCTATGTATTAATTTATACTTGGTATGCAATACATTACAATATTTGGCGGTCCAGGGTTCGACCTTTCGCGGTCCGCAAACGGACCGCGGTCCGCCTGTTGCTGACCGTTGCTCTACCTACTCCGATCACTGCTAATAAAACAATAAAATGTTAAGGAAAATACCTATACGAAAACTGTGTATTTTTACGCCCAAACATAATAAAACTTCTAACTTTTAAACCTACTGAGTCAAAAAATAGCAGTACGAAAAATGGGGCACAAACTTGGTTATAACGTTTTTTTCTATTTTCCGTCCGTACAATCCCGTCCGCGAGTCATATTGTTTGTAATACTAGATTTTAAACTATTGGCGACATTTTATTAAAGAAGTTAATTTTCAAAATGTGGAAGTTATATACAGGGTGTAATGAAGAATGGTCTAAAACTACAATTTTAATTTTCGGTTGACTACCACTTGCATCCTGTATATGCATCATAAAATGATATACAGGTGGATTTCTCTCATTTTCTAACGATTAGGTTTCTCGCCGTAGATATTGCATTCAGCCCCCTGTATTACGAGCGGCCGATAAATTGTGTGTCAGAGAGCATTTCCTGAAAATAATGGCGGCCATTTTTCATCGCGATTATAGCAATATAGATGGACATACGTCATGGCGTATGTGTGGACTGGGCTGTTTTATATATATATGGAAGTATCACTTCTGGTTGTCATAAATCGTGACCTCATATCGTACGATGACATTTTACTGATCAGTTGAGTAAAATACTCTTAAGGAATATTTTATTAATAAGCAAAAAAGACGCGTTAAAAGAAATAATATTGTATTTTCATATCATTATTAGTTTAAGTAGTTGAGAATAGAAATCTATTTTTCGATTTTCATGATTGTAATATCAAACAAATTGTTTTATAATTACACTGTGACACCGTTCTATGGTGGGTCAGGCTCCCATTGGGCTAATAGTACTTCAACCAGTTTGTTACCTAACCTAACCTTACCATAAATAAACGAAAAACATTTAAAAAACAACAACACAACACGTAACTGCATTCCTACCTGAATTCCATACGCAATAAATATTTATTATGTATGATTTGGGTAAAAACCAAAAAAATGTACAGTCGACGTCAAATATATGTTTCCACTTTAGTACCTTGTCACTTTATCCGCTATGACAATTTCATATGGCTGTTAAAAATATGACGTTAAATAGACAAGGTACTAAAGTGTAAACATATTTTTGACGTCGACTGTACATAAAGACGCTATTTAAATGTCACTTAAATGATGTCTAACTTACAATTTCGTTACAAAAATGTATGCGTTTAACGTTAATCGACAGTTTCGTTACGGTGACTAACTCTTCTTTAACTGGACATTTATTTTGGTTTTTACCCATTTATGAACATTTTATAAACTTGCGATTATGATGATCTCAAAAACCGAGACTTACCGCCCCATGTTGAGCTTGCATGAGATGCATGCGTCCAATAACAGGCTGATTGTGGACCGCTAAATACAGGACACCCTGTATATAGGTATATAGGTAACATTTTCAAAACACATGTAAATAATTTTGTAGTGTTACAGTGTTACTACAACTTCATATCACCATCATCTTTTTATTTAAAAGCGCACAATATTAAGTGGCGACGTTCCTTCATAAATTTATTCAGAAAGCTCCACTTCATATTCAGAGGCGTGAGATCGCAAATACAAGCTGTTTACGATTCCACAGTCCGTTGGTACAGTAAATACTGAGTTCAGTTGAGCCTTGAGTCTTTAACAAAGACATTTTGTCTCGTATTCTTTCAGTCCTACCAAAGTCGCGATGACTAAACATAAGTATTTAGCGCATGTATTCTTATCTACAGTTATAAATATACGTATAATTGTCCTTATAATCCTTGAGACGAAAAGAAAAGGTATATACTTAATGTCATTTTATGTCATGTACATCACAACAAGAGATATATGTACTAGCATCTGCCCGCGACTTTGTCCACGTTGACCAGTGACAGGGAAAAAACATACAAACATACTGGTTGTAAGGAGCTCGCAACTATGGCCCGGACACATTTATGTCCACGGCACGGCGTCGTTAACGTGAAACGGCGCGGCGCCGTAGGAAGGCACGTTGCCGCGTCGTGCAAATACACGGTGCCGTGTGACAACGGCTTCAACTATTTTAAACTCTACGCGCAGAACATTGGGCTTAATATTGCACTTTATAATGAATGACGGCACCGTGTATCTGCTCGTCGCCGCAATGTGCCTTTCTACGGCGCCGCGCCGTTTCACGTTAACGACGCCGTGCCGTGGACATGTGTCCCGGCCCTATGACACAAAAATGAAACATTATATTTTAACAGCCGATAAGAGGCTGGATTATAGTTGAGGATTTGTTATGTTACAATACCCATTTCTATACATAGTTACATCTAAAATCTTAAGAAAAACACAGTATTTTCTTTTTATTTTAATAATCAACCAAAATTTGTAGGGCGTTATTGGCAGCGACTCACGTAATAACGCACTTTGCCGCTAGATGGCGGTATATTTGACGTATGAATACCCAAGTGTAGTAAGGTCTTTGGCCCATAGTGGGGATCTAGTGAAAAAGGGCGTAAGGAGACTTAACTCATAATAAAAAACGGTATTAGACATAAACGGAGTATACTAGACTTAAACCCTTTTTCACTTGATCTTCAAGTGACTTACACCCTTTTTCACTAGGACCCCACTTGTCCTTGTTGGGAGGTTTTACGGTAACGACTTTAAATCTATTCCTACTGTAGAAATATCTTCTACTGCGAGTATTCTAATACCTACCTTTAAAAAAGGAAAATGTGAACGTACACCTCCCGTTGCTCTTTTCATATTGTTGTTTCTTAGTTAGTATTCGTTCTGCGGCTTTGCATACATTTGTGATAATTGCACTTGGAAATAGTGCATTTTAAGTGCAGTTATTGTGATTTAGATCCGCAGAAAAGCAAAAAACAAGCTAAAGTACGTGCAATGAGGCCAGATAAAGAATGTAAACAAACTGACCGTTACTATATTGCGATAGCGAGTGGTTATTATATCTGTCCTTATTTCTCGTACGCATTAATATCTTCAGTTGGTCGATGACCGCTGTCGTTGCGTGATTTGTGGTACAGGAAAGCTGTCAGTACAGAAGTTGTCAACATCAGGGCCGCCATTTTGTGAAGTTCATTCCTGTTTGAATTGCGTTCGAAGTGACACGATTTTTGAAACTTTGTTTACATTATTTATCTCGTCTCGTTGGCCTTACTTTATATACAGTTTAAGCAATCATCATGCTACAATTCAAGTAAGCATCACGATCTATGGTACCGTCGGCTTTATAACTAACTGCATACTTTGGTACCTTGTCGCTATAACGCCTTTGGCAGATTAGTACAGCGGTTCAAACATGACGTTAAAGTGACAAAGCTATAAAGTGTGCAGGGGCCTAAAATGTGGATAAAACATCCGTCACTTTTTGACACGTAGGTATATAAATAAGTACGATAGTGACGGACGCTTTATCCACATTTTGTCACGCGATAAACGCAACCATACCATACCTATAAGGCCGAGCGTACAACTGCATTATATTTTAAGTCGGAATCATCGTCATCATTCAGATATTTTAAGGCAAAGAAAAGGCATAGGAGCACAGGCCAGGTGATGGTAAGTAGGATCTAAAATAAAAATAATTAGCAATCTTTTGACTACTATCTCAAGACAGCAATCTTAAGACTGCAAAAAGATTGCCAACCCTGAGGACTTAGATGGAAGGCCTCTATGCTAGTCATATTAAAGGTTGCCTTATCCCCATACCAACCCAAAATTATGCAAAAACTGCTGCCTGGCGGTATAAGAAAGGATTTATAAGATGGTGGGGCCGGACGGACCCCGCACAAGGTCCTACCGCCTCGAAATTTATTATTGACTAGCGGTTGGCCGCGACTCCGTCCGCGCAGAAGAATAAAACATACCCTATTTTACTCAAGGATAACGTAGCATTCTAACGGTGAAAGAATTTTTGAAATCGGTCCAGTAGTTTTTAAGTTTATTCGTTACAAACATACAAAAATACAAATCTTTCCTCTTTATACTAGTCTTTATATTTGTGTAGATTGACCATTCAAGGAAGCAACATGATTTAAGGTACAAATGCGTGTGGGATAATTTGGTGCATCGTAAATAATAGCCAATTTATCTTCAGTACGACTTGGTTTTATCAGAAACATTTTAAATTCGACTATAGCTAAGACACACGCACTCGTTTAACGATTTTCCATAAATCATTCTCTCTCTAGCCCATTCTCTTGTCATCCTTCTCTCACACCTGCGTTCCGTTTCACACCCATTCTTACATTCCATTCCTACATCAATAGGTACTTAATATTATAAAGAGGAAAGATTTGATTGTTTGTTAGTTTGTTTGAATTGAATAGGCTCTGAAACTACTGGACCGATTTGAAAAAAAAATCACCATTAGAATCCTACATTATCCCTGATGAACATAGGCTATGTTTTATTTTTCTGCGCGGATGGAGTCGCGGGCAACAGCTATTGCATAATATTTTAAGCAGAATCATCAATATCATCGTCATCGTTCAACTTCCTCAATGCCTCAAATAAATAATCATGACAATATTTCACTACAATTTAACTGTCAACATATTTACGATGCGTCAAATATACATAAACAGACAATGTTGTTATAATATTATTTGTTTTTATTAAATAAGTTTGTTTGATTGTTTATTTACATTCACTATATCAAGTGCACATCGAATATTCAAAACTAAAATACATAAACAAACAATGAGAGTTTTAACAAGACAACCAGTCGTGTTTGTATGTCTATCCGTAGCTTTGTAGCTCCCAAAAGGTTAAAAGATACCTACCGATTTCGATGCGATGACTATGAATTGGAAATTGGTTCATTCAGGATAATTTTCCAAACTTTAGCATTTATAATTTATAATAGTAGTAAGATTTAAGATTATTATAATTAAATAAACTAGTCAATTCTTGGTAACAAAACTAGTGATCCGAATAGGAGACGATTTGCACCGGGCTGTTTATTCGATAAAAAGTATTTTATATCAAATTTAATACGCTAAATAATATGTGGCGAATAGGTAGGCTAAAAAAATTCAGTCCAGTACTTAGGTATATCATTATTTTTTTTAATTAAAAACGATCATTTTTTAAAAATTGGAAATTTTTGTTTTAGACAAATTACATACCTACTAATCGAAAGTATGAAGTCTATAGAATATGCAAACGTTAGGTTTGGTGCAAATTATTAGTAACGGCTTACCTGTTTATACCTGCCTACCCAATAGTTTGACGGGAAAAAAATAGTCAACCTAACGTTTGCATATTCTATAGGCTTCATACTTTCGATTGGTATGTAATTTGTCTATTAAACAACTTTGCAATTTTTTAAAACAAAGTTAATTATTAATTTTTTAATTTATTATATTCGCCATACATTACTTAGCATATTAAATTTGGTATAAAATACTTTTTATCGAGTAAACAGCCCGGTGCAGATCGTCTCCTATTCGGATCTCCTACTATAGCAAATTCAAACATTATTTAATAATACCAGACATTTAATGATCGTAAAATTATCGAAGCTGTCACTACTGTCATAATGAACGGTGACACCACTTTGACCTACAGCGAAGTCTTTCAAAATAGACGTCGTTAATTTTTACTTCATTTTCTGAGAACCTCAACAGGTGTGAACGAGACTGCGTTTGCTTGCGTAAGACAAAGACAACAACCTTTGATGTGCCAGAAATAGTGGACGGACGGTTTTAATTGCTTAGCTCGATGACTTAGGACAATTTGGTGTTGCGGCGTGGACACTGCGTGCGACAGCGATTGCGGTAGCGGTTAGCGGAGAGAACAAATGCATGGAGGTGTAAGAAGCATGACACGAGTCGCCGCTAGTCGGTTATCGCCACCGCGCAAAATCATGGCTAGACCGTGTGATGTGAAATTGTAATATGCATAATTAAAAGTTTGATTTAAGTATTGGAAGAGTTTTTTAGGATTGTAATATTTGAAAGCGAGTTTGTCTGTTTTACTACATTTTAATGGCCGAACGCTAGATCTGATTTTGATGAAAAATTGTGTGGAGATGCCTTGATCCGCATATGTCTTGAAGGGGTTCCCTCTATGTCGCCGAAGCTTTTCACGCGGACTGTATAGTCACGCCGAATTTTGTTTTCGCATAATTTTTCTCCAGCTTAAACGGAAAATATTTTTTTAAATGTTTTTTGTAATCCTGGTAGAATAGAGTAGGTTAGGTTAGTTTTATTTTATAACTTTTCAAAAAAGTCAAAGGTATTAGTAGAATAACAATTATGTGAAATTACTATTCTGCGAAATCATACATTCGGACAAATTATGATTATGCGTAAACAAGGGGAACCCTCTTAATTAAAGATCACCTTATCAGTAGGTATCAACATGTTTTATGCTACCATTCATAGAATCAGAGTTGACCAAAAATTATACTATTTTTAACACACTACGTAAAGTTTAACGTAAAAAAATATCTGCTGTTTATTTCAAGCAAAAGGTAACGAAACGTGTGTATCTATGTTTCTGAGTATCTGTGTATCTATATGTCTTAGTATCGTTATAACGCGGTTCTTTTTAAAGAAAGCTAGAGTAAACGCTTAGCTAGATTTCATAAAAAATGGTTGAGCCGTTTAAGAGTATTAGGTAAGATATTAGGGTTCGGCATTATATCGGTTTTATTCTAAATAAAATAATTAAATTTTATTTAAAACAATACGTGATTGAAATAAACAATTTCGGAAAAAAAAACGATCGAGCGTCCAGTGGCGCCCTCGTTTCTATTTTTGTCTTTTCTAATAAACTAAAGTGTTGTCTTGCAATCCAACAGTGGTTTTTTGTTAGTTAGACAATAACAGGTCAGGAACGATATTGTTTTTACCCGACTGCGTCAGAAGGAGGGTTATGTTTTTCGAGCGTATGTATGTATGTCTATTTCTGGGCACGCTCTGCGGCTTGACGGATTTTAACATACGAGGTGTCATTCGATTCGTCTTAATTGCCGAAGTGACATAGGGTATATAATATTTCAATATGGCGTCCGCGGAAATAAATATGGAGGCGGAATAAAAAAAAAAAAATTTAAAAGCCATAAATTTCAAAACCTATTTCTTGAAAAAAATTCACATGGACTATCTTGTCCCCGCCTGGAACACCTTTTCCAATATTCAAGTTAAATTTAAATTGTTATAAATATGAATAAGTACATGCTCTTACAATTTTCTATAGATATAGCTTGTTTTTCGCTTTTCAGTTGTTTTTTATTGCGGTCGGGTTTTTTGTTTATTTTTAATAATTTATTACCGTGTTGATTAGGGGCCCTGCGTCGCTATTGCCTAACGCACTCGCAATCGCAATCGGCTCCAAAGTGGAATAATTGTTTTAATTTTGTATGCCGACTCGCCTTCGAGCTGTCAAAATGAAAACGATTGCGATTACAAGTGCGTTAGGCAATAAGCCCTCTGGTTATCTATTTTGTGCAAACCCGCATAAACATTGAATGGTCATAACATACATCTGTATCGCACGTGAATGCCATTACTATTGTTTAACGCGTTTAATTTGAATAAGAAACAATTACGCGGGCCGAGGGACCGCGACTAAGATCAAGGAAGACAAGGACTCATTTGATACGCACTGTGCAGGAAACGAGCGGGTTTAGTAAGCGGCTGACCTACACTTACGAGCAAAACAATTGCATCACTTTACATTTTTTGATGTCCACCGATTATTTAAATGAAATCATGTTTCTTGTAATCTAAGCTTTACAAAAAGTAAACAAACATGGAAATTATTGAAACGTTATTTCATTTAACTATTTCAGTAAGAAAACCCGTTTTACAAAGATGAGAAGAGAAGATATGGGTGGACATGAAAAAATGCAAAGTGATGCAATTGTTTTGCTCGTAAGTGTATTGCCTAACTCTGCAATCGCAATCGACTTAAAAGTGGAACAATTGTTTTCATTTTGAAAGTAGACTCGCCTCCGGACTGTCAAAATGAAAACGATTGCGATTGCGAGTGCGTTAGGCTATAAGCCTGCTAGTTTTGCTTTAAGTTCATACAGTAATTGCTTGTAACTTCTGTATCTAGAGATAAATTCATTCAGTTAAGCTTGGTAGATCAAAAGTATGTAAAGTAAATTGAACATTTTAATGTATTAAAATCCGAGTAAATAAGGAAAGAAATCTTTTGGACAGATAAAAGAGATGACGACTTAGAGAAATAAGTTCGACATAGTATATATTTATCATAAGTTTATGTACACACTTTCTTCGTTTTTGGGCAAAGAACGTACATAAATAGTATTAATATTATGCCCAATTCATTCTGTATAGGAGTAGATGTCATGTCAGAAAAAATCTTGGGCCCTTGTATATATAGAGATGTTAACAGACAGATCAAATCAGCTTCGTTATTATGGAAATATATATCAAGCACTAACAAACGACGTGAAAAGAGTATTTATTTAAATTGCACACTCGCTATGGTTTCCGATAAGTTAAAAATCATTAAGACTACAAAAATATGACCAGTCTTGATAATTTCGTATATTTAGGGTAGTTTAATTTCATATTATAAAGTAGTTATTCTGTTTATCCCTATTAACCATGAAAGTAAACAAAACTTATCTCTTATACAATTTATATTAAAACTATCACTGTTCAAAAAGCCGCATTTTGCAACAGCGTTTAAAAACACGCTTCAACAAAACGCCACAAATAACCGCCGCGATTCTCCACAACTCGATAAGCCCAGTAGGGACAGACGGACGTAAAGATCTTGTCTCAGTAATAAGGGTCATCGGATGGCGCCGCGTGTAATTGAATCCACCAAGTTTGATTAGTTGGATGCGTTACGATTATTGCGCTACTGTTCTTTGTCAAGATTATGGTTTAGTGGGCTCTGGGGATGTTGGGGACTAATTAACGGTATGGTGGTACAGGTAGGGTAGTTGTTTGCAGAGATGGGCATTATTCGAATAATCATTCGAATAAAAAATAATTCGTCGAATAATTTATTTGCGAATGATTTATTCTCGAATAATTTATTCACGAATGAATCATTCGACTACTTCTCGAATAACGAATAATTTATTAATTTATTAGAGAACAATGGAGCAGGTATAAAAGTGTACTACTTTTATTATTCGCAAATGAATTATTCGACGAATAATTTATTCGAATAAGAATAATCATTCGAGAATTTCATTCATTGTTCGCGAATAATTTGCTTATTCTTATTCGTTATTCGTCATTCGAATAAATATTGCCCATCTCTGGGTGTTTGTACTTGTACCTATTGGCTAATACGTGAGGGATATTATATGTTTGTGTTTCGCCTGCCTGGATCAATAGGGTGTTTGCCAAAAAAAATATTAGTATTTAAATTGAAGCTTTCTTACCTTCCGAATAGCCTAGTATAAATAGTTTTTTGATATCTTTAAAAATAAGAAAGATATAAATGTTTAAAACTTGCTTTTAGACAGAGAGTAAAATACAGTAATAAGACGTCATATTACTCAACCGCCATATGAATTTTTAATGCAATTCCAGACAACTTTAAGCCTTTGCCTTTAAACTTATACAAAAGACAACTTTTTCGATGGCTCAAAGAGCGGATGTTTTATTCGACAAATGCCCTCTTTAACATGAACTCAACGTAATGTACTTATATAATAATTATTATGTGGCCTAAAATGTTGGTATCTGTGGGCGTAATCTAACAATACATATTATAGTTTTAAGATTATTTTGCATGCTAGTATATAGCTAAATATGTCTTTGCACCGAAATTGTTTCAAAATTTACCAGTTTTTGTACCATATTTATGCAAATAAAGGAACTTTGACTTTGACTTTGACTATGAATTACACGCAAAAACATCGTTTCGTGAGAAAGAGATAGACAAAAAACTTTAAAAGGCTATAACTTTCTTTAAGACCTATTTCAAATTTGATTTTGAATTCTTTTATCATACTACGTATATTGATATATTATCCAAATTAATATATGAAATTTAATATCAGGCAAATACCCTATTTAGTGCTGAGACGGTTAATAAATTCATTTAAATGTACATTTTTATAAGGCACGTTTTTAATCCACTTTCCTATTAGTCACGTCAAACTTGAAGTATGGAAATAAAGAGCTCTATTCCATAAATTATAAATAAATATCAGGGGACTATGTCACACCAATTGACCTAGTCCCAAACTAAGCTCTAGGCGTGTACTATGTGTACTAGACAACGATATAAATACTTATATAGAGAAATATATACTTAAATACATAGAAAACATCCAAGACTCAGGAACAAATATTCGCGCTCATCACACAAATATCTGCCCTTACCGGGATTTGAACCCAGGACCGCTAGCTTCGTAGGCAGGGTCACTACCAACTAGGCCATCGCGTCGTCAATTCTATTTAGTAAAGTCATGTTACTTTTGATATGTTATCGTATTATTAATGTTTTGATAGCTCCTTTATTATTTACTTGGCAATATAGTGGCTACGGTAATAATAGTACATTACTGCAAAGACCAGTAAGTGAGCCATCCTGGACGAGTAGGAGTTAGAAGTGTTTTTATACATACGAGTCCAGGATGGCTCGTTGTAAATATTGATGACCACATGTACATAACCCTCAGGGCGCTAGTACGACTCGCGCTTAGCCGTTTTTTTAATTAATTTAAACGATTCACTATATGTTAGACCGGTCGCGATGTACGAGATGATGATGCGAGGAGCGTATAAAACGGACATGGTGCGTGTGACGTTCTTGTAAATAAAGAGAAATTGCGCGATGTCTGCTCTGAACGAGAACTGCTTTGGGTTTATGATGCCCTGGTACTTTTGTGGAGAGATTGTTTTACGGGCACTTTTTTATCTATTTTTATTTATCTTCTAGTATCAAACTGCCAACTAGAGCTGATTATTCAGCTTTTCATGTATAAATAAAAAGCAATTTAAATTGTTTTTTTTTTTTAAATAATGTGCTCTTTGCAGAAATCCTAATGGAGTCAAAATAGTTTTCACTTTCATATATATTTTTTGTGATGTGACCTTTTCTTGCTTACCTCTGTAGTCGTTTTGAAGGCTGTCCACAGGCCTGTACCGATAGTTCCAAATTCACAACATAACAAACATAACATAACAACATAACATAATAACATGATATGTAATGGAATTTCATACTTAGGTACTTACTGGACACTTTTTCATTCCGAATTCAAATCCTCTCTACTTACCGGACACTTTTGATCATTGCCTGGTAATTCTTAACTTTCTGGTGACATTTTAATGATGTAATGGCGACTTTACGTATCATTTTTGAGAAAAAACAATAACACGTCGAAAGTAATTGGTTTTTCTGAGCACAATAGAGCCTCAGTATAACTTAATTTATAGTATGGTTTACATTATGAAGAAAACTGTGACGAAACTGCAACTGCGCTCTTAAGAGCTCGTTTACGGAGACGCGGAGCGTCGCGCGTGGCGTGCGGCTTGGCGTTGCGCGGCGCGGCGGGCGTTTTTTCCGTTTACGGAGAGGCGGCGCGTGTAGCGGACCGCGTCATCACACGCGCAAACACAAACATATGGAAATGTACGGTGTTGTTTATAAAGATGCGGGGCGTGTTGCGGCGCGTGGTGCAGGGCGTAGAGAGTAGCGGTGTCCGCTACATCCGCGGCGGACTCTCGAGCGTGTAGCGGAGCGCGCGGCGGAGCACAAGACTGTCAGAAGGTTCCGCCGCGGGCCCCGCTGCGGGCGCAGTGGCGGAAACCGCCGTTATTGACGCGTGCGACGCTGCCTGCAACGCGGCGATGCCATCCGCGGGCTCCGCCGCAAGTAACGCTGTATTTGAAGCAAACGCTAAAACCGCTTCTCCGTAAACGCTTTTATACAACGCCATATGTTTGAATTTAGTGCAGACCGCGCCGCCCAACGCTACGCGCGACGCCCCGCGTCTCCGTAAACAAGCACTTAGGGAGGTAGCACACGGCGACTTTTTCTAGCGATGCAGTCGTTTCGTATCGCTGTCACTTTTGCTCTCTAGTGTGAAAGTGACAGTGATACGAAACGCGCGACAGAATCGCTACAAAAATTCGCCCTGTGCTACGTACAGTACTCCCAGAGCTCCCAGCTAATTAACCCGTCGAGCTTCCTAAAGTGCACATACTCGTAACCTGTGACATACGCATGTGAGCCAATTGTTGAAAAAAATGCACGGATTTTTTTCCGGTGCGTTCCGCGGGTTAATAGCCTTCGTCTAGCTATCACTATCACACATGTACCAGGAACTGACAGTATATTTCGTCGGTCGTGTTTCATGAAAAAAGATTGCCAAACCGTATTAAAAAATCGCTAGTATCCGTATTTTATTTTGTTGAGTTGTTTTGGGGGCATCAACCTGATGAAGTGAGGCTAGCACCACTAAGTCTTCTGTCACTGTCAAGTGAAATAATTATAGCCCAAATTACTTAAATATTAGAATTTTGCATAGATTTTAGGATTTTTCTGTAGCCATCATAACTAAGCCTAGAACTAGTTAGTTCTAAATTAAACCAATAATATTAATTAGTGCACACACAAAACAAAACGTCTTGAATTCCATCATCCAAAGTAGACTTCAGAAACATCATGAGTAATGACGGCAGGTGCCACATTCAGGTACAATCAGAGCAAATAAATCGCAAATATTTAGGTGAGGAATGGCATCCTGGATGACATCCAGAAATAACTAACCTGCCACAAAGAACTTAAACATCTTACGCAGAACGTTCCAATCCTAAAAACCGCAAAAACCACTTACAACATAACATTATTCACAACTTATTTAAAATATTTAAAGGAAGCACAGCTTTAAATCAAACAGAATTAGATTTGATTTAAACTGGCAATGATATAGCTAATAAGACGATTTGGCGTTGAAAGATGCGCGCGCGCCGAAACATCCGGCTCGAAGGACCAGCTAATTGCATCGGTCGCGAGCATTCCACGCGGCTGCCTTTGAGGCGCGTGCCGTCCACCTTAACGGTTAATTGCTTACGAGATTGATTCATTAGTCAGCTTCCTCGGCTACTTGTTGGTATTGCGGGTAGTTTCAAAGACTCAACGAAAGCTTGTGCGATTGGATTAATGAAGATAGATCACTATTGTGTAGTGTTTTGTAATTGTAGATTAGTTTGATACAATGAGTATTACAAGACCGAACTCAGAGTGGCATGCCATGGGAGAAGCCTAGTATGTCCAGCAGTGGACCGAAGTGGGCTCATGATGATGAGTATTTATTCATTTATTTCTCAATAACAAGTAGGAAGCCTTAATTTTGGTAGGACTCGGCAGATCCTCATTTCTAGTGCCAAGATTAAATTAAAAACAAAGTTTCATTAATGTACATAATTTGCCGCTAAATCGTCATATTTAGTCATACTTTACCTGTATTAGTAGCTGGCAGAGAGAAGAGAAGATTGGAAAATTACAAGTTTGAAATCACAAAGGTTATCTTTGTACGAGTACATTCCTTTTCTGTAAATATGGTATTTGCATTTCTGTGTTTTGTGCAATAAAGTGTTTACATACAAACATACATACATTACAACGGTGGTAATTTTTTTTTCATCTCACTAGCTCGGAAAGCCCTTTTTATTTGTTTGATATCTATTGAGAAAATCGCTTTTTATGCACATGTGAAGAAAGAGTTTTGACATTTGAAGGCAGCTTTAGTGATATTTGACAGCTAACAAAACGTAAAACTTTAAAACCGTTGAATTTTTAACATCACAATTTATGAATTGCATCGAGTAAAAAATACTGAATACAGTCTTACAACTTTATTTTAATTCATAAATATCAGCATTCAACATTACCCTTCATTATGTTGTAAAAACAGATAAAATGTTCTGACAGTCCAAGTAAGTTGATGTGCGAACAAAACGCATCCGAAATAATAAAAAAAAACTTAAGTCAATACTTTTTAATTAAGCCGTCAACGCATAGAGGTAGTAAAGCAGAGGCCCTACTTTAAAAATCGAAGTTCAACTGCTGCGTCAACGTTAAATATTCGCATGTTTTTCTAGTTTGTTTTGTTATTAAAAATGAGTGATTCGAGTGACGGAAGACGTATTAACACCTGTGGAATTACGGGAAACCGTGCTAAATGCGGAATTGAGCTTATTTTCCTCGCTGTAGTGAGGTGAAAAGTTTTGTGTTATACACGGGTGAAAAGTTATTTTACGTCTCGTGTGTTGAAACACTCGCTACGCTCAGGATTCTGTTTTTGAACCACGCGCTTCGCTCGTGGTCAATCATAGAATCCTTTCGCTAGCTCGTGTTTCAAATGAACACTCGCAGGTAAAATACAACTTTCCCCCCTTGTATAACAAATAACTATTATTAATTGTATCCTAATTATGTACCTACAATATTTTAAAATGTAAATTCCCACATTTACCATCTATAGTTAGGTCAAGACATGATTTTTGACATTTCTAAAACAATTTAAGGTGTTTTTATAGTAGCTTTTCAATAACAGTAACAAAATGTAACCTCTAAAAACACGTCAGTACAAAAAAATATTAGACCAAAGGTAACATTACAATTTAAATGTAATCCAAGCCGTTTACTTTGATTATACCAAGTTAAAGACAAATACATACGCAGGATTATATCTCTGGAACTCAACATTACGTGTCTCCCAGCAAATGGGGTAAATTTTAAAGTTTTCCCCATTAATCGTCTGCGCACGCGACTATACAGCTTGGATACAGCAACAGTTTCTGATTTATGCTCGGTTTCATTGTCTAATGAGTTGGTACGCGCGATGAATGCAGTCTATGACTTGTAAGTTTAAGCAGACATTTGAGATTTCTTCGACGTGTAGAAGTTTGTTTAGAAGTAAACTTTGGTCGAGTTTGTAGCTGGGAAATGACAATGTGTACATTCACCAGCGATATATTATTTAAAATTGCGCTTAAAAATATCTGACACGCTCTTATGCCTAGTAGGTACCTAATAGAGACATGTCAGATATTTTCGAGCCCAATGTTGGATATATGATGTGATCTGTTTTAAAGTTGCAAATGTACTAATTCAATTCAATCGTCATTAAGTTTTTTATTCCCTTATTAGCAGAGATCGGACAAATGGGCGTCATTAGTCGCAATAATGTGGACATGACTCGAATTTTTTTAATCAAATAAATTAAATTATACTAATTGATTACTTACCGTAAAAATAATTTTGGTCCTTTGCAAGGCAGTAATAAATAAATAATACAAAGACTTGTTATTGTGTAGATTTATTAGCAAATAAACAGTAATTTTCATAATTTTTCCGTAGTTAGTTTATTCCTTTTCACGGCTAAAATAAACTGAAGAGGTAAAAAGCTCCTTTCGCAATCTACGGATGTTAGTGGAGCAATCTTAAGTAGATTATTAATGGCCACTCCTCACGTCTTTGTATTATTTATTTATTACTGTCCTGCAAAGGATCAGATTAAAGTTCAGATAGAAATCAATTAATGTAATTTAATTTGTTTAATTAAAATCTTTGGAGTCATGTCCACATATTGCGAGTAATGACATCCAATTGTCCGACCTCTGCTTATTAGTCTTATTACCATCGTGAACATTCATTATCATTTTAGTACATCGTTATATGATTATTATTAGCAATTCGCTATTCTTTTAGATCTTTCTTCTTTAATGTAATATCATCATAAAAGGAAAAATAACGGAAATTGAGGATCTATAAAACCAAAATAAATAAACCGCGAATTGTATCGAGAAGAAAAAAGATTGTAGAATAGGATTAGTTGTGAATCACCTAAAGTTGATGATAATGCCTTAATTGATTCCGAATGAGCTTCCAGTAGGGTTAAAATACGTTTTATTCTCAACTTTAAACAAAGCATACCCGTTTTCAAAGATACTTAAAATAAAAGCTAATGTCCTTTTATTTTTCACAGCCAAACAAAAAAAAACAGTCGTTTAAAACTTTCCAACGACGTCCCTTTAAACATCTCAGAACTGAACTGTCCATTCGATAGCTGAAATTCAAACACAACTGAGACGGCAATGGCCGCTGTTTGCCGAGACGGACCCGCGGGCTCAACTTGTACTAACTGTAATGAAACTTGGAAGTAAAATACAGAATCGGACGACGAAGAGTGGCAGGAACTTTGTTTGATTGAGTGGTCGTGTTTAAAAAGGGTTTGAGTTTAGATTTGATTGCCCTTAGCTGCTAATATCAAGTAACCGCGCAACCCAAAGCTAAATTCAAAATTTCAACTAGTTTTAACTAGGTAAAAATCTAACAGTTAAAAATCAAACATGTGACATATTTTGCTTCGATTTAAACATAATTAAATTCGCAGCTATTTTAATGTGTTTGTGTAATTGTAATGTGTTTCACAGCCTATATAGGTATGTATGTTTGTTCCTTTGTGTCATTATAAAAACTAAACCCGTTGTCCGATTTTAATGATTCTTAATTATGTCAATCGATTTGTCTTAATCTGGTGAGTGTCACTGAAGATATGGCAGTAATCAAAATTCAATATGGCGGCAACCAGACGCCATATTATGCAGATTAAAAAAAAATTCGACCAAGTATGATAAGTGGGGTATCATTGAATAGGGATTTAAAAATCATCTTTAGGTTTCTTACATCATTTTTCATTTTGAATGATCATTTAGGATTTATAACGATTTAAAGTTGGTTAGCAACAGTCGGGTTTTGAAAGTTTGCTTTTTGTTAAAGTTATTAGATTTGTAACTAAGTAATTATTTGAATTAACTACGGATCAAATAAGTTTCTTTCTTTTTACTCGACTGCGGCGAAGCCCAAAAGAAAGAAGGATGTTTTTGATCTGTATGTATGTCCGACCCTATGTCCCCTTGTAACTACTAAACGGCTAAACCGATTTTAATCAATTATTCGTGGTTAGATTCGTCTTAACCACTAGAGTGTCATAGGCTATATTAAAATTACTTAAATATGAAATTGGCGAAATCAAAAATATATACATAATAAGTAACATTACTTTGACGACATTATCCAAACAGCAGTCGGGATTTTTTAAAGCTTGCTTTTCGTTAGACTTGTTTTTTTGTGACAATATCTTTTTGTACTACAAAAGAATACCATTGCGTTAATTACAGCGGATATACTGTTACCGCCTTCCAACTCAGGCATCAGATCAACTCCTAGATACTATTACATCGCACTGCCCTTAGGTTTGTTTATCTATTCCCAGCTCACAACGATAACGGAAAGTGGTTCCAAATTGACTTGCAAGGTTTAAACCGGAATGATAGACATATGAACAAAGCAGGTTACTTACATAAACTACATACATTTCACTCACCATTGTTTAAACATAAAGTAGACCAATAACCAATTAACCACAATAAACGATCACGTTGCATTGAAACTCGAATCAACCCAACAATTAGCAATATTGCTAACAGGCGCAATATGCAGACGGACTCCATTGGGGGGGGGTAATACAAAAAACAAAGGAATCCCCAATCAATTTGAACCGGCAATGGGAGTATTCCCGGCAGACTCCCCGGCGAAGATGAATGTATTGTGCCAAATACCTAGCCGTTAAAAGGTTTTTATGAGGTTTTACTGTTTATGTTCAAGAGGAAGGTATGACTTGGCAAATTAACACGGTGTTGGGAGTGAAATTGGCAATATGATCCAATTGACAACATTTTAAAAAAAAAGCATTTATGTTTTTTCGCGTTTATAATAGCTGGTTAAAAATTAGACTACCCGTGTTTTTCGGTTTTTCTTTATTTAACTTAAATTCGTCGTTAATAATTTATTAAAGAAATAGTCATTAAAAAGACCGTATATTCAAATTTAGGAATACTGATGTCGTGATCTTAGCATGATATAAAATTAAAAAAGTAACTTTAAACAGAAACGGAACTGACTGTCATGTCATGTCACTTGTCAACCATACCGACTGTAACAACATAAATTTGTCTACTTTGGGCAGATTGCGGCTATCCGCTTTTACAAATCCGTTAGTCACTTTCATTTTAAATAGCGTATATCAAAACAATAAAATTACGAGAATCGAAAGCGTGTCGTTAGAATCAAGTAATCCATCAGACAGATAAACAATGGACATGACAGTTGTATATTTTTTTCAATTCCTATGGTAATAAATGGACTAAGGGCACTATAAGTGTATTCCTAACATTCACAATCCGACTTTTTTACTGTTTTTCCTAAATAAAAATAAAAAACTACTGCATAAAAAAATCCAAAATTATTTTTACTGTAATCAGCAGTGTAAAATCTACAAACGGTATTTTATTTTACTACCTTAGCACATATGAATTGTTGTCAATTGTTGCCACTAATAATACACTGAAAAACATAATTGGTTGCGTGATCGCTTGTAACAAGATTGTGATTGTTGTGCATAAGCGTCTTGATCCCATACGAGCCTAACAAGACGACAGATACACCAACTAAGACTATAGATACATCAACTAAGATGTTAGTTGAATCACTAAAGAACTTGCTGTTGTTACTATCAGCTTTGGTTGATATAACTAATATCTTAACTATTGTATTAATTTTTTGTCAACTAAGTGAAAATCTCTCTTTGTTGGCTCTCATTTTTTTGAGTGTACTGTAGTTCCGTTAAACATTTGTTACATGTAACGAATGTTACAGAGTTGATCACTGCATGTTGATAAGTGTTCTGTTGCCTCAAATGCGTACACGCCTCAGCCCGAGGCGGGCCTCAACCCGAGGCTGCCTCGAGGCATTGGGGGTTTTTTCGGCGCTTCGCCGTATGTGCCTCGCAAGTTTGGACGTGAATTGACCAGGTTTTAACTAAGGCAATGAAACATAGACAATGCCATAGAGATAGAGGGAATAAAAAAAAGAATTGTCGTCAACTTCATATAGTTTAAAACGATCGGCGCCATTTTGTTTTACGTACCGTGCACCACAACACGTTTAAGGGCCTGTTGTTTGATCAGTAGTTATCTCAACTAATCGTCAAAAAACGTTACTAATGGTTAAAATCTCAAGGAAATGTGTCAAATATTCCATTCGTTTTTCGAATTTTAACAATTAGTTAGTTTAACTACTGATCAAACAACAAGGCCTTAATTACCTACTTGAGTTGAATTCAAATTCTTACGAATATTTTTGGAAAACGCTTCGGAAAATGAATCATCGCGTAAAATCCATACACATCATTAAAATTTGTAGAGTTCTAATATATGATTTCTTTAATGAAATTTTATCTTCGTAAAACAGTACTTTTGGTTTCAATAGTATAAAGTTCTACACACGAGAAATTATTAGAATGCCTAGGTACTTTTTGATTGCCATTCTTTAATAAAGTTGAAAAATAAACCGAAATCCGTACAGTTTTGCAAATAACCGTTACGTGAAAATTAATAACGAAACATTCTGTTCAGGAATACCAGCCAGTCTGGGCGTCGCCGTCGATAGGTTTTTAGCAAAAGCGCAGGAGGGAAATTTGTCGAATTTTACAAATGCCTAAATTAATTGAACAAGGGTGCATGACTACGGGAAGGGTAATTTTTTGATGTGGTATGTTTTAAGCGTTTTATTTATTTAATTAACTATATTATGGTGTTATGTACTGAGTTTATAAGAAAAGTCTGGACAAACAGTTTGACGGACGGCGTAGGGTAAGTACCTTATAGGGTTCCATTGGTACCCTTTGGGTACGGAACTCTAAATGCTCGATAGCCGAAACTCAATTTTTTTTTTTAATTTAAATTGATGCACTTGATCTTATTGTGGTGAATTAGGACTTAAATGTTTCAGTGAGATTCCAAATTAAGTCTTTATCTTTCACTTTTTTAAATGTTTTTAGTATAGTTATTGTACAATAATTAGCATTGTAGCTGGAAAATAAGGGGAAGATCTGTAAGTAAAATAAAGTGAAACGTATATATAACTTAGACAGCTCTGCAAATATCTAAATCAAATGTACAAAAAAACTATAAAAACATCAATAAATTAATCAGCAATCAGTTCCCAAATACAGCTACCAATAATTAAAAAAAAAGATATGCGTGCGAGCGCGGCATTTTTATAACAAGCTTCCAATTTATTGAGTAATGTGTAGCTACTGACGTATATACTTTTGTTTCAGTCAGTCGGCGATAGATTCCTCGGCGGTAGGGGAGCCCTTAATTAATAGAAGCCAAATATTGACAACCGCTGGCTTAAGGCCGCGCTACACTATTTGAATTTATTTTGTACAATAAAGTGTTTCCATACACACATACAAACAAACTTACATAAGCATTTTACTCGGCTGCGGCAAAGTAAAATAAAAAATTATGGTGTTCTACGAATTTTCCAGATAAAAAATAAACAAAATGAAATATGAAATGAGGTTAAAAATTGTCTTTTAAAAATTCAATATATTTTTAAAACTTACTTAATTATTGACTAAATCGACTTCCAAAAGTTATAGGTAATTTTGTCTTTGAAAATATGTAGGTAATAATATTATGTTACTTTATATGTTCAAAATGTATTATATAATAATTCAATTTTTAAAACGGGGAATTTAGAAGTTGTAATTAACACAAAAGTCATGTAATGCAAAGAGATATTTTTCACTGCATTTACAATTTGCTAGCTGGCTAATAAAAAATACGCAGAACGAAAAGGCAGCCACTTTCTATACTAACTTTATGCAGGTATTTTTTAACGAATGGTAAAAAAAAGCATTTTTCTCGCAGAGATCCACTTTTACTGCGCAATAGAGGGTTATGTTTTTTTTATTAGTTATAGCGTACGAATACATAGAAAGTAAGTTTTTTAATTTTCTCTTTTAATTGTTACTAAGGATAAATATCCTCGTTGACATGGCCCACTAGTTAAAGAAAAGAAAATACATTCTGCATGAAAAATCATCCCACTCCTTCCCCTTAACATGGCAGGTATAAGAAATCCATTGTTAAGGCTTCCGCGTAATTGTTTCAATCTCAGAAGTAATATTTAACCAAGGATTATTCCCCCCTCCCTTTAAGATGGAGGGTAACTAAAAGTTCAATCAACCCCCAATCCAACCCTTTCAGTCTATCAATGGCGATGTCAAGAAATAAATAGGTGACAGGGTAATTTATATTTTTTATTGGAAATAGAACTGTATCCTATTGGAGTTAAAGAGTATGTTGCAGTGAGGTGGAACTGTTAGAAATTGATTGGTCTATTAATATTTGGATTGAAATGAGGTTTTGAACACGTTTTTGAAATAAATTTAATTATGAAATTTAATGAAGTCCGTAATTTAACATTTAACACGTAATAAATTAGCTGCTTGAAAATTACGTGAAAAGTTCCCAACATTTATTATCACAGAAAAACAATAAAGAAATGGTTTATTCGATGTTAATTAATAAAGTCCTCGTGTGGTTGCCGAGTTAGAATAGTGCCACTCCATGTCTTCCCGTGGATGTCGTAAGAGACGACTAAGGGAATAAAGGCTTGTAGTACTGTTAGGCGATGGGCTTGCAACCCGTCACTAATACGCTGGTAAACATCTTAGCCTAATTGTGCAAATTGTGGTTATAGAATTATCAACAAGTTTTTAGAGATGTTTGTCATTCTGTAGCTCTGCCTACCCCACTCTGGGAACGAAGGCGTGAAATTATGTATGTATGTATGTAATTAATAAAATAAAGCGATCATAACAAAACACAGCAGCATTAAAAAAACTATACAGACTGAAAGTGATTTAATTACAGGTAGATTCACTAAAGTTGGCACGAATGGAATGAACAAAAGTAATGTCACCTATCACTGTGTGAGCGCCGTCCTTTGAACCGATGTTCGAATTTCCATGACATATTTATTCCCTTTATCAATTTAATTGTTGACTCGACGGACAATTTGCTAACCGGCAAGTTTAAGTTGTCCAGTCAGAGCGTACAATCAACATTTTAGAATAGGCATTCTCACTTAGGTTAAACGATCAATCAACAAACAGCAAGAGATTTTTTATTACACCTCTGCATGGTACAGTCGACAAGAGATGTATCCATTTTTGCAAAAGGCATTGTCCAAAAGTGGATACATCTCTTTGCAGTCGACTGTACTTGTTCTACATACATACCTTGATCAGTTTGTTCTGCAGCTTGGTGACAGCCATGCGCTCGCGCTGCGTCTTGGATTTCTCCTCCTCCAGCTGTGACTCCAGCTGTTTGATCCGCCTCTCCAGCAACTCCTAGAAGAAAACAACCTTTTAGAATATGATGAGGGATTTCCAGTAAAAAGGTGTCCTAGTGTCTCCGAATTTTTCATTAACGAGATCAAAATTTCTTTTTCGTGTAAAATTCATTTGTATTTTATGTTTATGTCGGTAAAGCATACAAGCGTTTTCCAAACTTTCTCTCCTGGAAAACATTAGGTATGTTCGTTTTTTACAGTATGCGCGACTTGTAAAAAAATAGATGGCACCAGCACGGGTAGCACATCCTATATTTTCTCGCTTGTCGCTCCAGTGCGTCCTTATCTCTGCAGACTAGTAAGAATTGGAAATCCGAGCGACAAATAATTATGTGATATATCAGCGTGTTAACTTTGGAATGTATACCGAATTGTCACCTGTCACATGTCATTGTCAAGGTGGTGAAATAGGGGGCTGGAGAGACACCTGTCGCTCGATTTTTGAAAATAGAGTGCTGGAAACGAAAGCTAGGTGTAGATAAAAATGAGAATCACAAACAAAAATCGAATGAATCTTTCTAGCACTCGATTCTTTAAAATCGATCCGCAGGTCAAATGAACGACATTGAAAGTGTCAAAAAACACAAAAAAATGACATATTTCATATTATGTCATATTTACAGTTTTTTTTTCTAATATTGTAGTTTTTTATTTCTTATGGCCTTATTTTTAAGCCCCAGTAATTGAAACGTTTAAACACTATCCGCTGGCATTAAACAACTAAAGGAGAGCTTCGAAAAGAAAGCAAAGAGCACCATGGAGCCCGTTTACTTCCAAAATTGCTCATTAAAAGACGCCATTTTGTTTTTTATTGTTTCTCCCTTGGTGGAGATCTTACGTTGTTAAAACTACAGCAGGTTCTGTGCAACTTATTTTATCAAATCAAATTACACACTAATATTGGTTTTCAAGAGTTTGGAGTTTATAAAGACCTGAAATATATTTTGTTGATTGAAAACACAGGCCAATGAAATTTCGTCCACATTTTACATAGAGGTAAATCTTAATTTGTTTTTTCGAATCTGAATTGAAGGTAAAATTCGTTGAATGAAAAGATTTCTTGTAAAATTAATCGATTTTCTTTATTTATTTTGCATTTAAACTCTTCGAAAATATTTTATAAAATCTCTTATTTTTTTCTGAATTTACTTTTACTAACTAAAAAAATACTTTCGACTGGCAAAAACTACTGAAACAAATCCACTGTTATTTTCTCTTCCCAACAGCACTAACTTACAGGAATTTTCTTGATTTCAAAATTAACGACTCGGCCATAATTAGGAGTTTGAAAGGCCATTCCGAGGTTTAATGTCTCGCCCCGCATTTATTTGCCAATTTATTGTTTTCTGCTCATTTCCTTTCACGTTTGACCTCTTAGATTTCAATACATATAGGGCACACGAGGCAAGAAATTAGTTCCTTTGTTGACAAAATATTGACATCATCCTACATTCTGCTTTGTAAAAACATGCTGTAAATATTTAATCATTTGCAATGAGAAGATCATTTCAATTATTTGTTGATTTTGTGATTTGACAATGGAAATTTTAGATATAGTATGCTATATCACTACTTAATACTTATCTGCTAAATTCAAATGACCAAATGAAAAAACACGCCCAAGCATATTTTAAACATGTTAATATCAGTATTTATTCAAATTCCATTGATTCCTGGACCACTTTGGATTCGGATTGGTTAACTGGTAGAGATCCCTTAAAGACATAAGTTCTCCTTTGAACATACCTTTTGTGTTTATGTATATTTTGTTGTTTGTTATTTTCCTGTTTGTTCAATAAAGTATTTACATACATACATGTATACATACTTTGGCCACTTATACACATCAAAAATGTCCAAGGATCAAGAATGTCGTCTAGATACCTACATTATTTGAATGCAATACATTGCAAAATAATATTTTTTATTTTAATAATGTAGGGTTTGTTTGGTTTGTATTAATAAAGTACTTTGAAAAGTTCCATGGGGTGTAAGAATCACATTGTACTTGAAACTCAATAAAATACTAGGTGTATGTTCAACTAAGTAATTAAGAAAGGAGTGACGAAGGCGATTTTCCATCGAAAACCAAAAATGTATCAATTTCCTTTCAAAGACCGCAACCTTATAATTTAGATGTCAGTTCTATCAAAACCAAGGTAAATTGCTAAAAGCCAACATTCTTAAACAAATGGCGCCATTTAACTTGTCCGGCGCAGCACAGCCCACCGGAAGTGACGTCGTATATCCAGCGTCATTTAACGGAAGTGCGACCCCAGCGCCCTCTGTTGTTCTGTGTTTGATATATGCGCGTTATTTGAGTTTACGTAAAGGTATGAAGAAAATTATTCAGTATATACTAAATCTGTTGTTACTTTCGTGGACACTTGGACAGTGCTTTTTAAAGCAAATTCAAGAAAATCTGTAATTTTGTTTCAAACATAAAAAGCTTTTTAATGTAGAAAACATCTAAGGATATTATAACTAACAAATTCATAACCTAAACATCTTTTTTTTTTTTGACAAGTCATAGGTATAGGGCCGAAATCAGGCAAAGCAATTCTTCATTCTGCGGTTTTGGCTGTAAGTATAAATTATATAAGTAGATGCATAACCAACATCAAACATTTCTAAATTGGTATTGTTGTTTTGGTCACAGATAGAAACCAGAGACCTACATTTAAGGCCTCCTTTATCACCCATGAGCTTTACAAGCCTAATTATTGTAATGTATTATGAATTCATCATCCCGTTGCAGTCCACTGCTGGACATAGGCCTCTCCCAAGGAACGCCACAGAGCCCGGTCTAATGCTTTTTGCATCCAGTCGCTGCCGGCCCTCTTGTGCAAGTCATCCCGCCGTCTGGCCAGGGGGCGTCCCACGCTACGTTTCCCAAGACGCGGTCTCCACTCCAGAACACGCTTACTCCAGCGGTTATCTGTTCTTCGACATACGTGACCAGCCCATTTCCACTTCAACCTACTAACTTTCAGAGCTATGTCGGTCACCTTGGTTCTGGATCTCTACGTTCCGAATTTTGTCCTTCAGAGAGACTCCGAGCGATGTGTTATGAACAGAGGTCGGAATAGGTAGTGCTTATTAACCTAAACTTGACTCATGTTCATTCATGCGCGAGTGAGATGGGAATACGTTATTGAATGAAGATGCAACAAGTTTAGGTTAATAAGCACTACCTATTCCGACCTCTGGTTATGAATTATGATTTTCCAATTAAATTGTACGAAACGGTGTTGACGAAACAAAATATTTTTTTTGCGGTCAATTGTTATTTATCTATTGGCTTTATTTATTATTTTAAATACACATTATGATAAGTTTTTTTTTATTAAAGTTTTAATGAAATCGGCTATTTTTTTACTTTAAAATTGGGACAAATTAAGAGCTGCGACAAACAAATAAGACATAGTCCCGGTCTGAACCTAGTCTAGTAAAAACCATATATCAAACTTACTTTCAAATGAAATCTCTCAAACAAAGACGCCCTTCGCATAAATCTTCATTTAAATTGAGCCAAACTGTACTTTATGGCTTCCGTGTAAAAGCGATTTTGATTTCGCATTCATTATTGAACATTAGTAAAATGAGTTATTTTTTGTGACTTCTGAGACAAATGGCAAATACTCTTATATTTTTTGTTTTTACAGCTTTTATATTTTTGCCATCACTATTTTGGATTCTTTTTTGAACATTATTAAATGGGTTTTTTGTGATATTTGAGACAAATAGCAAAGACATGTAGGTATTTGTTTTTTTACCACACTACGAATATACATGTTAGCCATCTTTCGCGAAAGCGTTGCTGTATTCCTTATCTCTATATATATATACAAAAGGCAAAACTGGCTCACTGACTGACACAGCCGAAACTACTGTATCTAGAAACTTGCAATTTGGTACAGGGGTTCCTTTCATGATGTAAGTGAGCACTAGGAAATGATTTTTGAAAATTCATCCCCTAATTGGTTAAAATAGGGGGAGTAGCGGGAAAGTAATTCTACGCGTACGAAGTCGCGGGCGTCCCCTAGTTATACATAGCACGAAATATCAAAAGTCAATCGAACTAAAACCAAAGTCATCAACGTTACTCATTAAATTAGCCAGCTAAAGTGGCAATGGGCCGGTCAGATAAACCGCAGAACTGATAACCATTGGAGTTATCGTGTTCTTAAGATACCTAGGATCGACAAACGTAGTGTAGGACAACGGACTAGGTGAACGATCTTCGCAAGTTGGCTGGTAGGAGCTGGGCGTACGTACAATGGGAGAGGCCTACACTGAAAAAAAAAATTGGTCGCTTGTAACAAGATTGTGATTGTTGTGCATAAGCGTCTTGATAGATACATCAACTAAGACGTTAGATACATGAACTATGATGTTAGTTGAATCACTAAAGAAATTGCTGTTGTTACTATCAGCTTGGGTTGATATAACTAATATCTTAACTATTGTAATCATTTTTTTGTCAGCTAAGTGAAAATCTCTGTTTGTTGGCTCTCATTTTTTTGAGTGTATGTCCACCAGTGGAGTACGGCTGGCTGGCGATGATGGATGATGGCTGACTTTGTTGATTTCTATACTTTTTTTGCAGTCATCAAGACGATTCTCACGAGCTCTAACACGACAGGTTCTATCATGTGTAATTTAGGAGTCCTACGACCACCCTACGTCTCCACCATCAATGTCATATTACGATATTGTCATTGAAGTTCCCAAATACCAAATTTCAGCTCAATCGGTCACGGGAAAGTGGTTTAAATCTTCCTTGCAAGTTTTCACCCGAACATTCATACTTGCATACATAACTTGCAAGTTAAAAAAGCTTGTAAAATATTCGGTCTTTGAAATTATCTTGCTGTTTGCCATTTTTTTGTCCAAAGAATTTCGCGTCGTTTACTCGTACTACCCTTAATTACAAAATGTTATCTATAATTTATATGAATTTCCTCAGTCTCTTTTGTACTTTCATTTCTTATCCGTTGCCCTCATTTCTTTCTGTAAACTACTTCTACACTACCCTATGTATTTGTCATTGCTGTAATATTACTATAGATAATTAGAAGAGCCGTGAACACTGCACGCTAACGAACCCCGGCCTCCTGGCGCCGTAGCCGGCAATATCAGTTTCCGAAGGGGGTGAAATCTGGCGGAATGATCGCAGAATGAACGACTATGCTCATCGGGACTTATACATGCTAACAGAGATGTGACATTTCAAAAGACGGCTTCAGAAATACTATTTTTAAATTATCAAAAATTTGGCGGGGATCTGAGGGCCTTGCCAAGATGCACTATGCTAACTAGCGTTTCTACTCGTTTCGTTTTTAAACCAATCGCGTCACTGGTAGATCACGTAACTTTTCGTATCACGTCATCTACCAGTGACGCGATTGGTTTAAAAACGAAACGAATAGAAACGCTAGTTAGCGTAGTGCATCTTGGCAGGGCCCTCTGAGACCCATTAGATAATTGTAATCTAACTACTGAAATGCTAAGAGGCCGTATGATTAACTAATCATGGCTAAGATGTCCATCTCAAGTTACGTTAAAGTAAACGTCAACTCATAAAAAAACCCGGCCTTGTGCGAGTCGGACTCGCCCACCGACGGTTCCGCACATGACACGGTTATCCCAATTCAAAATTTGCACCGCCGCCGTTCCTTGCATAAAGACCCTGTTTTTTATGTGATTTAATTAAAAAGGTTGGGTTTTCAGATTTTTTCCTATACTTGTTGTATAAGATGTTATTACTTGCCAAATTTCATAGTTCTAGGACAACGGAAAATACCCTATATATTTTGATTCCCTTGAGAGTGTCGAAATAGGTTTACGTTTTTTGCGGCATAAACGGCCTTATCTTTATTTACGTTAACTTAGAAGTTAGATTTTTTCACAGATTCAAGGAACTGTAGGCTTGAGTATATGGTTTAAATTTCAACTCGATACCTCCACGTGACGCTTTCCCTAGATAAAGGGTCTTGACAAGACAGACCGATCAAAGTGATGCTATAAGGGTTCCGTTTTTCCTTTTAAGGTACGGAACCCTAAAAACTAACATTTCTAACGCATCTTGAGTCGGGAATCTCAGCCAATATCAGCAGCACTGCAAGTTGTATTTATACGCTGATAAAATGCCTCCATGCTGAATTAGGTATTTTATGGAGTGCCTTATTATTGTGCTATTATTGCATAGTTGAATTGCCAGTGCGTAGTGTCTTTAATCAAAAAAATATGTTTTTAGGAAAATTCGAGATTCAGCTAAATTCGGCATATGACTAGGAATTATGGTACCTACCTACCCAAACGTGGTATGAAAATAGCTTGAGACCCTCGAAACAAGGATACTATCTTCAATAAAGTTAGTTTAACGAGGACAAAGCCGCGGGAGAATTCTAGCGGGAGTGTTATATTATGTGACAATCAAAGTACCGAAACAAAAACAAGACAGTCATGTTATTATCGTATCCTGTTTCTTTACATCATAGACTCAACTACGCGGAATTTCTATTGTCACCCCTATTCTCATATTTTGGCAAATTACCCATGAAGATTTGTGCTTCGCTTCAAGCGAATGACACGTTATTTATATTTATCGACACTTATGTGACTGTTTGAAAGTTCTGGCATCACATCAGCTCCTGTCTTTTCAAAAGCGGTTCAGTCTTTGTTTTTTTTAAATGATTCCGTATCCGAAATGACTAAATGAATATCGTCCCTTTACTTTCTCAACCTCGTATCTTATCGAATAGTTAGATAAGAAAGTAGTCTCTATTCTATAGAGAACATGAGTGCTTTTCCTGTCTATTCGATCAGATACGAGGTTGAGAAAGTAAAGGGACGATATTAATAAATTCGTACTGCCGATCTGTATAACACATTTCACGCTGCTTGATTCGGAAACCATTGAATAAATTAAACATATTTTTATAATCTTACTGACACATACACAGCACCGGAGCAGGTAATTAAATAAATTTTAAATTAACAAAATTATCTGTCTATGCCCATTAATAATATATTAGCTAATTGAGAAAGATAGCAAACACAAAGCAAGAGATTTTTTTTTACGATCTGTTCAATATATTTTGTATCTGTGGCCTGTCTCGATTGGAAAGCATACTAAGTTACATGGTTTTCTTTGTTTAAGTACTCAGGCAAAGTATAGTTACATATTTAACCTTAAAAATTAAGGATGTGATATTTTCGATAAAGGTCTCAACCCACTCAGCATTGTTGAGAAACTTGCTAGTGCTGCAACGCTGCTATTCTGTAGACTCCTATATCATCAGTGACAGCATTAGGTATATCAAATGGGACCTAGGATGAGACGAAATACCCTTACTTAGTAACGGTAAAAAGCTATTTATAAACCACACAATTAAGTAAGTTATCTTTAAGTTAGAAAAAGAAACAACACACCTACAAGCAATTCAGCGTGCCGAAATAAACTACCGCCCAAAGAAGAAAAACAAAAAACGTAGACTCGAAACCGTTGGCAAATTTGAACGACACTTGAAAAAAGAACTGACAGAACGCTCACGCCTCACGCCGCGTTCTAACGCTTTGGCACAAGCGTCGCTATACAGCATCCGTCCAGTGGAGTGTCGCTGAAGCTTAAATCAACTTTCAAACCCCGAATTTCTTTTGTTTTTGGCCAGGTTGCACCAACGGCATGTCGCGTTGGAGCCTTTTGAAATAGGCTTTACTGTGAAGAGGTTTGTGATTAAAAGTATATTTAGAGTAGTTTTGAGTTATTCGTGTTATATACATACATCGGGGTTTTCGGTGCGGGAATGTTTGACATTAGCCAAAGAGTAGGTATTGACTTAAAAAACAGAATATACTCTAGCAGGTAATGCATAATTAATTGAAAATAATAAGTATTTCATAAATGAAATGGACAGTCATTATCAACCTCTTCAGTTAAGTCCCAGCTCATTTATAAGCAAATAGGTCGCAGATATCGGACGCGTAAAGATTGATACATGACATTTATGTGCACGTAATTACAACTGCCGACGTAAAAAGATGAAATGAAAAATATTATTAGTTTATTCTGAAAATCGTGTCAACTACCTACTAAATTTACTGCAGGTAATTAATTAAAGTTATTTTTGCCCCGATGAATGGTTATATATGTTTTATGTGTACCTACTTTTTTTATAAAGATTTCCTTAGGAAACACCGTAATGTCATAGGATAACTGTGCTGTATCATTGAATAGTTCTTTTTTTTAGGATCTGTACCATACCGACTTACTTATTGTTGACATTAATATACTTTAAATGAAAACTATGCCGAGTTCAACTAACCATAACGGAACGTTAACTTCGGTTCTTAAGTACTATTTCCACCAAACAGCCCGCAACGGATCGGAACGGAAAGAATTGTATGGTCTTTAAACGATATTAAATCATGTTCACAGTATTTAAAGTCTATATTACCAAGCCGCGCACAACAACTTGACCGCGGGCGTCTTCCGCGACACGCGATCATAGCCGAAAGTAGGTATGCTGCGACGCGCGATCGGCTCCGTCATAAATAGACAATAATATTTTTTTCACTTCTCATGCTCCAAAAGTCCGTCTTTATGTCGTGCGTAGGAGACATAAAGTCGCTTTTTATGCTCTAGTGCATAAAGTAAAATCTTCGTCGAAGGCCAAGGCAATCGGTCCAACAGCCACACGAACAACTTTAACTTCATAGAATAACCTCTTTATTTTATTTCGTTTCGTTAGTATTCTAAGACCAAGGCAAGGATACCAACAGCCAAAGTACACAATAAAACTTGATGAAATAAACTTATAATTTTTATTTTGTGGCATTTATTATTATTATTATTATTATATTTGAGTAAATCAATATATTTAAAGCATGACAATAAGTTATCATAGATATAAAAAACAAAATGTTTTTATAACTGAGCGGTATGTAACGACCTAAGTCAGATGTCACGTACCTAATTAAAAAAAAGATAAAAAAAGTTTATTGGCGGGAACCATACTTATTTTTTCATTGTCAATATTTGTGTTACAATAATTTACATGTAGCTTTTTCATTTCCTCGCAATCGAAGTGAAAATTAAAGTGTACCACTCGTCCATAAAACCCATTTAACACTCTACTTTATATCCATCCTCGCTCGCAAGCTCGCTTGGATGGATAAACGTCTCGCGTAAAATGGTGCGTTTTATGCACTTGTTGTACAATCTACTATAACAGACGCGATCGGCTGTCGCCGCATCCGTATCCTTTCCGATCCGATGCGATGCGAGCCGTTTGGTGGAAATCATCCCTTATAAGGCCGACTACACCATGTAACTCCATACCTTTCTTTCGTATTTCTTTGTTCCTTGTTGTTTATGTCGCAAATAAATGATTCTTCTTTCTTTCTTAAAGTTGCCGAAAATGAAATCGATCGACATCTCTCCCCACTGCAAGGGAGCTAATGACAGACTAATGTTATCTCACACGGATTTGCTTCCTTGCTAAGACCAGTTAATCAATCAGGTCGATAACGTCACGATGTATGGGTGTTTGTATTGGTGAATTATTTGTAGTCGTTTTAGCAAAAAGACTAATGTACATCCACTAAAACTGAAGGTTTTTTTGGTGGTTCATGGATGGTGATGGTGGATGGACGGTTGGATGGATGGATGGTGATGAATAGATGATAACAGAGCGGTGTTACAAGTCTAACGTGTGTATCTGTGTATCGTAGCTCCAAAACGGATAGAGCGATTTGACGCGGTTTAATTTGGGTTGTTCTAAGCTAGGTTTGATGAAAATCTTGAACGGTTGAAGAGTATATTTTGGGGATTCGTATAATCGTATATTTAATAGTTTCATGAGGAGGATGGCAATAGATTAATTATATTCCTCTAAGTGAGCTCAAAGGCCTCATTAATCTCATTATAAAGAATCAAAACCTACTGCCTCTGAAGTTCCAGGCAATAATCATAACATAATCAGAACGGAGATAGTTAACTATAGTGCTGTCGTTTTCACTGCCTGAACTGTGGCAGAATTTTAACAGCTCTTATAAAACATCCAGACGCCATTCCACTATATCACCATCCTGACAACGACAGGTGACAGGTGACATTTCAGTGTACATGGCGCAGCTAATATGATTTCCACTGATGTATAAACTTGTTAACTTCGCAATGTATACTAAATTGTCACCTCACCTATTATTGTGAGGCGTGAACTAGGGAGCAGGAAGCTAAGGTATTGTCAACAACTGGACAATAGGTACTTCTTCTAAGTACATAATAATGCCACAATAACGGTCAGTATTGTTTTTCTAACCATCAATCTATGCTTTTCGCTAGGGTTGTCAACACAGTGCCACAGCGTACGACTGTTTTCCTTCCTAACTTAAAAATAACCTATCTGCCATTAACTAGCCAAAACAATCGGAATCTTACTTACTTGTTTCTAAGGTAGCAAATACAAAACGGGTTCGAAAAGAGTTATGACCTTTTTGCCAAGGCTAGGGTTGTCACTGCATCATTTTTCACGTTCTCGATAAATTCGTTTTCTGCCCTTGTCAGGATGTCAACAACGAATCGCTTCATTCTGTGCGCGTACGGACTTTAAGTGATTTTGGACGTAAATGGACAAATACTTATTTTAATATAAGTTTTTGATCATTTCACTATCATTTTTCTTTTAAAAAAAACAGTCTGATGCCCTAGACAAGATGCATTCGGCGTTCGCTATCCTTATCCATTATGTACAGTAAGATTATTTCCACTTTGACACTCGGGATATATCCTGTTTTAATCGTAAAGGTTCGTGTTTTCACATAGAGCATATAAAATCCTTAATATAAGTTGATAGGTATATCTAAATAACGGCACTGGAGAGGAAAACGATGTAGCAAAAAAATATATTATACAGCCATTTTTGACTTATTTAGATCATGAAAGAATCTTATACAGCCAAAACCTTTAAAATTAACTTTATAAGATTATTTAGACAATATGACTATTTATATTAACTATGTTGAATTAAAAAGAACTGTATAACTTAAACACAATGAGCGTAACATTCACTAGCAGAACATTTAACAGACACTTTTTAACCATATTATGTACCTACGGGTATTCTCTTCTAACGTAGGTAAGTAAAACTAACATAACTTAACATATTTGTATGCCTAGCGGTAAAACATAGCGGTACCTACTCATGACAACATATTTGTAACACCCTATAACCATGTTTTCAAATAAATAATTTGATTTGATTTGATCTTGCAGATGGAAAATAAAATAGATAGAATCAAAAAAAGTTGACTATAACTCCTAGTTTTATCGTAAAATTCACTTTAATGTATATTTTCGCACTGGAAAGAAAAATAATTAAATAAATACATACACAGGCGGTTGTCTAAATACGTGCTGACACTGGCCGCGAATAAAAGCATCCTATTGTGGCATTGTCTCCGACCATTTGTCTTGGCGGCTCCATTGTACTCCCTTTTTGGGCCGCCATTAAAATCTTTAAGGACTATTGCTACGGGGAAAGTTATGGGGCACCTTTGGAACTTTTGAAAATAGATCTAGCACTTAATGCAGATTGACTTAAAGATTTATTTATTTAATCTTTAGTGTCTAATGATGAGTAGTAATAGGATATAAGAAGCTTGAAGAGGCATGTGTGTGTCAAAACTGGGCTTTAGATATAAAAGGCTGCAGAAAAAGAAGAAAGGGTGTATGTACCTTTTTACTTCACTATTATTATGATGTTATTTATAAGCAACCGGTGCTCTATCCAACTGAGCTACGTTATTTTTTTTAGTGGCATTATACAGGCTGTGTCCTTTTCATCCTCATTATTACCTTTATTTATTTTAATAAGTTCTTTCCTAAATACTTGACCCTTCTATCCCAAATGACACCAGCAGAGGCGTATCATATCTGTTATGCAATTACGAGAACCCAGGCTCGATTGGAGATCCTTCGTAGACAATGAGGCGAGATTAACCCGGAATTAACCAGAACCCGAGTTTCCGCGGTGCGGGGACGCGTGTTGTGTGTAAAAGGGATAGGAGTCTGCGTTAACAGACTTTTAAATATCAAGAAGTACGTATTAATTAACCCTCTGTATCACTGAATATGATATTGTTTATGCACTGCATGATGGGTGAAGATGACGACAGTCCTGCAGACCCTGATTTTGAATCTTACTTCTTGATCTCAAAACCTCAGTGTAGCCTCAAGGCAACATCCCCGTTTTCCACAAGGTATGAAAAAAAAACCGTTCATGGCAGAGGGTTAAGACTATGTTGTATAGAAGGAGCTCGGTCCTACCTGTGTTCAATTAAATAACGTGCGTTCTTTTTGTTAACATAAAGTTATGTAATGAAGTTAAATTGGAGTTCGAAGGTACGTTAGCTCCATTTCTTTCCGTCGATATGGTCTTAAATGACGAGACGGAATGGGGCGTCCGAAGTTTCGAAGTTACTGCTTTGGGATCCACTTTATCCAGGATTACGATTAGCACGACCAATGTTTATATTGCAAGTATAGTGCGCGTGTCGTATGCAAGAGAGGTTTGATTGATTCTCATGTGATTCCTTAATTCTTTTACAAAGTTGTTAAATATCTCGTAAAGAAATTTCTAGCAAACCTTTTAATCAGTTTCTGCGTTGGGAAAGACCTGATTTAATCTCAGTAGGTAATTCTTCCTGGTACAGTTCTCAACTACTCAACTTTTTTTAAAGTTCCCATATACGTAACAACCGCAGTGGCTCCCGCTCGCGCTTCCAGTTTGGACCCCCAAATACCGTGACGCCCTCTTTCATCCATCATTAGCGGACAATGGCTAATCTAACGTGTAGGGCACTTCATCACATCCCCCCAGAGGTAATTAACGGGACAGATTAAAACATCACCCTGTATCGCGAGTTGACCGGCGCACCCTGTATCACCAGTTGACCGGTGCTTGATGGATATGATAAAAGAAAAAATCTCGTATTTGACAATATATTGATATCTCTATGAAATAAATTTAAAGTTCTATTCAATTTTTTTACGTTTTAGAATAAAGTGTCAAAAAGGTATGTGTTAGTTTTTAGGGTTCCGTACAGAAAAATGAAAAAAACGGAACCCTTATAGGATCACTTGTACGTCTGTCTGTCCGTCCGTCTGTCACCGCAAATTTGCTGAGAAACTACTGGACCGATTGAGTTGAAATTTGGTACACATAGTTATGTTAATTGATGACCCAAACACAGATGTGCAAAATATTTTTATTTAAATAAGGGTCATTTTCGGGGATAAATTAGGAAATAAAAAAAAAAGTTTTGCAAACCTTACTGTGTCACATATCAAATGAAAGGGCTCGATATGAGGACCTCGAATATATTTTTGTTATTATTGTAAAATACCTAAAATAATACAAAATATAGTTCATTGCTTGTAGATTACAGGAAAATCTATAAGAATTCTATCAGCAAAAAAAACGAATGTACGGGACCGTCTCCACGCGTGTTCAACTCGCACTTGGCCGGTTATTTTATTAAAACTGTCTATATTCTTTTGAATTATTGTATATCAGGTTCAGTTTATTTCGCTACTACTGTTAGTTTTTTATTCCTTCATTTCTTGTAGCAAAGTTAAATGAAAATGAAAACTAATTACGAGAAGCATAATTAATGTTGATAAAGAAAAACAAGTTGGGTATAACTTTGCAATGAGTTTAACTGAATTTGTATTCGACGTTAATTGAAAATTAAGTTCTAAATAAAAAACGGTTTTTATCTCGAAACATTTTGAATCCGGCTGTAAAGTATATACCTAAAGACATGTTTTTTTTTTTTTTTTAATTTCATGTTTTTACAGCAGTCGCAGTCAATTAAGAACCAGTTTTAGTTTTTTTTAGGATTTATTTGAATCACCCAATGGGGTTCCATCTATTACGCCGAAACTTTTTTTGCCGAATGTATAGTTACGTCGATTTTTTTCCGCATCAATTTTTTCCATTTAAAAAGGGGAATAATTTTTTTTAAGTTTTTTTTAATTCTGGTAGAATAGGGTATGTTAGTTTACATTTATTTAATAACTTAAAAAAAAAGTCAAAGGTATCAGTAGTAGTACAATTATTCAATTATTATTACGAGAAATCATACATTCGGACAATCGTGATTATGCGTAAACAAGGGGAGCCCACTCAATGATATGGCCGTATTATAGTGTCTAAGAACTGATCTGATGATAGATTCAAAAGGTCCCAACAGGATTAACGATGCACTCATGTCATTATAGACTTACTGAGTTTGGACTAAACTTAACTACAAGTATGGTTTCGATGACCAAGATATCAAAAAGTCACAAACCCTTGTGCCAAAAATTCAATTTTATCTACTGGCCTAGTAGCATGGCAGCGTCTATATCGCGCGTCAAATGTGGATAAAGCATCCGTCACTCTCGTTCTTATTTACGTGTCAGAAGGTGACGGATGCCTTATCCACACTTTGTCACGTGATAAACGCAGCCGTATTAGGCCCCCAGATGGGGTCTATATTGACAGACATAATTATTTTTAGTCATAATGTGCTTTAAGGTCATAATCATCGCAAGTCATAACGTGTTTTTTTAAAGAAACTGTTACTTTTTCAGGATTTTTATAAATCAAACCTAACCTAACCTAGCCTTATCTACACGTTAGATATTTCAGAACTTCTGAAAAGTTTACAGTTTCAGCGATATAAAAAATTATGACTATCAAAAATTATGTCAACAATTACATTATGACTAATAAACTTATGGGAAACAAAGGGCCCCCAGATGACCTTATATTTCGGGAAAATATTTTTGTATTTCTTGTATAGGTACGTTTCGAATATCCTATTCACGATGATAGCGATTATAAAATGTCAAAATATTTAATTTACTTTCAGAAAACCACAAAAAATAGTAAGCAATAAAATTCCTAAAAATCTTCCCATCCCACATTTCCCCGTTTTACCATCCAATTCGTAATTGTTGCCCTGTATTTTTTTAAAGTCCCTTTGGCCCTTCCGTCTATTCATGTTGTCGGGGCTGATTGATGAAGTCCTCACTCAGAACCCTTTCAAGACACGAGGGTCACAGGATCCATCAAGGTTCGGTGAAAAATAATTAGTTTTTGCTGTGTGGTAACAATAGAGCCATTTTGAATGCCTTTTAAGGCATTTAAAATCGTCGTAAATAAAAATCAGGGGACAATCTTCAAGAGATTTCTAAAAGGGAAAAGTTTTTTTACAGTAGGTACCCCAACGAAAATGTTAAGCACTTTAGTGCATTGCCATAGTAAACTTCAAACGGAACATCAATTGACACACATGACAATGACAACGAAATTCACAATGACAAGGTTCTAAGTATGGTCAACATTTTTAACCGACTTCAAATAAAGGAGGAGGTTCTCAATTCGTCGGGATATTTTTTTTTTTTTTATGTATATTCCCCGATTACTCGAAGACCACTGAACCGATTTAAAAAAATTTTTCGTTGTTCGAATGGGTATACTTTCTAGTTGGTCCCATTGTCACCACGTCAAGATCTGATGATGGGATCATGGAGAAATCAAGAGAACTCCTCAAATATTATAGGCACATTTAGCGATTTTGGTATTTTTCACTGTAACTCATGCATTTGCTTTTGAAAAGTACTATATGGTGAAGTGGAACTGATGATGAAGACCACAGATGGCCACCGGAACTCCTTAACGGTACCTATTTCAAGGGTGGCGATAAGATATTTCGATAAAGGAAGTTAAGCGACTATGACGAAGCACATTTAGGTTTAAATATGACTATGACATTCCCGCGGCGTTGTCTGCGGCGAGCTTGAAATGTTCTATAGTTTCTTATTAATATTTAGAAGTGGAGCTACGTAACAGCATAAATAGGATCACTAAAAAGTATAAAATAAAATAAATGTTTAAAAAAACAAAAAACCGCCAACAATATTTTAACCAAAAGCAGACTTCAGTTGGACTGACCTATTTACCTACCATTTTAAACAAGTTATTTTTTGCTTTTTGAAGGCGGTTTTTTGTTTTTTTAAACATTTATTTTTTATCGAGTGACTGTACATTCCTACTATTTTTGTCTGCCCATCCCCATCAATTTAATGAATTTCACTTCATCAATAGGGAATATGCATGGATTTTTTATTTAAATCGCATTTCTGACCAAAATATGAAAATACCATAAAAGAGATCACCAAAAGTGAAATTAAAATTAAAATCGGTCAAGAAATACGGATGATACAAGCATTTTAAAATGCTAATTAGACAGAGAGATCCGAAGTGCACCGGTGACGTCATCGTGCAGTGCGGCCATATAAACTCCACGTAAAATTCTGTTATGCTGGAAAGAGATAGGAACAAATCTTTGCTGGCTTATTTTTTCTCATCTGTTTGTTACATGAATCAGCTTTTATTGAAGCTGTAAAACATAACGTGCATATTCCCTATTGTATAACTTCATCAAATTTAATTTCATCGAACGCTATTTTGTACTGCAAAGGACATCTTAATTTATATTACACGTAATTTATAATAATTTATGTAATGAATATTATTCATTACGTTTAGGTTAAGTCAGGTTAGAATTACGCCTGCCGAAAAAATAACTCATGCTACGTTTGTAATGATACGTTTGTTGAAGGGTATTTCGATGAAATAATAGTTACGCAAGTATTAGTACCGAGTATTTAGTAAGTTTTCTAGTACCGGTGATAGTATTCATACAAGCCTAGAGCTTAGTTTAAGACTAGGTCGATTTGTATGCGATTGGTCAGTCAGTATCAGAAGTAGGAGGACAATCGAGCTCAAAATTATCTAAACACGCTCTTATGCTCATAAAAATAGGATTTACATCATTTTGAGCTCTTCGACTGTCCTCCTTCTGATGCTGACTGTTCCTGATATTTATTTATTTATTTAAATTCATTCCAAATTAAGAGCTTTCCTTCAGCAACCAACCATTTAAGAAAATAAAACCGCAGGCAGAACGTTATGGTGCAATGTTAAGTACAGTCAGCGAAAACGTGTTTTTAAAAGTCTGTACAACATCTAATTACAATTTAATGACCGTTAATGTACACTTAAGAGCAATGAAAACGGATCGCGGTGCACGTACATTTTTACTTGCAAGGACCCATTTTTGTAGAAAAAACTTTAAAACTCTTCAAAAAAGTGTTTTGTTTCGAGATAAGTTACGGGCTAAAATAAAGATGCTTCGTTAGTTTTAAAATAAACATGATATTGTACATAGCTACACCACAGATAAAAAATAGCTTTGAACTTTTCAATAAAAAATATTTGACTCACCCGTCAATGACAGATTATTGCCAACTTTAAGCTCAAAGCTATATTCGAAAGACCGTTAATATAATTTTTTATACTTTTACGTCGAATTTTAGTAGAATAAATACTTTGTGTCTTGTCTGTACTACCGTAACCTCGGCGTGATACCGAAACATTTGTTAAAGCCGCCGACACACCTGCACCGCTTTGCTCAAGACAAATTACTCGCGGTACCTGCAATGTGTATACGTCTTAACAATTGTTTTAGGTGGGATTTTTTTTGAAACTGAAGGCTAACAAAAACTGATATTTGAGTATGTGTTTGATTCATTGTTTTCATAAATTTAATCATATTGCAAGAAACGGTAGATCATGGCCTCTAATTCAAAACGGTTATAACCACATCGTTTTTGATCTGTTATCGTAATGTCAACGTTTTGATAGCTCTTATTTACTTGGCAGTAATGGCTGCTGACGTCATAACAATATAATAAAAAATCAAAAACAATTTGGATTTTACTGCTTAGAATAGAGCCGCTCTACTCTATTGGATCAAGCCATATTGCCGTTGATTTGTTATTGTATTGTCAACTTAACGATAGCTCTAATTGACTCTTATAAACAAATCGATTTACCATTATAACTCCATATTCGCGTACTTTTGAAGGTTGAGCCTAGTCATATTATTTATTTATACACTTTATCATCGTCTTCGTGTCCATTTTAAGGTAGTAATCTCTATTTATTATTGTATTTTTGATGAAAAGCACATTCGCTGAAAACACCATTACTCTGACAGAGTCTTGTCATAAAGATATTTTTTTTCGAAATATTTCTGACATTGAAAATGTAGTGAGGTTTGATAGATTTGATTGATAAGTGAGGTTTTCGTCTCTGTCGCACCCAGCATAATAACACGATGATGATGATGAATATATATTCAACCTATTTAATAAACTAATTAGAGGTAACATTATTCTCATTACTATTTCATCCTCTATCTAAAGACAATTACAGTCAGGTATACTTGTTATTGTCATTGGCAGTCTGAATAGGGACAGACTTTAAACAGTAAGATGGTTTTTATCTATGTTTCATGAAAATTGGTTGAGGATATGATACAATATTTTTGTCTCAACAATGTAGATAACTACTATTCGCACGTGACTTTTTCCGCGCAGTACTTATTATCACTGCTCCCTCTGTAACTGTTTGATTTTATATATTTACCTACCGTATGTGTCTGTCAGCACAAAGTTTTGAAGGGACCAAACAAAAAAAAACCCTGCATTTTTTTTTTCGCGGATGCCCTATTTAATGAAGATGAAGGAAGAAGCTAAAGACATTTGTCAGGATCGTAGCAGGTGGAAAGAAGTGGTCTCTGCCTACCCCTCTGGGAAACATGTTGTCGAATGACAATTTAAATGAATCGAAAGACACCTCATACTTGTAGCCTTTTAGGCCGCAGAGTGAGCCCAGAAATAGACATACATACATACGCTAGAAAAACATAACCCTCCTTCGGGCAGTCGGGTAAAAAAAAACCACAGTGTCTTGTTTATAATATTACTAGCTTTTGCCCGCGACTTCGTCCGCGTAGAATTCGTTTATCGCAGTTAAGTAAATTAAAAGTTTTAAGCAATTCTATAGTTTGACGTCCTTCCTGGCCTGAATGATTTTTCAAACACATACGTAATATTGAGCTCGAAATTCACCGGGACACCAACTTTAACCATGAACTTACGGAAGGGCACTCCCGATACATCCAAAGAGTTCAGGAACTCTAACGGTAGGACGTGACTTGCTCTGTGTCTATGACATTGTCTACCAAGAGATACTCCACAACATCGCCTTCTACATGAGACATTATTTTATATATCCGCCCGACAATTTCGTTTGTCGGTGCTAATATTGCCGTCTCGCACAAATATTCTCTAGACTGTATATTGTTTTTTAGATCGGGGTACATGTTATTTTTTAGAACATCTGTGTTTTGTACAATATTACAGAATTCGCGGTTTAATGTATTCAAATCGTTATTACTATCTCTCGCCATACGATCTTCTCCAATTTTTAGCAGAGCTGCCGCATATATTGCCCCGACTGTGTATCATTGTGTACTCGTAGTTCCTTGCATATTTGCAGTGAGATTTTTTTTATATATACCCATATCGTAGATGTCGAAACGCATTTATTTTATCCGCTGGGGGGCCCCTAGCTATCACCGGTAGATGAGAATCTGTCTAAATTCGCCGTCTCAAAGCACCATCCCTCCTATGATAGTTTGGTTGCTCTTAAAATATCCATCATAGTTCAATATTACATATATTATATTATGAGTCTTAATACAAATTTTAATGTATCTATCATTATAAATGGCCGAACTCCCAAACATGAATGACCGAATTCTCATACAAACTACCGTTACCCTTAGGGGTGATTTTGGAGATAATAAGTATAAATTTAATTTAATTCGGTTCCGCGGTTAATCCGTGAAAGTGTAACAAAACAGAGAGACGACAGACAGAATGACTTTCACATTTATAATATTAGTATGGATTTTCATTCTACAGCAATATTATATCGACAGTGGACAGGTAAAAACGCTCAAGCGCCATATTGGAAACTTTACAGAAATGAGGTTTAAAGTTTTTTTATTGAGAAAAAAAATCATATCTCAAAAAGTTTTACGACTATTTCCATGAAAATCAAAATGTATAAGTTAGAATATGCCAGCTATTTATTTATGAAACAAGTTCTGACCTAGTCCTTCTAGTTACAGAGATAGATGTCGCTTAAGCAATAATTGTGTAGCTAGTTCCAAAAATGTCAGTCAGGTAAAAATGCTTAAATCGCAACTAACTATAAACCAAAATGACTAACGGCACATATTTTTTATGTCTAGAAAATACAAAATTTACTTATATTACTTCATCTTTCTAGAAACTGGTAAAGTAAAAAATCTAACGAATGATAATTACTGTTATCTTGGATGGTGAATTTACTTAAAGTCACTAATTATTTATTATTTATAAATTATATATCACTTAACTGCCTAATTTTACTCATTATTCAAGTATAAAATGGTTTACAGCAAGCATTTTTGTTTCTACACGGACTACTAAAAGCTTAAATTCTAACTAATACATTAATACTTAGTGACTTTGACGTCATTTAAGAAATAGAAGTACCAAAATGTCTTTTAACGGGTACGTATCATAATATATAAAGTTCAATAATAATGGGATACATAATAGTTCATAATATAAAATGGTGTTTTATCTGAAATCGTAAACTTTTCGGGATTGTTATAGCATAAACCTAACCTAACATAATGGGTTCTATACAATGACCTTTTAAAGAATCCTGAAAAGTTTACAGCTGCATAAATAAAACCATTATTATTGGTAGAAGTTTTAGATACTTGCAAAATTTTAGTGAGTAAGAATAGTTGATTGACCCAGATACGTGTCGAATTTTTGGAGTCGGTTGAAAAATAACCTTTTCATTTTTTTTTGCAGATTGCAATTAAAACATCATCAAAAATCTATTGAATCGATAGAATTCCTTCTGCTTACTATAAGAATAATTATTAACAGTTCACTAGGTATCTAAGTCATACCAGCCTGAATTACCAGTCTACCTGGAACCATTCAAAATAGGATCTAACATATTTGCTATAAATTCAAATGACATAGAATTATATTCTAAATAGTCATATGTTTTTAAATCACTTCCTATAATTTTTGTTACAAAAGCCATGTTCTAAAACTTTTAGAAATTATAATTTTAATATGTCTAATATTCATAATACAATACAATTACAACCTTTATCATTATTTTTTATAATATTCACAATGTTTTATCGTTTAAACCTAAAACTCAAACAAATGCCAATTTTCACACTATAATGAATACGGTTAAAAGTGATAATATGAAACCTCACTCATATATTTATTATTTTCTTTATACATTTGTGTTTGACGAGACCCTTTTGGCTTTCGGCTCCTATTTCGTGCTCTGAAGAACAAAATAATATTAAAAAACCTACCTACCTTACAAAAAAATTTGGTAAGGTTCATTTTTCATGGCGAGCCTTGCCCTCCTATCTCCGTTTCAATGCGGGGATTGCCCTCCGCCTTCCACAACCACTCGCTATGTTGGTTCGATTATAGCAAGTAAATATTCGAGATTTGAAGGTAATAAAGGTACTAAGTAAATCTTATGGCTGATGATTAGTAGACGAAATGACTTTCGTAAGTATATAAAATTTATGCTAAGCGAAGAATTAACTTTTATAACATTTGAATTTACAGCAAATTAATTAAGAGGAAATGTAATTGTAGTGTTTGATTTTATAGCAAATAAGGGGATACGTTCACAACAAAGTTGATTTTATACCCACTAGCCAACATTCTACTTGTATTTACTTCGAAAGATCGGAACTGAATTCCGTTTTTTTAATTTAATATAATAAAATTAAAAAAATACATACGTAGGTATGTATGGGAAGGAAAATTTTGCAAGGCGTACATGGAGCGGGAGCCAACATGCAGAGGCCCTTTAGTGAATATTAATTTAGTAAAGTGATGGGACAATAACTAGCATTTGTCCCTGAGTTCACACTATAGATGTATGCTCCCACGGGCAGTCACCGGTTAGTGTAAGACTAAATGAGATGGACTGAGAAACTAGGCTATTGATAAACCTATGACGCCAATGCCAATTACTTTGGTTGAAATGACAGACAGTGACTCGCCAAGTCAATGGAATGGGTCTCCTAAAATAGCCTTAATACGTAGTACCGCACAGGCAATAGTTCCAGAGGGGTTGATAAGGTCGAAAGGGTGCATCTGGACTTTAAACGACGATAACTTGTAAGAGCTATATATGCTCGAAGGGCGGATGTTGCGTAAGTGGTGAGTGCCACTTATGCAACTTGCGACTCCACTCTGACCGGCTAATAAAAGATAGCCAGAGGTGAGAGTCTATTCCTCGTCATCGTACACTCCAACTGGCCGGTGAAGGCAAGCGTGAGGTGAGGAACAGGACCTTGCCTCGGGACCAACAGCTCGCTACTAGCTGCTGCTGTGGCCACATATGTATTATTATTATCACACAAGATGCTTGACATCGCAAAGTTCACAAGATATGCACTTACTTATTATATACATCATCACTGTCACGCTCGTCGTCACCATGGACTGAGTGTCCCGATTCAACAGGTTTTATGCGATAAACGGAAGCTTACATTCGAGCGAAGTTTGTATTTTCTTAAATGTTTTTCGAGTTTTTTCTTACTAGTAATGAAAACCCATATTTTTATAAGAAACTGAATCCGAAATAAGACTTAAGCAGTGTAACAGTCTAAAATGAAATATGTCTACTTTCACTAAATCAAAGTAAATAGTATTTTTTTTGATTTTATATTCTACTAACATCCTAATTCTACAGATTGAGATGACCTAGATTGTGCTTAAACACATTTTTCTTTAAAAACGTGGAATAGCATTTTTGCTTAAGCGCCAAATAGTAAATTATTGCATGAAGATAAAAATGCTAATACGAAAAAAAAATATGTATCACAATAATTTGAAATTGCTAACAGTAATAACTCGACTAAAGATAAGAATAAAAAAAATCTAATACGATTGCATACCAAAATTTTCCCTAAGGTTAAATGACTAACATGCTTCAACACGAAAAACATCAAAATAAACGTCGCTTTAGTAGTCACGTTCTCAAAAAAACGTGAAAAATTTGCCTGCTTAAGCGCCAAAAAAGTGCTCCGATTGACGTGGGTCCTAGACAGATCGACGCAGAAAAAAAAAAGAAATTAAACTGTATATATAACTCATTTTCGGCCAAAGTGGCGCTTAAGCATTTTTACCTTTCCACTGTCGATATGGAGGTATTGTATTGTTTTTTTAAGTGATCATAATAACCGCCCTAATATTAAATAATAGCCGAAGAATAAGTATACGGCGGAATAAGTAAACGGCGACAAAAAAAGTTAAAATAAATTACCTAATCAATTTCACAATTTTGTCAAATAATTACTGATCTTATTATTCTATATTAGCAATTATTTATCTAAATATGATGTCATTTTCAAAATCTGCGTCCTCAAAAACTAAGAAAATTTTACCCATGACAACTTTTTTTAAAAAGATCATGGCCGCCGTCTTGAACTCTAAATTTGACATAATTTTCATAATCTGCGTCCCCAAAATGTAAGAAAATGATACCAATGACTACTTTTTCAATAAACATCATGGCGGCCATTTTTAATTCCAAATTTGATATCATTTTCGAAATCTGCGTCAACGCAACCTAAGAAAATGACATACATGATGACTTTTTCAAAAAACACCAATCTTTTAAATTTTCCGGGATGGGATTTTCCTATGTGTTAATCCACGGTATAAGCTACCTCCATTCTAAATTTCATCCAAATCCATGTCGCCGTTGCAGCGTGAAGGAGGAACAAACTAAAACTCCCTTTTACCCCCCTTAGGGGTAGTTTTTTCTAAATCGCTGAAAGTAGTATTTTTTATTTATAAACAGTAGCCTAAAAACCAATTTCTAAATTGCTTATTTTAAAAATATTTAATCTCCCATACAAATTTCTACCCTCTATTTTAACCCTTTAGGGGATGAATTTCCAAAAATCTTAGTGCACCCCTAGGGTAACCAAGGAATATTCCCTTCAAATTTCGAGTCCCTAGGTCCAGCGGTTTAGGCTGTGCGTTGATCGCTCAGTCAGTCAGTTTTACCCCTTTCCATCCCTTCGGGGATGAAATTATCAAAAACGCTGAGACACGTATAAATTAATTTTCAATTTTCAACCTAAACACAAAATTTGAATAATCTAACTTAACTAAAACTGACGGACTTTCATACAAAGTTTCATCCCCTTAGGGGTGGAATTTCCAAAAATCCTTCCTTAGTGGATCTTTACACTATGTAAGGTATCTAAGTGCAAAATTTCAAGTCTCTAGGTCCAGCGGTTTGGGCTATGCATTGATGTATCTACAATCAGTTTTACCCCTTTTCATCCCTTCTGGGTTGAAATTATCAAAAACGCTGAGACACGTATAAGTTAAAATTCAATCGCCAACCTAAACGCAAAATTTGAAGCGTCTAACTTCAAAACTGACGGACTTTCATACAAACGTTTTTCCCCTATTTTATCCCCTTAGGGGTGGAATTTCCAAAAATCCTTCCTTAGTGGATCTCTACACTATATAAGGTATCTATGTGCAAAATTTCAAGTCTCTAGGTCCAGCGGTCTGGGCTGTGCGTTGATATATCAACAATCAGCTTAGCATTTTATATAATAGAAGATAAACATTTATAAATAACGACTATGGGGATATGACCTAAATTTCGAAAGTTTTTTTGTATTCATACATACAAACATACAGTGCGCGGGCAACTCGGGTCAATTGCCTCAAGCGATCGCCCGACAATGGCTTCAATTAGGCTAAACCGATTGTAATGTAACTCTTAGTGTTCCGAGCAATTTACTATTTGCTCTTAATGTGGTATCCTGCGGTTACCGGATTTTTGGAAGATTCGTTGGACTGTTGATACTTATGTGTATATTCCACCAAGAATCTTATCATGAATAACAATAATTAACATAGACAGATACTGTTTTCGAATAACATTGTAATGTAATCATTGGGGCGCAAATAATTGATTTTTTTTTGTTTAACAAAACATTGTTACGTATTTACTCCTTGATCTGGAAGAGAGTGTACAGGGCATTTAGAGTTTTATATTTATTTTAACGCTGTCATCGTTTACTGGCAGTTTGTTTGTTGTTAAGTACCAATTTTTTTATACAAAAATAAAATAGATCGTTATAGATGACCTTAGGAAAAAAAACTTGCATTTTTTTTTAAAAACGTGTATATTAAAAAAAAAAACATGTTTTTTTCCTAAAGTCACCTACAACGATCTATTGTATTTTTTTTTTTTAAAATGTACTTAACAACAAAACTCCTGCCAAAAGCGTTAAAATAAAAATAAAAACGATACAGTCTAAAACATATACCAATTCGATTGATCCACTTTATCAAATCAGATCAAAAGTAAAAAGTTTCCCAACAAATAAACGAGAAATGGAATAACCAAGTAATAAACAACTTTGCCATGAACCCCGCAATCCGCAATACGCGGAACTTTTTTATGTTATACGGAAACTTGAGGTTACCCGTGTAATATTTACTTTACCCAATAAAACCGGTGCCAACTGCTTGCTAATTAAAAATATGTATGTCAATTTACTTTAACCCCTCGTATGCGGGAGGTCAAAAAGTACCAAGATCTAGTCTATTCTGATTATGATATGGTCCATAAAATTAAGCTTAAAAAAAGCACAAACAGATATCCAAATGTTGAGCATGGATCCGTGCCTAAAGCATACTACGGGTTAAGAAAAAAATCGAATAGTACATACATACATACATAATCTCACGCCTTCGTTCCCAGAGTGGGGTAGGCAGAGCTACAGAATTACAAACATCTCTAAAAACTTGTTGATAATTCTATAACCACAATTTGCACAATTAGGCTACGATGTTTACCAGCGTATTAGTGACAGGTTGCAAGCCCATCGCCTAACAGTACTACAAGCCTTTATTCCCTTAGTCGTCTCTTACGACATCCACGGGAAGACATGGAGTGGCACTATTCTAACTCGGCAACCACACGAGGAAACCGAATAGTATTTTTTTAAATTAGGGTTCGGACATAGAGAATAATTGAAAACTTATTTCGCTTAGTACCAATTTTACCAAACGATGTTAAATTTAATCAATGTTAATCGACTGTTAGTTCATACATTTTGACAGCTGTTAACGCGCTAATCATCTGTTAAGCGGTTAACATCGTTTGGTGAAATTGGTACTTAGACTTATTTTCAGACTCATTAATTAAGTCTTACACCATGCTATAAGACACTTTTTAAAGATTAAACTTATATACACGTACAATTGCATCACTTTTAATTTTTTCACGTCCACCCATTATTTTTGTAAACCGGCTTTTCTTTCTAAAATATTTAAATGAAATAATGTTTCGATAATTTCCATGTTTGTTTACTTCTTGTAAAGCTTATATTACAAGAAACGTGAATTCAATTAAATATTTCAGAAAGAAAAGTCGGTTTACAAAGGTAATCGGTGGACATCAAAAAATGCAAAGTGATGCAATTGTTTTGCCCGTAAGTGTACGTCTAGAGTATGTGAATGAAGTAAATAACCTAGCACATTGGAACCCAATTGTTTAAAGTTTTTGGTTCAGCAGAATATTATTTCTTACCTTAACATAATGAACATTTCCGTTACTATACGAAGATTTAAACATGACACAGCTCACTCACTCAATAACACAACACTTACAATAATAAAATAACCTAACGCACTGGAAATACAAAATGAAAATGCACTTCTCTATTGACTTACTTACCAAAAAGTTAAAATTGAAATGAATTTTATTCATAACAATAACGTTTAAATTAAATATGTCGCGGTAACAATAGTTGTTATGAAACAATCGGTCGGCTACAAGTTTCAATATGGACTGACGATGTCTTGAGAAACAGTCAATTATGACAGACAGAGTACGACACAAACGAGAGAGGGCAAGGAGAGCATCTCTTCTCTACGTAACATAAAACAAAGCCGCTTTCTGCGTCTGTCTGTATATCCGCCAAGGGAGCCCTTTGTTTCCCATAATTTTATTGGTCATAATGTAATTGTTGACATAATTTTTGATAGTCATAATTTTTTATATCGCTAAAACTGTAAACTTTTCAGAAGTTCTGAAACATCTAACGTGTAGACAAGGCTAGGTTAGGTTACGTTGGATTTACTAAAACCACGAAAAAGTAACAGTTTCTTTAAAAAAACACGTTATGACTTGCGATGATTATGACTTAAAGCACATTATGACTAAAAATAATTATGTCAGTCAATATAGACCCATCTGCCAAACCACGCAATTGCAGTGGATTTTGATTCGGTTTTCACTATCAATCTGATGTACGACGTACGTGCATGAAGATATTAATGAATGTAGTAGTAGTAATGTCCCATAGTCTCTGCCCATTGGGAGACAGGCGTGAAGGTATGTATGTATGTATGTATGTATGTAATTTTTCATCGTAGCTTTTTTTTATAATAAAACCTTCTCGTAGTTAAGTTTGAATTTTTTACTTACAAGTAGGAAAATCATTTTTGAAGTAATAACTTCTTATGGGACGGTAAACCGCTTCGTTACGTAACGCGTTACGGCGCCAGCATAGAGGGAGTATAAAAACAGCTAATAAAATGGTACTCTTTGCACCTGTTACAAATGCCCTTCGTTAAAAAGAGACGTCTATATATGACCTCTTTCAACAGTGTACCACTATTTAGGTTTGTTAGTGTGTGTTCAGGCATTAGTGTGCGTAAGTTTGCAGTCAGTTAAACAATTTCAATTTTAAATAGTTCTACTTAGATTAGTTTAAGTTATCACTTTTGTCGGGCGTCCCGAGACGCACACGTTTATTATATAAAAACCTTGTCCTGACAATTATGAACACAGCAAAAATAATGTATTCAAATCGGTTGAGCCATTCTCGAGTTAGGGTAGTATAGATTAATAATAGTAGTTTACGTGACAGTTGTGTAATGCTAATTACGCAGAGTCGCGTACAATACTTTATCTACACACATATTATAAGTACCTACTCTAAGATGGGTTCAGAAGCCGAAAGGCAAATGACCAGCATTTGTGGTAGTAGGTGACAGCGATGACAGCTGTAACGTAATTTTGAAATTACTTTATCGAATATTGTAAGGTAATGAGATCCAGATTTGTATATTCCAAAGAACATCTTCGAAAATTAACAGCTGTCATCGCTGTCACCTACTACCACAGGTAATGCTAATCATTTCCTAAGGGTTTTGAACGCATAATAGAGGACTTATGATATGTGTGTAGATAAATATATTTACGATACGCTTGTGTCGCCGTGTAGTCTCTATTTCGTGATACACTACGTTTCATTTAGGTTCATAGCATAGCCCACTTGACGTAGCGGTTAATATATTTTGCATTCAATGGACAATGACAATAAAGTCCAATGTAATTGATACACTTACAGCATTACTTCTGCTTAGCCGTCCTTGAATATAATGAATGACGATATTATTATAAAGAAAGATAGGGAAGCTTAGACATAATACAAGCTCTTGAATATAAGTCTTATGAGAGCCATACTCTAAGTAATAGTTGATGTATTTCATCTTTACACTTGTCAGCATTGAGAGACAACTGTGAAACCATGGTAGTTTTTTAACATGTTAGTGCCCGTGCTTACTGATATTATTTTTTATTACACGCAGGTAAGGTTTTAGTACACTGTATTTATTAAAGTTATGAACTACTTGCATCGACTTAATACCTTTCGTTATTTTAATCCAACAATATTTTTATTCATTGACATTGTGTATTATAAACATGTAGACAAAGACACAATGAGGGCGCCACTAGACGGTGCAGTCTTAATCAAACAGATGTAAGCTAAGCCAAAAAGCTCGCAAGTAAAACCACGTATTCGAAATACATATTTAATTTTATCCCAGCACCTCCACCATAATGTCAAATTAATAATTAAATACAAACAAAAGTAGATGCGGCAGCCGTAATTACAAAAGGAAAACAAACTAATCCCGCACACAAGCAGATTATAACACACAGGGCTCGGTATCAAAGAGACTCATCCATTTGCCAAATTCGTTTTTCCATTACTCAAATTGGGTTCGTAGAGGGGTTAACTTTTGTATGGTAAGTGCGTGCGATGATGTATCTATGTTGGTATGGTTGTATGCATCTACGCTTTGAAGGTTTTAATATACGTAGAAAAGTATCATTGATACAGGATTAAATTATAATGTGGGCTTAACCAGAATACGGACAATCTGTGCCAAATTCGATTTAGTTTCGTTTATTTACTAAGAAGTAATAATTAATTAATTATTCATATCCCTGATGACGGATAAAAGGATTTCATGATCATCATCGATGACAATCTTTGACAATCAATGTGAACAAATGACAATATTAGAAAACTTTATTATTGAATGTAGGTAAATCAAAGAGATGATGCTAAAGCTATTACGTATCATACATATTTAAAAATCAGAAGGAACAACGGCAAAAAAACGAAATTCGAACATGAATCGACAAAAACTATGGACATAGCGCTGGCTGCCCGCCAATAGCGGCCATAACAGAATTAATTACTACACCAGATGGCGCTGATAGCCAGGTATATCACGCTAAACCGGAACACGGGTAGCCGTGTGGGAAATATTGGAAACTTATTGCGTTATAACATGGTAATGTTACATTATGAGGTCTTCAAATTTATGAGACTACAAAGATGCTTCGCATTTAGGTAGTTTAACATGGTTCTATCTTCACAAGACTTGTATGTGCAATAGAACCATGTCACAATGAAATAAAGGAATATAGACCGGCTGTTTGTTTGTGTGTAATCTCCGCACCGGTGGTGTAGGATCCGTGCGGATATCATCATATTCTCTAACCTACCGCTAAGCAGCAGTGTTTATGGCTTAATGTAGATAAGATTTTCATAGAGGCATTCCATCTTAAGTCAGGTACTCATTAGCGAGCCGTAACTGTTACAGTTGCACGTAAAATAGTGATGAGTTAGCGGCTTCTCCACTAGGAGCTCGTTACGTGACAGTTGCAGCTCGCTAGTTAGTAGTATCCAGCTCCTTAGGACTAGCAATGCATTGAGATTGCCTACTCTATTGGTCGCAGATCAGCATCAGCATCAGTGTGGCATGAGTTCTTGATTGCCGTATCCATAAATATTATAGAATTTCGAAAAATAGATACTAAAATATATATAGATACAATGCCGTGTGGTTGCCGGGTTAGAATAGTGCCACTCCATGTCTTCCCGTGGAAGTCGTAAGAGGCGACTAAGGGAATAAAGGCTTGTAGTATTGTTAGGCGATGGGCTTGCAACCTGTCACTAATGCACACTGGTAAACAGCTTGCTTTGTGTGCAAAATGTGGTTACAGAATCAACAACAAGTTTTTAGAGTTGTTGGTAATCCTGTAGCTCTGTCTACACTCTGGGAATGAAGGCGTGAGTGTATGTATGTAGATACTAAAAGAGACGGGACGGGAACGCTTTTTTGTTTCATTTCCAAAATTCCAATCTTTCAAACCCTCCAAAGGGCATCGCAAATTATTCATCGCAGCGTATCGGGCGACCAGCTGATCGATGTTTTAATCAAACGTATGACAAAGTGAGCAAACAGGGCGAGCAATCTATTAAATGACAGTTATCTCGGTGATTGATTGCATTTGCATGTTAAAAATGCTAAAATTGGGGGATGCGTTCGATACATGAGCGTGCAAAATTTAGATCACAGTATTATTTTTCATGCGTTCAACTCGATAAAGTTAGATATCTATTCAGGGATTTGGTAGCGTCGTTTAAAACACCATGACACCATGTTTGTTTTTATTGTTTTATTTATTTACCATTACGGTTATGTGTTTATTGATCCACAGAGTACAAAAATGTCCAAGTCACTAGTGCTGTGACGCAATTAGTGATGTCCCATAAACAGCGCATAAAATTACAAATTTTAAATCCGTGGAACTAAGGTCTTTACTTGGCTAGGAACAAATTTTAATTTAGAATTGACATACATACATACAAAAACACACGCCTTCATACGCAGAATGGGGTAGGCAGAGCTACAGAATTAACAACAACTCTAAAAACTTGTAGATCATTTTGCAAAATTAGGCTAAGATGTTTGCCAATTTAGAATACCATAAAGATAAAGATAAAGATAAAAGAAATTTATTCAGTAAGTAGGCCGCACGGGCACTTTTACACGAATCTACCAGCGCTTCCCAAGAGAAGACCACTGCCGAGAAGAAACGCCGCAAGAAACTCAGCAGTCAGTCATTTTTTAAACATATTTCTTATTACAATGGTACTACTTAGTCTAGCATTATATAAAGCAATAAATATCAAATTAAATATAGTATCAAATAACATGCGTAGTTCAGCTGGAAAACATGCCAATTAAGAATCTTACGGGAGAGATAGAGAAAAAAAAAACACATACTTATGTGTATATAAGATGGTGCGAGACGACCACATAAAAGTTTCGATATGTTTTCCTACATCAACGGTGTCCCCTAGACAAGATAAAGAATAGAATAAACTGTACTTATTTCAGGCAACAAGGCCTATATTCACAAATACGTTACAGGCTTATATAACACACATAACCAATACCTATGTAACTGAAAATTAACATAACAACTGAAATTCTTTCGCGGTGTCAGCTAGCCGGCGGCGGCCAAGAAATCAAGGAAACATGACACCCCTCGGCCAGAATTTATTCCTCACTCAAAAAACGTGACAGATCTTTTGGCCGGTACTTTCATATAAGTACTTAGGTGATGTCCGAGTTAAACATACTGATAACAACTTAAAGTGTTGTTTGAAATCGCGTTTTCATAACTGAGTAATTAAAATAAAGATAAATTAAAAATACTGTAAAATAAAGAATAATATTCATAAATAGTTAAGACTGAAGATTAATATTAGGATAAAATATACAAACAAGTTTGTAACTTTATAGTGATTTACATATTAGTTAAAATTAAGAGTGGCCAAAAACAGTGAAAAGATGGCCCAAACCGGTACTTTTATCCTAGTGAAGAACTCAAAAAGTCCTTGATTTTTTCCTTGATGTGACGAGAATTAACCTTCGATTCTAGGACTAATTTACGTTACGCAATGAAAGAAAGTTAACGTTGTCTCAATTAAGACCTACGAGCATTTTTTTTACGGTGGGTTTAGACCAAACGAGCGAATGCTCTAGAACATGTTTTGTCTTTATTTTTTACAAAGAAAACGTAAGAGATAATGCCATAGAATTCTTGTTCGTTCGCTTGGTCTAAACCCACCGTTACAATCACCCAGCACCTCTATTTCTAGGCGGTAAAAACGATATCGTAGTTTGCCTGTGCCAAGACAATAAGAGCTATCAAAACGTTGACAATACGATAAAAGATCAAATGCGATATTGTTTTTACCGTCTTGAATAGAGGCGCTGGAGTGATTTCTTCTGCTTTCACTATACACGGCCTGTACAATCAAACCCATAGAGTCCCATGAAGTATAATATACCTTTATCTACACTCATATCATAAGTCCTCTATTATGCGTTCAAAACCCGTAATCAATGACCAGCATTACCTGTGGTAGTAGGTGACAGCGATCACAGCTGTTAATTTTAGAAGATGTTCCAAATTTGGATCTCATTATCTTACAATATTCGATAACGTAATTTCAAAATTACGTTACAGCTGTCATCGCTGTCACCTACTACCACAGGTAAGGAAATGCTGGTCTTTTAAGTGTGTTGTTTAAGTATTGTACGAGACTCTGCGTAATTAGCATTACGCAACCGTCACGTAAACTATTAATTCCATCCCATCCCATCACATCGAATGCTGTATATTAACCAAACCAATACACAGAATGGACTGAATAGGATAGACAGGGAGGGGTATAAAATAACGTATGCTGTAGTTACGGTAATGTCTCCTTTGAATGTGCACCGACTGGCTTAATGGGGCATTACCTGTATGGCTATTGTTAATGGGGATGTCGGATAGATTGAGGAGTGGGGCTTTGTTGGGGATGCTAAAGATGCCTTGAAAGGCCGAGCCACACCGGTTGCGTGACGTGCACGTGCACGTGCGCGTTCGCTTTCCATTGCGTTGTATAGTATGAATTCTCATTACGACATGTCACTATACAACGCAGTGGAAAGCGAACGCGCACGTGCACAAGCGGTGTGGCTGGGCCTTGAAATGTAAATATTTAAAGTCGCTGTCAATAGAACTTGCAAAAGATGTAAACAAAACCAAACGAACCAATTCACCATGATTACTCATTAATCACGTATTTTTAAAGATCGAGTGAGGTCTTTGCAATGATTTATACACTAGATCATTATTTTCATATTAAGTTTAAGATGAAATAACTATTCATTATACGTTATTTTTTATAAAAACACGCTTGGTGGATATTTGAGGTTATGTGTCAAACAGTACTAATTTGTTATGCTTAAATATGCTTAATGAATATGCTTTCAATGTTTTTTCTACCCGATATTCAAAACATTAAAATATCCCAAAACAAATATTTTCTCATATAGTGTGTTAAGTCATTAAATGGCGGGTGTGTGTGTTCAATGGCGATTTATTAACAGCTAAAACAAAATGACAAGCTAAATTCGGATGCCTTAAACTTATGCTTGATTTAAACTTGACAGTTACCCATGGACCCCATGGTGTCATGGCTGGTAAAATGCCCGATGATTGTCATTATAAAGTGAGCTACACACTTTTGGCCTGTTATTTTGTCGAATAGCTAAACGTATGTAATATTTAAATTGCTTCTAACGTTGTTTACAACTATTGTTTATTTATCATACCAAATGTTATTAATACCTGAAGTATTACAAGTGCAATAACAGTTTTGCTACCAAAAATCTTCTATGGTTAAATATTTAATAGGCCATCTTGTATTTGTGTAAGTAACTTGAATTAACTTGTTTATTTAAATCGAAGATTTAAAACTACCTACACATAAATATTCTTAGTGCGGTCTTTTAAAAAGTGGAAATATACTAAGGCAAATAGTGGTAGTTTTAGTGGCAACCCACGTTGGTCTTTAATTACATTTTTGAGTATATTGACGGCGACTTTAGTCTACGTGTAGGATAAGGAGGTTAGTAACTGTCGTGCAAAACATTTTTATAATATACATATAGATCTGATCAGGATTTAATCTATATTTATACTAATACTAGCTTCTGCCCGCGACTTTGTCCGCGTAGACTTTGACTAGCGGTATTCCCTCGGGAACTTTAAGATTTTCCGGGATAAAAAGTAACCTAGGTTTTAATCCAGGATATAAGATCTCAAATTCATATTTCGACCGTCCAGCCGTTGCAGCGTGAAGGAGAGACAAACAAAAACTGCAAAAACCCTCAACGACCGGCGACCTACCACTACAGCGAACATTTCTTCCTCTTTTTTTAGAGCATTGCCCTTAGCCACCTACGTAGTTCACCTATAGAGAGTAGACTGGCTAAAATTAACAGGTAGGTTTTAGGATATGTCAGGTCGTTAAATGGCCCGAAGGGCCAAAATAACCAAGAAATAGTAACTCCGCTAAAGCGGAGCTCCGTCGACTCCGTAAAGGTCTGCTAAACTAATAACTCATATTTTTCTTACTTAACGCACAAAAACACTGGGAATGGCTGTTTATGTCGTAAGCTTATTCACCAACATAATGCAATGAAATAACAATTTATAAGTAACACCATTTATACATTAAAAGCCGTCTAATGATAGTCAAATTGTTTGTAAAGCGTCTCTGGTAACTTCTCTTCTTTAATCTCGTCTGCCTCCGTATCTTCTTCACTTATCTTAACTGTGCTGTCTAACCTTTCCACTTGAAGTAACTCGTTTCTCATATTTTTTGATGAAGATGATTCTTTGATAGCTATCGGTACAGGCGATACCATGAAGGAGGAGTCACTGCCGCTTTCAATCATGTTATAGATCAAAAAAGTCACGAACATGATGAGGATGATGACGAAAACCTCCCGGTGATGATCTTCCAGCCACCAGATTGTGAAAGACATCCAGTTCATGGGAATGGTGTTATTTTCGGTTCCTAAACGCTATTTTGAGTTGCGATGTCATGTCAATGACGCTGCAATGAATTTGACGTTTCGGATTTCTTTTTAAACTTGCGTTTATGGTTTATCTGTTGTAACTTTTTTCGTTACATCAGGATTAAAAAGGTTTCAATTTAAATAGCGTTAGAATAAAAGTTTATGCCTGTTTATGCCCCACCGAAAGCATATTTTTAGCGGACCTTGGAAAAAATTGAGAGTAGGGAATGCAAATAACCGGTTTTAATCGATTTTAACCGGTTATTTTCATACAAAAACGGTTAATAACCGGTTAATTTGCATTCCCTAATAGAGAGTAAAATGGATCATGTTACCAATTTAATTTCGAATGGCGCTCACGTTTCGCTAACCTTTACTACAGATAATAAAGATAAGAATGGGACTTATTTTGCGTATTGAATGAAAAATTAATAGGTTTTGTTTAATTTAATTTAATGTTAGTATTTCGGAAGATTATCAACATGTTAAAATTATCAAAATTATTACTACGACGTAAAACATGACTAGCTACTGGGCCTCCATTCCGCTTTGTCTATAACCATATCGTTATTATATAGTTAACGTGCGGTAGCTCTTGACAACTCTTATTAATATGACAGTATAGGTAGCTGGCGGGCTGGCCAAAATACATGCTTTGCTTTAATTGAAATACAAATTACAAAATACTATCTCGCAAGTATTTAAAATACGAATTACAAAATATCTTTAAGTAATGTATTTGAAATATAAAATACAAAATACATTATTTTAGTTTTTTTTTGTTGAAATACAAAATACAAATTACAAAATACTAGTAAGAATGTAAAGTAATCCAGCCCAGCATGGGCTAAAAAGCATAGTAATAGAAGATTGACGTACAGTAACAGGTGCAGTGTTGCCAACTCAACTCCGAAGATCGACATATTTAGCGGTCGCCATTTTGCTTACGAAAGCTATCGAGCGCTATTTTCTTCAGAATGCACCCATTAATAAGATCGCTAAAAGAAGGTTAAATGTATTTATGTTAAAATGTATTTTGAATCCATAAGTATTTGAATTACTAAATACAAAATACCTCGGCGTCATTTATTTGAAATACGAATTACAAATTACATTTTAAGCAATTGTAATACAAATACCAAATACGTATTTGTGTTACAATTACGTATTTTAATTACTTTTAATTCAAATACTGCCCAACCCTGGGTAGCTGTAAACAATTCCAGTTTTTCTGTAGTTGATATATTTAACAAATGTCTTCAAGAGTTCACAGCCCTAGTTAGAAATCAAAATGATACTTAGTTAGTTATGAAATGTCACATTTTCAAGTAATTAATATTACATTGCTCGGTTAGTATATGTAATATTTAACTGTGGTAACTTTACTGGTTGATGTATAATCTAAGATTTCTATTGTATTAGCCATATTGTACCGTTTGTACCCTAATAAACATTAAAACTTTAAAACATTAAAACAATTAAAACAATATGATAGCAATAGGGTTAAAGACAGTGAAATGAAGCTGACAGACTACGTCGTTAAAAAGTATTTCTATGATGTTATGCGTTACTCTTCTCTCAATATACACGGTATAATTCAACATTAATTGAATAAGTGGTTAGATATTAAATTTGCTAGACTATCTACACAATGAGACGTAGTTCGTCGACACTAGACAGTTCGTCTACCTTCCCCGTCTACGGAACATTTTAAGCTTCCTTTATAGAGTTAGGAAAAGCATTTCCTATTTTAGGATATACGTTAACACATTGAAAATGTTTCAATTCATTTTAAATTGAGTGTGAGATCGACTAAGCTATAATTGAATTTAAAATCGAGTACATTTTGTTTTAAAAATAAGGAAAGTTTTTGGACATTATGTTTACTAGATCTAAAAACGTGTAGGATCGGCGTCAATCGATTTAAATCTAATTTAAACAACTAATAAATAAGGATTGCGTGGGAGGACGAAACAGCCTTTGACCAGCAGCAGGGCCGTCTTAGACTATGCTGGGGCCCTAGGGCACACAAGAATTTGGGGCCCCTTTTGGAAAGTAAAGAAAGCGAATTATTAATAACATTTTTCTACTATGATCTTCTATTTATTATGGGTAATACACTGTCGGTCCTTCGGAGCTCCCAGTGGATGGGGGCCCTGGGCACGGGCCTCGTGTGCCATTATTGTAAAGACGTCATTGGGGGTAGGACATTTTAGGCTAACGAATAACGTTTAAATAAATAAGATAGTAAAAATACTTTATTTGCTGTACCATAAGATTTATGGGTGAATAAATATAAAAAAAAAACATAACAGACGCATTTTTTAAATTAACGACTGTTTAAACTAACAGCAATACCTACATTGCTAAGTAAATAAATTAAGTCTTAAGAATAATTTATTAAATCCAACTTAAAATAGGCTTTTTTAATAAAATGGTTTCATACACAATCCACAATTGACCAACTTTGAATGGAAGCTTAAATAACAAATCTACTACAGCAAACACCTTGCTGAATGTCATGCGTATATTTCGCTATTACGAAACTGCATGGTTGTACTGTACGAACTCGAAAGTAGATTAGTTAAGTATAACAATAAATAGATAGGGGAAAGGTAATTGGATTGCACCTTAATGCAGCCTTAGTCGCGCCTAAATTGTTTTTGAAAACCTCCGTCAGGCTTCCTCGTGGAGAGATTTAGGGGATTCTTCTAAAGTTGCTTAAGCCCAGGATATTTTGGTTTGTTATTTAGTGGGAAAAGCCGGAAATATAATGGCGATTTAATGTATAGTAATATATTTTTGATGTTTACAAAAAATATAACAATATAAAACAAGTGACCCGCCCTCGTTTCGCTTCGGTTTATGTCAGTTTTCTGTAACACCTGTATATACTCGTAAACTAGAATTTATTATACACTAGCGGCCCGCCAGCGGCTTCGCCCCGCTGCAAATTTCCGACCTTCCCGTCGGATTTTTCAATTTTTATCTTACATATAAACCTTATCCTGACAATCACGAACACAAAGAAAGAAAAAGAAAAAGAAAAATACATTTATTCACTACACACAGAAAACAAAAGTAAAAACAGAAAACAGCAATAAAAAGAGTAGTGAGTGTGTCTTCGCGGCAGTGAATCGGACACTGGCTCAGCATAATGCTGAGGTGTTAAACACCTGCAGCGCTGATTTTCAGCCAGCTCCGTTTGTGACAGACGGACGGTACGCTAAACGAATGAAATCAGCCAAATCAAAAACGAACACAACAAAAATTTAATCAGCCAAATCGGTTCAGCCGTTCTCAAGTTATGGCGTGAGTTATATATAGTTACATATAGATTAAAACCTTTGAAGCTCATACGTTTGATAAAATATGCTCCTACAACATAACTGAGATGAAAAACTCTAGCAAAGATGAACTTTGTGAATGAATGATGAACTCAAATACTGCGGGCCTATTATGATCGTGACTGTAGATAAATGTTGATAAAACATCGGTCACTTTCTGATAAGTACGCAAGTGTGAGAGTGACGGATTCTTTATCTACATTTATCCACAGCGATAAACGCGAATGCGAAAAATTTAATTGCAGGATCGATGTAAGCCTGTCGTACGAGTAGGAACATGTCAAATCAATATTTTGCCAGCTTTATAAAAGCTGCGATGAATGAGATGAACGAAACTAATACCATAAGAATAAATAATAACTACACGTAGAAGCGAAACTCCCGGCTCCCAACGCGCGCTCGGCGCGTTAGATACCTACCGTCTGGCGACACCTGAGGCGTGTAGTCAGCCAGGGGCGTCACAGACGGAATACATATTAACCAAGATATTGATATTGTGTCTTGAATTGGTTTTCGTATTTGTGTTAATTTTAGTGCTTATGGTTGAACTAAGATAGTGTTTTAAAAAGTGAACGATTATTTAGGGAAAAATAATTAGAAATAATTGATTGAATGAAGGAGTTTTATGAGATAATCTTAATATTATCTAAAAGTATTATTACCTAATTTTTCGTAAATTTAAAAAACAATGTTTCCACGTTGAAGTAAAACATTAATAATAATTCGTGACTAAACTTCTATACCATATCCATAAACCGAATAAAATATTTCGCAAGTGACAGCCCTAACTTTGGGCGCGGACGACAGAGGGGCGTACCGGGGCGAAGGGGGAAGTAGGTATTTAAAGCGCGGCATTTGGGGCCTGGTCAAAGGAGATTCGCTTCTACGTGTAGTTATTATTTATTCTTATGCTAATACCCTCTATTAGTATGTGATTAACGCCGCATTTTTTTTAAACGTTGTTCGAATTTCGAACCGAAATTTTGTATTTATTAGACACACGTTTTTATTCATTCATCCATTCGCTCCATTTTGTCGACAAGTTGGTTTTGTGAAACGACCTTTATCAGGAACAATCTCTTTGAAATAACTAGGAGCTTCAACCTTCATGCTCCTACAACTAGGATTCAAACCGGCACTAAACCTAAAATTTATGACCAAGATCTCTAAGGCTAATAGTATTATTTGCAAATGCAAATCAGCCAAAAGTACATCCCTATTAAGTAAAATTAACTGCGGGCCAAGTTCTCCCATGTAAATGAGGCAGTCATGGTCGATCATACAAATGGTAGATAAGGCGTGGATTTGCGATTAAATCGTGTGGAAAATGATCACATCCATGACCAGCTGTGTGCTAAGATGTGCACGGTAGAATAGTACCTTCTTGTCCCTAAGGGCCTGGGCACATGTCCACGGCACGGCGTCGTTAACGTGAAACGGCGCGGCGCCGTAGAAAGGCACGTTGCCGCGTCGTGCAAATACACGGTGCCGTCATTCATTATAAAGTGCAATATTAAGCCCAATGTCCTGCGCGTACGGTTTAAAATAGTTGTTGAAGCTTTTGTCACACGTCACCGTGTATTTGCACGTCGCGGCAACGTGCCTTTCTACGGCGCCGCGCGGTTTACGTTAACAACGCCGTGCCGTGGACATGTGTCCAGGCCCTAAGAACGGACATGTTTTCCGGAATGTAAAGTCAAGTCTCTCCTCCTTACAACACAATGAAATAAAGTAGTTTTATCACTATAAAAAAAAACGTTATGGAAATCAGACTCAGTCCGCATTGCTACTACCATATTATGTTTTAACCTACCGCAAAACAGCAGTGTTCGCAGTGTAAGAATAAAAAAAAACCTACGAGTAGCATAGATGGACCTTAGTACTGAGGGTTGGCAATGCGTTTAGTCTTAGGATTACAGTCTTGCGATTAAAAATGTTTATAGCCTCAGAGCCCTTAAGGTTGCCTTTGAACTCATTTGCCTCGTCAATGCCTTTAAAAAAAGTTTTCTGTTGTCTAGACGTAGACTTAATAAACTACTTAAGTCAATTGAATCGTTTCATCCCAACTCACGTTTCTACGATAGTACTACTCTAACTCTGGATGAATTAATGCGTGCACGTTGGTGCGGCATGAAATCCATCCACGTCCTCTATAAAATTGCTGTTCTTTCGTCTTCTAGAAACTTCTAGTTAAGTTTCATCTTCGTATCTAGTTAGTAGGAAATCACGTTTGAATGTTAAATTGAATTACTTTAAATATACAGGATTAAATAATGTTCTTGTTCTTACTCATGCTTGGTTGTTATTATTCTTTTGGTTTTATTTAGTTTAGTGTGTGTGCTATGTATTTGTCCCTGTCTATCTACTGTGGTTTCACTGGATGTTTCCAACGGAAGACCAGCGCTGGCTTTTAAGCCAGAATAACGCTGATTTGGAACCATTTCGTAACAACAGGTCTTTTGTCTATGTCTGTATTTTGTTCCTTTTTGTTTGTTTGTCCCGAATAAATTTCTTTTCTTTCTTTCTTTCTGTCTAATGGTGCTAATAGACTCGAGCTATTCGTACAGAAGGTTGTTCAGTTCGAAGAACACTTCGTCACACACATTTCGTCGATCATTCTAGGGAACGCTCGAGTAAATACTCAGGTGTTTCAGCACCATAATAGCAAATGATTCCAATTTTTTTAGCACAATGTGGAATAAAGCCCTGGAACTGATCAACTGAACAACTGGAACGGCAACAATTAAACTATACAAGAGGATATAATGTAAGATGTAAGATGACTCTACTCTAATGTAGCTCTGGGTCCCTCTTCCACTTTGCCTATATATAGCAATATCGATGTCACTATGTAATTCTCACAATGAAATATGTACCTTTTCGTGTAGTAACTAAAGTATATTTTGAGTCGCATATGTGCGCAGCGTCGCGTCGCGTCGCCTCTCGGTGTGAATTGACCCTAAGTCAGCTCTGCTCTATTTAAATTATTTTAAATATATATAATTTACAAAACGATATGATTAAAGACATACTAAAAACGTGTCTATTTCCAGTGGATAACGTGAAAGTTCGTCTCAAATTCAACCCCAACAACGTTACCAATAACCAACACGATCGACAACTCACAATCAAGAAAATGACCGACTCAATAACACAGTTCATGCTCGAATAACTCAAGATCCCGTCTCAGCACTCAAGCGCACGGATTGAGCGTTTAACTATGCAAATCTGTTTCCGATAATACGGCGTCCTTAGCCGTCTGCGGTTTCTGAACATGTATTTGGAAACTATGGGATAGGGCACAGTGAACAGACTAAGAACAGAAGGAATACTTTATACGTCACTGGTCACCTGTACCCTTACCATGAGTGACAATTACCGTACTCGCGCGAGTCAAATGCTTTGTCCCTCGCAGACCTCGAAGTATTCTTATAGAGTGCGAGGGACAGAGCATTCGACTCGGTAGCGAGTACGATAATTGTAACTCATGGTAAGGGTACCCTAAACTGTGCATGGTCCGACATGTTCTAGCCCCGTTTTCACACAATATCAACAGCTCTGTGGCCCAGGCTCTAGACAAGATGCTTAACGCTAACGTAAATGTAAACGTTAAAAGTATCAAAAGGTATGGAATTAACATTAAAGGCTCGAACAGACTGCCAGCGGGACGGTAGCGGGGCGTGATGAGTGAGTGTTGCGGGCGGGATGCCCGGTCACACAGAGCAAGCTCGCATCGCGCTGGCCTCGCGCCATCAACCGGCCAGGATCGCGCCATCAACCCGCCAGAGTCGCGCGCGCGTCCCGCCCGCATCGCGCTCTCCCGCTCGCTCTCTGTCGTTTGGTCATTCGTTTTGCGCTGCGCTGTCTGACGTCACACTGACTGGTCGCACCGCGCGCCCGTCGCGGGCGCGGCCTGCGCGCGACGGGCTGTGCTGGCGGGTCGCGACCGAAGCGGGGCGCGATGCCGACGGGGCGCAGCCTGTTTGACCACGCTAGCGGTTTGTATGGAAATATCGCGCGGCGCGCCCGTCACGCGCAGGCCGCGCGCCCGCGACGGTGCTGTCTGGCCGAGCCTTAAGCGCTCGACGCGAGCGTCCGGCAGCTTACGTCAATTCTATACATTTTCGATAACGTTCTTGCAAAGCATCTTATCTAGGGCCACAGACAGAGGTGTTGATATTGTCTAAAAACGGGGCTAGAACATGTCGGACCATGCACAGTGTAGTGTTTGGTCGCCGTTACTAGAAACACAAAAAGCTTTTTACCAAACCACATGTGCAAATTAACTTTAAATGATCTTCAGTAAGCAAAAAAAAATTAGTTGCCTTTAACTTAGGAACTAATGAAGTCTACATAGTCGTGCTAGTTTTTTTTAATTAAGATAATATGTGCTCTTATTTAAGATATTTATTATGTTCTAGATTTTTGTATTTGTAATTTTGGCCGTAGGGTGTGTGACACACACGTAAGTCTAACGGAACTGACACTTCGTCCATAGTCGTCCCTCGATATTGTAAGACACTAAAAAAGTAGTGTTTTACTGCCTGGTTTTCTGTCTCCTGCGGTCGTGGCCAATGATTCCTTTATTAATATTAATAGCTAGTCTGCACTTTATAGGAAGCCATTTTCAGTGCAGTCTGCAGACGCAAGAACCGTCAACCGCAACCATTATCTAAATCTATTGGTCAGGTTCTTACATATTATAAAATAATTATACAGCAAGTAAAAATGGTGTATTGTAATATTATTTCAGGATTGAATAAGAGCTAAATGCTTTTCTGAATTTGTGTTAATGATGTTTTAAATTAAACCTATGGAAGTGAGTGAGATGATGCCGCTAGGGATGTATGGCAGAAAATGCTGCGCTGGCCAACGAATAGGTAAGTAATCGAGGTAAGGGCATGATGATGATTATATATTAAACAGTATTACCATAGTGAAAAATGTTGAAAGATTAATTTCTTGGCGATTTAAAACGAAAAACTAATAGTTATTAATAATCTTGTCATTCTCAAGTCTGTTTAGGAACGCCTCGTGCACTGGTGAACATAGAATTGATATTGTTCTATCTTATATTGAATCAATTTAGTACATATATAAAAAAATGCTATTGGTAGATATAAGATAACTTACCGGCCTCGTGTGGTTGCCGAGTTAGAATAGTGCCACTCCATGTCTTCCCGTGGATGTCGTAAGAGACGACTAAGGGAATACGTAAAGGCTTGTATTACTGTTAGGCGATGGGCTTGCAACCTGTCACTAATACGCTGGTAAACATCTTAGCCTAATTGTGCAAATTGTGGTTATAGAATTATCAACAAGTTTTTAGAGATGTTTGTAATTCTGTAGCGCTGCCTACCCTACTCTGGGAACGAAGGCGTGAGATTATGTATGTGTATGTATGTACATAACTTAAGCATATAAAACTTCATCTACCTTATTACCTAATTAAAGGGAGCACGCAACTTCCCAATTTTCATTTTTCCGAAAGCTATATACTGGAGCTATTTTAAGTTAAATGCATAATTGAATTGCTATACTATACGTGTAAGTTAGGTTAGGTTTAATTTATAAGCGACATCAAACAAAAAGTGTTCTATAAAAATATTGCGTTCGGAATTATGAAAATTAGGAGTTTTGATCAATTCGGAATTATGAATCTTCGGAATTATGTAAAATTTAAATAAGGTACTTTTTTTAACCCTAAACTTAACGCCGTAGTTTAAACATTTTTTTGTGTCATCCTACTTAACATTTTTCGTGTTATTTTTTCCCCGACAGTCTCGGATTTTCCCTAAACGTATTATACCGTAAATACGAGAACAAATAAAAAGTTTCGAGGTTTGTGGCAACTCTGATAAGGGTAGGGCAAGCGTTGAAGATTTGTTCAAATTGAAACGTGATCCCTTAGGTTCAGGGGAAAATTATCTGTTAAAAGTTTTGTTGAATTTTTTTAAAGCTTGCTGGAATAGAGGGTGGAATAAACCTTATTTTGGACGCTTAATATTGGTTAAAGAAAACGTTTGGGAATTATTAAGTTTGGATTTGAAGTAGATAGGCAAAGCGTGGCAAGAGCTGGATGAGAGTGCCCACGAATGGTGCTCGTTGGCGTGCAATGGGAGAGGCCTATGCCCAGCAGTGGACTAATATAGGCTGATCATGATGATGATGAGGTATACAGCGTGTAAATTATTTGGAAAATAAATGGTTACTTTTTCAACGCTTACAAATAATAGTTGTTTATATCACGAGGATTTATAGACAATGGATAGTTTGCATCATAGTTGGTATTGTCTTTATTTATTCTTAAGATACATAATAATATTACCAATGCGAAAACATTTCATCATCGTATTCTGTTATTTTCATTATCATTCATCAAATAAAAACATTAGAAACATTCACATGGGTGCTGTCAAGGTATTTAGTTGGCAAACCACTCCTCTCGTGTTAAAAACTAACGTTTCATTATAAATTATGATTGTGAAGGTAGGTATTCTTTGATGGCTCAACCTTTAAAAAACCTCGAAGGTATGTACAAGTACTTATCGTAAAATTGATTATAGCGCCACCTACCTTATCACCGTCGAACTTCTCAGTCGGCTCGTCGTATATGCGTATCTCGCGTTTCTCGCGCGACCCGCGCCTTCCCACTAGCGGCGTTTGCGGGGGCGATACTAGCGCCAAACTGTTGCGCGCGCTCCCTGCCGGCGACTTTATGAACTCGATCTTCCCACCTTCCACGCAAATGTTCGGCGTCAGGGGATACACAGGAGACATAGCGACGTTCGTGTTCGCTAAGTGGTTGTAGTTGTACAACTGGTTGTCCTCTAGAGGGAGCGACTTTGGTTTTTTCTTTCTGTATGTTGAGTCGTACGCGAGAACCTGAGTTTTTTCTTCAGGATGCACTTGACGAGCCTTCCCGGGCGGACGGTCGGGTGGTTCTGGGGATATATTGCCCTCGGCTTCGGGACTTTCATTTCTATCTGCGTTTGATGTCCTGTAACAAGGAAAATTATACTTAATTTAGTTAGAAAATAGGCAGTGAAAAAAAATATTTTAGGTTTACATAACGTAATTTTAGTTGTTGTTTAAAAAGGGACAATGATTAAACGGGTCATATGACACTAATTACTCCGGTAATAATCCGGTAATCCTTAACTAGAGAATGGGAAACGAAAACTAGAGTTCTCTTACTAAATGATAAAATGCAAAACGGCAAAAAGATATCACAACAAACTCCTATACTACACCGATAAATCAAATAGCCAAGAACGTTAACCGCGCCATTAAGAATGGAGTTACTCCGTAACTCGGGTCGGTTAACTCAGCTCTAACCAAGCAAGTTGCAAAACATGCCTATAGATGGCGCGCATATCCATGTGCACGAAGTTTCCACAGATTTTTCGAAATATCTCCCAAAATTTGAGGTTTTTCAAATTTCTAACTTCCTAAATAAATTGTTAATAACACAATTAATGATTTCCAATGTTATCCGCTTACTTTTTGTAACGTTTTCATACAAAATTACACAAATGTTCTACATCGCGCTAGCGAAGTTTTTAAAACACTCAGTATATATACCCTGAAGCTTAAAATACTATCGGAGGTGTAGTTCTTAGTGTGATGCCACTACTGTCAGTTCAGATCGCTAGTATTAGTTAGATCTACTATCAGATCGTGACGTCATGCGTTCTTTGCCAGGCGACGCTGCTTGTAATGTGCGCTGCGGACGATCGCCCGCGCGGCTGCGACGTCTTAGCGGCGCATTTTCCTTGGGCGGCCTTCCATATTCGCGATTAGTTACACGTTAGCTTAGTTACGATTAATTTGAGCACTTCCATAAACTATGGCAGCGAGGAAACTTGACAGCCAGCTTTTTGCCAATTTTATTTTTATTCAGCAATCTTCTGCCTTTCAATCTTTAATTTTGTCTTTACCAAAGAAGAAAATTACTTATCTGGAAAACTGATGGAGAAATTAAAGAAAAAAACGCTAGTGGAAAGCTAGATTATCCAGTACTGTATTGCTGGCATATCCTTAATAAATGAAAACCGGTTGCTAAACGGGGGCATGTCGCTAGTAAAATATAATATTACAGTGCTTGCAGAACTTATTATAAGCTTGTTAACACTTTAGTAAATTAAGTAATTTAGTTTTAGGCCTGTGGGATTAATAATAGCTAGGAAGAGTGAGAGTGAGTGAGTGAGAGAGAGAGAGAGAGAGAGAGAGAGAGAGAGAGAGAGAGAGAGAGAGAGAGAGAGAGAGAGAGAGAGAGAGAGAGAGAGAGAGAGAGAGAGAGAGAGAGAGAGAGAGAGAGAGAGAGAGAGAGAGAGAGTTTTAGGCCTGGTACAGTTGGTACGGGAGGTCTTAAAAAATACTTCTGTACCCTTACCAAGAGTTACAATTAACGTACTCGCAAGCTAGTCGAAACTCTGTCCCTCGCAGACCTCGCCTCGCAAGTATTCTTATAGAGTGCGAGGGACAGAACATTCGACTCGCTAGCGAATATGGTAATTGTAACTCATGGTAAGGGTATACTGGTTCGCGTGAATTCGGTCTGGATAGAATAAGAGCGAGTTAAATAGATAATTAGGCAGGTACAAACAAGATCTTTTCAAAAAGCATAATTCTGAAAATAAATAGACCAACAACAAAAATCTGTCAAAAAAATACTTCTTTAAATTAAATATTAATTACGAGTATGGCTATAAACGCTCGGTATAACGGCGATATTGGTGACCCTTTATTTTAAAGCTAATATCTCTTAAATTTTAATAAAACTTTTTATTTAGATTAAATTAACTTTCTTTAAAAGCCTCGTCCAAATTGGTCCATCCGTTTAGGAGCTACAATGCTACAAACAGACACACAGACACACGTTAAACTTGAACACTCCTCTTTTTTGGCAAATGTAAAAAATTACCTGAGTTACCTACTTTGTACTTGTCTAAGTTTTACAATTCTACGTAATTAACTATAACCCGCGAGAAGTAACACAAACAAAAAATGTTACCTAACTGGATAATCTTACAAATAACCCAAAAACATTCGAAGCTTTTAGCTGATTCCATAAACCTACACATTAACGCTATCGCTGGATCTCGGCTTCCGTATGAGTTATCTCGCTTGACAAACTAAAAGGCGTAATAGAGGAGCTTTACTGGAGTTAAAAACAACACCGTAGTGCTTTGTTTACTGCCAGGAGTATTATAAACTGGTATAGAGCATCTGTTAACTAGTGATTCAGGGGATCGACTCGTGATCATAAGATACCAAGTTCAAACCCCCGCATTCACCATGTTCTTATAGTTTTTCTGACTTAATGTGTGTTATTCTCTTAAAAACGGCGGTCGGTCGACCGAACGAGCGAAAGCGCAGCAGCGAGGTTAAGTAGTCCCCGAGCGAACAAAACACATTTTAGCGCGTGCATTCTCAATTAGGCAGCTTTATACGTTCGAGAAGCCATGCTGCCAAATTGAATACAAGCGCTTAAATGTGTTATGTTCGCTCTGACGGGACTACTTAAACTCGCCGCTTGGACATTCACTCGTTCGTCCGTCCGTTCGTCGTCGTTGAGAGAATCACACCCCTGCTCTTTGGAATAGCTTAGTGTGTAAGGGGGTAATTGCACAAAAGATCTTAAAGGGGACGAAGTGCATCCGAAAGCAAAATCTCGATTATTTAGTCACCATTGCCCTCTCCCCGCACCTAAGGGTGGTATTCCACATTTTTTAAAGCAATTTGTGAGATGCAAATACACATTGGACAAAGATCTTGGACAAGTGGAATACCACCCTAATCATACCCTGCTCTCAATTAACTTGTACAGTCTATGAGCACTTAGAAGGTGCTTCGGGATTTTATATCTCTCTCACTCGCTCTTAATAAAAGCGTATGGTGAGTGAGAGACAAGCACACACCCGAAGCACCTAAGATCTATCGCACTGTACGCAGTACGCATAGTAACTTGTATATAATCTGTGGCAGTACTGAGACCATAGACAAGATGCATTCGGCGTTGGTTATCGTTACCTATATTTTTTTAAAGGATTGCTGTAAGATGTCATACCGTCGCATCGAACGCCACGTCAATTCCATACACAGTACTCGAAAATGGTTTACGTTAGCGTTAAGCAACTTGAATCGCCTCGCTATACTTTTCTAGTTGACGCTGGCATAATGACAGGGTTCTGTGGTGGCTGAATAATTAAATTAATCCAGTCTGTAAACTGTACCCGTCTTTATTAAACCTACCTCAAGGCATAGCGATGCTAAGTTCTAAAATAAATTACCCCGAGTCATAAACGTCAAGTTGTCACACTATAATAAACGTTGTTATCTCCGTGATAACCTGAAAGCTCTCAAAATAAGCTCAGGCGATTAAAATAAACTGTAAATAAGGGTTTAGGAGCGAGATAATGTTGCAAGTTGTTAAAAGTCCTGTGTAAGCGCTGGTAACATTCGGTGCGCAGGACACGATAAAGGGTCGATTTTAAAAAGGATCAGGGAAGCTTGGCGCCGAAATCGTTGAATATGCTAAGAAGGTAGAATACCGGCCATACACAATGTTCTTACGAGTTAAATAGTTTGGGATAAACGTGAATAAAATCTTTATTGTTCATCAGGATAATTTCGGTATACCTAGCAAATTGCGTGAGTTTATTTGTTTGGAATTAATGTACACTGGCTATTCCATAAGAAATCGTTTAATATTTAAAGACAAAAAAAATTCTCTCCTAGAGCTTTATTCTACTTTGTAAAATCATATTGATTTGGACATGTTACGCTATTGTTTTTTACTCGGCAGCCATTAGGGCGCGTACACATAGCGATCCGTTTTACAGGTCCGTTTTTTGATGGCGTATATAATTGTAGGAGCGAGTTCACACCCAAAACAGTATTCTAGATCCAGTAAAAAAGGAGACAAGGTGAAAAGATCCGTTAAAACGGATCCTGTAAAAACGGACGTTCTGTGTACAGTCAACATCATAAATAAGTGATCATTTATGTACCTTGTCACTTTAACCTCGTGTTTGAAATATCATACAAAATTGTGAAACGATTGAAAGCGACAAGGTACATAAATTATCACTTATTTATGCTGTTGACTGTACGCGCCCTTACTGTCAATCCTAGTGCAATAAGGGTGCGTAAACGGTGGAGTGGTACTTACTAGGCAGAAATACAAGACGATGAGCTGTTCTCATCGTTCTGTGGGGCATAAAAACCTTGCTCTTGAATCACTGTGTCTATTAAAAAAACGCATCAAAATCCGAGGAGTAGTTTTAAAGATTTAAGCATACATAGGGATAGACAGACAGCGGGAAGAGACTTTGTTTTATAGTGATAGTGATGATAGCGAAATTCCAACCAATACAAATTTAATAATCTATCTATATATATAAAAGGCAAACCTGACTGACTGACTTAGATATCAACGCACAGCCGAAACTACTGTACCTAGAAACTTGTGGTACAGGGGTTCCTTTCATGATGTAAGTGAGCACTAAGAAAGGGTTTTTAGAAATTCAACCCCCATCGGGAAGAAATGGAGGGAGTAGCGGGAAACTAATTCAACGCGTACAAAGTCGCGGGCGTCCTCTAGTGAAACATAAAACCTTTAAATACCATTTTACTGTCTAGTAACTGAATAACAACTATGGTAACGTTGACAATATGATAACATGTCGAAGGTAATTATGGTTTTAACGAATATAATATACAGGTTGGTACTCGATAAACTGTACATATGGAAAGGGATGAAATTTTAGGTTAATTTATCAGTAAAACATTTTATTTTTATTTTTTAGCCACAGGTTTTTTTTACAGATTATCAAATTTTTTAATAAAGTTTGGGTAGTACACTTACTTGTGACGGTGTAAGTTTTGATCTAATAGCCCAAAAAAGATAAAACAAAATGCATAGTATTGACATTAGTTAGGTTTATAATAATTGATAACAATATTAGACCAATTAAAAAAAATAACTGAGTAACTGCTTTTTTTGTGGAAAATTACTGCAAAAATATCATTTTGTTTTCATAAAAACACGATTTTCTCAAAAAAAAATAGATATTTTACATTTTTTTAACGTTTTTAGATCTAAAATTAAACGAGGCAAGGTCAACCGGGGTAAAAGCCACTATGGGGTTATTGCGTTTATTCGAATTATTTTTTAAACAACGTCAGTTACAACAGCTCCCGCCATCTAGTGATAGACACTTGAACTACTTGGAGGAAAATGCGTACCATAGAGGGCGTTTTAACAGATCGTATTCGAGTCGTCAACCATTTTGAAATTTAGTGTCAATCCAGACCAGCGCGGAGCGTGAGGTGAGTGTTCAGATTCCATTTAAATTCTTTTTTTTCTTTAGGTTTCGGTATTATTTATTATTTAAACTTGACCAGTATTAGTTGACACACACGTACGAACTCCAATTCGTATTTAAAATGCTTAATTTTTAAAGTTAATTCCATATAAAGTGATCGGAGGTTATTTTTCAAACTTGGCTAAATGCGTCGGTACCTTTGGGGTAATTGCGTTAGTGTAACGCTTTTGCCCCAATGTCAGTGGTGAATAACCTTTTCCTTGATACGTAATTTTAACAGTTTATATAACATTTTTCATGCCTTTTTTACATCAAAGTTTTTCAAACACGTATTTTATTATCGAAACGTTGTAATTACTTAAGTATTTACTTAAGAGTTTCTTTATTTATTATTTTAGTTTATGATTGCTGGACAGTTAAAGTAAAGGCTGATTATTCATCCGCTTTCAATGAGTACGTTCAATTGATTTGTATAATCAAATTCTGAGTCGTATCCGCTCTCTTTTAATATCAGAATAAGTACTTGCATACATAGAAGTGACAGAAATGAAACACAGAACAAAAAGAAGGAAAACCTTAAATAATAACCGTTTTTATTTAAATTCAAACATCATCTTTCGAAAAACTCTATTTTATTTACCCGTAGAATCGGTCACAATGTGAAAATAACATCTCTTTCATAAATTTTCTATCTCACTCTTTTCAATCGAAGAAAAATGTTTACGACATCTGGTATTTAGGTTTGGATAAATGCGTCTACGAATTGAAGACGCATTTTCCCCAATTATATTATTTCCTGTCTCAGCTTGTTAATAGCTGTTTTTGGGCCCTTCTAATTATAAAACCTTCTAGTAAACTGTATTGTAGAAACGTGTCATGAAGTTTTAAAGGCCTAATTGCAATTTTTTAACAATTATTTTAAAAAGATGCATTTTCCCAACTTGGGGCAAAAGCGTCTAAAATCTGCTTTTAAAAAAAAATGCCTATATATCTTTTAGTTATAGTGCAGCGAAAAATTTAACTTACGAATTAAATTCCCAAAGAGTTGTAAAAATAACAGAACGAATGAGTATTTCAATATAGTAAATACATACATCGTAATTTGCGTCTTAAAAAAATGTAAAAAAACAGTGACGCCTTTACCCCGGTTGACCTCATATAAACAAAAAAAATGGTGAAATATCTACAAAATTTTGAGAAAATCGAGTTTTTATGAAAACAAAAAATTATTAAAAAATTTAAGAATGTGTAAAAAAAAAGTGGCTAAATTTAAAAAAAATTTTTTTTACCTTTAAATTGACCTAAAATTTCATCCCTTTCAATATGTACACTTTATCGAGTACCACCTGTATAATATAGGGTTATTACCCCTGTATTTCCGAACCAAACATTAAAGTTCTGAAATGCATTTGAATATAACGTTTGTACTTCACAATAAAATCACCATTTGCTTAAAAGGGTTATACACGTCTCCTCAAAGAGTCAATGTTCAATGCTCCAGAGGGCATGTGGCACTGAAACTTCTCTATGGTTTAACTTTTAATAGAGTTAGAAAACTTGCTTCACTTGGGCTTTAGTTCTCAGTTCTCCGGTATTTATGCATTAGTTTTAAAACCAATAATAAAGTTTGTAGGGTAACGCAGTTTTAAACTAAGTTTTCTACATTCCGTTGCTTACTCAGCGAGTTTATTTATTTTATAAAGGGTTTAAATTCATGTATAGTCAAGTAAGAAACTCCTTTTCGATTTGTCTACTCTATTTGTATGACGTTAAGGTCCTAAATTAGTAACACACTACTATACAAATTTAACAAAATCAACGAAGTAGCTGGTCATGTTAGTACCTTCTCGCAGTAACGTATTAAAGTAAGACTTGTTTGAATTCAGTACATTAATTGCTGCGACACGGTACTAAAATTGACAGCTAATTACCTATGAGTTGGATCGTACACTAACCAGCAAAATACTATCTAACATTACGTTATAAATATCTGACACGCTCTTATGCCTCAGTAATAGGGTCGTGTCAAATACATTTCTAGGTGTTACATAATTCCTTATGGCAGATGGAGCAAGCGCATTTTGGAGTGGCAACCTCGCTCTCAAAGAGAGGAGTCGGCAGGCCCCCAGCAAGATGGTCGGATGACATCAGCTCGACCGCAGGCCCAATCTGGGGGAGATCCACCGCCAATCGGGTCCAGTGGAGGAAAATAGGAGAGGCGTATGCCCAACGGTGGGCGCATATGCGCCGAAGAAGAAGAAGAAGAGAGATAATTCCTTATTCCTGCTCACTACCTATTTTCGTCCAAATTACCGCAGTGTCTGAAGTCAAAAGTCTTTGACCAGTGTGTGTTGCCAGTGATGACTTACGGATCTGAGACGTGGGCGCTAACAATGGGCCTTCTAAGGAAGCTCAAAGTCACTCAGAGGGCTATGGAGAGGGCTATGCTCGGGGTTTCTCTGCGTGATAGAATCAGAAATGATGATATCCGCAGTAGAACTAAGGTTACCGACATAGCCCGAAGAATAGCCAAACTTAAGTGGCAGTGGGCGGGGCACATTGCTCGCAGGACTGATGGCCGATGGGGTCAGAAGGTTCTTGAGTGGCGTCCGCGGACCGGGAGACGAGCTGTAGGTAGGCCTCCAACAAGATGGAGTGACGACCTTGTAAAGATCGCGGGAACGCGGTGGATGCGAAAAGCACAAGACCGGTCTGAGTGGAGAGCCTTGGGGGAGGCCTATGTCCAGCAGTGGACGTCTTTCGGCTGACATGATGATGATGATGATGACCTATTTATGTCTAATTAACTAAACTAACTAAAGTCCGACATATTGATTTTGCCCGAATGAAATGTATCATAAATCACGATCATAAACACGAATTGATTGACACCTCATAATTTAAAATCTGATGGGTATTTTGAGTGAAAAAGTGGAACATACGTAAATATTCACATATACGTACAGTCAACATCATAAATAAGTGATCATTTATGTACCTTGTCACTTTAACGTCGTGTTTGAAATTTCATACAAAATTGTGAAACGATTGAAAGCGACAAGGTACATAAATGATCACTTATTTATGCTGTTGACTGTACAGTGCAACCATTTTCTAAATAGCGTTCGGCAATCTTCGTTTTTCTATGACACACGAGTGACAAATATACTGTCAGTTGCGAGTGCAAGCGTGATAGCGATAGCCAGCCGAACGCTAAGGAGCTAGGAATACTGTACAGACTGCTAAAATCATAAGTCATAACCCTTCCTTTGGGCTTTGCTGTAGTCGGGTAAAAATAAATGAAAAGCATACTCTATTAGCTAAAGTAAATAAAACAAAAATAGTTGCCAAAACTTTTAATAGCTAATTTTCGGTTACACAATCAGACCGACACCGGATTTCCGTCTACGATAAATCTGATTTACTGCGAACTAACAGGCGACAAACGAAGCGATCTGTCAAGCGATACATCAAAGACAGTTGCAAATAACTGTCGCGATTTAAACGTAGTAAATCTTTGGGCTTATCCACACTAATCCTTACGTGTCACTCATGTTAAATGCCAATTGAATTTCAACTTTATTACATTTTAATAAAGTTTTAACTTGAATAAATATTTAATCAAAACAGTTGCCTTTTATTTATGACTTTAATTTAATGGTATTAAAGTGGAAATTTGATTGAAGTATATTTATGCGTAAGTGTTATATTTCATACTAAATTATCGCGTCTGTTTTGAAATGTCGTAAATATGTGAAACGCGTATGGATTAGGGATTTGATAGCGATCTATGTATCTGAAATACTGTGTGATTTAGTTATTTATGAGATTGTAAGTTTGTAAATCTTTTAGATTGTAAGCTTGATATATTTGACGTTTAATTTAAATTCCAGTAGTAAGTCGTGTTAATAGTAATTTATTGACGTTGTTGGTGGATAACGACAAGTTTTCAATAAATAAGGTATTAACACTTTTAACATACTTCACACAACATATTGTCACCTGGCCTAGTAGTATGGCAGCGTGTATATCGCGTGACAAATGTGGATAAAGCATCCGTCACTCTCGTTCTTATTTACGTGTCAGAAGGTGACGGATGCCTTATCCACACTTTGTCACGTGATAAACGCAGCCATATAAGGCCCCCTGAGTTATATAGCTGTCTTTAGTTCCACACTAACTTCAGCCCGCGACTCCATCTGCTATTCCCTTAGGAATTGTCCTATTTTCTAGGAAAAACGTACCAAAATATCCGTCGTTGTACCAAATTTCATAACTTTTGCATTTATGTAAGTGTAGATACATTCAAAATCTTCTACTGATAGAGAAACTTAGTAGACCTTATAAGTTACTGCTTACTTAAGTACTTTATCATTAGTGCTTCAGTTTAAACATGACGTTAAAGTGACAAAGCACTAAAGTGTGTAGCTTCTTGAAAGGCCGACCGTAATGTATACGCTTTAGTACCTTGTCACTTTAATCGCTGTGATACTTCATATATGGCAGTTTCGACATTACATTAAATAGACAAGGTATTAAAGTGTATACTTATGAAGTCGACCGTACCTACTAAGTGTACTCGTAAGTTAATGATACTTTAGAGTCTTTCAACTTATTCATTTACCCCCTTACTAATAAACGTTGAGTAACGGTTGTATAGCTATACAATGTTTTGTCCTTATCTGTCATTGTGACATTTGAATTTGACAGATAAGGACAAAACATTGTATAGCTATACCACCGTTACTCAACGTTTATTAGTAAGGGGGTTACTTTATAACATTTATCTTTATTTCCTTTCATAAAACATCACGAACATCAAACTGTATTCAAATTCGGGGTATAAAAGATAAGAAATATTCTTCGCGAAAATTCGTAAAGGGTCTTATCTCGTTTTTCTTTCGTATAATTCTCTAGTTAGGCTTTAGAAAGGATAAAGAAAGGATATTTTCTTTGAAAGAACTATTATCTAAGTGTTTCGGGATTTGGAAAAGTTTCAGTTTATTTTTAAGAATGAGGCCTTACTTTGAAAATCGAAGGCTGAAATTTCGTTAGCTCCATTTCTTTCGATTTAGTCCCGAATGAGGAGTGACAGGGATGGAGCTAACGTATTTTCGAATTTCGATTTTCAAAGAAGGGCTTCTAATTCTTTAGGATGATGGAACCAGTAATGGACAAGGCACCAATAATGAACACTTGATTCTTATTTTACAGAAGATATGGTTTATTCATTTGTTTTGCAACAAATGAATAACAATAAATTTTGGACTGTATACAATTTGAATTAAGAGTGAAGTGTCCATTACTGGTGCCTGTCAGCTAAAAGTGTCCATCATTGGTGCCGTCACCTTAAATCTGTTAGTGTTACCACCGTACTCAGGGATATTTTAGAGACAATTATCTTATTCCTTTTTCAAATTTACGTGTGAAAAATCGTAACTATACTCTGATTATTCTAAGATGAGTCCTGTGACCGCCGTATTTCGTAATTTCAATCACTTACTATACTCACAAGCAATGTGTTTAAAAATAGCCAATTAATTATTTAACTTTCTGAACGGCGTAGCTAGGTTTGTACCGATTACTGATGTGCAAGTTACGGAAAGTTTCCAAAAAGTTGGAAAAGTTCTAAGAAATTTCCGAAAACTTCCTCTGAAAATATAGGAAATTTAGATTTAAGAAACGAAAAGTTTCCATCGCCATACAAAATTGTGAGAAGTTTCCGAAATTTTCCTACATGTTCCGCAATTTTGGAAAGTTTCCTTTGGCACATCATGTCAACTTAAAGAAATAAGTGGAATAAGTGTTTATATGAGCTGTCACAGGCATCATCTGAGAATAATTAGAGTAAAAAAAAATATAATATAAAAAATAGATTCTTATTTATTTTTTTGTTATACAGGGTGTCCCAAAACTCAACCATAATCCGCCAAGGGCTGATAGAACAGCTAAAAAGCTATCGATTTAACCCCTATGTATGTTCAGCGACTTTAAGTAGTTTCGGAAATATTGATCATTTTAGTCTGAATTTCTGTAATTTTCCCTTATTCAAAACCTTATTGGTGTTTATGTCACGAAAAATCATTAATTTCATGTTTTATTTCATAACTTTTTCAGTGGTATCTTACATTATTAGAATCATTACGAATCAGCGTAGTTTTTATACCTATTTGCTCGTTTTTTTTCAATCAACTTTTTAAGTAAGTAGTTAATAACATAATAGTACATTACTACAGAGGCCCTCGGCCGGCAACCCCACTTCACGCCGAAGTTTGTATAGTGCTTTTCTCAAACATATAAATTTCATTAAAAAAATTAAAACAAAAACTACAATGTCAAATACTTTCAAATTCAAATTCAAATTCAAATAATTTATTGCGTGTCACATTACGTTACAACAGGTGGAACTATAACTACAGGTATACATGTGACGCCCTGCGAGGGCACAGCAACATGAGAGGGCTACTACCCGTTTAATTATCATAATTCTAAATTATATTTTATATTTAAATTATACATTAATGTTTATGCACTAGGAGTGCATAAACATTAAAAGTAACCTACAGTGCTCAGTCGTCCGCGCTGTGTCGGGTGCGTGCGCCCGCCCGCCGCCGCTGCGCCGCCGCGCGGGCCGCACCCTGCTACTGCTACATACACCGCCTGCGATCTAAGTTGCGCTACGCACCCCTAATAACCTCTGCCCTCCTGGTACCTGGTGCCTTTACGCAAACGCTTTGGTTGGAAGCACGGCTAAGTATATTAAAAAAAAAAACAGCTATTTAGGCTGTTCATAAACACAGCTGCCATGTATACACAAAAGTTAAAAAAAATATATTTCCAGGCCTAGGCCTTCAATTTTGTATGAAATTCCTTTACAGTTCTCTCGAGGTGTTCCGCCCGCAACGTGATACTTTGAGGCCTAAAATAACTAACCATTCCACTGCATGTTTGAGAAAAGTTGGTTTCTCCATACTACTTATTCCAGTGTTTCTTTTTACGATGGAAACCCCTAAAGTTGTGTTTCCCATACAAAGTGAAAAGCAAACACTGGGACACGTAGTATGGAAAAAACAACTTTATTGATAAAAAAAACGGGAATGTATGTATGTAAACTCATTATTGCATAAAAATATAAATGTTACAATATTGTAATTAAAGTAATGTACAAAGGCGAAGTTCTCCCTAAATGGGATCTCTTCCAGCTAGCCCTGAAATAGATGAGTAACGACAATGCATGGGGTAGGACAAATGCAAGTACACACACATACTTTTTTTAGTTTTCAGTCTTTTATTTTGTCATAAAGTTCCCGAACGATTCCATCAACACTCGTTTCCTCGCAAACGTCTTTATTTAGTTCAATTCTATATGCGTCTCTGGAAGGAAGCACTTTACAAATAAAAACGAAATTTTACCAAAACATTTAAGAGAATTTGAACTTTACTGCTTGGAAATAAACTTGGTTTAGATATGCGATAGCTGCGATTTAAGACGTTTGGGAAATAATATTGTCGTTACGTCCTTTTTCGACGTTTTCAGCGAGCACGCAAATTTGGAGGAAATAAATTTGAAATGGGTTAATAAAGACGTAACGAAGCTCAAGGCTTAAAGCGTTTGTATATTTTGTTTGATACCGTATTTTTATAGAGTTTTTTAATCAAAATCAAAATTAAATTTAATGTCATGATAAATAAAGGATCAGTATCCAACAAAGTAAAATTATGAATGTTCCGTTTACAGTTAAATGTTAAACTTCTTGCGAAGAATTCCTATTTTCTGCCAGCCATGCCATTACTGGCCAGTTATAAAGTACCTAAATCGTCTATTCATGGTAGATGGCTAATAGAAAAGAAAGGCAATTTTAAATTGAATAAATGTTCAAAGTAGTTGAAAATAAAGAGCAATGTTAAATTCCACGTTAGTCTGCTTGTCCATCAGTCGCTCGTGACAGATAAAAAACCCAGAGGCGACTTCAAAGAGATGTCGTAGCTGTCACTCTGCCCCGATACCAAAATACGACGCCATTTGCAAAGAATTTTGAGTTACTCATTCCTAAAACCATAGATATTTGAGCTATTTATGTAAGACTTTGCTTTCTATTTTTAAATTGCATGTTTATTGAGTTAGAAATGGATAGATATTGTTATGAGTAAACTTTGTCTAGTTGTAAAATAGTACAGGAGCTATTCAACTTTGTAAACGAGGTCGAAATTTGACAAAACAAGATTGTGTTGTAGATATTAGAAGATCACTATAATAACCCTTTCGATCTGTATCATAAAATCCGACTTTATTCTGTCGTCATATTCGAATGGTTCGATTTCCGGTTAGGACAAACAAATTTTCAAAAATCCATCAATGCAGTATTTTTTTTCAAAAATAAATGTATGTCTTCTTTGCTTACAATTTGCTATTTCTAATATTAAAGGTACTCGTAGTTGCCGTCCATGCCATGTGGCGTTCGTTCTTTCCACCTGTATTCTACAAATTTTATAAATGCGAAAGTTTGTGTGTGTGTGTTATTTTGTTACTCCTTCACGCCGCAACGGCTGGACGGATTTGGATAAAATTTGGAATGGAGATATCATATACCCCTGATTAACACATAGACTACTTTTTATCCCAGACAATTTAAAATTTTCCGAGGGAATAACGGTAATTGAAATCTACGCAGACGAAGTCTACAAACAAGACAAAAGCTAGGTAGTGTTTAATTAATAAATCGCTCATATGTTATGTATATATGTATATAAACACTTTACTGTACAAAATAAAAACAAAAACAATACAATGAATATGTAAAAAATAAACAATGTACAATGGCGAACTTATCCTTTTAAAGGATTCCATCTCTTTCAGCTAAACCTAGAGAGATTGAGAAAAGTGAAATAGTATAATAGATATAGGAGCTCCACAAGTTATACAGCAAAAACATCGCTCCTACTACTGGTTTCATTACAGTAAATGCAACTAAGCTGCATACAGGGACTATTAATTGGTTAAAAATGCAGTGTGACCGGGTGCAATGACTCGTTATCTACCTCGTCTGCATTCAGTTATCGCTACCGGGCGATAAGCCATGCGTTTGTGACAAGTTGGCTTTAAAAAAGAATTATGATTATGCAATTAGCGTGAGACTTAATTCAACTTGAGACTTTCTTCCTAATACATAGTATAAAACAAAGTCGCTTCCCGTCTTTCCTCTGTATGTACATACAGAGGAAAGACGTCGAAGAGGAAGTACGTTTAGATCTTTCAAACTACGCAATGTGTTGTTAATATTGTAATCCGGTTTTCATCAACAGATAGCGTGATTCAAGAAGAAGGTTTTTATATACAAGGTGTCCCAGAAACCGACGTCAACCCGCCCAGGGCTGATAGAGCAGCTAAAAAGCTATCGATTTGCCCTATTTGACAGTTTTTTCAGTATTTTTTTTGAGAAATCACATAAAGTTTGTTTCTCCATACTACGTGTCCCAGTGTTTGCTTTTCACTTTGTATGGGAAACACAACTTTAGGTGATTACTTGAAAAAAATATTGATAAAAAAACGGGCAAATAGGTTTAAAAACTTCGCTGATTCGTAATGATTCTAATTATGTAAGATACCACTGAAAAACTTATGAAATAAAACATGAAATTAATGATTTTTCGTGACAATATCTCCGAAACTAGCAAAAGTCGCTGAACATACATAGGGGTTAAATCGATAGCTCTATCAGCCCTAGGCAGGTTGACGTCGGTTTCTGGGACACCCTGTATAATAAATTCTGGATTATGAACGGATTTGACAAAAAACTCACATAAAAGTTCCGGCGGGAATAACGATTAGCTGCGGACGAAGTTACAAAAATCAGTTTTTAATGGCACATTATTGTAGATAACTACTAAGTACTTACTTATAAACGAAGTCAAAAAGGTACACATTATTTTTCAAACCCTATATCGGAATAATTTAATTTAATATACTTAACGCAAATGTGAGAGTTTTCCTAGCTGCATCATTAAAATACCTGTAAACAAAATAAAACATAGGTTATTGTTTTGTATACGACCTAAGTTGTTTTTTAAATAAATACTTTATCATTTTAATTTTTTCATTATTTTAATTCGTAACCAACAAAACAACTGAGTTTAAGTATGACTTTCGAATAATCCGGGGTACGGAAGTGCTTAGCCAAGATCAAAACTAAAAGCAAGATAACCTTAAAAAATCGTCTCCGCATGTTTTATTTCCCTAGTTAAAGGCATTTAGCTGCTTTGTACCAACAGGTTATTTACAGGTCTTATAAAACCTGACAGCATGCCACCGGATCCTATCCCGTTCATTAAACACCTATAAATAGAACCCTAATAGTCACCCTGAGCCGTCTGCTCACACCACTGAGCTAATGGTGCGCCGATAACGACATAATGGCGGCCATGAGCATGATACACTTGTTGGAAGAACTGGATGAACTGGGGCTTAAACGAGGCAAAATTTGAGCTTGAAGTTAAGTACTTGATAATGGGTAATTTTTTAATGGTAGCTCGGTGCTTGAGGACTTAGTGTTAGTACACTGCCGTCCTTACAAAACAGGGCATATGTCTCATAGAACGGCGCATGTATTAGTGACCTTATTTCCTAAATTGAGGGGTTAAATTACTTTGACTATCAAATTGCGCATGCGTCCTTTTTATTTAGGAGGGCAGTACATACCAAGTCATAAATATTTACAAGCCCCTTCGCCACTGATAATAAGGTTTATGTTAACATATATTTGGCGCGATGTTCATATATGGATATTGGTGCTTTATTATTGTATATTAGCGCAATATTAGTGTACACAGTTTCCGTACAGACAAGGATTTAAATTTTTGAGCTACTATGGAACCCTGTTAAAATGACAGCGTTAAGCCACATGAGAGAAATTACGCTAAAATTAATGATTAACGTTATAAGACAGGGTTCCATAGTGGCTCAACAATAGTCCTTGACTGTACCAGTGTAAACAGTAGTTCGTCTTCAAAGAAAGGTATATCGCTTGCACCTGTGCGTGCCTCGATTGTACACACGCGAGCCATCACAAGCAAACTCAATAGGACGGACTAAGCCGGTTTAGTAGGGCTCGCACCGTCGCGTTTGTTTGCGTTTTAAGTATCGATGAACGCCAAGCGGCTGAGCTGTAATGTAATAGGTAACAAAAACTCCTAAAGCCACACTCTTATACACCGTGCCCGGGACGTACCCGAAGGATTGTAACCATCGATTTTAGACCCTATTTGGAGTATATAATGTGGTATAACATGTAGTCCAATAACGCATAATTTCCGAGATTTTAATTATTTAAAAAACAATTCCATAGTCAAATTAATTTGAACTCTGTCACCTTAACTTAAGGATTATTTACTAAGAAATTGATTTAATTAATTTATGTTGTACGTTGATGATAATGATGATATTGCTACTTACAACATGAATCTTTCTTAGTAAATAATGCTTAAGGTTAAGGTGACAGAGTTCAAATTAAATAAAATAAGGAATTGTTATTTAAATAATAAAAATATCGGAAATTATGCGTTATTGGACTACATGTTATACCACATTATATACTCCAAATAGGGTCTAGAATCGATGGTTAAAATCCTTCGGGTACGTCCCGGGCACGGTGTATACCGTAACCAGCCTATATTCGGATGAAACCAAGCTCAAAACCACCTTCGATTGATGACAGACCAACAGACAGCAGTGAATAGGCTTCAAATACGCCTACCCGTCTTTTTTGCGTCCGAAACTTAAAAATACAAAATGAAACTCATTTATCAAAAGTTAGTTATTCCAAACTCGAAATACTTAAAGCAAATATATTTTTATCGCACCATTACTGACCCTCCGACAGCCTAAGCATTGCAAGATACTTTAATGCATTTCAAAGTCAAAAACCGGCCAAGTGCGAGTCGGAATCGCACACGAACGGTTCCATACCACGGTAATACCGCACAGTGGGGCAACGGCGGAATTAATTCAATTTTGGGATGGTCATCAGTAGTCACATTTTTTATCTGATATGTATATAAAACATTTCAAATACCTATGATCTAATAAAATATTGCATATATATGTTATTTTTATAAAGAAATTAGGCCGCCAAACTCGTACAAATGAACTCGCATGAAATAAACGTTAAAAATACCTTGCATTTGCAAACGGTGTATTCCTCTCAGGTTATTGATTTTGTTTAACATGTTTCATTTATATACAAGAAACATTATTCCTACTATTGTAAATGAAATAACATTTATGGTTTCTCTTAAATTATGAGTAATTTTAGGGCTGTAAGAATTTGATAGCATTTCTCCCCTAAATATTACATTTCATTGGCTATAACCTTTTAGCTACAACGACCCTCAAGCTCTAATACAACAATATTTACACATTATTTAATCTAGATCATTATTTAATTGGTTTTAGCTGCAATAATTTGCAAACTTTTTATTACTACCTCATTAAGTGAATGAGCTTATTTTTCTAAGAAAAATACTTAAATGCGTTATCGATGGTAATGAGGGCAATTACAAAGACTATTAAATTATAAAATAGTATAAAAAGGGTATTTACAACATTGTGCATCATTTACTTTTGTGAATTCAATAAAGCAACACCTAATTGTACATTTTATTTTAAGTTCAATCAATGTAGGTTTTATTTAAAATATTAGTTGGAATGATTTTATTACACTTATAAATATATTTAAAATGTGTTTTTTTATCCATTAACCTAAAAAAAACAATTAATTCCGCGGCTCCATACAACGTGCACCACTGTGTACCGCCCTACTAAATAAAAAGGACGCATGCGCAATTTGATAGTCGAAGCAAATTGAACCCCCTGTTTTAAGAATTAAGGTCACTAATACATTCGCGATTCTGAGACATACGCCCTTTTTTCTAATGAGGCAGCATAGGGCACATACACACTCTGTGAAAATTTCATGTGTCTAGCATATTTTTCTTGGCATGGAATTGACTAACAAGCACTCAGACCACCTGATGGTAAAGGCGATCTGTGACGCATTTCTTCTAAATACTTAAATCTTAAGACTTCAGTCCTAAGACCGCAATTGCGCTGCCAACCCTGAGGAATAAGATGGAATGTTTCTTTCTATACTAGTAATTTCATTGGTTGTATTATCCCCACACCGGAACACAACATGCGAACACAGCTGCTTGGCGGTTGGTAGGATATGATGAAGCTTATTGGATGGTTCAAAAGATACAGGCCCGTGTCTGATGGATGGACAACCGAGCCCTAGTAATAGGAGTCCCTTTGGCAACCTTTGGCTACGGAACCATAAAAACTAAAAAAATATTTCACAATTTAACTTGACAGCTGGGGTCAAGCACAATACGCCCTTTAAGAAGTCGCGGAAGGTCATAAGTGCATTTCGTTGAGCTATTGTTGTTTTTCAAACGTTGAAAGCCGAGAACTCCACTTTAGTCGCATTTGGTATGTAAATGATTGGAGCCCGGTACTGAATGTGGTTGAGTTTGACAGTCGTTTTTGTGATCGTTAGCGTTTGGAAAGGGATTGTAATGAAGTTGTGTTACGTCATTGGTGCACGAAAAACGAGTGCCAAGTTCGTTTGGAACTCCATTTTGGAATGTTTTACTTTACACAATATTTTTCCGCCGCAGTTTTTTACCCTTATTAAGTAATTTCTGTTAGAGCGGTTATTCATTTTTGAGAAATTACCATTTTTTAAGATAAATAAAATATATAAAAGGCTTTAACTACTGTGATCCATCCGAAATAAAATGGTATAATGTCACAACCGCTATGTTTTGACGTAAAATAAGAACAACACACTTATTCATTTTTAGATACCTAGTAAAGGATTGTAATATCAAGTACCTCTTTCTTGAAACCAGTTAAGTCCGTGACTCCGTTGCAAAGATATTTCTAAATCCTCGGGACCTGTTCAATTATCTGGGATAAAAAATCAACCCTGCCTTATTTCAGTCTCTCGACTATACAATATCTCTGTACTTACAAAAATTTACAAAGATCATATGAAGAAATGAGGAATCAAATAAACCATCATTTTCACAGATATAATCACGATTACAACATGTTTTTAATAGTAAATGCAAATAACAGCATCTCAAACCAATTACGTTAATGTTTATTTAGAAACTGTTGTTACATAACGCTTAAAAACATCTCATTATCCAATTAAAAAACACTAACCCTGCAATCGATCATAACAGGCCGCGAGCTGAGTCAGATCTAGGCTATGCTAATTTTAGGCCAGTAACCAGTATCGGAGCTAAAACTGTTAATACACGTTATTATAATTTAATACTACTAGATTACGGTTATAGAGCAAGAATTATGGGTTCGATTTAATCTGAAATTGTCTCAATTTCATAATAAATTGATGGTGGTCTGTTCGGGTTTGATAACGAATTGGTTTTGTTGCGTAAATCTTTAAGAACTTGGCTTGAACACTATTTCTCTCAAATTTTATCCGGTAAGTACTATTATTTATGTTGAATTGAAATACTTGAATAATAAGCAATTTTTAGAGTAAAAATGTCTTTATTTTGTTATAGATTTTAGGCGTAAGGCTAAATTATGGGTATTGTGGACCCAGTCTTAATTTATTTAAGTACTTTAGACAAAAACAGTGCAAATTACTTAATATCGTTATTTATGCATCCAAATGTTACAAAGAACAGGCGCGTAAAAAGTGGTCTGATAGATGTCAGTATTATGTAACAAATATTTATTGACATGATTATTTCTTATTATTTATTCATTAATTCGGTAAGGTAACGAAATGTTAATTAAAAAGTTTTGTGGAACACTAGTAAAACAAGTTTAAAATTGCATTTCAATGACTACACATCATTTATACAAGAGCAGCAAATATAAAGTATCACATATTTTTGTACATATTTCTTCCCCATTTGTCAATAGCTGTACTCAAATAAATATGGCGCCATTCTTCTTATCTATCAATTAAAAGCATAATAATACTTAAAGCAAAGTGAATTAAGAAGTATTAAAGAGATGCACTTCAGAGATGCAGTGCAAGCGGAAGTGCACTGGTTGCGATTAAAAATAATTTAGCGGTCTACCATATCCATTTTGTGGAAGACAGAACGGACTTGATACTTACTTCTGTAGCTTTTGTAGCGCATTTTTTTAAACTGAAATGTTTCGCATTTTCTTTAAAATTAAACGTTACCGTTCCGTCTCTATAATCCAGTTCTTTTAATGGTATTTTTTATGCATAGAAACAGAGTCACTGATTGACATCAAGACTCCAAATCTGCGAAGCTTTTCGGTGTTTTGCATCGGGGATCATGAAAGCAGGCCTGTGCCCAGTATACTGCTACAGTTTGTTAACTTATAAATTTCTACAATTTCTTAATCAACATATTTTTTACGCTTGTGTTTTTATTCAATATGCACCAGTTAAACCACTTCGAATACATGATTGGAAAACTTAGGACAACATTTTTATTTCATCGCTCAAGTTCTTTATGAGCTAAGGCTTTATAGGCTAGGTTAAAAACATAACGCAGCAAATTTATGCAAAATAGTTAATTTCAAATAGATTATACTTAAAAACACAACAGATTACTAGTCTCTCGTAATAAATAGCGATTTGTGTTACAAAGTATCAAGAACTATCAGTAATCTAGCAACCGCAGGTTCCTAACACTGAGCAAGCTAATTGCAAGAAGTTCAACGCACTGCAGGCGAGGTGTCTACGGCTTATGCACTCGCTGCACCGCTAAATGCAACGAGTGAGATATTTAGGCTAAATCGGACCTGAGTGGGTGCTTCGGAATAAGGTCAAGATTGTTTGGTCGTGCTATCCGCTGTTGGTTTGGTGCTCTTTGTTTTTGTTCCTGATTTACAATAACAGCGTTTAAGTTTACGCTCTCCATCCGCTCCGGATCCGAGAAAATAAGGCTCAGGAATAGGAAGGTAGACTGGCAGGCCATATGCTACCGTTCAGAAATTTGTAGTCCGTATGAATGTATTGTTATGGCAAGTCATAAAGAGATTTTTTACTGCAACGGTTTTTATTTCAGGGTTTTTATAAAACAAACCTAACCTAACCTAACCTCATTTACCAGCTAGATATTTCAAAAATCATGAAATAAGACCGTTTTAGTCATAAACACTGTATGACTTGCGATGATTATGAATAACAATACATTCGGACTAAAAATTATTATGTGAAACAAAGCGCTCCCGTCAGAACGTTTGTCGTTTGGAAATTTATATGAATAATGTACTGACCTATAAAGTCACATTTCTCTTTTGTTTAATTAACACACTAGGTATGATTCTTATAAAATTCAGTAACAAAATAGCAGAACAAATACTAAACCACAGCACTGGGTTTGAACTAGGACTCCTCGATGAGTATATTTAATTATTAGCATTTTTTGACAATTATTCGTATTTTCATGTTTGTTATTTATTTTACCAACAGGTTTTTTTTAATCATCAGACCTCAACGCATCAGCAGTCAGCACTAAGGTTAATATTTCGTATAAAAAGCTGTACAAGTAAAATTAATATGCAAAAATAAGGAATTAGGTAGTATAAATTGAATTTTAATTTTAATATTATTAACTAGCGATCCGTCCTCGCTTTGTTCCGGTATAAACCAAATAAAAAAATCCTGTATTAGTCAGGGATAAGGTAGCTTCCAACTTGCGAAGATTTTTTTCTTATAATGTAAATTAAATTATTAACTTATAGATGAGTAGAATAACAACCCGCGTCAAGTAAGTATGCTAGTCCGATTATTTTAAGCCGACTTGTACAGCAATTGTAACTTTTTTTAAATTATTAATTAAAAGAAGACACGAGTGACGGGCAATCTAGCAAATGGCTAATTGGCCTCAAGTGTCTACAGCTCCAATCACAGCGATTACGACATTCCTCGGCTTGATTAATGCGGTATTTATTTGAAGACAGTAATTACTAGAAACCTAGTTACCTGTATTGTTTTTTTTTATAACTAACTTTTACTAAAATCATATGTGTTTCGCAAGTTTATTTTGAACCAATTCCCGTTATTAAAATGAGCTGAAATTGTACGAGTAAATACCTAATGGTTTAATTTGCTTGAAAACGTTTCGCATTTCATTTAACTACATTCGAAAAGCATAATTAACGTTTTATAAAACAATTTTCAAATTTTTTTCGGCGTAATTTCTAATAACGTACCTAACCCAGTAACCCTCATTACGATCATTATCCTGTTGGTTGTTACACATTTAAAGCTTATTCCCTCTTACTAGGTTAGGTTAGGTTCGATCTGTGTCCAAATTAGTAATCAACAACGACGACTAAAGTAAACCTGACGCCGTTTATGCGGAAAAGGTACAGCCAGAGAAATTAAGCATTAAAAACGTTAATTTCTTATATGTCCACAGGAAACACGCTAACCTAAATCTGTGTATCACCCATTCCCACCAGGTCATTACACTCATGACCGTTTAAAAAACACAATTAATATAATTACATACAATTAATTGGGTAACAATAGCAAAAACGCGGAACCATCAAAGCGGGTGATCTCGACCCGCGACCGGCGCGCGAGTCGCCGTATAAGGCGCAGGGGCAGCGCAGGTGAGCTGTCATGCGCCACAGAGTAAGTAAATACAATAAAACATTTATTTTGTGGGGGTATAAGTGAAACTCTTCGTATAATAGGTAATTTTAATTAGCAAAAATAATAAGGCAATTACGCAGCGTCTTTTACAGTGTCGATCTCTCAAATAGCCATCTTGGAAGCATTAAAAAGTAAAACATGCATCTCTTTCGCTCTCGTTCACACGTCTATCATACTATCTCTGTTTCACTGTCATACGTCATCTGTCAATCCGTTTCACGCATTCCTACATTTATTTATTTATTTATTCATTGTTTCATGTATGAAAAGATATCGACCGCGAATAAGAAACAAGTGCAGTCCAGGGTTTTCGGCAAATCATTTGTGTAAACTAGAAATAATACAGTATCACACTATCCTGCGGAATTGAGCATCTGATAGGTGATATTTGAGAAGATATACTAACTCGCTGTTGGGTTGGCAGAGAATATAAAATTGTGTTTATCATACAAAGAGCGCCGGCCCCTTAATGTTTTATTTAAAAAAAAAAGATAATATCCAAAAAAATATGTCCCAAACACATGTTTGGATTTGCGAGGACGATGGTAGCGATTCAGATGAACCCTGCACAGGGTCCTACAGACCCCCCCAAGAAACCTCTCTGAGGCTCCAACTATATAGGTAAAATCTCCTACCCCTACAATCCTTATTCTTTGCCAAACTAACAGTCAAGCAGTCTGCACCGCTATTATGTAAACTTCATTCACATTCATGATTTCAAGCCCACGTACTGGAAAGTGCTTCGATGGCTTGTATACTGCCTTGTCTATGTCTAAACTTTAATTAACAAGGGGTTTATGAAATACTGAGCCTTCTAATAAGTAAGTTAGTAACTTTGACTTAACATTATATAAAATAAAACGATTCAATGCGTGATTTAGGCTCGTTGATAGTGACCTTGTGTCCGAAGCTAGCGGGCTCAGGTACGATTCGAGTATTTGTTTCAGAGTCTTGAATGTTTTCATATTCATATTGATATTCATATTCAATTTATTGCATCCGTAGTAGGTATTAACAGAGGTCTTACAGTGTAATATAGTGTTAAACATGGACCCTATTAGTGTATAGCAATCTTAAAAACTAAATAAAAGATAACCCAAATATAACAAACTTAGTACTTATTACACTAAAAAGTTAGAAAATGAAAAATCAAGGTCTCTTACATCTGTAATTTTAATATTGTTACATTAACACGAAAAAAAGAGAAATTGAATACTTTTCTAAACATCAGATCTATTTAATTAATTAATTTTCTAGGTATTCTGACAAAGTGAAGTAAGAAATCTTAATTAAAAATATTTTAAGTTTATTGATGACAATGGTATAATGTTTTTTCTGCTTTTAGGTCTTTAAGCAGGCTATTATAAATTTAAATATACATCGCATGTGGGTCTCTACGGCACATTTTTATTCGTTTTTGTGTCGTAAATTAAATTTACTTATGTGTGCAGAGGTCCTTTGTCTTTTCTATGTATTTAAGTGTTTAAATCTCTGTATAAGTATGGACCTTTTTATCATTGCCTAGTACACTCGTACTTATCCTGTTAAGACCGAATACCATTGTAGTAACACTGTAATTGCAACCTTATCGAATTAAATTCAGGGTGCTTTTCATGTTTGGTATTATGTCCTCAAGCGAAAACCTGGGGATTCAGGAGGTTATAAGCAGCTGCACACCTGTAAACCTTGTCTCTTTAACGCCTTGGGCAAAATAGAGCAGCAATTCTCATGACGTTAAAGTGACAAAGCACTAAAGTATCCAGGGGGCCTAATATGGCTGCGTTTATCGCGTGATAAAATGTGCACAAAACATCCGTCACTTTCTGACACGTATATAAGATTATGGGACTAGGTCAATTTGATTATTATTATCATCATCATCATGTCAGCCGAAAGACGTCCACTGCTGGACATAGGTCTCCCCCCAAGGCTCTCCACTCAAACCGGTCTTGTGCTTTTCGCATCCACCGCGTTCCAACCCCAATAAAATATCTTAAGAATGACCGACTGTCAAGAACCATAACAATTATGATATGGTTCAAGACTAATAAGAAAATGACACATTACGTATGTTATTCTGCCCTCCTTAGAAAAAAGGGCGTATGTCTCATAGAACCGCGTGTGTATTAGTGACCTTATTTCTTAGGACGGAGGGTTGAATTTACTTTGACCATCATATTGCGCATGCGCCCTTTTTATTTAGGAGGGCAGTATTGTAACAATAACAACAACAAAACGTCAGTACCCTTACCATGAGTTACAATTACCGTACTCGCTAGCGAGTCGAAGCTCTGTCCCTCACAGACCTCACAGTATTCTTATAGAGTGCGAGGGACAGAATATTCGACTCGATAGCGTTACTGTAATTGTAACTCATGGTAAGGGTGCTGATACAATGTAGGACATTATTTGCAGGCTATGACTAAACACTAGCTTCTGAGAACTTCTCGACAGCGTATTTATAGGGATTGCGCCTGAGCTACGCTAATACCTAAACACCTATACGACACGTAGAAGAGATTATTAGATTCTACAACTAATAGTACCAAAATCAACCCTTAATTATGCATGATTTAATATTTTTTTGGCGCTTGCAAGTTTTATTACACTTAAAAGTGTGCTGATTATAGGTAAACATTTTCGAGTTCTTGTTACTTAGGATGCATCCTACATCATGCATTTAAGGGTTAAGTTAGGTATCGTTCCTGATTTTTGGATGCTTGATGTATTTTTAATTATAGTATATATCCATACTAATATTAAAAATGTGAAGGTAACTCTGTATGTTTTTTACGCTTTCACAACTAAAATGCTAAACCAATTTCGATTAAATTTCATATGAATATAACTTGAGTCTTGGATATATAGATTTTTTTTCCACTGAAAATTAAAACAGTTCTCTAGGGAAAGGCGATAAAGGATTACTACGCGAACGGAGTTGAAAACAACAAGCTGGGATACCTATACGTTAGCTCTGCCCTCATAAGCCAGCAGGCGTTATCTCAAATTCAATAGCCAAAGCAGATTCAATTCTCTCCCATTAGTAATAAGGATGCATTGGCTACAGAGGTTCTGTCTGAGATACCGCCTTTCAATCGTATACATTTTGTCAATTTACGATAGTATGTCAATTCCATACATTTTGTAAATTTAATTTATTGAGGCGACTAAGGGAATAAAGGCTTGTAGTACTATTAGGCGATGGGCTTGCACCCTGTCACTAATACGCTGGTGAACATCTTAGCCTATTTGTGCACAATGTGGTTACTGAATAATCAACAAGTTTTTAAAGCTACTGTAGCTCTGCCTACCCCACTCTGGGAATGAAGGCGTGAAGGTATGTATGTATGTTGTAAATTTTCAAAAGTCGTTCCCTATCGTACAATGCAAAGCCCGCTGCATGTATTGCGTGAACTTTATGTAAATCCATACAAAGGTTATTTCGCTTCATCAGACTCTTAAAGTATCTAATAACCAAGGACCGGAATTCTTCATAGCAAAAATCAAACTGTCATAGGGTTTGACCAAATTGTTTTATCGACAATTCCACTTCTCGATGTTACGGAATATTATCGGATATCGACTTATACGATTATTCTGTAACATTTGACCTCTTTGATAAGCAACCTGCATCTCCATATTAAAATAAATCGTGCCCACGTCACATATGTCATTTACGTCGCTTGATTGTCATAAGTAATTTCCGTGCCGTGTTACTAAAATGATTTCCACCCATTTTTTAAATGTAAACGAGACTTCTGGATACGTCAACCAATCGTAATATATTTGGTTCCAATTATTATTTTTCACATTTGTACACGTGCCAGTTACACAACCTACTCAAAAGAGTGACTGGAATTAAGTGTTCGAGGTCCTCGTCACTGTCTTGAGTTAAGTGCGTATCCATGTTATAAAATGAATGGACTATTTGTTCCTGGTTTTTCGGAGTAAATCGGTTTCTTAATTTATTGAAGATCCATTTATGAGTGGGAAATGATCGATCTACATCTACCGATGTCATGTTAATGACTCATTAAGTGACATTTATTTATCGATAGTCGATAAAACACTTTGGTCAAACCCTATGACAGTTTGATTTTTGCTATGAAGAAATCCGGTCCCTGTTAATAACACACCGGAATTCCAGGAAATAAGTCGGAAGTTTGTCTGTTCCCGTACACACGACTCATTATTACCTATTGTATCATAACTTTACTCGAATATAGAAAGACCTTGAGTTCAAAACTCAAATATTCTGTTAAGCTATTGTTTTTACGTTAAATATGACCTTTTGGTTATTTACAGGTCATTTTGTTCCCGTTAGCTGGAATCTAAATATGCATTAGCATAGGTACTATGTATTTCGAACATGCATAGGTATCTAACCTTTTTTTAGGGTTTGCGCATACGCCGCCTAATAGTAAGTTGTCTCTGAAACCCATAAACATTTATCTCTATACTAGCTTTCGCCCGCGACTCCGTCCGCGTAGAAGTCGTTTATCGCTGCTCCCTCGAGAACTGTCCAATTTTCCCGGATATAAACTATCCTATGTCCTATTTCAGGACCGAACCGATATGTTTGCCAAGTGTCATCTCGATCTGTTCACACTTTCACATTTATAATATTAGTATGGATTGCAAATTCTTTGCCAACCTTTGCATGGACGACGTGGTCACCTTAGTTGATAAGTGACCCTGTCTACTAAGTTAGTGGTCCCGGGTCAATTGGTTAGGGAAAATATTTGTTCCTGAGTCTTGGATGTTTTCTATGTATTTAAGTATTTATTTCTCTATACAAGTATGTTTATTGTTGGCTAGTATCCACATAAGATACAAGCCTAGAGTTATATTGGGACTAGGACAATTTGTATGAGATTGACACCTGATATTTTATTATTATTTACTCGCCCTGCCCTCGCTTCCCTTCGGTTTATATGAGTTGTAACACTCGCAAAACTTCCGCGAACAAAACATCTAATGGTGAAAGCTGCGCCAACATCCGTTGCGTGGTTTAGGAGTTAGCGAGTATTCACTCAGACAGAAAGACAGACACACGCGGAAAGCGACTGTGTTTTATTCTATCTAAACAAGATAAAGATAAATATTTAACCCTGAGGACTGATGGAATATTTCTAATCATAGGGTGTTCTATTCCTATACTAGAACACGGCAGTGCGTACATTGCTGCTTCGTGGCAAGTGTGGCAACTTAGCAGGTAGGCGATTGACAACAAGACCCTTGACAAGATTTTACCATCTGGAAATACCTATTACAAAAAACTCTGTAAATGCCTGCATAATAAAAAAAATACTGAGATTTATTCTCTTATTTTTTTGTACTCGTTGCCAACCCTGATTCCGATACATGACAGGGCCATTAGGGCTGCCACATAAATTATTGCAAGGATGATAATAACTTGTTTATTTTGCGACACTTAACTCGTAAGAGTCCGTCAAGATAGTTCTTAAGTGGTGAAGTGAATGTCAATATAAAAAAAAATAAGTTGGGGTCTTTGGATAAAAACGGGTTTGAAGTTTGAAGATAGTGAAAGGTACCTATTTTCATGTTAATTATGTTTCAGATAATATAAATGTTTTTATGGTTATTTAACAGTAAAGTGTACAAAGGGTGATTTTACTTTAAAAACAAATCCAACAAAATCCGATTGTATGTTTTTAATAATGTCTACATTTATCTTAATACCCATGCATTATTAAAAATGTCATTTTCACATTTTTTTATTATATTTCTCACTGACTCTCGAAATGCAAAGACGAATATAGATACACCTTGTCTGTTATTCATACATACAAATGTAAAAACAGTCGTGTATACAATGTCCTCTTTCAAATAACAAAACAATTAGGAAAATTCGCCATTAAACCATTTTTTTATAGTAGTTTTAATAAACGAAAAATTAAAATGTTAAATTAAGTAGCTACACGAGTCACAGCAGACTACTTGACTCGCCCGGCCTTTCAGACGCCCTAGACACAGGGTGCTTGAGAAATTTTTAATTGCTATGCTCGTTGGCGGCCTCGTCCTTTGCGAGAATGGAGCTGTTGACGTATAAAAAGTACTCATATTTCATCTCTACGTTGTTAGAATGAATAGAAAAACTATTATTTCACCATCTGAAGCTTAAACAAAAACGTATAAGTTCCTTGAAAGTTTTTTTTTTGCAACAGTAATGTACGTCGTTTTTTACGTATTTTTTTCCTTAACTGCATCTTCGTTATTGCTATTAAACATAACAAATCTTTAAAATATTACAGTATTAAAGATTATCAAGACTATCAGCAACTGTGTGATTCCTCAATGTTAGATAAAACGAATAAAAATACAACGTAAGTTTTGTGGAGATCGTTAAAAACTTACCAGATTTATTTACGACCCACCGATCATTACTTCGAGCAAATCATCCCACATCGACAAATTGTAATCACCACGAGTCACATTTTGAAATTAAAAGTGCTTATGCAGCTTTATTTTTTAACTTAAACGAGCTATAGTTCAAAAAACAATTCCGATTCTAAAAAGGTTCAATCTGATACGATCTCCACGCGCGGCATTTCGATGTTGGGAAAGAACACAGTACTTCGTGAAAGATGGGCTGGAGATTTCATCGGAAATCACGAATAAAGGCCATGCGTTTAAAAAGAAATATTGAGGTCTGAGCAAGACAAAAAGGTTTGAATTGTATACTTATAGTCTGTATTAACCTGACTTTAAAGATATCCGTTTTAAGACAATTGTCATTAATATCCACTCATTTATTTAGTGAAGGCATGCGGCAAAACGCATAAAATTCATCAAAAATAATAGACAGTGATGGATCATACTGTAGATACAGTCGAATACAAAGAGATTTATCTAGTTTTTTACCTTATTGCATTGTAATAAAGTCCAAATCTCTGTAATTTATGTTCTTGACGAGTATTAGACGCAAGTATATATATTATGTTATGATTTTGAAATTTTCAAATATATCTTAACTCAAATAAAAGGCGTTAGAGAGATATACATACATATATATGATGGCGATGAACTTTCAACGAAATATTCGGAATTTAAAACATTTTGTCAGCTCACGCGATCTCAGTCCTCAGAATTTATAAAAGCAGGTTGTTCCAAAAATTACACTGAACGTTTAATCGTGTTTGTGGTATCTCGGTAATAACTTTGGTAATCGTTTTTTTCCGCGTATTGGGGAATTAGCCGGTTTCCAGACACTTTCTCTGAAACAAAAGGCTTTAGAGTTAAATATTTTAAAACCAAGTACAAGTTAAGTTAGGTAATGGTTAACATTTTTTTAAAGTTATTTTTTTCGAAGTACCTACAATGTTGAGTGTTGTGCTTGTGATTTCGCTCGGGAGATACCGAATCTTTATTATTGAAAAATGATTTAGATAAAACTGAACTTGACTTACATAAAAAAATTAAACAAAAATATAAGTATACTTCCCGGCTATTGAAACAGTGCCATACATCAGACCATAGAGATTTAACCAGGTCCTCGGCTACCGGTTAGGCCTCCGTACTGTTATTCTTCGACTTCAACGGTCATCTGACCTTTGCAAGAGTTGCCTTGAGACTGGATATTTATCGTTACTCCACAAAAACAAGTAAGTCCCTAATAGCGGATTTAATGCCGATATCCGCGTTCATTCAAAATAAAAGTCAAAACTCGTACAAGCCCCCTGTATATTCCTTAATTAAAGTTTTTTTTTTAAAACATTATTACCTGCATAACTAAAACACAATTTGCTAAAAAAAAAAGTGTCTATGATAATCTGCTATTCAGCCTTAACGGTGTAAATGACATTTTAAATCGCGGAAGCTCTAAACCACATTTTAACAAGCCACGAAATCATGATAGTAAATCACAGAACCGACAGCGTCTAATCTGATTAACCAAAAACACGATTTAATTGGCCTCTATAAAAATTGAAAACGTGCGAACTGGGCTGACTCCGACGTCAGGACGAATCGTGACGACTCACGTCACGACTCACCACTCAACTCAACACCGTTACACTCATACATTCACAAACATTCATACATTAGTAGCAATTAGCGATCCCGCTACGCACCTGTCGGCACAATGCTTATAAAAAAGAAAATCACCCGTTTTCAAAAAAGGAACGTTCGTAAAAAAGCCGTTGAACATGTGCCGGCGCACGAGCCGCGGCAGCTGCGATTGCCTTTTGTTCCATATTCGAAAATCGAATGTGTCAGTTGCTTTTTTAATAATGTAAAGAGTGGCACCTGATGGTATTGTTAAAGTGCTTCGTGTTTTCATTTAATGATTATGTTTTTTTCTTACTTTTTAAAGAAGATTGTGCCAGTGCCAGGTACACTGTTTTTCTTAGAAAAGAGACGCTAAATGGAGTTCAAAGTACTGAATTGTTCAGGTAATGGTGTAAAAGGAATGTTTTTTATTGTTGCAAATTTGCGTGGAACTTTGTTATTATTGTTATTATTTCCTTTTAAGACTCGTTATGGGCTTGTTTTTGTTGCTAAATATACGTTTGATATGTTTGGGACGGTTTTGGCGCCATTCGCGCATTCTCTAATTAGAGGCTAAACTTATGTGTCTGGCCAAAAGCGCGTATATTTAAAGCTTTATTTGTTTTTGGAGAATAACTTGGTTAAACGGAAATAACTGTGATTTCTGTACATTTTAAGTAAAGCTGCTGAAGGTAGGTATATGTCTGGTAGTCGCTCATGCAAAAACATTTTAATAAAACATGCAGAAATTTGAAAAAAAAACTGCGCAAATAAAAACACAAACAATAGTTAAATAAATTTAATGTCGAATTTCTTTTACTACGAAAATAATTCTAATTCATATTTAATGGTCGATTAAGTCGTTAGTTAATTGTCTTTAAAATGTCCCATACCAGGGATCGAACTTGGGACCACTTGCTTCTTATAGGCAAGGTCTACGCTACTGACAAGTATCTACGCTAACGGGTCGTCGAAATCTATAATTACTTACTTATTCCAAATAGCACATAAAAATAGTTTAAAAAGACGGATAAATTACAAACTTATACGGGTTCCATATTTAGTAGTATAAAACCCTTAAAAAACAAAGTTGCTCCATTGAAACCCGTTACATACCCAATTATAAAGCCCCATTAAATTTAAACACTCCATTAATCTCTGAAAGCGCAAACGCAGCTCCAGGAAATGTAAGCAAAAACCTGAGCAGGAAGTAGAGTGCAGGTGCGTCCCGTCCGTCTGTCTGTCCGTCCGAAACTCCAGAACTTGCCCGAACCACTTCAAAGAACTGGCTCGCGGAGTCATACATAATGTATGTTCATTCATTGATAATTTAAACTGGTCTGTGATTCGTCAATGTACCGGAATCTGGTTTTTCGTAAACGGGTAAAGGTAGATATAACTCGCAACTTTTTTCGAAGTTCAATGAGATCGATCATTAAATCATTATTTAACGCTGTTTTATAATTCGGTAAGTGTAGGTAGAATGATCCCCGTGACAGTTACTACACCTATTTACAATTAAAACAAATAAAAAGAGTAATTAACTATTGTAAATCACTGATCGTAGTCGTAAGGTTTGTACTAATACCCCGTGCGCGGGACGTACCCGAAGAATTTTAACCATCGATTCTAGACCCTATTTGGAGTACATAATGTGGTATAACATGTAGTCCAATATCGCATAATTTCCGAGATTTTTATTATTTAAAAAACAATTCCATAGTTAATTTAATTTGAACTCTGTCACCTTAACTTAAGGATTATTTACTAAGAAATTGATTAAATTAATTTATGTTGTACGTTGATGATATTGCTACTTACAACATGAATCTTTCTTGGTAAATAATGCTTTAGGTTAAGGTGACAGAGTTCAAATTAAATTAACTATGGAATTATTTTTTTATTAATAAAAATCTCGGAAATTATGCGTTATTGGACTACATGTTATACCACATTATATGCTCCAAATAGGGTCTGGAATCGATGGTTAAAATCCTTCGGGTACGTCCCGGGCACGGAGTATAGTATGAAGTTGGGAGGATTAAATCATAAATAAAGTTTCTCACCCAACATGTAGTTATTTATTATGAAAAAACTAGGTATGTACGTTTCGTTTTTTTCTTTTCAATTGGTTTTTCTAAGATATTTTTCTTAAAAAGAAAATGTACAAACCTAGGTTTTTTATAATATCTACAACATTTTTCCAAAATTGGAAACATCGGATTTGATTTAGGAGGTGAGAAACATTACAATGGAATGTAGCCGTGGCCAGGTACAGCGACTTCAACTATAAATTAGAAATTATGATGTGGTATGGTAAATAGTATCTTCGCCACACCAACTCCCTAACTAGCTTATTTATCTACTTTACGTTTTACTTAGAATAAGATTACAAATGCTTCGCAAAAAGCCACGATGAGGGCGGACTTTTTGTAAAACCTATGGGTTTTTGAAGAATATGTTTTTTAAATGTATCCCAATCGTACCTATGCTGCCATATCATTGTACCGCGGCATTTCGGGGTTGCTTTACCTGCAAACAAGAAACGACATATTAATAAATTAAACATATTTAAGTCGGTTGGTTTGTCATGAAGTTTAAGCGACGTGAGGAAAGAAACATTTTCAGCGTGAGTATCGATATATATCTTGTAACGGCTCCATTCTAGACGGTGAAAACCATGACCGTATCGTATGTGATCTATGAAGGTTAGAAAGAATTTGGTTTCCAGTTGGATCTCTTTTATTTAATAGCGAAACCGTTTACGAACTTGGCATTTTTTCACATTTAGGTTTTTGACGGGATTAATATATCTGAGTAAGGCGAAATGACGTTACGAGTTTTAACGAAACAGATAGTTGTTACTTGTCGGTTGTTGTGTTCTTTTTCTTGAAGATAGATGAAGCCAATTGAAGTTTTTATGGTTTAAATACTAAGGGTGATATGAGCTCTTATTTACTTAACAGTAAGTACGGTCATATCGTCAGCAATGTGATTACGATATCGAAGAATAAATTTAACAAAAAGCAAGCTTTCAAAACCCGACTGTTCAGTTGCTAACCAAGTTTAAATCGTTATAAATCCTAAATGATAATTAAAAATGAAAAATGATGAAAGAAACGTAAAGGTGATTTTTAAATCCCTATTCAATGATACCCAGCTTGTCATACTTGGTCGACTTTGTTTTTCTAATTTGCACAATATGGCGTCAGGTTGCCGCCATATTGAATTTTGATTACTGTCATATCTTCAGTTACACTCATCAGATTCAGACAAATCGATTGACATAAGAATCATCAAAATCGGACAACGGGTTTAGTTTTTATAGTGCCACAAAGGAACAAACATACATAAGGTATGTTGGGGTAAGATCGGATCGGGTCAAAACCGGATAATTCAAATTACTACTAAATTAACAAAGGTTTTCAATTCCTGGCAACACACCGCCTTCGCTATCTTGTTGCAGACCACAGCCTGCAGCGCCAGAAATCGAAAACCTTTGTTAGTTTAGTAGTTATTTTAATTATCCGGTCTTGACCAGATCCGATCTTACCCCAACATACCATATATAGGCTGTAAAACACATTATCCTCCTCCTTCGGCAGTCGGGTAAAAAAATAGGCTAGATCAAAGTAAAATACAGGCCTTGAAATAAACTGTTTGTAACCCTATTACATTGCTTAGATAAAACGAACCATCTGCATATAAGTGCCCAATTACTGCACGTGTTTTTAATAGTTTAATAACATATTAAGGTAATCTTTTGATCCGTATCTTTAAATTAAACGGTCAATTAGTCAACACCACTTATTTTTATCGTTCTTTAATCTCTCGTTAACGAGATTTACTTTCAAAAAATCAATCAGTTTGTAACGTATATTAATAAGCGCTAAGCGTTTCACATTTTATCAAAATGGCGGGTCTGGTGAAAGTGATTATGAATGCAAGGCGAAATCATAGCCCTTTTAGGGTGAAACATAGATATAGGTGGTAGATGAAGCGGAGGCGACAGCGGATCTTTTTAGAGTGACGAAGGGTTCAAGAAAAAAAGTGTTTTTCTTGCGTAGTTTAAGTAACACAATTTTCATCTCAGCACCTCAAAAAGGCTGGATTTGCTGTTTAAAGACAGTGGGTAAAAATTTGATTTTGCTGCGAGCATGAGACGAAGTAACTTTTTAATAAAAAATAATGATGCCAAGAAGTGCTGGGACAATATTAATGGGTGGATGCCGTGGCTTGGTGCCTAACAATTTTTTTTTTGATTTTTTTTCTACTTTAGGTACCTATTACATTTTCAATATTATGAGGTAAAAAGTTGTATTTGCAACACGAGACCAAACTTACCTAGCATCTCGTGGTCGTGTCTTCGAAAAATTCACTACGCTCGTGATTTAATTGTAGAATCGTTCGCTTATTAGGGATTCAACATCAATATTCGCAGCAAAAATCAACTTTGCTCTCTTGTTCCACAAATAACTATTATTTTCTATTGCACACACAAGAAAAAACTGGCTTTGCAAACTTAAATATTAGATAACCGCTTCCGCTTATCAATAAGTTATCCCCCTTCTCTCCACGTTCTGTGAATACCTAATTAATAACACATTGTCATTTCCCACACTATATCTTGTAAAGGGCTGTGTCGCATGCCAAACGATTTTTTAATTTATTGCTAGGTTCATAAGGATAATTTTACATTGCTATTTGAAACATGTTTTAAAACGGTATTATTCAAAGTAGGGCTTGAATAGATAATAGGTAATTAACTTTTGAATATTGATAGAAATTGTGTTTTAGTAGATACTTGTTCTTAAGTCGTTCTATTTCACGGGTTTTTAATTTCTTGAGACTTGTTTTGTGGTACAGTCAAGGACTTTAATTGTTATGCCACTATGGAACCCTGTCGCATAACGTTAATCATTCATTTAAGCGTAATTTCTGTCATGTGGTTTGATGCTGTCATTATGACAGGGTTCCATAGTGGCATAACAATTAAAGTCCTTGACCGTACACCGACCGGACAGTAAACTCCAAAACGTATTTGACATGTTAAGGTATTGTTTTTACCTCGGTCGCCATGACTGTCAAGTAAATAAGAGATATCAAAACGATGGCAATACGATAACAGGTCAAAGACGATTTGGTTTTTATGGTACCTGGTGAATAGAGGGCCACGGGGCCTAATACGGCTGCGTTTATCGCTTGATAAATTGTGGATAAAACATCCGTCACTTTTTGACACGTACGAGCGGACTTTTGGTAGCATATCGTGGTTTTAGAATCCATGGAGTCGCTATCTCCTTATTATTATAAACATAACACTTTGATTTTGGCTTTGTATATTTCAAAATAAATAAACTAAATACATTTTTAGTTCGGTTCGTCCATAGGCACATACTGATATTGGAAAATTCGTTTGATTGAAATTCTTTCACAGCGGAGATATCCTCTTTACCAAAATTAATTTAAACTCGTTTAGCGATTTAAATAATGAATGCATTTTGAAATATTATTATGACAACACTGAAGGTGAAATCAAGGTGGCATGATTACCTATAATAATTAGGAAACATCGATTTCATGGATACTAGAACCAAGATATGCCACCAAAAGTAACTTTAATAAATATGAAGGCCTAGATAAATATTGGAACTCGGTGATAATTAAGAGAGACCTAAAACCAAAAGACCCTCCACAAAATTATTTTTCTCAAAAATGTCCGGAAATGTTGACATTCCATTCTACATATTGAGACGCGAAGTTCATAGTTTACTGACAGTTCTCAAATTAAAAAAAAAAAACATTGCGTGCTCGCTACACAAGCCCGCAATGTTGCATACAAATTCCATTACTATCTATCTTGTAACTTTTTAAAAAGTGAAATGGGCCATAATAAAATGAGGGCACAAGTCTTATATATCCAAATTTTACTCGAAACATAACTTTTTTATTTGTGCCTGGAATGGCTTATGTTTTTTTTTAAAACAAGAATTGCGTTTCTCCTTTTCGTAAACAAAAAGGCGGTAAGGAGTGATGGTTTTTTCACATGAAGTTTCTGTTTGTATGCAATTAAAAAAATTTGTTCAAGTGATGAAGATTTGACTCCAACACAATTCTTTTCTTGCGATTTTTGAGAAAAGCACTATATTTGCCTCGGCAGGAACAGCAATTGCGGGCTTCGTATTTTTAAACGGACTCGCAAGCTCGTCCGTTTAAACCAATACTCGGCCCGCAATTGCCTACTTCCATGCCTAGGCAATAATGTACTATTAAGCACTCAGTTTCATATCCATGTATTATAGCATACTATCCTATAATAATGTTTTTACGCCCGCACGAGTGAAAACATAATACGGGTATTATTTTACGTCATTGTTCGAATTTAAATGTCAGCATAAATATTAAATATTATAACCGGAGATAATGTCCCGTGTCGGTTATTATGTTGTAACAAAGACCCAATCAGTTGCGATCTTTTTACCGGTTTGTCTGTCTGGTTTCCTGCGAATCTTTTGTTTAGTGTTGGATTCAAAGGTTAATCAAACATACATCAAAAGTTATTACGATAATAATTAATAAAAAAAGAAGTGTTTTTTTTTCAGTAAGTAGGCCACGGGCACTTCGTACATGTCAAAATCTACGAGCGCTTCGCAAGAGAGAGACCACTGCTGGGAAGAAACGCCGGAAGAAACTCAACAGACAGTCGTTTTTTTTAATATAACTTGTGATCATAGACAATGATAATACTAGCATTATATAAAATAAATTTAAAATAAAAATATCATGCGTAGATAGTTGAGCAGGGAAACGTGTCAACACACGGCATTGCACGGTTGCCAGTGTCGAAAAGGACCCGACCAATTGCGAGTCTCTGTCTCGTCTTATTCCTTAACCTAACCTAACCTAACCTAACCCAGAGATGGGCATTATTCGGATAATTATTTATTCGAATAATCATTCGAATAAAAAATAATTCGTAATATTTTTATTCGCGAATAATTTATTCGTCGAATAATTTATTTGCGAATGATTTATTCGCGAATAGTTTATCCACGAATAAATCATTCGACTACTTTTCGAATAACGAATAATTTATTAATTAATTTAATTTTATAGTACATAGTAATTAATCGTGGCAATTCATTCAACGAATAAATTATTCGCGAATAAATCATTCGACGAATAATATATTCGAATAAGAATAATCATTCGAGAATTCCATTCGTTATTCGCGAATAATTTGGTTATTTTTATTCGTTATTCGTCATTCGAATAAATTTTGCCCATCTCTAACCTAACCTAACGTTTTTTGTGTAGGGGCTTCCTTTAATTTTTAACTTGATTTTATTTTTATTATTTGTCGTCATAGCGACAATCGAAAATCACACTGTTTAAAAAAAAAAAGGTGTACCTACTAAGGTTCATGAGATACAGGCGTTACAGCCCGCTGATTAGGTAACAGACGGACGAACAGAGGCAAAAATTGACTTATTCGATGACATTTGTAATGATAACGAAACGCTTTCAAGGTCTGTCCAGCCTCACACCCACTCGTTCCACCATCTTCCGCATTACGGCAATCACAGAAAATAAATCCCCATTCCACAGATACAATAATTTTATATTAAAACAATAAACTTGAATAACATCAGAGTAAAAGATAAAGCTGGCATAAACAGGCCTATCGAGATTCAGCCCTTCAGGCTTTGTTCCAAGTTTTACGGCCAGGGACACAACGCTAGCCGTAAAAGCAAAGAAGAGCGCTAACTGCAATATAGTCAAAGAATTGTATACTCTATAAACAACCACATTAAGTTTAAAATGCTTATACTATTGCTATGTAGTTAGCCACCTTCTTGCCTGCCGTGCAACACAAAAAGACAGTACACGCATAAGGACTTCGCACTTTTATTGCCTTTTTCTTTTGGAGAGCATTTTGAAAGAAAATGGCGGAATAAGATTATGAGGTGTAAGTGCGTATACTGTTTTTTGGGGGTTTTAACCCCCAACGAAAAAAGAGGGGGTGTTATAAGTTTAGCGTGTGTATCTGTTTGAAGAAAACAATTTGGACACGATCACGCGGTTATCTTAAAAATAAAGCTAGTGTAGGTAATCGGGATGGTTCTTAGCTAGATTTTAGAGATACCTAACAGCTCTACACGGGTAGTACAAGTTGTATATTCTCGCTTGTCGCTCAGTGCGTCTCTATTGATACTAACTAGATAGGAAGCGAGATCCAAGCGACAACCAAGTCGCGGGCAACTTGTGGTAGTCGCACTGGAAGAGGGGTAAAGCAAATTAAAAAAAAAGTAAATTGGCCACATGAGGGCTCCTTAAGCTCCTTTACACGTCGGTAATATGGAGTGAATCTACCAGCGCCTACACGACCATCATAGCGGAGAAGCACTGCAAGAAACTCCAGCAGGACATTTTTTCAATCATTAAATATAATACTTAAAAGTAAAGTTACATACAAGGTAATAATTAATTATTTTTAAGTCATTAAATTACGTATATGATATAACGTTAGATAAACTATGACCAGAATTCCTATCAGGAATTCGTGTAACATATAAACGCCAAAAAGTACCTATCCGTTTTTTTTCTTTCTGCGTAAAAATGCTCCAAATGCAAGATTAGTTTTTTTAACAGAGAAAAAACTAATAACATTCAAAATACAATGACAAACAGATCCCATACGGAAAAACAGATAGACGTACAAGTATAAGCTGGTATAAAAAACGGAGATGCATGCCGCATGTGCTAGCGCAGTCACGATTTTGTCCGACTGTCACATAAATAGCATCACGGTCAAGCTGACCGCGGTAAATCATCGGGGTCAAGAAACGATTGTGATAACGATTTAACGACGCGGTAGGGTTGTCGACAGGGTTCCGTTGAATTGAACATTTTTTTAGGGTTCCGTAGGAACCCTTATAGTTGCGCCATGTCCGTCCGCAGCCTAGCTCAGAGACTCTTAGTACTAGAAAGCTGTAATTTGGCAAGAATATACATATTAGTCACACTAAAAAAACCTTAGTTGTGATAGTTTTAAAGAAAAAAGCGGCCAAGTGCGAGTCGGACTCGCCCATGAAGGGTTCCGTGAAAGGTAAAATGCGGTTTACGATTTATAACGTATTAAAAAAAAACTAATTATTAGATCTCGTTCAAACCAATTTTCGGTGGAAGTTTGCATGGTAATGTACATCATATATTATTTTTACATTTATCATTCCCTTATTTTAGAAGTTACGGGGGGGGGGACACACATTTTTCCACTTTGGAAGCGTCTCTCGCGCAAACTATTCAGTTTAGAAAAAAATTATAATAGAAACCTCAATATCATTTTTGAATACCTATCCATAGATACCCCACACGTATGAGTTTGATGAAAAAAAAATTTTTGAGTTTCAGTTCTAAGTATGGGGAACCCCAAAAATTTATTGTTTTTTTTCTATTTTTGTATGAAAATCTTAATGCGGTTCACCGAATACATCTACTTACCAAGTTTCCACAGTATAGCTCTTATAGTTACGGAATAAAGTGGCTGTGACATACGGACGGACAGACGGACAGACATGACGAATCTATAAGGGTTCCGTTTTTTGCCATTTGGCTACGGAACCCTAAAAACTATCACAACTAAGGTAGACATGATTGGATCCTGAGATACAGGCGACTAAAATGTTTATACCTAAATACTAAAACCATCTAAGACAGAACCAAATAACTTGAAATAGAGAATTAGTTCATACTTGTTGTTTTTTCAGATGGTGTTTGTGTATTAACTTCGGCTTCAGCTTCGGAACCCTGCACTGAGCATGGTCAGACATGCTCTTGCCAATGATATTTTATATAAAGATACGTCATCTGCGCGCAAAAACGTTCCGCAAAAGGAAGGCAAATTGCCTTATTATCTATTTATCTCTTTCTAACAATAGCGTTCGCTATGGATTGCCGTGTTTGTCTCTGTCAGCAATTGGTCACGGGTTTTGAATGCGTTTAGTAGGAGCATAACGTATCTTAATATAAAATATCATTGGCTCTTGCCCGGTTTTCTTATTTAAGTTTAGTTTTTAAATAAATGTCGTTAGAACTTTTACGTTACCTGCGGGCCTATTCCGCGGGACGGGAAAATGTGGATAAAGCATCCGTCACTCTCGTACTTATAATAGTGTCAGAAAGTAACGAATGTTCTATGCACATTTTGTCACGCGATAAACGCAACCATACAACGCCCGCTGATGTGTTTTATCGATGTCGATCGATAAAATGGATTTAAAACATTTGTCACTTTCTGGGCGGTACGTAAGTGCGAGAGCGACGGATGCTTTATCCGCCGTGAAAAAGGCGACCAAAGTTGGTAGTTAACGTTGGTTTTATACGATTAAGATGAAAAGAATCAAGAAATAACTTTAACAAAAAGCAAGCTTTCAAAACCCGACTGTTGCTAACCAACTTTAAATCGTTATAAATCCTAAATGATATTTCAAAATGAGAAATGATGAAAGGAACCTACAAATGATTTTTAAATCCCTATTCAATGATACCCCACTTGCCATAATTGGTTGACTTTTTATTTTATTTGCACAATATGGCGTCTAGTTGCCGCCATATTGAATTTTGATTAATGTCAAGTCTTCAGTGTTACTCACCAGATTAAGACAAATCGATTGACATAAGAATCATCAACATCGGACAACGGGTTTAGTTTTTATATTGCCACAAAGGGACAGACATACATTATATAGGCTGTGAAACACATTACCCTCCTCCTTCGGCAGTCGGGTAAAAAATAGAGAGGAATGGGGACACTTCACTGACAAGAGCGTAACAGCTCTCAAGTTATGACGATGATGAATTATTTAAGAATCAAGCTAAAATGATACTAGCAGATGTCCACGTAGAAGTCGTTTAATAGGTCTCTATAACCTTCGTCGGGGTTTGAGCTATCTCCATACCAAATTTTATCAAAATCGGCTTAGCAGCTTAGCTGCGTAATCGTAATACAGACTGTAATAGTAGACAGACAGTTACTTTCCATTATTATTGATATAGATTGGCTTTAAGCAGATTTGGTCAAATAAAAACTAAAAAAATACTTTTTCTCAAAAATGTCCGGAAATGTTGACATGCCTATCTACATATTGAGACGCGAAGTACATACTTTACTGACAGTTCTCAAATTTAAAAAAAAAAAACATTGCGTGCTCGCTACACCAGCCCGCAATGTTGCATACAAATTCCATTACTATCTACCTTGTAACTTTTTAAAAAGTGAAAAGGGCCATAATAAAATGAGGGCACAAGTCTTATACATCCAAATTTTACTCGAAACATAACTTTTTTATTTGTGCCTGGAATAGCTTATGTTTTTTTTAAAACAAGAATTGCGTTTCTCCTTGTCATAAACAAAAAGGCGGTAAGGAGTGATGGTTTTTTACATGAAGTTTCTGTTTGTATGCAATTCAAAAAATGAGTTCAAGCGATGAAGATTTGACTCCAACACAATTTTTTTCTTGCGATTTTTGAGAAAAGCACTATATTTGCCTCGGCAGGAACAGCAATTGCGGGCTTCGTATTTTTAAACGGACTCGCAAGCTCGTCCGTTTAATCCAATACTCGGCCCGCAATTGCCTACTTCCATGCCTAGGCAATAATGTACTATTAATAGTGTTTTGTCAAAAAAATTGTGTCGATATCTCAATTTAATCATATATCATATTTTAAACGCCATAAATTATGTTAAAGTAATAAAAACACAACTTCCGGGTTAATAAATACTGTGCCCATACAGAATATAAACAAAAAAAACTAAACTGTCAAAAGGAAGTCATCAGCCAGTATTTTACTTTGAACAATGACAAAATGACATCGCAAGGGGCACGACATCTGCGATGTTCCTTTGTTTTAGTGATGTTCCAAACTACAATAAAAATACGCATTTCTCCAGAAACGGTCATAAGATACGAGACCCCCATTGTGAAAGACCACTCAACAAACTTGGAGTTCGCAGTTACATTAGCTGTGTCCTTTTCTTACGGTTGCATTAACTCGTAGAGCGACAAGGATGGCTTTTCTGAATTTTTAAAATTAAGTGCTTTGGAGTAACATGGGTCGTTCGGCCACTGTCATGTTGTTCTTTTGCTAAAAGGAATAATTTACTGATCATTTATTTGTATGTTTACAACATTATTGTTTCGGCAGACATTTTTAAATTGCTTGTTTATAAATAAAGGCCAAAAAAAAAGAATAATAAAGTTGTTCAAAATGGAAATAAAAAAAACATAAAGTTCACTGAAGAGCAATGAAAACGGTTTACTGCGCGTAGCTTCATTAATTTCACTATCTCACGGGATCAGTAATTTATTTCAGGATTAAAGTTAAGTTAGCCTATGTTATCTGTATTAATTCAGAATATATTACAAAAGCTGCAGCTGTAGCTGTGTGGTTGCCAGCTTAGAATAGTACCACTCCATGTCTTCCCGTGGATGTCGTAAGAGTCGACTAAGGGAATAAAGGCTTGTAGTACTGTTAGGCGATGGGCTTGCAACCTGTCACTAATACACTGGTAAACATCTTAGCCTGATTATGCAAAATGTGGTTACAGAATTATCAACAAGCTTTTAGAGTTGTTGGCAATTCTGTAGCTCTGCCTACCCCAAACTGGGAATAAAGGCGTGAGTTTATGTATGTATGTATATTACAAAAATCATCTAAATCAAATGCAATTTTTGCATTTATAATATTTCGAGTTTATGCTGACGCCCAGACCCTATGCCATGCCCGGATTAGGCAACTAAGCGTAGTTTTTTCTTAGTTTTTTTTAAACTTACTACAATGGGGGGAAAAACGAGCGCCACATGGACGGGAACTACTTACCTTAAATATTGGAAATAGCAAATTCTACGCAAAAGAGACTTACTTCTATTTTCAAAAACAATTATTACTGCATTTATGGATTTTTGAAAATTTGCCTGCCTTACCCGGGAATCGAACTGGTCGAATGTGACAAAATAATAAACAAGAGTTATATACGGTCTTTATTTAATTTAAAGGTGACATAAATGATCACTATAAATGACTCTTTCGATCTGTATCATTAAACACGACTTTGTTGTTTTGTTCTAATCGACCAGTTCGATTCCCGCTTAAGGAAGAGGATTTTTCCAATTTTTTGTTTTCAATAATTAAAGTAAGTCTCCTTTGCGTAGAACTTGCTATTTCCTATATTTAATGATGACTTAATGTAGTTTCCGTTCATGTGGCGTTCGTTTTTGCCATCCTTTATGAAAAAGTATGGAACATTGTTTTTTAACCGTGGCCGTTTTATTCGTCATTGGCTGTTTTATAATTTCTGTATTCTGTATTATCTTTATGCTTTAGACTAGTGTGCAATAAATGTATTTTCTTTCTTTCTTTCTTTTAGCGTAACGAGTAGGATAACTAATTTTCATTGTCAATGCTCTAAAGCATACTCTCTCCCTCTTAAATTCTCATCTCATCGATACCTTTATTCGTTCGTAGTAGTTCGTTCGTACTCTAAAAATACGAAGTAGATTTATCCAGGGCCGGATTGCGGGCATCCATCAAAGGCGGGATAAACGGTGGCGATAAATTTAAGAAATTGGATACTGAGCCCGGCCCTGTTATGGACCTAGGGGTGTCAGTAATGGGGGATTGTTTATTTGTAAATGGGTTTGAGATGTTGAAATATTGTATCGGATATGTTCGTTGTGGATTATATTAAATTATGAAGTGTAATATAGCCGCAAAAAAACGTTATTTTGGTTTATACAATGTGCTCATTCTTTATACACAGTAAAAATTAAACTCTTTTAGTCGCATAATCATTTGGTCAACTCATATTTTCATTGCTGTCTCAACTATTATAGAATAAGAATTGGTATCTATCGATATTATTGCGAATCACTTCTCGAAGAAATGTTGTTAAGTAGGTATTTATCTTTATCACCACTACTAACTTGCAACTTTCTAAAGTTAATTTATATCTACCGTTCCTTGATCACAAATTTAAAAAAATGTTATCATTCAAGGTATGTCACCTCAGGTCTTATTATAAATTAATACTGTAAGCGCTTAAAATATTGTGAATGTTTGCTGGTTAAATAAAAAATAAAAAAATGGTTTTGACAAAACCTCACCTCAACATGGAGAAGGCAAACGAGCACACATGTCATCTTATGGTTAGTAGACTCTGAAACCCATAGACATATTCAATCTCAAGATGACAATCTTACGAAAATAATTAAGAACGGCACACTTCTAAGCCAGCCCAATTCCGCCGAATCTAAAGCTATACTTAAGTATCTTCAAACTTTTAAATGCATATTATCTTGCAATTAATTCAAGTGGCAACCCTATTGGAATAGAGTAGGAACTCCACTATGATTAAAGATATCGATTAAAATAACTGCAGATGTTCGTATTACGATACACCGCCATTATTGAAAATGGAGATTAAGATGTTATAATAGCCAATAACTAACTGCGCAACCTTTAGAACAAAGATGCCCTACGTATTAACTTACGGGAATGCAAGGTATTTGATTATTTGTTAGGTATATACCTATATACCTATTACACCTATACCTCGTCAAATTTCGTTAGTTCGAAAAAGAATCTTATGTCAGTCTATTAAAGTCAAAAGTCACTTTGACAGATGTCCTACATTTAGGACATCGGGCCTTACGCGATAAATACAATCCCTCGAAATAAATGGAGACCGTTACTTTCAGAGCTGATATTATTAAACGATCCAACCGATTTTGATTAAACTATGTTCTATCTATCGCGATCAAACTACTTAGCTTTCTTTAAATATTTTTTGTCAAAAATATCATTTTTAGGACAAGCTTTTGTTGACGACTGTACTTTTACACAGTCATTATCGGCCTGTCAAGACCAAACTAATGAGCCCCAACACGGTGGGTCCACGTTAAGTATAGCGGAGATCCTGTCGCCACCTTCCGACTCCATCATCACATCAGCTCTTGGATACCATGATATTGCATTGTCATCGGGTTTACATATGTGGCCCATTCCATTAACGGGAACTGGTTCAAAATTGGTTTGCAAATTTTGACGGACAACTTACAAACATACGAGCAGAGCAAGTTAAATAAAAGCTTGTAAATACGCGTCTTAATCGCCGCTTCTGTTTGGGAGCTATGCACAGACGGACACACAGACATACCAATGCACATGTTAAACTTATAATGCTGATGCAGTCAGTCTAGTTGGTAGTCCCGGGTTCAATTCTCGGTCAGGGCAAATATTTGTGTGATCAGTGTGAGTATGGGTTTCTGATTCTTTGGTGTTTTCTATGTATATAAGTATTGATTTTTCCATATGAGTATGTTTATCGTTGCCCATAGTATAGTCAACAGCATAAATAAGTGATCATTTATGTACCTTGTCGCTTTCAATCGTTTCACAATTTTGTATGACATTTCAAACACGACGTTAAAGCGACAAGGTACATAAATGATCACTTATTTATGCTGTTGACTGCACAAACTTAGAGCTTAGTTTGGGACTAGGTCAATAGGGTATTTGCCTGATATTAAATTTAATATATTAATTTGGATAATATATCAATATACGTAGTATGATAAAAGAATTCAAAATCAAATTTGAAATTGGTAATAAAATAAAAAAGTTATAGCCTTTTAAAGTTTTTTGTCTATCTCTCTCTCATGAAACGATGTTTTGCGTGTAATTCATATGGCGGTTGAGTAATATGACGTCATATTACTGTATTTTCCTCTCTGTCTAAAAGCAAGTTTTAAACATTTATATCTTTCTTATTTTTAAAGATATTAATAAACTATTTATACTAGGCTATTCGGAAGGTAAAAAAGCTTCAATTTAAATACTAATAAAAAATTAGGCAAATACCCTATTTATGTGAGATTGTCTCGCGATATATTTATAATATATTTAAAACCGCTCTTTTTTGTCGGTTTAAAAAAACAAAACAGCTACCCAGCTTACTATGTCATCCGCTACTCGTCGCGGACAAAAACAACTTCCTTTCACAAAAAAGCATTGTCAACTGTCATTTAATTAAAAATATAATTAGTTATTTGTGAGGTGTAATTTCGTAAGTTAATTAGTATTTTTATTCTTCCGTAAGAGCTCGGGTCGGCGTCGCGATTAGTCACATTGCCCGATTCGTCACAGATCGCAGCAAATCACGGGCTTGGAGCTAAGAAACAATGGAAGAAGTTTTTTATTCATAGTGAAAGAATCGCGCAACATTCCTTTAATTTATATTATATTTTAGGGCTAAGATATGAAAATAGGTACTCAATACTCAACCGTTTATTGCGTTCTATATACAACTGGAACTTGAAATTTATTTAAAACAGGTCAAAGGCCTTGTTGTTTTAATTTTAATACTTAACTAGGGTGAGGGAACCAGTAATGGACAAGGCACCGAAAATGGGCACTTGATTCTTATCTTACAGAAGATAAGGGTATGAAATTTGAATTAAGAGTGAAGTGTCTTTCAGCTAAAAATGTCCATCATAGGCGCCGTCACCCTCGTTAAGATTAGCTACTTTAAGTAAAAACAGAATCCCCTACGAGTAATCTATTTATTTATTTACACTTCTTTACACAATAAAAAATGCCTAAATGCGTCCCCTACCAGTCAACCACAACCTTATTCTCTACTTTAATTTTAACATCAAACGTGTGTACTGATCGACGTCGTCTAATGTTGTTAATTAACATTATTGCAATTTACTACTTTACAAATACAACTAAGTCTTAATTTCTCGCTAACTACCATATTAATATTACTAAAGCACAAACCATCCCGAAGTAAACATAATGCTCATGCAATCGTCGACGCTTTTCATATAAACACATCCAATTCCACTTATCATGTATACAAGTAATCAAATTACAACGTTTACTAAATCAAACATACATACATGTATCCGTTACTCCATTAACATTTCATAACTCCAGCCATTCAACGAATTAGTCACGGCAAAGTGTAGGTTTCATTACATATACTTAAAGGGTTTATTTTACTTGAAATACGACTCATTATACACCATTCTGTTACCAAATACCACAATAAACCCAGTGAAAGCGTTGCACGTTGTACGCACGCCTAGCGTTTTAATCGGTATGATGTCAAATAGGGAATGACGAATTGAAAATGACCCGTGCTTGGAAAATTTTCTTTTCGAAATGAAGTTTTCTCTTGTTTGATTAATTTTATTGTCCATTACACAAAGTACAAATGGCGGACGTAATAAACCAGTCAACCATTGGGCCAAACTGAGACAGGTTGGTGCTAAATTTGATCAATCTTTAAATTAAGAAATTGCATATTTTGTTATTTATAATATAATAAACAACATATTTATATAAAAAAAGAACAGTACACATACGAATATATAAACAAAATATATACCTTCGTCGATGAAACTGCAATACCGCGTAACCAACAATGGCTAATGCCGCGTAACTAACAAATGTGTCAAATTTGAGTTTTCGCGGCTGTAGGTAGAGCACTGTGATAGGCTCCAGACGGCATTGACAGCTGTGTCGATAACCAATCAGAAAGCTCCAAAGTCACGTCATGTCGATACCGCGAGAGAGCATGTCGTTTTTACAATTCCGCGAATGTGCATATACAAGTATAGAGATGACGTATTATTCAATTGTGTAATACCGCGTCAGTGCTTTATATAAATACATACTGGTAAATTTGGAAGCTTAATATAATAAACAGCTACATTATGGGGTTAACAAAGTTATTTAGCGTTTGAGTAAGTCTAACCTCAATAAACACAAAGATATTCAATTTTAATGCTCTCCTGTAAAATTTGCCACAAGTCAGTTACGCGGCAGCAATTGTTGGTTACGCGGTATTGCAGTTTCATCGACGCTATATTAGCTATATGAAGAATTAAAGTTATACCCCCTTACTTATAAACGTGGAATAAACATGGAGTAGCTAAACCATGTTTTGTCCTTATTTGTTATTGTGACATCTGAATTTGACAGATAAGGACAAAACATGGTTTAGCTAAACCAAGGTTATTCTACGTTTATAAGTAAGGGGGTAAGAGTAGTGAAAGCATGGAACAAACTGCCAGAACAAGTAGACTCAGCTCTACACGTCAATCAGTCTAAAAACCGACTGGACCAACACATAAGCAGTACAGTCAAGGCATTTAATTTGTGACCCACCTTAGGTCCAAAGTCAATCTGACATTCTACAGCAATAAGGTTGAGTTTCCTATAAATTACAAATGACTTGGCTCTCTATTGACAATGACATCTTCAAGCAGATTTTCTTTGAAATGGGTAGCAAATTAACTTCCGTGACCGTACAAAGAACACTTGATCAAGGAACACAGGACGCAGGCATCTACCAGCTGTCGCAAATACCGCCTGATAAAACAAATAATTAATAATAAATTGCACGAAATAATATAATGTTTTAAGTGGGAAACTAACAACATCAAATATTTTTAACTCTATTAGTAATGCTTGCCATAAAGTCGCCGTCAATAGAACTTGTGAACGATGAATGAATGAATGAATGAATGAATGAATGAATGAATGAATGAATGATGAATGAATGAATGATGAATGAATGAATGAATGAATGAATGAATGATGCAGTCATCAAATATTTTTAACTCTATTAGTAATGCTTGCCATAAAGTCGCCGTCAATAGAACTTGTGAACGATGTAAACCAATTAGTACTGTTTGACACATAACCTCAAATATCCACCAAGCGTGTTTTTATAAAAAATAACGTATAATGAATAGTTATTTCATCTTAAACTTAATATGAAAATTATGATCTAGTGTATAAATCGTTGCAAAGACCTCACTTGATCTTTAAAAGTACGTGATTATCGAGTCAACATGGTGAATTGGTTCGTTTGGTTTTGTTTACAACTTTTGCAAGTTCTATTGACGGCGACTTTACTAGTCTTTAACCAACAGTGGCTTGTATATAATTACCAGAGCTCGGAATAGGCAGTGCCTATTTACCTAAACTTCGCGGGAGGACGTAACTAAGAGTGGTTACAGCCACCAAAAATATTTATTTATTTTTATTGAATGCGGGATTTCCCGGGATTGACTGTATTACTCTAAAGGTTTAATACTTTTAACTTTACTTATAAATCTTGCTATATTGTAAATTATTTATTTATTCATCTTGAAATAACAATCAGTCATAAAACAATATAATATAGATCAAATTGAATCAAACGGAAGCCTGAAATTTGATCTTTTTAGTTGATTTAAATAGAATTATATTATTGTATAGAATGTATTCAACAAAAACAGATGTAGCCGATACTTTAGCCGGGTACTTACTACCTGCAGTTTGCGACCCTGATTTATAAGTAAAGTTAAATGTATTAAGCCTTTAGAGTAATACAATAAATCCCGGGAAATCCCGCATTTAATAATAAGAAATAATTATTTTTGGTGGTTGTAACCACTCTTAGTTACGTCCTCCCGCGAAGTTTAGGTAAATAGGTACTGCCTATTCCGAGCTCTGATAATTACTAGCTACAGCCCGTGACTTCGTCTGCGTAGACTTCAATTATCGTTTTCACCAGGAACTTTTAAATTTTGCTAATTGAAAAGCTATTGCCATTACAATTTCCTCCAAATCCGTTCAGCCGTTTGCACGAGTAACAAACTCACACACATTCACAAAATTCCCTAACAATACTAAATGCCTGTTCTATTTAACATTTAACAACGATTTTTACTACAATAACCGGTCTCATATCCATGGCTAAAGATTAATACATGAGGCATGACATAATTCTCATAATGATGCATAAAAAGCCATTACAAACGTATTTAATCCAGAATCCAAAGAAGGCCATAATATTCCTGTCATCTCTGTAACATCACAACATAATAGATCACGAGCAAAAAGCAACTATGAAATAAAACTTCGTATATTTCTTATGCACTTATTAATTAACGCTAAAACAAGACCACATTGCAAGCTGCAAGATGTTAGCACATGCTCGATAAGCAAGCATAAGATCACGCTTGAGATACATCGATGATCTAGTTATCTTGAGATCATCAGCAAACATCATTAACACTTTGTTGCAGTAGACAGTTTTAAAACAGTGGTGTATATTGTAATCATAGTTATACCGCGATAATAATCCACTTCGCTTTAAAAATGTCACGTAATGTTCTCTAATTTGAAATCTCTGAAAACCTAAATTTATAAACGTTAACAATTCATTCTAGTCTAACAAGAATAGAGAAAGACTGTAAAGGGGTTTGGGTAAAAGTGTTGTCATTTGTAGAATTCATACATTTTCAAGGTGAGCGGCCATTCATAAAAGTGGTAAATTATGATAGATATATCAAAAATAAACATATTTTGTTATGTAATATAATACTCTTAAGTGCATCGGAGCCGAGATATTTAAATATTCATACTTGGGCGTACTTTTGTACTAAAAACTTAATACTTAAATCTTTAAAATCTCCGCTCCGATATTATTTAACGCCATAAATTATATATATCTATGTGTATTTAGAGGTCCTCTAAATAACTATGGAACAATCATCCGTGGCCGCTGAAAAAAAAATGACAATATTCTTCAAACAAATTTACCCAATGCCCTTTATGTTTTCAGAAATTTTAAATAAGATAACACAATCCGATGAGGCCCTGTAATGTAATATTTTTGTTTTTTTAAGACGGGGAAAGGAAGAAAGATATAAAATATAGCTTTATAGAAAACAATCGGAAAAATATCTCAGCGCTAAACGAAATATCTGTCATTAAGAAAAGATTCATCTCTTAATTTATTTGTACAACGTGTTATTGAATATATTGTGAAATAAGTTATCAAAGACTTCTCGTGGATAAAAGACTGCAAAAAATAAGTTCTGGCAGTAATACTCTCATTGCCAGGTCACCCGAGTTCAATGTCAATTTATGATGATCAGCTGAATTTATTATTGTGTATGTACTTACAGCGCATGCAATATATTTCGAGAATTCTTCATAAACAAGGGTCTCGCCGTTTTTGAGAATTTATTGAGAACTGACAACGAGTCCAGTCAACAGCTGACCGTGGCTGAGCAGGACATTTCCCGGTGACCTTTAAAAGTGGATTAATAGGTTCTTAGCTCGCTCCATCGTCAACCTTGTTCGATCTTTTGATCTCGACTAGGGTCAAAAACCAACTGATGTAGTTAAAAAAATGGCTGCCTACTTAGACCCACAGGCCCTCTATTCTAGGTGTTAAAAACCATACTATCTTTGACGTGTTATCGTATTGTTTTAAACTCTGCCGCCATTGATATCTAGTAAATAAGAGCTACGAAAACGTTAAGAATACAATAACAGGTCAAAGACGATATGATTTTTACCGCCTAAATAGATCTTAGAAGCCCAGGTCGTTTACAGTGAGCATACTCTGACCCTTTTCCAAAGTTGACCTATGCTCATTAATCTTACTGTTATACGTAAGTTTACTGTATCCCATGATCTACGGCCGTGGGAACCATCCCTAGCGGGTATCGACCCGCGGTTCGATCGCTGGATCGTTCCTTGCTGTGATTGCGCCCGCGCAGCCAATTTACAGCCAGATTGTTTCCTCGTTCGCGACCCAGTTCGAAGCTTGTTGTACGACTGTTAGGAGATAATGTCACTTAAAGTCTTAACTGATTGTGTGGAATTGGATAGAATTGCACTGGTTGTTTGCTTTGAAAGGTGTTTGAGTTAATACTTATTTAAACAATATTAGTAAATTACTAACTTAGTAATGACGACACGTTAGCCTTGTTGGTTGTGACCCTGCCTACGAAACTAGCGGACCCGGGTTCAAATCCCGGTAAGGGCAGATATTTGTGTGATGAGCGCAAGTATTTTTTACTGAGTCTTGGATGTTGTTTATGTATTTAACCGATTCGTTGCATCTTCCATTTTCGAAAACTTTTGGCTGTGGCGGCGAACAATTATTTCATGACACGCCAGGCGTGTCATACGCCATAGGCATCGTCCTAATAGAACGCGATTGCGATTTAATACCTTGTCACTTTATCCGCTATCACAATTTCATAAGGCAGTTACAACATGACGTTAAATAGACAAGGTACTAAAGTGTAAACATATTTATGACGTCGACTATACAAGCCTGGTGCTAAGTCCGGGACTATAGTCTGTGTCAATTGAAATTGGCAAAGATGTAAACAAATTAGTACTATTTGACACATGACCTCAAATATTCATCAAGTGTGTTTTTATTTAAAATAACGTTTAATTAATCGTTTTTTAATCTTAAACTTAATGTGAAAGTAAAGATCAAGTGTAGAAATCATTGCCAAGACCTCACATGATCTTTAAAAGCACGTCATCTTCGAGTAATCATGGTAAATTGGTTCGTTTGGTTGTGTTTACAACTTTGTCAATTTCTCATTTCAACAGACTATAGGTCAATTTGTGTGAGATCGTCCCTTGATATTTATTTATTAACTAACTAGAGGGAACCTGTGACTTCGTACGCGTATTTGAACCCATTAGGGGATGAATTTATATTTTTTTATTATATGTCCTCCAAATTTCAAGTTCCTAGATCCACCAGCGGTTTTGTCTGTGCGTTGATCGATAAGTCAGTCAGTTTCTCCTTTTATTGTTTATCAATTTTGCTCAAAAATTACACTTTTAAGTTCAATATTTCCAGTGTTATTTAAGAGCTATCCAATAACACCTCACTCGATGTCATAATGGAAAACAAATATACGGACATACAGACAAGGCGACACTACAAGGGTTCTTGGTTAACTACAGAACCCTAAAAACCCCTAACATAATAGCATCTGATTAGGGAATGCAAATAACCGGTTATTTATATGTTTTTGTATGAAAATAACCGGTTAAAACCGGCTAAAACCGGTTATTTGCTTTCCTTACATTCGATTAATCCAGCTTTCATTTTTTTTTAACTGCTTTCATATCCATCTGTTTGGGGACTACGAGTCTACGATGCCACAGAGAGACACAGACACGTTCAACCTTTATAACACCCCTTTTTTGTAACGGGTTAAAAACGCGTCAATCGAACAAGGAGCGGTTTGACCGATACAATCGGTTCGCACTACCTGCTTCGAGGGCTATTGCCATCTTGATAGAACAGGTATTACATCCCGGGCGTTCACTCTCGGATGGTAGCTCAGTTTAAAGTAAACTATGATCCGTGAGACAATCTTGACAAGTGACAGATAAAGGGTTACCAGGGTTAGATGAAATTAAATAGTGATGTAGCCGACGTCGATAATCAATATCGATCGAGTATTAAACCAAAGAAAGTGTATCTTCGATGAGAAATGGGTCATTCTTCTTTTTGATGCCTAAGAAAACGTCCCTTAACGTGAACGTTTGTTTAAAGTAATAATTTTCAACAAAATTAGATGACATTAGAAATGCACACAATTTTCAGATTTTGATCTACGTACCTGAACAATGTTTTATACCAAATTGTGTGGGGTTGGGCAGAAAAAGGCTAATATAGTAACGCAGTGGTCCTTATTTGCAACCCTGGAGACTGGTTACGCAGTGGTAATTTGAGCAGAAAATTCTCGTTTTATATAGAAAAAATAACAAATATAACGGTAACTTTACAGTAAAAAGTGAGACCTGGTTAAGACTTAATGTAAAATAATCTCAAGATATCTACGATTTTTTTAAATGGATCTTAAATTTTCATTTCTATTTTAGGCATCGAAAAGTAGAATGGCCCAAATATAAAACTTTGAAGAGTATTTTTTTTTAAATATGAGTTTGAGCCGATATAACAAAGCACGTGCTCATTTCTTTCATGTTCTAAAACATATAATCAACTAGCAATTTTTTTTTACAAATTCTTTACTGAAGAGTGTTAAGTCACATTTTAGTACATGTGAGGAAAATTTCTCCAGGGCAGCTAAAAAAAAATACGTGTCTGTTATTTTAGACTACTCTCTAATATATATATTAAAATAAAACAAATCGGAGCCGGGCAGTTGGTTACATTTACTTGTAAGAATTTATGTACCTTGTCACTTTAACGTCGTGTTTGAAATGTCATACAAAATTGTGACGCGATTGAAAGCGACATGGTACATAAATGATCACTTATTTATGCTGTTGACTGTACAAAGCTGTAACGTTCTTATAGGTTTAATGTATAATACAGAATGGCTTTGTTTCAAATTCAAACCATGGCAAAGCCCACAAATTCATCAGATAGGTACATAAATTATCTCCACGCCGTGGTCTTAAATCCCAAACAAACGCAGTTTCTCTTCGAAACCCTTTGTTTTACTTATCTCAAAACAGTACTTTCTCAAATCTAGACCCAGTAATATAATACGCTTAAAATTGACCCTAGGTCGGCTTCCAAACCAGTAACACTGGACCCGTGTTTTACAACAATTCTAAGCAAGCAAGATGTCAACCTAGCCTGGATAATGTCTTATACATGGTGATGTATGATATACGAGAAACGTATTATCACTTTGACATTGTGATTTGTCTCGGGTCAAACCCGTGGGTAGATAGGTCAGCAAGTAATTCTTGCATGCATTAATTCCTTGTAAAGACTTGATATTATTCTTGTAAATGCAAATTGTGTTGAATTTTGCATTGCGCAAAGACAGATTTATTAAAATGGCGGCGTTAATGTGCTAACTGGCGATAATTTGAATGGAAAATGTCTATTTAGTTCGGAATTGCTTGGAATTATTCAATTTTGTAAATGCGTAGTATAGTATGAGTTGCAGAACATTCTCAGAAGTTAAGAAATCTTCTCAAGAAATTACTGAGAATATTATTGGAACCATTTGAGAGCATTGAGAATGTTCTCTTTCCATACAAAACTTAAAAATATTCTTAGAAATTCCCGAGAATTTCTCATTTGAAACTTTCAAAATTTGAGAAGTTACTTTTCGGTACAATGCTAGTTACGAGTAGCTTAGTTGATAGTAAGCCTTCAAAATGAGCGCTCCCGGGTATATTCCTAGTATCAACAAATACTTAAGAGATAAGCGCGAGTCCTAAAGAACCTGACTGAAACCAAAGGTGTTCTATCATTAAGTAGATATACCTACTTTCTTATTTCAATATAATAATTATATTTATCATTGTCTAGTACCTATAGTACTACCCTAGAGCTATAGTTTGGGATTTAGGACTATTTGTGTAAGATATCCATTGATTTTTTTAAAATTAAGAGAAGAATACACCTTGTCATAGAAATGTATCCAATTTTGGCCCTTATTACAATGCAATAGGTTGACAAAGTGGATACATGTCTTTGTAGCTGACTGTACAGATTTTTAAATCAATTCCGGCAGTCTTCTGTTACTCACGGCTTTATTATTACCATACAAATTAAACCCAATTTCATATCTTTCGCATCGAATGTGTTAAACAAAAAAAAACACCCGATCTTTCACGACGGTATTGACAACAAATACATTGAAAAATCCAGGATGCGCAGACGCCGGTAACAACAAATTAGCCTCCGTGAGTCACGCAGGGTGGCCACCGTTGCGTGGGAATGGGGATAAGTCCCGTTCCGAACTGTGTTATGAGAACTGGCCAGTGCATTGTTATGAGCACCGATTGAATTTTAATGTTATTGATTGTGTTATTGTTTGGAGCTGCTGTATTTGCAGAAATTTGACGGTTAGTGCTTATGTTCTAAATTAATTTACTGCTCATGTATATTATTTACCGTGTTTTTAAATACATTAATTGTACTATTATTATGATAAAACGTTTCGTCGGTGGAGTAATATCCATTTTTCCCTATTTCGAGCCTTTTCTTTGACACACTGATACAGCACGACGCCATTTTTTTCTTATAACAGGGAATATGCATGGATTTTGAAATAGCATTTCTCAACAAAATATGAAAATACCGTAAAAGAGATCAACAAAAGTGAAATTAAAATTAAAATCGGTCAAGTAATACGGATGCTACAAGCATTTTAAAATGCTAATTAGACAGAGAAAAGTGCACCGGTGTCGTCATCGTGCAGTACGGCCATATAAACTTCACGTAAAATTCTGTTTTGCTAGAAAGAGATAGGAACAAATCTTTGTTCGCTTATATCTTGGTTATTTTTATAGCTATTCAAAAAATGATTTTTCTCACCTGTTTGTTACATGAATCAGCTTATATTGAAGCTGTAAACAAAATGCATATTCCCTATTGGTCTACGTGTTCTTCTTGGTCTTCCCGCTGTTCCTTTTCCTTCTTTACTGTTCTTGTAGTGTTAATTACTACAAAAACTTGGACAGTTTAAATACGATAGTCACTAAAATTACCATACAATAAACAGGTAAAGACATACTTAGATTGCATTGCATGGAGCGGGCCAACCGCTACTCTGTCTCAATCACGTAGTTGTACAAATATTTATAAGCAATAACATCCCATTACACACTTTCTGTCACTTTCTAATTCGCCAAGGCAAATTAACAGCATGCGAATTAATGCGACATTAAATTTGAACATTTTTGCAACTAAGTAATTAAATTACTAGCTAAAACAGTTACAAGCTTAGACCTAATTAGTGTTATAACAACTCGTGATAACTGTTAGTGGAACGTTAACGCAAACACGTTTCCCGGACGTTTGCTATCGCTATCCAGCCGTATCTACCCTCGCACGCGATCGCACGGATCTAACATTCTTTCATTACAAGCTTCGCGGAACCACGATAAACTAAATATTGTATGCTGGCCTCCTACGGAGAAGAGGCGCATCTACTACATGAATTGTATTGCACATCCAACCTTATTATAATCAGTGAGAGTTTAATATCCTTCTATGAATTAATTGCACATGCGCCTTTTCTCCGTAGGTCGGCAGTATGATTATGTCATGGTTCAATAGACATAAAGGCGTAAGTTGATCTATTTAACGGGTGTGTAATGTTTAGCATAAAAACAAATGGTCGAATGATAATTTTACATAACACGAATTGCATAATTTCAATCTGCATAATACCATCGATATAATAGTCATTATGCATAAAACGAAATGCATAATTTCAAAAACAATAATGTTTATTAATTTAAAAAGTAAATATTTCTAACTGCATTTATTACTATTAATGTGGTCACAGTTCTAACCTAACCTAACCTAGTTAGAAGATATTGACTTAAAATGCATAATAACAGGAAAATGATAGTTATGCTAAATGAGTGTTATGTTAATCGATCGTATGCCAGATAAAATTATACAAATGGTTTTTATGCTACACGTTCATTATGCTTTTCATCGTTAGTTAAATGAAATTATGCAAAAAGTTTGTATACTGATTGAAACGCACCCCTATTTAACGTGTTACCGTAGGATTGACAAGCTAGCGGGCGGTCGCGTCGAGCCCTTATAAATAAGTACCATTACTTTTTGACAGTTTTCGACCATCGTTTACGTTAGCGTTAAAAAACCTTGTCTTGAACCAATGACTCCTTCTCGGGCGGGTACGCATGACGATAGCAAGGAGAAGGCATTAGAGCCCACAGGCCATGGTAAATAAGTGAATAATGACAATTTATTTAGTCACTCTCGCCACCTATTTCAATCGTTTCTGCCTCCATGTCGTCGATGTCGCCCATTTGTAGGTGCAAATATAACCGAATATAGATTACATTGTTTTTTTTCTATAAAAATCCGCAAAAAAAGCCGTGTTTGGAAGAAAACCGGTTTTTTTTCGGACTTTTTCAACGCTAGATCTGAGACCCACCGACATTTGAATTCTTAAGACTACAATTGAGAAACCTCTGTATAGATAGATACAAAGGAGAGATAACAGAATATCCTTATCAAAACAAACGCCTTGTCACAGCAGCGATCGACGCACGCGCTTATTAAAGCGACCACAATTCCGGTTCTTCGGCTACTCGGGATTAATAATAACATTACCTTTTTTTTCTTTTTTTTGCTGGCGCCACCGGACTGGCCAGTTTGCTGTACTTAATGCTGTGTTTTATACCGGTGTTTAATTAAAATGGTAATTTGGAGATGCTATGCGGAAATTTGATAAGCTTGATGCGTATACGCAAACTAACTTAACAGTCGGAAGTGACCTTGGATGGAATCGATGGATGAAATTAGAGAAAGCATAATTATGACCTATACTGGGGCACTATTCTATACGGTATAACCATATCGCTTTTGACATATTATCGTTCTGTCAAAAACATCCAAACCCCGGATTGATGAGAGCAATTCTGTACTGACGTTTAATTAGTGCGAGGACAACTTAAACTAATTTTATAAGTTGATGTCGATAAAAATGACGTACCACCGTAAAGCAAGTTAAAGTTAGTTGTGCCTTCATCTTCTATATCTGAATGATCAGCTATCCATGAAGATAAACGATCTTTTTTCTTGCGAGGTTTTTTATCCGACTTCAAAAAACAAAAAGGAGGAGGTTCTCAATTCGTCGAAATGATAAAGAATATTTTTGCACTGAATGAATATTTATTCAATGTAATTTCAAAGGTTGTCAAAATGACTCGAGGCAGTAGTTTGGTCAGATTTCGGTTGTTAATAGTTGCGATAAGTATAAATAAAAGAGATTTGCAAATTATTACCAAAAGTATAGAGCACTCCACTTTTTCCTTTATAACTTATAATATAAATGAAGAATTATTTTCTTATTTCCAAAATTACCCAAATATGTAAAATATAAAATGTGTTTGTACATGTGCAAATTATTAGTAGATTATCATTTTTAAGTAAATATTTTCGTGTGAAAACTGAAGCTCGAAAAAATCGGATTTTACAACAAAATGAATAATTCTATTTTTTTCCACGGAATTACGCTTAACGTCAATAAATATGACTATTTTTTCCGATAGATATACAACTTTATATAATATAAGACCTAACTGCACCTTTTAAAGTTTGACTTTTATATGAAAAACGCATGGGAGCTAAGACTTTTGGCCAAGGCTGTGTATAAACTTGGCCATTAAATATGGCTTTTTAACGATATCGATAAAACTTAGTCGATATTTAATTAATCACTATCACTGGTACATTTTTGCTTCTGCGGATTGACAGAAGCAAAAATGTACCAGTCATATATTTTAGGTCATATATTAGGGTTTGGTTATGAATGTTATGATCGGTCATATATTTACTTCACAGTAATGGCGGCCGAGTTAAAAACAATAGACGATTAGATGCTCAAGATGACGATGATAGCTGACTTAAATTGATCCCTCCACGCATAGGCGAATATAGGGGGGGGGCTGTGTGGGCCGCGCCCACCCCAGAATGGTCACTTGTAAATAGGATGGATGTTGGATTTAGTATTGTTGTATCTGTGTGTCTGTTTGTGGCAACGTAGCTCACAAACGGATGTACCGATTCGAACGCCGTTTATTTTAAAAGAGAGCTAGTTTAATTGGGATGGTTTTTAGCTAAGTTTCATGAAAACCGGTTGAGCCGTTTAAGAGATATCAGCTCTGATAGTAGAGGTCGCCATTACATCTTACTTCTGCTCTAATCCAATACGCAGTATCTCAGATAAAACTCCCGTAGCAATATCAACCTTATTACTAACAGAAGAGAATTAAATCTGCTTTGGTTATTAAATTTGGGATACTGCTTATTAGGTTAGTAGAACAGATTTATAAACTAGCTTCTGCCCGCATCTCCGTCCGCGTAAAATTCATAAATTTCATAGTTTTACCATCCTGCGGAAACAGTAATTTATTTCGCGATTATAGGTAGCCTATGCAGCCCTCCTAAGCTAATAAGCAGTATCCCAAATTCAATAACCAAAGCAGTTTGAATTCTCTTCTGTTAGTAATAAGGTCGATATTGCTACTGGAGTTTCATCTGAGATATTGCGTATTGCTCTAGCAGGGCAGTATGTTCTATTCCAGATAAGGATCTATCTCTGTGCCAAATCTTATCCAGGTATGTGATTCTCTCAACAACGACGGATGGGCGGACGAACGAGTGATTGTCCAAGCGGCGAGTTTAAGTAGTCCCGTCAGAGTGAACAAAACACATTTTAGCGCGTGTATTCAATTTGGCAGCATGACTTCTCGAACGTATAAGGTCGGACGGGACTACTTAAACTCGCCGCTTCGATTCGCTCGTCCGTTCGACCGACCGCCGTTTTTTGAGAGAATAACACCCCTGATTGAGTAACAAACATCCAAACTATCGCATTTATAAAGCCGGGAATACACATGCCTGTCGCTGGCACACTTGCATAACAGCTCCTTGCACGTGCCATCTACTTTTATGTGTATACACTGACTGGCATTCTTGTATCTGGATAGCAAGTAGATCGCAAGCAATTTGATACACTGGCATGCAATATGTGGACGCAGGGGCTGCAAACTTATGCTATGGCACATGTGAATCAACGCGACAACTACTAAACTAGCAAATGTATTCACTGTGTGCCAGTCACTTGCACATGCCAGTATCTTGCATACAAGCTACTGCCCCGTTATACAGGCATGTGTATAAGAATCAGGGGGGACAATGTCACACCAATTGACCTAGTCCCAAACTAAGCTCTAGGATTGTACTCTGGGTACTAGACAACGATCAATCAATCAATCATCAATCATGTCAGCCGAAAGACGTCCACTGCTGGACATAGGCCTCCCCCAAGGCTCTCCACTCAGACCGGTCTTGTGCTTTTCGCATCAACCGCGTTCCCGCGATCTTTACAAGGTCGTCACTCCATCTTGTTGGAGGCATACCTACAGCTCGTCTCCCGGTCCGCGGACGCCAGTCAAGAACCTTCTGACCCCATCAGTCATCAGTCCTGCGAGCAATGTACCCCGCCCACTGCTACTTAAGTTTGGCTATTCTTCGGGTTATGTCGGTAACCTTAGTTCTACTGCGGATATCATCAAATCTGATTCTATCACGCAGAGAAACCCCGAGCATAGCCCTTTCTATAGCCCATTGTTAGCGCTCACGTCTAGACAACGATATAAATAATTAAATAGAGAAATATATATACTTAAACATCTTAGCCTAATTTGTGCAAATTGTGGTTATAGAATTATCAACAAGTTTTTAGAGATGTTTGTAATTCTGTAGCTCTGCCGACCCCACTCTGGGAACGAAGGCGTGAGATTATGTTATGTTTAAACACATAGAAAACACCCATGACTCAGGAACAAATATTTGAGCTCATCGCACAAATATCTACCCTTACCGGGACTTGAAACCAGGACCGCTAGCTTCGTGGGCAGGGTCACTACCAACTAGGCCAGCGCGTCGTCGTATTCCCGCCTTAATAGTACTATGATTATAGAACCATTTTTAAACAATCCAATGTTTATACAGCGCCTATAGCGCCTTTGTTTGTAACATTTCAAAAGTGTCACATTACAAAAGCCTATCACCTTGTACTTACAGCCTTACACTACAAACAACTTACACTTGGTTTGACATCAATTTTAAACAGACCTTTCCAAACACACCTATCAAACGCTCCCTAGTCTCTTTACACGCTGGTTACCTGTCCAATTTAAGTTGACCCATGAGCAGATCTAACTCAGTATGTTGCTGAGGTCTTGTTATGTGGAATTAATTAGTAGAGGCCAAATTTCGTTGACCCGCGTAGCCATACAGTGCTATTGAACTTCAAGGTTTTGTTAAGGTGGTCTTTTTAAGCTTTGTACAAACAATCCCAATTCAATGTTTGCACATATTTTAGTGGGTATTTGAATGAAAGTTTTCTGTAATAGCCAATTGGACAAGCATTCTATTCCTTTCATAGTTTCCATACAACGCCATAAAAGTCATAACCCACATAACTGAGGAGAAACGTTTTGTTGCATTGTTAAATAAGTTGTGGGTTTAGTTTCTATATTGTTGTCAAAAAAGTTCTTAAATGTCAAGTGGTTTCTATACTGTGAAAGATTATTTTATTAAATTAAAATTATTTTTCACAACACTGCTCGGAAATATGGCCATAGATGGTCTTGTTTGGGGTCACAAAACGTCACTTATAAGGACAGACCAAGAATGTTTTTGTCGGCGTGTTTGCTGATTGGTCGAGAACATTGTTGTCC